>CM074859.1:32009678-33365393 GCA_037501455.1 Lantana camara | reverse complement strand
TCTCTTATGGTTCATCTATGTACGATTTAGATCTCACCGATCTGTGCAACGATGCTCCCATTTTTTCACCTGCAACAAATTCAGATGGGTGAGAAAATAAAAATGGGAGCATTTATGCCCAGATCGGTGACAGCTAAATCAATAGAGGGTGAACTTACTGCTTTTAAAGGTGACAGTGGGCTGACCGTGGGTTTACGAGAGCTTTGATATGATGAATGTTGGGGGTGGTTCATGATGTTCAATAATTGTAATGTCGTGGACAGAATTGCAAAAGCATGATTGTAGGCCATGAATTGGAGATATTACATTTCAATAAATGTAATGTAAGAAGTGTT
This sequence comes from Lantana camara, assembly GCA_037501455.1. Taxonomy (NCBI): domain Eukaryota; kingdom Viridiplantae; phylum Streptophyta; class Magnoliopsida; order Lamiales; family Verbenaceae; genus Lantana; species Lantana camara. The sequence goes on along the minus strand of CM074859.1, from coordinate 33,365,058 downwards.
CGCAAGTTGTTCGATGAAATGCCTTAGAAGAATGTAGTCACCTGGACTGAATAATATATTGTTTACATAAACTGGCTGATTATTTGCTACTTTCTTTGTTCCCAGAAATAGATTCTAATCACCTTTTGGAAGATACATGACCATTTTATGATGATGAACCATGTCGCACATTCCAACTTTTAATTACGAGTTTTCATGGCCTCACTCTACAAACCCAGCTTTTAATCACGAGTTCTCATGGCCTAACTCAACAAACCCAGCTTTTAATTACGAGTTCTCATGACCTAACTCTACAAACCCAACTTTTAATTCCAAATATTCATAGCCTAACTCCACAAACCCAGCTTTTAATTTTAAATTTTCATGGCCTCACACTACAAACCCAGCTTTTAATTATGAGTTCTCATTGCCTAACTGGACAAACCCAGCTTTTAATTACGAGTTCTCATAGCCTAACTCTACAAACCCAACTTTTAATTCCAAATATTCATAGCCTAACTCCATAAACCCAACATTTAATTCCAAATTTACATGGCCTAACTCGACAAACCTAGCTTTTAATTCCAAATTTTCATGCCCTCACTCGACAAACTCAACTTTTCCCCATTCGCCAAACAAGAAAATAAACAACCCAATATAAACTGCAAAATATTTACATGCTTGTTTAAATGTAGGATTACAACCGAGGGTGAATATATTACCAAAAATGAAGAATCACCCATAATCTTACACAAAAAGGAATCAAATAAAACATCGTACTAGGAAGGCTAGCCATGAGACAAGAAGAAGAGCTACCAAATAATTAAGCTTCAACTTCAGAAGTCTGATTTCAGCATCCCGGACAGCAATCTTTTTGTCGTAGCTGGCGAAAAGTGCTCTCATTTCAGGGGTCGGTTCTGGATCAATCCACACCCACATGCGACAAGTTCCCTTGCGACATTTAGCAAACCTCCGATGAGGATTTCTGGGAGTCTTAGAAGTGAGAACACGGGCCTCGACACCATAATGACAGAACGGGCCTCCACTTACTCTGTACCGACGATGTTGAAGTAAACATATTAACAAGATAATCTACCCATTAACAACCATTGAAGCATTAGTTGGCATCAATAAACAAAAAAAAAAGAAAGCACGATAACACAAACTAAGAACCATCTCCAGAAAACATTGCAAATATATCAAAATGGAAATAAAATGCAAATAGAAAAGGACAGATTACAACATCAAAAATTCAAATCTAGAACGGCAAAAGGTCTCATACAGTTCAGCTGATATGCTTTACTCTCCTGCTCTTCATCGCCAGAAGAAAATTAGGGCACCAATCGCGCAACGAAAGCGTGAAAAAGAAGACTCCTGGAGGTGGCTAGTCAGATTCAGTAAAGTAGGAAAGCGTTTAGTATGGGTACTAGCCCACATAGATACGAGCAAGAACCCTTAATTTTCCGTTTGGTATCGAATATTAGGTGATATAGGCCAAGACAACTTAGTATCCGGCCTGCTGAAGCCCAAAACTGTTCAAGTATTAAGTTCTCTATCTCATCTCTAATTTTAGTCTATATTAACTCGTGTTGCTTTTGAACTCAAGTTGCTCAGGTACTATACAATTTTTCCCTTTCCAATAATTACCCCGGATCTCTAATGCGTAAGTACTCTTTGAATGTTAGCACTACGCTAGGGTTTGGGACATCTGAGTGAGTTCCTGCATCAACAAGGTGAGGGAGGGCGAAAGGATAGGTATGCATCCGGTAGTGTTTTTTTGCACAATTTAAGTTCTTGTTGACGAACTTTGCTTCAGGGGTCTTAACGACTATGGCGTGAATTGTAGGAGCTGTGCGCGGGTCTATCTGTAAGGTGTATTTCTCAATCTGAACAGGTAATACGGCCCCAACTTCCAATACTTTCTTCTTGTTACAGAGGTGTGCAGGCCGATTTCAATTGTTTGTTTGTAGTTAGCTATGAAGTCATTTTCTTGGGTACCCATTTCCATATTGTTGTGTGAGATGTATTTCTGGTTAGGGATGCTAGATTACTGACTGTTTTTTATTTATGTTTCATGAGGTACACTTTGTATGCTTGATAGGGTTGAGCACACACCTCCCTTCAGAAATTACGGTTTCACCCTTTATGAAATCCCTAGAGTCTTCTGAATTTTAATGTTGCGTAGTGGGATTGAATTTGCAGATTTGTAAGACTCTGTTGTTATGGATCCGAACCTTCTTCCTCACAAACAGCATAAATCCTCCTTAAATCATTCTCTGCAAACCCAATGTTTCTCCTATTTTTTATAGCATAAGAATCAACAGCCTTTTTAAAGTCACCTTTGTTTTCAAACCACTGACCTAAAAAGAATTTGGGATCATATGTATCCTTCACACTAAATACTGGATATTTTTCTTTTTGTTCATCATCAGAATCCTTCCCACTATTAAAATTTGAAGAATCAGAATCAGAATATGTGTCACTATCCTCTTCATTAACAACATTAGGCTCAGATGTACCCCCCCCCCCCCCCCGGCCGTTTAGCCCTTTCATTAACAGTAGATGCATTCAAATTATTTTCAGGTTCATCACCAACATCCTCTTCTCCTAAACTGTAATCACTTTCTGAAAATTCTTCATGCTCAGAACTTTGCACCTCAACATCATAATTATCATCATCGCTATCAACTTATACAAAGATTCTAAGAAAATTGGAACTTCTCTATCTTCTTCATGACACAAACAAAGATGAAGAATGTGATGACTCTCTTTGAACAAAACAAATTCACCATTTTCTATCTTGTAATACCTTTTAGTCCCTTTGTAGCCTAATCCCTCACACAGCTTATCAACATAATCAAACCCAATCTTATTTAGGTCAACATAGTCGAACTTACTAACCTTTCCCCCATAATACTCAGCACCTTTGCTTCCTTTGCGCAAAAATCCTTCATGGTGGATGACAAGTGTGACGTCGGGTTCATCTGGATCTGTAAACCCCAAAAAATCTATGTTAGGGTTCTGTAACAGAGCTTTCCATTAAAACAAATTTAAAGCCATAGGGACCACATCTTCAACAGTACAAGAAACAAGACAAACACCACGTGAAAGAACCTCACTTTACCCAACATACATGATAAAATATTCCATTACATCTTTACCCATGGTGAAAAAATGGAGCAAAAATTAAATCTCTTACGGTAATAAGGAACTGGGTTGGAGTTCTTCGCTGGGTCTCGCAGTGCCATCTCTTCTTCCAACAATGAAGTCAGATTTTTAGGAATCGTTCTTGCATTTCAGGGATCACTTTGTGCAATGGCTGGAATTGATAGCGTGGGAAAGGGGAATGAGATTAGGGCAAGAAGAATGAGTTTAGGGATTTTGGACACAGTGAAATTGGGGGTAAGAATTCGTGCAGAAGGCATAAACTAACGTGCACGTGATTAATTGTTGACGGGAATTGGGGCTTGGGACTACATTTGCAAAAATTGAAACAATATGGGGACTAAAATTGCGAAAATGGTAATGGTTGGGACCAAAATTAAAAAGTGGGTACATTACGGGACTAAAATAGTAATTTTCTCTTTTTTAATTTAAAAAGAATCTAAATATAAATACGTCTAACTATATGGATTTAAGTCTAATCTACCATATAAGTATGAGTTTAACCAGGGCTTTAGATCTTTATTTTAGTTTTGTGTTTCATCTCCTGTTTCGTTTACATACACGCGTCACATGTATAAATAAGCGATTCAAATTAAGAGGGAAATAATTATAATATGGAACCACAACACGCACCAAAACACTTAAATTTGAACCAGAAAAAGAAAAATAATAATAGTTCAATGCTCTGCTATTTAGTATTTAACGGCATCTGATTTAGAATCCCTCAAAATAAATGTGGAAAATTAATTACACTAAAATACCCTGATGTGTTCTATCACTGTTTTGTTTTCCAATTGAGATTCAGATCTCAAAATTGAGATTTGGATCTCTATTTTCTTTTTACGTTATTTCTCTTTTCTTGATTGCTTCTCTCTCTCGTATGAGAGTTGTTTTTTCTCTCTCTCGTATGAGAGTCGTTTTTCTCTCGAATGAGAGCATTTTAATTTTACTTCCTTATGTTTAATGTAGGGTACTCCTACTGGTGCTTCAAACGTTCGTTTGTCTCGTCATTTATGGATGGCTGCATCTACTTCAAGACCAAATCAGACGGTGACACGCTGGATCACGAGTCGACCTGTATGACTCGAGTTTTAAGTGTTAAAGACTCTACAATCGTTGAAATTCCGGTAGTGGTGGTGAAATTGATTTTGATTACCTATTCAAGTATTAATTCGATCGTTAGGTTTTGTTCTTTTAGACGTGGAGCAACTATGATTGTTCACAAATTTGTTAGAATTGTGGTCTTGAGCTTGCATTATCTTTTCGATTGTTCCTTTGTATGTTTTGATTTCGTTTGATTTAGTAAATTTCCCCTCGGGGTTTTCTTTTAAAAAAATACCCTGATATATGATAAATTAAATTACACAAATATTCCATGAGAAATTACAAATACTTCCCCTAATGCACCTTGACATTAGACCTAATACATGCTATTAATTAGTGTAGAATCTTGATGCACTCAAGGCGCTTATGTAATACTACCATTAAAATTATGTAATACTACCATTAAAATTTGAATGTGCTGCTGGAGTGATGGATTGCATTTTGAAATGTCCCTCCAATATATCCATGTTCATTCAACAGCTACTAACAGCAAATAGCATTTCCCTGCAATATCCAGAAATCAAACCGCGGAAGTTAAGGAATGAGAAGTTTGAGGTTGCCTGAAGTAAGAATAGGAGCAACAAGGTTTTGTATTCAAATAGATTGCACCTCGAAAAGATGTGTATATACATACATACATGCATACACATATGTGTGCGTGGATGTGTTTTAGTGTTCAAAGTATAGCCAAGGACGACATGATCAAGATATATAACGCGCGAATAAATGTAAGTTTAAGGACCAACACTGCACCTCAAGATATGCGTGCTTGGGTGTGGCATGTAACAAATTATAATTACAAAACTTATCCTATGCTCTTAATATAACAATATAATCGACACAAAAAATTCTTGTATATATAAGCAAAAGGATCAGATGTAAGGATTGGGAATGGCGGATGTGATGATCAACGGGAGTTTCTTGGCAAATATCTCCAAGATATCAACATGAAGAAGGTTAGAACTTGTTTAGCTAAGCTAGTAAACTCTTTCAAACATCTATAAATTGTACGAGCTTATGAGTTCCTTTAGCATAAGCTCCAACTTAATTTTTGATCTGAAAATATTCTGTTGTTTCGAGTCATGCTACATACATAATTGTCATTATTAAGATTAGACTCACTATCTTTAATTTTAGGGATAATTACGAACGACCATCTGAGGTATGGCGAAATTACAGATTACCCCCTGAGGTTTGAGAAATTATGAACCCCCCCCTGAGGTTTACATTCTCTCTCACAAATTCCCCCAACCGTTATTAACGGTGTTAAGTTTGGATGACGTCAGCAACATTATTTTTAAAAATTCAAATCCTATCCTTGGGGGTATATTGTAATAATATTGAAACTTTAGGGGGTATTTTGTAATACTACTGAAACTTTGGGGGAGTATTTTGTAATACTATTGAAATTGTAAGGACATCTTTGTAATATTAGTTAAATTTGTTTTTTTTTAATTTGAAAATTTGCAAGTTCATTTAAACTTTGTTTAAAATAATAAAAATTTTCAATTGAAAAAACATTTCAAACGTTGGTGATTTCTAATACATGTACTTTAAATACGAATAACATTCCAATATAAATATATGCATGCCTAATTGTTTTTTTAAAATAAATATTTGTATCCATAAACTTTAGGAATGAAATTAGTGCATTATTAAAACGTCAAAATATCATTAAATAATATTTTTTGCTAAACCAAAAAAGAATAAAAAAGAAAGAAAAGATGCTAGATAAACACAAGTACTTACATCAAACCCCCATAAGAATTTCAATACTTACATTAACCTCCTTAGTTTTGGACTTTTATTACATATACCTCCCTGAGTTTTAGAATATAAAGGATAAAACAGTAAAATCACATATTCTGTTAATTTTAATAGATGAGATAACGTGTCAGGGGGGTATTCGTAATTTTTCAAACGTCAGGGGTTAATTTGTAATTTCACCATACCTCGGGGGCGTTTGTAATTATCCGTTAATTTTATCAAATACTTTCAGAGTTTATCATGTAAGACCCAAAACCATGTTATTAGATGTAAGAGCTTAGAGGTCATTTAGAACAGGCTAATTAGTCAAACTCAAACACCTTCTTCACTACATGTGTGAACCCTTGGAAAACGTTGTATATATATATGTTCAACACTGGAATTTCTATATGTTCCAAACTTTGGATAATGGTAAATCTCATCCACAATCGGATAGTGTTTTCTATGATGCATGAATAAGTATACATTGATAAGGAATAATGTGATACGAATATGATTTTTTTAAAAAAATTTATGTAATAGATGTCCGACATGACATAGAACGAATATATGCATAGAAGGGTTTGACGACAACATCACGGTTTTTCTCATGTCAGTTTGGTTTAGAGTACACGCTACCAAAAAGGAGTTGTTAAATAAACGATTTGAACATTGAAAAACTTATGATCAAACAAGCAACGTTCTTTGGAGAAGTCAGAAATAAAAACAAGTCTAGTCAATATTACTAGTATGTCGATTCCATGTACGTGTTAATTCCCGTCAATTTGGGAATATTAGCTTGACCATTTAATTTACAAGTCCTCCATAAATATTTATTGCCGTTTCCCAAGTAGGGATTTTGTTACATCACTGTTATTTTCTCGTCAATAGTCAATAGTCTCTTCCTTTGAAGAAGGGTTTAACGTTGTTGATGTTCACCCGTTACCACCGATATGGGCTCCACCAATTTTTTTTTAAATACAGATTTCAATAAAAATATAGGATTTTTAATTATTTAGGGTATTCGGATCCGTCTCAAGAAACTTATGTGATATGAACCTTTTATTTTTTTATTTTTTACATATACTATCGAGGGAGTCGAATTAATCCAAAATCATTATTTTAGAGAAAGAACCCATAACCACTTGAAGTAATCAATGTTAGTTTATCTAATATGAACTTGATTGTTTTAGTAAGAATAGTTTATGTTTCCATTATTGCAATTTTATTTTTATAATAAAGATCGTAACCTAGATCCCAAAAAACTTATGAACTCGATTGTTTCAATACGAATAATTTTTTTGTTTTCTATTTGTATTGGTAGATAGGATCGGACCCATGTCAATAATTATGTAAATCATGAATTTTAATTATCACTTGATTTGAATACAGTTTAATGATGTTAAAACTTGGTAAATCCTAGAAGCCATAATTTATTTAAAATTATCTAACGTGAGATCCAATTGTAGAATTCTTTTTGATCTTTTGGACTCTAATTTTTTTTTTCTCCTGCCACTCTCATAACATTTAGTTTTATTATTTCTTAACTCCTTTTCAATTCTATTGTTTATCCTTTATCTTATATTTTTTTATTTTTACTTTAATTATTATTTTTATTAATTAGATATTTTTTATTTTATTTATTTATTATAAATTTATAATTTTACTAAAGATGATTATAGAAAAATATTAATATAAAGAATTTAATTTAATATACATTTAAATAATAATAATCTTTTTTAAAAAATTTAAAGAGACGTTGAGTATGCAGAGTTCCGAGTGATTTGAATATAAATTAGCGCCCTAGTTGCCAGGCTTAGAACTGTCTTTCCCCCTCAAAAATGTCCTCGACTTTCACAGTTTACTATTTTTCAGATTTTTTATAAGCTCATTAATTAACTTGGTGTCTGGTAATTATTGTCTAATCTATGAGCTCGCGAAGTTGACTATTTTCTCCATGAAAACAGAAGCCAACTCCAGATTTGACCAAAGGGAAAATTGTAAGGATATCTATATTACAAAAAAACTTTCACAAACCTATGAAATTTCCGATCGAGGGTCTTATCGATAAATCATGAGTTTTTCTCGATGGAAAACCGATGAATTTGAAATATAAAATTTTGAAAATATATAAAATTTACAGACGAGACATCCATTACTAAACCGCTGAAAATAGTAGAAACATAATAAATTGAACGACTTTAAGTATGAAGCAATTATAGATTTTAGGGAAAATTACAAAATCAGTATACCAACTCCCCAATTTTAGCATTTTTAGTATACTAAATTTTCCGGTGAAAATAAAAACCCACAAGTATTAAAATAATGCAAAATAAATCCAATTTTGCCCAACTGACCCAAAATCCGTTGGATATCCGACCCGGTTGCTGACATGGCTCGCCTGAGTCCTAGCTGGCGTATGCAGCATTGCCACCTCCGTAAAAGACTGCCAAAAATCCTGCTACACGTACAATAAAGAAATTATTATTGCCACACAAGGTATAGTTTTGGTGGGAAAAAATCCCCCCCAAAAACATCCAATCAGCCGGTCTAACAACAATAAAAAAAACATCAATTCCCCTTTAAAATCAGATTGTTAGCGTTTCTGCAGCACAACCATCCAAGAACCCTAATTTCCAAATCATCCCAATTAAAGATTCTCCTCCATCGTGCAACTTCCAAACCCAGTACCAACTTCATGGCTAACTCTCGATTCTCCTCTAACCTAAACTCAGCGGCCTACTCTGCTTTGTCTCCATGGACTGAGGATGCGCTATCCCTGAGTTGCTTTTGTGGAGCGACCGCCGTTATGCGCACAGCCTGGAGAGGAGAGCACCCCCGAAGGCGGTTTTACTCTTGCGTGACTCAAGTTTGTGGTTAAAATTGGTGTCTTTTATGCCAATTTTGTTTGAGCTGATGCCTGAATCGGTTTTAATTGTCTTATATTTAACTTCCTCGAACACAGACTTGCAAGTTCTTTAGGTGGCCCATCCGCCAATGTGCGAAAGATCTAAGCTCATCATTCCCGGACTTTTGAAGAAGATAAACAAACTAGAGGAAGATGTATCTATGATCGAAAAGAAAGTGTGGAGGCAAGCATATGTTGCTGGTTTGAAAGTCTTAGTTGTTTTAGTGGTTGCTAATTGCATTCTGTTAGTTGCTCTGTTCAAATTGATGAACTCAAATGTGTAACGGATGGTTTATCAATTCACATACCACATTTTCCAGTGAATTGGTAAATGTGTAATGGAAGAATCTTATGAATAGTTGTACTCTGTATTTCGTTTGTTGCTGCGTATGTTTTTGATGAATGTGTTTAACACGATATGTCGGAATCTGCAATTGAAGTAGCAAATGTACATTGAAAGAACTTCCAGTGCATAGGCAAGCATTAGAGGAAAAGGTTGGTGTCACATTACACCTAGGCTTAATCATGTGAGATAATAATTGTTTTACATAAGCACTGATAATAATCATGTTCCCGAAAAAGATGCAACATAAGCATTGATTACTAAGGTGTTACAAAAAGCAATACAACTATGACAAAGTGCATTATCTATTGTTCATAATGCAAAAAGAGCTATTAAACCATTAAGGAACCACAAAACAAAAGGTGCAACATCAATCCTTTGCCCCTGACAATTGTAGAAACTTCTTCCTAGACTTAACCACAATCTTCTTGGTTTGCAGTGGATTAGAAACACTCTACTGAGTTAATGTTTGAGATTCTTGGTCCAGAGCTGGGGGAACCCTCAGTCTTACTCCAAGTGTTTTCCTAGCCTTTTTCTTCTTGTTGGCCCAGTTCTGCTTTGCTGCTTGTTGCACACCTTCAACAGTGAGGATGCTCCTGTTATCTTGTGTCTATCTTTGGCTATTCCCCATTTGCAATTGTTCGTACATGGAAGGTCCTGGTGTTGTGGCCAAATCAGATATGCTAAATAGTGGAATGCCACTGCTTACAGGTTCACTGACTTGCTCAGTCATTTCCTCAACTTGTGGTGCAGGTGGAAGAATGTCCTGCATGAATTATGTAATGTAGGAGTTAAGTAAGCCAACAATTTAAACCAGTTAGTGAATATGGTAGGACTGTTACCTCATTAACTTCTTCATCAGCATGTGTCTCATTCTGATGAACTTCATCTCCCATACTTTCACCAACAGCCTACAAAAGACCAAAAATAACCATCAAAATCATTTAAATGAACAAGTTAAAAGCAACATCAATGAAATTTACCTCAAATACCCTTCTTGTAAGCCTCTCTAGCTTTTGTTTTGCACTATCAGGTAAAGACTCAAAGAGCAAGGCATTATGCCCTGGTTCTCCACAGTGACCACAATGTATGGTCTTCTGGATTCTCCTCATCTTTCTTATAATTGGGCCTCTATTTTTAGCCTTTCCCTTGTTTTGAGGCTCATCAATTCCTCGTTTCCTGAGCTTAGATGGTCTGCCTGGTTTCCTGCCAAAATTTGGGGGGAGGGGTGGTATGAACAATGTGTCCCCCCATATATCCTGTCCACTAATTGGCATAACAACTCCAACATATGCATTCTTATAAGAGGTTACATGATAGTACTGATCAACAAATTCTAGAGCATCAAGCTTTTCATATTTCAATACAACAAGAGAATGCATGCATGGAATACCACTCAATTGCCAGATCCTACAACTACATGTTCTAGAGCCTAAATCAATGACATATTGACCATCAACAGTTTGCACTTGAAAGTGCACCCTGGAGGCCTTGATTGTCCTGCAACCCCCAACTAGGGATGTAAACGAACCGAGTCGAGCCGACCCCTACCTCTTTCTCGAGGTTCGAGTTCGAGTTTGTCTCTATTTTTCACGAACCCGAACTCGAACTCGAGCCTGACGAACCCTAAAAAATTAGGTTCGAGTTCGGTTCGATCCAAGATTCGGCTCACGGGTTCGTGGGCCATGTTGGAACAAGAACACCAAAATTCTCTCCAACCAAACAACTCTCAGTTTTATCTCTCTCTAACCCACAACTATGAATAAGATCTGAAATTAAAGAACCTTTTGTGTCGGAGAAGTGGTGGTGGCGCTGGGGAGAATAGAAAGGGGTTGAGCAAATGGCGGCCAAAAAGGAATGTTGGTCGCGCTGAGGGCAGCGGTGGAGGTGCAGCTAGTGGCGAGATTACGTGCAGAGATGGGGAGGTGCGGCGGTGGCAGTATGGGGGTGGAGATGGCGACTGACGTGTTGTGTCGGCGGGCAGCAGTGGGTGGCCTGGAGGGGTCGCAGCGGGCGGCGATTGGAGGTGGAAAGTGAAAACGGTGAGGCGGCTTTGAGAGATATATTAGTTGCTAAGGTTTAGAATTTGTCAATTTGAAAATTAAAATGAGATAACGTGAGAGAGAAAGTGCGACTTTAGACTTAATACCTTTTTCTTTTTCCAACATATATTACATATAATATATTGTATAAATTATAGTGTAAAATATATATAATATATTACATAATCAATAATATATAAAATAAATATTTTATTTTTTTAATTAAAATATTAAGATTTGCGAGCCGGTTGCGAACCCAAATTTCAGAAAGAATGTGTTCGAGTTCGGTTCGTGGAGGTCACGAATCGAGCCAGGGTTCGGTTCGGGTTCGAGTTCGATTACCTCGAACTCGAGCCCGAATCTTTATTGATTCGGCTCGTTAGGTTTGCGAACGGGCTCGTCTCGTTTACATCCCTACCCCAACTTTCTTACTAATCTCCCTTACAATTCCAGCAATAGTTGGGTACACTACACCTGCAAAAAATATATATATATAAAAGTCAGAATCTCAAATTATTGTCAATACTAATAAATAATTGAAGGTGAGTTATACCTTCCCACTTCTCTGCTGTCTCTCTGCTTAAGTTCCACTTCTTCATTAAATATTCCCTTATCCACTATAGCATGGTAATGATGGGTTTATTTCTAGCTTCTAGTATGCTGCTATTAAAAAACTTAGTTTTTGACATCCCAACCCTCATCACAGGTATGTTCTAAGCATAACTCCCTCACCACAAAAGCATCTTTATTCTCTGGTGCTGTGTTAACAGCTTTGATGGCATTAATTTTGAAAGGGCACCCATTCTTATCTTCAGAACATCTGACATACACTCTCCTGTTGTCTGATCTTCTACATGGTAATGTCCTTCTGGTTTTAATGGCATATGAGGTCACACTTTTTTTAAAAATCTGACCTATGTCAAAGTCTGGATCATAAATGTTATTCTCATTGAAAGGCTTGAAAAAGTCAACCTCCCCTTCCTCATCAGACAATCTGTTAAGATTTAGGTATCCATCATCAGCACCCACAACATCCTCGCAATAATCCCGTAAAGAAACTGAGCTTCCATCACTCTCATCTGTATTTTCTTTTCCTATTTCAACACCACTACTCACATTATCCTCAAAATCATCATCATCATCAGATAATGGTTCATTCCCATCTACATTGTAATCAGAATCTTCACTGTCAGATACAATTTCATCACCACCATTCTCTGTTTCCTCATAATCTTCAGATTCTGTTTCCCCAGAATCTTCATTTTCAGAATCATCTGTTTCCTCTATTTCAGCACTACCACCCACATTTTCAGATTTTTTTCCCATACCTACGTTCATATTCATCCACCCATTCTTGTGTAGATTCTGCATTAGTCAGAAACTCAACTTCATCTTCACTAAATATCCTCTCACCACCCTTTTTATGAGCACTCTTCTTCTCACCTGCTCTATCTTCATGATTCCTAACACCATCATCCATATTCACCCTCTTCTCAGTTGACTTATCCAAATTTTCAACAAATATATGGTACTCTCGAGTCCTTTTTAGATATTTCCTACCATAAGCCCTCAAGTCTTTCTTAGACGAAATGGTGTTGAACCCCCCCCCCCCCCCCCTTCACAGCAGTAAAAATTCTCTTAGGCCTACCCTCAGGAAATAGGTCTTGGACATACTCATCAATGTTCGAAAAAGTTAACTTTTCCACATCCACAAAATCCAGTTTTCTCACTGTCCCACCCACTAAAGTTCATTTTCAACGTTACCACCATAATATATTGACAAAGTCACACTGCTGGACTCTGGATTTGTTGTATAAAAAAACCCAAAAATAAATTGAGTGAATATTTAATACACACCTACCAACATACGAGATGCACTAAAGAGGAGACATTGGGGACCATTACAGAGGGGAAAAAACAACAAACTGGGACATGCAAAATACCAAGAATATATCTCCAACCAAAGCACCTAACTTTACATAAAAGGCGATGAGAGTGGGATATGCACTTACGATAACAGGGTGGTGGAATAGTCAGGCATCCCTTGGACCGTAACCTCGCCATAATCGCTTCTGAAATTCCTCAATCGCTCCTAAAATGCCAGGTTCCAGATATTCAGAGTAAGAAAACTGATGTTCTTCAAGGTTTCAAGATTGAGTGGTGGGTTTTTTTTTCCTTTCACACTTTGGCTTCTGAATATGAATCGTTTCTTCAAGTACGTAGCAGTTCTTTGTTTTTTGAAATATGAGGGTTTATGATTTGACAGCTTTTCATTTACATATTCTTTTTGTTAATTTTGATTTTTATTATTTAAAGAGCTGCGTGTGTATCACAGCATGGAGGGGTCTTTTACGGAGGTGGCAATGCTGCATACGCCAGCTAGGGCTCAGGCGAGACATGTCAGCAACCAGGTCGGATATCCGGCGGATTTTGGGTCGGTTGGGCAAAATTGGATTTATTTTGCATTATTTTAATACTTGTGGGTTTTTACTTTCATCGGAAAATTTAGTGTACTAAAAATGCTAAAATTGGGGAGTTGGTATACCCATTTTGCAATTTTTCTTAAATTTTATGTGAGTTGTCTCACTTCTTGAGGTGTTTATAATTCAAGAAAAGATTAGCTACTATAGTGGTATTTGAGGTGTTTGCGATTTAACGGAGAGTTTAATTACTGTTGTTTTCTTCCCAATATAATGTTGAATGAAAGGATTTTCAAGGAAAGGTAACAAATGTCTTTCTAATGTGGCCATGTATTGATGTGGAAATATAGTAAAATTCAACAAAGTCATGCCATATGTGTCAATATTTCCCAACAATAATATTCCGACAAAGCAATTAATATGATTTTGTAAATGTATACAAAGGTGTTTGTAAGAAAAACGTTGAGATATGATGGAATAATATTTTTAATTTTGTCGCAAATGATGGAATAATATTGCCTTTATTGAAAAACATTAATTCCTATAATTATTTTGACCCCTCAAAAATTAGTTCTTACAACTATGCAATTATATATTACTAACAAAATCGAAATCGTCATAAATTATATTTCATTAAGAACAAAGTGTAAGAGACAATATATCCTTTAATATTGCATACAATCGTGAAAACTTTTGAACTGTCACTTTAATTTATATCCTTTTATTGCATATAAATCGTTTTAATATTCCAACCCTTAATATGATAATTGATAAAATAATTAACATTTATATTTTTCGCTTAGAAAATTATCATTTACTTTGCAAGAACAATTAACATTTATATTTTTTTATTGCATATATTATATTAGAAAGCAAAAAAGAATTCAAAATTTGTCCCAAGATGGCAAGATTGGTCCCCTCGCTCTAATACGGCCCCTAAAGAGAAACTCCTTCTAGAAGACTTTAATTTGCCAATAACTACCCTAAAATCTTAAAAATTCCATTTTTCACCCCAAAAAGAAAGAAAAGAAAAGAAAAGGATATCCACTTTATAGTTTCTTCCACATGCTCTGCACTGTCACCTTTCTCTTCAAGCATCTTTCTTGATTTAAAAACGGGGAATCCCCGAAAACTCCCCAAATAATAAGTCCAATTGCTCTTAGCTCCCCATTTTAAAAAATGATGTATAAAAACTCAAGAATCGCGTATCTAAATCCTCAAATGATGTATTTGAAAATGGGGAGTATTTAAATCCCAGAATCGCGTATCTAAATCCCACAATCGCGTACCTAAAATCCCAAATTATGTATTTGAAAATGGGGAGTAAAAAAGAACTTCCCAAACTCATGGGGAGTTTTTGGGAAGTGCCCCATTTAAAAACATAAAAGTTGATCACCTTCATTCCAAGCAAAGAAATGCATTTTTAATTTTCATTATTTATATAATGTTACGTAATATTCGTAAAAACTGTGAAATATATTTTTATTGGTGTCTTAAAAACTTTTAATGAGTCGTATTGATAATTGTGAGATCAATAGATCGTAGGAGAAAAGATGCTTCATATTGCGTAAATACTGTTAAAATTTGAAAAATATTTGAATATAGAAAAAGATCGAAATTTCACAAATAGTATGGACTAAAAAAGATTAATTTTTTTTCTTAAAGTTAAGGAGACAAGACTACAATTTCTAAAACTTTCATACATTAAAATAAGGAATTTTAAAAATTGAACTAGTTGTTTTTTTTTTTTTTTTTTTTTCCTACGCGCAAAAGTTGAGGCAATGGGGGGCCATATTGATGTTATAGCATTATCATTATAAAAAATGACAAATTACACCAAGGTCCCCTGAGATTTGGCATAATTATAAATTAATCCCTCAACTTTTGAAAATTACGAATTAGTCCCTATAAATACTGTTTCAATTGAGGTCCCTAGACGCCGTTAGGGTTCCGTTAATTTTGACATTTGAATTTTCGAAAAATATTACAAAAAAGTCCCTGAACTATGAATTTTCTTACAAAACGACCCCTTAACTAAATCACATCAACAATGTAATTCTGTCAAAATTAACGGAACCCTAACGGGTTCTAGGAACCTCAATTGAAACAGTATTTATATGGACTAATCCGTAATTTCCAGAAGTAGAGGGATTAATTTGTAATTATGCCAAACCTCAGAGGACCTTGGTGTAATTTGCCCTAAAAAAATTTTTAATATCTTTTAAAAATGTAAAGTAATTTCACACTAAAAAATATTATAAGCGTAATTCGTAAATTATTTCTACAAGCAAAAATTACAGATACAGCTAATCTCCCGGGATACTAAAATTCAGGGTGAGAGACTAATCTCCATCCACAAGGTTCTAGATACTGAAAACGGAAAACGCTTTTTACGGGGACCTCTCCCTTCCTTTACCTCCACAAGGTTATAGGTACTGAAGACGCTTTTCACGGGAACCTCTCCCAATATAATTTTTTACATCCATAAGATTCGAACCCAAAATTTCCATTAAGTAAACATAAGTCCTGATTCACTTGCGCCAACTGCCTATTAGTGATGATGAAGTTTTGTGATTTGATATTATGTTAATTTAATCAAAGTTTTTGTATTCAAATCCATAAAAGTACAAATTATTAATAGAAACACTTTGTACTTAAGTAATTCAACCAGTTTCAAGTTCAAATAAACTGGTATAGGGGAAAAAAAAGATAAGAGTAGGCAGGATGGTAGCAGATAACATACCATCACAAATAAAAATATATTTAAGCTTAATTAAGTTGGATGTATTATAATTAAACCAAATATATGCATAATTATATAATTAAGTAAACTTCCTAAACATTTAATATCTTTTCTGTGATATCAGATTAATATATATCCCCACACGGCCACACCTCATGATCTACATTAAAATGTCAAAAGTTAGAACCTAATAATAGGTCATATAAGAAACAACATCAATTAATTTCGGTCTAGTGAAAAAAGAAAAAGAAGCTATAGTAAAGTCAACAAGTTGTACATATCATCACAAATTGATCAGATAGCACGATTTTTTTTTTTTTTTAAATAAGAATCCGTAAAAATCGCCTTTGTATCAAAGAGTTCCTTCTGAGTAATAATGATTCCTTGAATTTTTTTTTGGATCATTTAGAAGTGTGTATATTTAAAAAAAAAAAAACATTATAAATTATTATTGAGGTTCCTTCTCATATATGAGTATAACTAACCGAACGACCAAACAAAAATTTAAGCGTTCATGATGGTAAATGGTAATGGTGTATGTATATATATATATAGGGGAAATTACATCCAGGCCCCCTGAGATTTGCCATAATTACAATTTAATCCCTATTTTTTCATTTATTACAAAAAAACCCCTATAAACCCTGTTTCAGTTGAGGTCCCTGGTGTAATAGTAGAAAAATCAGGCATACATTTTTTCATCTTTTACAAAAAAGTCCCTGGAAACAGTGTTCATAGGGGTGTTTTTGTAATAAACGAAAAAATATGGACTAAATTGTAATTATGGCAAACCTCAAGGACTTGGATGTAATTTCCCTATATATATATATATTGAAAAATTTTACTTCAAATCGGACTCTATTGGATTCAACCAATTAAAAAGAAAAATTTATTATATTTACTATTTGATTTGTTATTCTTTCTAAATTTTTTATCAATCACATAATAAGAATAAAATCCTCGCCTTCATGTTACACCAATTTGGAACGAGGCTCAAGCTCGGGGTTGAATTTCCTATATATTTTTAGATTAGAAAGCGAAATTTATCTTCCACTATATTAATTAATTTTCTTGCTGAATCACACCTATTTACATATATATTTTTGGTATGTAGATTTGTATTTGTATTGTGTCAACTTTCTGACATCTGATTACCTCGATTCCCAGCCCACCTGATGAGTTTGAGCGCCCAAAGTAATTGCGAAGAACAGCATGCTCCATCCCTGCACAAAATCCACTGTTCTTGAAAATTCAGTTTTCAGGCAGAAATTATTAATTAGATTAATTATAACAACAGAGTTGCCGTAAACTAAGGAATCTGAGGAAGTAAGAAAACCAAGCAGAGGCGGTTAACTAACGGCTCATGCCCATAGACTCATGATGCCTGTCTATTTTCTTCTAGAATACTTCTCCCTCTCCCACTATTTCCCCTTTCTCTCTCTCTCTCTCTCTCTATACATATATGTATATGTCACTATATATATATGTTTGTGTGTGTGAAAGAATACACTGCTCCGCAACATCATCCTTATTTCGAGATAAAAGAGAAAGGAAAACAGAGGATTTTTTCCCGGTGCCTTTTGTTGTCAAATCTTGTCCTAAATCCACCTTCTTCTAGAAGCCTATACATACCACTCATATGATATAGAGTATAGACAGATATATATACAGAAAAGCAAAGCAGGGTCATCACTTCCATTCCAGAAAAGAAGAAAGGGCCATCACTTTTTCTGTCTATATAAAAGGACTTCAATCTTGATTCCTTCTTTGCCACCATTAATACAAGTGTAGTCATGGATGCCGATCTCATTCCGGGTCTTCCGGCGGATATTGGTCTTGAATGTCTGGTGAAGGTGCCCCATCACCACCTCCCTTCGGTGGCGGCGGTCTGCCGGAGCTGGCAGCGCGAAATCGAGCTTCCGGCGTTCTGGCGCCACCGGAAGGCCTCCGGTCTGACCCAGAAAATAGTTGTCATGGCGCAGGCGTGGGTTGATCCGACCCAGGAAAATGGGTCCAAGAAATGCCCGGTTGTTGCCGCGGCCCCGGTCTACCGGCTGACCGTCTGTGAGCCGGAATCGGGGTTTTGGGCGGAGCTGCCGCCCGTGCCCGGATTTTCCGGTGGGCTGCCAATGTTCTGCCAGTTGGTCGGGGTGGGGCATAATTTGGTGGTGGTGGGTGGGTGGGACCCGGCCACACAAGCCGTTACGAACGATGTATTTGTTTATAATTTCCTATCTGCCGCGTGGCGACGTGGGGCCCGCATGCTGGGAGGTCCGAGATTATTCTTCGCGTGCGGATCCGATTTAGATCGGATGGTGTTCGTGGCCGGGGGCCACGATGAGGAGAAGTGTGCTCTCAGGTCCGCGTTGATGTATGATGTGCTGCGAGACGATTGGACCGCCTTGCCCGACATGGGTAGGGAGCGTGACGAGCCGAAGGGAGTATTCCAGAATGGAATATTTCGTGTTATAGGCGGTTATAGCACGAACATGCAGGGCGGGTTCGGGGCGAGTTCTGAAGCATTCGATGTGGCGACGGGGGTATGGTGCCCGGTGGAGGAGAATTTCCTAATCAATGCCACATGCCCGAGGAATTGTGCGGTCAGTGGGGATGGGAGGTTGTTCATGTGTACCAGCGGAGCCGTGGTGGCTCTGGAGGGATCCGGGTGGCGGATAGTGGCGGAACTACCGAGGGATGTTCAGAACACCGCTTACGTGGCGGCATGGGAGGGGAAAGTGCTTGTGGTTGGATCGGAGAAGTTTGGCGCAGCCTTTAAAATGTTTGTGTTGGATTTGGAGAGTTGCAAGTGGGAAAGAGTGGCGGTGGAGGAAGAGTTTTCCGGCCATGTTCAGTCAGGATGTTGCTTGGAATTGTAAGGAAATACAACCTTGGTGTAATAAATAGAATTTAGCCTATGTTTATGCAAAAATGTCCGGTTTTGGTTAAGTCCCACCTTAAATTTTGTTCTTAGAAGACTTGAAACTACCAGGATATAAAGATCATGCAGAACCAAACTTCATGTTAAGAAGGTAGATAAGAGTTGTTTTGTTAAAGATCAACCTTTGATGTTACCCATGGTTCCACCGATTTGTCAAGTTAGACTAGGTCTGAAATTATAGTAGCGGAATTTCTTCCAAACGAGTGTATATGTGCTTAGACATTCCCATTAGGGATCCCAGGCATAAATGCCTCATATCTAGATATTAATAACATTGATCTGAATTAATGATTCGATATTACATTATCATAATAATTTCGAATTGAGCTTCTGAAATGTAATTCACATGTTGAATGAGTTATCTCGCAAGAATTATTTCACTTTCCCACTTAACCGACCTCCTACATAAATAAAGAAGAAATATTCTCTTTCCGATTTAAACGTTAAAAAAATTAATTTAAGAATAATTTTTTCCTTGTACTTTTATGTCAGAAAAGTTTTGGTGCATATAATTATACGAACAAAAAACAATACTATATTGTATGAATATGGACACGACATAATACGAATATAAATATAATTTTTTTTTTAAATTTTCATGTGAGAAATATCAGACATGGTTCCGAATATTTCTCCATTTCGAGAATTCTAGAGAAGAGAATAAGATGCTGCTCCCCCTCTCTCTGTCTTTTCCCGCTTTGCTAATCTTCCCTAGAACATAGGCTGGGCGGTGAGCGAGAGGAAGAAATCTAAGGTAAGATGATCAACTCTTAAATCCTTTTTTTCTCGGTGCAACACAGGGAAGCACCCTCTTTTTGTCATCCCTTGGCTTATTGGGATAGCAACCTTGGTCCTTCATGCTTTGCCTACCCTTTATAAGATTCTTGTGACACCCCGTCTGCTCGCACGTACATGTTTGTACCACGTGTGAGTTTAATTACCGTATTTGCATTTATTTCATATTAATTGATGCATTTATAATTGAATTATATTTCTTTATTCAATTCTTATATGAATTATTTGAAATATTTGATAAGAATTTGTCCTATTTGCACATATGATTTGAATTCTTAAGATTTGAGAATTTGTGAATTATGAATTTGAATCCGAGCATGCCTATTTCATGTATAATTAAATGTGTTTTGGACTTGTTTGATCCTTAGAGGACTCAATTGGCCACCCTTAAGTCATTAATTGTAGCACCCCGCACGTGAGGCACAACATCCCCTGCACTATGGTTCAACACGAGTAACGAAATGGGAAGTCCACACCCGTATCAAACCATAGCGAATGGGAGACAAACAAAACAAACCTCCTAAGTTAGGCGGAATGTAGACCCTGCAAATATAACCAACTAACAAAACATAATGCAGCGGAAAACTAAAATCTAAACACATGCATTGGCCACGGGCCTGCAGAAATTAAACACACGAACCACACGCACACTTGGGCTCCTCAGGCCTCTTTTTAAATCATAACAAAGCCCGGCAAGGCAATTCATTAACACATACATAAAGATTCAAATTCATAATCTTACAAAGTCGAATCATATACAATTCAAATACATATGCGAGTGCAGAGACTCTTCTAAGTTAACCTGACCGACTCAAAGACTCAACACAACTCCGCCTAGCTCGAAACTCCAACGCCAAACCTGCGCACTAAAAGATTGGGGAGGGAGAGGGTCAGTCTCTAGAAGACTGAGTGAGCAGGAGCGATACATATTTTTAAAAACAGGCACATGCAAATCATAAATTCCAAGCAAAGTTTTATTTAAAGTTAGTTCCCAAGAAGGGCTAAAAGATAACTAGCAATGCCCGGACTTTACAACTAAATCGTATTAATTTCATTAAGTTCATAATTCATACATAAACATAAGGCTCGGCGAGTGAGCGTGCACCATCTCCAACCAAACTCCGACCGTGTATGACGATTATCATTATTATATTAGATACGTGATCACACAATACATTATAATACATGCAAGCCATAAAACATAACATAAGACATAGTCGTTTGGGCAATCCGTGTCCCGGCCTTCCCGCACGGTGCATAACAATCATAACATAATCATAATCATAACATATTTCCAACCTTCTTCCTCCGGGTGGTGTACGGGTTTGCAAGACCCGACCACCTCATACATAATGGCTAGAGGGGTTCATGAGGCCCCAAAAGCCCGACTAGCGTTTCCTCGTCAAAACTCCTAACGAGGTCCCTTCCGTCGTAAACATAAATGGAATTAGCATATGGGATCACCGTCGGCCCTTGTCTCCCCGGATAGCCGCATGTACTAAATTCCTGGGCCCGTGAACATAACATAATCTCGCCAAAACATTTGATTCATAAGAAACATAACATATTTCATAATTCATTAGAATAGGTTTTACTCGATCATAATTTACTCAATGACTCTACTTTAAAATTAACATATATATGTATACATAAGGTTTTGGCCAAAGCTTGTCACATAAGGGTGGTAGGGTTTGATACATAGCTAAAACAAAAACACCCTCACCTGGAAAACCATGAGACATAAAGCATAAGCAATGTAGGTGCATAATCAAATCGGAAGTCTCCGCCCTCGAAACGAACTGTAGAAGAGAAGGAACAAAGTGTACTCGTGAGAATTGACTTGATATGAAACCACATAGACGCACGGCATGTTATGCATATAATATGAGATGCATAAAAACATAAATCATGTGATGAGGTCATATAATCAAGGAATTCATTCAAAATGTTCAATATATGATGGTTTCATATTCATATGTTCATATCTCTCATATTTTGTATCAAATCGAACCATAAGCCATATATGATCAGACTAACATAGATTATGAATGCATAAGTTATGGTACTATGGCAAGGAATCGTTCATGTGTATGATTAATACTTCAAGGACATATAAACGTTCAACTCATTCATTTCAAGATTAATTCAAAATCATTTAAGTTCATCACTTTCATAAATCCTACCAAATTCATTCAAGGAATTCAAATGAGACACATAATACATATTATACCAGGTATACAATTCATATAAATTAATAAAAGAAGCAAGATGTCACTTAGGGTTCAAATATGAAGTATCAAGGCATACATGTATCATTTAGATTCGTTTAAGTTCATATCTTTCATATATCAAGCCAAAGCAATCCAAGAATTCCAAATAACAAGCATAACACGTCATATAACATGTATACATATCATACAAGTCATAAAATAAGAAATAAGAAGCAATTAGGGCTCATCTTGGAAGCAAAAGACCCATGCATGCGCACATGAGAAGGAAGAAAGACACTTTAGAGCATAACTCGGAAATTACTCCACGAAAGATCATGAAACTTCATAACATTTTAGATAACACATTAAATGACATGTTAATGAAGAGAACGAACCATAAACAAGCCAAACAAGCCATGCAATTCACGTTGCAAAACTGAAAATTCATGCAGACTTGTAAAGGGTAGCGGCCGCGACCCATTTCCTTCATGAAATGGTAGCGGCCGCTACCCATGCAATTTCCAAAATTTTGAGCAATTAATCCAAGAACTCGAAACATGGCAAAAATGGGGTGTTGGCCGCGACATGAAATACACAAGGCTCAGGTCACGGGCGCGACCTGAGAGACACAACCAAAGTACGTACACACGAGTCGCAGCCGCGACCTGCTCAATCTGGAGCAGAACGCAACAAGAAACAGGGCAGTAACGAGGCCAAGCTTTAACCAACATACTCAGATAAGAAATGACAACAAATGTGCAGCAAAACCACTCTAGATTAACACCCAAACATGTAACACCCGAGCACAAGGTGTCACATCCCCCGCACCGAGACCCGACCCGAATATGAAATGGACGATCCATACCCGAGCCAAATCACTGCGAACGGGGACAAACACACACTCTAAGCTAGGCGGGCTAACCCTTAAAACCATAAAACAACATAAAACATTAAAGCGGAAGTAATAAATGGACATATACCATATATATATATATAACATGAGCATCCAAGCTCCAAAAATAATTCATATACATCATCAATTGCCATCACGACCCAAAACATGTACGCTCCACATCATTATACATATACAATGATCAAAATAAAAGTATGCAAGTGTAAGACTAAAATACAGAGCTAGAGACGAATGCAAGACCTAGGACTCGTATTCCCGCCTAGCTCCCTCAACACCTGCACAAAACAACTGAAAACCAAACGGGTTCAGTCCAAAAGGGACTGGTGGGTATAAAACAGGGCATAAATAGAATATATGACAGTAATTAAACAATCACATGCAAGCTATAATCCCAAGTGAGGTTTTTAAAGACTTTCCCAAGTGGGTGAACAGAAATCATCAAAAGGGATTATAACGAATCATTAACATTAGGTCATTAGTGGCCCGGCGAGTGGGCGTGCATTATCTCCAACCAACACCTTGTGTAAACCATTTAAACATTCATTCTTTTCATGCAATCATTCTTTTGTGCACATTCATTAACATTTACACCTTCTCCCTCCGGGTTGGTGGTGGGTTTGCAAGGCCCGACCGCCCATTCATTGACCAAAAGGGGTTACATGACTCCCCAGATGGCGCTCAGCGTCCATTCCTCGCTAACTCCTAACGAGGTCCGGTTACGCTGTTCATTGGTGGAACTACTGTGAGGGATCACCGTCGGCCCGTGCCTCCCCGGATAGCCACACACACTAAGTCCCTGGGCCCCATTCATTGTGAACATTCAATCATTCTCGCCAAAACATTAGGTAGGATTCATTAAATAAGGGCTTTACATTTGCAATCATTTACTCGAGAAAAGACTCAATATATATATAATCGTATTACTTTGGCTTAAAACCTTTCACATAGGGAGATATATCGGGTCGCTTTATCTAAGTAGAAGAGAAACCCACCTTAACCGCAAAAAGGAGCAAACACGAGCCTCACTGACCGGCCTCGTCTCCACCCGAATCAAAATCTGTGCAAGAAAGGTGAAGTGAGACTCAATATGACCAAATAAGACGTTCGGCAATACAATGAGCATGATATGAATATAAAAGATAAAATTATGTTATGAAGATGTTCATGTGCACTATTAAGGAATCAAATCATATAATCAAGTCATTCAATCAATCGTTCAATTCATTCGAACTCATAATTCCACACTTTCAAACACATTGGTTCAAGAACTTCATATAGAATTACATATATTCAATTAAATCAAATAACATTTAGTACATATCCAATATACATAAAAACACATGCATGTACAGTAGCATGCAAACAAAATGCATGAGAAACAGAGGGTGACACGCCAGTGTCAACAAAATGCACTAAGCTGTGACACCCCCGTGTCACAGTACAGCGGACAACAAGCCAGGAAAAAGATGGTAACATGCCCGTGTCACCATTGCAAAGCAAACCATGACACCCCCGTGTCACGGTACAGAAAAGCCCAACCAACAAGCACCCCCGTGTCACGCTGAAGAGAGGAAAGTGACACGCCCATGTCACTGTGCGTAGCAGAAAAAAAATAGGGCATCAACGTAACAACAACAACAACCAACCAAAAACACCAACTTCAACCAACAAATGCAACCCAAAACTTGAAGAAACATATGACCATACTTAAAGCACAATAAAGTCTAGCATATATTCTCATATCATGCATCGATCATCAAGATTTCATCAATTAAAACCCATATACTCATTCATGCTTCCAAGTCCAAACTTCACAAGATAAAAGCATACAACTTAAACTCAAAGTTGCTAAACATATTTCCAATAAAAATTACACACATTGACCACTTCATTACAAAACCCTATCTATACTATATTTCCAAGAAAATCATCAAAGTTCCAAAAATAGCTCAAATGAAAGAAATGGGAGAAGGGATGAAGAGCTGATGTTGATGATGCTTCTATGATCCAAAATCCCATAAAAATGAAGCTTGAAAGATGAAATTTTTCCCCCACTTTGGCAAGGGTTGGCTCGGTTGGCTTGGGAGTAAGAGCAAGAATGTATGTAATGTATGTATGAAAGAAAGAAAGGAATGGAACGTAATATGCTTCTTGAATCAAGAAGAAATGGCCAAATTTGCTATTAAGTCCTCCAATTTAATAAGTTATGCAAGTGAAACCCCAAGCTTTTGAAATATAATCAATTAAGTCCATGCAATTAGGTCCTCAAGGTTCATGAAATGATCAAATAAGGTCACAACGAAATTAAGTCAAATTCGGGAAATTAATTCACATTGCAAGCAAGTTCAAATTATACAGTAAATATCAATTTGATATGAATTCACAAAATTCTTAATATTAAATAATATACACAATTAATATATATATATATAACAATAATAAAATAAAGGAGATAACATTTAATACATTTAAAATAAAATCAACTATATAAACGCGTAAAATAGTTATTTTACGCAATTAGGTAAACAATTACGTCATACCTGTACGGCCGAAATATTGGGGCGTCACAACCTCTCCCCCTTAAAAGAATCCGTCATCGGATTCATTAATCACCCGAAAATAATTCGGGATGAAATCTCTTCATCTTATTCTCCGTCTCCCACGTAGCCTCTTCCGTTTTATCACTTCTCCATAAAACTTTAACTAGTGGGATCTGCCGATTTCGAAGCTCCTAAAATTTACGATCCAGTATCTTAATCGGCTTCTGAACGAAGGTGAGGTTCGGTTCTAACTCCATTTCCTCAACGGGGATAACTTCTGATTCATCCGGATAATATTTCCGAAGCTGAGACACATGAAACACATTATGAATTCCGGTCAAACTCGGGGGTAGGTCCAAATGGTAGGCCGTATCTCCAATTTTCTCCAAAATCTCATACGGTCCTAAATACCGAGGATTCAATTTCCCTCCTTTTCCAATCCTCGAAAATCCCTTACGAGGTGAGGCTTTCAAGAATACGCTATCACCAACCTCAAACTGAAGATCTTTCCTTCGGTGATTGGCATAGCTTTTCTGTCTGTCCTGGGCTGCTTTCATCCGTTGTCTGATTATTTGGACCTTATCAATTGCCTCTTGCACGGCCTTAGAGGGTTTTTCCTTTTTCTCTCCTCGTTTCACACCCTCTTGCTTCGTCCAATTCCATTCTTCCAAATCAAAGAACAACGATGACCTGCATTTCCGTCCGTAGAGAGCCTCATATGGAGCCATTTCTATCGATGCTTGAAAGCTGTTGTTATAGGCGAATTCAATCAAAGGTAATTGTTCGTTCCACGAACTCGAAAAATCCAATGCACATGCTCTCAACATATCCTCCAAATATTTAATTAATCTCTCTGATTGCCCGTCTGTCTGAGGATGGAAAGCTGTGCTGAATTGAAGCCTTGTGCCCAGATTCCTTTGCAATTCTTGCCCAAATCTAGAAGTGAACCTCGAATCCCGATCTGATACAATGCTAACCGGTACTCCATGAAGTCGGACGATCTCATCCACATACTTCTTAGCCAATTTATTCACCTTATCCGACATCCGAATAGCAAGAAAATGCGCCGATTTCGTTAATCGATCCACTATTACCCAAATTCCATCTAAACCACATTTCACTCGTGGAAGACCCGAAACGAAATCCATCGCCACTTGCTGCCATTTCCATTCTGGAATCGGTAACGGTTGCAGTAGCCCCGATAGCTTCTGATGCTCTGCTTTCACCACTTGGCAAGTCAAGCAATGTCTCACGAAGTCGATCACATCCCGCTTAAGTCCATTCCTTTAAGTCCTTATACATCTTATTTCCCCCGGGATGTATCGAATACCCTGATCGATGAGCTTCTTCCAATATCAACCGTCTCAACTCTTCCGGAACCACCACTCTGTTCTTAAACCTTGGAAGCCCGGTGTCATCAAATCCGAACGGACTCTCTGAATCATTTCTAGCTTTCTGCACTAACCTCTGAACTTCAGAGTCCACTCTTTGAGCTTCAAACAATCTCTGCTGAAGATCCGGTTGAACCGTAATATTCCGAATACTAGCTCTCAGCTTAAAAGACTCAGATTCATCCATAGTTTCCACTTTAACACCCGACACTCTAGCCTTCCTACTGACCGCATCCGCGACCACGTTGGCCTTTCCTGGATGGTATCGAATCGTACACTCATAATCCGCCAACATCTCCATCCAACGCCTCTGTCTCTTATTCAATTCCTTCTGAGAAAACAAATACTGGAGACTCTTGTGGTCGGAAAAGATCTCAAAAGAAATTCCATAAAGGTAGTGTCTCCACTTTCCCAAAGCGAAGATCACTGCTGCAAGCTCGAGATCATGAGTGGGATAATTCTGTTCATGATCTTTCAATTTCCTCGAGGCATAAGCTATCACCTTACCATTCTGCATCAAAACACATCCCAACCCTTCTTTTGAGGCGTCCGTATAAACCATGGATCCTTCAGTGCCCTCGAGAAGTGCTAATATCGGTGCAGTGGTCAATTTTTCCTTCAAGAGTTGAAAGCTCGCTTCGCATGCCTCGTCCCACTCAAATTTAGCTTTCTTCTTAGTTAATCGAGTTAAAGGACCGGCTATCTTTGAAAAATCCTTTACAAACCTTCGGTAATAACCTGCCAATCCCAAGAAACTTCTAACCTCGGAAGCATTTTTCGGACTCTGCCACTGAATAACCGTCTCGATCTTTGAAGGATCAACTTCCAAACCCTTACTTGAAATAATATGGCCTAGAAAAGTAACCCGGTCGATCCAAAACTCACACTTACTAAACTTCGCATACAACCGGTGCTCTCTCAACGTCTCCAATACCAAGTTGAGATGCCTAGCATGATCTTTCGGAGTCTTTGAATACACAAGAATGTCATCAATGAAGATTACGACGAATTTATCCAAATACGGCCGAAAAATCCGATGCATCATGTCCATTAATGCTGCAGGGGCATTTGTTAAACCAAAAGGCATCACTACAAACTCATAATGCCCATACCGGGTATTAAATCCTATCTTTGGTATATCCTCTTCCCGGATTTTCAACTAGTAGCAGCCCTGCCTTAAATCCAATTTTGAATAAACCTTTGAACCTTGCAGCACATCAAATAAATCCTCAATGTGGGGCAACAGGTACTTATTCTTGATAGTCATCCGATTAAGCTCCCGGTAATCTATACACATTCTCAACGACCCATCTTTCTTTTTGACAAAGAGAACCGGAGCACCCCAAGGAGATGAACTCGGTCGGATATATCCACTCTTAAATAATTCCTCGAGTTGAATCTTCAGCTCCTTCAACTCTGCCGGAGCCATTCTATAAGGAGTCTTGGAATAAGGTTCTGATCCCGAATATAAATCAATAACAAACTCGATCTCCCGATCCGGTGGTAGAGAACCTAAATTTTCTGGAAATACATCGGGATATTCCTTTACTACAGCCGTCTCCTCAAAACTTGATTGATCCTTTAGTTTATTAAGGAGATAGGCAATAAATCCCGTGGCTCCATCATTTACCAACTTGCGAGCTTCCATAAACGAAAAAAGAGGTACATTCTTCGACCCAACTCCTCCAATCAACTCTTCACCCAATTTTATCTTCTTCTTAAAATAATCAACTTCGGCCCGGTGCCGATACAACCAATCCATCCCGAAGATTACCCCATACTTCTTCATAGGCATAACAATGAAATCTGCCGGATAATCTTTCCCCTCTATCAAAACTGAACAACCCCTGACAACCCGATTTGTCTGCAAACTACCTCCAAGAGGCGAACTCACATAATAACAGGAATTTGAACAAGCAACAGGTAGGCATAGAGAGGCACATAGACCAGAAGATATAAAAGTATGCGTGGCACCCGGATCGAACAATGCATGAATGCTCGTGCTATGAATACAAACGGTACCTTCCACTACGGCGTTTGGATCAACCTCGACATTCTGCTCCCCGCTCTCAAGAGCATAGGCTCGTGCCTGAACCATCGGTCTCTGAGCCCCAGCTTGGTATCATGGAGTCTTGTCCGGGCATGAAAAAGCCATATGATTCCCTTTTCCACAAATCAAACACAATCTCAATCTCTTTCGGCAGTTGTTGTAAGAATGAGTTGGCCATCCACAATAAGTACACGGAGGCTGATCATTGCGAGATCCTTTAGGAGCCTGAGGTAGTCGTGGAACGGGTGTCATCTGACCTCCAATTCTCGGCTTCTTGAAAGGCCCTTTCGGTGGTGGGGCTGGTACATTCATCGGTCTTTTTCCTTTGTTAAATCCCCAGCCGGATCCTGATCCTTGTCCTTGGCGATAAACTGGCCTTCTCGCATTCACAGAATCTTTAACCTTTAAGGCTTTCGAAGTAGCCTTCGCCCACGTGCTCGTATTAACTGCCTCTAAAGTTGTCTGGATATCCGGTCGAAGCCCTTGAACAAACTGCATAGCCTTATGGAAGTCATCGCCTGCTATATTTGGTGCATTGCGGGATAACCTCTCATACTCTGAAATATACTCGGCCACAGACCTCGATCCTTGCTTCAATTCGGTAAATTCTCTCAATCTTCGGGTACGGGATGAGGGAGGAATAAATTTATTCTTGAATTCCCTTATAAAGATTTCCCCATTGATCTCCTCTCCAGTTGCTTCCAATACAATCCGTGTGCTTTCCCACCAAGAGTAGGCTTCCCCTTGTATTAAAGTGATGGTGCATCGAGCCTTCTCTTGGGACTCACATGGAATGAGTTCCCATATCCTCTCAACTTCTTTCAGCCACAATTCCGCTTGTATATCATTTCCCTTGAAGAACTTGGGAGGTCTTTGATTCTGAAACTCCCTAAGTATAACAGAAAGTGGTGCCTCGGGCGGTACGACAGGTGCAGGTGGTGCTGGTGGTGCCGGTGGTACATAATCTCATAGCCTTGGATATATAATATTGATAACTGAGTTAACAAAGGCCTCTGCCGGCGGTGGTTGTGGAGGTGGAGGTGTAGGAGTACGGTCACGATGATGACGTCGTCCTGGAGATCTATCTCGATGTCTACGTGGAGGCATCCTATCAATAAACACTAAAATGCGTGCTATTTTTAGTCTATGCATGTTAATGCAAATAATTCAATCAGAATTCAAAATTTAAATCAATTAAGCACAAAAGAGATGTATATGCAACACATTGTCAAGTAGTTCCTGAGCCGAACGACCTAGACTGACTCACACGACACGAAAGCCCGGGTTTTGCAACCCTAAGCTCTGATACCACTTAAGGATGTAACACCCGAGCGCAAGGTGTCACATCCCCCGTACCGAGACCCGATCCAAATATGAAATGGACGATCTATACCCGAGCCAAATCACGGCGAACGGGGATAAACACA
Organism: Lantana camara; assembly: GCA_037501455.1. NCBI lineage: Eukaryota > Viridiplantae > Streptophyta > Magnoliopsida > Lamiales > Verbenaceae > Lantana > Lantana camara. The sequence goes on along the minus strand of CM074859.1, from coordinate 33,334,344 downwards.
CACTCTAAGCTAGGCGGGCTAACCCTTAAAACCATAAAACAACATAAAACATTAAAGCGGAAGCAATAAACGGACATATACCATATATATATATACCATGAGCATCCAAGCTCCAAAAATAATTCATATACATCATTAATTGCCATCACGGCCCAAAACATGTACGCTCCACATCATTATACATATACAATGATCAAAATAAAAGTATGCAAGTGTAAGACTAAAATACAGAGCTAGAGACGAATGCAAGACCTAGGACTCGCATTCCCGCCTAGCTCCCTCAACACCTGCACAAAACAGCTGAAAACCAAACGGGTTCAGTCCAAAAGGGACTGGTGGGTATAAAACAGGGCATAAATAGAATATATGACAGTAATTAAACAATCACATGCAAGCTATAATCCCAAGTGAGGTTTTTAAAGACTTTCCCAAGTGGGTGAACAGAAATCATCAAAAGGGATCATAACGAATCATTAACATTAGGTCATTAGTGGCCCGACGAGTGGGCGTGTATTATCTCCAACCAACACCTTGTGTAAACCATTTAAACATTCATTCTTTTCATGCAATCATTCTTTTGTGCACATTCATTAACATTTACACCTTCTCCCTCCGGGTTAGTGGTGGGTTTGCAAGGCCCGACCACCCATTCATTGACTAAAAGGGGTTACATGACTCCCCAGATGGCGCTCAGCGTCCATTCCTCGCTAACTCCTAACGAGGTCCGGTTACGCCGTTCATTGGTGGAACTAGTGTGAGGGATCACCGTCGGCCCGTGTCTCCCCGGATAGCCACTCACACTAAGTCCCTGGGCCCCATTCATTGTGAACATTCAATCATTCTCGCCAAAACATTAGGTAGGATTCATTAAATAAGGGCTTTACATTTGCAATCATTTACTCGAGAAAAGAATCAATATATATATAATCGTATTACTTTGGCTTAAAACCTTTCACATAGGGAGATATATCGGGTCGCTTTATCTAAGTAGAAGAGAAACCCACCTTAACCGCAAAAAGGAGCAAACACGAGCCTCACTGACCGGCCTCGTCTCCACCCGAATCAAAATTTGTGCAAGAAAGGTGAAGTGAGACTCAATATGACCAAATAAGACGCTCGACAATACAATGAGCATGATATGAATATAAAAGATAAAATTATGTTATGAAGATGTTCATGTGCACTATTAAGGAATCAAATCATATAATCAAGTCATTCAATCAATCGTTCAATTCATTCGAACTCATAATTCCACACTTTCAAACACATTAGTTCAAGAACTTCATATAGAATTACATATATTCAATTAAATCAAATAACATTTAGTACATATCCAATATATATAAAAACACATGTATGTACAGTAGCATGCAAACAAAATGCATGAGAAACAGAGGATGACACGCTCGTGTCACCAAAATGCACTAAGCTGTGACACCCCCGTGTCACAGTACAGCGGACAACAAGCCAGGAAAAAGATGGTGACACGCCCGTGTCACCATTGCAAAGCAAACCGTGACACCCCCGTGTCACGGTACAGAAAAGCCCAACCAACAAGCACCCCCGTGTCACGCTGAAGAGAGGAAAAGTGACACGCCCGTGTCACTGTGCGTAGCAGAAAAAAAACAGGGCATCAACGTAACAGCAACAACAACCAACCAAAAACACCAACTTCAACCAACAAATGCAACCCAAAACTTGAAAAAATATATGGCCATACTTAAAGCACAATAAAGTCTAGCATATATTCTCATATCATGCATCGATCATCAAGATTTCATCAATTAAAACCCATATACTCATTCATGCTTCCAAGTCCAAACTTCACAAGATAAAAGCATACAACTTAAACTCAAAGTTGCTAAACATATTTCCATTAACAATTACACACATTGACCACTTCATAACAAAACCCTATCTATACTACATTTCCAAGAAAATCATCAAAGTTCCAAAAATACCTCAAATGAAAGAAATGGGAGAAGGGATGAAGAGCTGATGTTGATGATGCTTCTATGATCACAAATCCCACAAAAATGAAGCTTGAAAGATGAAAATTTTCCACCACTTTGGCAAGGGTTGGCTCGGTTGGCTTGGGAGTAAGAGCAAGAATGTATGTAATGTATGTATGAAAGAAAGAAAGGAATGGAACGTAATATGCTTCTTGAATCAAGAAGAAATGGCCAAATTTGTTATTACGTCCTCCAATTTAATAAGTTATGCAAGTGAAACCCCAAGCTTTTGAAATATAATCAATTAAATCCATGCAATTAGGTCCTCAAGGTTCATGAAATGATCAAATAAGGTCACAACGAAATTAAGTCAAATTCGGGAAATTAATTCACATTGCAAGCAAGTTCAAATTATGCAGTAAATATCAATTTGATATGAATTCACAAAATTCTTAATATTAAATAATATACACAATTAACATATATATATATAACAATAATAAAATAAATGAGATAACATTTAATACATTTAAAATAAAATCAACTATATAAACACGTAAAATAGTTATTTTGCGCAATTAGGTAAACAATTACGTCATACCTGTACGGCCGAAATATCGGGGCGTCACAAAACATGCTCTCCAAGTGATCAAATGTGAGGAAGGGAAGAAGATGATTAACTCATGAAATTTCATCAAAGTTCTATCCATGGAAACTCATTAAACACTTAACCAACATAAAATACAGGGTCATGAAGGTAAAGAGGAAGTTCAAACAGTCATATTCATGCTTGGAATCGACTTAAATCATCAAAGAATGAGAGAGATCAACATATGACTTCAAAACCTAACTATTTATGTATATCCTCATATCTCCAAGTATACCAGCTCAAATTCAGGGAAACATTGTTTAAAATGACACATATTGAATGTATATTACAACCCTAAACTTACCTTGTGGATTGGATGAAACTGGAGCAGAGGATTGGGGCTGATATTTCTCTTGTTTGTGAGGGTTGGTTCAGTTGAAGGGGATAAGGGTCAGATAGTGGGCTTAACTATGGTTCCATAGCCTCCAACCATGGTTAATTTGGTCAAGGTTTGGACAAGTTATGGCTCTTTTAGTAAAATGTGGCAGTTTTGCATTCATTTCAGTTTTCAATTGAATTTCGGGGGTCCAAATGATCTTAGAAAAATATGAGGTTAAGTTTATTGAATCCAAATTTTTGTTACGAGTTCAACGGAGTTGACGAAACTCAATTCCGAGTTCCCTAGCTCAAGATATCACATACGGAACCAAGGGTGCGCTAAGTGCTCGTTAGCCCCCGGTTTGGTTCCAAACATGCCAAATAAATTTAAAACGCAATCAAAAAAATCCGAAAATGTAAAACGAGCCTATGTACATATTCATGACACACATATCTACAACATATTAAATTTTCACCAAATTTCGAATTCATTTCATATAGTAACGGCGCGCAACTTGTCACGTAAATGCAAATTAACCAAGAATTCATATGATTTCAAATTCCAAATAAACTTTAAGAATAAAATTTTAAATAATTATTAAAAAATATAACGAAATATATATTATAGAAAATTAATTAAAATTACAATAAGAATTATTAACACAATTAGTTATGAAATTAAATAATTTAAACGAGCAATTAGGGAACGCATAATTACTCATGTACAAATGGTTCAAGTACGCATATTCGTTCCAATTCAAATATTGCACATGTTTCAATTAATCACATATTTAACATTTAAATAAAGAAATTTAAATACAGAAAACACTTATAGCCAATTAATTTGTGCAAATTAGTAAACACATACGTCATATTAAAATACGAAAAGCTGGGGCGTTACATTAATTCATAATTTGAGCCCGGGAACTCGGATTCGAGTTTCGTCTTAGCCATTGGACTCGAATCGACGATTCGGACCCAATGAACAAGCCTTGTAATTTTTTCGATGCCATTTCGACTCCCGACGATGCAGATTTTCGCCATGCATACCTATGACCTAGTTTGGAGCTACAAGCCTATCTCTTGTCCTTCCATTGACTATAATACACCAAAGTCATCTCCCTCTTTCTCCTTTATCTGCTGGGATTCGAACCATAAGCCCCAAGAAAGAAGGAAGGAGAAGCCACAATAACCATTCCTCCATTTTTGGCCATTTTGAGCTCAAGACTAGACCTTTCTTACTCCCAACTTCAAAGGTAAGTATGAATTTGTAATCTCCATGATCTTATACTTCTATTGTTCTTCTTGAATCATGAAATATGGTAGAGATTCCTAGGTTTTGGCTTCATGGATGAATAGTAAGGGTATTTGGAAGAATTTGAAGAGCATGATCATTCCTTGGCTTGATTGGAGTTTTGAGACTTACATGATGTTCATTATGGCCTATTTATTTCACATCTTGAGTTTTATTACATGGTATTTGGATAAGAATTGATTCACCATTTATGGACTTAAGGGTTTTGAAAGAAAATGGAGGAAACACATGCATCTCTTGATTCTCTTGCTTTGCCGGTTGATTTCATGAGTTTGGGACTTGAATTTGATCATTTTTCTTGCATGATTTTGTGGATTAATTGTCCCTTAACTTTCATTCATGTTGTGGCTTGAGTATGGTATAGTTTCTTTGAGAGTTTCCAAGCTTTTTCCACGAGAAAACACAGCAGGGGTGCTGACACCCCCGTGCAAGCCCGTGTCAGAGGCTTTGGCTCGTGTTTTTTTTTTTTGAGCTACTGACCTCAGACACGGGGGTGTCACCTTTTGTTCTAGAGGGAGGACACGCCCATGTCTGAGGAGAATTTTGCTACTAACCTCGGACACGGGGGGTTCTCATTTTGTGCTTGGGAAGTGACACCCCCTTGTCACCCTCCTTGTTTTGTGACTGCTGCACTTCACTTGTTTCATTTGCTTGTTTCATTGATTCCTTGTTTTTTATGACTTCTTTTTGATACTAACATGTCATATTATGTGTTAACTTGTTTGTATTAGATTTTTGGAGCATTTTGACTTGATTTGCATGAGTTATGAATTGATATGCCTTAAGTGGTACGTTTATGCACTCCATATGCATACATTGCATTCATGGGCATTGTCGGGCATCTAATTGGTTCATAATTGAGTCTAAGTCTTGGGTATTGTATTCGTTTGTTTCAGAGCCACTTCCGAACGTCATCGAACCCGAGGTCTAGGTGTTCGTTTGCTTCTTTTTGGCCCCGGACTCTACCTACTTTTTGCTAAGGTGAGGTTTAGGTTTGTTTCTTTTAGTTAATGCAACCTACAACCCTATTTGCTCGTTTTTAGGCCTGCATGCGACTATACTATTATATTTATATAATAGATATGTGTTTATATGATACATTTATGATTTTGTCATACAATTAAACGTTTTGAACTATAAGTATGAGCGTATGTAAGCTTGAAAATGATTTGCAACGAGGCTATGCTCCACACCGTGTGTTTTTCACGCAAGCTAGGATCTACCTCAGCATCTTATTGTTAGGAAGACACGAAGATGTACGTGTATAGCATATGCCGAGTTACGAGGTAAGGTATGTTCGATAAGCTACGTAAGTTACGTTTATTTGTATAGCGAGTTAAGTAAGCTTAATACGAGGTGATTTAATTGTTACTGGGCCCCGGAGACATGGGTAAGGACGCCCGGGATGGCAAGGGCCGCGGGTTAAGCCTGTGCACGGTCTCCATTTGAAGTACTTCCGCGCGACTATTAGAGGTTGAGGAAGCGTGGTGCTTTGAGCCTTCGGTGGATAACTGGAGAAGGCACAATATGGGTTAGCTACCCCGTGTGTATTGTTAACTTAGGTGGAGAGGGTTTGATTCCCGAAACACCAGGGTTGTAGGGAATTGATACGTTTTACGTTTTCTTGGTTTTCTTACGATTATTAAGGAGTAAGGGTTGGATGCTCGTACTCGTCGAGCTTGTGTACGTTACGTTGATTATGAAACGGGAGAGGATTTTCTTTTAAACTTCGTTATGTTCTATTTCGATTATGAAGTATAAGTTTGTTTCGAAAATGACTTGGTGTGCAAAATCCTACTCCCGGTTCATAATCTTTCGATTAATATGTGCTCTGCTCTATATTTATATAGTGTGTGAGTGTGCGTTAGCCCCTCTCACTCAGTTGAGTTGTGACTGACCCCCTCTCTTTTCCCACCTTTAGTTGCAGGTTGCTCGAGCTAGGCGGGGAAGTGCATCGTGGTCGCGTCGTACTTTCGGGTTTAGGTCGAGTCTGCATTTCATACTTGCATCTTTTGAATATTTTGATATGTATTTGAATTAATTGTACTTTGGAGAATTTGTGAATACTTGATATATTTTGGGCCGGGATGGCCATGTATATATTTATATATGGTTGAGATGAGATCTTTTATAGATCCTGTGTATGTTGCTTCCGCATTCTGTTTCTTGTTTTGCACGCTCTGTCAGTCTTTAGGGCGTCAGTCTTTAGCCCTAGTGTGTGTGTATAGGTCCCTGTTCGCTTAGACTTGGGTTCATGTTTGGACTTCCATTTCATATGTGGGTTCGGGTTTAGGTGCGGGAGATGTGGTGGCTCGCCGCTTCAAGAACTACAATTCTGGCTCTAACCAGGAAAACGGTGACAACAACAAAAAGGAAGGGATCTAATAGAAAGAAAGGGGGTTCATGTAGCTGCTACGCCTGCCCCCTTCTTAGCCAATGGGGTACAACAGGTTCCACAACTGTATAAAAGAGAGAATTCACTTCAAATAACCATGTCTCTACTGGGCGACTTGCGGAATGGCTAAGAGTAGACCTTTTTGAATACAAAATCCAAGTTGAGAGTAGAGGTACAGAAACAACCATATGATGAAAAACGACTTTCATATTAGGTTCAGAAAGCACTTTTTTGATTGAGAATTCCGTATCTGATATGCTATTATACAATAAAATGATATTTTTAGAAGTATCTGTATATCAGAGCGAGAACCCGATAAACGAATGTTTTAGTTAAATCTAATGCAAAAAATACATTAGTACACGTTAAGATCTTTATAAGGAAAATATAAAACAAAATAATTTCAATCCAAAATAGTTGATTTTTTTAAAAATTTACAGTAGTAAAAGAAGTTAAAGCAAAAATGAAAATTGTTAAAATTTGCAATAGTAAAAGCTGTGAGTATTAGAGAAAAGTTAAGAATCACTTTTAATTTTTATTAAGTTACTAATTTACCCCTAAAATTTTTTAAATTATTCTAAGCAATTTAATATGATTTAAATAATATATTGATATAAATAATATTTCAAAATTATATAAGATAAACATGTATAATAAATAAAATGCATGTGAAAAAATAGATAATGAAAAAAAAAAATGAAACAATTTTAAAATAAATAAATTCATAAGAATTAAGAAAAAACAAAAAAAAAATTTACTTAGTATTTATCCATTTATTATCAAATTTTTAATTGAGTTTTTTAAGATTATCGGTAAGAAAAGAAAAAAATAATGACAATATAAACTTGAGTTCTATATGGATATAAAAACGTTAATTAAGGAATATTAATATTTTAATGAGGATATTATTATCTAAAAAAATTTAATTAACGGACAGAAAACTCAATAAACTATAAGTAGGTTCCTTCAGGATTCTAACTTATTTCTGTTTAAATTAAGTAGAAGTTGATTTTCTAAAAATAAACACTTATCGTATATAAGTACTTATTTTTAGAGTTCGAAAACAATCCTATAAACAAAGTAATATTGTTATCACTTATTATTAATCCCATTAAAAAAATGAAAAAAGAAATCCCTTCATTGTAAATCCAATTCGTCCTCCCAAACACAGCCTTGGGCCCTAAACTCGTCCTCCCAATTCCCAAACACAGCCTTACACTCCGCCGCCAAGACTCATCAACTGTTACTGTATCACCAAATTTCAGTCAAATTTCACCTTTGCGTGAGTGAAGTTCTCCGTTGTAATTCTTCATCATCGTTGTTCTTCAGGTAAAAGTACAGTCTTTACTGTCCTCTGTTTCTTGGGATATCTCAATTTACGTACAGTCTTTACTGTCCTCTGTTTCTTGGGATATCTCAATTTACGTCGGAAAAAACTCTTTAAAATGTCGGACGTTAATGCTCCGATCAAGATGGTGGAGATAGAGAATAGAGGAAGAGCTTTGGTTTCTTCTAGGCCGTTAATGGCCGGCGAAATTGTACTCAAAGACTCCCCTGTTGTCCTCTACTCCGCCGTCCCCCTCGGCGGCGCCGCCGCAGCTAATTACTGCTCCCACTGCTTCAGAACAATCTCGGCCAACTCGCCGGCGACAGTTTCTTGCCCTAATTGCTCCAAAAATTCACTCTTTTGCAGCCCCAAATGCCAATCCATTGCTCTCTCCACTTCCCACACCCCATTTGTCTGCCAAGCCTTAACCCGTCTCTCCGCCGCCGATTCTCCGCTCCTCCGCCACAACCAAGACCGCCATTTGCAGGCGTGGTTTCTTGTTTCCGCTTATAATCTCGCGGTGGTGTCGCCGGCGCAGTTTCAGACTCTGCTATCGCTTCAAGGGGAACCCTTTATCGATGATGCATCCGTTTTCTTGCATTCACTGATTTCCTCAGTTTTGAATCATTCGAATCTTGGGCAAATTGGGTTTTCGGTTGAGCTTACTTCTGCTCTGTTGGCTAAGGATAAGCTCAATGCTTTTGGGCTGATGGAGCCTTTTGATCAAGAGAAAGAAAGGTCTGTTAGAGCGTATGGGATTTATCCGAGAGCTTCGTTCTTCAATCATGATTGCCTACCAAATGCTTGTAGATTTGACTATATGGACGCGGCGTCTGATTTTGGTAACACCGACATTGTTGTGAGGATTATCCATGATTTGCCTGAGGGGAGGGAGATTTGCTTGAGTTATTTTCCTGTTAATCTTAAGTATTCGGAAAGGCAAAAGAGGTTGAAGGATGATTACGGTTTTACGTGTGATTGTGATCGTTGCAATGTGGAGGCTAATTGGTCTGATAACGAGGAGGAAGGAGATGGTGAAATGGACCATGATGATGATGATATGGATGATATGGACGATGATGATATGGCGGCTGATTTAGACACAAATGGTAACGGAATGGAAAAGGAAAATGATGATTTTCCTCATGCTTACTTCTTCATTAGATACATGTGTAATAGAGACAATTGTGGGGGTACATTGGCCCCCCTACCGCCCGGTGATGCTCGTCCGTCTACTGTTATGGAGTGCAATGTTTGTGGGAACTTGAGCAACAGTGAAGAAATGGATGGGAACAACTAACTTCAGTGAGTATTATGAAGTTCTTCCATGGCCTTTGCACGTTTGATTGTTCTTTCTCTGTTATTAATGAATCTTGTACTCGTGTCGTGTCTGCTATTTTTTACGGTGATCCATGCAAATTATATTGTCCGATGAGATTTGTTTCATGAGAAAATTCGTTTTGCTTGTTCTATAGAAAACTTTTGGTTTTTTCCACCAAAGTTATGCTTGTCTTGTTTTGGCCGGAGAAAGAGGTAAAAAGGTGGAAAGTCGTCTTTCTCAATCCTTTTCAGCCTTCTCTAGGAATTTGTTGGAACTAATGCATTACTGATCTTATGCATGTTGTTTTCGGGGTTGGATGCGAAAGAACGGTTGTATATTTTGTGTCGACATATTGATATCAACTTTATTTTTTTTTTTGGTCTGAGATATCAATTTTATTGTGCATTGAGACTAATTCTCTGTTTCATTTTGCAGGTAAGAGGATTTAACTGGGCGTGGTTCAGTCGTGGAAATTTTGTTGACCGGTTCTTGTGGTGCTAAGAATATCGCCTCCGTCTTGCTTCAGCAAATTCACTTAGAGCTTGCCAGATTCTTAGAATTACATGGCTAGGCTACGAAAATCTGAATCAAATATTGTAAGCTTGAAATGGCTATTATCAAAGTTGATGAGCTTGTTCTCACATTGATTTTGGATTCTCTGTTTTATCTGAGGTTGATAAGCTGATTTCTCTTCCATTCAGTGTTTTATTGTGGTGTATTTACATGGTCCCTAGAGAATAGTTGAGTCTAGTTTCCAAAGATTTAAGGGGAAATTAGTAATTTTAATACTTTGGAGGGGTGTTGGTGTAATTAACGACAACCTTTGTGTACAATGCATAATTGTCGAATAACTGATAAAATCACTAAAGGAGATCCAACTATTAACAGAATCTGATTAATTGGTATATATATGCATATTGTCATTCAGGCTGGTAAAACACTTAACTGATTCAATCATTTGTAGATTTCTGGACAAAAGAAAGAATGAAAGATATCACTTTATTCTCATGCACTTATACAAAACCTCACCAAATTTCTGAAACATGTGCTTCTTCAAGTACATTTTCTGCACTTTCTCCCTCCCTCTCACTCCCATTTCGTGCCTTGCTGATGGATTCTCAACCAAGAATTCGAGATTCCTGGCAAGAACTTGAGCCCCCGGACGCCCTAAAGGATGGAGAAGACCGGTTACATTATGTTCCACAATCTCTTTTGTGCCTCCAGAATCCGTTCCGAGAACCTGCACCAGGAAATATTGTCAATAATCGAGATATATTTTTGAATTATGTTGAATTTTAATGTATTTTTGATAAGGGGTGTGATTTTTTTAAAGAAAAGAACTAGAAATCATTAAGATTTGAATTTTAATAGAAGTACATATAAGGGGTATGATATCTGAGAGGGACAATTGCGGTAAACAACCCTTCTTCAGCGTAGTCTGTCGAGAAATCTCATGATAATTATGTATATAATATTATATGAACAAACATAGCGCCATGACTAATAAGAATGTTGTTAAAGAAGTAAATCATAGCTCTATCTGGCCAATGATGTGAAGTTTCTATGCTTTGAGATGTTTAATGTTAGTATGAAGAGAATAATGAAGAAACATCACATACGGGAAGTCCGAATGCCATTGCTTCAATCGTTACTCTTCCAAATGTCTCTCCCAGTCCCTGCACAGACATAGCAGATAAGATATCAAAAGTTCTGTTCTGACCAAAAAAAGTCACGCAATTATCAGTTTTTCAATCTTAAATGTGCTAAATGACTACAAATATTTTGCAATAAATTCAATTTCAAGCATTTCCCAAAATCGGGGCGTCGTTTATAGAATTGTACTTGTAGGGAGAAAAATGAGTACATCGGCCATGCTCAGAAGACCAGGCCATCGAAAAGCATACAAAGGAGAAGCAAAAAAAAGATCAATCTCCGAAAAAAGATAGGGTTAATTACTCTAAACCCTGACTAAGACATGCAAATTTAGTCTGTATCTTCTTATAGTCAAAATTACAAATACCCACTCCTGAATCTGGGAATTCCACTTTGTACCCCTCTTACATCAACATGCAAGGCCTAGTTTACAGGCAGCTACTTTGTATTTTAGACTATAAGAAGGGTACAAACTGCAATTTCCATATTCCAGAGCGAGTCCAGATGTAATTAGCCCAAAGAAATAATAAACATGAAGCTATAAAATAATGTACCTGTGAATTCATAACATAAACATCTGCAGCAGCATAAAGGGAGGCAACACGAGTCGTTGCAGGCGTCCACAGCACAGACTTAGACAAATTCAAATGATCAGACAGATATCTAAGAAGTGTCTTAACATAAGCTACCTTATTACTTTTCGATCCAACAGAACCAATTAGAATCTTCACATTCTTTTTCTTTCCTTCTCTTTCATCAGATAAAATTTTTCTCCCTGATTCATAATCATGATCTATCGAGATGGAATCCTGTTCAATCATCATGCGTGCGGATTCAAGAAGCAACAACTGACCCTTTCCTGGATTTATACTGCTTAAAGAAACAACAAGCATGTCATTATCAGTCAATCCCATTTCTGTCCTTACAGAGGTTCTTAAAAGTTCTCTCTTTTCCACCATTTTCTCTGTAGTAAAGGAGGGAGTGTTTAGTGAACAGGGGATGCCGGCAACAAACGCCAGCTCGTCATTGACAGAGAGGGGAACCAATGCGGGCTCATCTTTTAATTGGATATTTTCCTCCTGGCACCATTCTAGCCACTGTTTGGATTGTGATTCAGAGAGAAATATCAATTTCTTGACTCGGTTTAGTACAAGCTTCGTTCGGTCAAAATACTCTCTTCGGTTCTCCATTATCCACCACATGATCTGACTCGAACCGAGCACGGTTCTGGACAGGTACTTTTCTGCACAAACCCAAATTCAAGAAATCAGAAAATCAGAAAAGGAAAAAGGCAAAAAAGAAAAAAGAGAAGATAATCATTGGGTTTTTACATCTAAACCCCCTTGGAGATTGCATAGTTACAGTTGGCACTCCCTTAGATAACAACACTGGAACCCATCACTCCCCTGGGAATTTAAAATTACAGAAACAACCTAAATTAGTTTGAAACATTGGCTTTCAAATTTTCAAGGGTGGTTTGTATAATTTTCAAATTTCCCACATAGTGGTTTACAGAGTTTTGATGTAAGGGGTACTAACTGTAATTACCCCATCTCCAGGGGTGTAAGATGGAAAAAACTCTTTTCTTGATTCTTACCAATCCAGGACGAGCATACAGCGGATCCCGCGATGATAAGGTCGGCTTTCATAGCTGTTTTGAAGCTCAAATCCGTCTTGTCCTCGAGAACCTTGATTTTTCTTCTAGAAAGTTCATGCATCAAGCCACCTTTTTTATTCAGAACTATAGCCGAAATGGTGGCTCCACAGCTCAAAAACTCCGTTGCCAGTTCCATCATTGCAAGGGGAGCTCCGGTCATGGACAACTCATGAAATATCAAAACAAACTTTCTCGACCAAACGAGACGAGCAAAGGCACCCTTTCTATCACACGTTCCTGACCTTTTCTCTGGACTCCACTCCAAAATTGTGTCCTCTATAGTCCCAAATGGGCCCACAAGAAGTCCAAAGGTCGTGTTCTTTTTGGGGATCTCCTCTTCTTGTAAATCAACTTCACTTTCCAAATCTTCTGTCACAATCACTTTAGCCTTGTTTCGACCTCGTCCCTTCCTACGCGCCGTTTTCTTGCTTCTTTTCTTGATAGACGGGGTTTTTTTAACACGGGTTTCGTTCTTTGCAAGAGTTACATCCAGATTATTCAAACTAGACTCATTCTGATTGTGCTTGTTATTCTTATCAATATTGGCCATGATCAAGTTCCTTTTGTTCTTGGAATTTGAATTTAAATTTGAATTCTCTCCTCCATAACCACCACTAAAGAGATCTTCCTTATTATCGCCGTGGGCCCATTTCGACTGGAAGTAGAAACCGGCATAAGCCCAAAGAGTGATCAGAAGCAACCATAGAACAATACGGTTGCCTCTAAACCATTGAGAACTAACACCAATACTTCTTCCTTCTCTTCTTGGAGTTCTTCCCGAGTTGAATCTTCTAAATGAAGGAGAACCCCTCGGAGTTGACCTTCCAGAAGTAGGTGACTTCAAAGAACCGGTACCAGGCCTTAATGGGGATAGCCTGATTATGTTTCCTTCGTCCATGGCAGATATTCTCAAGCACTCATATATTACAGATTTTCCGGACGATTATAAAAGAAGAACAACATTACCAAAACTTCAGCTACTAGTTGTCAAACAAATTCCTGTTATGCATCCAATTTGTATTGTTAAGCTGCAATGTACAGTACTTGCCTGCAAGAAAACCAACAAGGGTTCCTAAGAAAATATTTAAAAAATAATAATATTCCATGGAAATGTTACAGCTAACTCAAATAATCATATTATTACTACGCATTTATTCTCAATCACTCATACATCACAGATTTCCAGATGTTTATACAACAATAACAGCACAAAACTTCGAGCAACTACTTCTCACGCAGTTCATAAGTTACAGCATCAAAGTTTCAATTTCCTGAATTATTAATCTGCAGTATACCATCCTTTGCTGCACAAGAAAAGCAAAAGCGTTCCAAAGACAATATGAAGAAAGCATTACGAAATACATAATTTTCAGAAAATGCAATAGACAGAAACCCACAATCATATCATTCCAAATTCGAAATTCCTAATCGCACCCATTTACTCGAATCAAATCGCCTGCCACGAAAGTTAGTGGGCAACAATATCTTCAAAACAACAAGAAAAGGAAACAGAACAACAAATCCAAACAAGAAATTACTGAACCACAAAACAATCCAAGAAATGACAGAGCAAAAAGCAACCCCAATAACCCGATAAACTCACCAAGATTAGCGGAATAAAGAGCAAGCAGCAGCTCTCAGAAAGTGATTTTCCCAACAGAATGGGATTAATTCCACAGTTAAAACTCGATCTTGGAGAAGTCTTGGTGCGAAGATCCCAGAGTGGAAGATCTCAGAGTGCAAGTTCAAGTGCCACCGACAAAATCCAAAGCAGAATATATTATTACTGCAGTGAACTTTTTAACTTGGGTTCCTCAGCTAGCTCTGACGGCAGCTGCGGTGAATTCTAGAGAGAGAGTGGGGGGAAAATGAAATAGGAGAGAGAGAGAGAGTTTCATTGAAGAGACAGAGAGAAAACGACTGAAACCCAACAGAAAGATGACGCGTGAGAAAAGAAGCTGGCTTCTGAAAAGGAAGTTGGGAGTTGGGGATGATGATTTAAATATAAATATAAATGTATATATAATTCATAAAAACACACAAAGAAAATGAATTTGCAAATATCGATTAAACTATTAGCTTCAATTAATTAATTAAGAGGAAAAAAATAATGTACCCCCTCATATTGTGTTGTTTTCTTAATAATTTTTTTGAAATTTTAAATATTTTATAATTTATAAAAAATTTCAAACGATCATCTAACTTCGTCTTTTTATAATTTTTTTCGATCAAAATTACATTTTTTTGGATAAAAAGGCATGCACGTAGGTAATTTTGGTAGGAAAATTGGACAAAAACAAAGTTAGATGACCGTGTAGAAGTTTTTATAAAATATAGATAATAATAATCTAGAATATTTTGGATAAAAAATAATAAAGATAGCGACAATTCAGAATAAGTTGATTTTTCCTCGATTAATTAAATTAATTATCATATGGATTAGGGAGAAAAAACAGTTAACTAAACCAAAATTTAAATGGAAATGACATTGACAAGAAATTGGTCTGCTTTTGGTATCAATAGAAAATACTATTTATGAATATCATATTTTACTCGTAATATATATTAGTGAGTGAGTTTTTAGGTAGATTTTGTCCGTTTCAATCATTCTTTCATTGTTTCTTAAAATAATTATTTTTGTTAGCAACAGCTATTAATTCTAGTTCAAATGTATCCACTATAGCTCCCTTTCGACGTATATTTTAAAGTTAGAAAAGTGGGGTAGAAAAGTTGGTTTATATACTGTACATTTGACGAATTAAAATATTGCGATAAAGTTGGTTGTAACAAAATTCTTCTATAATAAGAAGTGATGTATTTTAGCGTAAACTAAATTAATTAAAAATTTTATATTCATATTTATATTCAAATTTTATGTTTATGATTCTAACTTTGCCACGTTTTTCAGACGCGTAAGTCCGTTGGATGGAACATAAGTTTCTAAACCCATTGAGTATATGAGATGTGTCGGTCATGGGTTATATACGTTGTGATTCTAAAGGAGGATGATTGTAACGCCAATTCCACATAGAAAAAGATATAAGGAATAAGTTTAAAATTTAGGGTTAATTATATCTAGACCCCTTCCGAATTTAGTATATTACAATTGGACCCCTTTTAAAATTTTGAAATTACTAAACAGTGAAGAAAATGTACGATTCCGTTAAATATTTCACTTTATATTCCAAATAATTGCGCTATATTCCAAATAATTGTGAAATGACTATTATGTTTGGTTCTAAGATCATGTTTTATAAAAGTAGGAAAAAAAATCACGTTTTTTTAGAATAAATAAATGGTTAAACAAACAATTATTTCACAATTATTTTGAATATAATGGTTATTTCACAATTATTTGGAATATTCCGTGAAATATTTAATGAAATTGTATCTTTTCTTCACCGTTTAATAATTTTGAAATTTTAGAAGGGGTCAAACTGTAATAAAATGACTAACAGGGATCCAATTGTAATATACTAAACTCGGAAGGGGTCTAGATGTAATTAACCCTAAAATTTAAATTAAAAGTGTCCAAGTATAACTAATGAATATTTTTTTTGAGCAGTTCTTTAAGTCCAATTTCAAATTATACTTAATAGACTTAGAAACTTGTGTTTTGCGTCCAATGAATTTGTGGGCCCGAGTTTAATTGATTTAAATTGAAATCTATAATAAGTGCGATATAAAAATGACAATTTTTTTTATTAATTACAAAATTGACCACAAAATTAATAAAAATTCAAGACAAACTTCTGTACTGGATCAGAGTAATTGTGACAGATTAATTTTCAATAAACTAATAAGAACAAATTTAATTACAAACTAATTAAGGTGCTTATCAATTAAAAAAAAAAAAATGATGTTATGATCCAGGTATTATCTTGTAGTGAACCGAGGTCGGACTTGGTTTCATTTTCATCCGCGAAAACTTAATTATTGTCTTCCCGGTTTCACCCTTTATTAATCATGTCCTTTTTCATAAACTAATGGAACTAAAATAAATTATTTTCTTTAAATTAGTGCAACTTATATTCATCCTCGTAATTGGTGTCAAAATTTATTTGGTTTTTGACTTTGTAACTTATATAAGATGCTACTTGATATGTGCGCAGCATTAAATACTTCATTTTCCTATAAATAAGTTTGTAATAATATCAGCCAGTCCTAAAGGGAATCTGCATATAAACAAATATATTAATTCAGACAAATTAAATATGTTTTCACCTCAAATTTCGGTTGCTTTTACGACGTTTTTATACACATGTAAGATTGCGCTTACTTTGTTAGTATGAAAATCAATGGAAATGGATTAGTATTTAAAAAAATCTAGATTATTTATTCATTAGTATTTTTTTTTTTTTAAACTCAAATCCTCAAAGAGGAATATTATTGAACATCAAGAGAAACGATAACAAAAATACAAGGAATAACAGGAAAATCTAGACTATTTATCCATTAGTACATTTTACTTTGCTAGTTAGGTGTTATCTTGATTGGATTGTTTCTTTACTTTTCTTGGTTTGTATTCAATGGTTAAAGGGCCAAATTATCGACACCCTCTATTTTTCTCAAATCAAAAATTTGGGGGAAAGGAGAGGGACTAATTGGTAATTTGAAGTGTGATTTGAGGGATATTTTTGTACTTTTGTTTTGTTCAACTACAATAGATAAATAATAAAGATAAATAATCTGCCAATTACTTGTACTTAACCCTGTGCTCCATGTAATTGATGGAAAAACTAAAGTACAAAGTAAACTCTTAGAAATGATGGTATATTAATCTCAACCACCCTTTAGTGGAGAAATAAATGGAGCCGTAAGATCACAATTAAAAGACAGCTATTACAAATAAATATTTTGTTTTTTCTTTTGTAATTTATATTTATGTTCGTTACAAAATTATATAATTACAATTCGTTCAAATAGAAATATTATATATTTTACTCTTAAAAATTTCAAGAATTATAAATTATTTCATTTTATTAAAATTTAATTAATTTTATGAGCAAATTAACAATTTTATCTGCAGTTTAATTTTGTTTTAAAAATAAAAAAAAAATAAAAATTATTTACAAAAATTCAAATCAAATTTAACTTTCAAAGTTATTTTAGTATTGAATTAATTTTATAAAAAAAATTTAATTTTAGTTTTTGAATTTTTGATTAAGGATACAAAGTTTAATTTGTCCATTAATTCCCTAAGGAAATGAAATTATTGTAATTTTTATAATTTAACACGTAAAATTTATAATATTTTTATTTAAATGGGTACAAATTGTAATTATACAATATCATAGAGTGTATAGACGAAAAAATTAACTCTTTTCTTTTTGGTTAATACTTGAGTAGACATAAGTCATAACATGCTCCACATTATCTATACTATATTATTAAGCGAGAGAGGCAAAGGTGGTCTTTTGGTGTCCTCTTTTTCTTTTTTTCTATTTATTTATTTTTTATCCTGTCAGTTTTCTTCTCTTACGATTTTCTCTCTTCTTTTCTATTTATTTATTTTTATGCGTTTTCCTCTGTTACATTTTTTTTTATCTTATCTTATTTTTTCTCTCACCTTATTTCAATTTTTTTTTTCTTTTGTATTTTTTTTAAAGATAGTGTTGTTTGATATTTTATGCTTTTATGTTATTTTTATATTAGTTCAATAATTATATTAAAAATATTGATAAAATATATATTAATATAAAAATTAATTTAAATATATTTTAAACAAAAGAATTTTATAATTTGCACACGCAACGAGTGTGCCAAAATTACTAGTATTTATTAATCATCCTTTTCAATTGCCTTTTACTAGCATAATTCAAGAGCATAACATAAGCAACAACAAATTAATCATAATTAATTAGCTGAGAAAGTTAGAAAAATCTTTCGAATCAGCAGTTATGTATTGGATTATATTGCCCCTTTTTAATGTGGGAGGTCCCGTTTGTATCTTTTTGTTTTTCGTTTTGGAGTTATGCGACTATCGTAATTTTCTTAAGATTTGATCTAATTACACTGAATTTTCATGAAGCTTTAAAAACTACATAAACTTCTCTCGACATATAATGATATTTAGTAGAGCGTGTCCATGGGGTAGCAAGCAAGTGTGGTCACTGTCGTTAGTAATGGTTCAACGATCATCCCGCGGTTTTTTTTATGATCTCTCTTTTTGTTGAGTCTAAACGGGTGACGGATATCTTTGTGTGCGATCAATGACCCACAAGGAGTCGGTTGGCATGACAATATTATTGATTCTCAAACTTCAGGATGAATTGGTGTAATTAGGTAGAATCTTCCCACTTTATTGTAACAAGTTTCTCGACATATTTCCCACTATAAATTGATCAAGAACCTAAACATAGCATAAACATTAATTTCGAAATTCATATCTAATAGCATAATCATATATGTATAGATAGATATATTCAATTGTTTGGCAATACATCTCCAGTCGTGGTTGGCTCCTCAGCAGCAGAAGTTGAGACTGTACCTTCTTCCATAGCTTGGCTCAACTTCTTACATTTGCCCGTCTCGCACTTATTCACGCAATCATCAACGTTCTCAACGTCTGTTTAATTATTACAAACATTAATTTAGAGAAATATGATCAGCCAATAAATTGAATTTCTTCTGCTATAAAAATAACTCTTCTTGAATGAAAGTGTGGATATAATTAAGTCAAACCATAATAAATCCGGCTACCATAGCCAAAGTATAAGAATAACCTCAATTTTGGTACAATAATTTCACTTTTATTTAGTTTTCACACTGTTAAATCTCACTCTTCCAAAATTAACAGCCGAAATTTAAACAAAACTAAACATGAAACATTACACAGTGATAGAGACGAACCAGAATTTAATATAAGACGGGAGGAAAATTAAAATATCCAAAATAAAAAGGACAAATTTGTAATTAGGGGGAACACAAATAAAAATATGTCAAAATATATACATAAAATTAACAAAATTCCTAATTTTAGGCCCCCCTAACTCCACCCCTGCACGGCCACACTGGTAAAAACATAGTGATTTGCTAAAATGTCCAACTTATTTTAAAAGATTGAAAGTACTGATACAAGATTCCCAAAAACTATATATATAAATTGATACTAAAATCAAACATGAGTCTATATATCAATCATGGCACAGAGACGAAATTGTCCCACTGTATATTAAATGAATTGGTACTATAACGTAACAAGAGTCAATCGATCATGGTACCATAAGATGGAACAAGAGTCTCTCAATTATGGTACCAAAAATTAAATTATTCCACTATATATTACATGAATTGGTACTAAAATCGAGCAAGAACCCATCAGTTATGGTACCAAAAGTGAAATAATCTCGCGATATATACATACACGTACACATTAATCATTTGTTTTATATAATATATGGAAAGTCACTAATTTAGTATACCAACTTAAACAATTCAATATTTTTAATACATTTTAATTTTACGGAAAAAAAAAAAAAAAAGATTGTATCTTCAAAATTAAGTGATTTTATGCACATTTTGGTTTTACCGAAAATTGATTTTGTTCGTCAGATCACACTTGGTGAACTAAGAATTCGCCACGGGTAAAATCGAATCGGATTTCCGGCGGGCAAAACTGGGTTCCGGTAAAAAAAATTCATAAAATTGTTTGACTTTTAAGATACGATTTTATTTTATTTCCAAAAAATGAAATATACTAAAAATATTTAATTGGTGGATCGATATACAAAATTTACAATTTTCCCAACATACACGTAACCACGTAATATTGGATAAACATATGATTGTATCCAAATCAAAGCAAGGGTAAACTAACCATTAACAAATAGAGCACATTGACGAGCAGCACAGCCAAGCTTGCAAGAATCATATTTTTCAGCCTTCACGCACTTAGCCAGGCACTTCACAGTGCAGGCAATTCTCTCCCCTGCTGCTGCAAAGCAATCTTCGATGCAACTTCCATAGCATTTCTTGAAGGAAGCTGATGCATGCCCTGCAAATAACAAAAGCATCAACAATGCTGTAACTATAATGCTTTTGCCTTTATTCATGGCTAATCAATTATATTTGATTATAAGTCTTTTCTCTGATCCCAACTGATATATGTATTCTTGTTTATTGTTTATGAATTGTGGTCTGTAATAAAGTTCAAAGACATGGTAATTTTATTCTTGGAAAGTAAATATTTGAATCCTTGATTGCGGATTTTTCATTAAATTAGATACGGATTACAGATTTCTTCAAAGGCTAATTACAAATATTATTCCTTTTTTATTATATGTATGAATTATGATACTGTCCCTCAATAATTACTATTTTGACGCAAAAGCATCAATTTGGGTAACGGTTCGTTTTAATGGTTTGTAAATTTCTAGATATGTTTTTCGTCCTAATATCAATATCCATGGAACCATCCTCAAAAGTTGTATTTTAGTTGTTCGACGCTATAGTTAACTTAATCAGAAATCTCATATTCGAGTTTCATAGCTACGCAACTATTATTGTAGGGAGAATTTTCAAATACCTGAGTATGCAATTATCATTAGTAGGAAAATTTTTATACCTTGAGATTTTCTTTTTTTTTTTTTTTTTTCAAAGAAATACCAAACCTCAGTAATAGTAATTGCAGTTTGCCTATTATGTAATAAGTAATTATCTACGAACCAAACAAAATGACTAATAATGAGATTCATAATTTTAAAATGTGGAAAATTCACACATGGTAGTCAACTAAAATTAGGTGCTGATTGTCTGATTTAATTTTATGTGATTAGATTGTATATACAACACCTCAGTCATTAATTCAATCGGTGGTACGTAATTAATTTTATTTTTTTAAAACCGGGGAAGAGAAAAGCTACACGCATGACGCAACTTAATCTTTCGTGAGATAACTCGAAACGACATCGGAAAAATTACAGTCCCCTTCTTTTAGGAATTAAAGAAAGCCAAATGATGTGTAACTTTATTCCCTTCGCAACCGAAAAAAAAAAAAAAGAAAGAACAACTTCCGGAATCTCTCATAAAATCGTTCGTATAATGTTTGGAGTCACATATATTGCCTTCTGTAACGAACTTAATAAATGACAGTAAAAATGAACACCAAAACCCAGCAAAAGTATGAATTATATTGATAAACTTGATACAATAGTCTGTACCAGAAATGGAGATGGGAAACAGAAGAAACAGGGGATGAGGAATTGCTAGAAAATGCTTACACAAAACTTAATTCCAATGCCAAACAATCCAGCCTAAATACTCGAATCCCTAACTCTGAATCCAACTAACACTTGCATAACAAGAAAGAGAATAATCACAGCTTGCACAACTCTGGCTCAGGTCTGTATCGTAGCACTGGTCCCCTCCATAGCTCCAACAACCCGAAGCTTATCTACCGTTGGATCTTTCTCATGATGGAGGGCTTGGATTAAGTCCTTATCCACTTGAAACTCAACCCTTGGATTACTTGCGCCATTTTGAACGGTTGTGATCAATTGAGAATAAGTAGGAACGTCGCCATTTAATGCCTCAGTTTTAAAACCAATCCTACGACCACGATACACTCCAATCCAACGGCCCTCATTCAAATAATTATTTGGCTCCAAATTGAAGACTTCCGTGACATTACTCCCTTCTTTTTGAAATCCTTGACCCCAAGGATTAAAGTCAGGAAATTTAGAGACCAGGGAATTATAATCCTCCCATGTAGCATCTTCCTTAGAGCCATGATTCCATTGCACCAAGACTTGAGCTACCGGTTTGTTGTCTCTTGGAATCAACCTTTTATCTAGAACCGCCAAGGGAAACACCTTAAAAACTCCATCCTCATTGAATTCTGGTAACCTGCTACAGGGGACATGTTTATCACCAATTTTCTTCTTCAATAATGAGACATGGAACACAGGATGTATCAGACTATCTCTTGGTAATTCTAACTTGTAAGCAACCTTTCCAATCTTGGACACTATCCTGTAAGGCCCAAAATACTTGGGTGAGAGTTTGAAGTTCTTCCTTAGGGCCACTGAGGTTTGTCTGTAGGGTTGTAGTCTCAAGTAAACCATGTCTCCAACTTCAAAAGATCTTTCTGTCCTTCTCTTATCAGCATACATCTTTGTTCTTTGCTGAGCCTTCTTTAAATTCTCCTTGAGGATGATATTAAATCTGACCCTCTCTTGTGTAAGATCCTTCACTCCACTGTTTTCAGGTTCAAAATAAGGTCCAAGAACCACCTTAGCTGGAGTGTACCCATACAAGGCCTCAAAGGGTGTTAATCTGAGACTGCTATGGTAGTTGGTATTATACCAATATTCAGCCATAGATAACCATCTCTTCCACATTTTAGGCTTCATATGACACATGCACCTCAAATAGGTTTCTAAGCATTGATTCACTCTCTCACTTTGCCCATCAGATTGAGGATGATAAGCTGTTGTTAAAGCCAAGGTTGTTCCAGTCATCTTGAATAATTCTTTCCAAAAGCCACTGGTAAAAATTCTGTCTCTGTCAGTTATGATAGAATGAGGCATTCCATGAAGTTTATACACATTGTCTAAGAAGACCTTAGATACAGATTCAGCAGTGAAGGGATGTGCTAAAGCAAAGAAATGGGTATACTTACTGAATCTATCCACCACCACCAATATAACATCTTTTCCTTCAGATTTTGGTAAGCCCTCAATAAAGTCCATGGTAATGTGGATCCAAGCTTGATCTGGAACCTCTATTGGTTGTAATAATCCTGGATATTTCACATTTTCATGTTTCATCTTCTGACAAATATCACATTCCTTAACCCAAACCTCGATGTCTCCCTTAAGTTTTGGCCAATTGAACATGGATTTGACTCTCTGATATGTACCATGTATGCCAGAATGTCCACCTAGAGAAGAATCATGCAGATTCTGAATAATCTTCTTTCTTAATCCCAAGTCATTTCCTACACAGACCTTTCCCTTCTTTCTCAACAATCCCCCACTCCAGGAATACTCAGGGAATGTGTTGATATCCACTGACTTTGCTTGGACAATCTGAGAGAATAAAGGATCTTGGTGATAAGATTCACTTATCTCTGTTACCCAACCTGGTACCACAGAAGTAATAAGATTGCACTGTAAGTTGGAATGGTCAACCCTTGATAAAGCATCAGCAACTAAATTCTCTTTTCCCTTCTTGTACTGCACCTCATAGTCAAATCCAAGAAGCTTAGAGATCCATTTTTGTTGCAGTATGGTACCTACTCTCTGCTCCAACATGTGTTTTAGGCTCTGTTGGTCAGACTTGATGATAAAATGGTGACCTTGAAGATAGTGCCTCCACTTGTTCACAGCCATGAGGACTGCCAAGAACTCCTTCTCATAGACAGATAACCCCATACTTTTTGTACCCAAAGCCTTACTGAAGTAAGCAATAGACCTGTTTTGTTGCATTAGTACAGCTCCTATTCCACCATTACTTGCATCTGTCTCCAAAATAAAAGTTTTCTGAAAATCAGGAAGGACTAATACTGGAGTTGAAGTTACTGCTCTTTTTAACTCCTCAAATGCCCTTTCAGCCTTCTCATTCCACACAAAACCATCATTCTTTAGCAAATCTGTGAGAGGTTTGCTTATCATACCATAGTGTTGTATGAATTTTCTATAGTATCCAGTTAACCCCAAAAAACCCCTCAATTCTTTCACAGATCTTGGTTTAGGCCATTGACCCATGATTTTGATCTTATCCGGATCAGTAGATACTCCCTCACCAGAAATGATGTGTCCCAAATAGTCAACACTGGTCTTCCCAAAGCTACACTTACTCATCTTAGCAAATAATTGATTTTGTTTCAATATGGTAAGTACAGTGTGAAGGTGTTTCAAGTGTTCTTCCCAAGTTTTGCTGTATATGAGGATGTCATCAAAGAAAACTAGGATGAATTTTCTGAGATAGGGAAAGAAAATCTGATTCATCAATGATTGAAAAGTGGATGGTGCATTGCATAGCCCAAATGGCATTACTAAGAACTCATAATGCCCATTGTGTGTAACAAAACTGGTTTTAGCAATATCACCTTCTCTCTTCCTGATTTGAAAATATCCAGACCTTAAATCTATCTTGGAGAAATAAATAGAGCCATGTAATTCATCAAGCAGCTCATCAATAACAGGTATAGGGAAGTTATGTTTCACAGTTAGGGTATTAAGGTACTTGTAGTCCACACATATCCTCCATCCACCATCTTTCTTTTTGACCAGCAGCACTGGAGATGCAAATGAGCTTTGGCTAGGTCTGATGATGCCTTCTTTCAACATTCCCTTCACTAAGCTCTCAATTTCATCCTTCTGTGCATGTGAATACCTGTAAGGTATTTGCTTCTTTGGTATAGCCTCAGGTTTTAGATCAATTTTGTGTTCAATATTTCTTTTTGGAGGCAATGTAGTTGGTTCCTCAAAAACTTCTTGAAACTGATCTAGCACTTCTTTCACATCTGAATTGTCAATGCCCTCACTCATAGGTTCCACTGATAGAGAGTATAGTTGCCCAATATTACAGTTATCTCCCTTCTGCAGTAGCTTATCAATTCCTTCAGCTGAAATGAACTCAATGTTTGATTGAGGCTTGATGGCTTGCAGATTAACTCTCTTACCATCCTTTAAAGCCACTGAAATTCTGTTGTTTTTATAATCAAGCCCCACAGGAGTTTTACTATGCAACCAATCTCCTCCTAAAACCATGTCTACTCCTCCCAAATCAAGAACTCTAGTGGGAAATTGGAAGGTGTGATCCTGTATTTTCCATTCAAACTCAGGGAAAATGACATTACTGACAAGTTGAACTCTGCCAGCAGCTGTAACCTTCATAGGTTTAGTACTTTCTTTCCTATAATTCAAGGTCCTTGCCATCTCCTCATCTACAAAGCATGTAGTGCTGCCACAATCCAACATAATCAAGGCTTCCCTTCCCTCAATCTCCCCTTTGAATTTAAACATGTGAGGATTTATCCTTCCAGATATGGAATGTATGGATATAGTGACCTCCTCATTTTCACTGTTATCCTCAGTTATTTCTCCTTCATTAAAACAGTCCTCTAATCCTCCCCAATCATCTTCCTCAGGGATAATGATGAATAATTGCTTCTGTGTGCACTTGTGGCCTGGTGTATATACTTCATCACAGTTGTAGCAAAGATTCTTCTCCCTTCTAGCCCTCATTTCTGTAGATGTTAAGTGCTTCCTCTGAATTGGAAGAGATCTGTTATTTTGTGTTCCTTTGTTACCCGGATTCCAACTTCTGAGGTTGTTATGTGGAGCTGCATGTTTTACTTGCTGTTTAACAGAAGAAGCATTCTTAAACACCATATTGGCTCTAGCTAATAAAGCATCTACTGCAGCCTCTTGATTTTTTGCAAAGCTAACCGCATCACTGAGGTTCTGAGGTTTATGAGCAAACACGGATGCTCTTATCTCTTCTTTCAATCCACAAATAAATGCAGCAATGAAGTAATCTTCAGTGAGGTTCTTACAAAACAAAAGTAGCTGTGATTTAAGTTCTTCAAACCTCACTAAGTACTCCTCAATAGTACCAATCTGTTTTAGATTATGAAATTCGCCAACAATTAATTGTCTATCCCCTGCATCAAATCTTCTTAAGACCTCATCAACTAATTGTTCCCAATTCAAATTAGGCTTAGTCTCAATCAAATTCTGCAACCAAGTCTCTGCCACACCCGAAAAATAGATAGATGCCAACGTGATACGTTCAAACTCAGGAACAGTGGGTAATAACTGGAAATACCTTTGTGCCTTCCTTACCCAAACGCGCGGATTAGAACCATCGAAACTGGGGAAATCAATATACTTATGCGATGAAGAATGCCCACCCAAGCTGCTTTGTGACTGCATCTCTGTCGGTATCGTGTTGTTAGGTACCGATCCACCTCCTTTCTCATTTGAAGCTGATAATCCATCGCTCAAGACAGACTTATTCCTATTATAGTTTTGAACCTGATCTGCAATAGCCCCAACTTGCATTGTCAACTTCTCCAAGGCTCCAGTAAGGTCATCAAATCTTGTATCCATCTTTTGTTCCGCAGCTACTCGCATGGCTCTTTCCTCAATCAAGGATCCCTTGAGTTCCTGCAAATCCTTAGAGCGTAGTCCGTCTGCCATGTTTCAGGCCGTATGGAATCGTCGGCTCTGGATACCAAATGTAACGAACTTAATAAATGACAGTAAAAATGAACACCAAAACCCAGCAAAAGTATGAATTATATTGATAAACTTGATACAATAGTCTGTAACAGAAATGGAGATGGGAAACAGAAGAAACAGGGGATGAGGAATTGCTAGAAAATGCTTACACAAAACTTAATTCCAATGCCAAACAATCCAGCCTAAACACTCGAATCCCTAACTCTGAATCCAACTAACACTTGCATAACAAGAAAGAGAATAATCACAGCTTGCACAACTCTGGCTCAGGTCTGTATCGTAGCACTGGTCCCCTCCATAGCTCCAACAACCCGAAGCTTATCTACCGTTGGATCTTTCTCATGATAGAGGGCTTGGATTAAGTCCTTATCCACTTGAAACTCAGCCCTTGGATTACTTGCGCCATTTTGAACGGTTGTGATCAATTGAGAATAAGTAGGAACATCGCCGTTTAATGCCTCAGTTTTAAAACCAATCCTACGGCCACGATACACTCCAATCCAAAGGCCCTCATTCAAATAATTATTTGGCTCCAAATTGAAGACTTCCGTGACACCTTCTAGGCTCTAGCTATGGAATCAGTGTAATTTCCCTTTAATTCTAGTCGTCCAAGTTATTTTTTCATGACTTCAGTTATTCAATTCTCAATGATCAATTTTTCGTTTTTTAAAATTTTTTTTTTTGTTCTTAAATGACATGCTTTCCATTCTACGGTATTCCTAATACAATTTTCATGTTTGAACTTTTATGCAAAAGTTCTTAGCTTTGTCTCCTATCCTGGCATAATTATCATTGCAACCAAAATTGACATGATCCTTCCCTATAACCTAAGATTCAATTCAATATCTGGATAAAGTTAAAGACCCAGAGCGCCAAACTAGTAAGGTAATGGAAACAAATTAATTAGTTTAGGGGATCAATTCGACCTGTGGTGTAGGAACCATGAAATGATCATAGTTATGTTACAGAGAAATCATTAATTGATACTTTGGTTTGAACCTTGCATTACTGTACTAATGTCTCGAGAAAAGAGGGATAATCCTATTTTATCGGTGTATTTTAGGAACGTATCAGATACAAATCTGAAAATCATGAAATATAGAGAATTGTATGGAGTATAAAGTGAATAATGAGTAAATTGCCGAAAACTACCTCGTGTTAGGCGAAAAGAACAAAAAAAAACCCTTCATATGGAATATCATCCAAAGAACCCTATGTTTTCTAAAATTTTGCAAAAAAAACCCTGAGCGCGTTGTGTGGTCCTCACGCGCGTTGATTGCGTGTAGGAATGTGTTTTTTTGGGATAAAATGTCTATAATACCCTTAATGAGTTAACCACATAAAACCCCCTGTGTTTGTCCCAATTTGCAAAAAAAAAAAAACCCTATATTACAAAAATTAATTCAAGAAACCTTATGTTATTTAATTTTTTGCATATCACCCCCTCATTTCTTTGGTCAACTGTTAAAAAAACCTTATGGAGTAAGGGTATTTTAGGGTTAAAAGATTTAATAGTTGACCAAATGGAATAAGGGGACCGTGTGCAAAAAATAAAATAACATAAGGTTTTTTGAACTAATTTTTATAACAGAGGGTTTTTTTTTACAATTTGGAACAAACACAGGGGGTTTGGTGCAGTTAACTCAGTGAATAATCTACTAGTGTAATAAATTAGATATAGAAATAAAGATTAAAGAATTTAAAGAAATAAATTGATACAAAATTAATTCGGACGCGTTGTTGCTTGATTATGTCGGGATATATATCTCCAAAATGTGCAAAGGGGGAAAAACAGAAAAGTTGGGAGGAATTTCTACTTATTGAAAAGTTTCCGGACATCGTTCTCAACCAACCAAATTTTTTGCCTTTATTACTGGGTGTTTGCAAATTTTACTCTATAAATAGAAGTTAAAGTAGAAGCAAAAACTGTAAAAACAGTTAGTGTTTGGAAAAAAAAGTGATAAGCAAAAAAAAAAAAAAAAAAAAAAATCAATTGAATGTTTGTAAAAAAAAATATTTGATAATCACTTTTAATTTTTATAAAGTTACTAATTTACTCTAAAATACTTTAGAACATTTTAGAGTATTATAATATAAATTAAATATTATATAAATATAAAATTTATTATAAATTATTATAATTTTACCAGAGATTATTTATAATTAATCATACATAAAATTATACTTTTATTTATAAGTTTATAAAAATTTTAAAAAGAGAAAAGATTTATTTAGTAATTGCAGATTTTTTAAGTTATGAAACTTTTTAAGATTACGTAATTTTGATTGGAGGAGAAAATGAAAAGATTCAAGAAGTAAAAAAAGAAATATAATGAACATATAAGCCTTATTTTTAGAGTTTGTAAACATAAAAAACATCAATATTTCTAAATTAACCTTTTACATACAATATTTCTAAATTAACCTTTTACATACAAATACAACTCTAAGGTTTATATGTTCATTACATTTTTTTCTAGTAGTTGAATCTTTTTTTTTCTCCTCCAACTAGAATTTCGTAATCTCAAAAACTCTCATAACTAAAAAAATTGCAATTACCAAGTAAATATTTTCTCTTTTCTTAATTTTTAAAAATTTATAAATAAAAGTATATACAGAATAATTCTATGTTTGATTAATTATAAATAATCTTATAAAATTATAATAATTTATAATAACTTTTATATTAATATAATACTTGAATCATATTATAATATCCAAAAATATTTTAAAATATTTTAGGTAAATTAGTAACTTTCTAAAAATTAAAAGTGATTATCAACTTTTATCTGCAAACACTCAACTGATTATTTTTTTTTGTTTATGACTTTTTTTTCCCCCAAATACTCACTGCTTTTATTAGTGTAATTTTTTAAATCTTTTACTTCTGTTTTGATTTCTACTTATGGAGTAGAGTTTGCAAACATTTCCCAAGTCTATGTATTATTTCTCTTATAGATTAGATACAAGAGTGAAAATTGATTGAGACGAAAACTAAAGACGATATCGATTGGGAAGAGTGTCACTCTCTTGGTGGGGGAGCGAGAATTCCCTAGAATTCCATAGCTTCATATACGATTTCCATCTTTACCCCTCTCTCGCTCCTCCACCAACAGGGTAACACTCCACTGAATCGTCTTTAGTTTTCGATCTTCTCAAGTCTCAATCAATTCTCACTCTTGTCTACTACTCGATTACTCACTCAACACTAATGTCGCATACCATTATGTTTGATTATATTTTAAAAATTTATTTTTCTTGAATATTATCATTTGTATCTATAGATTACAGTACGTATGTCTCGTTTGATAATAGAATTTTTATTTTTTGAAATTTATATCATTTACTCTAATATAATTTCATTAAATTTATATAGACACAACAAAAATTTAGTTCAATAGTATGTAATGCAGCCTAAAACACACACAAATCATACACTAAAAGTGCTATATTAAATGCGTATCTCATAACCTGACACTAAGTAATACTTCCGACCTAATTGACAAGAAGCTTTGACTTTTTATTCCCTTTAGCTGAATCTAGTATGTTCGACATTAAATACCTTTAGATGGCCTGACATATGGATTCAGAAGTTGACACGCATCCTCGTTACGGACATCGGGTCATCGATAGTATTTTGGCTCGTAACACCTATATATCAATCTCTCGACCCATGGTCTGATCAATGAAACTTGATTTTGATGCGGTGTTCAATTTTTTAGCCTTTAGGATTTGATAATTTACTAGTTAGCCACCGAATTGACCTCACGACCTCCCATATGTTGGTCGAATTAGAAGTTGCCCGAATCTCTTACAAAAAAATTTTACATGTATTTTTGGTATCTCTTTTTCTCTTCATTTTATACTCTTACTCTTTTCGAATAGTTTTTTTTTTTTTTTTTTTTTTTTTTTTTTTCTTAAAACATAATTTAATTTATGATTTTTTAATTATATGTATGATATTGATTTAAATTAGTATAAATATACCTTCACATCAAATACATAAAGTATTGCTCTTTATATTATCTTACACATTAATTTTAATAAATAAATTCAATAATGATGCGCACAAAAATGTGGCAACACTAAATTTGTATGAACTAACTTGGAATTATTTGATAAAAAGAGGAAAATTGAGAAGAATAATGAGAAATAAAGATTTATTATTGATTGTTGTCAAAGAAATACACAAGAGATATCTAGAACACAAATGCAATCTGAATGTACGACTGTCAAAGGTCAATTAGCCTTTTCCCTAAGGTTTTCTCTCCCTTTTTTATAGCCCTCTAGTTTGTTAGGAGTTGAGAAAAAAGTGGGGAGGTTATCCACCATTACTTTGAATTTAAATCTCTCCTTATCCCCCACCCTTCTCAACCACTTAGAATATGCCCTAGATAAGTGGGGGCAGGCTGAACTCGTGTGGGTTAAATCCCCAATCTGACCCGTCAAACGGGTCAAAACGTCCTGCTGGTAATCCGCGATGGTCCTGCTCCAACATACGCTCCTGCTGGAAGGTAGATCATTCATGTCTGCTATTCAGCCAGAGTTGGACTTTTTGGGCCGTTTTCATTGGTTGGACCGTAGCTATTTTTAGGGTATATCATTCACTCCCCTCACTCTCATAGTTCGAGGTATCTGATTGTGAGAGTAGCAAAGTTGCTAAGTGGCATCAGCTTGGGCTGTCCGAATCGCATTCCTGCTTGCTTCAGTTGAGACCCTTCGCTTTGTTTAACTTCTTCAGTTTTGGTGGGTTTTCCCATTCTCCGTTCAGCATGGTTGCCTCGTTAAAAACCTTATGGGGAAAAACCTCGTGGGAAAAACTGAAAAAAGTGCAACCGGGGCATCGTATCGACAACGCTGCCTTGACATGCTCACTTGATCGCCCCAAGCAGGATCATCCATCCCACCAACCTGCTTTATCTGATCTCCAACTTGATCTTCTGGTCTTTCAAAAATCCGGGACTCCTTTTTCACAACATTTGCTGCTGAAGTCCTCTGTTTCGTTTGGTTTGCATCGCATTTCTATACGTTCTCTTATTCTTTATTTGTTCTCACATGACCAATGGAACTCTGGTTTTCTGCTATCCCTCCAGCTGGAATGTCACAACCATTTTTCGGATCTTCTGTTTCGTCCAGCTGGAGTGCCACCGCCACCTTCCTGGCCTGTTGGAGACCACAGTCCAGCTTCATTAGGTATGATTATCGCTTGTTTTTAGTTTCTTTGAGTATAAATCAGGGCGATTCCACTGAATCCATCAACGGAGTTAGTTTTTTTTTTTCTTTATTTGATGCTGCTAGAGTAGGTGGTACTGTGTCAGTGGTTCAGCAAGAAGGTGGTATCCTGCCACCTGCAAGTTCTTCTATCACAATCACTAAGCAGGCTGAAGGTATCGGTCCACCTGAAGTGTCTCCTACTTTCGGGTCGATGTTTGTGAACCCTTTTTGCTAGTTATGAACATGGCGCTGCTGCACCTTCATACATCCTGCACTTTGAGATTTCCAACAGCATAGATAATTATTCATTAAGGTTTGATTGGTATATTTGAATGAACTCTATACTCCCTATAGGCTTATGTGTCTGCTACATGAATTAAGTTTTTATGTCATAATGACCAAAGGGTCGAACTAGGCAACGGTCCTGCCTGCTTGTCAGCTAGGTATTCAAGCTCACTCCTGGCAGGAAGGAGATCACAGTTTTTCAGTCCAAGGTGGTATTTCAAACTGACCTTCCTAAGGGGGTCGCTCAGACCTCTTCCCTAGGAGTTTCGCCACACTTCTTCCAAATACATGTTTCCTCCGGAGGTAATATTTTATTGCCATTATGCAATGAAGGAGCACTAATCTGACTCCTTCCTAATGGGACGTTCGAACTCCCCCTTGACGGGTACCCAAGGCGAAATATTTTTTCTCAATGCCAAAACCATCGGGTTTTGATCGAGAGGCTCTCATGCCTCATTTCAAGTGAAATATTTTTTTCTCAATGCCGAAATCATCGAGCTTTGATCCAAAGGCTCTCATGCCTCTTTTCAAGTGAATTTTTTTTTCTCAATGCCGAAATTATCGGGCTTTGCTCGTACGCTCTCATGCCTCGTTTCAAGTTATTCGCGTATGTTACAACACAAGAACGTCGAAATCATCGGGCATTGCAAAATCATATTATCATATCCACATATCATGTCATTTTTATAATTTCATGCATTCCACATACCAACAACTCATTATCATATCAAACATCAATATTTCTAACATATGCACATCATCAATCTATTCATTCGCACTATATAACAATTAAAGGAGAGATATAGTAAGATGTTACTTGTCGGGTGACATTGTATTCCCTCTCTCTGTTTGTTTGTTTTTTTATAAATTCCTGTTGTTGGCTCGTTCTTTGGCCATGTCGATTAAGTAGTCTTTTATCAAGATGATAAGAAAATTGGACTAGGTAGCTTGTTTGCCTGCTCGTCGGGCAGGGCAGACTTCACGTCATTCCTGTCTACTTGCTGGAAAGTGCTTATGGCTTTTCAACTCAAGGTGAGACTGAACTGCATAGCAGGAGGGTCTTCGCCTCCTTCCATCTTCATAACATGAGGTTGGTCAGCTCCGCATACTTGCGTCCCTGGTTTATCATTAGCCTTGCTGCTACTCCTGCCTCGACGTTCGTACCACTTTGCAGGCTAATATTGGAATTAATGCTTACACCTCCTACTAGTTGATTCGGTCCCAACCCTACTTGGATGATAGGAGGGAGTTGTGTGGAACGTTCGCCCTTTCTTGGCCTTAGTTGAATGTCGTTCACGTTTGGGATACTTGGGCTGCTTCCTCTACCTTCCTGGAAAATCAGCACAGCTGGTGCTTGCACCTGGATAGAGTATTCATCTTGGTGGCCCAGGATAGTTGGGACCTACGCCGAGGTATTAGATCCGTCCACTTGGTGGTGTGGTGAATCACGCAAGAATGCTTCATGTACAGATTCAGGAATAATTGCTTTATATATCCCTTGGTGTGTCTGATCTCCTTGAGAGGTGCACTGTTTCCTCCACTTCCTTGGATAGCAGAAAGGCTCATGTTTCGTCCTCCTCGATGAGATACTCCAGCGGAAAGAAGAGTGCTTTCTCCTGCTTCTACAGTGTTCTCAAGCTTTTCTAATGGTGAAAGGTTCGAATTTGTCTGGATTGTTTAAATGGTGAAGGGACACGACCATCCTCTTTTCATTCCCTTTAGCCTCTCGTTGGTCTCCATGCACTTATCTCTGCTTCCTCTGCATTCACCTCCTTCTCGGCGCGTGCTAAGAGTTCGTCCCAACTATAAACGAGGTGTCTATGCAGCGATCTATAGAACTCTCCTTGTTGTAATCCTTGCTGAAATGCACAAGCACGAACCTCCTGGGGGGCTAGTGGAACATCTAGGCTAGCCCTGGTGAATCTAGCTATGTAACTTCTCAAAGGTTCGTTTTTTTATTGCTTAATAGCAAATAAAGTCATGTATCCCCTTTGTTACTGCTTGCTACTCGCAAATTGATGGAGAAATAAAGTTGAGAACTGGTCGAATGAGTGTATGAATCCGGGAGGTAGTTGGCTTGATCACTCCTGCACGGTACTTGTGAGCGTTAATAAGAATACCCTGCACTTGACCCCATCCGTGCATTGGTATAGAAGAGCGAGGTTCTCAAAGTAGGTAAGGTGATGTTGGGGATCTGTTGTCCCGTCGTACTCGGGGAGGCCTGGCATTTTACAACCCCTCCGGCAGGTGATTGGTCACCACTCCCGGGCTGAACGGGCATCCTCTCTTTACCACCCGATGTGGTCCCGCTTGTACCTTCTTTTCTACTTCCAACAGTCTTTGCTATAATCGGGCGGCCCAATCCGTGAGCTGCTCAGTCTTTGCTGTCCCCTCCTATTTCAACCTTCACTCCACCTTGCACGCTGATATTCGTGCCAATATTGGCGCCCTCTATCGACTGCTGGGGCCCCAAGGCCAGTTGAATGACTGGGGAAAATTGCGTGGGGTGCCCCCTCTTCCTGGGCTAGACGATCAATCATCCATGGCTGGGTACCTGGGCCGTTACTTCCACCTTCCTGGAACATCAGCGCCTACGGTGCTGCTGTCGGAGTGATAAGTCGGTTGACACCCTAGAAGGTAGCCATCTGCGCTGGGGGTGGAGTAACATGGTTATGCACCTCTTGACGCGAGCTAGGGATACCTTTTACGTTCGGCTGGCGCTGCGGCTTGCCGCTGATCAATGCCTCCATTATCAATTCCAGCGCTATCGCGAATCACATCCCGCATCGCTCCCTTGATTTGTGCTGGCAGAGCGGAGCCCTTCAAAGTTTCTTGTACCACCTTCGCAGCGGAGCTCCATATCAAATTTGTGGCCTTTCAGTTGAATTATTTACATGTTAGGTACACAGATGCTTCAGCAGAGCCTACTCCCCTGCTGGTGGTATCCCCAATCAGACCTGTTTTTCGGGAAGGTGTGTCACTTCCTCCACCTTCCTTCCCTTCCTCTACCTGGTAGTAGCACCCTAGTTGGAGGAAGAGTGCCTCCTCCTACCTACTGGATTGTTACCTGCTTAGAGGACTTTGTTATGAGTGTCATCTCCTTCAATTGGTGGCGTCCACGCCAACCTAGACTGAGTGTTATCGGGTCTCCTTTCCGAGTTTTCAACACCTAAATCGTCCTTTTCTCCTAACCCAACGATGGTGTGATCCGGCGTTTCCTGATTAGTTGATGTTCCCGTAGCCAAGAATTCCTATACATCCCGGTTGGTCAATGTTCCAGCTGCTATGAGGCTTTGCACGTTCTGAGCATCCAGCATTCCAGCAACCAAGAGGATTTTCGCATCCTGATTGGTGAACGTTCCAACAGCTAAGAGGTTGCGCACATTATGGCTAGTCAGTGTTCCTACAGCCACGCGATTCTGCACCTCCTGGCTGTCCAACGCCTCAACGGTTGTGGTATTATGCTTCTCTAAAGCCATGTTAATTCTTGAATGATTTTCTCACGCCTTAACTCAATTTTCCCACAGACGGCGCCAAGTGATGCGCACAAAAATATGGTAACATTAAATTGGAATTATTTGATAAAAATGGGAAAAGTGAGATGAGCAATGAGAAATAGAGATGTATTATTGATTGTTGTCAAAGAAATGCACAAGAGATATCTAGAACACAAATGCAATCTGAATGTACGACTGTCAAAGGTCAATTAACCTTTTCCCTAAGGTTTTCTCTCCCTTTTTATAGCCCTGTAGTTTGTTAGGAGTTGAGAAAAAGGAGGGGAGGTTATCCACCATTACTTTGAATTTAAATCTCTCATTATTCCCTACTCTTCTCAACCACTTAGAATGCGCCCTAGATAAGTGGGGGCAGGTTGAACTCGTGTGGGTTAAATCCCGATCCGACTCGGCTCAAACGGGTCAAAACGTCCTGCTCATAATCCGCGACGCTCCTACTCCAACATACACTCCTGCTGGAAGGTAGATCCTTCCTGCCTGCTATTCAGCCAAAGTTTGGACTTTTTGGGCGTTTTCATAGGTTGGGTCGTAGCTATTTCTAGGGTATATCAAGTAATCAATATGGATATAAGTTCAATAAGTATTTACATTATAAGTAAAATAATAAATCTAATAGAAACTAATATTAGTTTGACTTATAATTTTGTACCACAAAATTTTATAAAGTCTTTAATTAATTAACGAATTTTTTTTCTTTTTTTTACTTTTTTTTTAACAATCGGATATATTTATCGTATTCAATATTTTCTTTTATGTTTGTTTACTTTAATTTTAATTGTACTATTTAATTTTTTTTTTATTTTATTACCTTTACAAGTTAGCAATTTTAGCAAAACTTATAATAGAAATACTTATAATTTGATGAGACAAAAATACGACCAACCATGAGTACGACACGTGGTCTAGTCAAAGTATGACACCGTGGCATCTCAGGGTCCACGCCCCAAGCTGTCTCTCGAAGAACTAACTGTCCCCCTCGAGGGAGTATACACTCCCTTATTTGAAGGGAACCCTAACCTACCCCCGAGCGGGTGAGCAGAGCTACCTTCCTCCGAGCAGGCGAGCAAGGTTAGCAGTATAACTATGACACGGACCTCAAGGCCTTCTCAGGGTTCACCCTCGAGATCATTCCATGGCTCTAAAGGCGAAATCATTCCCTCTGTGCCACCTTTTTTAGCCCAAGTACCCCTCGAACCTGCGAGCGCCAAAGTTTATACCAACTTGAGCGTGTTTAGCCCTCGGTAACAACCCAGAAAAGCTCTCTGATAGATAGTACACAAACGCACAGGATTTTCCAAGCATGCTTTAGGATTTTGTGAGATAATTTATTTTGGGTTGATTAATCAAAGTTATTCGTTTTATTTTTGATTTCATGTCATTGAGTGTTGGTTTATTCTTCGATTAGTGTACGAATCCTAGAATTGTCAACACACATATAGCTAGTTAATTTATTTGGTGGTGATAAGCGGATAGTTAACGAAGCAGCAATCAACGCTAGGGCATAAGGCCTGTCTGAATTCGTGTTGAGAAATAATTCGATCTAATTAGGCGAAGTAGGAGTTTCTACTAAGTCGGTTAGGGTTAGTGTTTCTTTAGCTCGTAAAGCAATTAGTTAATTGAATCTTTGAAGGAGTTTCTGAAAAGGTTATTAGCTAGTTAGGGAATAGTCTTTAGGAGTTTCTTCAGATTATTCTAAAAATACGAAGAAATGAGGGAGCCTAAGGTAATTGGTAACTATAGCTAGCCTAATGAGGAATTAATCACCCTGTCCATGATCATAGTCTGATGCATGCATAGGAAAATCCCGACTATTTGTCATTCATTAGATTTACCCAGTTTTAATCCGAGTTTCAATTTAATTCAGTTAATTAATTGTTTGCTTAAATAGTTTAATTTTAGTTAAATCAAAATCTCAAATCCCCCCCCCCCCCCCAAATTTTACTTGTTTATTGCATTTTCTTAGTATATTAAAGGATACAAGATTAATCCAATTCTCGTAGATCGACACCCGTTGCCACTATTTTACAATTTAATTGTGTGCAAGACTTGGGGTTTGTTTTTGGTGGTCTCGACACCCATCAATTTTTGGCGCCGTTGCCGGGGACTTGGTAATTAATTTTGTTTCTTTTTCTTATGCCTAGGAACCTTCGTACGGGACAACTTGCTTCGTACGACCCCGAGATTGAGAAGACCGCCAAGAAGCTTAGAAAGTGGACAAGACAAAGGAACGAACGAGCAGTAGTTGGTGAAAGTTCGAGTTTGTTTGAGCTAGATACTGATTCTGATTCTGAACAGCAGTTAAAATTTGAAGAATAGACTGTCAGTGAACCTGACAGTGATCACAGTCAGGATATGGCTCGGAACGGAACACTTCGGGACCTTCCCCGACCCACTGAAGCATAACAGCCACTGTGCATAACCTTTCCAGAACTGCAAGACGGCTTCGAACTGAAATCAGGCCTTATCCATTTGTTGCCAACCTTCCGAGGGTTGGAGAATGAAGATCCGAACAAGCATTTGAAGGAGTTCCACCTTGTGTGCACATCCATGAAGCCACACAATGTCACCGAAGATCAAATTAAGCTAAGGACCTTCCCATTCTCATTGCAAGATGCAGCCAAGGATTGGCTGTTTTACTTACCATCGGGGACCATCACTACATGGGGCGTAATGTCTCGGTAATTCCTGGAGAGGTATTTTCCAGCCTCTCGAGCCACAACCATAATGAGCATGATGGGCGCATTCCAGGGATATTACCAGATCTTTATGGCTCCCAAGGATAGCCCAAAAACATCATTTGTGGTGTATATGGGAGTCTACTGTTTCTTGGTTATGCCGTTTGGATTAAAGAATACCGATGCTACGTATCAGCGCCTCGTTATCAGGATGTTCGAGAAGAAAATAGGTTGTTCAATGGAAGTCTACGTGGATGACATGATTGTCAAAAGTGAGTGGCAACACTCTTATTTGGAAGACTTAAAACGAACTTTTGACACATTGCGATGGTATGGCATGAAACTAAATCCCTCCAAGTGCACGTTTGGAGTTCAAGGGGGTAAATTATTAGGATATATGGTAAGTCAGCGCGGGATCGAGGCCAATCCGGAAAAGATTAAAACCATCTTAGAGATTCCCTCCCCTCGAAATGTCAGAGAAGTGCAGGTCCTAGTGGGAAAAATAATCTCCCTAAATAGATTTATATCCCGCTCAGCAGACAGGAACTTGCCATTCTTCAAAATTTTGCGCAATACTAGGAACTTTGCCTGGATTGAGGATTGCGAGAAAGCATTGCAAGACATGAAGGTCTACATTTCATGCGCGCCATTACTGACTAAGCCGGCGGAGGATAAAAACCTCTTTATCTATCTCTCGATTTCCATGAAGGCAACGAATGCGGTCCTCGTAGCAGTACGAGACATCAAACACCTGCCCGTCTATTATTTGAGCAAGACCCTATAAGGCGCTAAAAAGAAGTACATGGAAATAGAAAAATTTTCTTTCACCCTCAGTGCATCACGAAGATTAAGGCCATATTTCCAAGCACATTCTGTCACGGTACTCACAGACCAGCCGCTGGAACACGTTTTGTCAAAGCCAGATGTCTCTGAAAGACTGATTAAATGGGACATTAAGCTGAGCTAATTTGACATCAATTTCGAGCCCAAGAAGGCCATCTAAGTGCAGGTGGTGGTCGATCTTTTAGTTGAGTTCTTTAGTCTGGAGCCCATTACTCCAGAAAAGGATGGTTTGTGAATCCTGCACATGGACTGGTTCCTCAACCTCTCAAGGGGGAGGAGCAGGGGGTGACCCTTAGAGACCCCGAGGGAATTGAAATAGATTTCGCGATCAAGCTAGATTTTTAAGTTATCAACAACGAGACAGAATATAAGGCCCTCGTCCAAGGGCTAAATATTGCCCTTCAAAATGGAGTCTCTCGGATCACTTCCTACGTTGATTCACAAATGATCGCGAGCCAGATTGAAGGAACCTATGAGGCTCGAGAAACCACCATGGTGCAGTATCAGGAAAAAGCTAAAGAAGCCATTTGCAAGTTTAAAGAATTTTACTTGCTCAGGTGCTACGGGCGGAGAACGAGCGTGCAGACATCCTCTCTAAGTTCGCGTTCGCCCTCGAGGGATCCTGTAACCTCCCAATTTCTTTCCTGAGACCAGAAAAACCTTTGATAAAAGAAGAAAGGCATGCACAGGAAGTGACTATGATTGATTTATCCGAGCCATGCTGTCTCGACGATATCTTAAGGTTCCTCAAACAAGGTGTTTGCCCCCACTGACAAAGTAGAGGCTAGAAAGATCAGGTGCAAGACCCCTTGATTTTCACTCGATCACGAGGGGAGACTCTTCAAGCAGTCCTATCAAGGCCCTCTACTAAAATGTTTAAGGCCTTCGCAAGCTAAAGAGGTTCTCGAGCATACCCATAGTGGAAGTTGTGGAAATCACCCTGGTGGGCGTGTCCTCGCCAAGAAAGTATTGAGGAGCAGCTTCTATTGGCCCACAGTCCTGCAAGATTCGATTGCTTTTTCCAAAAAATGTCCTAAGTGCCAGTTCCATTCCAACATTCCACAGCTGCCCGCTACTCAAATGACTCGAATAGATGTTGCATGGCCTGTTGATCAGTGGGGCATTGATATTGTAGGGCTCTTACCCATTGCAGTAAGACATAATAAGTTTGTTATCTTGGCAATGGATTACTTTACCAAATGGACCGATCCAGAAGCGATCGCTAAGATAAACTTTCGCATTGTTAGAGGCTTCATCTGGAAAAATATTATTTGCAGATATGGCATCCCCAGAGTGTTGGTGTCAGATAATGGGTCCTAGTTTATTATCGCAGACACCCGAGAGTGGTGCTCGGGACTAGGGATTGAGCAACACTTTACATCTGTGGGGCATCCCCAAGCCAACAGTCAAGTGGAAGTCACTAATAGGATCATCCTCCAGTATTTGAAAACAATGTTCGAGAGCAAAAAAGGGAAATGGGCTG
Source organism: Lantana camara (assembly GCA_037501455.1). NCBI lineage: Eukaryota > Viridiplantae > Streptophyta > Magnoliopsida > Lamiales > Verbenaceae > Lantana > Lantana camara. Next base: position 33,293,550 of record CM074859.1, on the reverse strand, counting down.
AAGAACTACAAGGGGCCTTATGGGCATACCGCACAACCCCTCGAGCCGCCACGAGAGAGACCCCTTATTCCCTATGATACCTGCGAAAATCGCACAAGAATACCAACAAGAGAAGTCAGGCGCTCGAGTTGGATTTGTTGAAAGAAAGGAGGGATAATGCTTGATCGCTTATCCATAAGTACAAAACCTCAGTGGCCCGCCAGTACAACAAGCGTGTTAAGGAGAGGACCTTCCAATTGGGAGATTTGGTTTTAAAGAAAGTTAAAGTATCAAGATATGTGGGCAAGCTAGACCCAAATGGGAAAGACCATTCAAACTCACCCAGATGAGGGCCAACAATACTTACATGCTAAAAACACTTCAAGGCGAGCGCCTCTCTCGACCGTGGAATGCTTGCAACCTCAGAAGGTTTCATGTAACCCCCTTTTAAAAGAAAAGTAAAGGAACTTGTTTCTCGGAGCGAAAGGTTCTGTGCAGGCGTACTTAAAACACGCTATTCAATCCCCTTGGCGGATCCTCCGCATGAAGGTCACATTGTTCTTATCAACACTAACTCCACATCGAGGACACTCCGCGTCGAAAGGCTTGATAATGCATGTATACATATCCCCAACTGCTAAGTTAAAGTTAGTTCTGGGGTGGCAAAATAAAAATAGAGCAACTAGACCTTGACCCTAGTTTACACTCGTAATTTCAAAAGAGCAGCTAGACCTTACCTGTAGTTTATGCTCGCAATTTCAATAGAGCAACTAGACCCCGTTTCTAGTTCACGCTCGCAATTTCAATAGAGCAACTAGACTTCACTTCTAGTTCATGCTCACAATCTTAATAAAGTAACTAGACCTTACTTCTAGTTCACGCTTGCGGTTTTGGAACACTTAGCAAAATTTCTTATGGAAAACTCCTTAAGGAAATTTTCTTTGTAACATAACTTAACCAAGGTGCCCCCGGAAAAATCTCCCTCGCGTTTCCTTACTTTGCCCAAATAATGCTAACTCTTATACCAATTTTACTTAGCTTCATCCCAGAACCTCTTACGTTAGAGTCAAACTGGGAAAAACAAATAATGTAAATACAAAGGTAAGAAATAGAACGCATTCATTCAAGGCAATATTCATTCATTCAAAGAAAAGGAACAGATGTTTAAGTACATAAGATGGGCTGCCAAACCTATGACAATGAGAGGATTACAATCAAATTCTAAGAAGAAATATGTAAGGATTCAAAAGACCATCAGGGGTAGCTATTTAATTCCTGTTTACAAGATTGAACCCCTTGAAAAGATCATAAGATGCCTATCTGGACCAGTACCTATGGTTTCGGAGCATAAACAACTTACAGAGCATTTGGGATATTAGTGAGGGGTAATGTGTTGTGATGCTTCAGACTAAATTTGAGAAATTTCCAAAGGCCGATCCAGAGCGATGGCCTTCAGGCATCTTGCTTTGCCCACCCTCTAAGTCTACCACGACCGCATCTGAAGTTGTAGTGGGTGCTTGAGGAGCTTGACGCTCAAGGATCTCGACCGCGGGAGCAGGAGTCACCTCAGTTATGGGTGTTTGAGTTGCAGCAGTAGATGGGCCCTTGGGGACAGGTGTAACATCATTAGTCCCCTCATTGGCCCCCTCATTGATTGGCTCCTCAATAGGTTCATGAACCTTCATGAACTCCCTTGAAGGAGGGAAACCAGATTAGCATACTCTGGCTCATTCAAGTTATCCTCCGGGTTCCCCTCCGTCGGTACCTGCAGGTGCAAGTCCTTATCAAACTGAAGGTCCATGCGCTCTAGGTCTGGAGAGGAGACATCCACCAAGCCCATGGTGATTAGTTAGTCCACAGCCAAGTTAAAGGCATTTTGCGCCTCCTCGAAGCAGTAAAGAGTGGCAGCAAAGCCAAATGCCTTAGAGTGGCAAAATTTCAGCAGCACCTCGTTGTTCGCTCGAGACAGGCGTTCGGGGAGCTCCCTGTTAAATTCTTCTTGGTAGGCTTTCTTGGTGGCCTCAGTAGCTTCTCTCCGAGCATTGTTCAGCCTTTGGTTCCTCTCCTCGAACTCCTTGGCCAGCCCCGCATTGTCCTCCTAGGTCTTGGTCAACCTCTGGCGAAGTTTCTTGCGAGCCGCCTTCTTCTTTTCCAACTACTTCTTAACCTTATTAAATTTAGTCTCGAGGGATTCGTACTGGGCCCTCAGGAGGTCATTCTTTTCCTGGAGTTGAGTGGGGTGGCCAGCCCGGGCCATTTTCTTGTACTTTGCCTTACACTCGGCAAAGGTCTTCGAGCGACGGCCCAGATTCATCACCCTCAGCAACACCGCCTGAAAGAAGTTAACACCAATACTTAGAGAAACTTTCAAGAAGGAAAATAAATGGAAGGATGTATGAAAATGGAACACAGTGCTTACCCCAATAATGGTGAAATAGATGTCATCTATCACCTGGTTGGTACTTTGCGAGAACAACTCCTTTTGATCCCTAGAGAATTGCACTCATTGAAATATTTTGTGCGGTAGAGTCCGAGCGGCTTGGGTGTCCCGTAAAAGGGTTGGACCCGAGGAGGAAGGGTGCCCCGTACACATGATCACCCTGGCGCTCGAAAGCCCAAATCCTTTCCCCCTCGGAGGAGAAAGTCTCGCTATCACCAGGCTCGTCCACCACGATAGCCTTACCCTTTCCTGTTACCGGAACATTGTCCGATAATCTCTTTCTCTTTTTGGTGGGAGGGGTCTGACCCTCCGGGATCTCGAGGATGACAACACCAGTATGTTACCCTTGTCGTTCGTTGAGAGCAATTTGTAGAAGCTGCTCCCCGCCTCATTGAATGGAAGGATCCCCCTAGCGAGGGACAATCTTGGTCTCAGGGTGGCCCCTCGGCCTGTCTCTCGACCCCGGCCAGGGGTACTTGAGCTTTCACCATGGTCGCCCCTGCGACCGTCTCCTCGGCTACCGCTCGAGCGGTCTGGCCTCTGTTGTTGTTGCTGTTGCTACTGTTGTTGTTGTGGCGACTGCTGTTGTTGACGGCGCCTCTAATTCTTTCGAGCGCCCAGCAGTTGAGCCACATTTGCCATGTTTCCCCCCGCCATCAGTATGCTTACACCTGACAAGGAAAGAAAACGAGGATCAGTTTTCCTTTCCAAGATCTCAAGGGATAAAGCTAGTATTCCTATCTAAGAGTTAGTGTCCTAGATTCTAACCATCACGTTCCAAACTCTGCTCGGGAGGATTGACAATCATCTCAGGAGGGCTCACAAGCCTGCAAAGGAATAACAGCTCTTCATCATCCATCAAGTCCTTGGTTGAAATAAGCCAACGCTTATTCTTCATCAGGAGGGCCAGGTCTTGGGCCCATTTTATAGAAAAGGCAGGCTCTAAGCGAGATTTTATGAGGGGCCCATCTTCATGAATAACCCACGCTCGAGGGACTCCAAAATTTTCACGCTCAGGAGCCCTTATGAAGAAAAACTTTTCCTTCCACTCTGTAGCATACGAACTCGAGGGGGAATCAATCAACCTAAGATTGGCTTCCGATTGGATATAATAGAATCCCGCCCTCGGAGGTGTGACGCCCCGTTTTCTCGAAGGGCTTCCTTACGACATCAACAAGTAAGTCTCTACACTTATGTGTGTTTAATTTAAGAGTTCTTGAATTATGTGATTTAATATAAATCCAATTTAATATGTGATAATTCGAATTTATTCCATGAAATAATTGTCAAGTTGATTTTAAATCCATCATGTTACTTAACTTGTTTAATTTCGGTTTACTTGAATTCCTTGAGATTAATTGTCAATCATGTGTTTACGAAATGTCGTTAAATTGTACGAAAGGTTTCTAAAATTAAATTGAATTAAACTCTAATTGGTAAATCTCTCTCTTTCATTGTAATTTATAAAATTTATGCGGAGCTTGAATCTTTATTCGTAACTTTACCAATTTTATTTACGATTATTTGTACGCGATATGTCTCTTTGCTACGCTATAAGGATACCCGGTTGTATTTAGCTTATGCACAAGACACATTTCTCTCAATCCCTTTTCTCTCTCTCTCTCTCTCTCCTCTCCCACTCTCTCTCTCCCGCGCGCCACTATGCGCGGCTTTGGTTACGAGCCCATAACTCGATCGTTTCTCGACCGAATTCAACAAACGAATAGTCCATTTCGATTATCTCGGTGAGACCGATGCAAGAGTACCAATTTCATAGCCTAACGACGAACAGTGGCGGATTTATGGCCGGATTTCAGTAGCAGCGGCGGAGCTGTCAGACCGCCGCCACTTCGCTGGCGTTTCGCGGCGTTTTTCGGACACCTCCTTGTTACACACGCCGGAGACCCAGAAAGTAGACATCCCGGCGCATCGGTTGACGTCGGCGGCGTGGCCATCGGAGCAGCGACGGAGCCGCACGCGCCGCCTGAAGCTCGCGGCTGCGGCACGGGTTACTGTAGCGGCCCGATTCCGCCGCTTCCGGCGGTGGTTTTCGACGGGGCTTGATGGTTTCCAAGGTTTTTCGACCCCCTGAGTTCATTTTCGGCATCAATTTCACCAGATCTTGGCCGTAGGTGGTGGTTCCGGCGACGTGGGGGGCGGCAGAATATTCGGCGGCCAACAGGGGCCTTTTCCGGCTATCTTTTGGCCTCGGGCTCTTCACGAAAGTTGTTCGGAACGACGAGAACTAGTGGCCTTTGAGCAGGCGACTCCAGATTCTGTGGTTTGGCGGCGGATCGTGGTGGCAAAGTGGCGGTGCAACGGCGGCGCTAGCTCCGAGGATTTTTCCGGCGAGATACCTTAGGGCTTTGGAAGAGCTCGTCATGGGTAAGACAATGGATTTTACGGATCACATTTTGGTTCACCGATTTGGAAGTAATTTGAGTTTGAAGATTTAGGGTTTTCGTGTTCTTAGATTTCAGATCTAGGACAATCGGCTTGGAATTTCCAGAAATTGATCGAGGATTCGGAACGGGCACGAAGACTTCATTCAGGAATGATTTTTCGGGATTTTTCCGGCGACCTTCGGCGGCGGCCCGGCCAAATTCCGGTAGCTACAGTGGTGGCGTTCCGGCGGCGTCTGGTCAGAATGTTCGTCTCGTTGTGGTGAGTTCGACGCCACTTTCCGTTCGTAAATCGGACACTCGAACTTTTTATTACGAATTATTTTGCGTAATTGTGATTATTTGAATTAATTGTTTTAAGTACAAATAAATTGGTTATTGTTGGTTTGTTGATCGAGATGTATTCTAATCGTATACGAAAAACATATATTGAATGGATTGTGATATGCATGAATGTTTCGATTTACAATTTGAATCCCGATGTGATGAATGGATGCTATGTGTTTAAATATGAAGGGGTGTTAGTGTAATATCTAGAAACTAATATCTTATGTGACTAAATGAACTTGAATGATATTTTAGAAGAACGAACATGTTGTGATTTCTCTATATGGATTTGAGATGTTCTCAATGTTATGTTTGTTGTAAATTGTGTTTCAAATATAAATTTAGATACATGAAAGATGCTTGAACAACTTGAGACTTTATGCATGATAGGAGTTAGAATTGTAATATCTTGATTTACTCTTACTACTTGAAAATGGTATATTATGAATTATGATAAATTGATAATTGTCATGCTTGTAAGTAATTAATTCCTAGTGGAATAATTGTATAAACACTTTAAACGAACAATTATGCTTAGTAATCAACTAAGGGGGTGTTTGTGTAATAATTCTAAACTTTTATAAATGACTTAGGGGATGTGTAATATTTATGAAACTATGAATGTGACTTGAGCTTGTGTACCAAACATGTTGTGAAGTTGTAAAGTATGATCTTAAGTGAATTAAATGCACTCTTTATTTGTATCAAGCATGCCATCTACGTACAACGACTTTGTATGTTTATATGATCAAGTTGCTCTTACTTATGCACCTTATAACTCGACATGAACTTGATGCTTAATTCTAATATTATAATTGAACCCTGTGACATTGGATGATTTAATATGCATTTCGTGAATACATTGACTTCCTAAATTGATCTTGCATCTTTGGATATGGAATTGCATGATGGTTGCTTGTAAATATGATCTTGTTGAGCATTGATATGCCTTGATTGACCACGACACCTTATCCAAGCACAACATGAACACTTATGCATAACTATGATCATGTTGAGCAAAGCCGTGCATCTTGTTTGGTTCATATAGAGTCTAAGTCTGGACTTCTGTATGTCTTGTCACAGAGTTTGGTGGTGCCGGTGGGCCCGAGGTTTAGAGTGTTTGGCCCTTCACACTCTCAGACTCTACTTTCACGAGGTGAGGTTTAGGATTTTGTATAGTTACGCGACCTATGGCCTTAATATGCTGATTTCAACCCTTGCATTCGAGTATATCTATTATAAATACGTATGTGTTGGATATGATATGTTTATGACCTTCTGAATCAACTCTGCTTGGAAAATTAAATATGAAAGCATATGTAAGCTGTTTTGAAAAGTACTTTACGTTATGTTCTGTAGTGAGATTGCCATGAAAGATTGGCGTATGTGATCCATCGTGATCTGTTCTGTTGTGATCCGTCGTGATCTGTTATGTTGTGATCTGTGTGTGGATCGACCCTGGTGAGCTGCGGGAATGGGTACCCCAGGGACGGTTAGGGCCGACGGGGGCATTTATCCATTGTGTAGCTCCATTTGAGATATCATTGTACGACCTTAGGGTGATGAGGGAGGCGTGGTATCTTGAGCCTTCGGCTAAGGCCGGGGAGGACTCTTGTGGGTTCGCAACCCCTTGAGGGTGAGTCTATTTTTAGACGGTTTATTCTCGATGGTATGGGGACGGTACATCTCCTCCATCATTGGTGTAGAGGTTGGATTGATTTTGATTTATGTTATGAGGAGTTGAGGTTGGAAGCTCGTACTCGCCGAGCAGTTGATTATGTTATGTTATGGAATTATGAATCGGGATAGAGTCTTTCTGGAAAATGGTTTCTAAACTTATATCTATATCTTATTCGGGTTCTTTCAAAACGTTTTGGTATGTAACACCTATCCCCGGTTCATGAGTCCATCCTTTTTATTCTGTGCTGTGCTCCTTATATATATATATATATATATATTGTGGGTGTGCGTTAGCCCCCTCACTCGGTCAAGTTGACTGACCCCTCATTTACACTTTTAGTTGCAGGTTGTTGGCGTTTGCTAGGCGGAAGTGAGTCCTTTGAGTTGCACTTCGTCGGTCTAGTCTTTCTATTTGCATTTGTCGTTTCACACACTTTACTTATGCTTTGATTTGTAGACTTGAGATTATACTTTACTATTCGGTAGCCCTGCGTGGCACTCTCATTCGGCCCTTATGGCGCTTGATGATTATTACTTTATGTTGATATTCGGGACTAGGGATTTATGCTAGTTGAACCCGTCACTTGTTATGTTGTTGATCTGTTATTCGGGACTAGGGATTTATGCTAGTTGAACCCGTCACTTGTTATGTTGTTGATCTGTTATTCGGGATTAGGTATCTATGCTAGTTGAACCCGTCACCTGCTTTGCATGTTTTGTTTTAAATGCTTCCGCTATCTATTGTTGTTGGTTTTAATTGCTTCCGCACTCTGAGTTTTGGTCAAGTTAGATCCGCCTAGCCTAGTGTGTTAGTTGTTCTCCCGTTCGCTATGATTCGGATTCGGGCATGGACTTTCTATTTCATGACCGGGTCGGGGTCCTAGTGCGGGGGATGTGGCATCCTCCATTTGGGGTGTTACAGGAGGCGAGCATGGTGAGCGGGCTACTTGGAACAGGCTTATAAAATTGGGAACCGAGGGCTCATGCCCCGTATATCTCATCAGAATGATAAAAGCGTTGATAAGGGCTATTCCATTGGGAAGGATTTGCGAGGGGCTCAAGTTAAGGTAGTTGAGGATGCTCGCCATCGGAACCGGAATAGGGAACCTTAATCCTCCAGCGGCTATGGTGTCCTTGTACACTGTCATCTCTCCGCGGGGGGGGGGGGGGGGGGGGGAGGGGAGAGGATTGGATTATTGGCCTTTTCGTGCTCCTCCGGTAGCAGAAAAGTGAATCTCTCATCCAAGTTCCTTGGGGCCCTCAAGGTGACCAGATCCCCTACGGTCATAGTGCTCTAAATATCGTGAGGGGTCTTATCTATGGCCTGCATGCCAAAACTCTCCCTTTCCGCCAGAGTTTTAGCTTTCTTACTTTTCCTCCGACGTTTGGGGTGAGGTTCTTCTGAGGGCCCAGGGACCATCTTCTCAGGTGGTGAACCCCGGATCACGACGGTTACGGTGTGGCGGTGCGGCCTAGTGGAACTCTCCACGGAGGCAAGGGCAACCCCTTGATGGTCCGCTTCTATAAGCATATCCATCTCTTCAAAGAGATGATCCACTCCCCTTGGGTTATGCTCCCCCATGGCCGACATAGCGGCATCAAGCTCTTCATCCCTGGCTTCACCAAAAATCTCCTCCACCGTTTGGTGATGGGGTGTGGGATTGTGAGGTGAAGAACTAGAACTCACCATGTCCTCTATTTCCCTAACCACTTCATTAATATACTCGCCGGACATGGTCGAAGTTGAGAGATAAGAATGTTGAGAGAAGTCAAAAAGAGAAGAAGGCCTAATGATCTAAGGTCAGCAACTGAGAAAAGTTAGAAAAGGGTTCAAAGTATTACGTAAGTTTCGAAGCCTTGGAATCGCCGGAGTCTGCCTAAGAATGCAAAGGAAGTTTTGAAAATTTTTGGTGCTCTGAAGGAAGCTTTTGCGTGAAAGGGAACAAGTGTGTGGGCGTGTCCCTATTTATAAGAGAGAGTTGGTGGGATTTGGGTAATAAATTCAAAAGTTGTAATCATTCCCGTCTAGGTAACAACCCACTTTTACGAACCGTCACACACATCCCAAAGGTTCACGCGCCATTTCCTAAAAAAGCAAACCCACTCTCTCAGCGGCATTTAATATCTGACAGCCCGAGCGGTCAAGATGAAAGGACCGCATTAAATACGTCCTTAGAGCAAGTCTTTCCAGGGCATGACTCCCCCGCCAAAGGTGACCCTCGGAAATTTGAAAGTCTGAATTCTATAGACCACATTACTGTGCCTACAGAATTGGGGGGCAAAATGATGAGGCTAAAATATGGCCAACCACGAGTACGACACTTGGTCTAGTCAAAGTATGACACCGTGGAATCTCCGGGTCCACATCCCAAGCTCTCCCTCGAAGAACTAACTGTCCCCCTTGAGGGAGTATACACTCCCTTATATGAAGGGTGCTGGTACAAGGACCCGAAATAGTACTGTTCCAGGACCGTACTGTAAAATTTTTTTCGTAATATACAGGTATCAAAATATTTGTAAAATATTTAAATACAAACAGCGGAAGACTAGCCGAAACTACTCAAGTATATACATGCAATTGATAATAAATTTTAAATCACAAAGCAGATAAATAAAGCATGCAATTAACACTTAAGAGCACCTAATTTATCATGCTTAAATAAAATATAATATAAAAATACCTTTCACTGAAAATGGCTAATACGTCCCCGAATTCACCTCCTGAGAACTCGATACCCGATCTTCTCGTGAAACCGGCAGAGCTTCCCTGCAATATCCCCAGAGAAACCCTTGGAGTGTGGGCTCCGAACGTATTTCTCTAAATAATTAGAGAAAATAAAACTTTTAACTAGAAAACCCTTTTCAGGGTTTATTCTCCCGAAATTAAGTGTTTTATATATTAAATATATAAACACCTAATTAAAATTAATTCCAAAATAATGAAGAATTAATTAGGAGAAAAGAGATATGGTTTCCAAGCCAAGAACTCAGCCAAAACCTCTCACAAAAGTTGTGAGAAAAAATGAAGTGCCAAGGCCCCTATTTATAGGGGAAAAACCGAGGGTAAAATAGTAATTTCACATCCCACTTGCGTAGCCAACTTGGATGCAAATTTCGAGGTGACCACGTCGTAACTCTCAGTACCACGAGTCTAATGCCATCGGCCCCTCGCCAATTGGAGCTTCCACGCGCCCTCACGCGCGGCCAGAAGGTGGCACACACGCCACCTAGGGCTTCTGTGCATACGTCGCGCCTGTGCTGGCGTTGAGTCAGCGCCACCTCACCCTCAGGCGCTGACGTGGCCTAACAAGTCAGCTGACACGTCAACATGCCACGTCATCAATTTTTTTTTTTTTTATAAAAAAAATTGATAAATTTCCATTTTCTTCAAAATGAAATTTCTGGCATTTCCAACTCTTTGGAACTTGATTTATTTTCTTAAAATAAATCCCTTGGCTATTTTCAAACAATTTGAAATTTTTATTTTTCTCTTTTCTTTTAATGTTTTATCTTCGGGTTTTCGATTGGGGCTTGCAGCAGGACCTACAGGACTAATTAATTTTAGCTCCAAACGGGTTAATACATTATCATCTCATGATAATAATTAATTGCCGTTTAACAATATTTAATTCCACTAAATAAATATTGTTGCACTCTAAAATTAATTAAATTATTCACGAATTTCTCGATCTAGAATAATTTTGCATTTTACTCCTCCGTGTAGATATCCACGAAAAATAAATTAATACTACCATCATTTATTTTTCACTTTTAATCTGAAATTTCTTGATTCGCCTTAAGTTCAAATCTCTTGTACGTGAAACACATTCAACATACAACTTCAATGACACATCACACGAAGTACTTTAGTCAAAGTTTTAATTCGAACTTTGCAAATCTATTTCAGGAATATCTTTTAACTTTCCAACAAAGCCACAGATTCCTCGATCAATATTTCTCTTTAGCATATTTCATGTAATCACTGAACGTACAAAGGTTTCGGTCATTCGATATCGAGACCTCACTTATGAGCAAGTTACAATGACTAACACTACATGCCTAAAGTCGGAATATTACCAGGATTAAGAGTTCAATGCTCCATAAGATTTGTTCATTTTAGATAGTAATTTAAAATGAATTATCTTAGTGGTCCAGTTCGATGTTTCCAAATCTATTGAAAATCATCAATGTGTTATAACTGCTGGGTGGAGGGCCCAAAAACAGTAGAGGTCCGGGACCACATTTTAAAATTTTGTTTATAATACAAGTATTAAAATATTTCTAAAACATTTTAATACGATAGCGGAAGACTAGCCGGATCTACTCAAGTATATACATGTAATTGATAATAAATTTTAAATTACTTAAGCAGATAAATATCTAACATGCAATTAACAATTAATGGCACATAATTTATCATGCTCAAAATAATATAACTGTAAAATATTACCGTACTCCAAATATGGCTATCTAATTGCATTTTTCCAGCTCCTTTCCCTTTCGTGAGACCGGCAGAACTTCCCTGCAATATCCCCAGTTTGACCCTCGGAGTGTGGGCTCCAAAAATATTTCTCTAAATATTAGAGAAAATATTTTTCTAGAAAAACTCATTTTCCTATACTAGAAAATTCCCTAATTTTCTAATAATTAAGTGGATTATATATTAATTATATAACCACCTAATTATATATTAATTAATCCCTTAATTAAGGATTAATTAAGTAGGAAAGAAAAGAAGCCCTAAAACTTTATGAAGAGCTGCCGAAATTGATGCCAAAATTGAATGAATGCATGACCCTATTTATAGGCAAAAATTCAGGGGTAAAAAGGTCATTTTAGGTCTAAATGGAAGGGCAAAATTATAATTTTGCAATACCGCGTACAAACCGTGTACAAATTGGCCAATTCGATCATGCCACGTGGCAGGACTCTCCACCGCGAACATGCCGCCACCAACCATCAGTCGCCACGTGGCGTCACGCGCCGCTAGAAGTCCGCCAATTGGTTGGCGAGTGTGCAAACACGTAGCTCCACCAGATCGTGACACGTGTCCGGGTCTAGTCCGACTCTATCCGTAGACCGGCCCGTTAACCCGGTTCTCTGACCCGTTTGACCGGATTATCCGGCCCGTTGACTGACCCGCCCAGATCCAATCTGGACCGTTCGCGGCGCTGACGTGGCGTGATCTGCGCCGTAGGCGTGGCGCGCCACGCGGCCGCTACGTCAGCGCCACCTTGCCCCGACTTGTTGACGTGGCTTGCCACGTCAGCTGCCACATCAGCAAAAAAAAAAACTTTTTTTTTTTCTAAAAAAATTTTATTTTCTCCAAAATAAAATTTCGGGCATTTCCAACTCTTTGGAACTTGATTTATTTTCTTAAAATAAATCCCTTGGCTATTTTCAAACAATTTGAAAATTCTTTTCACTTTCCCTTTTTAATATTTTCTCTTCGGGTTTTCAATTGGGGCTTGCAGGGGGACCTACAGGACTAATTAATTTTAGCTCCAAACGGGTTAATACATTATCATCTCACGATAATAATTAATTGCCGTTTAATAATATTTAATTCCACTAAATAAATATTGTTGCACTCTAAAATTAATTAAATTATTCACGAATTTCTCGATCTAGAATAATTTTGCATTTTACTCCTCCGTGTAGATATCCACGAAAAATAAATTAATACTACCATCATTTATTTTTCACTTTTAATCTGAAATTTCTTGATTCGTCTTAAATTCAAATTCCCTGTATGTGAAACACATTCAACATACAACTTCGGTGACGTATCACGCGAAGTGCTTTGGCCAAAGTCTTAATTCGAACTTTTGCAAATCTATTTTAGGGATATCTTTTACCTTCCAGCAAGGCCACAGATTCCTCGATCAATATAACTCTTTAGCACATTTCATGTCGTCACCGAACGTACAAAGTATTTTGGCCACTGTTGTCGAGACCTCACTTCGAGTATATTACAGTGACTAACACTACCGCCTAAAGCCGAAATATTGTTAAGATTAAGAGTACAATGCTTCCTATGATTTTATTCATTTTGGATAGCAGTATAAAATGAATAATCTCAATGGTCCAGTTTGATGTTTTCAATCCTATTGAAAATCATCAACGTGTTATAATCGGAATCACCATTCCTTATGACGAAAGACTAATCATCTTATATAACCACGTTATAGTCATGATAAGAACATATTCTTATCTTACCGACTAGAACTTTAATGACACGTGATTTCGGTATTCTAAGTCTTTTCCTATGAAACACATTTCATATAAGAATACCATCACACGCCATTAATTATCAATATGTGAAATACTCACAACTCGCTATAAATTCAGTTTAATTAATTCAACAAATTGAATTTTCAGGGCACTATTCCCAACAATCTCCCACTTGCCCTAAATTCAATTTGGCCATACATCTAAGTCTTATTCCTTTCACATGAGTGTCAAAACTTGTTTTGCACTCTTTTGCGCCAATACTTTAGTGAAGGGATATATTAGATGTTTCTTTGAGCCAACAACTAGGAAATCATAAAGCCAATACATCTAACTATCTACTTCTTAAGCTACCATATATTTAATTTCTATGGCGGTGTAAGCAATAAAAGTCTGCTTAACATTCCCCAATTAACGGTTGCTCTTTCCACAGTAAACAAGTATTATGATGTCAAACATCTAGAATACAAATCAGACTGTAAATCCGAATATGTATACTCTATTGAAATGAGCTCATCATTGTGGTAGACAAGCATATAATCTCAAGTCCTTCTCAATTACTCTGATATATGCTTTCATTACCACATCGTGCTATATTCTAGGGTTTGACTAATATCCGCTGACTTGGACCTATTTCATAATAGACATCTGTCCTTGTATATAATATGATATACATGAAGCTTCCGCTGCGGAACTCTAAGCATGTCTTCTATCTCTTCAATTGTCTCAGGACACTGATCTCGAGATAGATAAATTCCATATCTAAAAGGTAATGAACCTTTCTTGGAATTTTGTCATATTATACCTTACCAGCATCTTATCTATATATGCTTCTTGTAATGAACCAATCTTTTTATTCTCATGATCACGATAAAAGTCTGATCCTTGGAATATTATTGGTCTCACTAAGGTCTTACGTGTCAAACTGATTTGACATCCGAATCTTGACCACTGACAAAATTCTTACATCATTCCCAATGAGCAGAATATCGTTTACGTATAAAATGAAAATGTTACAATATTATCATGATGTTATTTTGTACACTCATGATTCATCGGGCAATTGGACAAATCGAAAGAATTTAAATTGCCTCTTTAATTCTGATGTTTCACGATTCAGACGCTTGCTTAAGATCACAAAATGATCTATTAAATTTGCATACTATATGCACCTGATTTCTAGCTGTGAAGCCTTCAGGTTATGCCATGTTTTTCTTCTTAAAGGTGCCCGTTCAAGAGCATAGTCTTTACATCCATTTGTCAAATCTCATAATCAAAATGAGAAACAATGAAGAAGAGAGTTCTTATGGACTTAAGCCCTGCTATAGGCGAGAAGATCTCATAAGCTTTGCTCCAGAGTCTCTACTTTTTCGTCCATTTCTCCTTTTATTTTCTTGTAGAACCCAATTGCATCTAATGGTTTTAATGTCTTCAGGTGCCTCCACAAGTTCAAGACTTTGTTAGAAAACTAAGATTCTAACTATGATTCAATGGCTTTTGACCAAACGGTCAGCGTCTATATCATCCACAGCTCCATTACACGTGACAGGATCAGGTACGTTAGATTCAACCACTTGGGTTAATCATATGTACCTTGTCAGGTGTCCTGACAATCCTCCCACTACAATGATGCTCTCGTGTACACGTCTCTACATCATATGTTGTATTCGGTACATCACATGTATCTAATACATTTTAAGTTATCACGAGTTTCTGGAAATCAGTATCTAATATTGTTATTTCTTTTAACACTACTTTGCTTTCACCTTTTGTGGTTATCTATGTAATCATCGTTGAAATATTCACAAACATCTTTTGTGATTTCTCAAATTACAAAATGTACCACCTCTTGTTCTTCTAGGATATCCTTAGAACAAGTAAACCTTTGTTCTTTATTCTAATTCGTCACGATCCATCCTTAACACATGGGTCAGGCTACCTTAAATTCGAAGATAAAAGATACAGGGTTTTTATGGCGCCCTTGCCACATCCCGCACTGAGAAATACCCCAAGTGTTAGCTTTAGGCCTTCACTTGAGATCTTTCCCAGCGAACGACGACAAACAAACAAACACAAGCATAGCGAAAGTATAAAAACAACAATACTGAAATGCATAAGTCAATTACAATGCCGATAAGGCCGAAAATGACAGTTGCAAAAGTACATAGACTGTACACATTGAATTTCCCACGAAGGAGAAATTCCAAAATAGTAAACTCTAAAACAAACTATCTAAACGGCACTTGACGACCTAGACCAAACATGCCGCTTATTCACACCTGCCTGAAGCCAAAACCAAAATAAAGAGGACGTTAGTCAAAGTGACTAAATGAGGGGGTTATACATGTACATAAACGAAGTCACAAGCTTGGTTCACACTTTCATTATTTGCGAAAACAAGGTGTAAACGTATAAGAAGGGATAGGTTTTAGTTTATACGAAAACACACTTGTGAACCAATAATCAAAACGATCGATCAATCACAATAACCCGATGAGTACGGGTAAGTTCTCTAACCTTTCATACCCTGAACACAAGACACACAAAACATAAACCAGCCTTCTCCCTCCAATTGTTAGTCGAGGTACCCCCCAACCAACCATACGATCACATAGATAGGGGCAATATGCCCTGATACCAATAACCTAACTCTATATGTAATGCAGTCAACCTCCGGCTACGCCCCGTATAAAGCTTCACAAAAGTAAGTAGCAAGATCAGCCTTTGGCGCACACCTCCGGGCTTCACCCACTAGATACTTCGGGCCCATATTCCCCAAGGGCATCCCCAAGGGTTCTATCATTCGATCACAACTCGCTTTTTAAAACATTTTTACACTTTCAAACAATTTCTTTCTCTTAACCATTTCACAGTTCAAAATCAAACTTTTCGTTTACTGACACGTATATATAATACAACAAGAACCCATTTTTATAAGGAAATCTGATTTTTCAATAAAATATTAAAATATTATAAAACATCTAATATATATATATATATATATATATATGTATATAGTATCAACGGTGCACAATCAAACCCAATAAATAAGGATTGGGTCTTAAGAATATGTATATTTACATAATATATGTTTTGGCCCCAGTTGAAAACATTTTAATCCCTCACCTGAAAAGCTTCCAAACTACAAAAGGAAGACACGATCAACACAATCAGGACTCCTCCCTAGGAAAACCTGTGACACTCATACAATCGTAACTTATGACTCGACTTGACAACCAATTAAACATAACAGACACGTAATGTAGCACCCGGAAAGCTAGGTAGCCACATCCCCCGCACTATAGTTCAATCCACATATGGAAGGAGCACCCATACATGAATCAAGTCTATAGCGAACGGGAGACAATAAAAACAATGACATACTAGCTAGGCGGGACTAACCCTCAAATAAATACCAACATGCATAGCAAAATACATTCACTTCATTACTCATTTTCCGTTTCATGCAAACATTTCCAAAATTACATATTTAACTTTCAAGTACAAGTCATAATTTACATAAATACCCAAAACAATTCATAAGAGTTAAGGTTCATCAATAAGGTACATGGAAAATGAGACTGATAATGCTAGACCCAAAAAGAGTAAAACTTGACTCAATCCCGCCTAGTACTCAACCTGCAATACCTGAAAATGTGAGGTGTCAGTCTATGAAAGACTGAGTGAGGGGTTTATAAATATAAACGCAATTACCATGCAAGCTATAATCTCGGGTAAATTTTTTATAAAGGAAACAATATAAGTTCAAATATTAAAGTAATTCTCGCCCGAGATTACAACTAATCTATTTAATAATTCAATTATTATCAATTTTATCCGTGGCCCGACGAGTGAGGGCAATTCTCCAACCTTTCACCAAAAGTGTACAATCATGAGTGTTTCATTTTATTAGGATATCATGCAAGTAATTACGTGTGATCAATTAGCAGTTTCATGAACTCCTTCTTCCTCCGGGTGATGGTGGGCTTGCAAGACCCAACCATCCAATCATGGTGTACGTCGGGAATATGACTCCCACGTACGGGATTTCTTCCTCCACCAAACCTCCTGGTGGATTCAGAGGTGATCCCACATGGTGAGGATAGTGCAAGAGTTACCCGTCAGCCCTTGCTTCCGCGGTTGGCTCAATACACTACCCTCGGGGACCAATGTGAACATGCTTTACTCGCCAAATCAAAAAATCAATCCGTTCATTCATGAAATCCGTTGTAAATCATTAAGATTTGGAAAACTATAAATATATATATATATATACTTTTGGCCGAAAAAACACATAGGGTTGTAAGGGTTCTAAGTATCTAGAATTAAACGTCACCTGACGAGTGACAGGACAAGATAAGGGTACAAGAAGGTGCCCAAACGATCCTTGATCTCCGCCCTGGAGAAAAACTGGACAAGAAAGGGAATAGTGGAAACCCGTGAGTCTAGACTCAATATGAGACCAAGTATGACGCACGGCCATGCTCATGTAAATAAATAAAACAAGTAATCAAATGACACTTAGAATGTATGAAAACCAATTAACACCTAAGAGGTGAAATTAATATCAAGAAATCATGTAATCATATTATTCAATTATTTCAAGTTTAATTCATGTAAGGCATGGAGTCACACAATCACGTTTGAGCAATTAAGTACCAAGAAGTGTCAAGTAGGAGCATAATTATCAATTAATCAACTATAATTATCATATAATTCACATATGGGAGCCAATAGAGTGAAAGGAATGCAATTAGAAAGGTTTTGGTGAAGTTTGACAAAAACGGACAATTTTAGGAAACGCACACTCTGTAGGAAAACTGGAATATCTTTAATTCTAGAAGTGGGAATTGAGTTTGTTTGTTGGGAATGAAACTAGACACAAAGAACTTTCCAAGGATATATGGCTCGTATTTTAGTTCAAAGTGAGGAGAAAATGGCATAAGTCCGAAGTTAAGCGAGTGCAGTTTGTCGGGAAGATAGCGACACCTAAAAGAATTAATTATATCTCACAAATGAGAAGAGATATTGAGTTGATTCCAATTGGAGGTTGTTCTAGACTTCAATAGGTTTCCGTTGGTTTAAAAATCTAGTCAATTGGAGTTCGGATGAGGGTGTCGTCGCCGTGACAAAATTACACTGGAAAGCAGTCACGGCCTCGACTGAAAATTAACCAACTTTCGAATTGTTGGTTGCGGCCACGACCAAAAATGGTCACGAAAATGGTCGCGGACACGACCTTCAAGTCCAGCAGAAGAAAAACTTCGGGAAAAACAGGGCAAGCTCGATTTTTAGCTCCTAATCCACTTTCACACCATATCAAAGCAAGAATCAACCCAATACTAGCATCTAACATGCACATAACCCATATATATCAATTAAGTACCATTTAATCCAAGGAAACATGTTTGATTCATGAAGAAATCATCATCCAACCCCATATATTTCCATGTATCCGACTCTCATACAATTCAAGAATTCATGCAATCTTTTAAGTGTAATGATCATGATCATGCTTCTAACCACAAATAGACAAGGAATTACATCAATGTTCTCAAACCCTACTTCAAACATCAAGAGATTCCATCAAATTCTCATCTATACCTTGAAATGGAAGAAAGAAAGGATGAAAGGATGATATGATGATGATGATGCTTCCAACCTCACAAACTCCTTCTTGAATTCTAGCTTGAAATGATGAAATCCCAAGTCTTCCTTCCTTGGTGTTTTAACCGTAAAAGAGTGTGTGTAATGTGTGTGAAATTTGATGAAAATGGATGAATGATATATTTGAGAGATGAAATGTATATGATATATTATAAAATCTTCCACTAACTCTCATGAATCACCATTATTTGCACTTAGGTCCTTGAAATATATGAATGGATGCAATCAAGTTTCATTCCATGGAAATTGATCATTTAGCTTCAATCACATTAATGCAATTAAGTCCACATTTTCAAGAAGTGATTAAGTAAGGACACATATAAGTATTTAATCACTTTAGCAATTACTTCACGTAAATTTCACGTTGATGGTAATTCATATAAATGCATGAAGATATAACGCATATAAGGTTATGAAATAAATGAATAAACAATTAAAATAAGCCCCCAACTGATGGAAATAGATCAATTAAGATCATATACTCAAATAAGTCATGTTCGGCAATTAATTCACATAACAATTAAATACGAGTTATACACTAATTCATAATTTAAGAATAATATCACATATTTTCACATAAACTTATAAGAATATAATTCATATAATGTCACGTAATGTATAATTGAAAAAATGGGGCGTTACACGTACGGCTATAACCTAAATCACACAATCATATTATGAATGAATAATTTAGCAAGCTAATAAAGATCGAGTAGCAGGGTATCTCACATATTATAAAAGCTCAAATCTATAATTCGTTAATATCTTTATTTCATGTACAATTATGTTAATCAAATAATTATATACGTTAATCTATTTAGAATTGTAAAATCAGACATCTAGTAGTAATAGCAAATTCACGTAATGGTGTTAAAAATTGGATCATGCTTTTACGGCCGATATGTTCATGTTAATAATTAGACTACACTTTGAGATGTGAAAGTTAATCGATAATTTAACATTAACATGAACATGTATATTCATTGAGGCAATAGAAACTGATGACATGTGAGGTTATTTACCTTGTAATATCTATTGTACTCAGAAGGTTAATATCAACACGAATCATTTTAATCAATTCGCACATAGGACAAGGAGTAAGAACATACATACATATATATGCAGATGGTTTAATAAAAGACCAATAGAAGTTATTGTATTTAATTTCGATATTAGCAACCCATAAATTCAGTAAAATACTGAAAGGAAAAATCATTACAATCATTAAGCATTCAAATTATCAAGTAATCATATCAAGTTGGTACATTTTTAAATTAACAAATGGCAACCTTAATAAGAGTATAATTTCTGAGCAGGAAAAATTTATACAAACATAACACAAACCAATATTATGTTCATTCGTCTGTATATGTGTGTATATTGACACAATACACAAATAATTCATTCTATAACTCCCAGAATTATAATTCTACTTTAAAATCTAGAATATAAAAAGTATCGTTTAAACTGTAAAATACCTCAATTTGAAAGGGAATTATGGGTCTGCATAGAAGTGAACTCAAAGCATGAAAAGAAAAATGATGAATGGAACGGAAAAAGGAAAATGTGTAAATTTCTTAATACTCTTGCCTATTAAAATATATGGCCGCCTTACCTTGGCTAAGATATTTATATATTGGGTTGAATATTAAATGTTAAATCATAAAAATATTTAAATAATGTATACTATCTGGACGGTAATAGGTATGGCTAGAGTTAATTATTTATTATTATTATTATTCAAAACAGGTGGAAAGCATGCAGATACTGATTAAAGGTGACAAAGCCATTTTCATCATTTGGGATTTACTATCCATACACGTGGGCTAGTGTCTATTACCTAAAAACTTCATAATTAAGTTTGTATGGCAAGTGCATGTCTAATGACCGGGTAACTAAATATTTATATGTTCAATGTAATTATAGGTATATATTATATTAGTGGTATAATGCTATGGATGTACACATGTTTGATAAAAAAAGAAATTGCGTACATGATATATTGAATAATAAATAAATATTTATAATATGGTTTTAGTTTAATCTACAGTAAACTAGTTAATATTAATAAAGTAATTATAATAATTATAATCGTAATATCCCAAACAAAACTTTTATTATATATGTAAACAATTAATTATAACACCTTTCACAATGTATGCACATATTTAAGTTCTATAACATTTATATTATGATCATTATAATTAATTAACTAAGTCACAATATGTATACATATTAGAAATGGCAGAATTCAATTAAACGAACATGGAATTATAGATGATTTTATTTGAAGTTGAGGTGCACTTAAGTTATTTATAATATTTTAGGTATAAAATAATAGTTAAACACATGATTTACCCGATCAATTTCTAAACGTGTCCCGATATTTTAATCAACTTACCCATTTTGCGTTGGTTCAAAATCTGGGCTGTTACACTCTCCCCACCTTAAATGAATTTGGTCCCCAGATTCCACTTCTGATCCTTCAAATAATTCAGGGTAATGCCTTTTCATTTTTTCCTCTGTTTCCCATGTAGCCTCTTCAGTTGTCTGATTCCTCCATAACACCTTTACTAATGGGATCCTTCTATTTCTGAGTTCTTGATATTTACGATCAAACACGTGTACTGGTTTCATGATGAAGGTTAAATTTGGCTCTAATTGCGCTTCCTCCACTGGGAGAATGTGAGATTCATCTAAATAATACTTTCGAAGTTGGGAAACATGAAAGACGTTATGAATTCCTGTGAGACTTGGTGATAAATCCAATCGATAGGTTGTTTTCCCAATTTTTTCTAGAATTTCAAATGGACCAATGTATCTTGGATTCAGCTTTCCACCTTTTCCGATTCTTGTGAATCCTTTTCTTGGTGAGGCTTCTAAAAATACCTGATCGCCCACTTCAAATTCCAATTCTCGTCTTTTCTTATCTGCATAGTTCTTTTGCCTGTCTTGGGTAGCCTTCATCCTTTGTTGGATGATCTGTACCTTCTCGATTGCATCTTGAATCAAATCTGGAGGTGTAGCTCGATGAATACCATCTTGAGTCCATCTCCAGTCCTCCAAATCCTAATACAGTGGAGATCTGCATTTTCTACCGTATAGAGCTTCATACGGTGCCATCCCAATTGAAGCTTGATAACTGTTGTTGTAAGCGAACTCCATCAGCGTCAAATGTTTGTTCCAGTTGTCATGGAAATCTAATGCGCAAGCCCTTAACATATCTTCTAGGTATTTGATTAACCTTTCCGATTGACCGTCAGTTTGTGGGTGGGCTGCAGTACTGAACTTTAACTTAGTTCCCAAATAGCTTTGCAAGTCCTGCCATAACTTTGAAGTGAATTTAGGATCCCTATCCGAAATGATGCTTATTGGAATTCCGTGCAACCTGACAATCTCTTGATGATACAGTTCTGCCAGTTTTTCCACGTTATCAGTTGATTTTACTGAGAGAAAGTGAGCTGATTTGGTCAATCTGTCGATTATAACCCAGATACTATCATAACCGCCTCTAACTTTAGGAAGTCCTGTTAGGAAATCCATACTCACTTGTTCCCACTTCCACATTGGTAATGGTAATGGTTGCAACGTTCCACCTGGTTTCTGATGTTCAGCTTTCACTTGTTGGCAGGTAAGACACCTTTTTACGAAATCTACTACATCTCGTTTCATTCCATTCCACCAATAATGAGCCTTGAGATCCTTGTACATCTTGTTTCCTCCAGGATGAATTGTGTAAGCAGACTTATGAGTTTCTTCAAGGATTTCTCTTCTCAGTGTTGTTGGAATGTAGACTCTATTCTTGTATCTGAAGATGCCTGTATCATCGAAGCCGAACTTTGAATCTGAAATCTCCTTGATCCTTTCTGCCTGTCTTCGAACCCACTCATCAGTCATCTGTGCTTCCTTGACTCTTCGACCCAATTCTGACTTAATGGTGATATTTGCCACTCACAGGTCTGATATAATACGAACTTTCTCTGGTATATTTTCACTTGAAACTGAAGCTCTTTTTAAGCAAGCCATACTCGTTTTTCTGCTTAAAGCATCCGCTACTACGTTTGCCTTCCTTGGATGGTATTGAATTCTACAATCGTAATCTTCTAGGAACTCCATCCATCTTCTCTGTCTCATGTTTAGTTCATTTTGGGTAAATAGGTGTTTCAAACTCTTATGATCGGTAAAGATGTCAAATGAAACACCATATAAGTAATGTCGCCACTTAGCTAATGCGAAGATGACCGCTGCCAATTCTAAATCATGTGTAGGGTAGTTTTGTTCATGAGAACGTAACTTTCTTGATGCATATGCAATAACCTTTCCCTTCTGCATCAATACACATCCCAAGCCTTCCTTAGATGCATCGGTGTATACCATATACCCTTCTGATCCTTCTGGTAATGCTAGTATGGGTGATGTGGTCAACCTCTTCTTTAATTCTTGAAAGCCGGTTTCACATTTCTCATTCCACTGAAACTTCACATTCTTTTTAGTTAACTGGGTAAGTGGGGATGCAATTTTAGAAAAATCTCGAACAAACCTCTGGTAGTACCCTGCTAATCCTAAGAAACTTTTTACTTCTGAAGGCGTCTTAGGTTTTTCCCAACTCATAACTGCTTCGGTCTTGGATGGATCAACTTCTATACCATTTCCTGAGATGAAATGTCAAAGAAATGCAACTCGATCTATCCAAAACTCACATTTACTGAACTTGGCAAACAACTGGTATCGTCGCAGGGTTTCCAACACAATGCGAAGGTGTTCTGTATGCTCTTCTTCTGATTTAGAGAACACTAGAATATCATCAATAAAGATGACAACAAACTTGTCAAGATATGATCTGAAAATTCTATACATCATATCCATGAAAGCTGCTAGGGCATTGGTTAAACCAAACGGCATCCCGACGAATTCGAAATGCCCATACCGCGTGTTAAATCCAGTCTTGGGAGTGTCCTCATTTTTTATACGGAGTTGATAGTACCCTTGTCTAAGGTCGAGTTTGGAGTAAGCTCTCGATCCTTGTAATAAGTCGAACAACTCTTCAATTTGAGATAGAGGATACTTATTCTTTATTGTCATCCTGTTCAACTCTATAGTCGATGCACATTCTGAGGGAACCGTCTTTCTTCTTTACAAACAGAACTGGAGCACCCCAAGGTGAGGTACTAAGATTGATGTATCCACTAGCCAACAAATCGTCCAATTGAGTCTTCAATTCCTTTAGTTCAGCCGGCGCCATTCTGTAGGATGTCTTTGAATATGGTTCTGCTCCTGGAATAAGGTCAATCACAAACTCAATCTCTCATTCTGGTGGTAGTGAGTTTAAACTCTCAGGAAATAAGTCAGGAAACTCCTTGACCATATCCATCTCCTCTAATTTCACTTGATCCTTCGGTCGGTTGAGAAAGTAGGCAACATATCCAGTAGCCCCAACTCTGATAAGTTGTTTCGCCTCCATTACTGATATGATAGTCACCCGCATTGCTTTGTCGTCTTTAACTTCCTTCTTAGTTGACTCTTCTATCCCTAAGATGACTTTCTTTTCATAGCATTTCACTTGTGCCCGGTGCCGGAACAACCAGTCCATACCCAAAATAACCCCCTATGTTTGCATCGGTATCTCGATCAGGTCAGCCGGATAGATCTTATTATTAATCCTTATGGGAAAACGTCTATAAATTCGATCGGTTGTAAATCTAGATCCCAGAGGGGAACTAACTTTATACACATAAGGTAAGCACTCGACATATACAGATAATTTCATAGCAACATCATGTGCAATAAATGAGTGCGTCGCACCAGGATCATATAATACCCTAATTGGGATGTGTAAAATGTTCAGTGTACCTTCTACAACTGTAGTTGGATCCACTTGTTCCTCTTCTCCCCCCAATACATATGCTTGAGCACGAACAATTGGTCTCCCTGCTCCTCCAGCCTGTTGGGCATTTCTCACTGGTGCTCTTGGACCTTGTTTTGGTTGTGCCTTTGGGCAGTTTCTGATCATGTGTTCGTCACTACCACACCATATACAGCGCCCTAACTTCCTCCAACAATTGTTTTTCTCATGATTTGGTCCACCACAAAAATCACACTTACGTTCTGGATCATGGGCCCCCATTGGGCGTAGAGCTGCATTAGGCTTGTGGCCCATAG
Source organism: Lantana camara (assembly GCA_037501455.1). NCBI lineage: Eukaryota > Viridiplantae > Streptophyta > Magnoliopsida > Lamiales > Verbenaceae > Lantana > Lantana camara. The sequence goes on along the minus strand of CM074859.1, from coordinate 33,268,665 downwards.
GTCCATTCCCAAATTTACGAGGCTTTTTATATGTAGGTTAGTTCGTCCTCATGAATGACCTCTTGGATCCAGAATATTGATTCATTATGTTCATTGGTACAGGAACCGATCGCATATCTCGTATCTCAGACTCCACTTCCATTGCCCTCGACACTGCATCAGTATACTCGGCGACTTTAGAAGCCATCAAGGCGTATCTTATTTCATGTTTAAGCCCTTGGATGAATCTCTTAGTTCTCCTTCTCTGATCCGGCATGATATGAGGTGCGTAGTTGATCAGACGAGCAAATTGTGCCTCATATTCCGAAACATTAGCATTTCCTTGAACCAACTCCATAAACTCTTTCTCCCTACGATCACGAATCACTTGGGGAATATACTTGTCTCTAAATTCAGTTAGGAATCGGCCCCAAGTAATTGGTCCTCCAATAACCTGCCATCCTTGTCGAGTGAGTTTCCACCAATCTTGAGCAGGACCTTTAAGGAGAAACACTGCAAATTCTACCCGATCAGGATCTCCGATTCGAGTAACTTGAAAATTTTGTTCCATTTCAGATATCCACTCTTCAGCCTTCAGATCATCAGTTTGGCCATAGAACTTGGACGGATTATACTTAAGGAACTTATCCAGTGCTTTTTCTTCAGTGTGCACCGGTCCTTGATACTTTTGTTGAGCCTGCTCAGTTGCTTGTTGAACACAAGCTTGTGCAAAATGTTGTGCAAAGTCATTAACATTAACATTCTCAGGTGGGGCTTGTTCTGGCACTGGTGGTGGGATCTTAGACTGGGGGTCTTCCGCGTGGCATTGCTGCAATCACAACTTACTGACAATATGATGCATGATTGACTAGTGCGTAATCATATAAGCCAAAAAAATATCGCATAGGTACGTACCACAAGCGCACACAAAAGCACATAATGACTCAATTCCTATAGCCGTACAACCTAGACTCACTCAAATACCCAACCTAGACTCAGCCTAGACACGACAAGAGCTCCGATTGACAACTGGGCTCTGATACCACCCAAATGTGGCGCCCTTGCCACATCCCGCACTGAGAAATTCCCCAAGTATTAGCTTTGGGTCTTCACTTGAGATCTTTCCTAGCGAATGGCGATAAACAAACAAACACAAGCATAGCGGAAGTATAAAAACAACAATACTCAAACGCATAAGTCAATTACAAGGCCGATAAGGTCGATGACAAAATGACAGTTGCAAAAGTACATAGACTGTACACATTGAATTTCCCACTAAGGAGAAATTCTAAAACAGTAAACTCCAAAACAAACTATCTAAACGGCACCTGACGACCTAGACCAAACATGCCGCTTATTCACACCTGCCTGAAGCCAAAACCAAAATAAAGGGGACGTTAGTCAAAGTGACTAAATGAGGGGGTTATACATATACATAAACGAAATCACAAGCTTGGTTCACATTTTTCTTATTTGCGAAAACAAGGTGTAAACGTATAGAAGGGATAGGTTTTAGTTTGTACGAAAACACACTTGTGAACCAATAATCAAAACGATCGATCAATCACAATAACCCGGTGAATACGGGTAAGTTCTCCAACCTTTCACACCCTGAACACAAGAAACACAAAACATAAACCAGCCTTCTCCCTTCAATTGTTAGTCGAGGTGCCCCCCAACCAACCACACGATCACACAGATAGGGGCAATATGCCCTGGTACCAATAACCTCACTCTATACGTAACGCAGTCAACCTCAGGCTACGCCCCGTATAAAGCTTCACAGAAGTACGTAACAAGATCAGCCTTTGGCGCACACCTACGGGCTTCACCCACTAGATACTTCGGGCCCATATTCCCCAAGGGCGTCCCCAAGGGTTCTATCATTTGATACAACTCGCCTTTTAAAACATTTTCACACTTTCAAACACTTTCTTTCTCTTAACCATTTCACAGTTCAAAATCAAACTTTTCGTTCACTCACACGTATATATAATACAACAAGAACCCATTTTTATAAGAAAATCCGATTTTTCAATAAAATATTAAAATATTATAAAACAGCTAATAATATATATATATATAATATCAACGGTGCACAATCAAACTCAATATATAAGGATTGGGTCTTAAGAATATGTATATTTACATAATATATGTTTTGACCCCAGTTGAAAACATTTTAATCCCTCACCTGAAAAGCTTCCAAACTGCAAAAGGAAGACACGATCAACACAATCAGTACTCCTCCCTAGGAACACCTGTGACACGCATACAATCGTCACTTATGACTCGACTTGACAACCAATTAAACATAACAGACACGTACGGCTATAACCTAAATCACACAATCATATTATGAAGGAATAATTTAGCAAGCTAATAAAGATCGAGTAGCAGGGTATCTCACATATTATAAAAGCTCAAATCTATAATTCGTTAATATCTTTATTTCATGTACAATAATGTTAATCAAATAATTATATGCGTTAATCTATTTAGAATTGTAAAATCAGACATCTAGCAGTAATAGCAAATTCACGTAATAGTGTTAAAAATTGGATCATGCTTTTACGGCCGATATGTTCATGTTAATAATTAGACTACACTTTGAGATGTGAAAGTTTATCGATAATTTAACATTAACATGAACATGTATATTCATTGAGGCAATAGAAACTGATGACATGTGAGGTTATTTACCTTGTAATATCTATTGTACTCAGAAGGTTAATATCAACACGAATCATTTTAATCAATTCGCACGTAGGACAAGGAGTAAGAACATACATACATATATATGCAGATGGTTTAATAAAAGACCAATAGAAGTTACTGTATTTAATTTCGATATTAGCAACCCATAAATTCAGTAAAATACTGAAAGGAAAAATCATTACAATCATTAAGCATTCAAATTATCAGGTAATCATATCAAGTTGGTACATTTTTAAATTAACAAATGGCAACCTTAATAAGAGTACAATTTCTAAGCAGGAAAAATTTATACAAACATAACACAAACTGTAACGCCCCAGTTTTTCTTATTTGTACAGCTTGACGTATGTGTTTACCAAATTGCGCGAAATAATTATTTATACGTGTTTTACATATTTAATTTTATTTTAAATCTATTAAATGTTAATTACTTTATTTTAATGTTATTAATATCAAACATATTTATATATATATATATGTTAATTGTGGTACAAATTGTTTTATAATTTGCATGAACTTAGGCAATCCATGTTAATTAATTATGCATGCATGACATTATAAATTATATACATAAGTGATTTTACATTAATTGTAAAATTATGAATTTCTTGGTTGCATTGTTTATGAGTCTCCTTTACGTGCTTCGTTTCTATTTAAATTGATACCGATATTTCGTGCAAATTTAATATGTTGGACTTATATGTGTCTTGTAAATGATTATATGTTCATTTCATTATTTTGGTTACATTTGATTGAGTTTTGAATTTATTTTGTTTTTGGAATCCAAGTCGGGGGCTAACGAGAAATTAGCGCACCCTTGGTTCCGTAATAAATATCTTGAGCTCGGGAATTCGGATTCGAATTTCGTCACCTCCGTTGCCTTCGTATCGACGATTCGGAGACAATGGAACAATCCTCATACCTTTTTGAGATCATTAAGACCTCCGAAATCCAACCGTAACGAACAACTCGTGCAAGAAGAACTCCTTTTGTTGACTAGTCTTCATGGTGGGACCCCTTAACACCTCTCTAACCTAACCATACCTTAACCCATGTCTTGTGTACTAGAGTTAAGCCTTTCTCCTCCTTTTTGATCAGAAAAACCGACCCAAAACCCCCATTTTTCTGCTGCACTTGATCGAGAGAGAGGAAGAGAAGAAAAGAGGAGAGAGAACCTTGGCTACCTTTGTGATTTTGAGCTCAAATCACTTTCCTTCTTCACCAAACCTTCAAGGTATGAATATTTATGTATTCTCTACTCTCTTATACATGATTTAATCTATTTAATACATGCTTTTGATCAGATTTGGTTAGGGTTTGAGTTATGAGTTTGATATGAACTTTTGGGGTAATTGCTCTTGTGACCTTGCTTGGTTGCGCAGCTGATTTCGTGGCTTTAAACTGAGTTTATGAGCTTGTTTCTTGGCCTATTTGTTTCCTAATTGATATTATATGATGTTAGGATGATTTTCTCTTTAAACCCTTTGATGAAATTATGAGATATGGAACTCTAAACTTGATGATCAAAACTGCCTCCCCTGTTTTGGACTGCTGTGTGGAATCATGTCTTGTTGCTTGATCTAATGGCCTTCTTTTCTTGTGAAATTGCATGGAGATGATGTACACTCATTGTTTTATATGTTAGAGTTCTTGTTGCAAGCTTTTGGATCTATTTTAAGCCCCAAAACCGGAATACATGACCTGTTCTTATGCATGACAGAACTGGACTGCTGCTGTTGCATTTTTGTGGTTCGATGGTCATCCTAATGTGCTCCAATTCGTGTTAATTTGCATATAAATGGAGTATATTAGTTGCTTATCATGTTAGTATTCATTCCCTAAAGTTTCAGCTTCAAATTCAACCCCTAAGTACTTGATCATGGCATGATTGAACAATTGAGCTCATATGTGCGGTTTTGGCGCCCCAGATTTGCTGCATGGTTTTGGTGCTCTTAACGTGTGATTTGGCCTTTGATTTCTAAATGGAAAATTCTCCTAACATGATAAATATGTTTATATCAAGTTTCATAAGATTTAGAGTTGATTTGGTACGCTTTTGGGACTAATTTTGTATAGGGTTTGTTTTGCCGGTAAGCTTTCTTTGCGTTTTTGAGTCTGTCCCGTGACACCCCCGTGTCTCATTTGCCTTGTAATGTGAGACACCCCCGTGTCATGCCCTTTTTGTAGGTCTGTACTGAGACACCCCCGTGTCTCAGTCTATTCAAATTGAGGGACACGGGCGTGTCCCTCCCCCTGCGCATTTCTTGTCTTTTCCTTTTCGGTTTTTGATTGTTTCACCTCTTTAATGCCTTTATCTTCATTTGTGATGAACTATGAACTTGTTTTACTATGTGTTGAGAGTATGTTGGTTTGATTTCATAACATTTGGATGAGATTTAGGCATGCTTTTATTGAATGCCGTTTATGTGCGTTTTTGTGTCGTTTGTGATTTCCGTAACCATTTCCCCTATCAAATGAATTCTTTTGGTTCTCAAACTTTGGAAATATATTATATTATGTAATGTGATGTACGTAGTAGAGTTTTGTGAAAGATTGAATACATTGGAATGTATGTAATTATTTATTCTCTAATTAGAAATGTGAAGGATATGAACTCGTTTGAATACGAATGCTTCATTGAATGAATGAATTGAATGTTTATATGTCTTTAAGACATTAATAGTACACATGAACATTTTATGATATAATATCATTTCTTACGCATTCATATCATGTTCATTGCATGTCGCGCGTCTTATATGGTTCATTGGAGTCTCGAGTCTCACGAACACGTCATGTTGTCTTTTGTACAGTTTATCTCCAGGGTGGAGAATCTTGATCGACTAGGCACTCGGTAACTCGTATCCTTGTATCGCCATGTTCCAGGTGAGGGTGTTTTCGTTTTAGTTACGTATAAAACCCTACGACCTTATGTGCCAAGCTTTGGCCAAAATCTTATATACATATATATATGTTACTTTTAAAGTAAAGTTATCGAGTAAATATTGATCGAGTAAACCCTTTTCAAATGAGTTATGGATTATGTTATGTTTCTTATGAATTGAAATGTTTTGGCGAGATTATGCATGTATGTTATGTTCACGGGCCCAGGAACTTAGTACATGTGGCTATCCGGGGAGGCAAGGGCCGACGGTGATCCCATGTGCTGATTCCATTATGTTAACGGCGAAACGGACCTCGTCAAGGAGTTTTTGACGAGGAAACGCTAACCGGGCTTTGAGGCCTCATGAACCTCATAGCCACAATGATATGTTTAGGTGGTCGGGCCTTGCAAACCCGTTCACCACCCGGAGGAAGAAGGTTGGAACTTATTTTATGATTATGATTATGATTATGATTATGTTATGATTGATAGGCACCGTGCAGGAAGATCGGGACACGGATTGCCCAAACGAATATGTTTTAGGATATGATATATGATTTGTGTGTATTATGATATATTGCATGATCACCTATTTAATGATGTTTGTCGTACACGGTCGGAGTTTGGTTGGAGTTGATGCACGCTCACTCGCCGAGCCTTTATGTTTATGTATAAATTATGAGCTTAATAAATTTAATATGGTTAGTCGTAAAGTTCGAGCATTACTTAGTATTTTCTTGCCCTTTTTGGGAACTAACTTTAAACAAAACTTTGCTGGGGATTTATGACTTGCATGTGCGTGTTTTATATATATTTATCGCTCCTGTTCACTCAGTCTTCTAGAGACTGACCCTCTCCCTCCCCAACACTTTAGTGTGCAGGTTTGGCTTTGGAAGTTTCGAGTTAGGCGGAGTTGTGTTGAGTTCGAGTCGGTCAAGTTAAGTTAGAAGCGTCTCTGCATTCACTTATGTATTTAAATTGTGCATGATTCAACCTTGTACAATTATGAACTTGAATCTTTGTATAATTGCTATTAAATTGCTCTTGTCGGGCTTTGGTTATGAGTTAAAAAGAGGCCTGAAGAGCCCAAGTCTGCTTATGGTTCGTGTGTTTGAATTTTAGTTTTCCGATGCATTATGTTTGGTTGTTTAGTTCTAATTGCAGGGTCTAAGTTACGCCTAGCTTAGGAGGGTTTTCTTTTTGTCTCCCGTTCGCTATGGTTTGATACGGGTGCGGATTTACCATTTCGTTACTCGTGTTGAGCCATAGTGCGGGGGATGTGGTGCCTCACGTGCAGGGTGCTACACAAACCAATATTATGTTCATTCGTCTGCATATGTGTGTTTATTGACACAATACACAAATAATTCATTCTATAACTCCCAGAATTATATTCTACTTTAAAATCTAGAATATAAAAAGTATCGTTTAAACGAAAAAAAATACCTCAATTTGAAAGGGAATTATGGGTCTGCATAGAAGTGAACTCAAAGCATGAAAAGAAAAATGATGAATGGAACGAAAAGAGGAAAATGTGTAAATTTCTTAATACTCTTGCCTATTAAAATATATGTTCGCCTTACCTTGGCTAAGATATTTATTTATTGGGTTGAATATTAAAAGTTAAATCATAAAAATATTTAAATAATGTATACTATCTGGACGGTAATAGGTATGGCTAGAGTTAATTATTTATTATTATTATTATTCAAAACAGGTGGAAAGCATGCAGATACTGATTAAAGGTGACAAAGCCATTTTCATCATTTGGGATTTACTATCCATACACGTGGACTAGTGTCTATTACCTAAAAACTTCATAATTAAGTTTGTATGGCAAGTGCATGTCTAATGACCGGGTAACTAAATATTTATATGTTCAATGTAATTATAGGTATATATTATATTAGTGGTATAATGCTATGGATGTACACATGTTTGATAAAAAAAGAAATTGCGTACATGATATATTGAATAATAAATAAATATTTATAATATGGTTTTAGTTTAATCAAAGTAATTATAATAATTATAATCGTAATATCCCAAACAAAACTTTTATTATATATGTAAACAATTAATTGTAACACCCTTCACAATGTATGCACATATTTAAGTTCTATAACATTTATATTATGATCATTATAATTAATTAACTAAGTCACAATATGTATACATATTAGAAATGACAGAATTCAATTAAACGAACATGGAATTATAGATGATTTTATTTGAAGTTGAGGTGCACTTAAGTTATTTATAATATTTTAGGTATAAAAGAATAGTTAAACATATGATTTACCCGATCAATTTCTAAACGTGTCCCGATATTTTAATCAACTTACCCATTTTGGTTTGGTTCAAAATCTGGGCTATTTCAGTTTTCACCCTATCTACAGATCCATTAGTGTTTTAGGAACTGACTTAGATAGAACTAGGTTTAATGTGCATGTAACGCCCCGATTTTTATTTATTAATATCTTATGTCTAAAATAATTTTATAAATTATATTTTATAATATTTTCATGAAATTCATATTAAACTTATAATTTATCTCAAAACTTGAAAATGTTTATTTCGTGAATTAATTACCGAAAATGATTTAATTGTCAACTTGGCCCTATATGTCCATTCTTTTAAACTTAGGGACCAAATTGAATGAAAACCTTCGAGGACTAAAGTGGTCACTTTCCAAACTTGATATCCTTAATTGCTTACCTGAAATAACTTGGAGGGTTTAATTGCAAATATTCATATTTTCCCAAATATCACGGTATATTGCATCTCCAAGCTTCTCATGATCATTTGCTTCCAAATTCACCAACATATCCATCTTTCTTGCTCTCGGTTCTTCATGTAGAAAGGGGGGAGAGGAGATTTCATCAAATCATCCAAGTTATTCAAGAAACTCCAAGCTTTTAAGCTCCAAATCTTCCATCTTCATCTTCTTGTTCTAGTATGGTTTGGCTAGGGTTTGAGGATTATGTACTAGATGAGTTAGTTGAAGTTGGAAGCATGATTATGTGATTATTTCATGAATTATGGCATGAGTTATAGCTTGAATGCTTGAATAATTAGCTTGAATGACCAAGTGTGATCATGAGTATGGAATCATGAATTCTTGATGATCTTGTGTGTTTTGAGTGTTTAAGTGTTATGATATTATTTCTTGAACCTAGATGCATCATATTTCCAGAAAAACATGAATTGGTTAATTGAAAATGGATTTTTGGGAGGCTTTGTTTGCATTCCCGTAGCCCTCCCCTGTTTTTCTCTGTTCTTCATATTTGCAGAAACAGGGAACGGCCGTTCCCAGCCTCAAGGCATTGTGGGAACGGGCGTTCCCACCTTTTCAAATGATTTGGGCGGCCGAGCTTGGGAACGGCCGTTCCCATTTTGGCCTTGTGCCGGAAGGGCCGTTCCCAGCTTCCGTGCGTTTTAAAGGGGGGAAAACGTTGGCGCGTTTTTGGGGTTATGGGAACGACCGTTCCCATTTTGCAAAGGGGTCCGGAACGGCCGTTCCCACCTCGCTGACAGAACAAATGTGACTGCATAAAATTACATTTTTAGCCCCTCGATCCAACGACTTCTTTGACCCCGAATTGCTATAATATGTGCTAATATGATGTGAAACAATATGTTATCATACCACATTGCATTTTCATGGTCATCTCGATACATTTCCGCCGTTCGTCACATTTTGTGCATTTTAGGTCATGTCTCATGTATAAGTGTCGTGTTTGCACAGGTCACGAGGGTAGGGACGAGGAGCAAGCCCCGTAGGTCGTGCCTACTTGTCTTTGTCGGTATAGGTGAGGTTTAATTGTTAGTTACATAGAACCCGTATACCCCTTATGTGATATTTTGGCCAAAATAGTATTTACGGTTATACTTTCTATAAATCATTGATCATTTCAAGCCAGGTTCACGCAAGCAAGCAAGCAAGCAAGTCAGGTATTGTTTCATGCATGATTAGGCGAGTAGCATGACGGATACATTTGGGCCCGAGGGTAGTGACTAGAGCCAACCGGGAAAGCAAGGGCTGACGGGTAACTCTGGCGCTATCCTCACCACACTAGGGGTCACCCCTGAATCCACTAGGAGGTTAGTGGAGGAAGGAGCTCCGGGCTTAGGGATTCATGTACCCTCTGCTCAATGAGATTGGATGTTGGGGCCTTGCAATCCCTTCATCAAACCGGAGGAAGAAGGAGACTGGGGACGAGTCCGGCACCACGGATGCGCCTCGGGTTATTGCATGATTGTCATTTCATGAACGTGTTATATGAGTACACTATCGCACGATTGCACGATAAGTGAATTGCATGATCACCTATTGACTATTAAACAAGCAAGCATGTTCATGTTCATTTGGAGATCGGTTGGAGACCGCCCTTACTCGCCGGGGCCATGTATTGATTGATTGCATGAAAACGAACAAGTACTTAATATTGGTAGTTGTAATCTCGGGCGAGTTTATGTGATTGTAAACTGATATTACTTTTAATTATAAAACCTTACCCGAGGTTATAGCTTGCATGTGACTGCGCTAATATATATTTATGCCCCTCGCTCAGTCTTCGGTAGACTGATACTTCACTTTTCAGGTACTTGAGAGCCGGTCGTGCTAGGCGGGAGTCTGGTCCAGTCTTGCATTGTCACGCGTCTATCAGTGTACCATCATGTATATATTTTACTACTCCTCATGTCATGTCTATTGTTATCACATTTGGAATACTTGATCATGTATAAGAGATAATAATGTATTGATAATTAGTTTGGTATCTATATGTATCTAGCTGATAAATAGGGTACCTATATGTACATATATGAACTAATGCTTCCGTTTTTAATTGTTATGTAATGGTATTGTATTGCCTTGGGGTTTAGTCCCGCCTAGCTCGTCTTTTCTTTTATTTGTCACCCGTTCGCTATAGGCTAGTTCATGTACGGATTGTCCATTTCGTATGTGGATCGGCCTATAGTGCGGGGGTGTGGTATCCCTACGTATAGGAGTGCTACATCTGAGGTGGTATCAGAGCCCGGTTGCAAAACCGAGGTTCTAGTGTCGTGTCGTGTCAAGTCTAGGTCGAACGGCATAGGATTAATTGTTGATTGAGAGTCTTGCATATTATTTGAATCTATTTGAATTCTCTGAATTAATTCGATTACTTGGTAACCTGTGCTTTGCATTGAGTTTTGCAATTTATTGTCAATTAATTGATCTTGAATTAATTGAAGTTATGTGCTTAACGTGTTTTACTTTAAATACTGATAAATTGCTTGCTGCATTTATATTAAATCTTAGTTGTGAGCATTAATTATGTGATCATTATGTGACATAAGCATGCCTTACCCACATGCATTTTATTTCAAAGAAAGTTGTGGGTTACAGGTTGTAGAAAGAATATCAAACCACGGCCAATTGCTCTATAACTTTGGGCTACTACAGGATTTGGGAAGGGGGTGCAAGTTGAGGCTAAAATCAGGGCGTGGAAGGAAAGTCAATTAAGTATGTCCGATTGAAGTACAAGCTTGGGAATTACCTTTGGGTTTAAATCAGTCGGATTCAACTTTCTAACACGACAGCCAGAAAGATTAAACAACCAATTATGGAAATCAACATGTTCGGGATTCTACATTTGGGTAAGACAAGTTATTTTATGAGTCAAGATAAATTGTCGTGTTGCGAGAATAACCGGATTGCTTGTTAGCGAGCGATTCAAGGGTTGGAAGGAAAAGAAGTGTCGAAGATGCTTAAATCAGGGAGTTCTAAAATAAGGAAAAGAAATTCTCGGGGTAATGGCTCTAAAGATTATCAACTAGGATGTGGTGGAATTGGAGGATATGGAGCAACAAGTTGAATCATTCAAATTTCAGGACTACCACCGTGGATCATCAATTCACAGAAAGTGCTACCCCGGGGAATTTTAGACTAAGGATCAAATATGAGAAGTTCGAAGACAAGTTCATTAAGTTATGATTCAAAGGATGAGATCCGGAATAAAAGAATTCACTGAAGGAAATTTGTGCTATCGAAGATGACGCGTCTACCGGGTTAGGAAGGCTATTTCATCCGAGGATAAGGTGAAGGAGATTGGGGTACTAATTACTCAAGATTCAGGTGTGTTGTTAAATTGAGACTTGGTTAATTGGGAAGCAAATTCAAGTAGGAGAGGAAGATCATTTCAATCGAGCTGGTAAATTTGGATTCACGAAAGGTAAAGCTCCTAGGACTCTATAACCGATTGGAATGAGTTTATTTTTTGGATTCAATTTGGAGGGTCGTGCAAGAGTGAGAATTGGGAGATTGGAGTACCAAATGAAAATGGCAACGGATGATAAGGAATTTTGGAAGGAAATTATATGCTCAGAAGTAGATAAGTAAGAAGAAGGGTTCTATAACCGATTCAAATTGAAAGAGTAGACTTGAAGGGTTTCAGTCACGGTGGCAACTGGGTGAATTAGGAGAATAACTGGAGACTTTTGGTTCGAGAGGGGTCAGGGAATTAATTCCATAAGTGGAACAGAAATGGAATTCAAGAGTTCTTGTTTAGGGATCATATAGTTACCCCAGTTAACGCAAGGACAATTTTGGGATTTCAATTAAGGAAGGGATAAAGGAAGCTCAGCACTCCAGTGAATATGAAATTGAAAGACAATCATGTTAAAGATTTCAGTAGTGGGCATATCCAGATCCAAGCTGAATTGTCGTGTGGAGAGATCGCGTTAAAGGACATGAAGCAATAAATGAAGACAATAAAGGAAGGCTACAAATTGCTAGGTAAAGGTTGGGTGATCGAGTGCAAACAACAGAAAAGGGAATTCATTCAATTATTCAAACTCTTAAAGAGTAAACAGGGGAGTTGGATCAAAGTGACAACTATGAAGAGGATTCAGGCAACAATCGGGGAGCAGCTATTAAAGAGTAAGCTAGATGTTAATTCCATGAGCATAGAAGACTTCGGGTTTCAGAAATCATAATACTGAGCCGTGGGAATGTTCAAGTGAATGTTAGACATATTTGAAAAACAGAAGACCGTGGGAAAAGAGGAACGATCACTAGTTCAGGACAAGCTTCGGATTCAACAAACAAGGAATTTCATGCCGAGAAAAATTTTTTTTTTCCATTACTCCGGTGACAGGTTCAATGCATCCATAAGCACGTGCATCATACGCTACTTTAATTTTAAATTTCTTTACATATATGTAATTTCCCTGATTGAACTTGATTGCTCCAATGTGCTGAAATATTATTTCCGAGTGGGTAACGTGCATTGGCATATTAATTCAACATGCATCTTCAGTGTCTTGATTAACAGGATGTCGCAAGATCGCCCTTATAGGGAACGAGTGCCTAGAGTTTCTCCGCAACTACCCCCTCCGGTTCAGCCTCAGGAGTTTTTCGAGTCTTTGGTTCGTTTAGTAGATCAGAAGATAAAAGAGTATGTTTCTTCCGAGTCCCGGGACTTAACATCACAGCCGGGCCAAATTTCGATGGCATTTAGGGAATTTCAGAACCAACCATCCTCAAGACCCTTTGAAGGAAACAAGGATTCCACCGGATCACAACTCAAGAAAATCAAAAGAGTGTGGGAACTAACTCCGAGTGACTCCCAAGAAAAGGACCGAGGCACCACCTTGTTGGAGGCAAGAAGGTCTAATCCTCACCCCGGACAGGCTTCAGGATCGAAGTCGGGACAGCTTTCTAGCAAAGGAAAGCGATCTATCTCTTATCATACCCCGGCACCTCAGGAAAGGTCTCACAAGAAAAAGAAGCAACCACTTGGATCGAGTTCGGGAACTCCGCGTAATCCAGTTTCAACAACATCTTCCGGGAAACTTCTTTGCAGTTATTGTGGACATGATAACCACACTTATGATGGCTGTAGGAAACGGTTGGGATTATGTCTCTACTGCGGGAGTGTCGAGCATCACATAGATACTTGCTCAAGGCTACGAGGGAAATCGACCGGGGGTGGAAGAGTACTAGTGCAAGCACGGGAAGGTGTTCGCGAGAGGGGAATGCAAAATGTAAATGCAAATCGGGTCCGGAAAGAAGAAGGTACCGGTTATATGCGTAGTACAACCATCGGTGAATGGTACCTTTAACCATGCATACCACGTGCATCACTTATCTTATTGTTAGTGTATTTAATTTCTTGTGCATTGCAAACTAGTTAATTATGAGCGATAAGTATGTGATTAAATGGTTTAATTGTCTATATGATTCTAATTGTCTATGCAACATTCATGCCATTGTTTTCGCTATCTACTTCTTGAACTACTTCAGTGCATGTGAGAGACGGGGCTCTCTCCTTTTCTGTTGAGAGATGGGGCTCTCTCACTCTTTGCTGAGAAACGGGGTTTCTCACTTCTTGTGAAAGACGGGGTTCTTTCATCCCTGGTTCAAGAGATGGGGTTCTCTTATTACTTGTGCATCGTTTTAAAACTTGACAGTGGACCTGGGGACCAGGTCCTTTTTAAGGGGGGGAGAGTTGTAACGCCCCGATTTTTATTTATTAATATCTTATGTCTAAAATAATTTTATAAATTATATTTTATAATATTTTCATGAAATTCATATTAAACTTATAATTTATCTCAAAACTTGAAAATGTTTATTTCGTGAATTAATTACCGAAAATGATTTAATTGTCAACTTGGCCCTATATGTCCATTCTTTTAAACTTAGGGACCAAATTGCATGAAAACCTTCGAGGACTAAAGTGGTCACTTTCCAAACTTGATATCCTTAATTGCTTACCTGAAATAACTTGGAGGGTTTAATTGCAAATATTCATATTTTCCCAAATATCACGGTATATTGCATCTCCAAGCTTCTCATGATCATTTGCTTCCAAATTCACCAACATATCCATCTTTCTTGCTCTCGGTTCTTCATGTAGAAAGGGGGGAGAGGAGATTTCATCAAATCATCCAAGTTATTCAAGAAACTCCAAGCTTTTAAGCTCCAAATCTTCCATCTTCATCTTCTTCATCCATTTCTTTCATTCAAGGTGGGTATATGCTTGGTTTGTTGATTCTTGTTCTAGTATGGTTTGGCTAGGGTTTGAGGATTATGTACTAGATGAGTTAGTTGAAGTTGGAAGCATGATTATGTGATTATTTCATGAATTATGGCATGAGTTATAGCTTGAATGCTTGAATAATTAGCTTGAATGACCAAGTGTGATCATGAGTGTGGAATCATGAATTCTTGATGATCTTGTGTGTTTTGAGTGTTTAAGTGTTATGATATTATTTCTTGAACCTAGATGCATCATATTTCCAGAAAAGCATGAATTGGTTGATTGAAAATGGATTTTTGGGAGGCTTTGTTTGCATTCCCGTAGCCCTCCCCTGTTTTTCTCTGTTCTTCATATTTGCAGAAACAGGGAACGGCCGTTCCCAGCCTCAAGGCATTGTGGGAACGGGCGTTCCCACCTTTTCAAATGATTTGGGCGGCCGAGCTTGGGAACGGCCGTTCCCATTTTGGCCTTGTGCCGGAAGGGCCGTTCCCAGCTTCCGTGCGTTTTAAAGGGGGGAAAACGTTGGCGCGTTTTTGGGGTTATGGGAACGACTGTTCCCATTTTGCAAAGGGGTCCGGAACGGCCGTTCCCACCTCGCTGACAGAACAAATGTGACTGCATAAAATTACATTTTTAGCCCCTCGATCCAACGACTTCTTTGACCCCGAATTGCTATAATATGTGCTAATATGATGTGAAACAATATGTTATCATACCACATTGTATTTTCGTGGTCATCTCGATACATTTCCGCCGTTCGTCACATTTTGTGCATTTTAGGTCATGTCTCATGTATAAGTGTCGTGTTTGCACAGGTCACGAGGGTAGGGACGAGGAGCAAGCCCCGTAGGTCGTGCCTACTTGTCTTTGTCGGTATAGGTGAGGTTTAATTGTTAGTTACATAGAACCCGTATACCCCTTATGTGATATTTTGGCCAAAATAGTATTTACGGTTATACTTTCTATAAATCATTGATCATTTCAAGCCAGGTTCACGCAAGCAAGCAAGCAAGCAAGTCAGGTATTGTTTCATGCATGATTAGGCGAGTAGCATGACGGATACATTTGGGCCCGAGGGTAGTGACTAGAGCCAACCGGGAAAGCAAGGGCTGACGGGTAACTCTGGCGCTATCCTCACCACACTAGGGGTCACCCCTAAATCCACTAGGAGGTTAGTGGAGGAAGGAGCTCCGGGCTTAGGGATTCATGTACCCTCTGCTCAATGAGATTGGATGTTGGGGCCTTGCAATCCCTTCATCAAACCGGAGGAAGAAGGAGACTGGGGACGAGTCCGGCACCACGGATGCGCCTCGGGTTATTGCATGATTGTCATTTCATGAACGTGTTATATGAGTACACTATCGCACGATTGCACGATAAGTGAATTGCATGATCACCTATTGACTATTAAACAAGCAAGCATGTTCATGTTCATTTGGAGATCGGTTGGAGACCGCCCTTACTCGCCGGGGCCATGTATTGATTGATTGCATGAAAACGAACAAGTACTTAATACTGGTAGTTGTAATCTCGGGCGAGTTTATGTGATTGTAAACTTATATTACTTTTAATTATAAAACCTTACCCGAGGTTATAGCTTGCATGTGACTGCGCTAATATATATTTATGCCCCTCGCTCAGTCTTCGGTAGACTGATACTTCACTTTTCAGGTACTTGAGAGCCGGTCGTGCTAGGCGGGAGTCTGGTCCAGTCTTGCATTGTCACGCGTCTATCAGTGTACCATCATGTATATATTTTACTACTCCTCATGTCATGTCTATTGTTATCACATTTGGAATACTTGATCATGTATAAGAGATAATAATGTATTGATAATTAGTTTGATATCTATACGTATCTAGCTGATAAATAGGGTACCTATATGTACATATATGAACTAATGCTTCCGTTTTTAATTGTTGTGTAATGGTATTGTATTGCCTTGGGGTTTAGTCCCGCCTAGCTCGTCTTTTCTTTTATTTGTCACCCGTTCGCTATAGGCTAGTTCATGTACGGATTGTCCATTTCGTATGTGGATCGGCCTATAGTGCGGGGGTGTGGTATCCCTACGTATAGGGGTGCTACAGTGCATTGTCGTTTTGAGTGCAAGACCCCAAAACGAACTTCGCAGGGCAACATGACTCTTTATGAATCTTACCATCATTATCAAAGTTCTATTTCTCTTTTCTGCAATACATCTTTGCTAAGACGTATCTCATACAGATAGTTGAGATCTAATCTCATTTGAGAAATTTCTATTTATCTCTGAACATAGATACTTATCACTACTTCGATCTAATTGAAATGCCTTGATATGTTTTCTAATTTGACTCTTTGACTTCAGTCTTATATTCCTTGAACTCTTCAAAAATTACAGACTTAAGTCTCATCAAATAAACATATCTGTATCTAAAGTAATCATTCAAATGAATGATAAAGTACGCAAAAACATTCTCTTGCTTGAACACTCATAATATCATACGTCCGTATGAAATAACTCAAGCAAGTTCATGGCTTAACACCCTTTGTCTCAAAAAAGCTTCTTGGTCATTTTAACTTTTCTAAAAAGGATTCGCAGACTGACAACTGTCAAGTCGAAAGGACTCGACAATCAGTCTTTGGATCTTATTCGGATAAAATTGACCAATAGATAGGTGCCACATAGAAGTTTTTCCCTTAGATGGTAAGTCAAGCTATTCAGTGTTAATTTTGAAATTAGGGTTTAATTAGGATATAAAAGACCATCTGTTATTGTGCCAGAGCAAATAAACCTTTTTTTTTTTGCTTAGCGGTAAACTTTTGTTTAAAACAAATAGTTAAACCACTAGTTATCAAATTGCTGGGAGATGGGCCCAGAACAGTAGCGGTCCGGGACCACATTTTAAAATTTTTATTATAATATAAATATTAAAATATTTCTAAAATATTTTAATACAATAGCGGAAGACTAGCCGGATCTACTCAAGTATATACATGCAATTGATAATAAATTTTAAATCATTTAAGCAGATAAATATCTAACATGCAATTAACACTTAAGAGCATATAATTTATCATGCTTAAAATAATATAACTGTATAATATTACCGTACTGCAAACATGGCTATCTAATGACATTTTTCCAGCTCCATTCCCACTCGTGAGACCGGCAGAGCTTTCCCGCAATATCCCCGACTCGACCCTCGGAGTGTCGGCTCCGCGAGTATTTCCCTAAATACTCGAGAAAATATTTTCTAGAAAAATTCATTTTTCTAGACTAGAAAATTCCCTAATTTTCTAATAATTAAGTGGATTATATATTAATTATGTAACCACCTAATTATATATTAATTAATCCCTTAATTAGGGATTAATTAAATTGAGAGAAGGGACCACTCCATCAACCAAAAAGAGGCTGGAAAAATTGATATGAAATGCATCAAATGCATTGCCTATTTATAGGGTCATAGAGGGTATTTTGGTCTTTTTAGGGATGAAATGAAGGGCAAAATGGTTGTTTCACCATCCCGCGTATAAACCGCGTCCCGGACGGCCAATCCAAATACACCACGTTGTAGCTCTCTCCGCCGCGGACACAACGTCGCCAACCACGCGTCAACACGTGTCCCCACGCACCGACACATGTCCCCACGCGCCGCCGGAAGGCCGCCAAGTGGTTGGCGCGTGTTGATACGTGTAGAGCTTACCAGATTTTGACACGTATCCGGGTCTAGTCCGACCCGGACCATATCCGGTCGATCCTATCGGATAACCCGACCCCGTTAACCCGGTTGACCGGCCCGACCCAAATCGAATCTGGGTCGTCCGTTCCCATGACGTGGGACAATCTCAGCCATCCATATGGCGCACCACGTGCGCCCTGTCAGTGCCAACTGGGGCCCAACCCGCTGACGTGGCTATGTCAGCAAAATGCCACGTCAAATTTTTTTTTTTTTTTTGAAAAATTTTATTTTCTCCAAAATAAAATTTCGGGCATTTCCAACTCTTTGGAACTTGATTTATTTTCTTAAAATAAATCCCTTGGCTATTTTTAAACACTTTGAAAATTCGTTTCTCTTTCTCCTTTTAATATTGTCTCTTCGGGTTTTTCAATTGGGGCTTGTAGGGGGACCTGCAGGACTAATTAATTTTAGCTCCAAACGGGTTAATATATTATCATCTCATGATAGTAATTAATTACCGTTTAACAATATTTAATTCCACTAAATAAATATCGTTGCACTCTAAAATTAATTAAATTATTCACGAATTCCTCGATATAGAATAATTTCGCATTTTACTCCTCCGTGTTGATATCCATGAAAAATAAAATTGCAACTACTATCAGTTATTTTTCATCTCTAATTTGAAATCTATTGATTCGCCT
This sequence comes from Lantana camara, assembly GCA_037501455.1. Taxonomy (NCBI): domain Eukaryota; kingdom Viridiplantae; phylum Streptophyta; class Magnoliopsida; order Lamiales; family Verbenaceae; genus Lantana; species Lantana camara. The sequence goes on along the minus strand of CM074859.1, from coordinate 33,249,688 downwards.
TAAGTTCAAATTCTCTGTATGTGAAACACATTCATCATACAACTTCGGTGACGTGTCACTCGAAGTGCTTTGGCCAAAGTCTTAATTCGAACTTTTATAAATCTATTTCAGGGATATCTTTTACCTTCTAGCAAGGCCACAAATTCCTCGATCAATATAACTCTTTAGTGCATTTCATGTAATCACCGAATCATACAAAGTATTTTGGCCACCCGTTACCGAGACCTCACTTCGAGTATATTACAGTGACTAAAACTACATGCCTAAAGCCGAAACATTATCAGGATTAAGAGTACAATGCTTCCTGAGATTTTATTCATTTTAGATAGCAGTATAAAATGAATAATCTCAGTGGTCCAGTTCGATGTTTCCAATCCTATTGAAAATCATCAACGTGTTATAATTGGAATCACCATTCCCTATGACGAAAGACTAATCATCTTATATAACCACGTTATAGTCATGATAAGAACATATTCTTATCTTACCGACTAGAACTTTAATGACACGTGATTTCGGTATTCAAAGTCTTTTCCTATGAAAGACATTTCATATGAGAATAGCACCACACGTCATTAATTATTAATATGTGAAATACTCATAACTCGCTGTAAATTCAGTTTAATTAATTCAACAAATTGAATTTTCAGGGCACTATTCCCAACAATCTCCCACTTGCCCTAAATTCAAGTTAGCAATACATCTAAGTCTTATTCCTTTCACATGAGTGTTAAAACTCGTTTTGCACTCTTTTGCGCCAATACTTTAGTGAAGGAATCTTTTAGATGTTTCTCTGAGCCAACAACTAGGAAATCATAAAGCCAATACATCTAACTGGTTGCTTCTTAAGCTACCATGTATTTAACTTTTATGGCAGTGTAAGCAATACAAGTCTGCTTAACATTCTTAATTAACGGTTGCTCTTTCTAGAGTAAACACTTATTCTGATGTCAAACATCTAGAATACAAATCAGATTGTAAATCCGAATGTGTGTACTCTAATGAAATGAGCTCATCACTATGGTAGACAAGCATATAATCTCAAGTCCTTCTCAAGTACTCTAATATATGCTTTCACTACTACCCAGTGCCAGATTCTAGGGTTTGACTAATATCTGCCGACTTAGACCTATTTCATAATAGACATCTGGCCTTGTACATAATATGACATACATAAAGCTTCCGCTGCGGAACTCTAATCATGTCTTCTATCTCTTCAGTTGTCTCAGGACACCGATCCCGAGATAGATATATTCCATATCTAAAAGGTAATGAACCTTTCTTGGAATTTGTCATATTATACCTTACCAACATCTTATCCTTATATGCTTCTTGTGATAAACCAATCTCCTTATTCCTATGATCACGACAAAAGTCTGATCCTTGGAATAGCATTGGTCTCACATAAGTCTTTTCTTGTCAAAATGATTTGATGTCCGAATCTTGACCACTGGCAAAATTCTTGCATCATTCCCAATGAGCAGAATATTAATTACGTACAAAGTGAAAATGTTACAACGCTATCATGATGTCATTTTGTACACTCATGGTTCATCAGGCAATTATACAAATCCAAAGAATCTAAATTGTCTTATAATTCTGATGCTCTATAATATAGACGCTTGCTTAAGATCATAAATCAATCTATTAAGCTTGCATTATATGCACATGATTTCTGGCTGTGAAGCCTTCAGGTTGTACCATGTATCTCTTTTTCTTGAAATTGTCCATTCAAGAACATAGTCTTTACATCCATTTATCTAATCTCATAATCGATAATGAGATAAAATGGAGAGGATAATGGACTTAAGCATTGCCATAGGCGAGAAAACCTCATAAATGATTTCTTCTTCCTCGGTAAAATCCCTTGCCATAAGTTTGTTCTAAAGTTTTTTCGTCCATTTTTCCTTTTATTTTCTTGTAGAACCCAATTGCATCCAATGGGTTTAATGCCTTCAGGTGCCTCTACAAGCTCAAGACTTTGTTAGAATACTAAGATTCTAACTATGATTCAATGGCTTTTGACCAAACGGTCAGCGTCTACATCATCCACTGCTTCATTACACGTGACAGGATCAGATACGTTAGATTCAACCACTTGGGTTAATCTTAGGTACCTTGTCAGGTGTCCTGACAATCCTCCCACTACAATGATGCTCTCGTGTACATGTCTCTACATCACATGTTGTATTTGGTACATCACATGTATCTAATACATTTTCAGTTATCACGGGTTTATAGAAATCAGTATCTAATACTGTTATTTCTTTTAACACTATTTTGCTTCCACCCTTTGTGGTTATCTATGTAATTATCTTTGAAATATTCACAAACATCTTTTGTGATTTCTCAAATTACAAAATATACCACCTCTCGTTCTTCTAGGATAACCTTAGAACAAGTAAACCTTTGTTCTTTATTCTAACTTGTCAGGATCCATCCTTAACTCGTGGACCAGGCTACCTCAAATCCGAAGATAAGAGATACAGGGTTTTCACCCCAGCTACAGATCTATCAGTGTTTTAGGAACTGACTTAGATAGAACTAGGTTTAATGTGCATTGTTGTTTTGAGCGCAGGACCCCAAAGCGAACTTCGTAGGGTAGCATGACTCTTCATGAATCTTACCATCATTATCAGAGTTCTATTTCTCCTTTCTGCAATACATCCTTGCTAAGACGTATCTTATACAGATAGTTGAGATCTAATCTCATTTTAGAAATTATATTTAACTCTGAACTTAGATACTTATCACTACTTCGATCTAATCGAAATGCCTTGAGATGTTTTCTAATTTGACTCTTTGACTTCAGTCTTTTATTCTTTGAACTCTTCAAAAACACAGATTTAAGTCTCATCAAATAAACATATCTATATCTAGAGTAATCGTTCAAATGAATGATGAAGTACCTAAAACTTTCTCTTGCTTTAACACTCATAATATCATACGTTCGTATGAACTAACTCAAGCAAGTTCATGGCTTAATACCCTTTGTCTCAAAAAGGCTTCTTGGTCATTTTAACCCTCTAAATAGGATTCGCAGATTGATACTGTTTTCAAGTTAATAGGACTCAACAATCAGTCTTTGGATCCTATTCAGATTCAATTGACCAATAGATAGGTGCCACGTAGAAGTTTTTCTTCTTAGATGGTAAGTCAAGCTTCTTAATGTTAAACTTAAATTAGGGTTTTCATTGAGGTATAAAAGACCATCTTTTATTGTGCCAGAGCAAATAAACCTTTTATTTTTCTTAATGGTAAACCTTTATTTAAAATAAACTGTCAGACCATTAATTGTTAAATAACTCACAGTAATCAAATTTCTGTATACATGGCACGTATAATATTAAAACCAATGTTTTCAAAATCGGACCGGAGGTTGAACCGGTAAGCTTACTGGTTACCGGTTCAACCGATTCGATCGGTTCAACCACCGATTGAACCGGTATGGCGTAATAAATAATTTTTTATTTTTTATTAATTAACTATATGATATATATCATAAATATATAAATAAACTTATAATTTTTAATATTTAAAACAAAAAAAAAAAAAAAATCTTTACGCAATATCAAAAATGATATATTACATTTAAGAAAGAAAATTATATACGTTCATAATATACCAATATTTATTTTTGCACAAAATTTATAAGGTTTCAAAATAAATAATAAAAAAAAAAGAAATATATATATATATATATATATATATATATATATATATATATATATATATATATATATATATATATATTGTTTAGGAATAGAAAGGGAAAAGCCCCACCTAAAAACTTAATCCCAAAAAGCCTAAGGCCCATAAAAGAATTATACTAAATCTTTTGAAACCCTATGAAAATCTTATCGGCAGAAGCTTGTTCCTTTTCTTCTACAGGCGGCGGAGTGTTCCTTTTCTTCTTCTATCCTCTTCTTCTGATAATTAGGTCTGATGATGCAAATCAAGCCATAACATTCTTTTCTTTCTATCATCTTCTTTTAGTAATTAGTTTTAATACCCACCGCATAAAAAAAGGTGCCGCCGGAACTGAAAGAACCGAAGGAGAAAGGGAAGGGGAAAAAAAAAAAAAAAAGAAAACCAAGGCTTTAATCCAAAAACCGGCGGTCCAGTCCAGGTTTTACTACCAAACCCGCCGGTTAACCGGCTGGTTTTTCCGGTTCCCCGCCGATCCGAATCCCGCCGGGTTTGGATACCCTACCGGACCGGACAGGCCTCCGGTCACCGGTTGAACCGGTCCGACCGGTCGGTCCGGTCCGGTTTTGAAAACACTGATTAAAACCCTATTGCCAAAATACGACTTTATAGTCCTTACTGCTAATATAATTAGACTTGTATTATCCTCGAGCAGTAGTTGTGTGTTAGCCGTTTTTCAAACTTCCTGGTTAGTTTGAATCTTCGCAACGAATTGCAAATATGATTAGTTTATCTCAAGTTCACACACCAGGAGTCCGGTGAATTTTCAACTAAACAAATTTTCAACGAGTAAGATATCTTTATATCTTATCTAAACGGCGTAGCAAACAGACAAACTAAGTATTTTGGACAATTTATTTTCCAATACCCATTACCACCAAAATAAAAACACTTTTCCATTGTCGGATTTGACTTTCTATTTCTGAACCTTAGATTGGGAACTTTTCCTTTTTCTTTCTTCCACTTACTGGCTTTTGAGGCTGTGGATATTGATGTCTGATTTAAGAGAACTTTTCCCTTAGTCTATATCACCCTTTTTTGCTATATTGAGGTCGTTTATTGGTTTAGGTTAGGTAAAAAAAATTATTTAAAATTAATCCTGAACGTTCAAACGACTTAAGCAGAGAGTATAGGATCGTATCCTATTTGTTAAGATTATCTCTTCAAGCACAGAGGCTTTCAATCTCGTTCAGATTACCTATCATATTCATAATATGATTCTGAAACAGTGATCCTTCAAACATCTTTAACTGATAACCGTTTTCATGGCTCGTGCCTTCGTACGACTCTGTCTTCAACATATGTTCTTATCAGTGGGAATCTCTTGCATCTGATGCTCAAGAACATCTAAAACAGATATCAGGATATAAGACTAGCCAGATCATCACACTTGATCCATTTGGGATAAGCGTCTTTCTAATCCTGACTGGTTGTGGTTTCCGAAATTTTCGGATAAGGTTCAGTGAGTACGTAAACTTTCGTGTCTCAACACGATGTCAAGATTTATTACCTAGTCAGCATAGTTGAACCCTTACTAGCCTATTTCCTTATAGGCAAAAAGTTTGGAGTGGGCTAAGAGAGATCGTAATTATAAAACTGAAATAAATAAATAAATGAAAGTTATGATTATATATTTCACTTTCTTCTGCGTCCAACCAATAAATGAAATCCATGTAAGCATTTTGATTTACACAATGGTGACTTAACTAACTGCAGTTGACTCCCCGGAGGCGAGGTCGAAAACCGCTTAGAAAAGCAAGAACTATTCTTAATTAACATGTCATCTAGGTCACTCTTACCAAATAATGTTAATTCACCACGTCAACCCTTGGCCTCTAAGTAAATGTAACATAGCTCCGAAGGGAGGTTAATACATTGCTTAGTCAAGTGTGTACCATTACCTAGAGGTCCGTACGAGTAGGTCTAGACACTCCACGGAGGCGTGGTCGAGCTCACTTTCCCGTATTTCATTTTATCCGTAGAAGTCTAATCTTGTATATCGCTAATATATACCCGCCGAAGGGAGTAGTACATATTCATTATACTATAGACCGGTAATAGAGGCCGTAAGAATCCAACTCTTTTCATCTCACTCCCACTTGAATTTTTAAAAGGTGTGGATTATTTTATTGATTATCATATAATCACTTTTGGCGTCTTATTGTTGGAATTGATTAGTCTAATTAATACCCTCCCACTAGGATTACTAAATCACATTTATAATCCTAATAATATTTTAAGGCTTTAATAACAATTTATTAATTAGGCCGAAAAATGTTAGTTCAATTATGCATGGCATTCAATCTCTATTAAACATTATTATTTAATCACATTAAATAAAATATGCACAATTGAAAATAACATAATATCTCATATTATCATAATCATGCCATAAAATAAAACAATTAAGCTTGCTTGCAAATAATTATCATATAATTATCATGCTTAAAATTAAATGGCACTTTAAGTAAATATGCTATAAATTATCACATAATTTAAATCATATTTACTGATTCGGCAATTAACCAGGAAGATTATTAAAATCGATTCCCAGAAAATTACTATTCCACGAAAATTCCAAGGAAACACTGGAGGGGTCACAACGGTCCCACTTAAAAACCAGCCTCCTTTGACAGAATTTGGGTGCACAGTATCAGATTTAAAATTATGTATCGCATGCATCATATCAATGCATGTATATATCTAGAGCACGACTCTAATACCAGTTGCTGGGAGATGGGCCCAGAATAGTAGCGGTCCGGGACCTTATTTTAAAATTTTTATTATAATATAAGTATTAAAATATTTCTAAAACATTTTAATACAATAGCGGAAGACTAGTAGGGTAGTTGTATGTAATTTCTGGAAGTGCAGGGATTAATTTGTAATTACGCCAAACCTCAGGGACCTCTAACGGAAGGAAACAGTAGGGTAGTTGTATGTAATTTCTGGAAGTGCAGGGATTAATTTGTAATTACGCCAAACCTCAGGGAACCCAGATGTAAATTGCCCTAAATTTTAAATCACTTAAGTAGATAAATATCTAACATGCAATTAACACTTAAGAGCATATACTTTATCATGCTTAAAATAATATAACTGTAGAATATTACCATACTGCAAACATGGCTATCTAACAGCATTTTTCCAGCTCCATTCCCACTCGTGAGACTGGCAGAGCTTTCCCGCAATATCCCCGACTCGACCCTCGGAGTGTGGGCTCCGCGAGTATTTCCCTAAATACTCGAGAAAATATTTTCTAGAAAAATTCATTTTTCTAGACTAGAAAATTCCCTAATTTTCTAATAATTAAGTGGATTATATATTAATTATATAACCACCTAATTATATATTAATTAATCCCTTAATTAGGGATTAATTAAATTGAGAGAAGAGACCTCTCCATCAACCAAAAAGAGGCTGGAAAAATTGATATGAAATGCATCAAATGCATTGCCTATTTATAGGGATGAAATGGAGGGTATTTTGATCTTTTTAGGGATGAAATGAAGGGCAAAATGGTCATTTCACCATCCCGTGTATACACCGCGTCCCGGACGGCCAATCCAAATACACCACGTTGTAGCTCTCTCCGCCGCGGACACAACGCCGCCAACCACGGGTCGACACGTCTCCCCAAGCGCCGCCACGCGCCTCCGGAAGGTCGCTAAGTGGTTGGCGCGTGTTGATACGCGTAGAGCTTACCAGATTTTGACACGTGCGGGTCTGGTCCGGATACGGCCAATCCTATCCGATAACCAGACCCGTTAACCCGGTTGACCGGCCCGACCCAAATCGAATCTGGGCCGTCCGTTCCGATGATGTGGCATAATCTCAGCCATCCATATGGCGCGCCACGCGGTGCCCTGTCAGTGCCAACTGGGCCCCAACCCGCCACGTCAGCAAAATGCCACGTCAGCCCTTTTTTTTTTTTTTTTGGAAATTTTTTATTTTCTCCAAAATAAAATTCCGGGCATTTCCAAGTCTTTGGAACTTGATTTATTTTCTTAAAATAAATCTCTTAGCTATTTTCAAACACTTTAAAAATTCATTTCTCTTTTTCCTTTTAATATTTTCTCTTCGGGTTTTTCTATTAGGGCTTGCAGGGGGACCTGCAGGACTAATTAATTTTAGCTCCAAATTGGTTAATATATTATCATCTCATGATAGTAATTAATTACCGTTTAACAATATTTAATTCCACTAAATAAATATTGTTGCACTCTAAAATTAATTAAATTATTCATGAATTCCTCGATCTAGAATAATTTCGCATTTTACTCCTCCGTGTTGATATCCATGAAAAATAAATTGCAACTACTATCATTTATTTTTCATCACTAATTTTAAATCTATTGATTCGCCTTAAGTTCAAATTCTCTGTATGTGAAACACATTCATCATACAACTTCGGTGACGTATCACTCGAAGTGCCTTAGCCAAAATCTTAATTCGAACTTTTGCAAATCTATTTCAGGGATATCTTTTACCTTCCAGCAAGGCCACAGATTCCTCGATCAATATAACTCTTTAGCGCATTTCATGTAATCACCGAATCATACAAAGTATTTTGGCCACCCGTTACCGAGACCTCACTTCGAGTATATTACAGTGACTAACACTATATGCCTAAAGCCGAAACATTATCAGGATTAAGAGTACAATCTGAGATTTTATTCATTTTAGATAGCAGTATAAAATGAATAATCCCAGTGGTCTAGTTCGATGTTTCCAATCCTATTGAAAATCATCAACATGTTATAATTGGAATCACCATTCCCTATGATGAAAGACTAATCATCTTATCTAACCACGTTATAGTCTTGATAAGAACAAATTCTTATCTTACCGACTAGAACTTTAATGACACGTGATTTTGGTATTCAAAGTCTTTTCCTATGAAACACATTTCATATGAGAATACCACCACACGTCATTAATTATTAATATGTGAAATACTCACAACTCGCTGTAAATTCAGTTTAGTTAATTCAACAAATTGAATTTTCAGGGCACTATTCCCAATATAAATAACTTACAAAAATCAAATTTCTGTATGTATGGCACGTATAATATAAAAACACTATTGCCAAAATATGAATTTATAGTCCTTACTGCTAATACAAATAGACTTGTATTATCCTTGAGCAGTTGTTGCATGTTAGCCGTTTTTCAAACTTTCTGGTTAGTTTGAATCTTCGCAACGAATTGCAAATATGATTAGTTGAGCTCGAATCCATATTCCAGGAGTCTGGTGAATTTCCAACTAATCATACTTTCAACAAGTAAGATATCTTCATATGTTATCTAAATGGCGTAGCAAATGGACAAACTAAGTATTTTGGACAATTTTCTTTCCAATACCTGTTACCACCGAAATAGAAACACTTTTCCATTGTCAGATTTGACTTTCTATTTCTGAACCTTAAATTGAGAACCATTCCTTTTCTTTTTCTTCCACTCACTGCCTTTCTAGGCATGGATATTGATGTCTGATTTAAGAGAACTCTTCCCTTAGTCTATATCACCCTTTCTGCCATATTGAGGTCGTTCATTGTTCAGGTTAGGTTTTTTTTTTTTTTTTTAAATTTAAAATTAATCTTGAACGTTCAAACGAATTAGGCAGAGAGTATAAGATCGTATACTATCTGTTAAGATTGTCTCTTTAAGCACAGAGGCTTTCAATCTCATTCAGATTAGTTATCATATTCATAATATGATTCTGAATCGGTGATCCTTCAAACATCTTCATAACTAACAACCTTCTTATTGGCTCGTACCTTCGTACGATTCTGTCTTCAAAACATGTTCTTATCAGTAGACATCTCATGCATCTGATGCTCAAGTACTTTTAAGACAGATCTCAGGACATAAGACTTGTCCGATCATTACACTTGATCTATTAGGCATAAATGTGTTTCTTATCCTGATTGGTTGTAGTTTTTGAATTTTCTAGATAAGGTTCAGTGAGCAGGTAAACTTTCGTGTCTCAACACGATGTCAAGATTCATTTCCTAGTCAGTATAGTTGAACCCTTACTAGCCTATTTCCTTAAAGTCATTTGGAGTGGGCTAAGAGAGATCGTTATTATAAAACTGAAATAAATAAATGAAAGCAAGTTATGATCATGCATTTCACTTTCTTTTGTGTCTAACCAATAAATGAAATCCACATAAGCATTTTGATTTACGCAATGGTGACTTGACTAACTGCAGTTGACTCCCCGGAGGCGAGGTCGAAAACCGCTTAGAAAACCAAAACTATTTTTAATTAACATGCCATCTAGGTAACTCTTACCAAACAATGTTAATCCACCATGTTAACACTTGGCCTCTAAGTGAATGTAACATAGCTCCGAATGGAGGTTAATACATTACTTAGTCAAGTGTGTACCATTACCAAGAAGTCCGTACGAGTAGGTCAAGACACTCTACGGAGGCATGGTCGAGCTGACTTTTTCTGTACTTCATTCTATCCGTAGAAGTCCAATCTTGTATACCGCGAATATATACCCGCCGAAGGGAGTAGTAAATATTCACTATACTATAGACCGTGTAACGCCCCAGTTTTTCATTTGTACTAATATGTCGTATGTGTTTATCAATTTGCGTGAATTAATTGTTTATAAGTGTTATACATTTAATTTATATATAAAATGTTAAATATTTATATTTTAATTTCTTTAATATTAAATTTATTATATATTGACTTGATTAAATGTTAAAATGTTAATTAATCATATTTAAGTTAATTAATGTTGAATTTATGTTAATTAGTTGACATGTAAATCTTAATGTATTACTACTATATATATATATATATATATATATATATATATATATATATATATAATACGTGCATTTGACTTTAAAATATATGTAATTGTGCATTTTGGTTTAATGTATATTAATTCATGCACTTTAATTTAAATTATATTTAATTCATGCATTTTAAGTTTTATTTAAAACGAGTTTAAATTTTGTTAATTATTATGAAATGTTATGAATTTATTTATGCATTGCTCATGAGTGTTATAAACGTGCTTCGTTTTTATATGAGTTGATATCGAAAATTCATAAAAATTTAGTATGTTGTAGATTTATGTGTTATGAACATGTTTATATGCTCGTGTTATGTTTTCGACTTCGTTTGACGTGGTAACGAATTTATTTTAAATTGTGAAACCAAATCGGGGGCTAACGGGCAATTAGCGAACCCTTGGTTCCGTTTGTGATATCTTGAGCTAGGAAACTCGGATTCGAGTTTCGTCAACTTCGACGAACTCGTAACGAAAATTAGAGTTTAATGAACTTAGCCTCATATTTTTCTAAGAACATTTGAACCTCCGAAATTTAACCGAAACATGCAACGGACACCAAAACTGCCACATTTTACCAAAAGAGCCATATCTCATTCAAACCTTGACCAAATTAACCATGGTTAGAGGCATTGGAACCCTAACTCATCCCTTTAACTGATCCTTATCTCCCTCAACCGAACCAACCCTCACAAATAAGGAAAAATCAGCCAAAAACCCTCTGCTCTACAGTTTCCCATAACCCTTGCCAAACCTTGGAGATTCAAGCTCAAATCTCATTCAAACTTCATTCAATCCACAAGGTGAGCTTAGGGTTGTATTATAAATTCATTATGAGTCATTTTGATCCTTTCATCCCCAATTTTGAGCATGTTTTCATGGATTTTTGGCTGACTTAGTGAATAGTTAGGTTATGAGCATATATGTTGATATCTTTCATTCCTTGATGGTTTTGGTTGATTCAAAGCATGAATATGATTGTCTTGACTCCCTCTTCTCATTTATGATCATTGATTATGTAGTAGTTGAAGCATTCGTGAGATTTCATGAATGGCACTTTGAGGAAAATTCATGAAATAAACACATATACCTTCATCTCACATTTGAGCATTCTTGGGGGCTGATTTGTATGTTGATTTGGAGTTGTTTTGATGCATATTTGTTGGCCTAACTTACCTGAATATGTTGGGACGAATTAGATCAGTTGCTGCTCTGTTTTTGCCTCGTTTTGCCCTGTTTTTTTTTTTAGGCCTGTTTTGCTGCTGTTCGTTGTTGTTTTTTGCCGTGCTTACTGCTGTTAGTTTTTAGACATTTGTGAGGGTTGTTCATGCTATATTACTGCTGCATATCATGGCTTTTGGTTGCTTCTTTTTGTTGTTGCATATTCATGACCTAAACAGGGGAATTACTTGCTTTGAGCTGCTGATACGTACTGTAATGGATCTCCCCGTGCGGGGAGATTTTGGCCGTGAAAAGGCCCAGCCGGGTAGCCTTTGTGCAGAAACTTTCTGCAGGAAGCTCCCCGGGCGGGGACTTTTACTGCACAAAATCTCCCCGGGCGGGGAGATTGAATCTGGAACCGTGATGCTGCTGTCTTCATTCCTTCCTTCTTGCATGTAATGGTTGAGTGCTTGGTCTAATTAAATGCATGAATGTAGTGGTTGTTGTCTGCATGTTTTATTTCAGAATGTTTCATTTCATTGTTATGCATTTCATGCATAAGTACGTATATATGCATGCATGAATTTTAATTTTTGTGTTTTAATGCATGTAGTATGTGCATGTGTTGTACTATATTAAGGCATGTATGTTTAAGTTAGTAATATTTGCATGCATAGTTTGATTTGTGCATGTTAAATTGCATGCATATCTTTAGGTATATATATATATATATGTTTATTATATATTAAATATTATTTTATTTAATTGAATTAGAGAATTTAATTGTTACCTATTTCATGTTCTTAATTAATTTTCGACCTTGATTTAAATGTATTTATTTGTCTGTTTTCTAATGGTAAATGCGATGTAATACGTGCTATGATCATATTTGAAATTCTTAGATCAATTTGATTTAAATGTGAAGATTGATCTTGAATGGACTTAAACGATTCATGAAATGAATGTTCATATGTCTTTAAATGCATTAATAGTGCACATGAACGTGTTCATTCCATAATATCATCTTTTAGGCATTCATATCATGTTCATTGGATGTCGTGCGTCATATATGGTTCATTTGGAGTCTTGAGTCTCATGAATACGTTACGTTGTCTTTTACACAGTTTTCTCCAGGGCGGAGATGCCGGGTTCATAAGACACTTTCGAGTCTCCTTTTCTTCTTGGTATTGTTCAGTAAGATGCGTACCAGTGGATTTCTCTGCTATTTAGATAAATGACCCTATATACTCCCAATGTGTAAAGATTTCGGCCAAAAGTATATATATATATGTATATATATATATATATATATATAGAGAGAGAGAGAGAGAGAGTCGTTTTCAAGAGTCAATGATTTTTTTTTAAAGTAAAGCCTTCTTTTATGAACCTACCAAATGTTTTGGCGAGAAAGAATGAATGAATGCACAGAATGGGGCCCAGGGACTTAGTGTGAGTGGTGACCTGAGGAGGCATGGGCTGACGGTGAACCCTCACACTAGTCCCACCAATGAACGGCGTAACCGGACCTCGTTAGGAGTTAGCGAGGAATGGACGCCGAGTGCCATCTGGGGAGTCATGTTCCCCTTTTGGTCAATGAATGGATGGTTCGGGCCGATCACCCGGAGGAAGAAGGTGTAAATGTTCATGAATGTGCACAAAAGAATGTTATGCATGAATGAAAGAAAGAAAGAAAGAATGTTTAATGAACTACACGAGGTGTTGGTTGGAGATAATGCACGCCCACTCGCCGGGCCACAAACGACCTAATGAAAAATGAACGTTATAATCCCTTTTGATGACTTATTTATTTCACCCACTTGGGAAATGCTCTAAAAACCTTATTTGGGATTATAACTTGCATGTGAATGTTTAAATATTGTTGTATATGTTACTTATGCCTCGTTTTATACCCACCAGTCTCGTATAGACTGAACCCGGATTGTTTTCAGTGTTCTTGCAGGTTTGGAGTGCTAGGCGGGAAGTCTTGTTTATTCTGTCGTCCGGTTTGGTCAGAGTCGGTCCATGTGCATAATGAATCATGATTTGTTTAAGTTATGGAGAATGTATGATTTGTATTGATTATTACTATTATCGTGAATTCAGGATAAGCTTACAGGAATAGAAAGAATCTGGAATTGATGTTTTATGATTTTATTGAATTTCGGGATTAGGTATCTATGCTAGTTGAACCCGTTACTCTTTGATTATCTTGTTATATATGTATGTACATTGCTTCCGCATTCGTAATATTTCTGTTTTACTAGCTCTTTCGTTGCGAAAGTTAGTTCCCGCCTAGCTTAGCAAGTGTGTATGTCCCCGTTCGCCGTGATTTAGCTCGGGTATGGATTGTCCGTTTCATATTCGGGTCGGGTCCCGGTGCAGGGGATGTGGTACCTTGCGCTCGGGTGCTACAGACCGGTAACGGAGGCCGTGAGAATCCAACTCTTTTCATCTCGCTCCCACTTGAATTTTTAAAAGGTGTGGATTATCTTTTGATTATCTTATAATCACTTTTGGCGTCTTATTGTCCGAAGTTATTAATCTAATTAATACGCTCCCACTAGGATTACTAAATGATCTTTAAAATCCCAATAATATTTTAAGGCAATTCAATAACTATTTATTAATTAGGCCGAAAAATATATTAGTTCAATTATGCATCGCGTCTAATCTCTATTAAATAATATCATTTAATCACATTAAATAAAATATGCATAATTTTAAATAACATAATATCTCATATTATCATGATCATGCCATAAAAAAAATATTAAGCATGATTTCATATAATTATCACATAATTATCATGCTTAAAATAAATAGCATAAAGTAAACATTCTATAAATAAATTATCACATAATTTAAATCATGTTTACTGATTCGGTAATTTTTCAGGAAAAAATAATTAAATTGTTTCCCAAAGAAATTCCATTCCACGTAAATTCCCAGGAAAGACTGGAGGGGTCACAACGGTCCCACTTAAAAACCAGTCTCCTTTGACAGAATTTACGTGCACAGTAGCAGATTTATAATTTATGCATCGCATACATCATATCAATGCATGTATATATCTAGAGCACGACTCTCATACCAGTTGCTGGGTGGAGGGCCCAAAAACAGTAGTTATCCGGGACCACATTTTAAAATTTTGTTTATAATACAAGTATTAAAATATTTCTAAAACATTTTAATACGATAGCGGAAGACTCGCCGGATCTACTCAAGTATATACATGCAATTGATAATACATTTTAAATCACTTAAGCAGATATATATCTAACATGCAATTAACAATTAATGGCACATAATTTATCATGCTCAAAATAATATAACTGTAAAATATTACCGTACTCTAAATATGGCTATCTAACGGTATTTTTCCAGTTCCTTTCCCTTTCGTGAGACCGGCAGACCTTCCCCGCAATATCCCCGGTTTGACCCTCGGAGTGTGGGCTCCGAAAATATTTCTCTAAATATTAGAGAAAATATTTTTCTAGAAAAACTCATTTTTCTATACTAGAAAATTCCCTAATTTTCAAATAATTAAGTGGATTATATATTAATTATATAACCACCTAATTATATATTAATTAATCCCTTAATTAAGGATTAATTAAAAAGGAAAGATAAGCAGCCCTAAAACCTTTATGACTTGCACGTTTATGGCGCAAAAGAGTTAATCTCTCAATGTGCTTTGCACGTTTATGACTTCGAGGTTCTTTGGAATTGGCCACCGCTCCAGCATTGTTACAGTACAATGTGATCGGTGTAAGTCCATCTTTGATGACTTCTAAATCCATTAGGAAATTTCGAAACCAATACGCTTCTTTGGCTGCTTCTGAAGCTGCCACGCATTCGGCTTCCATGGTGGAGTCAGCAATGCAACTTTGCTTAATACTCCTCCCACTTACGGCTGCTCCTCCCAGAGTAAACACGTATCCAGACGTCGAACGTCTAGAATCTAAATCAGATTGAAAATCTGAATCTGTGTACCCTATAGGAATGAGCTCATCACTGCGATAAACAAGCATATAATCCCGAGTTCTTCTCAAGTACTTCAATATATGCTTTACAACTATCCAGTGCTGGGGTCCAGGGTTTGACTGATATCTGCTGACCATACCTACAGCATAACAGATATCTGGCCTTGTACATAACATGGTATACATGAGGCTTCCGACTGCCGAGGCACACGGAACATTTTTCATTTCGTCTGTCTCTTCAGCTATCTTAGGACATTGATCTCAAGACAGATGAACTCCATGTCGGAAAGATAATGAACCTTTCTTAGAGTCAGCCATATTGTACCTTGCCAGCATCTTATCTATATATGCTTCTTGTGATAAACCAATCATCTTATTTTTACGATCACGACAAAGTCTAATCCTTAAAATATAACTGGCCTCACCTAGGTCTTTCATGTCAAATTGATTTGACAACCAAATCTTGACTGCTGACAATACTCCTGTGTCATTTCCAATGAGCAAAATATCATCTACGTATAACAATAAAAATGTTACAACACTACTCTGATGTCTTTTGTACACACGTGGTTCATCAGGCAACTGTATAAATATAAAGGATTTAATTACTTCATTAAATATGATGTTCCACGATCTAGACGCTTGCTTAAGACCATAGATTGATCTATTAAGCTTGCATACCATATGCTCCTGATTTCTGGCTATAAAACCCTCAGGTTGAGCCATGTATATCTCTTCTTAGAGGTGCCCGTTCAAGAAGGCAGTCTTAACATCCATTCGCCAGATTTCATAATCATAATGAGCGACAATGGAGAGAAGAATCCTTATGGACTTAAGCATTGCTACGGGCGAGAAGGTTTCATCATAATCGATACCTTTTTTCTGAGTATAACCCTTTGCCACAAGCCTTGTTTTAAAAGTTTCTAGCTTTCCGTCCACTCCTCTTTTTCGCTTGTAGACCCATTTGCATCCAATAGGTTTAATTCCCTCAGGCGCCTTTACAAGTTCCCAGACTTTATTAGAATACATTGAATCTAACTCAGATTCCATGGCTTTGACCCAACAATCAGCGTCTATATCTTTTATAGCTTCATCATATGTGATAGGATCAGATATGCCAGATTCAACCACTTGGGTTAATCCTAAGTATCTGTCAGGTGCCCTGATAACCCTCCCACTACGACGGGGTTGTTGTGTACTTCTCCCTACATCATATGTTGTATCTGGTACATCATATGTATCCAACACATTTTCAGTTATTATGGGTTCTTGGAGTTCAGTATCTGATACTGTTATTTCTTCTAACACTACTTTGCTTCTACCCTTGTGGTTATTTACGAAATCGTCTTCAAGATATTTAGCATTAGTGCTTACAAACATTTTGTGATCTCTCGGATCGTAAAATATCCCACCTCTTGTTCCTTTAAGATAACCTATGAACAAACAAACCTCTGTTCTTGATTCCAACTTGTCAGGATCCTTTCTTAACACATGGGCTGGGCTTCCCCATATCCGAAGATAGGAGACACTAGGCTTTCGCCCTCGCCACAGTTCCATTGGTGTTTTAGGAACTGACTTGGATGGAACATGGTTTAATATGTGAGCCGTCGTTTCGAGAGCAAAGCCCCAAAATGAACTTGGTAGGGTAGCATGACTCATCATGGATCTTACCATTTCCATTAGAGTTCTATTTCTCCTTTCTGCAACACGATTTTGCTGAGGTGTACCCGGTGCAGATAACTAAGATTTAATCCCATTTGCAATGAGAAATCCTAGAAACTCTGTTGACAAATACTCTTCACCACGATCCGATCGAAGTGCCTTGATACGTTTTCCAATTTGATTTTCGACTTCAGCCTTATATTCTTTGAACTTTTCAAAAGCTTCAGACTTATGTCTCATCAAATAGACGTATCCGTATCTGGAATAATCATCCGTAAAAGTGATGAAATACTCAAAACCTCCTCTTGCTTGAATACTCATAGAACCACACACATCCATATGAATTAACTCAAGCAACTCTATGGCTCGATTACCTTTAGTCTTGAAAGACCTCTTGGTCATTTTTCCTTCTAAACAGGATCCGCGGACTGGAAGTTCTGTCAAGTCCAAAGGACTTAATAGTCCATCCAAAATTAGTCTTTGGATCCTATTCGGATTAATATGACCTAGGCGTAAGTACTACTTGTAAGCCTTTTTAGGCATAGGAGTTTTTCTCTTGGATGGTAAGTCAAGTTTAGCAGTGTTGAGTTCGGAATTAGGGTTTTTATCGGGGTATAATAAGAAAAGACCATCGTTTACTGTACCAGAGCAAATAAACCTTTTATTATGCTTAATGGTTAAACATCATTCAAAATAAACACTAAAACCATTATTCATTAAACAACTAACAGAAATCAGATTTCTGCGAATAGACTGTATATATAAAGTGTCTTTTAAAACCAAAACCCTACTGCCAAAATATAATTCTACAGTCCCTACTGCTAATACAGATATACTAGTATTATCTCCAAGCAGTTGCTGCATCTCGCCGTCTTCAAGCTTCCTGGTTAGCTTGAATCCCTGTAATGAATTACAGATATGATTAGTTGAACCTGAGTCCACACACCAGGAATCTAGTGGACTTCCAACTAAACATAATTCTAATAAACAAGATACCATCATACCTTGTGCAGACGACTTAGCAGGAAGACTGGCTAAGTATTTCGGGCAATTCTTTTTCCAGTGCCCATTTCCTCTATAATGGAAACATTTTCCCTTGCTTGGCTTAGCTTTCTTCTTCTGAACCTTACCTTTAGGATTGGAAATTTTTCCTTTTCCTTTCTTCCACTTATTGGCTTTTGGAGCAGTGGAAGTCTATGCCTGCGCCAAGAGAATCGTTCCCTTAGCTTTCATTACCCCTTCTGCCACCTTGAGTTCATTCATTAGTTTTGGCGGAGTAAAATCCAACTTATTCATAGAATAATTCTGCCTGAACGTATCGAATGATTTTGGCAGAGAGCATAGGATCATATCCTGTTTGCTGAGATTATCCATCTTAGCACCAAGGCTCTCAATCTCGTTCAGATAAGCCATCATGTTCATAACATGATCCTGAACAGGTGATCCTTCAGACATCTTAGTTACCAACAACCTTCTCATTAACTCGTGCCTACGTGCACGATTCTGTCCACCGAACATCTGATGAAGATGTTCCATCATGTTCTTAGCAGTGGGCATCTCATGCATTTGATGTTTAAGAACATTCGAGACAGATTCCAGGATGTAAGACATAGCCAGATCATTATTCTTGATCCACTTGGCATAAATGTCTTTCAAAGACTGTGTGGCTGTCATTTCTGGTACCCCCGGACAAGGTTCAGTGAGCACATATTTCAAACCCTCGTGTCCAAACACGATATCAAGATTCATTTTCCAATCAGCATAGTTTGAACCTTCAAGCCTATTTTCCTTAATAATTGATTGAAGCTGGCTAGCGGACGTTATTGTTTTAAAACTGAACTATTTAAAATACGCGCAAGTTATGAATCGGTATATTACTTCTTTAGCGTCTAACCATTAAGTGAAATCCACATAAGCATTTTGGTTTAAACAATGATGACTCAACTAACCGCAGTTAGCTCACCAGAAGCGAGGTCGAAAACTACTTAGAAAAGCAAGAACTATTCTTAACTAACATGTCATCTAGGTAACTCTTACCAAACTATGTTAATCCACCACGTCAACCTTTGGTCTCTAAGTGAGTGTAACAAAGCTTCGAAGGGAGGTTACTACATCACTCAGTCAAGTGTACACCATTACCTAGAAATTCGTACTAGTAGGTCAAGACACTCCACGGAAGTGTGGTCGTGCTTGACTTTCCCCGTATTTCATTCTATCCGAAGAAGTCTAATCTTGTCGCGAACACATACCCGCCGAAGGGAGTAGTACGTATCCACTATACTATAGACGGGCAATGGAGACCGTGAGAATCCAATTCTTTTCATCTTGCTCCCACTTGAATTTTTTAGAGTTGTGGATTATCTTCGATTATCACATAACCTATTTGGCGTCTTACAATCGGAAGTGATTAATCTAATTAATATGCTTCCACTTGGATTAATAAATCACATTTATAATCCTAATAATATTTTTAAGACTATTTAATAACTCTTTATTAATTAGGCCGAAAAATATTAGTCCAATTATGCATCACATTCAATCTATATTAAATACTATTTATCTAATCATATTAAATAAAATATGTATAATTGAAAATACCATAATATCTCATATTTTCATAATCATACCATAAAATTAAAAACATGCTTACAGATAATTATCATATAATTATCATGCTTAAAATTAAATGGCATAAAGTAAACATGCTATAAATAAATTATCACATAATTTAAATCATGTTTACTGATTCAGTAATTTTTCAGGAAAAGCAATTGAATTGTTTCCCAAAGAAATACCATTCCACGTAAATTCCCAGGAAACACTGGAGGGGTCACAAACGGTCCCACTTAAAAACCAGCCTCCTTTGATAGAATTTACGTGCACAGTAGCAGATTTAAAATTATGCATCGCATGCATCATATCAATGCATGTATATATCTAGAGCACGGCTTTGATACCAGTTGCTGGTACAGGGACCCGAAATAATACTATTCTGGGACCGTACTTTAAAACTTTTTTCCTAATATACAGGTATCAAAATATTTCTAAAATATTTAAATATAAACAGCGGAAGACTAGTCGGAACTACTCAAGTATATACATGCAATTGATAATAAATTTTAAATCACAAAGAGATAAATAAAGCATGCAATTAACACTTAAGAGAACCTAATTTATCATGCTTAAACAAAATATAATATAAAAATACCTTTCACGTAAGATGGCTACTACGTCCCGAATTCACCTTCCGAGAACCCGATACCCGATCTCCTCGTGAAACCGGCAGAGCTTCCCTGTAATATCCCCAGAGAAACCCTCGAAGTGTGGGCTCCCAAAGTATTTCTCTAAATACTTCGAGAAAATAAAACTTTAAACTAGAAAACCCTTTTCAGGGTTTATTCTCCCGAAATTAAGTGTTTCATATATTAAATATATAAACACCTAATTAAAATTAATTCCAAAATAATAAGAAATTAATTAGGAGAAAAGGGATATGGTTTCAATGCCAAGAACTCAGCCAAAACCTCTCCCAAAAGTGGTGAGAAAAAATGAAGTGCCAAATCCCCTATTTATAGGGGAAAAACCGAGGGTAAAATAGTAATTTCACATCCCAATTGCGTAGCCAACTTGGATGCAAATTCTGAGGTGACCATGTTGTATCTCTCAGCACCACGAGTCCAATGCCGTCGGCCGCTCACCAATCAGAGCTTTCACGCGCCCTCACGCCGGCCAGAAGGTGGCGCTTGTGGGCTTCTGTGCATACGTAGCGGCTGTGCTGGCGCTGAGTCAGCGCCACCTCACCCTCAGGCGCTGACGTAGCCTGACAAGTCAGCTGACACATCAGCCACTTGCCACGTCATCATTTTAAAAAAAAAATTGATTAATTTCCATTTTCTCCAAAATGAAATTTCGGGCATTTCCAACTCTTTGGAACTGTATTTATTTTCTTAAAATAAATCCCTTGGCTATTTTCAAACAATTTGAAAATTTTATTTTTCTCTTTCCTTTTAATGTTTTATCTTCGGGTTTTCGATTGGGGCTTGCAGGGGGACCTGCAGGACTAATTAATTTTAGCTCCAAACGGGTTAATACATTATCATCTCATGATAATAATTAATTGCCGTTTAACAATATTTAATTCCACTAAATAAATATTGTTGCACTCGAAAATTAATTAAATTATTCACGAATTTCTCGATCTAGAATAATTTTGCATGTTACTCCTCCGTGTAGATATCCACGAAAAATAAATCAATACTACCATCATTTATTTTTCACTTTTAATCTGAAATTTCTTGATTCGCCTTATCAAATCTCTTGTACGTGAAACACATTCAACATACAACTTCAGTGACACATCACACTAAGTACTTTGGCCAAAGTTTTAATTCGAACTTTGCAAATCTATTTCAGGAATATCTTTTAACTTTCCAGCAAAGCCACAGATTCTTCGATCAATATTTCTCTTCAGCACATTTTATGTAATCACTGAACATACAAAGGTTTCGGTCATTTGATATCGAGACCTCACTTATGAACAAGTTACAATGATTAACACTACATGCCTAAAGTCGAAATATTATCAGGATTAAGAGTTTAATGCTTCATAAGATTTGCTTATTTTAGATAGCAGTTTAAAAATGAACTATCTTAGTGGTCCAGTTCGATGTTTCCAAATCTATTGAAAATCATCAATGTGTTATAACTGAAAACTCCATTTCCCTATGACGAAAGACTAATCATCTTATACAACACATTATAGTCTCGATAAGAACTTATTCATATCTTACCGACTAGAACTTTAATAACACGTGATTTCGATATCCAAAGTCCTTTCCTATGAAACACATATAAGAATATCATCACACGTTATTAATTATGTTAATATATTCATAACTTGCAATAATTTCAGTTTTATTAATCCAACAAAATACGAAGTATTTACAAAGAAATTGGATTTTCAGGGCACTAATCCCAACAAAGGGAACCCTAGCCTACCCCCGAGAGGGAGCAAGGCTAGCAGTACAACTACGACACGGCCCTCGAGGCCTTTTCAGGGTTCACCCTCGAGATCATTCCATGGCTGTAAAGGCGAAATCATTTCTTCCATGCCACCTCTTTGAGCCCAGGTATCCCCTCGGACCTGCGAGCCCCAAAGTTCATACCAACCCGAGCGTGCTTAGCCCTCGGTAACAACCCAGAAACGCTTTCTGACAGATAGTACACAAACGCACACCTACCACTGTTGCCCACCACCAACCTTTTTGCAGGCTTTTGTAGGAAAGGTTCCTCATTATGCCCCGTGTCTAGGGCAACACCAATCCAGGACCACTTGGTGACAATTACTAAAGGTCCTCACCCTCAACTATAAATACTCAGGATCTCTCATACTCTGTAAGAAAGCTTTACACACTTGAGCTCTGTTTTATCTTCCCTTTCATCACTTGAAACTGACTTGAGTATCGGAGAGCCAAACTGGGTCTCAACCCCCCCCCCCCAAATTCCCCAGCTTGGCCTTCTGACGTTTGGCTGTGTTTGTTCCTAGCAGGTAGAACCCACTCTTTCAGGTGACCCTCACCTGAGCATTTGATCCCCTGTTTCCCCATCATACAAATTTTAAAGTGTTGGAGTTTGACAACTCAGATCAAACCCCATCATAATAATTATTTTTAATAATACTTTGACTTTTAGAATAATTATTTTGAGTTATCTCTTAATTTTAAAATTTGTGTGTATATATATTAAAAATCAAATAATTATTAATTTTAACTAATTATCTCTTATATTCTTTATTTCTCTCTTTACTATTGTTCTTACATTCTTTTTCTTATTTATATTTTTAGTGAATATTATTTAAGGTTTATGTTAGTTTTTTTACAATTGATTTTATGCCTGCAGTAAAAAATAGTTTTTCTTTTTATGAAAAAATAGTAAAAAGGTCCTTTAAAAAAAAAAAAAAAAGTTAAAAGGTATACTCTTTATGGATATACGCTTTTATCGTTTAATTTATTTTCATGTATAAGTATCTTATAATGTAATTTATACTTAATTTATTAATTCTAAAAAGAGTCCTTATTATCGTACTCTATATGGTTTTTATAGATTATTAGATGAGGTTTAATTATAATTTATTAAGGAGTACTATTTCTATTCAAATACTTACTTTTTGAAAAATTAAATATAATGCATGTTATATCTATAAATTAGATGAGTTTTAACTTTAATTTATTATGGAGTCCTAATATCACTGAAATACGTATTTTTAAAAAGATCAAATATAATATATATTTTTAAAAGTATGATTGCGAGAATATTTTGGGCGACCAATAAGGTTAAGAAATCCGAAACTCGAATGTTCTTCTCCAGTTCGCAAATAGCGAACTCATACTTCCGAACTGGTCCTTTCGAGCTGCTTTTCGGCTTGGGCTCTTACTGAGCTCTTAAGGAGATACCCAACAATAATATATATAGAGGAGGAAAATGCAAAAATGGTATACCAACTAACCCAATTTCGCAATTTTGGTACTAATTTTTTTCCGGTGAAAAAAGTACCCAGTAACTCCAAAAAATAGCATTTTTGTGCATATGTTCATCGGAAAGTGCCAGTCATCGTCGGAAGACGTAAACGTGTCGCCACGTGGGCTGCAGAATTCAATGACATGTAAAGTCTTGTCCACGTTTCCTAAAATCGCTGCCACCTACTCATGCCCTAATGATGTGGATTCTTCCCACCCAAATTAAAATTTCTTATTAATTGCAACACCAAATAAAACGATTTCTCATCCAAATAAAAAGAATGTTTCAGCACTTCCTTCCCCTCCAATAAGAACCCTATCTGTCGCGTAAAAGTAAGAGGCGAAACGAATGGAGTTTTCAAGCTCAGCACCTAGCATCAATATGGACCACAGTTCTCCATTCAAAGACCCTCATCACAGTATGTGCTACTGCGGAAGACAAGCGGCTTTGCGGACAGGGTGGAAGCCAGATAACCCTGGTCGCAGATTTCTTGGTTGCTTTGAGATGGTTGTCTTCTTCATTTAAATTCTTATTCCCAGTAAAGATTTGTGTAATTGCTGCTGAGGTTTTTTATATACTATGTATTTTCATTTTGGCAGAAATGCAAGTTCTTTCAATGGGTGGATGCTCCGATGTGCGAGAGATCTAAGGCAATTATACCTGGGCTTTTGAAAAAAGTGAACAGGCTTGAGGATACAATTCAACTGTTGGAGGCTAAATTATCGAGAATCAAGGAACTTGAAAGTGAAATTGAGGTCATGGAGAAGGCATTCTCGCAGATTGAAGTGCTTCAGAGTGAAAATCTTGCTAAGAATGAAACCATTAGAAAGCTTGAAAAGTGGTTGTTCTTCACCATGACATGCTGTGTTTGTATGTTTGTCTTTTTTATTTTGTTGTAAATCATGAACGTGCAGCCATGTGGAAGTGCAAGTTTTTGTGAAGCCAAGTGAACATGTAGGTTGCTTTTGTCGATGTATGTTGTACCTGCTATGGAAATCTTGAACATTTATGGAATGAAAGCTATTTAGATTTCTCAGTATGTAATCGAAAATTGAAACCATAAAGAAAGAAGGGAAGCAGAAAGACAAGACAAAGCTAATTAAAGACAACAAGGAACCTTTTTGCATAATTCAATTAAAGTGCATAATTGGCTGCATTGTTCAACATTCATTATCTAACCAGAAACATCCAAAAAAACAGCCTATCAACAAAAGATCGCCATGGTTCATGTTTTAAAAAACATCCAAGGAACAACAGCACCCAAATTACTATGTTTTTTAAATTCCCTAATCTTCACACCTTCAGCCTACTTGTTGGTTGCTCTGGACAACTCCAAAAACTTTTTGCCACCCTTGACCACAATAGTCTTGTTGGTCATTGGTCCAGTTATACTATGCTGGGAAAGTTGCAAATCTTGTTCCTTCATAGTTGGAGGAACCCTCAATTTGACTGGCCTTAATCCTAAAGCTTTGTTCCTCCTTGTAGCAGCAGTAGCCCTGCCCTTCTGTGAAAGTTCTTCAACTGTCATTGTCTTCTTTCCAGCAGCATTTATCATCTCAGGATTGCCCATTTTCAACTGATCAAACATAGAGGGACCCTGTGTGCTAGGCTCATCCAGCACAGTATAGTCAGGCATATCATTGAAGACTTCCTGACTTTCTCGAACTTGTTCATTATTCAGTCGTTGTTCCTCATTTATAGCCTCTTGAGTCAACGGTGGCAGGATGTCATGTGTCGTCTAAATAGAACAAATAAAAAGATTATGAAGACTAAAAAAGTATATTAATGATTTAAAAAGATTATCAAGATTATCAAATAGACTCTTAAGTTTTACTCACCTCGTCTTCAGAAGCTGTGTTTAGTGCTGCTTCCATTGCATCTGCATCTCCTTCAACAAATGCGTCATAACTTTCTCCAGCCTCCTGTATGTCACACCAGTACACCACTGCATCAATGCTATTTAAGTAAATTTAGAGTTCACAAAAAAATTAAGATATACATACTTCAAATGCTTTTCTCTTTATTCGTTCAAGTTTAGCTTTGGCAGTATCAGGCAGATCTGGACAAAAGAGGGCATTGTGTCCTGGCTGACCACAATGCCCACAGTGGATGGTTTTTTGGAATCTTCTTAATTTCCTAATAATGGGCCCCTTTTTCCTCTTGGACTTTCCCTTCCTCTCCAACTCACCCACACTTCTCCTCCTCAGTTTAGCAGGTCTACCAGGCCTTCTCCCAAAGTTGGGTGGCAGAGGTGGTATGAACAGGGTATTCCCCCATAGTTGGTTACTGCTTAAAGGCATCACAACATCAGCATACACTCTCTTGTAAGTGCTGACATGATAGCAACTTGCAACAAAGTCTTCTACATCTAATTTCTCATTGTATATAGCACTGAGACTATGCTTGCATGGGATCCCGGTCAACTGCCACTTCCTGCAGCTGCAGGTTCTTGAATCCAGGTCCACAGCAAACTGAGTGCCATTGTTGCACTGTATTTGGAAATGTGATCTTGATGCCTTAACAGGCCTGCATCCTCCCACCTTCTTCCCATGCCTCTCTATTTTTTTGGAAAGTTTTCATCAAATATTCTCTGCCAATCATACACAGTAAGTGAGTATAAGACTTAATCAAGTTCACGCACAACATCACATTTGTTACTATAGATTACCTGATCCATTCAAGCATGGTTATAATTGGCTTGTCTCTAGCTGGAAGAATTAAACTGTTAAAAGACTCACATGTGTTATTCAATAGCAAGTCACACCTTGAGTACTCCAAGAAGTGGCTCTTGGACCACTCTCTAGGATGTTTGTCCCTTAGCCAATGAGCTGCTTCTGGAAACTGTGTTCTTAGGAATCTCATAGCAAGCTTGAACTCCCCGACGGTTGTTGTCTTAGCTGCTTTCCACACTGCGTTTGAGCAGGACACACCCTTATGTCCAGCACTTTGCATATTTACTACCATGTGCCTGACACAAAACCTTTGTTCTGCTGCAGGAAACACTTCTGGAAGTGCAAAGATCAAACCTTTTTGCTTATCAGAAACAAATGTTACCTCTTCACCATTTTGTAGACCCAAATCAGACTTAAGCACTGTGAAAAACCAGCTCCAGTTGTCCTTGGTCTCAGATGAAACCACTGCATATGCAATTGGGAAGTTGCTGTTGTCTGGGTCAACCCCTACGGCTATGAGGAGAATACCACCATGTGGACCCTTGAGATGACAGCCATCCACTCCTCTGAATGGCCTACAACTCTTGAAGCCTTTCTTAACTGCATCTAAGCACACATAAAATTTGCCAAATCTCAACTCCCCACTGACATCATCTGTCCCTAAAATCACAGTGGAGCCAGGATTTGTTTTCCTCACTTCCTCAGCATAATCCCAAAGTTTAGAATATTGAAGGTCTGGATCACCCTGTATGATTTGTAAAGCAGCTTGCTTAGCCCTGTAAGCTTGATCCCTTGTCACAGTGACATTTAGTTCATCCTCCACATCATCCTTGAAAGCCATAACTTTTCTCTTAGGATCACTTTTGAACCAGGCCACATACTTCTCTGCCAACCACCGTGTTCTCACATTCTTCACATCATATGTCTCAGCACATGTATGATCTAAACAAAGCTCTCTTATAACAAACGCCTGCTCATTTTCATCGGTCGAGTCGTTAACCTTGATAGCATTAATTTTAAATGGACATCCGCTGTTCCTGTTGGAGCATCTCACATATACCCTTTTGCTGTCAGACCTAGAACAAGGCAGGCTCCTCCGGGTTCTTATTGCTAGGGAGTGGACAGCTTGTTTGAAGAGCTTCTTAGATGCAAATGTCTGCCCCAAGTCTAACACAGGGTCAAATACATTGTTCTCATTAAACACAGGAAAACATTCCACCCCGCCCTCATCATCAGACACTCTGTTCAAGTCTAACCCATCATCATCACTTCCCACAATGTCTTCTCTTTCACTTAGCTCCTCACTGCTCTCATTTTTATCACTACCCCCATCACTCTCACCTACTTCTGCACCAGATGATATGTTCTCCTTGAACAAAGAGTCATCACTATCAGAGTTTAAATGTCTATTGGGTGGGGCATAACTATCATCTTCATCAGAGTCAGGTGCAATTTCATCAAATTCCAACCACTGTACAATTCCTGCAGGATCTTCTTTACCTACTGTGAAGCTAGGTTCTGCAACACTTTCATCCACATAATCCTCCCACACCACATCATCATTCTCTGAATCAGGGGCGTCATCATACATCTCATCATCAGAATCTTCACTGTCCAAACTCAAATCAGTGTTAGTTTGGTTCCCATCACTCTTATCCAAGTTCCCATCTTCTTCATAAGTTTTAACATTCTCCTCTACGAAAACAATATCATCCTCATCATTCTTATGTGCCTCACTTTCATTATGCATTGGTGTTGACCCAGGATATCTACGTTCGTACTCTGCAATCCATTCTTCTGTGTTATCAACTCTATTAAAAAAGTCAGGTGAAGACTCGCTTTCCCCCCAAACTTTCTGTTCTTTATTCGCAGTTTTAGTTCTAACCGGCATACTAGTTTCAGCTTCTTGCTCAGATTTTTCAATAAAAAGGGGGTACTCCCTGTGTTTTTTCATATATTTTCTACTATATTTCTTCAAATCTTCATCCTTGCAAATTTTCTTAACACCATTATTTACGGCAGTAAAAACCTTAATTACACTCCCACAAGTGAACAAATCTTGCAAATATTCATCCAAGTAGAGAAAGGTAAATTTCTCAACATCCACGTAGTCAATTTTCCGTACCTTCCCTCCCACGTACGCATTCCCTTCAATTTCCCCATTGTAATATAAAGTCACAGTCACACTTGTCGACTCTGGATCTGAAAAGTGAATAACACCAAAAAAAATTATTGAAATTTAATCAACAGGTGACTCCATTAAAGAAGACACCAGGAAAAACGTGGGGACACCCTGTTGAGAAGAAGACAGAGGGGACCATTGTCCAAAAAAGCGACAACAATGTCGGTTCACATTTACACTTAATATAAAACATGCAGCACCTTTATCAAAGCCCTAACTCACTTGTTCCGAAATCATTTTTCCGAAAAAATCGTGGGCTACTTTCGTGACATTCTTTCAAGAAAACCAATTCGGTAAACATTAGAGTTCAGAGAGACTTACGGTACATGGGTGGAGGAAGAGTGAGCGCGCCATCGGACCTCAAACACACCATCTTCGCAAGGTAGATCTCACCAAAGTTTCCTCAGATCAATTTCAGATGATGGAATCAAACTTTACATGGGGTTTGCTCTTGGGTTAACTTTGCATTTTGTGGGGATGTACACTGATTGAAGAAAATGAAGAGACGCCTCGTTTCTTGAGCTGAAAAGTTTGAGATTTTTTTTTTTGGTTTCAGATTTCAGCATATTCTAAAGCACGTTTTTAGGAAAAATTCGTGACACTCACCCATGTATAAGCGCCTTTGACATGGCAACCTGACGTGGACAAGTAGGCTGAAAAGGTCCACGTGGGTGACACATAAAGGCCACGTGTAAACTTGATGGGTTTTCCGGCGGATCTACGCCACCCCGGGTCGGACTGTGCACAAAAATGCTATTTTTTGGAGTTACTGGGTACTTTTTTCACCGGAAAAAAATTAGTACCAAAATTGCGAAATTGGGTTAGTTGGTATACCATTTTTGCATTTTCCTCATATATAGAGATACTAAATTTTCTTTTAAAGTTATAATTTTTTATATTAGGATTCCCACTGTTTGCAACCCTGCATTTATCCCAAGAAAACTTATATATTGCGTAAAATTCTAGGAAAATTAAAAAAAATATTAGGAAAAATATGAAAAATAAAATTATGTCCAAAATGAAACATAGTTTGAACATCAAAATATAATCAGATAAATTCAAAATTTCTTATTCAGATATATTAGCTCCAATATAAACTAAAAATGACCCAATTCAAGATCACTTCTTTTTTCTTTTTTTATAAGAAAGATGGGACAAACCAACCCATCTAGGTTTTTAACGAGGACCACATTCAAGATCACTTCTTGAATTTATCTATTACAACAACGGAATTATGAAAAATAACCATAAAAAAAAAAAGCTCAATCTCAATCTCATGGTGATGATAGAACCCCATTTATTGGTAGACGCCTTTGCTCGCAGCAACTCACTACGTACATTTTCCAGTCGCACAAGTGTTCACACATTCGTTCACTTTGCTAAAATCTGCAAACAAAAACATGGATTTCCCTCAAATTAAATAAACAAAAATCATCTTTTTTGCCTTAAACAAGAAACACAAATAAGAAATAAGGGCTTAAAAAAAGTGAAATATGAAGACTTACATTTTTCATGAAATATAATAGAAGGCTATATTAGTTATTTTGTATGAAAAAGTGAAAGAAAATAGTGTTTGAGAGCATTAATGCATGTGTGACAAACATAAGGCTTGGGGTTTTTTGTACAACTATTAACAAAACATAAGCGTTTTTTTATATAATATTCTACATCAGGGGATTTATCACGTTAGTTAGACCTAGCAAAGGAGTAGAAGGTGCAAACACCTCATTTACGAATTAATCTCTATGGTTTGAGAAATTATAGTATAATCTTTAAGTTTTGCAATAAATCTAAAGAAATTTTTTAAAAAAATACTGTTAAAATGTCCCGGTTAAAAACCGTAAGAGGGGTTATTTTGACAACTCTACACATTTATTTCAAACTCAGAGGTTATACCGAATTTATCAAATTAAATTGATTAATTTGTAAATATAAGTTGAAGGTTTCTATAGTAGAACTCATTCGTGAGGGCTTGGGGGTCTTCAAAACGGTTCGGGACTAAATATCGAAGATAGTAAATAAAATTTGCCCTAACAATAAGGAAATTAAAACTGATGTAAATAAACGTACCCTTGCCAAATCCAGTGCACATATTAATTGCACAGCCATATTTACAGTAATCGACCCTATTCGGACCGGAGTTAGGAATGATGCACTTGAAGCAGCCTGCAGTACATTTGAATTTATCCTCTTTTCCTATAAAACAACCAAGCTCACAAAGTTCAAAGCATTCCTTGAAATCTGCTGTTGCTTGACCTGCAAACACCAACATCATCACTATCACAGCACCTATAGATGGGATGGCTTTGCCTAGTTTGTTCATGGCTGCAGGATTGATTTAATTTAACACTCTTAATTTGCAAATATTGAATTGATAATGGGTTTTGGTGATTCATGAGGCCTTCATTGGGTTACTTTATATAGGAAAATTTTTGTAGAATCGGATTATATAATTTAGGGTTTTTGAAATTGGATTTTTGGTGTATAGAATTGGTTTAAATTCAATGTAATTGGATTTTGGATATGTGGGGACATGTAGGTGATTTGATTACATTATGTGTAATATTGACATTTATTTGAGGTTACTTCCATGGATGACCATAATCTCTTATGCACGATTTTTGGTTTCTTGTTTTAAATTTGTGTTTCATCTCTTATTTTGATTATTCAAATACGTCAAGTGTATTAACAGACCGTCGAGATTATAGGAGAGAATTTTCTGGTTTTTTTTTTCTTTCTCTATATCATTTGTTACTCTCTCCTAATCTCAATCGTATATCAATACACATGACTTATATATATAAGTGAAATAGGAGTTGAAACACAAAACCAAAATAGGAGATAAAACACAAATTTAAAATACTTGTGGAGATCTCACACTGTGGAAGTTTCATGCATGTTGTCCCACTGTGTCATGTTGAATATTCGTATTGGACACCGTCTATGACACTTGCAATTAATGTAAAAATTTTAAGAAAACTTTGAGTCACCAAATCTGTCTATACGTTATAGACTACCAGTCACTGCTCGCACACTGTCCGTGAGTGAATGAATTAATTTGATATACTTTATATTAGATATATATATGATGCACGGAATTTTTTTTTGATTTTTTTATTTTAGATGATTAGTAGAAGAATTTTTTGCTATCAATTATTTGTGGAAAGAAGTTAGAACAGTGTTTTTCAATAAACAAGTGGGAGACACTTTGTAGCGTGAAAACATGATATTTTTAAATTTGTGTCCAGGCCTAATTAAACTGCGGTATTTTTTATTTTGGTTGAGCCGGGTTAAATTGGCGTCCAAACCTGTTTAACTACCTAAGGTAAATAGTTTCTATAAATGTTAGTTGCATTTCTAAGAGTTCGAATACGAAACTTTTGATTAAGGTTGCATAGTGTTGAATCGCTAAATTACATTACTTGGTGATACTTTTATTTTTCCTATAGTATAGATGATATCTCCGAAATGTGGTATGTTCTCTGTAATGAAACTGATTGTTTTTTCATCTGAGTCTCATGGAATATATTTTACAAATCCATATGAATATGTATATATACTTTGTATTATTATTATTATTATTAGGGAGAGACGTAAATTGTATATGCTAGTTGGAACCAATAATAATCTTTTTTTTTTTTTTTTTTTTTTGAAGAACTGTATATGCTAGTTTATTTGGAAATCAAGAATGTAACTCCATCATTGTAATCTACACAATTAGATTTCAATTTTATTCTTTCCACCATGAAATTTCCATGTATATATATATATAGAATTCTCAAGCATAAACGGGTCAAATTTAATTTGATTGAAATTTTCTATCTTGGTGACTGAGCTTCAGACGGTGGTGATGACTTCTGTGAAGAAGCTGCAATACTGGCTTGGTCCAGGAAACCACATCCTCCAATCTCACACTCACTAACACAGCCATCCACTTTCTCAACATCTTCAATGTCAAACTCTGCATTATCCAAAATAGTTGGTTTAATTACAGTTAATATATATTGAAATTCTCCTAGGAAACAAAAATATATTGGGAGAATTTCATATTTCATCTCATATATATTGATCTTGAACTTTGGAATTTCATCTCTGTTAAGTTGTTCTAATGAAACGAGACATTTAATTTCATAAGTAAGATTCACTGATCAAATTTTCCGGCATCCGAACCTAGAAAAAGACCTATCACACACCCTCAATGCAATTAGCATTCTCAAAAAAGAATTCATATAAATAGATGTTTTTCTTCTACTTTAAAAGATAAACGCAATGAAATCTCTGTTGGTTTGTGGCATAATATTGTATCCCACATTGGAAGACTAGTCTAGGGCAAAAGTTGTTTTGTCCCACATTGGTTTTTTGTAATAGGTTGGGGAGGACCTAACACTATAAATAGGCTCCTCCCCTTTCTAGCTTAGTGCATCGAAACAAAGTCTCTCTCTACTTTGTAATATTTCTTAAGTGAAATATATTTTGAGTAGTGCCCGAGGACGTAGGCTATTTTGGCCGAACCTCGTAAATTTGGTGTTTCTTTATTTACGCCTTTTCAATAGTTTATTTTTGAGTTATATTTAGTTTTATTTTTGCCTGATTTTTCCTTTGTGAATTTTAGGCATTATATTTCTAAATATTTATTCGCCGCTTCCGCAACAAGTGGTATCAAGAGCCAGGTTGGAGTATGCTCTGTGGTTGCAGCTTAGTCTGATCTTCCACATCAGAAACGAACGAAGACGGCTTGGTGGGCATTGCGCATCAACGAGCATTGGCAGGCTTCGCGCATCAACGAGCATCGGCAGGCATCGTGCATCGGCGGGTTCAGCAGGCACCTTGCATCGGCAGGCTTGATCAGCACCGCGCATCGGCAGGCTCGGTTGACATCGCGCATTGGTGGCTATTGAAAGAAAGGTGTAGCAGAAATGACGAAGGACGTGATCACGCCTGAAGAAGCGAAGGCAGCTTCCACCTCGGCTTCCAGCTCGTTCAACTTGACAAGGACTGGAATGGCAACTACGAGAATCTCGGTGGAGACCTTCGACGGAACCGGTCATTTCGGCATGTGGCAAAGCGAAGTTCTAGACGCCCTATTTCAGCAAGGTTTAGAGCTCGCAATTGAAGAAGAGAAACCAGAAGAGGTTGATGACAAAGATTGGAAGACCATCAACCGGTTGGCATGTGGTACAATTAGATCGTGTCTCTCCAGAGAACAGAAGTATACGTTTTGCAAGGAGACTTCTGCAAGCAACCTATGGAAGGCATTGGAGGAGAAGTTCTTGAAGAAAAACAGTCAGAACAAGCTGCATATGAAGAAACGACTGTTTCGCTTCACGTATGTTCCCGGTACCACGATGAATGAGCACATTACTCAATTTAATCAGTTGGTGGCTGATTTATTGAATTTGGATGTGGCTTTTGAAGACGAGGACCTCGCGCTAATGTTGTTGGGATCGCTTCCGGAGGAGTTCGAGTTTCTCGAGACAACCCTACTCCATGGAAAGGTTGATGTTTCGCTAGGCGAAGTGTGTACAGCCTTATACAGTTATGAATTGAGGAGGAAGGATAAGAAAGGAAGCGCTAGTGGAGCAACAGAAGCCCTAGTGGTGAGAGGTCGTCAGAAAAGCCAATCAAAGGAGAGAAGAGGGAGATCAAAGTCGAAGAGCAGAGTTGCCAAAGATGAGTGTGCCTTTTGTCACGACAAAGGACACTGGAAGAAAGACTGTCCAAAGTTGAAGAAAGGAAAGACTCCGCAAGATGTCAATGTAGCCGAATGCAAAAGCGACGCGGAGTCAGATGTTTCCTTAGTAGCTATACCTTCAACGCTAAGTTCAGACGAATGGATATTGGATTCGGGTTGCACTTATCATATGTCCCCCAACCGGGAGTGGTTCTTCGATCTTGAAGAATTTGATGGAGGAGCTGTTTACATGGGCAACGATCAGACATGTACAATAGCTGGGATAGGTTCAATCAAGCTACGGAATCACGATGGATCCACCAGAATTCTGAAAGATGTTCGACTAGTGCCAAGTTTGAAGAAGAATCTCATCTCATTGGGGGCCTTGGAGTCAAAAGGTCTAGTTGTGACGATGCGAGATGGAATACTTAAAGCAACTTCGGGGGCACTCGTGATGTTGAAGGGTGAAAGGAAAAACAACAACTTGTATTTCTACCAAGGTAATACAGTTGTTGGGACAGTAGCAGCAGCAACTACTTCTAGCAGCAAGAAGGATGCTGAGGCAACAAAGCTGTGGCATATGCGTTTGGGTCACGCTGGTGAAAAATCCTTGCAAATTCTTGCCAAACAAGATTTGTTGAAAGGTACGAAGGCTTGTAAATTGGAGTTTTGCGAGCATTGCGTTCTGGGAAAGCAAAGAAGGGTGAAATTCGGCACAGCTATTCACAATACCGAGGGTATTTTGGACTATGTGCACTCTGATGTGTGGGGACCTTCCAAGACGGCGTCACTTGGAGGCAGACACTACTTTGTCACCTTTATCGATGATTTTTCCAGAAGAGTTTGGGTGTTTCCTATGAAGCACAAAGGTGAAGTGCTTGGAGTTTTTCTAAAGTGGAAAACTCAAGTTGAGAACCAGACTGGAAGAAAGATCAAAGTTCTCCGATCAGACAACGGTGGAGAATATAAGAGCGATCCATTCCAGAAGGTGTGCCAAGACCACGGCATAGTTCGTCACTTCACAGTAAGAGAAACTCCACAGCAGAATGGGGTGTCAGAGCGTATGAACAGGACATTAGTGGAGAAAGTTCGCTGTATGTTGTCTAATGCTGGATTAGACAGAAAATATTGGGCTGAGGCAGTGACATACGCTCAACATCTCGTCAATCGTTTGCCATCATCTGCAATAGGTGGGAAGACTCCTTTGGAGGTTTGGTCTGGGAAGCCTGCAACAGATTATGACTCTTTGCGTGTGTTTGGTTCTATCGCATACTATCATGTGAATGAATCAAAGTTGGATCCTCGAGCAAGGAAGGCGCTCTTTATGGGCTTCAGCGTTGGGGTTAAGGGATACCGTCTTTGGTGTCTGGAGGCAAAGAAGACAATAATAAGCAGGGATGTTACCTTCGATGAATCTGCCATTTTGAATAAGGTAACTCAAGAAGGGACCGATGGTACTCCGAAGCAGGTGGAGCGTGCACCGGAGCAAGTGGAGTATACACCAGAGCAGGTGGAGTTTGAGAAGATAGTGGTGAGTCCAACGAAAGACACTATCAATGATTCTTCTACGGTAGAAGAAGAGTCAGATGAGAAGGAGGTTACTACCCAAGAACCTCAACAGCAACTCGAGCCAATTGCGATTAGAAGGACGAGACGAGAAATTCAGAAACCAGCTCGTTTTGTCGACATGGTAGCTTATGCACTTCCCGTAGTTGATGATGTTCCATCTACATTTTTAGGAGCTGTCCGGAGCTCAGAAAACAATAGATGGAAAGACGCAATGGAGGAAGAGATGCAATCTCTTCAGAAGAATAAGACGTGGAAGTTGGCACAACTACCGATGGGAAAGAAGGCAATTGGATGCAAATGGGTATTTGCAAAGAAAGAAGGATTTCCTAACAAAGATGATGTTCGCTATAAGGCGAGGTTGGTAGCTAAAGGCTATGCTCAGAAGGAGGGAGTTGATTACAATGAAGTGTTTTCTCCAGTTGTTAAGCACTCCTCCATTAGAATTTTGTTGGCCTTGGTAGCGCAGTTGAATTTGGAGCTAGCTCAACTCGATGTGAAAACCGCGTTCCTGCACGGTGACTTGGAAGAGGAAATCTATATGTCTCAGCCAGATGGATACAAAGTTGCTGGTAAAGAAAATTGGGTGTGCAAACTAGACAAATCGTTGTACGGATTGAAGCAATCGCCGAGACAATGGTACAAACGATTTGATAAGTTTATGTTGGGTCAAAGGTACACAAGGAGCAAGTACGACCACTGTGTGTATTTGCGTGGGCTACAAGATGGAACCTACATCTACCTACTCTTATATGTTGATGATATGCTGATAGCATCAAAGAGCCAAGGTGAAATTGACAAGTTGAAGGCTCAATTGAGTAAAGAGTTTGAGATGAAGGATTTGGGAGAAGCCAAGAAGATTCTCGGAATGGAGATAAGCAGGGATCGGCAGAGAGGCAAGCTTTGGCTGACTCAGAAGCAGTATTTGAACAAAGTACTACAGCGGTTTGGTATATGTCAAGATACAAAACCTGTAGGTACTCCACTTGCCCCTCATTTGAAGCTTAGCAGCCAGTTATCTCCGAAGACGGAAGAAGAACGAGAGTACATGACAAAAGTCCCATATGCGAATGCAGTTGGTAGCCTGATGTATGCAATGGTGTGTACAAGACCGGATATTTCACAAGCTGTTGGCGTAGTGAGCAGATATATGCATGATCCTGGAAAGGCTCACTGGCAAGCTGTGAAATGGATTCTACGGTATATTCAAGATACCGCAGATGTTGGTTTATTGTTTGAGCGGGATGAAACACTTGGTCAAACCATAGTTGGATACTGTGATTCTGACTATGCTGGAGATCTGGATAAGCGAAGATCTACAACTGGCTACTTGTTCACTTTAGCGAAGGCGCCAGTTAGTTGGAAGTCGACCTTACAGTCAACGGTGGCATTGTCTACGACAGAGGCAGAGTATATGGCCGTTACAGAAGCTGTAAAGGAAGCAATTTGGCTTCAAGGACTGCTTGAAGATTTGGGAGTTGGTCAAAAACACCTCGCGGTGTATTGTGACAGTCAGAGTGCTATTCATTTAGCGAAGAACCAAACTTTTCATGCAAGGACGAAGCATATTGATGTTCGCTATCACTTTGTGCGGGAAATTCTCGAAGAAGAGCAGGTTGTTCTTCAGAAGATTCGGACTACGGAGAATCCTGCAGATATGATGACCAAGGTGGTGACAAAGGCCAAGTTTAAACATTGCTTAGACTTGGTTAATGTCCTGCACTTTTGATTTGGCGCCTGCGGGCGCATTTGGAGGCACTACTATCAGTTTGGAGAGAGAGAGAGAAAGTTCGTTTGTGTTTGGTGGGACCACAAATTGTGCCAAGGTGGAGATTTGTTGGTTTGTGGCATAATATTGTATCCCACATTGGAAGACTAGTCTAGGGCAAAAGTTGTTTTGTCCCACATTGGTTTTTTGTAATAGGTTGGGGAGGACCTAACACTATAAATAGGCTCCTCCCCTTTCTAGCTTAGTGCATCGAAACAAAGTCTCTCTCTACTTTGTAATATTTCTTAAGTGAAATATATTTTGAGTAGTGCCCGAGAACGTAGGCTATTTTGGCCGAACCTCGTAAATTTGGTGTTTCTTTATTTACGCCTTTTCAATAGTTTATTTTTGAGTTATATTTAGTTTTATTTTTGCCTGATTTTTCCTTTGTGAATTTTAGGCATTATATTTCTAAATATTTATTCGCCGCTTCCGCAACAATCTCACCATTAGCGAAAGCAGCGCATCGATGGATTGCGCATCCGAGCTTGCAATAGTCGAGGCGAGAAGAAGGACGGGCTTCAATAAGGCACTCGGCCAAGCATTCCAATGCACAAAAGAATTTATGGTCTCGGAGGAGGCAACCTATAGCACAGCCAGTGAAGCATTTCTTGAATGATGCACATGCTTGCCCCGCAAATATTAGCATCAAAACTATTATCCCAGTTAGGGATATTTGCATGTTTCTACCCTTACTCATGGCTGCAAAGAAACTGTTATTAAAACGCCTCTCTCTCTCTCAACTTTGGCCCTCTTGGTTCTTAATGGTTCATTTTTAATGTGTCACATCTCGTGTACTTGTCATTGGATTATGACACGTGGAGGATCGGAGGGCAAAATTGTCGATTTGCGGGGAGAGAAATAATAATAGAAAATTTTACACCAAATGCCCTTAAGATTTGGTGAAATTAGAAATTAATCCATTTTAAATTTAGAAACTACAAATATCGACATAGTACCACAAGCAAAATCATATTAACATCTCAATTTCAACTCTATAATAGTCGATGCTGACGATTTTTCTTTTTTCTTCTGTAAAATGTAAGTTCGTTTTTAATTATTAGTTCCTGTTTTCCATTATACTCGATCATTTTGAGTTGTTCAGATTAAGAGTCGACATGGTAAGGTTTATCAATATTGATCAAAGCTTCTTTTAGCCAAGGTTTTCTTAAATTTGATCTTGTTTTATAAGAATAGTGAACCTTACAAGGGATTTATATAATTTTCAAAAATAACTCGGGCTAATTTACTATTACACCAAATATTGGGGATCAGAATATAAACTTTCTATAATAAATTAATAATATTAGTCATGATGTCAATAAATTTTAAATAAGGATATTTGTCATAAATTAAAGAAACATTATCTGCCAACATTAACCCTTTTTAGTTTTTACTTTTCGATTCTTTCATGCATTTCTCTTTTGCTTTAGATTTTCTCTTATTTCTTTTCTTAAAAGTGAAATGAATTTCGGCGCTATCTCTTATCTTTCTGAGTTGACCTTTTTTTTTTTTTTTGAAACTTCTTTCTGAGTTGACTTTCATTTCGTTAATGTTGAAGTCCTTTTCAATTTAATATTTAGGTAAACATTTTACTCAAACTCCCTCTAAAATTAATATTACCAACTCTGAATATTTAACAAATGATTTCAGTGGGTCTCTCTACAATATTTTGGGTTTTAGATGGGGTAATTATGTAAAATTATATTATTACTATCAATTACGAGTTGATTTTGAATTATGAATTAACTAGGATAAACCTGGTGCATAGCACGGTATCAATAAAGAATTATATCCTAGAGAATACCCTCTTGGATGAGAGCGTTCCCCCTCTTGCATGAGAGTCCAAACACAAACCATCTCTTCGCAAACCCTAGTCTCAGCCTCCAGAGCTCTCTGATCGGAACCCTGCCGGCGCCGTTATTCACCTGCGGCCATAGCTGGGCTCACCTCTCACCTGTTCTCTTCATCGGCACACTTCTTCCTCCTACCCGAGTCTTGTTTCGTCACGTGTCTGCTTAGTTCAGGTCTAGTTCTGACTTGTTTTTCTCCCTTCTTTGTAGGTTATTCTCTTTGACAGGACCGGGAATCAGTTGGTTGTACTCACCCCCATCCTCTCTATGGAGGCGTCTGCCTCCCGTTCCTCCTCGGCCGAGGGTTCACCGGAACAGGAGTTAGCTAGCATGACTCGGCAACTTACGTTATCGGCGAGAGAATCTAGTCTGGACATTTCGGAGGGATCCTGGGAAACCGAGAAACGGGATTTTTCTCTAACTTTGGTAGGCTTGGTCTTCTCACGCCGATCTATACACTTTGAGTCCTTTCGGAGTACTATGATCCGAACTATGAATCCGGTAAAGGGCATGACGATTTCCAAACTAAGTCAGGATCGGTTTCTGTTCATCTTCAATCACAAACTCGATTTACAAAGAGTTATGGAAAGCTCTCCGTGGAATTTCGAAAAATATCCGATTATCTTGAGCAAGATTTCGGGGAACGAGAATCCCCTGCAGGTTAATCTGGATTCCTGTGATTTTTTCGTTCGTTTTAAAGGGATCCCGGTGGAACGTCAAACCATGGCACTGGCTACTCTAGTGGGAAACAAGATATGTATTTTTAGACAATGGAATTCGGAGGAGAAGGATCGAATGGCAGATAGCTCTATGCGTATAAGGGTGAATTCCGATGGGGGAGCCGCTCAGTCGATGTATTCAACTCAAACCACCCTCTGGAAGTGAGATTATGGCAGACATTACTTATGAGAGGTTGGCAAACTTTTGTTATCTGTGTGGCAAGTGTGATCATGTGGATAAAGTCTGCCTTCTTAGGTATGAAGAGAATTTTATTGATCCGGATCCAAACTACCCTTACGGACCTTGGTTAAGAGAGTTACCACCGAACAGAAATCAAAATGATAGGCTTTTTCTCCAGAGAATTTCTTTACAGCAGTGTGTCCGTCCTGCTTTTCACCCTTCTGTCGAAGGAGAGTCCCTAATCCATGAGGATCTTATGATGGATAGAGTGAGAATTGAACAAGATAGGCTCACGAGTGAACAAAGGATCTCGGTCACTGTTAATCAGCAGGTTGCCTTCACCCCTTCAATCACTACTTCCAGACCAATCTCAACCCGTAGCACCTTAGATATTGAACCCATCCCAACCCAGTTATCAAGCGAGTTAATTCCCTTTGGCACAACCAAACACACCCCCACTCTCGAAACCGAAATCCAAAACCATTCCCTTTACCAGAACAGCCCCATACCCCCTCTACATCTTTCGCAGTAGTCCCACGAAACGGCGACTCCGCTTCATCGCAGCCATGCTCGCCCCAGTTTAGATAGCCCTAGCCCTTCAAAAAAGAAACCTAAATTTTCCCACCAATACTCTAGCACATTACTTCTTCCCCAATCCCAGCAAACCGATTCCCTCCCTAACCTGAAGCCTAACGCAACAAACCTGAGTGCCAGCTCTCAATATTGTGAACTTCAACTAATCAATGTACCTTTAACCCTCAACATCTCGGAGAACACCCCCAACCCTAATCAGAAGACCCGAAAGTTCAAAAGGAAACCCATTGGTCCACAAACCATCTCCACCCCCACCAAACCAAAAAATTCCGAACCAAACCCCAACAAATCCACCTATCCCAACAGTTTTTGTCTCTCAGACATCACTAATATAGCGGCGGAGGTTGCCCGGCAACCCCGCCGAGGTCAATGAGTTGCCTAAGTTGGAACTGCCAGGGTTTGGGGGGGCC
This sequence comes from Lantana camara, assembly GCA_037501455.1. Lineage (NCBI taxonomy): Eukaryota > Viridiplantae > Streptophyta > Magnoliopsida > Lamiales > Verbenaceae > Lantana > Lantana camara. The sequence continues at coordinate 33,208,225 of CM074859.1, read as the reverse complement.
CTGGCGAGTTCACAATCTCAAAGCCCTCATTCGGGCACACCACCCCTCAATCATTTTCCTTTCTGAAACGCGATGTAAGAAAAGAAGGTTTGATAATTTGAAGCTAGCTTTGGATATGAATGGCATCAATGTGGACTGGGTTGGTAAAGGAGGAGGCTTGGGAATTCTGTGGAGCAAGGATTTGGACGTGACCCTCCAGAGCTATTCTATTAATCATATTGGTGTGTCGGTAAAGGATGATGATGGGGCTGTTACGTGGAGATTCACGGGGATATATGGTGCACCAGAGTTTCAAAATAAGGAAAGAGTATGGAATTTGCTGCGCCAGCTTAGCTGTCAATCAAATAGGCCATGGCTTGTGAGTGGCGATTGGAATGATGTATTACTTAGAAGCGAGAAGCAAGGAGGAGTTGAGAGATCATATGGGAGGATTAATGCTTTTAGTACAGCGCTGTTGGATGCCGAGTTATCTGATTTAGGGTACGAGGGGTATCCTTTTACTTGGCTGAAAAATAGTGCGGATCCAGATACTATAAGGGCCCGTCTTGACCGATCAGTTGCGAGTAATAACTGGAGGGAGCTGTTTCCGGGAGCTAATGTGCAGCACCTTACAACATCTTGTTCGGATCACGCCCCAATTTTAACTAAGTTTTCTAGAGAGTTTGGTCGAAAGCGAAGAAGATCGAGGCCCTTTAGATTTGAGGCGATTTGGGTAAGGTCGGAGGAGTGCAGGAAAATAATTGAGATGGAGTGGGAAGGCGGTTTAGCTGCGGACCCGACGGAGAAGGTCCTGAAAGGGGCCGAACGGTGTAGAATTGGACTATTGAGATGGCGAGAGGAGAAGAAAATTAATGGGAGGAATATCGAAGACCTTGAGCAGCAACTTGTTAGGCTGAGGCAGGGAGTGATCTCGGAAGAATCTAAGAGGAAAGAGGAGGTAATCAGGAAGCAATTAGATAATTTGATTTCGGAGGAGGAGCTCATATGGAAACAACGTGCTAAGGAGCACTGGCTCAAAGAGGGAGACAGGAATACAAAATACTTCCACCTCAAAGCCTCGCATCGGGCTAAAATCAACCATATCGCTGCTTTGAGGGATGATTCGGGACAACTTTGTGACTCTGAAGAGGGGATTCGGGGCATTATTGAAAGGTATTTTGGTGACTTGTTTACTTCGAGCCGATGTGATCCTTCGAAAGTGGAGAACGTGCTTCAGGTTGTCCCGAATAGAGTTGATGGGGTCATGAGTCATCAATTGCTTCTCCCGTTCACTGCTGAAGAGGTAACTCAAGCCCTTAAACATATGTATCCCCTAAAATCCCCCGGACCTGATAGTCTTCCCCCTTATTTCTTTCAGAAGTATTGGAACATTGTAGGTAGAGATGTCATTGCCTGTGTTCTTAACTTTTTGAATCATGGCCGTTTCGACAAGAAATTGAATTTCACTCATGTGGTTCTTATTCCTAAGTGTAAAACTCCTGAACTTATAACCCAGTTTCGTCCTATTAGTTTGTGTAACGAGGTATATAAGATTGCTTCCAAAACTCTTGCAAATCGTATTAAGCCTGATCTTGATTCGATTATTTCTAATAACCAGTCAGCTTTTGTATCTAATCGTCTTATCAGTGATAATATCCTAGTTGCTTTCGAAGTGAATCATTTCATCAGGTGTAAGAGAACAGGGAAAGAGGGCTTCTTCAATATGAAGCTCGATATGAGTAAAGCCTATGACCGGGTCGAATGGTGGTTTCTCGAGCAGGTTTTGGTCAGGTTAGGTTTTCCACCCCCATTTATTGATCGTATCATGACTTGCGTTTCCTCAGTCTCTTTCTCTTTTCTCCTTAATGGCTGCAATTTTGGTTTCTTGGTCCCGGAGAGGGGAATCCGTCAAGGAGACCCCCTCTCCCCTTATCTTTTTCTCCTGTGTGCAGAAGTTCTCTCATCTCTTTTACAGGAACATGAGAGTCTTGGGAATCTAAAAGGAATTAGAATTTGTCGGGATGCCCCTTCGGTGTCCCATTTATTATTTGCTGATGATACCATGATATGTGGGCATGCCACTCGGGAGGCGGTGGAGTGTATCAAGGGGGTGTTGGACAAGTATGGCAGAGTGTCGGGACAAGTGATGAATGGACAAAAATCGTCAATGGTGTTCAGTGGGAACGTAGAGAGGAATTTTTAAGAGGGGCTGTCTAGTATTATGGGAGTGCGGAGGGTGGAGAACTTGGATTTATATCTTGGGCTACCGTCGGTGATTGGTAGGTCGAAGAAGGCGGTCTTCTCGGGGTTGGTGGAACATATAAAACGCCGTATTCAAGGGTATTCGGAGAAGTTTCTTTCGATGACGGGCAAATAAGTGCTTATTAAGGCGGTCTTGCAAGCAATACCGACATATGCCATGAATTGTTTCTTAATTCCCGAGTGTATTATTGACGAGATTGAGGCTGCCATCCGGAGTTTTTGGTGGAACAACGGAAAGATCAGAAAGATTCATTGGCTTAGATGGTCTTCGCTCTGTACGAGTAAGCGGTCAGGAGGCTTGGGTTTTAGAAACCTGAAGCTATTCAATTTAGCGATGTTGGCGAAACAACTTTGGAGAGTGGTTAGAAATCCGGATAGCCTGCTTAGCCGTATATATAAGGCTCGATATTTTCCTAATTCTGATCTTTGGAATACGAGGCTGGGTCGATCACCGTCTTTCGCTTGGAGAAGTCTATTTCAAGCTCGCTACTTGCTGGCAGCCGGAACTAGGTGGAGAGTGGGCACGGGGGAGGATATTCACGTTTGGAGAGACCGTTGGCTGCCGCAGGCACCAACTTTCAGACCGAAATTCAGGGCCGGGGCTCTCATTTCCCCGGAATGGGTCTCGGATCTTTTTCTTCCCAATGCGTACAGATGGAATGAGGAGCTGATCAGGAATTCCTTCTTTGAGGATGATGCCAAGCTGATTCTTGGAATTCAATTAGGGGAGAACCGACAACGGGACGAGATTATTTGGCACTTTTCCAATGATGGAAAGTACTCTGTTCGGAGTGCTTATTTTTTGGCCCTGCAGTTGGCGGAACGGGAGGAAGCCTCCTCCTCCAACATTGAAGACCACAAAATATGGCAGCAGGTATGGAATCTAGATGTTGTTCCTAAAATTAAGACCTTCATATGGAGAGTTTGTCATGGGATATTACCGACAGCAGAGCTGCTGTGTCAGCGCCATGTCTGTGATAGAAGTGAGTGTGTCTATTGTGGGCAGCCGGAGGATTGGTTTCATGCATTGGTTAGCTGTGATTTTGCCCGTCAAGTCTGGGCCTTAGTGTCGATACCATAGATGTTGATTTTGAAGCTGGGCGGTAACTTTAAAGCAGGCCTTAGTGAAGTTCTGGAAAAATTGGACAGCGATGACTGCAAGAAAATGGTTAAAGTGCTGTGGACGCTCTGGAAGTGCCGGAATAATCGAAAATTGGAAGGAATCATCAAGCAACCATACGAGGTGGTACGTTTGGCCCTGCAATACCCAGACCCTATCCCAAACGTAGAAAGTGTCTCGGAGGTGCAGTTTCGCGAGAGGGCAGTCCAAAAATGGGGGAGCCCGACTCCAGGATGGGTTAAATTAAACTTTGATGGGGCAGTTTTTCAAGACACTAATTCTGTAGGTATCGGGGTGGTAGCGAGGGATTCGGAAGGCCAGTGTATTGGATGGGAGACGGATAAGAAGCTTAATATTTCAGACCCTTTGGTAGCGGAGTCGCTTGCGGCTTTATCGGCAGCCCGCCTGGCGAGGGACTTCGGTTGGAAGAAAGTCATTTTGGAAGGAGACAATAGTCAAGTGATCCTCCAATTGATGAACACGGGAGACGATCTCTCCCCCCTGGGCGACATCTTTAAAGACATTAGGCTTATTTGTGCTACTTTTGATGTTTTTCGTTTCTCTGCTATTAGACGTGGTGCGAATATGGTCGCCCACAATTTAGCTCGTAATGCGGCTTCGGCCTGCGTTGGTTCTGTTGATATTCCGTTGTTTGCTTCAAACTTTGTTATTAGTGATTTGCAATAAATTGATCCTGCAGGATCCTTGGTCTTCAAAAAAAAAAGCACGGTATCAATAAAAAAATTAAAATGATATATTAAAAATAGAGTTCATTATTGAAATGCATATTGAGACAATATTAAATTAATTATTGATTATATTTTAAAAAATAAATTATTAAAAAATTTACAATATAACAGTAATGAATGTATTAAAAATCTTTTAAGAATAGAACAATTCTATTTCTTGTGAATAATCATACCACGAGAATATAATAATTTAAAAAAAAAACCTAATAGTTAAAAAAATCATAAATAAATATAAAAATATGTTAAAATTTTAATTATGAAATATAATAAACATATAAACATCTAAAAATAACTACCTTATAAAATAATAAATAATAAACTAATGCAATATCGTAAAAAGTTTAAAATTAATAACTCTTCTTAATTAAATAACATAATTAACAAATATGCATTGACAAATAAAATAATAAAAAAATTATTCAAATGAATATCAATGTCTGAATAATGAATAGTAGTTTGGAGAAATAAAAAATGTAAAATCTTGTAGATCTATACAACATGCAAAATAAATGATACAACTTTCAAAATCGTAAAAGAGAATGAAATTAAGACGGATAAATGATGTAATTAAATAAAATGTAAAAGATAAATTTTGCAATTCACTAAAATTATTACTATTAAAAAATTACAAAAAGTAAGTTAAAAAAGAAAAGACCATAGATTATTTAATCAACAAGACAATGAACGGAAAGTAAATTATAAATTTGAATTCTAAATAAGAAGAAAGAAGATATGAAAGAAAATTTAAGATCTTTAATAAAAGGTCCATTCCAAAAAAATACATATATATATTTTAATAAAAAGGGCTTTGGCCGGTTTATCAAAAAATAAAAAAATAAAAAAAATCATTAAAATTAAAAAAGTCAATATAAAAATAAAAAATTTAGCATAATAAGATTAAAAAAAAACACAAAAAAACTCAAAATAAATTTTTTGAAAGAAAGAAACCTTAAAATAATAAGATTAAATAAATGAAAATAAGCGAGAATAAAAACAAATTTGATTGTTGATAGAATTTTTCTTTTTTTTTTTTTTGCATAAAATATTATTCAAATAAAAATAAGACATACATATTATTGCAACGCAATGTATAAAATAAAATGAAAAAAATTAAAAATAACCAAGTATTCGGTTGATGACTTACCAATTTTTTTTTTTTAATATATATATATATATATATATATATATATATATATATATATAATATCATATAGAAAAATAACATGTTTATGATAAAATATTTAGTAAAATTAACTTTCATTTTAGGTAGAGTCCGATAAAAGTAATCAAATAAATGAATAGGCAACAAACCAATTAGAAGTGAAAGAATACCTCTCTCTCTCTCTCTCTGAAAAGAAGACCCAACAACGCACGAGGTCGCAACGTCGATCCGGCGGTGGAGAACACAGTTCTACCGTCGGATCAACCCAAATCTATTTCACCTTCTCAGATTTGTTCGTCGAAATCCACTCCGATTTGCTGCCACTCTCGTGGCCTCCCAGATCCATTGGCTTCCTCCCAGATCCAGCGGATTTATCTGGTTTACAGCTGTTTTCCTTATCTGTTTTTTCTTTTCGTTATGTTTTATTTCGTTTATCCCCTATGGAAGCTTTATCTCTTCCGTATGGAAGTTTTGTCCCTTCCGTATGAAATTTTAGTTTTATCTTTTTCTGTGTTTTTTCCGTGCAACGTTCTGGTCGAGTTCTCTGCTGTAGGCCAACCTCTTTGTTCTCAATCCGAAGGAAAAGCGGCTGCGGATCTTCAGCCTGATCAGATCGAGATCCACTTGAAAGGAACAATAGTCAAAAAGTTCTTTTCTTTTATTAATTGTGATGCTAATATGATAGCTCACAAATCTGTTGAAATTGCGGCTTCGGCCTGCGTTAATTTTTCTGCTGTTGCTTCTTGTATTTTTCTCGTTGTTTCTCATGATTTGCTATAAGATTCCCCTTTGAGGGTTTTGGTTGTCAAAAAAAAAATAGAAGTGACAGAATAAATCAATATTCAATTATAAAATTCAAAATAATAATCGAATATTGATGAGAATAAAATAACATATAAAATTGACAATCGATTTGAACGAAAGGGTACAAAAACATTAAAAAGAATACTTGTTTAAATGTTGGAGATAATATAGAGAACTGATGAGAAATTTAAATTCATATTCAAGTAAAAAGTATAAAAAATAAATATATAACAGGAGATAATGAATGAGAGCAAATTACATTTCTAGTCCCATACTATATGACCTTTCACATTTTTGATCTCATGTTTTTAAAAGTGTTAATTTTAGTTTTGTAGTATTTAATTTTTATCACTTTAAGGACTTCCATAAAAAATGGGCGATTTGAACCATTAATGTCATTTATGTTTGGAAATATATTAAACGAGGGAGATAAATGTGACGTCTTGAACTCTTAATCTCTTTTTTTTTTTTTTTCTTATTTATTTATTTATTTAATTTTTTTTCACCATCTATCTGTTAATTCACACTACAAAACGTGTTAACTCCTTTTTTCTGTTATCTCAATTTAATTCTTTTATTAATAATTTTTTTATATTATTTCTATCCTTTCTCCTCATATCTTATAATCTATATTTCAATACGATTTTTGTTAGTATAATATATTATCATATTTATTTATTATAATTTAAAATAGTTATATTAAAAATATTTTAAAACATATGTTAATATATTCAAATTTTAATTTTTATAAAAGTTAAATAATAATAATCATTCCGTTACAAACACATTAAATGTGCAGAAAATTACTAATATATTTTATTGGGCCGAATTTCAGTCAAAATCAGATCCGAATTGAAACCAAAAATCGAAGAATTGCTCATTGATTAAAAATATCCATTTAATTAAATTCAATTTACAGATGTTCGAAAAAAAAAAAAAAGGAGAATTGGGTATTGAACTAAATAGTTGGATCCATAAAATATTTGAAAATGAAAGAAACCAAGTGATTATAAAGTCACAAATTATTTAATCAAACAGGATACAATCAATAATGCTCAAAACTTCTAAACATTAGGCACAAAATACTATATGTATACGACACAACCGAACAATTTGTTTACAGTGCATCCTAACCCTATTAATCATGTTCCATGATTGCCGGTGACGAAGCTTGTGGCAGCAGAGGTCTTCGCTTACACAGCGGTGCACAAGATTTAATACAACCAAGATTGATACTGCTAGGAACACTGAGGCATGCCTTGACGCAGTTATTGCACGCATCATCTGCAATTGTCATGAATATCACCATAACCATAGGTCTAAGCCCTTTGCCTCCATTTTTGGGATGAAAATACTTTAAAACTTATTCTGAATGTTGAAATAGAAGAAGCCCTTTTTATAGGCGGATGAATTCTTGTACAGGCTCCCTTTTAGCTATATATTATGATAATCAAATAACACTTATTCCCTAAATCTAACTTTAAATAAACCTTAAATATTCAAGAATGTAATGGAGCTTTAAGGAACCCTTATGGACCACATATTATATCTTTTATAATTTTTTTTTCTTATATTTCCAAGTGAATCTACTTGAAAGTTGAAATATAATCTCACTTTGTTAGATTTTATATACATCAAAATTTCTTAATTATAGTATGATTACAGGTATGGATTAAAAATTATATTCATGAATATATGGGTGTATAAAATCTAAGGTTTTCTTTAAAAGAAAAAAAAAAGATGTTTTCAAAAGTAATATTTGTGGCTTTGTCTTAGAAAAAGAGAGATGAGTTAAGGGTGTGAATTATAATCAAGAGTCAGACAGTGTCTTATTATTTTAAATTAATAATTTAAAACCAATAGTTTACAATCCGTTTAATTTGTTCCGGATATAGTTTTTTTTTTTTTTTTAATTAAAAAAACTTATCTTTTCTTCCATAAATATTGTTAACTTATCCCCTGAGGGCTGGTTTCTGTAATTACGAAAACCATAATGGATTTAAATTTATTTAGGCCAAAGTTTTGGGGATCCTGTATAAAATTTAACCGTTATTATTACAATTACAGTTATTGTTTTTAATTTGATTTATAGCTGTGTGTATACGCTAATATGGACTTCCTTTTTTATTGTTTCTATTTTATTTTTTTTTGTCATTTTGGCATATGCAGATGAAATGTTGAGCTGCGTGCACTACGAGTGCTTTAGTTTTCCCTGTGAAGTATGAAGGTTATGATGCTTCGTGGAAATAATGCAGTGACGTATATGGAAATATATATACTAAGGAATAAAAAGAAAATTAAATTTATTATTAGACTTAATTTATTAATTTTAGATAATTTATATCTTTAATTTTCTATTTTCTTTCCAACTTCTTTTTTTTTAATAAAAAGCAAAGCAATGAAGCGGTTTTGTGGTCAATGGTCATCATCATCAGATGTTCCATGACATAGAAAAGGAGACGAATTATGCAATAAAAATTTACATTTAAATTAATTTGTAGGTTCGATTAACATAACCGTCCCTGCATTGATTCCCTTCTAGTGTGAGATATAACAAGATAATTTAGCTAAAAGTCCTATAATCGAGAGGGCATTGTTTGTGATTTTAAAAATCTCTATGATGTCTAATATTATTCATAAATCTAATTATGGGGGTTATGTGTTATTTAGAAACTCCGAGAGGAGTTTAAGTGCAAATCTATATATATTATAAAAGTGGAGTTGGGTTTTTGGATTCTAGAAACTTTGAGATCGACCAAAATATCCTTATTATAAGTTTTTTAATAAAATACAATTAAGGGGGTTTGTGTAAAATACTAAATTGATATAAAGTTTCTTACAAAATATAGAGCTACTAAAATATCCTCACAATAATTACATCAATAAATATTATTCAAGAATAATGATATAAATACATGTTATAAATTATTAATTTAACTATATTTAAAAACATTTATTAATTTAAAATAAGACTCTTGGTAAAAGTATAATTTCTCCAACTTACCTAAAAAAGATATATAGTTCAACAAGAATTTTTTTTTAATATTACTATATTATATTCAAATTTTATAATATAAGTTATCCATTTTTTTAATTTTAAGGCCTATAATTTAAAATGTTATGATAAGATATATCTAACGAATTGAAAAATAACAAATTGATTCTCTTTATAAATTTTAATAAGTTTTTGTAATTATATAAAATAAAATATTATTTGAATTGAATGAGTTACATAAGACAACTTTCGATAAACCAATCATAATATAATTCTAATTCTATAAGTCCATAGTTCTAATTGAGTTCATAAATGTAACGCCCCAAATTTCCAGAGGTTCAGGTAAGCACGCCACGAGCGGGTCTTTGGGAGTTGGGAGGTTTAATTTAGTTATTTCACTCGTTTATTTACAACTTTCATCCTATTATACGCATCATATCTTCATGCATTTATATGAATTGTCATTAACATGAGTTATGTGAATTGAGTGATATAAGTGACCTAATTGTATTATTTGCCCTTAATTGCTCCTTTATGTAAATTTGTATGCTTAATTGTATGACATGAATGGATTTAAATGATCTTTTGGTTAGAGATGGAACTTGTTTGCATGGATTCAAATATTAGGAGGACTCATGTGCAAATTGTGGGGAGAGACACATATTCATGCAAGACTTTGGTTTATCATGTATCACTTCCATTCCATTCCATTCTATTCCTTTCATCCAAGAGATAAAATCACACACACTTGCACACACTTAATACCGGTAATTACACCAAGGAAGAGAAGGACGATTTCATCTTATAATTCAAGCTAGATTTTGAAGGGATTTTGAAGCTAGGATCATCATCATCATTATACTACCATTTCATCTCATATTTCTTTCTTCTCAAGGTATAACTTGGAGAATTTATGGATTTCTTGAATTGAATATGAGTAGGGTTTATGAATTTAATGATGAATTCTTGCATGTTTGGAGATAGAAGCATGTTTAGGATTAAAAAGGAGTGAAGCTTGCATGAAATATTAAGTTTTATGGTAGATGGGAGCATGAGTTTATATGGGATTTTGGAGATGAATTCTTGATGAGTTGATGCATATTTCATGGTTAGTTTGATGTATAAGTGAAGTATAATGTGTTTATGATGTGTTGGATTAATTGCTTTGGAATGAAATTGCTTTGACTGTTGGTTTTGTGGTATTATGGTTCGGATTCCTCTGTTTTTCTGCTGCTGCGTAGTAGGTCGCGGCCGCGACCGAAAACAGAACAAAATTGGTCGTGCCCGCGACCCACTCACAGCTTTGGCGGAATTTGAGGTCACGCCCGCGACCTGAATTAGGTGTTTTTCAGTCGTGGTCGCGACCCGATTTTGGCCATGTTTCGAGATTTTGAAAAATTAGAGGAAAATTCGGTTAAAAATAGGTGGTCGTGACCGCGACCGTTTTACAGAAGAAATTGGTCGCCCGCGACCCCTGTCTATTCTGCATGAAAATGTGATTTTCGAACTTTTCTCGCATGATTTTCTTGGCTCGTTTCCGGCATGAACACTTCATTGATATGTCATATAATGCATGATATTATGTGTATTAATTATAATATGAGATTTCATGTTTAAGTTCTATAGGGGAGGTTTGTGTAATATTTTTATACTTTGATTTATACCTTGGTTGCTTGATCCTTGCTACATTATTTGATAAAGTGAATATGTTTATGATATTTATTGATTGTAATCGCATGATTGACATTATTTGAACATGCCGTTCGTCTTAAGTGGTTCATACGAGTCGAGTCTTATGTACACTTGTCCTTGTTTCACAGATCACGGTCCGGGAGACGAGGAGTACACGCCTCAGGGTGTTTCCTTTTTTCTTTTGGCTGGTTGGTAAAGGTGAGGTTTAATTCTAGATATATAGAACCCATATAACCCTATGTGATGTTTTAAGCAAAAAATGTATCTATATATTTATAGTTTTCAAACGTTATTGGTTTTCAAAGGAATTACCGGACCATATTGTATTGTATTGATTGATTGATTGATTATTTTGGCAAGTTATTGTATTGCACTGTGGGCCCGAGGGTAGGGTATTGAGCCAACCGGGAAAGCTTGGGCTGACGGGTAACTCTTGCACTATCCTCGCAACTTGAGATGACCCCTGAACCTACTAGGAGATTAGTGGGGGAAGGAGTTCCGGGCTTAGGGATTCATGTACCCTCTGCCCAGATTGATTGGATGGTGGGGCCTTGCAATCCCACCATCACCCGGAGGAAGAAGGAGTTATTGAAAATGTTAATTGTGCACTGAAATTGTCTGTATGATCACCTAATCAATTAATAAATTGAATTATTGTACACAGTCGGAGAAAGGTCGGAGAATTGCCCTCACTCGTCGGGCCACTGATTGATTGAATTGTAAATTGGATAGTTGTAGCCTCGGACGAGAATTACTTTAATAATTGAACTTCTATTGTTTTCTGTATAAAATCTTACCCGAGTTTATAACTTGCATGGTAATTGCGCTTATAATTATAAACCCCTCACTCAGTCTTTTGGAGACTGACACCTCACATTTTCAGTTTTTGCAGGATTGAGTGCTAGGTGGGATCGAGTCAAGTCTGTTATTGTTTTGGGTCTAGCACTTGTCATTTTCATTTCATGTACATTATTGATACTTATGTTATTATGTTTTGCTCTTGAGAGTTGGGTTGTAAATATTGAAATGTTGACTATGGACTCATATTGATAATGTATGTATGTATGTATATTATGCTTTCGTTTATTGGTTATGCATGTGCCTATTTAATTGAGGGTTGTCCCGCCTAGCAAGTGAGTCGTTTTTTTTTTTTTTATTGTCTCCCGTTCGCTATAGGCTTGATTCATGTATGGGTTGTCCATCTCATATGTGGATTGAACTATAGTGCGGGGGATGTGACTACCTAGCGTTTCGGGTGCTACAATAAACTTTCTTAAAGTATAATCATATTATAAATCAGTAAACTTATCTAATTAACAAAATAATATAATTGAATGATTTACATAAAATATTTTTCAATAAATTAATTAATTCTAATGTACTATTTTTTAATGAACTAATACTAATATGATTGTAATTATCTAAATCTAACTATCTATATAATCTTCTTTTAGTTTATATGATCAAATATAAATTAAATACGTAAAATTAGGAATAGCGTTTTTGGTTTTATAATGCTGAATATACCACAATTTGGAATTATAAGTCGTTAGACCAAAGTTGCTTTAAATTGAGAATTCTAAGAAGACTCAATGTGTGTATATAAAAAAAAGATATAATCTGATTTTATAAATAATTTTTATAGCATTCGATTAAACATTCCTTGAATTTTTTATACAAATATACCATTTTAATTATTTCTACGACATACATAAAATCAATTATAAAAAAAATTAATATAAATATGAAATAATACTCATTGGAAAAATACAAATAAAAAAATAGAATGCAAGATCAAATGACAAAGAGAATATAAAAAAAAGAGATAAAAATAGCTGGTTAAGAGAAAGAATAACGTGATTTTAATATATAAACACACACATACCAAAATTAAGGACAACTGTGAAGTATCTCTACAAACATATTATAAAAGACATGACAAAGTGAGAATTAATATCGCGTACAGTGGTAAACAAAATTTCGAAAATTAGATTAAAATTTTCAAGATGCTAGATTGGATGTTAGCTCAAGAAACAATATGAAGAATTTTTTAATTTAATTTGAATGAAATTGATCCAGTAGTTATCAATTTAGATCTACATTTTCCAAAGTAACAATACACAATTTATTGGACGAATCAAAATTTGAAGGATATTTTGACTTGGGATCATTGCTCTGAAACAATGGTTCTTGAACAGTTTTCAATGTACTCGAACAACCAAAAAATAAAATAAAATAAAATTATAAAGAATTTCCAGAGAATTGCGAATGAGATAAGCCAGGTAAATATTCAAAAATTTTGGAGAAAGAATTGATGGCAGAGTATTAAAAACTATTGCAACAAGAAGAGATTATTTGGTTTTAAGAGTCGAGAATTAATTGGCTCCAATTTAGGGGATAAACATTCACGTTTCTTTCATCTCTCCACCAAAATGAGAAGTAGAAGGAATCAAATGAATGCTCTCAAAATAGATAATAAATGAGCAAACAATAATGATCAACTGAAGCCACAACCTTGAGAATAATACACCAAATTATTCAGTGGGGATACCATTGAAGAGATGACGAGTCTTATACTCTTGGTATTAGTTTGCACCAAAGAACCCTGGGCATTAGTGGAAAAATAACTTGGCAAAAATGACCTCAAATGATGAAATCTTGAGGGTAGTAAATAACATGCACCTGTACAAAGCTCTAGGAGTACATGTTTTCCAAACTTACTTTTTTTCAAACCTATTAGGATATAGTAGGAGACTCGATGGTGAAATTTATCAATGATTGCATGGAGAGAGAATCAATTCTCAGGAAGGATTATCAGGTGTTTATTTGTCTAATTTTAAAAATTAATGCTTAAGAAAAATAAACGAGTTTCGGCCCATTACGTTGTGCAACGTATTGCTCACAATGATCACCAAAATGATTATAGTCCGTTTAAGTCTTATATCAAAGAAATTATGGGATCAAACTGTAATAGCTTCATTCCCGACCGAGGCACCTATTATAATATCTTGATGCCTAAAGAAGTGTTACGAATGCTATATCACTCCAACGATAGAAAAGGGGTAATCACTTTAACTTTATTCAAATTCCCGACTGAAATCATCAATATCATTATGAGCAGAATGTAGAGGATATAACCGGAGATTCTATAGAATGGTGAACAGATTAAAGCTGTACGGATGTGTGGCATTGGATAAGGCAATCACTCTCCCCTTATTTGTTTGTAATATGCATAAAACAACTTACATATATGATTGAGGTGATCATTTCATCCGGATTTGGAAGCTAATTAAGGTATGTTAGAGAAGCTGTCACATGATCTCACACTTGCTTTTCGAGAACAACTTAATATTGGTTGCCAAAGCTAACCTGGATGGAGCAAAGTGCATTCAAGGTATGGTGGCGGCATTTCTCTTTGGGCCTCAAATTAAACTTAAGCAAATCACATGTGTTGTTCGCACCTTATGTATAAAATGATTTAATGTAGTAGGCTACTAGAATTTTGGGTATGTAAATTACAGATAACTTAAAGAACTATTTGGGGGTGCAGATGAATGTTAGTTGAAACTATAATGAGCATTTCTCGACTGTGATTAAGAGAGTCGAATAACACCTCTTGGGATAGAAAGCCAAAACGAAAAATCTTTCTGGACGAAGGACACTTATTCAATCCATCACGATCTCGATCTCCATCTACCATGTAACGCCCGCTTCTTTTCGTCTGAGGTACGACGTCGCACGTGTGAGTTCTATTTGCGATTTATGTGTTTTTGTTTCATGCACTTTGAGTTTTTGTTGTCTTAGGTTCCGCCTAGCTAGGGAGTGAGTGTGTCTCCCATTTTTCCTAAGTTTGACACGTGTACGGATTTTCCCATTTTGTATACTGGTTGTAGCACCCTGGACGAGAGCACCACATCCCCCGCACTATGAGTTCAATCCACATATGAAATGGACTAATCCATACATGAACCAAACTCACAGCGAACAGAAGACAATGAAAAGGATAGTACTGGCTAGGCGGAATCTAACCCTGGAACAATTCAAATGAAACGAAAATGCGAAAGCAAGACAATGACGTATTCAATATCCATGAAAATAAGTGCAATTCCAAATAAAAGTAAATTCGGGTTCTACTAAGCAATGCACTTTTCCTAACCTGTCCCGAATCAATTCCATGCAATAATATAAAACGGGTTCAACTAAGGTCCTAGAAACCTGTCCCGAGTTCAATTCAATTCAATAAATGGCACTCCAACTCAATAAAAGAATCAGTACGATACAATAATCAATATAAGATGCAGTGAGTGTATAAGTGCAGGACTTGGACAAAGATATAAAGAATCTAACTTCGCCTAGCAACCACCTGTAAAGAACCTGGAAGAAAAGGGAAAAGAGGGATCAGTCTCTAAAAGACTGAGTGAGCAAGAGGTATACATATATATAGAAACATGCACATGCAAGCTGTAAAGTAGTTCCCGTTAGGACTATCAATTACTCTATGCTCGGACTTTACAACTATCAATTTAGACACTTAATTACAATTTTGGGCTATCAATGGCTCGGCGAGTGAGCGTGCACAATCTCCAACCAAACTCCGACAGTGTACAATGATTAGGTTTTAGTTTTAAAGGCGATCATGTAGTTCAATCGATACTATACAGTGCAATCAGTGCAGTAGTGTAATCACTCAGTGCAATGCAGTCAATGCAGTCAATAAAATGGTCCGTGGGGCAACCTGTGATGCCGAATTCACCCACACTATCTTTTTTTTCCCTCCGGGTGATAGTGGGTTAGCAAGGCCAACCATCCAGTCATGGTGAGTAGAGGGTGCATGACTCCCTAAGCCCGAAACTCCTTCCTCCACCAATCTCCTAGTGGATTCAGGGGTTATTCCAACAGTGTGGGACTGTGCAAGACTTCACCGTCGGCCCGATACCTCTCTGGTTCGCTCAATACATAAGTCCCAGGTCCCTCAATCAATGTGCAGTACAGTATCTCGCCAAAACAGGAAAGGTCAGTAAATAACAATAACAATGGGTTCAATTTAGTAAAACTTTACTAGATTACACGCTTGAAAACAATATAAATATAAGTACGGTTTTTAGGCCAAAACTTACTCATGCAGGTTTTAGGGTTTAATACGTAACTAGAATGAAAACACCCTCACCTGACAAGCGACGAGACCATACAAGGCTGCAAGACAGTGCCTATTCGATCAATGATCTCCGCCCTGGAGAAGAACTGGACAAGAAAGGGAATATTGTGTACTCGTGAGAGAAGACTTAATAATGGTACCAATTATGACGCAAGGCGTAGTCATGAAAGGAAATGACATAGAATAATATTATGGGACATCATGAACATAATCATGTATGAAGTGAATCATATAATAGCATGTATCGAACATATAAAAGCTTAGAAAAGGAATTGCATTACATAAAAGGAAGCAGAAATTCATAGACACACTTTGGAGCATGGGAACGGCCGTTCCAGGTTTCTGTTTAAAATGGGCAGTGTCGTTCCCGGCTCCCCGAATTAATCCCGAGCATTTGTAAAGAATTGCCATTTTTGCCGGGTGGGAACGACCGTTCCGGCTGTAGGCCAAAACTGGGGAGGGCCATTCCTAATCTCGCGCGCCAGATCATTGAAAGGGTTGGGAACGGCCGTTCCGGAAAACAACTAGGGAGGGAAGGACCGTTCCCATTATGCAAAAGATGCAGAAACAGAGCACCAGAATAGGGTATGTTCGAACTATCACCCAAAATCATCAAATAACCATCAATCAACTCTCAAGTGCAATAAATCATGAAAAAACTTGCTAGCATACTTAAACTGCAATAAAATCCAACATAAATACTTATTTCATGCTTCGATCATCAAGTATTCCAAATATGAAACCCATATGCAATCATGTCATCCAACACCATGGTTTCAATATATATGCATGAAATCCAAGTTAAAAGCATAGGATCACTCTTCTAACAACTAATTCACACAAGATATTCTAGCTTCAATCCATAATTCAAGAGATCACATATATCACTTATAAATACCTTGAAAGAAAAGAGATGAGATGATGATGATGATTGAGCTTCAAAGTTACCAAATTATAGCTTGAAAATGATAAATCCCAACTCTCCTTCTTGCTTGGGTTTGATCGAGAGAAAAGGGGATAGAGAGCAAAGTGTATGTATGAAATGTTGTATATGAGATGAGGAATGTTACATGATGCTTCTCTTAAAGGGATGACAAGCCACATTTTGCAATTAAACCCTCCAAGTTAGGAAAGTCATACAATTAGGTTCTAAGCTTATGAAAATTGATCAATTTAATCTAATTCAATTTTTGCAATTAAGCCCTCAATTTGTAAAAGTAGTCAATTAAGGACACATAAACAATTTAGTCACGTTCGACAATTAATTCACGTATCAAGAAATTACGAATCATACAGTAATTCTGAAGTTGGCCATAAGTCTCATATAAACACTTAGGAATATAATTCACAAAAATATCATGTAATGCATAACTTGAAATTGGGGCGTTACAATCTCTCCCCCTTAAGAGGACCTGGTCCCCTCCTCGAGTTTCGAATTTTAAAACAAGTGACGAGAGAGCCCCGTCTCTCAAGTAACCAACGAGAGAATCCCCGTCTATCAAACAAGTAATGAGAGAACCCCGTCTCTCAAACAAGAAATGAGAGAACCCCGTCTCTCAAATAAGCAATGAGCCACAAGAACAATTAAATAAACACTCACGCAACTATCACACAATGAACAAGTAGGAAAATATTAACTACTTCAATTATCATTCATGCAAAAGCAATTTTCAAGTAACAAGGAACCATATACAATAATAGTAAAATGCATGATGCATGTGATATGTATGTTTAAATATACCGTTCACTTTCTGAGTGAGCAGGAGGTGTACATATATATAGAAACATGCACATGCAAGCTGTAAATCCCGAGCATGGTTTTAGGTAAAGTAGTTCCCGTTAGGGCAAGAAATTAATTACTCTATGCTCAGACTTTACAACTATCAATTTAGACACTTAATTACATTTTCGGGCTATCAGTGGCTCGACGAGTGAGCATCCACAATCTCCAACCAAACTCTGACAGTGTACAATGATTAGGTTTCAGTTTTAAAGGCGATCATGTTGTTCAATCAATACAATATAGTGAAATCAGTGCAGTAGTGTAATCACTCAGTGAAATCTGTCAATGCAATCAATACAATGGTCCATGGGGCAACCCGTGGTGCCGAATTCACCCACACGATCTCCTTTTCCCTCCGGGTGATGGTGGGTTAGCAAGGCCCAACCATCCAGTCATGGTGAGCAGAGGGTGCATGAGTCCCTAAGCCCGGAACTCCTTCCTCCACCAATCTCCTAATGGATTCAGGGGTCATCCCAACAGTGTAGGACTCTGTAAGAGTTCACCGTCGACCCGATACCTCCCCTGTTCGCTCAATACACAAGTCCCAGGGCCCACAATCAATGTGCAGTACAGTATCTCGCCAAAACAGGAAGGGTCAGTAAATAACAATAACAATGGGTTCAATTTAGTAAAGCTTTACTCGATTACACGCTTGAAAACAATATAAATATAAGTACGGTTTTTAGGCCAAAACTTACTCATGCAGGTTTTAGGGTTTAATACGTAACTAGAACGAAAACACCCTCACTTGACAAGCGACGAGACCATACAAGGATGCAAGACAATGCCTATTCGATCAATGATCTCCGCCCTGGAAAAGAACTGGACAAGAAAGTGAACATTGTGTACTCGTGAGAGAAGACTCAATAATGGTACAAATTATAACACACGACGTAATCATGAAAGAAAATGATATGGAATGACAATTATGGGACATCGTGGACATAATCATGTATGAAATGAATCATATAATAACATGTATCAATCATATAAAAGCTTAGAAAAGGAATTGTATTACATAAAAGGAAGCAGAAATTCACAGACACCTTTTGGAGCATGGGAACGGCCGTTCCGGGTTTCAGTGTAAAATGGGAAGGGTCGTTCCCGGCTCTCCGAATTAATCCCGCGTGTCTGTAAAGAATTATCATTTTTACCGGGTGGGAACGGTCGTTCCGACCGTAGGCTAAAACTAGGAAGGGCCGTTCCCAATCTCGCGTGCCAGGTCATTCAAAGGGTTGGGAACGACCGTTCTGGGAAATAACTTGGGACGGGAAGGGCCGTTCCCATTATGCAGAAGATGCAGAAACAGAGCACTAGAACAGGGGATGTCGGAACCATCACCCAAAATCATCAAATAACCATCAATCAACTCTCAAGTGCAATAAATCATGAAAGAAACATGCTAGCATACTTAAATTGCAATAAAATCCAACATAAATACTTACTTCATGCTTCGATCATCAAGTATTCCCAATATGAAACCCATATGCAATCATGTCATCCAACACCATGGTTTCAATATATATGCATGAAATCAAAGTTAAAAGCATAGATCACTCTTCTAACAACTAATTCACACAAGATATTCATCCAAACAAATAACCCTAGCTTTAATCCATAATTCAAGAGATCACATATATCACTTAAATATACCTTGAAAGAAAAGAGATGAGATGATGATGATGATTGAGCTTCAAAGTTCCCAAATTATAGCTTGAAAATGATAAATCCCAACTCTCCTTCTTGCTTGGGTTTGATCGAGAGAAAAGGGGATAGAGAGCAAAGTGTATATATGAAATGTTGTATATGAGATGAGGAATGTTACGTGATGCTTCTCTTAAAGGGATGGCAAGCCACATTTTGCAATTAAACCCTCCAAGTTAGGAAAGTCATGCAATTAGGTTCTAAGCTTATGAAAATTGATCAATTTAATCCAATTCAATTTGTGCAATTAAGCCCTCAATTTGTAAAAGTAGTCAATTAAGGACACATAAACAATTAAGTCACGTTTGGCAATTAATTCACGTGTCAAGAAATTACGAATCATACAGTAATTCTCAAGTTGACCATAAATCTCATATAAACACTTAGGAATATAATTCACAAAAATATCATGTAATTAATAACTTGAAACTGGGGCATTACAATGGTCGAGCCTCGGTGCGGGGGAAGTCGCATCACTTCGCTCAGGGCGCTACATCCTTAAGTGGTATCAGAGCACTTGGTTGCAAAACCGGAGCTCAAGGGTTATGTCTTGTTGGTTTAGGTTGAACGGCTTAGGAAATGTGCTTATTTGCTTTAATTGTTCAGTTTTGCTTCCTTTTATATGCTAAATTATGTGGTTTTATCATTTACATATGCATAGACTAACCAACATGCATGAATATTTATGGTTTGTGATTGTAGGATGCCTCGAGGTCGTCCACGTCGTGGCCGTTCACCAGAATATTAGCTGGATCAAGGATTGCCTCTTCCACCACCATCGATACCTACTGCGTAGGACGCTTATGCAGAGATGTTACATTTTTATAGAGAGGCTCGGAGACAACAAACTCAACCAGTTCCTCAACCAGAGAGGGTTGTTATGGAGCCCGCATATGATATATTTCGGAGAAACAACCCATCTCAATTTGTGGGGACTACTGATGATATCGCGACAGAGTATTGGTTGACACAGATTAGTCGTATCTTTTAGATTTGCCCATGACGGAGGAGGAAAAGGCCCAGTGTACCATTCATTTACTTCAGCAGACAGCCTATGAGTGGTGGGAGAGTGTTCAGTCCCAACTTGAGGCAATGGGTACGGCGATTTCTTGGGCCGTATTTGAGAGGGAGTTTCAAGCTCAGTATATCCCTTAGGTGGCTATGGAGAGGAGAGACCAGGAGTTCATAGATTTGAAGTAGGGTACGAAATCTGTTGTGGAGTATATTGCTGAGTTTAACAGGTTGGCACGCTATGCTCCTCATATCACGAGAGATGAGAGGAGAAGGAGCTCCAAATTTGTGAAGGGCTTGAGATTTGAGTTGCAAGATGCTTTACTTGGTCATGACATTTATGATTGGGCCACAGCTACCAGCAAGGCCCTTATGGTTAAGGCACAGAGAGCCAAGCTCTATAGAGAGGGAGCTTATGGGAGTTCTAGTTCGGGGTCTGGGAGTAAAAGTACCACCTCAATCTCAGCAGCACCGCCCTCAGGACAAGAAGGGCAAGGCTACAGGAGGTTGCCCAGTACCACCGCTTCCACAGATTACTATCCAGGTGGTTGTAGACATCATAATCGCCCTAATCACACCGAGGATCATTATTGGAAAAAGTTAGGGAGGTGACTTATTTGTGGGAGTGCTCAGCATAAGATGGATAAGTGTGATAAGGAGAGGATCCCATTTATACCTACAGGAGAAGCCCAGCAGGGTGTTGTAGCTCGTGTTTATGCCCTTGAGGGAGAAAAAGAGCAGGCTCAGGTTGACCCCGTAGTCGTGGTGGAATGTACACTTTGTATTCATAGCACGAGCATTCATGCATTTTATGGTCCGGTTACTACGCACTCATTTCTTGCACATGTAATTGCTAATACCTTGCATTTACCTGTTTCATGTTCTTCTATGTGGTATTATGTGACTTCTCCTTTGGGTGGTTGTTTCAAGATGGATCGTGTATTTCGTGATTGTCCAGTGAGGGTTGAGGGACGTATATATCCAGCTAACTTGATCGAGATGTCAATGAAGAGGTACGAGATGATTCTCGGGATGGATTAGTTTTATGAACACCGTGTAAAATTTGATTGCTTTGAGAAGAAAGTGATATTGGGTTTTGGAGTTGTTACGGGGGTGAAATCAAAAGATAGCCCTTTCATATCACTTATGGTAGTAAAGAAACTTGTTCGAGACGGAGCCACAGGTTATGTTGCTTACCTTCTCAACCGATCAAAGGATCAGTCAAATTTGGAGGAAACATAAGTAGTCAAGAAGTATCCGGATGTGTTTCAGGAAAACTTGGGGGCCTTACCCCCCCTGATCGGGACATAGAGTTCGTGATCGAGTTGTCTCCTGGAGCCGAGCTTTATTTGAAATCTCCATATCGAATGGCTCCTGCGGAACTTAAAGAATTGAAGACTCAACTTGATGAACTCTTGGCAAGTGGATACATTCGACCAAGTTCATCGCCTTGGGGAGCACCGGTGTTATTTGCGAAGAAGAAAGGTGGGTCGCTCCGTATGTGCATCAACTATCGGGAGTTGAACAGGATGACAGTGAAGAAAAAATATCCCCTCCCAAGTATTGAAGAGTTATTTGACCTACTCCAAGGGTCGAGAGTTTATTCTAAACTTGACCTCGATTTGGCTGTTATTATTTTTTCATTGGCAAAGTGGCGACACTATTTCTATGGTGTCACTTTTGAGGTTTTCTCTGATCATAAAAGCCTTCAATATCTATTTACTCAAAATGAGCTTAATAGGAGACAAAGAAGGTGGATGGAGTTCCTCGAATACTATGATTGTACCATTCACTACCGTCCGGGTAAGGCGAATGTGGTTGCCGATGCTTTGAATCGGAAGGCTAGTGTGGCTCATGTGGAAGTTGGAGAAGAGAGTTCAGGATCCGAGGTTCTTATTTCAAGACCGAGAGGGGTCAACATCTCGGTTCAGCCCGATTTAGCTCAAAGAATTCGAGATGCTTAAGAACCTGATGAGTAAATTCAGAAACAAGTTCAGAAAGCAAGGGAAAATCCTGAATCCAAGTTTGGATTTGATGATATAGGGATTTTTCGGCACAAGACTCGTGTTTGTGTGTCTAAAAGCTACAACGCTTTGTTCTTGAAGAGGCACACAAGTCTGCATACACCATATACCCGGGAGGCAATAAGATGTATACTGTAACGCCCCGTGTTTTCCTACGTACAGGTATACGACACGTGTGATTTTATTTTACGTTTTATATGAATTTCATTTCATTTATATGTCTTAAATTAATTTATAACTTGAAATATTTGTTTAAAATTTGCATTTGTGATCCTATTTGAAATATGAATATGCGATTGGACTCGTAAAATTATGAATTGCATGAATCTTATGTAAATTTTATGAAATTGTATGATTTATGTATACCGTGGGCTTAATTGCACTTAATTGAAAGTTAAGGAGTTGATTGAAAGTAAGCATTGAGCTTAATTTTCACTTTTTGAAAGTTTAGGGACCTATTTGAATAATAGGCCTGTAACATCCTGCTCGTCCGATTTATAAGGTACGCCACGTTCCAATCTTTTTATGTGTTTAATTATATGATTTTATATTTTTCGTAGCCTTATTTTGAACTCTTTTAGAGTTCAGGGGCCCCTTTGTAATTTTCTCTTTTTAGGGGTTTTTCGGTCATTTCTCGTTTGATCGAGTTTTCGAACCCTTCAACGCGTTCGGGGCATCGAGAAGAGTCCGTAGACTCTAAGTTTACCCAATTCTGACGTCGTTAACCCCTTCTTCGACCGTTTTCGTGTAAGAGGACCCGAGATATAATACCCGGATCCTCGTTTTGCGTGCCATAATTCAGCTTCAGCCTCCCTCTCTCTTCTCTCCCGCGATTCGTCACTATTCACACACACTCACGGTGTGTTTTCATGCACAACTCAATCTCGCTCATTTCTCGATGGATTTCGACGAACCACTAGTCCATTTCGACGAGCTCGACGACGCGGTCACAACCATACCAAGAACTCGACCAACCGACGACCGACGGCAGAGATATTTACGATTTTCAGTCGCGCAGGTGGGGAGTGGCGGAGCCGCCACTTTGCCGGCGGTTTCCGGTGCCTTTTCGGCGACACGCGCCATGGACCCAATTAAAAGACTTTCCCGCACATCGAATGACGTTGGCGGCGCGGCCAATGGCCACCGGACGGCGGAGCATGCGCCGCCTGAAGCTTCCGTCGCTGCGTGTGAACAGTGACACGGCGGCGCTCCGGCGACCTTTTCCGACCAAGGTTAGTGTTTTCCAAGGTTTTTGGACCCCCTGAGTTCATTTCCGGTATCGTTTTCACCGAATTTTGGCCGTAGGTGGTGGTTCCTGGAGGCGTGCGACGGCAGAAACTTCGGAGGCTAACGGGGGCCTTTTTCGGTCATCTTTTGGCCTCGGGCCCTTCACGAAAGTTGTTCGGAACGACGAGAACTAGTGGCCTTTGATCACACGACTTTCAATTTGGCCGTTTGGTGGCGGATCGCGGCGGCATAGCGGCGGTTCGATGGCGGCACCACCTCCGGGGATTTTTCCGGAAAGAAAGCTTAGGGCTTTCGTAAAGCTCGTCACGGGTAAGCCGATGCCTCTTTCGGATCTCATTTTGGTTCACCGGTTTGAAAGTAATTGAAGTTTGAAGATTTTAGGGTTTTCGTTTTCTTGGATTTTAAATTGGAGACAATTGGCTTGGAATTTGCAGAAATTGATCGAGGAATTGGATTGAGCACGACGAATCCTTGCACGGGTGATTTTTCGGGATTTTTTCGGCACGCTCCGGCGACGGCCCGCCATTGTTCCGGCGGCTCCGGTGGCGGCGATCAGGCGGGCTTCGGACAGAATGTCCGTCTCGTTATGGTGAGTCCGTAGCCGCTTTCCGTTCGTTAATCGGACACTCGGTTTATTTTCTGTGAATTTATTTGTATAATTGTGAATATTTAATTATTTGTTCTAATTGTGATTTTAGCGCGAGATACTTGATTTGCCGATCGAATTGTACTTCAATGTATATTAAATGATTGTATGAAATATAATTTGATATATTTGAACGTCTTGATTTGCAATTTGATTCTGGTTTGTTGAATTTGTTAATTGTTTAATTTGACTTGGTAAACTTTAGTAATTAAATCTAATATGTAATACATGAATTTAATATGTAAAATATGAATTGTATGAATTGAGTAGGGTTAGAATTTGATTTGTAACCTTGTGAAATTTGTATGATTTTGGAAGCATGCTATTATGATTTATTTGATCTATTAATATGTGTCAATTGGTATGAAAGGTGCTAAGTGAATTTGCATGAAATGAATTAAGTAAACTTTGTTAATTAAATTTGTTATACAATCCATGAATTGTTTGTGTGATAAATGAATAATATGATTTGATTAAATTATGTAATGTTTCTTCTGCAAATTATTGCTATGCATTTGATCCCTGCTTGTGTGATTGCATTTGCCATGCGTCTCTGTGGGGTTGTTTAAGTCTGAGTCTGAGTCGTATGTTGTGTTTTGTGTGTCCAGTTGGTACAGGTGCACCCGGGGTGGTGACTTGTGGTCGTGCAGGTTCCGGGGTGGACCTTCTGCTTTGTGGTCTGCAGAGTTTGCTATCAGGTGAGGTTAGGATATAGTTATACCCTAATAAAATGTGCCAGTTTTCGAATGCATGCGACTTATAAGCCTTTATGTATATGTAGATATGTGTAAGATACGTATTTTGTTGGCTTTGCTATAAGTTTGAATGTATGAAGTTATGTATAAGCCTATGTAAGCTTAGCTTTGATTTTGTTATGATTTTGAGGTCAGTCTGCGTGATATGTGCGTACGATAGCTAAGTACGGTATGCATGAACTATGTCTGTCCGTCTGTAGCGGGTTAAGCTTCTGATTTTCGTGATCTGTGTAAGTGTGGGGCCCCAAATTCTGTGTATGGGATGTACCGGAACCCACCTGAGCGTAGGTTGGGGGATGGAGTCCGAGGGTTTGAGCAGCATTGAGCACTCCCCTCTTCCGCTTCTGGATGGCTAGGGTCGCGCAACCCTTCCATCACACCTATCTGGTATGTTATGCTTTGTTTTGTTTTGTTCAGTCTGTCTGTGTGCTTGTACCCGCCGAGTGTTCTGTCTGTCCGTCTGTCATAAGTTCGTGAAACGGGGGTAGATTCTTAAATTAAGATAAAAATTGGTATACTTTTATACTAATAAGTTATGTTCCGATATGTGTGCTAAGTCTGCATGATTTTGAGCGTATGTTTTGAGTTTTGTATAAGCTAAGTTTTGTCAGTTCTGTTTTGATAAGTCACCCTATATATATATTATCACGGGAAACTATTTTAGCGTGCAAAAACTAACCCCGGGTTCACGAACGTTACTTTTATTATGTGCTGTGCTCTATATATACGTAGGTGTGTGTGGGTAGCCCCTCGCTCAGTCTTTGGACTGACCCCTCCCCTTTTATGTTTTTAGTTTGCAGGTTTTGCGTTGGAGTTCGTGCTAGGAGGCATTGTGTCGTGTTTGTCTTGTCTGTGTCTGTTCGTTTAAGTTGGTTAAATATTTTGTTCTGAATTTTGATTTATAAATTTCGTATAAGTTATGTTGTGAGCAGGTTGCTTATATGATTTGATTGATTAGAATTCGGGACAGGTTAGGACAGGTGCTTGGATTAGTTGAACCCGTCTTGCTGTGTAATTGTTCGGGACAGGATAGGACAGGTTGGATAGATTAGTTGAACCCGTGTAGATGATTTTGTTTTCGGTATTGCTCAATGTGTTTGTTGTATGAAAGTTTTTGAAAGTTGCCATTTTGTATTGCTTCTGCCATCTTGTTTCGCTTATTTTCTACTGTACAGGGTTAGGTACCGCCTAGCTAGTGGGTGTGTTTTTCGTTAGTCACCCGTTCGCTATGACTTGGTGCGTGTGCGGACTCTCCATTTCGTACACGTGTCGGGTCATAGTGCGGGGGTGTGATACCCCACCGCTTGGGGTGTTACAAGGCCACCTTAGACGGTTTTTTGAATATCTTGAGCTCCGGACCTCGAAATCGAGATCCATGTAACGCCCCAGTTTTTCAGTCGTATAGCATGACTTATGTGCTTATCAGTTTGCACAAATTAATTGTTTATAAGTGTTTTATGTAATTAGTTTTATTATTTAATTGTTAATTATGTGATTAATTGAAATATATGAAATATTTGAATTGGAATTTATATGATTATTTGAACTACTTGCGCATGTGTGATTTGTTTGCATGTCGTTTCTATATGATTTGAATTCGAAATTTCGTGAAAATTTAATATGTTGGAGATATGTGTGTCATGAATATGGATATGTGCTCGTTTCTTGTTTTCAGACTTCTTTGATTGAGTTTTGAATTTATTTTAATCTTGGAATCCAAAACAGGGGCTAACGAGCAATTAGCGCACCCTTGGTTCCGTATGTGATATCTTGAGCTCGGGAGCTCGGAATTGAGTTCCGTCAACTTCGTTGAACTCATAACAAAAATTTGGGTTTAATGAACCTAGCCTCATATTTTTCAAAAATTATTTGAAACCCCGAAATTCAACCGAAAACTAACACCCCATACACTCTCCCAACCGAACCAACCCTCACTCAAAAAAGAAAAGCTCAGCCAAACCCTTGCTTCCAGTTTTATCCCGTCACCCTTGCCAAGCTTGGAGATTTAAGGCTCAAATCTCTTCCATCTTCGATCCAATTCACAAGGTGAGCTTAAGGTTGTAAAATAAATTCATTAAGTGTCATTTTAAGCCATGCATCCCTAATTTTGACCTCATATTCATGGAGTTTTAAAGATATACATGAATAGTTAGGTTTTGATATAAATTCTTGATCTCTTTGATTCCATGGAGCTTTTGATTGATTGTAAGCATGGAAGTCATTATCTTAACTCCCTTATTAAATTTATGGACTTGTATTTTATGGTGGTTAAGTGTTGAATGAGATACCATTAATGAGTTTGGAAGAAAATTTCATGAAATGATCACATAACCCTCCACCTCACGTTTGATTACTTTGGGAACATGTTTAAGTGTTGTTTTGGAGTTGTTTTGTTGCATATTTGTTGTTATATCATACCTGATCATGATGGTTAAGCTTGGCTTTGCTATTGCTCTGTTTTCATGGCGTTTTGTTGCTGGAACGAGCAGGGTCACGGCCGCGACTGAACCAAGAACAAACTTGGTAGCGGCCGTGACTCTCTCACAATTTTGGCATAGCTTCAGGTCACGCCCGCTACCTGAAATACACTCATTTCATGTCACGATCGTGGCTTAATTTTGGCCTACTTTCGACTTGTGAAAAATTGGAGGAAAATTCGGAAAAAAATAGGTAGCGGCCGCTACCATTTTGTGAGAAAAATAGGTCGCGGTCGCGACCCTCATGTAATCTGCATGCATTTTCGATTTTCACTCTTAAATTACATGGTTTCCTTTGCTTGTTTTTGATTCATACACTTTATTAACATGTCATATAATGTGTTATCTTGTGTATTATGAGGTTTTATGATTTTTGGTTGAATATTTTCCGAGTTATGCCTCAACGTGCCATTTTGCTCCAAGTGTGTGCATGTATGGATCTTTGCTACTAAGTTGAGCTCAAATTGTTTGTTAATTGTTCTCTTACAACTTGTATGATATGTATATATGTTATACTACTTGTTATGATCATTATTTGAATTTCTTGGATTATTTTGGTATGCTATATGGAAGTTATGAACTTGATTGGATTCAAAAGTTTCTTGAAATGAATGGAAGGATTATTAATATATCTTTAATCTATTAATCGTGCACATGAAAGTTTCCATGACATAATATGATCTCTAGTGCATTCATAACCTATGTTATACTTATCGTATATAGTTTATGGCTCTAATTGATGTAAAATATGAAAGATAGGAAACGCGTGAATATGAAACCACCCCGTATTGAACGTTTTGGTGAGTTACTTGATTATATGACCTCTTGACATGAATTATATTTCTTATGCATCTCATATCATGATCAATGCATTGTCGTGCGTCATATATGGTTCATTTGGAGTCTTGAGTCTCACAAATACACTGCATTGTCCTTTGTACAGTTTTCTCCAGGGCGGAGATGCTAGGTTCATAGGTTATTCTCAAGTCTTCTTGTCTTCTTGGTTTTCGGTAAGGTGTAACAGGTGGATTTCTCTACTATTTAGTTAAATGACCCTATATACTCCCAATGTGAAAAGATTTCGGCCAAAATTTATTATATGTATATAGAGTCGTTTCAAGAGTAAATGATTGCAATGTAAAGCCTTTATTTTATGAACCCTACCAAATGTTTTGGCGAGAATGAATGAATGAATGCACAGAATGAGGCCCAGGGACTTAGTGTGAGCGACTATCCGGGGAGGCATGGGCCAATGGTGATCCCTTACACTAATTCCAACTAATGTACGGAGTAACCGGACCTCATTAAGAGTTAGCGAGGAATTGACGCTGAGCGCCATCTGGGGTGTCATGTAACCCCTTTTGGTCAATGCATGGGTAGCCGGGTCTTGCTAACCTGTCCACCACCCGGAGGATGGAGGGGTAAATGATTATGAATGTGCACGAAAGAATGTAATGCATGAAAAGAAAGAAACAAAGAATGAATGTTTAACGAATTACATAAGGTGTTGGTTGGAGATAATGCACGCCCACTCGCCGGGCTACGAAAGACCTAATGGAAATTGGTTGTTATAATCCCCTTTGATGATTTATTTATCTCCCCCACTTGGGAAATATTTCGAAAACCTCAAATGGGATTATAACTTGCATGTGAATGTTTAAATATTGTTTTATATTATACTTATGCCCTGTTTTATACCCACCAGTCTCTTAAAGACTGAACCCGGTTTGTTTTCAGTTTCTTTGCAGGTTTGGAGTACTAGGCGGGAAGTCGAGTCTGTCAAGTTTATTAGTTAAGTTTGGGTCACTTCATATGCATTTTGTAATTAGATTGAATTTTACAAGAATGGACAAATGTTATGATTATGATTATGATTATGCAATTATGTTTATGTATGAATTTTCGGGAATAGGTCATTATGCTAGTTGAACCCGTTATTTTGATTGATTTTGTAGGATTAAATGCTATGCTTCCGCATTTGTCCTTTATCTTTGTTCTTTATTCTTTGGTTTCGAAGGTTTAGTTCCCTCCTAGCCTAATGATTGAGTGAGTCCCCGTTCGCTGTGAGCAGGGTTCATGTATGGACTTTTCATTTCATGTGTGGATCGGGCTCATGGTGCGGGGGATGTGGCGCCTTCCGTTTGGGGTGCTACATCCTAAGGAATGGAGTGAAGGCTTCTTGAAGGTAATTTAGTTCAGGGCTCGGATCATTGAAGAGGTACCGATGATTGAGAGGAGTCAAAGTAAAATAGATCAGGTGGGAATTAAGCACCAAGGGTTGTCAAAAAAGGGTTTCTAAATAAACCTGGTAATTAGAAATCGAGTTTGTAGAAGTCAAGATCGGGAAGAGTTTGAGTTCAGGTGCTCTGGATTTCGACTAAGATGGAAACGATTCGGGAAGGGATTAGAAGGAGCCAAGTAACGTGGTAAATACATATTCATGGAAGGTGATAATGCTAAGGACAGGATTTGAGTTCATTTCCCAAATCCAAGATGAATTGTCGTGTTGTGAGGTCGAATTGGGAAATATGGAGCAACAAATGGAAACGATAAAGAAAGGCAAAGACTCTTTAGAAGGAAATCATGCACTCAAGTACAAGCAATTTGAAAACAAGTTTAATTCACCAATCTAAACTCATAAAGGCTAAGCACGGGAATCTTGATCACGGTGATGATGAGAAGTAGGGTTTGGAACCACATTAGGGATCAATTTTGTAAGAGAGATTGGGTCATGTTGAAGGGTCGATTTCCGAGGAGAAGTTCAGATGCTAATCCCTTGGATGTAGAAGAATTTAGGGATCAAGGAATTGCAATTCCGGACGGTGGAAGATACAAGTTGATGCACAAAGATTCTTGGAAATCTTGAAGACCGTGAGAAAGACAAGGAATAATTAGCAAGTCAAAGTAAGCCCGTGATTAGAGAAACGAGGACAAGCTACCTAACTAACGGCTTACCATTTTGGTGACAGGTTCAAGACATTCATAGCACGTGCATCATACTTTGCATCAAATTATTTAATTTTCCCTACTTATACTTGTTCATGCATCTCTATTTGATTTCATTGCCATAATGTGTTACATATCAAATTGTTACAAGTGTGCCATGTGCATTGGCATTTTAACCCGACATGCATTTTAGTGTTTATTTGATAGGAAGCTCCTTCACCTCATCTATCAAGTATCATTTCAACTGAGCCATATCCGAATTTAGATGAAAAGAAACAATGGGGTTGCACATTACAAGGGAGATGACATCGGGAAAATAAAGAACTTCAAGTAAGGGATAGGTTGATAGAAATGGGATTTCAGAAAAAGAAGCGAGACTAGAGCTGGCTTCGGGGTGTTCGGATCGGACAAGAGTAGGAAAGGTGTTTCAGACATCAAGAGAATCGGAATAGAAGTTGAAAGGTAAAATTTTCAGGTTGTTATTCTAGTTGAAACCCTCCCTAATGAAAAATTTCACATCAAGAATTCCGATGAAGGAAGGATAGCCGGAGTTCAGCATGTAAAGGCAGAAATTTTAAGGGGAAAAGCACGACCAAGAGACAAATTGGAAGAATGAAGTTGTGCCCGAAGAAATATTTTAGTAGGAACAACGGAGATGCAAATTAAGGAAGACCTGGAAGTCCTAATGGCGTTGATCGGAAATGAATAAGACAGTTTTAATGGTTAAACAGGCAAAGTAAGAACTAAGTTACTAAATTCGAGTTGAAAATTTTCACGAGGTATAAGAGAGATGGTTCGTTGAATAATTGTACATATGGAATTCTGATTTAGAGATGATGAAATTATTGGGGAGCTTCTGTGAACTCCTAAGTCAGTGTTTAAAAGAGAAAATCAAATCAAGTTATCATATAAGGGGATGGTGTCAATAAAGATTAATTCAGCTAGGTACTAAAGGGGTTTGGACAACGTACAACAAAGACAATATTAGTAAGTCGTCAATTATTTTCACGATAATTCGGAAGGAAATTAAAAGGAGACAAACCCTAAAAGGGCGATCGTTGGGGAACTTAAATCAAACTTCAAGAATCGTCAAGAACATTTTATCTTCGATTAAAGAATTGCAGGGACCAAAAACCGAATATAACCTTAAAGGTTTAAGAGGGTGAAGGGATAACCTAAACAGAAAATGGGAAAGGATCCGTGTTGAGATGGACCATAATGACAAATATCTCAAGATCAGGACTGAACTTTCAAGGTTGACAAGAGTAGTTATCTTTGAGAATATGTTAAGACCCCGATAGGGATAAAGGTATCAGCTATGGATTTGACATCAGGACGATTGTTCTAAAGGGAATGATGAGGGATCGAAGAAGAGTAGAAGCAGTAAAAGTTAGAAGGGAATCCAGAATAAAATTTTTAGAGAATTTATCACCGCTTCACCGAGGTATACTGAAGAAACTAAAGACAAGTCAAGCACGGAGCTTGGTTTCGGAGCAGATCATGCATTGGATAACAAAACTCACAACTTTAAATTTCTCTACTACAGTAAACGGTACATGAAGCATCCATGACACATGCATACATGGAATTCTCATCTAAATAATTTTATGTTATGTGCTTTGATCTCTTACCGTGTTGAATTGCTTTGTATAATTGATGATTAATGTGAATGATACCTTATACCTACCTTGTGTGACGTACGTGACTTTAATTGTTGTAATTGATGTTAGATACCTTCCTTTTGGTATTGTTCTTTAATGTAACTATTTTATGTTGTGTTACTTGGGAGTATTGGAGACTCCCTTGCATTGTTGTTTGAGAGACGGGGTTCTCTTATTGTTGTTTAAGAGACGGGGTTTCTCTCATTGTTGTTCGAGAGGTGGGGCTCTCTCCTTGTTGCTTGTGAGAGATGGGGGAATCTCTCATTGTTTGTTCGGGCGAGTAATGAATCCGAGGACAGATTCTTTTAAGGGAGAGAGGTTGTAACGCCCCAGTTTTTCAGTGGTGTAGTATGACTTATGTGTTTATTAGTTTGCGCGAATTAATTGTTTATAAGTGTTTTATATAATTAATTTTATTATTTAATTGTTAATTATGTGATTAATTGAAATATATGAAATATTTGAATTGGAATTTATATGATTATTTGAACTACTTGTGCATGTGTGATTTGTTTGCATGTCGTTTCTATATGATTTGGATTCGAAATTTCGTGTAAATTAAATATGTTGGAGATATGTGTGTCATGAATATGGATATGTGCTTGTTTTTTGTTTTCAGACTTGTTTGATTGAGTTTTGAATTTATTTTAATCTTGGAATCCAAAATGGGGCTAACGAGCAATTAGCGCACCCCATCGTTCGCAACAAGCTTATGCCCCTTCGGAAGTGTCGTATAGGCTGGTTTAGCTCAAGTGACTCCGATGTTAGTAAGAATATCCATGATATATTTATGCTGAGATCCTTTATGGTAAAAGCCTCATGTAAAAATGTTTTGACCTTGGTAATTTCAGTTTCATCAGAGCCTGTAATATTCAAGTCATCAACGTAAACCAATAGCATAACAGTGGATGTATTAGTGATCATGGTGAAAAGGCTATGGTCATTATCCGATTGAGTGAATCCATATGTCAGAAGTTTGGAAGTAAATTCGACATTCCAATCTTGGCTTGCTTGCTTGAGCCCATAAAAGGACTTGACAAGCTTGCAAACCTTACCTGCTGGAGCTTTGGTGTAGCCTTCGGGTGGGGTCATGTACATATCCTCGTGGAGGGACTCGTGTAAAAAAGCATTGTTGATGTCTAATTGGTGGATTGACCAACCTTTGTAGTCGCAATGGCTATAAAAATCCTCACTGTGACCAGCTTTGCCACCAGCGAAAAAGAACCAATGTAATCTATCCCTTCGACCTGATTATATCACTTCGCTACAAGACGGGCTTTGTAGCATTCAATTGAACCATCAGCCTGATACTTTATTTTAAAAACCCACTTCGAACCTATAGGTCGTTTTCCCTCGGGAAGTGGTGAAAAAATCAAAGTTCCATTTTTCTCTAATGCAGCTAGCTCCTGTTGCATCGCTTCTACCCATTTAGGGTCCGTATTGGCTTGCTTGTAACTGGAAGGCTCCAAAATCTTGGAGACATTAGCAACAAATTCCATGTGTTGTGAATCAAGGGGATCACAAGGTGCAGTAAGGGGATAAGGTGAACCAGATGGGACCTCAGAAACTGGAGCTGTGGTAGAGATGCATTGTACAGAGTTAGAGATGTAATCTTTCATCCATAAAGGTTTAGAAGTTTGTCTAGTGCTCTTTCTGGTAGGAAGTGGATCAGGAGGATAAAGAGGAGGCACATGAGTAATAGACAAAGGAGCTCCATGGGAATCAGAAGTGATGGGAGGAGTTAGGATTGAAGGGGAGGTTTGGGTAATTTAGAAGATAAAGGGGAGGTTTGTGTAAAGGGGTTTGGTGAATCTGTAAAATCTGAAAGATGTAAAGGTGAAGGATTGGACTTTGGAGCTTGATGGAAAAGGAATATATTTTCATGGAAAACAATGTCTCTTAACATAAAAATCTTGTTAGTGGCCAAATCAAGAACCTTAAAAGCTTTCTAACCTGTGTTGTAGCCTAAAAATACACATTTAATGGCTCGAGGAGTGAACTTAGTTTTGTGAGGATAGTGTTTGTCACATAACAGAGACAACCAAAGACCTTGAAGGTGGAGTAATCAGGTTTTTTGTGATAGAGCAATTCAAATGGAGTCTTCTAGTTTAGAACCGAGGAGGGGAGTTTGTTAATGATAGAAGTAGCCATTAGGACTGATCCACCCCAAAATTTGGTGGGTAATTTAGCTTGAAATAAAAAAGCTCTAGCAAGCTCAAGAAGATGTCTATGTTTTCTTTCTACCCTCTCGTTCTGTTGTGGAGTGTAAGGAGTAGATCTTTGATGAACTATACTAAAGGATTGGAAAAGAGTTTGGCATTCTTGGTTCACGAATTTAGTTCCATTATCAGTTCTAACAGTTTTGACAGTTGATTGAAACTGTGTTTCCACATATTTGAAAAACTATTTTAGGAGAGTTGGAATTTGAGTTTTATGAGTAAAGAGATAAGTCCAAGTTGCCCTGGAATGATCATCAACAATTGTCAGGAAATAATGAGCTCCTGTCATAGATTTTAAAGGATAAGGTCCCCAAGAATCGATATGGAGTAAATCAAAGTTATGTTCTGCATATGAAAGACTGGTGTAGAAAGAAGATCTTGGTTGCTTTGCTAAAGGGCATACATCACAACAAAAAGAAGAATCTGTGGAGCCATTTACGAAATCTAAATGAAACAGAGTAGTATGTGATGCATAGCCCAACCGTTTGTGCCAAAGAGAATAGGAATCGATAGAAGGTTTTTCATAAGTCTGATTACAAGGAAATGTGATTGGATGATTATGAGCTACATACATTTGAATAGCTATAGGATCAAAACTAGTAGAGTCTAAGATGTAGAGCCTTTTATGCATCTTTCCCACAACAATTATTTCTCCAGTTTTGTGGTTTTGCAAAAACCAATATTGAGGAAAGAAGGTAAAAGTAATTGAGGCATCAGTGGCAAGCTTATTAACTGATAAAAGGTTGCAATGAAAAGATGGCACAAACAAGACATCTTTCAGAGTAAGAAGGGGGTCTAATGTAATATTTCCAGAGAACTGAACAAATTTGTTACTTCCATCTGGTAATTGGATGTTTGCAGTATGTGGCAAGGTTTTAGAGTTTTGTAACAACTTGAAATCACAACACATATGATTCGAAGCGCCTGTGTCTACTGATGGTGCAGAAACTTAGAAAGTTGTTTTAACACCAAACACTTTAGATTTGTTTGTGGAAGGAAAGACCATCACAGGCTGGGAGCCTCAGGAATTGGGTTTCCTTTTGAGCGTGGGTTCTTTCAGCTAGGATAACACCAAGAGTGCAAGTGTGACAGGGATGATGCAGCTGAGGTGCGTACAATGTGGAGCTTGGAAGGAAGAAAGGAAAGCAAGGGAAAATGCCCAATTTTATGCAAAGTATTCTTGTGGAAGAAGATGACTTGGGAGAGAATACATGTGTTCTCCCCTATTTATATGTTAGGGGTGAGGGTGGTTTGGGTAATTTGACCAAGTGGTCCCAAACCTGTGTTACCCTAACACGTGGCGTCCTGTGAAGACGTGAGAACGATGGCTCTGAAAAATGGGCGGCGTGCTAGGTACGAGGTGTGCACTGCCACTGTGTCAGAGGTTGTTGGCGAGGGTTGTGTGCTGAGAGGCTCAAGATCTATCCTGCAGGCGTACGGATGCCTTACTTGGGATGGGGCCTACTCGAGCGTGGGTGACGCTCGAAGGGATGCACGAGAGGGTTTCCTCTGGCAAATGACCCACGAGCGTCAGACAGGCGAGCGTAAGAGGAAAGTACCCTCGTGGAGTGCTTTCCTGGGAAAGGGGGGCCTAGAGGGGACCATAACATGAGCGCTGTGTTTGACAGCCTAATCCCCCCGCTTGAACAGTGGGCCGAGGCGTATGGGCCTGAAGTAGTCAACAGGAGAATGGGCTGGATTGGCCCGCGAGCCCATTAATGCGAGCGTCTACGTTCTAAGTCAGTAGATGGCGACACGTGGACGGCTCTGATCCGAGCGTGGTTTTATGTCTCATCATTTGCCCCCCAAATTCTGTAGTAGCGCTTGAGCGTATGGTAGAATTTCAGAGAAGCGACACCTGAACTTCTGATTATCTGAGGGTTAATTTTTAAGAATGGAGTGATTGTGTCTTCTATAACGGCCCTCTTCTGAGACGACCATAAATGTAATCCCATCCGCATTTAATGAGGAGTGGCAACGTGGGCGCGTGTCTCGCTGAGTGGGCGCCTGTACTTTGGTAAGCGTGAAGCGGTTACCCAAAGTGGGAATCTCCCAAGGTGGGAAATGATTGCATTTTTGAATCCCAAACCTTAATTAATGCCAGCCTTTACCCCTATAAATAGGGATTTGTAAGGCCTTTGTCTCCTTTTTCAGGCATTCATCCTTCTTCAAGCAAAATAAGCAGCAAGAACTATCTGCAATTTTCTGTGATTTCCAGCAAGTGTTCCTTCAATCTTTAGGTAAAAACTTCGTTAACTCTTATTTCTTGTACTAACTTTAGATTTAGGTTGTGCCTGAGTGTCCCCTTTAAGTGAGGAACCCTTCTCCCTTGCGGATCTTACTCTAAAACCCTTCTCCTCCACTGATCCTTTACCTGGAAACTTCATCTGCAAGGACAGAGGAACAGCCATGGCGGACAACGCTGAAGAGGGTTATGTGAGGGAACTAGATGAAATGTCTGTTGGGAGTTCTTCCCCCACAAAAATGTTCCCGTGGCCGTTCCACTGGCGAGGGCCTCCCCAGGCGATGTAATCCCCATGGCTATCCCAGTAGCAAGGGCTCCGATAGAGGCTGGGGATGATGAGCTTGATGCAGCCGTTCAAGGGATGAACGAGCGTGATCCTGAGGGGGTGAACGATCTCTTCGAAGAGATGAACAACGTGATGGAGATGCAGAGGCAAGGGGAGAGAGTGCTTCCTGTGTTGAACAGTTCCGTTGCAGCTCCCGAGGGTCGTGCCGGACCTTCCGGGCATCGTGCCAAGGCGAAATAACCCGCACCAAACTGACAGATCTCCAGATGACATAGAGAGTATATTGACGCTCGAAGACTTGAAAGATTTAAGGACCAAAGTGTATTGGGATGAGGCAGTGTTCCCAATGCATCTTCCCAGGGAGGGTGACAGGGCCAACCGACCGCCACCTGGCATGATGACCGAAAGAGCATCTGCACGCTTTTTTTCCGTCCTTGGGATCTGCAGCAGGTGGAACTCTTTGAACTTAGAGATCACTTCCTTAGCTCTTGCCAAGTACTGCACCATAGTGGCTTCTCGAGCCTCATAAGTGCCATCAATTTGACTTGCAATCAGCTGGGAGTCAACATAGGCCGTGACCCTAGCGGCGCCATTCTGAAGGGCTATCCTAAGCCCTTGGATTAGAGCCTCATACTCTGCCTCGTTGTTGGTGACCTGGAACGCTAGTTTGATTGTGTAGTCCACTTCCGTTCCATGAGGGTCCCTGAGGGTCACCCCGGCTTCCCTCCCCCCCCCTCCTTGTGAGGTCGAGGAGCCATCTGTGTGTAGAAACCACAGCCCTTCTTCCACCGAGGGCACATTATCCAGATGGAAACGCTCCACTAATAAGTCCGCCACTACCTAAGAGTGTATCGCCGTGCGAGGCTCGAAAGTGATGTTGAACTGGCTGAGTTCAATTGACCATTTGATTAACCTCCCTGAGACGTCCGGTTTGGCAAACACTTATTTGAGGGGTTGATCTGTGAGGACCGTGATGGAGTGGGCCGGGAAAAATGATCTTAGCCTCCGGGAGACATTAACGAGCGCAAAAGAAAATTTCTCTATCTCCATATATCTTTTCTCTGCCCCCTGCAAGGTCTTGCTTAAGTAGTACACCGGTAAATGCCTTCGCTCACGTACAGCCACAAGGACAGCGCTCGTGGCTTCTGAGGAGACGGAGAGGTAAATGGTCAAGTTTTTCCCTGGGTTGGGCTTGGTCAACAGTGGGGCGCTCGAGAGATAAGCCTTCATATCCTGCAGGGCTTTCTCATATTCCTCGCTCCAGGTGAAATTACGAGCGTGCGCAGGATTTTGAAGAAAGGCAGGTTCCTATCAGCCGAGCGAGAAATGAATCTGTTTAAAGAAATGATTTTGCCTACCAGCACTTGGACCTCCCTCACATTTCGAGGGGAGGGAATGCCAAGTATCGCCTTAATCTTCTCCGGATTGGCCTCTATGTCTCGCTGGCTGACCATGTACCCCAAGAATTTGCCACCCCGAACGCCAAATGTACACTTGGAAGGGTTCAATTTCATTCCATAATAACGTAGGATGTTGAATGCTCGTTTGAGATCCTCCAAATGGGAATGTTGACGCTCGCTCTTGACAATCATATCATCCACATAGACTTCCATGGACTTTCTGATTTCACGCTCAAACATTCTGTTGACAAGCTGTTGATAGGTTGCTCCTGCGTTCTTAAGCCCGAACGGCTTAACCTTGAAACAATAGACGCCCACATGGACCACAAACGAGGTTTTTGGCGATCCTCAGGGGCCATGAAGATCTGATAATACCCTTGGAAGGCATCCATCATGCTCATAAGTTCACACCCCTCCGTTGAATCTACCTGTTGATCAATCTTTGGTAGAGGGTATGGGTCTTTGGGGCACGCTTTGTTGAAATCTGTGAAGTCGTTGCACATGCGCCACTTATTAGCGCTCTTGGGAACGAGCATCACATTGCAGAGCCACTCAGGATACAAGATCTCCTCTATGTACTAAGCCTCAAGAAGTTTGTTAACCTCCTCTTCGATGACCTGCCTTCTGAATCCATGAACGTCCCTTTTCTTTTGCTTGATAGGTTTGAAGGCCGGATCCATGTTGAGTCTGTGGACAATGACGCTCGGATCTATTCCAGTGAGGTCAGAAGCCTTCCATGCAAACACATCAAGGTTCTCTCGAAGAAAATCAATCATCATGATCTGTGAGGGACCTCGAGACTGGAGCCTATTTACGTGGTTTTATCCGGATTTCCTGGCTCCAATTCGATGGTTAGGAAATTTTCAGTGGGTTCCATGCGAATTTTAGGCCGAGGGGTTTCGAGCGCCCACTTTTTACCCGTAAGCTTACCGTCCGCTTCGGCCGAGGGATCCAGGCCCTCGCCTTCCGAAGAGGAACCCTTGACGACGCCGGGAGGGCCGTCCTCCGTGCCTTTGTCCTCGTCGCCGCTCTCTTCTTGTTCTTCTTCTTATATAGCTTGGCCTTTTTGCGTTCGGGGCCGTCCTCATCTAATTCGGGAAAATCCACTGACTTCTTGGTGGAACCTGCTTGGATAGTTTGTTTGGGTTTGTGGCTCCGAAGGGAAAGGATGTAACATTCCCAAGCCTCCTTAACATTGCATAGTACCTTGCCCGTTCCCTCGGGGGTGGGGAACTTGACCTTTTGGTGATACGTTGAAATTACTGCTTTAAAATCTACGAGCGCTGGTCGTCCAATGATGATGTTGTAAGGGAGATCCACTTCGGCCACTGTATAAAGGACGCTCAAAGTCTTCCGCTGCTGGGCACGACCAAAAGAGGTGGCCAAGCGTATTTGTCCGCGAGGGACAATCTCGGAACCCCCAAAGCCGACGAGGGCTGTTCTGAGGGGTTCGAGAGAAATGTTTGTTATTTTCGTCTTTTGAAACTTTGAGTACGGGAGAACATTCACAGAACTTCCACTATCAATTAAGACCCTCTTTACAACATGGTTATGAACGTCTAAGCTAACCACCATGGGACAGTCAGAGGTTTCACCAATCCCATGGGGTGTTACAATGTGCTCTAAGTCCTTTTCTGTGAACCCTACAATGTCATTCTCTTTCGAGCGCGGAGTGCTGGTGACTGAAAGTATAGGCTTGGGCTGGGAAGGTCTCTGATCATATCTTCGAATGTGGCGGCGCCTGGAGGCGTTGGAATCACCACCAGAGGGTCCGCTAGCGATCATGTGGATGACCACAAAAGGCTGGTTCTCCATATCGGCGGCTTTCCCTTTGCCGCGATCGCTCGTCTCAGTGTGATGGTGACGAGGGCTCCTCGAGCGCGAACGGCTCCTTCCTCTAACGTGCGCTCGTTCAACTCAGTGTTCGTCGTACCTCTCCAGTATCTTCACAAATTCTTTAAGATGCCCCCCAACAATGAGCCTTTGGATCTCACTCTCAAGTTGGCGGCATTCATTCGTATCCTGCCCTTTCTGTTTGTGGAAGGCACAATATTTTCCCGAGCGCTTCTGAGCCTCGGTTTCCCTCATCTTGGACGGCCTTTTGAACAGTTTTTTGTCTGCTATGGAATAGACCTCAGCAATGGGTCTATTGAGGAGGTTGCGCTTAAACCTGCAGGGAGGAGGAGAGTTCCTCCGAGCGGGAGGGGGGCTACGGCGGTGGCTCTTGTGGGTTTTCCCCTTGTCCTGTTGAATCCTGTCAGCTCGTGAGGCACTGGTGAACTTTTGAGCCCTCGCGATGTATATATCCTCGAGGGTAAAGTAGGAATCCGCAATGTCTCTCAGTTCTGTCAGTGAGCGAGGCTTCTTTTTGGCCACCTCCTCGGCGAATTGCTTGCTAACATAGTTCTTAGTATTGATGGCTCCAAACAGGATGTGACTCACGAAGTCCATCGAGGGTTTCTCCACTAACAGGACCTCTTTGTTGAATCTGCCCATGAATGACCTAAGACTCTCATTCGGCCCTTGCACGAGGCTGTAAAGGGCCATGGCAGCAGGTATTGGTGCTTTCAGAGAGTTGAAGTGGCTCAAGAAAGCGCCCGTCAGGTCGTCGTACCCTCGTATTGAGCAAGGGGGAAGCTTCTTGTACCACTCCTGAGCCATCCCAATGAGTGAAGTGAAAAAGACCTTAGCCCAGTAATGGCTGGGATGCTCATATAAGTGCATTAAGTGCAGCTAAATCGGTTGTTCCATCGTATCTGTTGACGGTCGTGGGGATTAACCCTTTTCCCGCTCGGGTCATCAAAACCTCGTCGATGAGGGG
Source organism: Lantana camara (assembly GCA_037501455.1). Taxonomy (NCBI): domain Eukaryota; kingdom Viridiplantae; phylum Streptophyta; class Magnoliopsida; order Lamiales; family Verbenaceae; genus Lantana; species Lantana camara. The sequence goes on along the minus strand of CM074859.1, from coordinate 33,167,081 downwards.
GGACGCGCCTGTCAAGGGCCTGTGGTTCCGGCCCTCGTGGTCATGCTCTTCGTAATCTTCCTCTCTCCTGGGACGGGAGATCTGGCTGCGGGGGTGGCGAGCGTCTCTGGCCTTGGACCTCTCACCCCCGACATGGGAGGCTCGAGACCGTGCACGAGAGAGCTGCTCCACTATATTCTGGAGTCCGTTGAGCTGATCTTGTACAACGGCTAATTGAGGGTCGCAGGCAATTCTGTGGCTTGCCCTCCCTGTGGCCCTCGATTGGACCTCTTCATTTTCAGCTGCCTCATTCTGAGGGGCTTTCTCCTTTTCGACAGGCTGTTGCGGTTGGGGAACCCTCGGCGGGACCTCATTTCCATTTGCTGGTGGTGGCGGAGGTGGCTGGGCCCTCAGTACATTTTGGGCGGCTGCCAGTGGATGGACTGGAAGCCCTCCTATTGGCAGAGAGGCTCGAGCGCCCGTTACTGAGGGAAAGTAGGCGGCTGTAAAGTGCTCCCAGGCGTTATGCACCGCCTGTGCCTCGTATTACGCATAGAGCACCTGAAGCTGCTGGGTGGTGATTTGGGGCATCTCCACCCCTTGTATTTCTCTAGGGAGCGACATAGGAAGATGTAAATTTCCTACCTAGTAGGGTTGGACCATAGGCACCAAGTTTGGCATCGCTCCAGATAGCATGCCTGGTTGCATGTAGGCATATCCCGGTGGTGGCGTAGCCATAGGGTATACGCCAGGATTGACGACTGGGATGTTGGGGATGAGCACTGGGGGAGGGGGGGAGGAACCGAACCAGACCCCCCTGCCATATTTCCAAGGGTTGGGAGAGTGGCAGCTGCTGTCTCCGTATTTTCGGCCCCATTTTCGGCAGTAGGTGGGGGCGCACCTCCGGCGGGGGTACTGGTATCCACGTTTTCCTCATTGACGGGAGGAAGAACACCCCTGTTCTCTATATCCCAGATCTAGTCGCAGTCACCATGTTTGGAACAAAAGGTATTATAACTCAACTAGCTCAAAGAAGAATATGTTGAAGATGAAGATGGTGGTAACGGTTTCCCACAGATGGCGCCAAAAATGATGGTGCAGAAACTTAGAAAGTTGTTTTAACACCAAACACTTTAGATTTTTTTGTGGAATGGAAGACCATCACAGGCTGGGAGCCTCAGGAATTGGGTTTTCTTTTGAGCGTGGGTTCTTCCAGTTGGGAAAACACCAAGAGTGCAAGTGTGACAGGGATGATGCAGTTGAGGTGCGTACAATGTGGAGCTTGGAAGGAAGAAAGGAAAGCAAGGGAAAATGCCCAGTTTTATACAAAGTATTCTTGTGGAAGAAGATGACTTGGGAGAGAATACAGGTGTTCTCCCCTATTTATATGTTAGGGGTGAGGGTGGTTTGGGTAATTTGACCAAGTGGTCCCAAACCTGTGTTGCCCTAACACGTGGCGTCCTGTGAAGGCGTGAGAGCGATGGCTCTGAAAAGTTGGCGGCGTGTTAGGTACAAGGTGCGCACTGCCACTGTGTCAGAGGTTATTGGCGAGGGTTATGCGCTGAGAGGCTCAAGATTTATCCTGCAGGCGTACGGGTGCCTTACTTGGGACGGAGCCTACTCGAGCGTAGGTGACGCTCGAAGGGATGCACGAGAGGGTTTCCTCTGGAAGATGACCCATGAGCGTCAAACAGGCGAGCGTAAGAGGAAAGTGCCCTCGTGGAGTGCTTTCCTGGGAAAGGGGAGCCTAGAGGGGACCGTAGCATGAGCGCCATGTTTGACAGCCTGATCCCCCCGCTTGAACAGTGGGCTGAGGCGCATGGCCTGGAGTAGTCCACAGGAGAATGGGCTGGATTGGCCCGCGAGCCCATTAATGCGAGCGTCTATGTTCTAAGTCAGTAGATGGCGATACGTGGACGACTCTAATCCGAGCGTGGTTTTATGTCTCATCATCTACAATCCATGAACCCTTCGTGTTAGAAGCAATAGCACTAAGACCAAAATCAGTAGAAACGATACCTGTAAAATTAGCCATATGAACTGTCTCCGAGATGTTCCCAAATTTCAAGGCTTTCTGTACTTCAACATGTTTTTCCATAATAAACCCCAATCTCAGCTTCCCTCCAAGATCGATTTTGGCTCCCAAATTATTTCCATCCAATGTTGTCACCAATTTCACGCCTGAAAAGTGATCCGATGACCAAAAGTGCATCGAATCTTTGTTCACATTCACATTCTTCCTGTAGTAGCAACAAACACATTTCCAGTTCCTAATCCAATCTTAAGTTCATTTGCCATTTCTGACTCCAAGCTTTACTCAATCCAACCGGTCGTTCAGAATTCACCAGGAAAAGAAGGCTCTAGATACCATGTAGAAATTTAAAGAGAGAGTTTATGGAATTGTATTTTATTCAATTGTGCAGCAAACTGTGAATCCGCCATATATACATGAAGTATTTCTATCTAATTGACAGTTGGAAAAGAGAAGCTAAACTAACAGACCTAAAACGACATCGTTTAAGTAGAGGTGCAGTTTTAAGTAAAGCGCTAAACATAAGTTACACGTTTTCTATTCTTTACATCAGATGATTTAACTTAAAATTAGTGTCCATTTTTATTGAAGTGTCATACTCTCCGATCCACATGCAAAGCATCACCTAAAGAGAGAGCCAAAATCTGCTCAACATCCGGCTGAATGAAATTTATCTCAACCCAGCTATTTATCCCACAAGTTGCCATCAATGAGCCGTGCCCAGTAAATGAACCAAAGGCTTGAAACTAAGAGGTGTTGGTGTTTGGAGTTTTTTTCGAAAGTTTTAATTAAACCCTATGTTAGTGAAGTGTACATCAAAATTTATAGCATATAGTGTCGATCACTCAGGAAATGGGAAAACCAAGCAGTCGTTTCGTATTATTCTTTCACGTTATTTCTATGCTATGATTCTTTATAATGTTTTCCCTTTTCTCCAAGTGAATCCACTTGAAATATAATCTTACTTTTTTAAAATATAACGTCGGATTTTATCATATAACTGAAAATCTTTAGCATTAGTTGACAATCTTATAACTCATTACCTTTATAACTGAAAATTTTAAGCATTAATTGACGATCTTATAACTCATATTATATTTATATTATGATCCTATATATATCAGAAAATCTTTAGCATGCATTGACAATTCGTGCCACATTATCCTAAAATACAAAACCATTATTAACCTATATATATAAGCATTCCCTGACACAAAAAATTACTTACAAAAATTATAATAAACCATCTCGGCATCGAGAAAAGAAAGCCAAAATGGAGCAGAAAGCTGCAAAACTTTTCATGACAATGGCAATTGTGATGTTGTGTATATCTGCAAAAGCTTTTAAAAATGTAGAAACTGAAGGTCCGCTATCCAAATGTTTTGCAATCTGCGACAAGTACTGCTTCGGTAATCCAGATGAGGATTGCTTCCAGACTTGTGCGGCAACATTTTGCCCGCCTAAAAAGGTCGATTCAACTATACCACATTCACCAAATGCACCAAAATAAAGTTTTAGTTCTTTGTCTTAAATTTTCTATCTTTTTTTTTTCTCAAGAAATTCTCTTAATTACTTCGATAATGGTTAATTATTGAAAGGAAAATCAATATTTGCCCAATTTAATTTAGTTGGTCTAAATATACTTGGAACTTTTAGTTAAAGTTTTCAGAAGATATAAACCATTGTCCCTGTACAATATTTTCCTATTGTAGCTTTTATTTTTCTTTTATCTTATTTCTTCTTCTTCCCCAAGTATCGTTCACCTATCCGATTAGGGGTGGTTTCTATAATTACGAGAACCTCAAGGGATCTAAATGTATTTAGGCCAAAGTTGTGGGGCACCGTGAATAATTATCTATACTATTATAGTAAGGGAGACATTCAGGTGGAAACTGTTTTGGTCTCTTGGTATTACGAAAAATCTCAACCCACGTGAAATTATAATCAATCTCAAACACGTTTCTTTTAATTTTTAATTTTATTTGATTTAAAAATGTTTCACTATATATAAAATTCTAACCAATTTCAAATATGTCTCTTTTTCTTTTTAATTATATTTGATTTAAAATAAAAATTTTAAAAGGTTCAAATTTTTATATTTAACCAATGTATTTTCAATAATAATAACTTTTTTATTTTTAATTGAGTGTGCAAGAGTTATTACTTTGAATATAGTTGTGTATATACACTAATATGGCTCCATCTTTTTTATCATTGTAGCTTATGCAGATGAAATGTTGAGCTGCGTGCATCGATGCTTTGTCAAGATAATGTAGTAGACGTTTATGAAAAAATATATATATGTATGTGTATTTTATATTGAGTAATATAATGATAATGGAAGTTAAATTTTTATTTTCTTTCCAACTTCGTGGATTTGTATTATTGATATTTGACTATTTGAATTATAGTCGAGGTTGTCGTCGTCGACATGGAAAACGTGCCGAAGTACCATAGGATGTTATCTCTAATTGTAGAAGGTTATCTATTATTTAGGAATCTCAAAGGAATCTAGATGTTTACCCCAAAATAAAACTAAAAAAAGAAAAAATCCATTTATTTTATTAATAAAATTTATGTACTAATCCACTTGTAAGTTGTAAGAGAAACGATATTACATAAGATTTCTCTTCCATTAATTTGTTAAATCAATGTCTGTTTATAAAAGGAAAAAAAATAAATCAATTTATACATAACCATGATCGAGGAGATTTAACAAATTATATAATGGGATATATAACATCAGATAATTCTCTCCATAAAATGGACGAAGTACTTAGAATTGTTTCTCTCTGATGAAGGTTTTCTACCTTAGTGCCGTTCTTCTGCCAGAGTGCTAGTTCCGTTCGTAGTTTGGACTGTCTGAGAGTTTTCTGATACACGAGCGTCTAACATAGCGTCCGAAGGCGTCACCATACTCTATCATATGCTGAACTCTAATTCTAGTTGCTTTGTTCTTAGTTTTAGGGCTTGTTTTTCTATACTAACGTTGTTTGCTTTGTCTTTTCAGGGGAAGTGTGGCGGAGGCCTCATTTATCTGGCCCTCCTGGCAGTGTGCACTATACTATCGATTTCCTTTGTGGAGTCAGAGGTGGATAGACTAAGTAAGGCACTTGCTTTAGCCTCGACAGAAGACTTGAATAGGATTGCTCCGGATGCAGTTTGGAAAGGAGTTAATGAGAACTTGAGGTTTATGTTGGTGGGGAGAATTATGTTAAAGAAATCATTTAGGTTTGATACCTTTCAATCTACAATGATAGGGGTTTTCAACCAATCAAGGGGAGGAGATTGAGAACCTGGAAGGGGGAGATTCCTGTTCATAATCCATCATAAGGTTGATCTGCATAGGAATTGAAGGGAGGTCCATGGGTTTTTGAAAAAAACCTTCTGTTGCTTCGCGAGGCCAAAGATACAGAAGATCCTACCACCTGTGAGTTATCGGAATGTGAGTTTCATGTCCAAGTTGAAGGCTTACCCTTCAATAAGTGAACCCGTGCAATGGCTGAATTTCTAGAGAATCAAATAGGCAGATTTGTCGAGTTTGATGAGAAGAAAAGGGGGAATCACAGTTTCAGTCCGAAAATGAGGTTAAGGGTCCAGAGCAATATGGAAGAATCGCTGAAGAGACCTATAAGGATACGTAATGCAATAGGGGATGATGGTCTTCTGGTACGCCTAAGTTACGAACGTCTGCAAAATTTATGCTACCTATGTGGAATGTGAGATCATATATTCAACACCTGTCCGAAGTAGTGCGAGGAAGGATATTCTGACCCAGGGCTTGAGTACCCTTATTGGGCCTGGTTACGAGAAACTTCGGAGTATGGAATGACGGGTTGGAAGGAATCTGGTGGAAGCACTAACGGTAGTGAAAACAAATCAACTTTTCGGAGATTTTCGGGGTCTCCCATCGTCTCTACCACCACTAATCAGAGTGGAGGCAAAAATTTGGGTTTGTACTCCAATTCTGGCGCCAAGAACCCTCCCAGCACCAACACCCTCCCTGTTCAAAATTCTTCCCGCTCCTCACCCATTATTCAAATTGATCCTCATCCCAAAATAATCTCCAATAAAACCCAACAACCTACCCCTCTAGGCATTCCAGTTAGCACCAATTCATTAACAAAAGATACTTCTTCCATCTCATCTAACTCGGACACTCTGTTAGCCAGGTCAAGCCCCGTGAAGAAATCTTTCAGAAACTTACAGATAATTCATATTCATGATAGCTCTACCCATACCGACCCCACACCCCCATTAAACCATATTATCACACAACCCCCCCCCCCCCCCCCCCCCTGCGTAGCCACTCACCCCCATGCATACATAAACCCCCTTTTCCAGGATATTATTACCATTCCTAATGACCTAATCATGACTCATGGTACCCATGCAACTCAATCCCCCCACGTGTATGCTAGTATCCCTACACAAAGCGTTCCCATAAATCCTATCTTTACTTTCTCCCATAAACCGGATGTATCACTTACGCCTGTCAGTACTACTTGTGCTAATCCCAATCCTTCTTCCCAAAGAAAATCCAAGGTGCGGTATAAATAGAAAAGGGGCAAAGAAAATAATCCCTAACTTCATCCCTAAGTAATGGAAAATATGCTGGTGGACACTCCGGTTATTTCGGAACAACTCCCCCTTACTCTTAGTAAAAGGTCTGCTATCGGTCTCTCTGAGAATTGCAATGACTCACATCTTCTGAAAAAATCTCTAGGTTCAATGGCAGAGTTTTCAGTTTCTCTTGGTCCGGTCCGCAGCCCCGTCGAGCATTATGAATGTTTTCGCTTGGAACTGCCGAGGTTTGGGTCGGACTTGGGTAGTTCAGGAATTGAAGGGTTCTCTCCGTAAGTACGACCCAATTGTGGTCTTTCTTTTCGAGACCAAAAGCAAGAAGAAACGTATGGAGGCACTGATGGATAAGTGGGCCTTCTTTGGTATCAGTGTGGATGTAATCGGCAAAACCGGTGGTTTAGCCTTAATATGGTGTAAAGATGTTCCAGTTGATCTTCTGAGCTATTCTAGCTTCTATTTTAACCTTATGATAAACATACTGAACTCTCTGGTAAGTTGGCATCTCACTTGCATCTATGGCCACCCTGAGGCGTCGAAGAGAAAAACAACTTGGAAGCTTCTAAATTCTTTAAAGAGCTCCTCGCGGAATCCCTGGATAGTTTTTGGTGATTTTAACGGGATTCTTTGGACGGATGAGAAGATTGGGGGCAGAATGAGACCGGCTCACCAAATGAAAGTTTTCAGGGATGGGTTAAGTGAGTGCAGTTTGGTGAACTTAGGGTTTCGTGGGGATACATTTACATGGTGCAACAATAGCCCAGTTCCCTACACTATTAAGGAACGTTTGGACAGAGCAGCAGGAAACGGTGGCTGGAAGAATCTCTTTCCCACGTATTCTATTTAACACGTAGCGTCAAATTCTTCAGATCATAATGTGTTGGTAGTGTGACACCCCGAGCGTAGAGCTATCACATCCCCCGCACTAGAACCCAACACGTATATGAAATGAAGAATCTATATACGTGCTAAGAGCTAGCGAACGGGAGACACTCAAGACCACTCCTAGCTAGGCGGTGCTATTAAACGCATAGCGGAAGCAGCTCTTCAAGTAACCAATAATTCACAAGTTTAGCATCAACTAATTTACATAAATAAGGTTCACGACTAACATATCAAAGGTAATACAATGTATAAGATAGTAACTACATTACGTGCCAATCTTATTTCTAACTAGTATGATACATGAAAGCATCAAGACTAGGACTTGACTTAAAAGAAAGCTAGACAACCGCCGCCTAGTCGACTCCAACCTGCAACCAACACAAGAGGACAAGAAGGAAAGAGAAAGAGGGTCAATCAAGTGACTGGTGAGCCTAAAAGAATATAATAGGTATATACACGATGCAATAGGTAGAGATATACACTGCAATAACAAGCTACCTCGATCCGATATAGCCTCAATTTTCAATAATAAAATCATCATTTAATTTAGTCTAAATTTTCAAGAACAAGACAATCATTTATTTTCAAGAACGATGGCTTATACCGGATTAAGAGTTTCAAGTAATCAGTGGGTGCCGAGTTATACCCTTTCTCCAACCTTTACTCCACAAGACAAGAACAATAACAATAAACCCATTTTTCCTCCGGGTGATGGAAGAGGTAGCTAACCCCTAACCATCCAATTACACTCGAGTTATAGCCTATTTCGGTACTATGCTCTTTCGGCATCCATTACCGGCCACAGGCGACATGTGGTATCAACTACCTGCGATGATAGCACAGTCCCATGTAGATAGATTTATCGTCAGCCCGTGCTTTCCCGACTCCTCTTCCCATGTTGCCTCGGGCCCTTACCCCATCGAAACACGCGAATGGGAATTTTCAAAAACAAGCACTCGTTTATGCAATGCACGCAAGAAACTTTCCATTTTCACAATTAAAGTCATGAACACAGGCACAAGAAGCTATATGTATAACCCCATTTGTTACTTGAAATCCATTTTCAATAAAAATCGAGAATATAGTAGTCAATCACGTATTTATTAGATAGGTATACATATATGTATAATAATTGTTGACATTAGCAAGATCAGTTTCTAGTTTACCCTTTTAATTATAGATATTTATGTGTATTAAGCCATATGATAGACTCACCCACACTAGATTACAGCCGGCTTCTAACTCTGTACTCCTTTTATAAATAGAACTCTGTACATATCCTTATTACGACAAATAATAAAAATTCAAATAGATTCTTCTAGATTTACAGTTTTTCTCTCTCTCTATACTTTTACTCTGAGATTTTACATGGTATCACGAGAACGAGATCAGATCTTCGCTTTCGCGCAATTTTCACCGATTAATCTTCTCTACCACTGATTAATTCTTCGGTGCCTCTTTTCACCACAGTTTACACCGATTGATTTTTCAATTGTTGATTGTTGCCACTATTTCCACTGATATCCATGGCGAATGCGATTGAGTTTGACGATGCCTTCACGATTCACAATTCGGATCATCCTGGAATGCAATTGACTTCTATTTTGATGAATTGACGGAATTTTTTTAGCTGGAGCCGCTCCGTTCGCATCATACTTGATGCCAAGCTTAAGCTTGGATTCATCGACGGTTCGATTCCAGAGCCGGCGCCAGACTCTGCTACCTATCGTCACTGGCAATGTTCGAACGCTATGGTCATCTCCTGGATTCTGAATTCCATCTCGAAGGAGCTCGTTCCTGGTTTCATGTACGCCACCTCTGAGCGTGCACTTTGGTTGGATCTGGAGCAACGGTACGGTCAAAGCAACTGTCCACTTCTATACCAGCTTAAACGCGAGATCGCTTCTATTTCATAGGGTAATCTCTCCCTCTCTACCTATTTCAATCACCTCAAGTATATTTGGGATGAATTATCCTGTCTCTAAAATGTTCCGCCTTGCGATTGTGGTCGAACTTGTGGCGCTGCTCACGCTCTCGATGAAAGTGGTAACTCTGACCGCCTCATCCAGTTCCTCATGGGTTTATCGGATGAATATGATCAGGTTCGCAATCAGCTCCTTGTGATGGATCCGCTGCCGTCTGTTAACAATGCGTACTCCATTCTTCTACGTGTGCAGAGTCTACAAGATGTGCACATCCGCTTTGAACAAGGCGCTATGATTGCTCAATATTCTCCACCAACTCTCCCACTTACTGCTACATCTTCTGCAGGTGACTCTACCGCTTTTCTTGCTAAGAAAGCTTCTAGAAAGGCTCCTGTTTCTGGACGTGGTACATTCAGGCGCAAAGAGCCTCGTTATTGAGATGTGTGTAACCAATCTGGCCACACACATGACTCCTACTTCAAACTTCACGGTGCGCCTGATTGGTACAAGGCTAAGGGGTTCAAACTCCCTACTCCACCACAGAGGTTCGCTGCTAATATGGTTGACTTTCAGAACACATCCTTGGAACAGTCTACTGCTAGTTCCTCTGGCTCATCGCATGTTGTTGGTTGGACTGAAGAGATGCAACATATCCTCCAACAGGGAATTGGCAAAATTCTGAGGGCTTACACTCCATCTACTTCTGCTAATCTATTCCCCTCTGACTTTTCTGGTATGGTTTCTTCTCATGCTTTATCCTTCTTTACTTCCCTCAATAATCACTCGTCGATAGTCGACACGGGAGCCACTAATCATATGTGCTCCTCCTTGTCCTCCCTATTCGATATTACCACACTTTTTGCTCCTTGTCCAGTGATTTTACCTGACGGATCTAAAATAACTGTAACTCACTCTGGCAGTTTCCGGTTAACTCCCAAAATCACGTTATTCAATGTGTTATTTGTTCCTTCCTTCAAGTTCAATTTACTCTCTGTTCACAAGTTGATTTCTGACTCTAATATTGTTGTCACCTTTCTGTCTTCTTTGTGTCTTTTTCAGGACCACGTGACTAAGGAGTTGCTGAGTGTTGGGAAAGTATTGGGCAACCTGTATATCTTAGAAGCTTATAGTACTGATAATAGTTCCTCTTTACCTTGTTTTGTTGTTGTTGTCCCTTCTAGTTCTCAGCTTGTCAATAACACTTGTAATCTGTCATGTAATATCTCTTCTAAGGCTGATTACTCCTTGTAGCACCAGCGATTGGGTATCACACATTGCTATGAAACATTTACCTACTTTGGATTTTAAACAGTCTTGCATTCCTCCTGTGTGTGATGTTTGTCATTTTTCCAAGCAAGAACGTTGTTTCTTTCCGTTAAGTGTATCCACCTCAACTCACATATTTGATCTACTCCATATGGATCTTTAGGGCCCGTACCGCAATCCTTCTCTTACCAACACCCGTTATTTCTAACTATTGTGGATGACTTCTCCCGTTGTACTTGGATGTTTTTGCTTTCCCACAAATCTCTTGTTCCCCAGACATTATCATACTTCTTGAACATAGTGGCCACCCAATTCAATTGCACTGTCAAGACCATCAGAACAAACAATGGAACTAAATTCACTAACACCCAATACCATGATTTATTTATATCCTGGGGGATTATCCACCAACCTTCCTGTGTAATTCACATGCGAGGAAACAATTCTAATTCATGTAGGCTATACACGTATAGGTTATTGGCTACAACAAGCAGATAAACCTCACCTTGATAACCTCGACAAAAGAGAACCGAAACAAGATACAATCTAAACCATCGGGTCCTTGGGAGGATCACCTGAACAAAAGACACGAATACGGTTGACATTAGACTCAAACGGACCAATTAGAGACGCTAGCTCGGCCATTCAAAACAATGTCATGAAATGATATGAATATAGATTAATATGCAATGATACTATAATTATGTAAGGAATGGGTAAATATAAGCAATCATGGCACTTTAAGAATTAACTTTCACATTGAAGATCATTTAGAACAAGTTTAGACATCTTTCATGAAACTTTAGTGAAACAATATAATCATATAAGAGCATTTACACTTGAAATAAAGAATATATAACACTTATGAAGTTCAATAAATGGAAAAAAACGATGAAAACACAAGAAATGGGAATTGAGGCAAAACTTAGCAAAACTGATAGTTTTCTCCAAACACGCAAGCTGTAAAGAATTGAGTATATCTTAAGATTGAGAGATTAGAATTAAGTTTTGTTTGTTGGAAATGAAAGTAGACAAACAATTCTTTCCAACCATATATACCTCAAATTTTAGTTCAACGTGGATCAAAAATGACATAGGTGCAAATTTGGTCGAATGCAGATTTCCAGCAGATTGGCGACACAATTTTGGATCGATCATATCTCCCTCCTCAGAAAATATTTTAAGGTGATTCCAATTGGAGAATGCTCTATACTCAAAGAAGTTTCAGTGTTCCAAAAATTAGCTCAATCGGAGCTCATATAAGGTCCCAATTTTGGCCTAAAAACCTGCACGGCCGCGCGAGAATAAACATGCTGAAAATTCGAGAATTTACGCGTGGCCGTGCGAAAAATGAACGGGGGAGCCACGAGGTCGTGCGAACATGTCTGGTATGAGGAAAAAGCAGGGGAAAACAGGGGATAAAGAGGGAATGAAGCCAAGGTTTCACCCAACCATCCAAGCTTGCAAAGATAAAATTAAAATCAAGTATTCTCAACTCATAGCACATAAAAGCACACTTAGGAGAACTTAAGGATCAAATATATGTCAAGAAGTCATGCTTAATATCCATAATCATCATCCTCAAAACCATCAACTCCATTAATGAACCTCTAAGCTTTCCTAACTTATGAATCATGCATGATAGCTTCTTAAATTTTTCCTTGCACATGATTTCTGGCATGTTTACTTCTACAAGTAACATGCTTTGCTATATGATTCTCCATAGCCCAGCTTCCATATAACTTCAAACCATGCATGCAAACATATGCTTATCCAAGAATTAAACCATGGAAATATGTTTATGCATGAAGAAATTCATGAATTCTACCTTAAATTTGGAAGAACTTAAGTTGAGGTGAAAGAATGTGAATGTATGGTGGTGTACGTGAGGTGAGGGTTTGAGAGGAAGAAGATGAGCTTTGTTGCTTGTTGGGAGAAGATGCAAGAACAAATGAGTGATATTTCATAAAGTCTTATAGTATTAATTAAAAGACATGAGTCATAAAGTGTTTCATGACTTTAATCCCAATTTTAATTAGCTATCCTCTAAGTTAGAGAATTTATGCAATTAAGTGATCACATTTTTGAATTAGTAATGTGTAGATCCAATTGAAATTCACTTAGGTATTCATACTTTGCAAATTTGGCAATTAAGGACAAATAGTTGGCAAATATTACATCAAACGACTATAACGTATACTCTCGAACGTTCACACACGTTTTACCTATTCCGAAAGATGGGGCGTTACAGGTGGCTAGATTGTCCTATCCAATTTCGAAGAAGACACGAGCGCGATATGTAAAGTCCTTCAAGTTTGAGGCTGTCTGGCTTCGGGATACTCAATCTGAGGAAATTGTGAAAGAAAATTAGAATAGTATAGCTTAGGGTAATAACTCAGAAATCGAGTGGCGTAAGATTGAGCAGTACCAAATGGATTTGTCAGTCTGGTCGATAAATAAGTTTGAAAGTCCAAAAGATCACATTAGAAAGATGGAGGACAAACTTCGGGAAAATAGAGGGGGGTTGATCACGACCGAGAGTAAAGCGACCGAGAATTCCCTTCGGGCTAAGATATCCGAATGGTATGTGAGAGAAGAAGCTTGGTGGAGACAACGTGCGAAAGCCCATTGGATGATAGAAGGAGACCGAAATACATGATATTTTTTCTCCAGAATCAAAAATAGAGAGGAAAAAAATAAAATTAAGGATTTGCTAGATGGGGGACGGTATTCTGCTTACCAAACTCGAAGAGATTCAGAAAGTGGTGGAGGCTTATTTCGAACAGATTTTCAAGTTTAATCTGACTCCAGTTGAGGATATGGATAGTATATTGGTACATCTGCTACATAAGGTGACTCCAGAAATGAATGAGATGCTTATCACACCGTATTCTCCGTTGGAAATCGAGAAAGCATTGAAATCTATGTCCCCTCTCAAGGCCTTTGGGCCGGATGGTATGCCTCCCATCTTTTTCCAAAAATCCTGGAGTTTTAATTCTAGTGATATTATTAACTATACTATTGAATTTTTAAATAATGGGCGCTTTGATAAGACTATGCATGCTACTAATATCGTGCTTATTTCAAAAACTGAGAATCCTAAAAGCATGTCCGATCTTCTCCCCATTAGCCTCTGCAACGCTATGTATAAAATTACTTCTAAAGCTATCTCTACTCGTCTTAACTGATTTTGAAAACTGTGATTTCTCCTACCCAGAGCGCTTTTGTCCCAGGTAAGCTTATTACTGATAATGTTTTGTGTGCGTTTGAAATGAATCACTTTATTAAATATAGAAAGCAGGGTTCAGAGGGATTTTTTGGCTCTCAAACTAGATATAAAGTGTATGACCGGATGGAATGGCGATTCTTGGAGCGTACTATGTTGAGGTTAGGTTTTCATTTATTTTGTTCATTTAATCACCCATTATATCTCTTTAGTTGACTATTCTTTTGTCCTTAATGATACATGTTTGGGGAAGTTATCTCCGTGTCGTGGCCTTACACAAGGCGACCTTTGTCTCCTTATTTGCTTTTTATTTACGCAGAAGTCTTGAGTTGCTTGTTGGAGAAGGTGGTGTGCAAATCTGTAGGGAGGTGCCATCAATTTCACATTTACTATTTATTGATGATACGATGGTATTCAGTAGAGCCTCGAGAGATGTAGTGGAGGGGATCCTGGATGTTTTGAAAAAGTATGGTGATGTTTCCGGACAGTTGATCAATTATGAGAAATCCACAATCGTGTTCAGTCCGAATGATGAGAGGGATCGGGTGAAGGATCTGCTAGGGAGATTAGGCGTAAGGGTGGTAGAGAAACACGATAAATACCTTAGCCTCCCGGCTATCGTAGGAAAATAAAAAAAAGGAGGTTTTTGCAAGTATTTCGAGACCGTATATAGAAAAGGGTACAGGGGTGGGGAGACAAGAAAATATCGCAGGCAGGCTGGGAAATTTTGATCAAAGCTATTGTCCAAGCGATACCGTCGTATGCAATGAGTTGCTTTAAACTCCCGAAAACTTACTGCGGGAGATTTCATAGTTGTTGGCTAGGTTTTGGTGGAGCGGGAAGAACGAAAGTAAGATACATTGGATTAGTTGGGATAAATTGTGTGTTCCCAAAGGAGAGGGAGGAATAGGGTTCCGCAACCTGAAAGCTTTTAACTAGGAACTATTGGTGAAGTACGGCTGGCGCCTAGTTACCAAACCGCAGGCCTTGCTCTCCAGGCTATTGAGAGCAAGATATTTCGCTGGGGGCAATTTCTTTGAGGCAAGCTTGGAAGCTAATCCGTCTCTAACTTGGCGTAGCATTTGGAGTGCACGGAGGTTGCTTGAGAAGGGCGTAAGGTGGAGAGTAGAAAACGGGGTGTGTATCCAGGTTTGGGAGGACAAGTGGTTGCCTCGTCCTTGTTGATTCCAGCCCTTATTCTATCGGCCGGAGGGGTCCAGGAGCCTGGTTTACTTGAAGCAACTGATTACCGAAGAGGGCAGATAGGATGAAGATCTGGTCTAAGATACTTTTGTTACAGCTGATGTCGAGGTCGTTCTCTCAATTGCACAAAGTTGCTCTGGATCTACCGATCGTCGTATTTGGCACTATAATAAGAATGACCGGTTTTCAGTTAGGAGTGCTTATATGGTGGCCTTGGAGACACAAAGACAGAAGTATGGAAGCGCGGAGTCTTCAAGTAGGCGTTCGTGGAATGCGCTGTGGGATAGAAGAGTGACACTTAAAATTAAGGTGTTCACTTAGAGATTGTGTTGTGAAGCGCTGCCGGTAGGGACGGATTTAGCAAGGAGGAGTTGTCAGAAAAAGGTGGTATGTCCGTGGTGTAGGGTGGAGGACAAGAATCTGGAACATGTTTTTCTTCGTTGTAGCTTTGTAAGGCAATTCTGGGCCTGCATAGTCTTCCTTGGGCTGTGATTTCGCAATGGAGAGGTGGAGGTGAGGATTGGGTTCGCTTTGTATTGGAGAGTTTGGGCCCTGATGACGAAGATCGGTTCTTAGTTTCGGTGTGGGCGGTGTGGAGGAATAAGAATAAAGAATGGTAGGCGAGGAAAGGTTTGGATGCCGGCAGCATAAGTCGACGAGCAGAAGTGGCACCGAAAATGGGCACATTAGCAGCCACTTGGACGAATCCTCCGACGGGCGTTTTGAAGATCAATGTAGACGGGGCACTTTTTGAGGAGTCTGGAGCGGTTGGGTGGGGTGTTGTAGTTTGCGATGGGATGAGATAGTGTTTAGCCTGGAGCAGCTGTCGATCTAAGGGTACTTTGGAGGTGGAGGTGGTGGAAGGTATGGTGATGAGGGAGGTGGTGGTCTTGGCTCAACGGAAAGGGTATGATAGTGTTATGCTGGAGAGTGAATGCTTGTCATTTGTGCGGAAACTGTAGGATAAGGAAGAAGATATGTCTAGTACAGGCCCAATAATTCATGATATCGAGGGAGCTCTTCGTCGGACTCGTATGGCTTCCTTTTGCTTTGTGCGTCGGGAGGGGAATAAAGTGGCTCACAAATTGGCCCGTCTCGGGTTAAATTCTTATGGGGATTCTGATCTCCCTGATGCTGCTAGGACTTTACTAGAGGATAACATTAGAACTCTGTAATCGTCCTTTCCTTCAAAGAAAAAAAAATTGGATGAAGTACTTCAATAATGAAACAAATTATTAGTAATGGGAAGCTATCCCTAAAATTAACATTCTTTGCTTTTTCTAATTCATAAAACCCTATGTTGCATGGATACGGTTACAGCGACACAAATTTCTTTTAAAATTTTAAGACACACAAGATTTGATTTTGACAAGATCGCATGTGGCATATTCAAACCCCTCTTGTCTCTGTAAGGTACAATTTAAGTTATTCATAAATACTCGTTGAGTGCAAAAACATTCTCGACCTTACAGTGAGGATCCCTCAACCTAAAATTGCTGGTTACTCCCCGAAATTACCCTGCCGGTAAGTTCCTTTATGTCATTGGAGATTGGAATAGGAGGTTTGAAATGAATCCTCATCCTATGATGGGAACATCATTCTTGTGCTAATGTCTTTGAAAGAAGCTAAGTTGCTTTCTAACCGGTCAAGCGGAGTGCTTTCTATTGCCTGAGGTCTGGGAAATAAGCTAATTCTTTGTAAAAAATTCTTCTTATAAAAATAAAATCACTTCATAAAAACACATAATTATCATGACAACATGCTCGGCTAATAAATAGAATAACAAATCAGAAAATTAACGAATATTGCATAGCAGTATAATTTGAACAGATAGACCATATGATAAGACTGAGAATGAATGGTAGATTTCATACAATCTTAATCAACAAATCTATAGATTTCATAGAATCTTAATCAACAGATTTAGCATGAAACTTTAGTAGATTAACAAATAATCTCAGCATAATCTCATAACGAATAATCTCAGCATAATCTCACAAGCAAATTAACACATAATTTTGTTGGAGCCCCCAAATCTCACAAACAAATTAACACATAATTTTGTTGGAGCCCCCCAAATCTTTAGTGCCTGATGATGGACTACGTAGGACGGTAGGAGAGTTTTCTATGGTTACGCTGTGTTGTTCTTGTATATCTTTTGTATCTGTTATCTCATAAATAACGTATATACTAGTAATTACGCACACTTTATGCATGTAGAGAGAAAAAATATTATTATTTAAATATATTAACTTAAATTATTTTTTAATAGAAATTTAATAATTGTATATTAATAGAAAATAGTTAAAATATAAACTAAAAAATATAAAAATGAGAATAAAAATGAGGTGATAGAAAAGTGGAAATAATAGAGAAAAATAAATAAATTAAAAAAAAAATTAGAGACCAAGTCCAAGAGACCAGCCTCTCGTGCTTATACATATATATATACATATATATATATATATATATATATTTTATGAAACGTAGCAAAAATATATTAAGGTTTAAAGAAACCATTTATCAGAGTTAAGTGTGTGTTTGCTTGAAATTGTTACCAATACGAAATAACAAAGTACTACAATAATGAAAATATGCAAAGTAAAAGATACAACTATTTATCTAGGTTCAGTGTGAAAACCTACGTCCTATCCCCAAGTTTTCACTTAGGAGTTAAAATTTGTTCCATTCAAATATATTAGTACAAGTACAATAAAGTTCCAGGACTAAAACAGTAAAACCAGAGAGTTAGAAAAACTCTATTGATACAATATAACCAATCACAAATATATCATGGTAATAAGATAGTGTAACTCGTTCTTGCGGTAGTATCGCGACCACTCAGCTTCCACGACCTCATTTTAGTACGTTTAGCGTCACTCACACCTAGTTGGAATTAGCTATTGATCGACTAGTTCTACGACCCAGTAACCCTGCACAACTCAACTTGCTCCAAGTAATTCTTGAGATTAAGTTCGATCTCTTCACCTCCGAAGTCCCTCGAGATAACAAACAAGCAAATAACAATTAGAAAAAAACACCAAACCGTATATATATTTTTTTAAAGGAAACCGGCCAGAGAGACCATAGGATTATTTGCATATAAGCAACCGAAAGTCCAAGCGTACAAGCATAAGACCATGATCCAAGAATCAATAATCGAAAAAACACAAAAACCGTATATAAAACTCATTATGTTGGTTTGACACTCTTCTTCTTCCTTCTGATTTATCACGAGTTTTTTTTTCATAAATATAAGTAACGCTACGACTATAATGTGTAAAATAAGGAATGAGCCATTTAAGATTGATTCTGGTACAAAAGGAAAAATTTCAGCCAATTTCCGAACGATTTGATATCAAAATATATGGAAAGATGCCCAAACATATTAAGTATCTTGAAAGTATCAAAACATACCATTTACTTTTTTTTATAATTTAAATAATTATTAATTTATCATATGTGAACCCACTTGAAATATAATCTTACTTTTTCATAATTTATATCATTATCAATTTGTTACATGATTACGCGTATTGCTTTCAAAATGATTTATAATTAATAAGTGCTTTTAATAAGAAAAGAAAAAAGAAATGTACCATATATCATGAGGATCATAAATATAATAACTACACAACGTCGGATTTGACCTTATAACTGAGAATCTTTAGCATTAACTGACAATTTTATAACACACACTATATTTATAACTGAAAATCTTTAGCATTAATTGACTATCTTATAACTGATATTATATTTATATTATGACGTTACGTAGTTAACTTTTTATATTTATGATCCTGAAGTCTTTTTTTTATCCTATATATTACCGAAAATCTTTAGCATTCATTGACAATTTGTGCCACATTATCCTACAATACAAAAACATTATTAATCTATATAAAAAAGCATTCACTGTCCCCAAAAATTACTTAAAAAATTACAATAAAACCACCTCCACGTCGAGAAAGAAAGCCAAAATGGAGCAGAAGGGTGCAAAAGTTTTCATGATAATGGCAATTGTAGTGTTGTCTATGTCTGCAAAAACTTTAAAAAATGTAGAAGCTGACATTACGCCCGCGGAATGTCCTAATTTTTGCAGGGAATACTGCTCATCACCAAGTGGTCCAGATTATTCAGAATGCATCGAGGATTGTAGGGAAATATATTGCAACATCCCCCCTAAAAAAGTCGATTCAACTATATCACATTCACAAAATGCAACAAAATAAAGGTTTAGTTCTTTATCTTAAATTTTCTATCTTTTATTTTTCTATTTGGCCATTTTAATTTAGTTGGTCCATATATACTTGGATCTTTTAGTTAAAGTTTTCACAAAATATAAACCATCGTCCTGTATAATTTATTCTGGTTCTAGTTTTTATTTTTCTTTTACCTTATTTCTTCTTCTTCTTCTTCCCAAATATCATTAACCTATTACCTATCCGACCAGGGGTGGTTTCTATAATTAAGAATACTTCAAGGGATCAAAATGTATTTAGGCCAAAGTTGTGGGGCTCCGTGTATAATTGTCCTGCAAAATTAATTGTTTATCTATATCTATACTATATATTATATTAAGTGAGAACCGTTTTGGTCTCTTGGACTCTAAAATTATTTTCTTTTTCTATTATTGTGTATTTGTCCTTAACTTCTTCTTTTTTCTCTCACCTTATTCCATTTTTTAAAATTATATCTTTATTCTTTTTTCATATTTTTCTGATTTCTATTTTATATTATCTTTTATAATTTTAATTTTATTAAAAATAATTATAAAATAAATATTAACATAAAAGTTTTAATTTAATACATATTTAAATGATAAAAATTTATTATTTGCACACACATAGAGTGTGCGTAGATTACTAGACACTAGTCTATACCTTATTATTAAGCGCGAGAGGCAAAGGTGGTATCTTCGACTTTGTCTCTAATTTTATTTATTTAATTTATTTTCTTATTGATCCATTAATCCTACTTTTTTCTCATCCCACTTTTATTTTCATTTTTATTTTTTATTTATTTTTTAATTTATAGTTTAACTATTTTATATTAATATACAGTTATTAAATTTACATTAAAAAATAATTGAATTTAATTTATTTAAATAATAATAATTTTTCTTTACACACGCATAGATTGTGCCGAATTACTAATTATCTATACTATTATATTAAGTGAGAGAGACAGATAATAACCATCTTGGTCTCTTGGACTCTTGGACTCTTTTTTTTTTTTTTTTTTAATTCTTTTTGTCTGCTTTGTTTTCTTATGTTTTTCTCTTCTATTTTCTTTTCATTTATTTATTTGTTTTACCACTTCAACAACTTTCTATTAACTTCTCTTTTCTTTTCTCTCTCTCTTTCTTTTATCTAAGAACTTCTCTTACCTCATTTCAATTTTTTTCTTTTCTTTTTCTATATAATTTTTATTTTTTTTCTCCTCATATGTTAATTTTTCTTAACTCATATAACATTATCCTATACTATTTATTTATCATAATTTTATAATTATAAAATACATATTAATATAAAAATTAATTTTAATATATTTAGATAATTATAAATTTGCACACGCGTAGAGTGTGTCATGTTACCAGTTATTATATTAAGAGAGAGACCCAGGTAGAAACTGTTTGGGTCTTTGGTATTTTCTTTTTCTTTTTAAATTCGTTTTAACTTATTTGCTATAAGAAAAAATCTCATCCAAGTAAAATCCTAACTAATTTCAAACAAGTCTCTTTTGATCTTGTCAATAAGGGTTGGTCAAGTAGTTTGAGAGTTCTTTTTCGAAGGTAAGGTCTTGGGTTCGAATCTCTTTGACGGTGTGTATGTTTAGAAAAAAAAAAAAAAAAAAAAAAACAAAGTCTCTTTTGATCTTTAATTTTATTTTAATTTAAAAAATATTCCACCCAACACAAAACCCTAATCAATTTCAAACGTTTCTTTTTCTTTTTAATTTTATATTAATTTATTTGATTTAGAAATAAAATTTGGAAAGTTTTTTGGGTTTTTATATTTAACCAATGTATTTTTAATAATAATAACTTTTTTGATTTACGCATTCGTTGACTGTGCAAGAATGACTAATTTGAATTATAATCGTGTATATAAACTAATATGGGCTCCATCCTGTTTCTTTTTAATTTATCATTTTGGCTATGCAGACGAAATGTTGAGCTGCGTGGACGAGGACTGCTCTAATTTCCACGGTGACATCTGAAGTTTATGATGCTTTGTAACAATAATACTGCAGTAGACGTTTATGCAAATATATATGTATGTGCAGTTTATATTGGGGAATAAAATGATAACTGAAGTTTTTTTTTTTTTCCTTTACAACTTCGTGGATTGGTATTATTGATGTTTGACAACTTGGATCACAGTCGTGGTTGTCTCGTCGTTTTCATCATCAGATGTCCCATGACATCGAGAACATGGGGATGTACCCTAGAAGGTTATCTCTAATTGTAGAAGGTTATTTATTATTTAGAAATCCCAAATAAATCTAAACTTAAATAAGTACCCTACCATAAAACTGGAAAAAAAAAAAAAAAAAAAAGAAACAGCCATTTATTTTATTAATATAATTTATTTACTAATCCACTTGTAAGAGAAACAATGTTTCATAAGATTTCTCTTCCATCACTACCAAAAAAAACAGAATTAGTGACCGCCAAATCGGTCACTAATACCATAAAAATCAGTCACTGATTGACATCAGTGACCGATCGTGATCGGTTGGTAAAAACCTCGCAACTAATTATTCAGTGACCGATATATATCGGTCACTAAATTAGTGACCGAAATATCGGTCACTAATATGAAAAAAACGGTCACTAACCAAATTTTTTTTGTTTTGTTAAATCAGTCACAAAGCGGTCACTAATTCAGTGACCGCTTACGATCGGTCACTAAAAATTTTATATTTTTGATCATTGATTGTCGGTCACAAATTGTGACTGATTTTGGCGGTCACTAATTTTCTCAAATACATTTTTATTTTTGTTATGGATTAGTGGTATTATTTAACTAATTATTAATTTTATATTATTAAAAATAATATTTTTTATTTTTTATTTCTCTATTATTGTCATGCATTAATTAAAAATCGAATCATAATAAACAAAAGTAATAATGTGAAATTAAATATATAAAATTTTAACATAATTCCATAATCATCATTACAAATTATCAAATTAAAAGTAAAATTACTCAAACCACTAATAAACAAATGAAAAACAATTTTCATCAAAAAAATTCAATCACCTTCATCTATTCCATGTAAAACTTCAAAAAACTTCTACTTGTGTTGTATTAGCTACTTCTAAAATGTTCAATCTCTCCGAGTACTAGGCAAACATCACCGATAAAACTTCTCTATCTTGCCTCATCGACCACTTTCTAACTCTTCGGCTATCTTTCGCGCTTCCTGAATAATATCAATAAATTGTAAGTATAAAAATTTGACAACTAAAACAATATTTGATGATAACTCATTTACAAACAATTTCTACACGTAAAGCAACATTAAACATCAATTTCTACATCAGGAAATTTTCTCAAAAGAATAGGCTCATATTCCTGAGAGATCATCAAATTCATCAATACCAATAATACCATAAGAATCACAAATCAATTATTCCTACATGAAATTAAATCCTAAATCCAATCTTTTCAAAAACAATGTCAAACAATAACTTGCGAAATTCACAAATATACCATCAATAACAGAGAGTTACAAATGAAAGAAATGTCAAATTCATCATCTCAAAGTAGAAATTATTTTTAATGTTTATTACCTAAAGTGAATCTGGTCATCCGCTTATGTATAATGTATTTGATTTATATTAATTTAGAAACTGTAATACTTGTTACTTTTGCGGCTGCACAAACTTTTTAAATATGAAAAGGAATACAAGACCATTGAATTTGAGTTAGCTAAGGTGTAGTTTTCTTGATGCCAGCACGAACAAGACAGCTTTTATGGTTATGATTCTCATGTTTAATTTCCAAATATGAAAAATATAAGATATGTAAGAGCACTACGATTCTATTTAATGTGAAAATAATTAAAACGGGCCGAAGGACAGCTTAACAAAATGGAATTATTATTTTTATCAGCTGCCTTTCACAGATCACAAGTCTCAAGTCTTGGAAGGTTGGAGCAACTAAGAGATAAATCATAAATCTTCTAGATATCTTACTTGAAGCAGAAACTTATAGGAAAATGAGTTTTCACCTAATGATTATGATCGCTTATACAAATGCATACATATGGTATAAAATTTCAGATAGAACATCTAGTGCAACATCTAGATTCCTTTTTGTTGAAAACACAGTTTTGAAGAGTTAAGACTTAAGAGTATCAAGACCGAGGTTGTGCTTAATAGACCATGTAAGGTAACTTCATCAAAAGTGCAAGAATCAGAAATTTACCAATAAGATTTTTGGATAGTCGTACCTTAGAACCATCTTCCAAGTATTTAATTCCAATTCCAACCTTGCACGGCTTCCTGCAAAACACTAGTGTGAGCCATCATTTTATTGAAAATAATGAAAACAAGACACAAAGAAAAGGCGTTAGCATCTAACCTTGTCACAAGACCACTGTATATTCCAGTTTCACATTCTCATCACCAATTGTTATATATAAGAACATGATAACAACATCTCCCATGTTTTCAAATCAAAATACAATTCCAAATTACATATCCAATCTCAACAACTTCAAGATTTTATTCATTTGAAAATAATTAATCATCTCTACCAAAATCCACTCGATGGAGGCTGAGTAAAAATAACCAGGGGTGGTACCAGACTGTCTTCCAAAGAGTCCATTCAAATTGGGACCTGTAGATTAGGATCGTGGGAATCAGCTCAAGCACAAGACACATACTATTCCAGTTCCATGCTTCACAAAGAAAGCCATAGCCTCTGGTGTAACCTTTGATGCAGCCATTATGAGATCTCCTTCATTCACATGTTTCATGTTTCCATAATGGAGACTGTTCCAACAAAAAGAAAGTTAAGCAACAAGTTCATTAAAGCGTTTATGGACAAAAAGATTTGGGAATAGCAAGATTTTTAGCTCAAATGCAAGAATATTATTATCAGATTCCAGAGAACAAGAAAATTTACTGTAATCAAACTCATGCAAAAGCCAAAACCATATAATTACGGGATGAGAGTCATTCTCATAGGCAGCACTCATTGCAACTATAGGAAAAAACTCTTTATATGGGCGTTCCTGTGACTACGATGTAGACTCTTCTTGGTGCTTGGGATCAATACCAATAAAATCCCTTGTAAGTAACAGATAGAAATGAGAGAGTTTGAGCTCTAAATATTAATTAGAATTAACATACAGGGTTAAGCCCACTAGATCAAATAGAACAGGGAAGATTCATTCGATATGTTCCCATGCTTTTGGATCCAAAAATAGCTTTACTCGGCAACAACACAGACTGCATCATCCCAGGAATAAAATCTGTATATGCCGCTCATCCCAGGTTCTATTTTATCAAATCTCGCACAATCATACGAACAATACCAAAACAAAACAAACAATAAATCAAATATTCGTCTATTGACCTTGTTTGTGGCCGGCGCCTTTCTCGACGGTGTGGCACTGGGCGCACTTGGTCTTGAAGATCTTCTCACCGGCCTTGCTGTTGCCATTGAATTGACACGAAACAGTACCTAAATACCCCTGGTACCATCCAGTCTTGTCTCCTCCGTGGCCGAGTTCTCGCCTTCGCCGTTGATTTTTCAACTTGAGAGGAGAACGGCTTTGGGGATGAGTGAAGTGAGAACTGAGGATAACCCAAGACCTGTGCTTAACCCAAGACGAAGCAGCGATTGAGGAGAGTATAAGACCGAAGGAGAAGGTAGATTCGTCGGCGGCGATGAGGAATTGAATCGCTTGTGGGGACGGGCGGCTGCGGTAATGTGAGGGGAAGGGCGGCTGACGGGCTATGTGAGAGAGGAAGAGAGAAGGGGCAGGCGGCTGAATGAAGAATTTTGCCCTAAGTTACAAATTGGGGATGAAGGCGGGACTTGAGTTTCACCAAAAAACAACAAAAGCGGGAAATTATTTTCACCAAAACAATAAAAGCCAATGTGGACGTATAAGAGAGATGGGAAATTATTTGTCTAGATAATAACAATTTAAACTCTATCAGATTAGAGCAAAATTGACATTAAATTGGCATTATGCTTTGAATTATATTTACTTTCAAGTTGGAAGCATTTCTTAATTTATAAAAAATAAATATTATAGTTTAAACTACACTTAAATTGAATAATCAATATTATTTACTTTAGAATTAACATATCTAAAATAAAATCTATTTTAAAAATAACATACATAAATAAAAATATAAAATTTTATGAATTTAATTAATTTGATAAGAAAATTAGTTTATTCGACCAGTAGGAGTGTAATTAACTATTCACTTTCAAATAAAAGGTTGTTTGATCCGGGTGGATCGTTTCTAAAGTATGAATTTTGATTCTAACATTATCTCAAATCAACTCTCACGTTTTGATTCAATAAATACTTCGAAACATATATTTTTTAATTAATCCAATGAATTTAAGTCGAGCTTTAAACATAATCTAATGAAAAATTAAAACTTGATCACTTTACGAATTGATTGTAACATTCTTCCAAACTATGGATTTTGATTCAATGAATGCTTCGAAACATATTTTTATTAACCTAACAAAGTTAAGTCGAGTTTTAAATTACATTTAATAAAGTTAAAACTTGATTTGATTCACGAATCAATTCTATCATTCGTCCAAAGTATGAATTCTGAATCAATTCTCAAGTGGATCATTTTGATTCAATGAGTATACTTCGAAATATATATTTTTTTAATTAATCTAACACAGTTATGTCGAGTTTGAAATTTAATTTAATAAAGTTAAAAATTCATCTGATTAACGAATTAATTCTAGCATTTTTCCAAAGTATGAATTTCAAATCAATTCTCAAGTGGATCGTTTTGATTCAATGAATATTTAGTTTGATAAGAAAAATAGTAGACATATATTAGCAAAAATATGTGGAGAGGTGACCCATTATTATACTATTTATCTTTGTATATATGTAAATATTGTATAAAATAAAAAGGGTATTCTTTAAATTTATATATATGTAAGTATTGTAGAAACA
Source organism: Lantana camara (assembly GCA_037501455.1). Classification (NCBI taxonomy): domain Eukaryota; kingdom Viridiplantae; phylum Streptophyta; class Magnoliopsida; order Lamiales; family Verbenaceae; genus Lantana; species Lantana camara. The sequence continues at coordinate 33,140,803 of CM074859.1, read as the reverse complement.
AAAGCAGTACTCTTTAAATATTAGTTAATTATGTATGTTCATTAAATGGATAAACAAAAGCAGTACTCTTTAAAAGTATGCATTTCGAATCAATTTTTAGGTGGATCATTTTAATTTAATGGATACTTCAAAATATATTTAAATAGTCAATGATCAAATTTAACTTGGTTCAAAGAACAAGAAAAGTCAATGTTAGGTATAGATGTGATTAAATAGTTAATGATCAAATTTATACTTTGTTCCTAGATAACATAAGTCGTTGAGTGAGGTAAGCAACCCGACACTCGATTCTCAAAGTGACAAATTAATTAATATAAGTGTGGATGCTCTGAACTAGTTATCTTAGTCCGCGAACTAATTTATCTTGGTCTGTGAATTAAGAATAGGTAATGCATGGGTTAGTGGCATAATTATTATAAATTTTTGCTTGAAAGACTTAATTATATTAAATTGATGTTAAGTTTTGTGGGACTCTCTTATCTAATAGATAACTGATAAATTAAAATTTCATACCATGATTTAGGCACTCAAGCATTAAATTATTTTACTAAAATAATTTCATTAAATAGTTTTTAGATATTTTAAAACTTTTTCTCTAATATTAAAACATAAAAGTATTAATAAATTCAAAATTGACTTATTTATATTTTTGGAAATAACTAAAATATCATGAAAATTTCATTAGTGACCGATTAGTGACTGATTTAATTTTCAGCTATAAAATTAGTGACCAATTAGTGACCGCCGTAAACCAAAATTAAAGAATTAGTGACCGATCTGTGACCAATAAAAATCAGTCACAGAATCAGTGACTGATCAGTGACCGATTAGGGTTTGGGTCACAACATCACTAAAAGATTAGGGTAAAGTCACAAAATTAGTGACCGATTAGTGACCGATAAAAATGAATCACAAAATCAGTGATCGATTAGTGACCGATAGAATATCAGTCATAAAATCAGTGACCGCAATACTCCATAATCGAAGAATTTGTGACCGATCTATGACCGATAGTAATCAGTCACAGAATCAGTGACCGACTAAATTTTGGGCCACAAAATCAGTGACCGATAAAAGTTGGGTCATTAAATTAATGACCGATTAGTGACCGATTTGTTGCTGAATTTTTTGCGGTCACTAATCGGTCACTGATTACTATATGTTTGTAATATCGGTCACTGATCAGTCACTGATCGGTCATTGATCAGTGACCGATCAGTCGGTCACTGAAAATCGGTCACTAATCCCGTTTTTTTTGGTAGTGCATTAATTTGTTAAATCAATGTCTTTTTATAAAAGAAGAAAAAAAATATATATCAATTTATACATAACCATGATCGAGGAGATTTAACAAATTATATGACGGGATATATAACATCAAATAATTCTCTCCATAAAATGGACGAAGTAATTCAACGACGAAACAAATTATCATTAACTAGAAACTCTCCATAAAATTCACATTCTTTGCTTTTTCTAATTCATGAAACCCTATGTTGCACGGATACCATACGGCGATATAATTTATTTTTTTTAAAATTTCAGTAGACTATAGGATTTGATTTTGACAAGATGGCATGTGGCATATTCAAATCCCTTTGTCTCTGTGAGGTACAATCTAAGTTATTCATAAGTACTCGCTAAGCGCGAAAACATTCTCGACCTTGGAGTGAGGATCCCTCAACCTAAAAGTGTTGGCTACTCCCCGAAAATACCCTACCGGTAAGTTCCTTTGTGTCATTGGAGATTGAAATAGGAGGTTTGAAATGAATCCTCATCCTATGATGATGAACATCATCCCTGTGCTAATGTCTTTGAGAGAAGCTGAATTGCTTTCTAATCGGTCATGCTGAGTGCTTTCTATCGCTTGAGGTCTGGGAAAGAAGCTAATTCTTTGTAAAAAATTCTTCTTATAAAAATAAAATCACTTCATAAAAACACATAATTATCATAACAACATGCTTGGCTAATAAACAGAATAACAAATCAGAAAATTAACAAATAATTACTTAGCAGTATAATCTGAACAAATAGACCATATGATAAGACTGAGCATGAGATGACAGATTTCATACAATGTTAATCAACAAATCTATAGATTTCATAGAATCTTAATCAACAGATTTAGCATGAAACTTTAGTAGATTAACCAATAATCTCATCATAATCCCATAGCGAATAATCTCAGCATAATCTCTGTAGAAGTGTGATATTGAAGTTGGAACATGTATTTAACACGCCTTTGTTAGTATATTATGTTTCTTAGATTAGCATAGATGACGTGGCAGTATTGGTTAGATAGTCTGTGTATATATTGAGACACATGTATCTTCTTTGAGATATATTATATATATCAGAAAATATTCCAGAAACTCTCTCTCTCTACTTTGAACAATCTCACAAGCAAATTAACACATAATTTTGTTGGAGCCCCCAAATCTTTAGTGTCTGATGATGGACTACGTAGGACGGTAAGAGAGTTTTCTATGGTTGTGCCGTGTTGTTCTTGTATATGTTTTGTATCTATTATCTCACAAATAACATATATATTAGTAATTTCGCACACTTTATATGTGTGGAGAGAAAAAAATATTATTATTTAAATATAATAAATTAAATTATTTCTTTTAATGTAAATTTAATAATTGTATACTAATAGGAAATAGTTGAAACATAAAGTCAAAAAAATATAAAATATATAAAAATGAGAATAAAAGTGAGGTGAGAGAAAAGTAGAAATAATAGATCAATAAACGCGTTCGCTGATAGAGAAAAATAAATGAATTGAATAAAAAAAATTAGAGATCAAGTCCAAGAAACCACCTCTCGTGCTTAATAACCAGCTTTGTTCTATCGGATTATTAGGCTATCAAGACCTCACTTATTAACTACCTATATATTTCCAAGTGAATCCATTTGAAATATAATCTTACTTTTCTAAAATCCATATAATTATCAATTTCATCATATGATTACGGATGATCATAAATATAAAATAAATATAATAATTACGTAATGCCTAATTTTAATTATCCTATTGATGGGGTATGATTCAAGGTGGCAAACTCCAACGCTTTAGAATTTGTTTGTGTGGGGAAAACAGAGATTAAATGCTCAAATTGAGGCTACCAGAGTAAATGGGTTCAACCTGCCAGGAACAAACACAACAAGGTCAGAAGGCCAAGCTGGGGGAATGGGGGGTGATTTCCAGTTTGGTTCTCCGACGCTCAAGTCAGCTTTCAAGTGGTGAAGAAGATGAAGATAAAATAGAGCTTCCAGTATGAGAGCTTGCTTACAGAGTATGTGTGATAGCTGAGTATTTATAGTTGAGGGTCAAGACCCTTTTGGTAATTGCCACTAAGTGGTCCTGCATTGGTGTTGCCCTAGACACGTGGTGCAATAAGGAGCCTTGGAAAGGGATCTCCTGCAAAGGCCTATGAAAAGGTTGGTGGCGGGCAACAGTGGCAGGTGCGCGGGTCTGTACTATGTGTCAGAGAGCCTTTTGGGTTGTTACCGAGGGCTAAGCACGCTCGGGTTTTGATATGCGCCTTGAGGCTCGTAGGTCCGAGGGGCACCGTGCCTAAGCCGTCGGTCATGAGGGGAATAGTTTTGCCTTTATGATGGTGAAGTAATGCCCACGAGGGTCAGCTAAGGAGTAGCCCCTAGGTTTGCATGTTATTTGTATCTTTAACCTGGCCCTCACGCTCGGGGAATCCCAGATTCCTTGTGAAGGTGGAAAGATCATTCCCCCGAGGGGAGCACTTAATTGTGAGGGGAGGTTTAAGGTGTTCCTGAGGCGCCACGTTATAACGCTAGGATTGGGTCCCAGATACGTGTCCCAAGCGTATTTTAACCTTATCATCTATAACTAAAATTAAAATCTTTAGCATTAACAATTATTCGTGCCAGATTTTCCTAAGGGGTTAATCTTTCTTTGCACCCCAACCTTTGGGGTGTGTTGCACTTTGATACCCAACATTTGATTTTTGACGAATCAGTACCCAACATTTGCAAGTTATTTAGTTTCAGTACCTAGGTCAACATTCCGGCATAATTCTCAGGTCAAGGCATAGCGCGTGTGTTTCACGCGATTTCTTAAGGGTAAAAAGGTCATTTCATTTTTTTACTAATTAAGAAATTAAAAAACACAAAAATAAAATAAAATAATCTGGTGAAGAATCATAGCTTCAACCAACCCGGACCTTCTGCAAATCTGGAGAAGAATCATAGATTAATCCGTAAGGGGGATTAAAAGGGCTTCTACCCTTTCTGATTTTGGGTGAGAAAAAGGGGAAAACAGGGGCGTCTCGTTGGAGTGGAGACCGGAGCTGGAAGTCGGCGGTGGCTGAGGGCTTTTATCCCTCTTCCCGTTTTGGGTCGAGGAGGGAGAAGGGAGAGAGAGGGCAGGTGAGGAAAAGAGGGAAATAGGAGGCGATCTGGAGTTGGCTCGGCCCTTACTAGTTAATGGTGATTATTTGCCCTGAGCTTCTTCACTTCCAAGAATGAGATTTTTTCCAATTCAGGTGAATATGTTTCAGGGGCTTCATGTGGGATTGGCTTAGGAATCACTCGTGTTCTTGCTCTCTTTGCCGAGTCCCTTCAGCTAAAATTGATGATATGCCATGGAATCAAATCTCAGTTATTGGCATCTGTTAGAAAATTTGCACTGGATTCACAAATTTGCAGAAGGTCCTCTCAACATTTTGATGTGTCCCCAGATTTGTAGAAGGTCCGGGTTGGTTGAAGCACATTTTTATGCACATTTGATGAATCAAGATTAATTAAGATTCTTCTCCAGATTTTTATGCACATTTGATGAATCTTGATTGGTACGATTGGGGATGAATTATGCGAGTTCTTTCTAATTAAAGCCCAGAATTTTTCTGGGTTTTGTTGATTCTATCAAATCCTTGTTTCTGGTAGTCATATTTGAAGTTAAGACACTTTTTTTTTCCCTTTATCCCGGTTGTATAAGAACTCTCATCTCTTTTCAGTTCTTGGTTTTCAATGATTCGATTTCATTTCTCAAAAATTGTATATAAATTTTTGCTGAACCTTCTCTGGGAAAATCTGCTGAGAGCTTGCATAACTTTTTTGTTTCTATGATCGGTACCTTTTCCCCTCAAATCCTTGCCCTCTTAAATTCCAACTTAAATAATCAAGATTCTTCTCCAGATTTGCAGAAGGTCCGGGTTGGTTGAAGCTATGATTCTTCTCCAGATTTGCAGAAGGTCCGGGCTGCAGGTTGAAGCTATGATTCTTCTGCAGATTTTTTTTTTTTTGTTTATTTGTGTTTTTTAATTTCTTAATTAGTAAAAAAATGAAAGGACCTTTTTACCAATCGCGTGAAACACACGCGTTGTGCCTTGGTCTAAGAATTATGCCGGAATGTTGACCTATGTAGTGAAATTAAACAACTTGCAAAGGTTGGGTACCAAAGTGCAACGCACCCCAAAGGTTGGGGTGCAAAGAAAGATTAACCCTTATCCTAAAATACAAAGACGTTATTAATCTATATATATAAGCATTCCCTGTGTCGAAAAATTACTTACAAAAATTATAATAAACCACCTCAACATTGAAAAAAGAAAGCTAAAATGGAGGAGAAAGCTGCAAAACTTTTCATGATAATGGCAATTGTGGTGTTGTTTATGTCTGCAAAAACTTAAAAAAAAATGTAGAAGCTGAAAATCCGCCATCCAATTGTTATGCATTATGCGTGAAATACTGCTTAAATGAGCTAAAGGTTGAGGATTGCTTGGAGGCTTGTAGGGAAACATTTTGCCCGCCTAAAAAGGTCGATTCAACTATATCACTTTCAAAAACTGCACCAAAATAAAGGTCTAGTTCAGGTTTAGTTCTTTATCTTAAATTTTCTATCTTTTTTTTTTTTCTCAGGAAATTCTCTTTAATTACTTTTGATAATTGTTAATTATTCGAGGGAAAATTAATGTTTGACGATTTTAATTTAGTTGGTCTAAATATACTTGGAACTTTTAGTTAATGTTTTCAGAAGATATAAACCATCATCCTTGTATAATTTGTTCCCAATGTAGTTTTTATTTTTCTTTTACCTTATTTCTTCCTCCTCTTCTTCTTCCCCAAAGTATCGTTCAGACGTTCACCTATCCGATCAGGGGTGGTTTCTGTAATTTCAAGAACCTCAATGGATCTAAATGTATTTAGGCCAAAGTTGTGAGGCTCTGTATATAATATCTATACTATTATATTAAGGGAGACATCCACATAGAAATGGTTTTGGTCTCTTGTTTTGTTTTGTTTTTTTTTTTTTCTTTTTTTTTAAACTTATTCGATTTAAGAAAAACCTCATCCTAACTAATCTCAAATATGTTTCTTTTAATTTTTAATTTACATAATATTATAACCAAATTTAAACACGTCTTTTTTTTTTTAATTTTGTTTTAATTTATTTGATTTAAAATAAAATTTTGAAAAGGTTCAAATTTTTATATTTGATCACCAATGTGCATGTGAAGTCCCGAGCGTGGAGCTAACATCCCCCACACTAGAACCCAACACGTATATGAAATGGAAAATCCATATACGTGCTAAGAGATAGCGAACGAGAGATACTTAAGACCACTCCTATCTAGGCTGCGCTATACAGACGGTCAACAACAATTAAACGCATAGCGGAAGAAACTCATAAAGTAAACAATAATTCAGAAGTTCAACATCTAACTAATTTACATAAACAAGGTTCACAGTTAACATATCAAAAGTAGTACAGGGTATAAGATAGTAACTACATCACGTGCCAATATCATCATTAACCAATACCATACAAGGTAGAATCAAAACTAGGACTCAACTCAAAAGAAAGCTAGACCACCCGTCACCTAGTCGACTCCCAAAACCTGCAATCAATATGAGGGAACAAGAAGGAAACAGAAAAAGGGCCAGTCGAGTGACTGGCGAAGGATAACAATATAGAAGTTATAATTAATGCAATATCAAGAGATGCGATGCAAAATAACACTTCGCCTCGACCGAATATAGCTCATTTTACAATACAATAATTTTCATTACAATAATAGGGCGTATATCGGTTTAAGGGTTTTCAATCAGTCAATGGGTACCGAGTTATACCCGTTCTCCAACCTTACTCCACAAGACAATATAATAAAATAAATCCCTTTTTTGTCCGGGTGACGGAAGGGTGAATTACTCCTTAACCATCGATCTGTCACTCGAGTCATAGCCCACCTCGGTACTATGCTCCTTAGGCCGAAGCCGTTCACAGGTAATACGTGGTATCCCCTACCTCCGAAGACAACACGAACACCCATAGAGGTCGCAAAGTAGGTTCACCGTCAGCCCTCTGCTTTCCTGGATCCCCTAGGCCACGTTGCCTCGGGCCCAAAAATCACAAGCACTCGTTATGCAATGCATGCAAGATACATTTTCATTTTCATTTGAGATTCATGAACACAAGCTTGAGGACATATATGTGTAACTCATTTGATATTAGAAAACCATTTCCGATAAAATCGGGAAAATAGTAGGCAATGGCTTATTTATTACATAAATACATATATGTATAATAGTTCGGGTGAGGAACAATCAAATCGTGCAGGCCATAATATCGGTATAGTATTGATTACAGCAAGATGATAACATCATCTTGACAACCTCGACAAAAGAGAACCAAAACAAGATGCTAATCAAACCACCGAGTCCTCGGAAGGATCACCTAAACAGAAGATACAATTACGGTCGACACAATTTTAGATCGATCATATCTTCCTCCTCAGAAATGATTTTAACATGATTCCAATTAGAGAATGCTCTACACTCAATGAAGTTTCAGTGTTCAAAAATTCAGATCAATCGGAGCTCATTTGAGGTCTGCACGGCCATGCCACTTTTGGCCTAAAAACTTGTGCGGCCGCGTAAGGAAAGATATGCTGAAAATTCGAGAGTTTACGCGCTGCCGCACGAGAAATGAACGGGGAAGCCGTGCGGCCATGTGAACATACCTTGTACGAAAAAAAAAAACAGGGAAAACTGTAACGCCCCGTTTTCTGGCAAGCCAGGTACGACGTCACGAGAGAGTTTAATTCAGTAATCATGTGATTTAAGTGTTTTATGTGTTTAATTAATTGTTAGTGTGATTTGATTGTAATTACATGCGTACGTGCTTAATTGTTTATTTGATTTAATTACAATATCAGACACAAACACGTATATTCCTTTTCCCGAGCCTCGTCTTTTGATTCCCCTTAAATTCCCGAACTGTTGCCTATCTTTTTATTTAATTCAGGAACCTATTTCTTTTCCAAAACGATTTTGAATTTGAGCCTAAAGCCAACCGAAAATTTACTAATCAGTCCACATATCTAACTTGTTAGTGGGACCCATTTCTCTCTCTCTCACTGTTTATACGAGATCCCCCACCCCATTCCTTTTCATTTTCTTTCTTGTGTTTCCCCTTTGTTCCCTTTCTCCTTCTTTTCCCTTTCGACGCACCGCCTCGCCACCACTCTGTCAGCCGACCACCTTCATCGAACATCTCAGCTCGTCAGCAGCGCCATCTCCTCCGGTGAAACGTCTCCCCTGTTCTCTCTTTCTCACCTTCAAGAAATGGGGCCAGCTCCACCACCAGGTGAATTCAGCTCCTCACGACGGATCTACCGCCACCGCTAGATCGCCATGGATTCCGGCGATAGCCACCACCACATCAACAACACCTCAACTACCGTCTCCGACTATCACCAACACCGATTGCCCCTATTTCCGTCAAAACCCCTGTCTTCTCTTTCTTTTTCCGGTAGAACAGGGGAGGAGCAAAACTCCTCCACCACGTCACACTAGCGCCACCGCCTAGTTCCGTCCTCAGCAGCCACCGTATTCCAAGTCTCTCTCTTCCTTACCTCTACTCAAGCCTAGAATGAAAGGAAAATCAAAGCAGCAGGCTTCTTGTATGCCACCGCCAAACACTGCTGCTGCACTTCAATTGTAAACCCCATTCTTTGCATTAATAATTTTGTTTATAATTGTAATTAGTGTGTTAGTTAATCCAATTATCTTATTATTTGAGTTTAAATTAGAGGTGTGATTTAGACGATTACAACTGTATATCTGTTGTAATTTGATTAAATTAACAAATGAATTTAGTTTGGATTTATTGATTAATGTTGTTCTTGGATAATTAGGAGGTGCTTTGTATATCTAATTACAGTGTGCTGAATTGAAATATGTGAGCTGGATATTGATGAATTGCAAACTGCTGGTTACCATAAGTTGGCTGTGATACGCGTATGTATTGTCGCATTAATCTAATAAGTTGAAAAGTGAATTGTATGTGTATGTGACGTGGTTGTGTTAATTGGGAGTTATCTGTGTTTGATGATGCTTGCGTGTGTGTATATATATATATATATATATATGTACAAAACTATGTAAATGCAAACTTGTATTAATTGAATTGGGGTTATAAAATAATTGATCAATTAATGTACTCTTGAATTATTTTATACACCAATTGAAAATGTGATTTCACTTAATTGATGCCTCATCTGACCTTGTTGTTTGAATTAATTGATTTAGTGTGTTATTATTGTGTGTGCATGTGTGTATTATATACGTGTATATATATATATATGGATGTTGCATTGTGAATTATGATGTGTCGTGTGTGCGTTAGTACTAATTATATATATGAGTATGATTTTTGGGTTTTACTAAAGTGCTATATTATATTTTATTTGGTCTTTGAACATTAATTATATACCTAAACACTTTTCTAACTTACGATATTATTTTACAATTCTCCTATACATATCGTATCACTAATGTCATCTCATATCATTGTCGTGAGTCCTATTTGGTCTCATATTGAGTTATTTCTCACGAGTACACATTATTTCTCACGAGTAAACACTATCTTGCACACTTGTCTTGTTCCGTCGATTGTCAGGTGAGGATGTTTTTCGTTCTAGTTAAGTATTAAACCCTAAAACCTGCATGAATGAATTTGGCCTAAAATCATACTTATATCTATATTGTTTCCAAAATTGCAATCGAGTAAATGTTTATTGAAACTGAACTTATTATTATTGTTACTCACTGACCATTCCTGGTTTGGCGAGATATTATACTGCACACTGATTGAGGGCCCTGAGACTTGTGTATTGACTGAGCCGGGAAGGTATCGGGCCGACAGTGACCTCTTACACAGTCTCACATTATTGGGATGACCCCTGTATCTACTAGGAGATTGGTGGAGGAAGGAGTTCCGGGCATAGGAGTCATGTTCCTGATGCTCACACTGACTGGATGGCAAGGGCTAGCTACTCGAACCATCATGGAAGGAAAAGGAGATCTTGGGGGAATCCGGCACCACGGGTTACCCAGGGATTATTGTTGTAACTAATTGCACTGATTGATTACAATATCGCACTGAATGCACTGTATGATACTGATTGATTTGCATGATCACCCTTAAACTGAAACTTAATCATTGTACACTGTCGGAGTTTGGTTGGAGATTGTGCACGATTACTCGCCGAGCCACTGATAGCCTGAATTGTAACTAAGTGTCTAAATTGATAGTTGTGAAGTCCAAGCATAGCCTCAATGATTTCTTGCCCTCACGGGAACTACTTTCACTAAAACGTTGCTCGGGATTTACAACTTGTATGTGCATGTTTCTATATATATGTATACCTCTTGCTCACTCAGTCTTCTAGAGACTGATCCCTTTTTTCCCCTTTTCTTCCAGGTTCCTCGCAGGTGGTTGCTGGGCGGGATTGAGTCATTTTTCTTTATTCGAGTCCTGCACTTGTACACTTACTGCATATTGTATTTACTTATCGAATTGACTTATTTATTGATCTATTTATTGAATTGAATTGACTCGAGACAAGTTAGGACAGGTTCTATTGATTTAGTTGAACCCGTTTCTTATGTTATTTTTTTGTATAATATTTGGGACAGGTTAGGACAGTCTAGGGAATTAGTGGAACCCGTATTTAGTTTCTTGTTGAGATTGCATTTACTTTGGTCATTGTTCACGAATGACTGACTTGCTTCCGCATCTTTAGTATTATTAAATTGATACAGGGTTAGATTCTGTCTAACAAGGATAGTGTTTTTATTATCTTCCGTTCGCTGTGAGTTTAGTTCATGTATGGATTAGCCTATTTCATATATGGACCGAACCCATAGTGCGTGGGATGTGGTGCTCTCGTCGCGGGTGCTACATCTTTAAGTGGTATCAGAGCTCTAGGTTGCAAAACCGGAGTTCTAGTGTTGTGTCGTGTCGTGTCAAGTATAGGTCGAACGGCTTAGGAACAACGTGTCAACATGTGCACCGCATTGAACATGAGCATTGTTATTGCAACTTGACATGGGAAATATTGTTAAATATGCTTCTTTCAAAACTTTGTTGATTTTCATGTTGCTTGTTGCATTGAATCTATGTTTTTGGTGTTAATTATATGGCATGGGCATACACTAATCCCATGAATTTGTTTTGAAATGAGTTGTGATTTCTAGGTTACGAAGATAGTATCAGACCACGGCCAATTTCTACGACAACCTCAATCTATCACAAGTTTATTTCTTTATCTTGAAAGTTGTAAGGAATGCATTGAGGATTTCTACAAAATTTAAGGGCTAGGATTTCCTCCTCTAATTGGGTTATGGTTCGAGTGTAAGGCCCATAATAGAAGAATTAATTGTGGGAGCAACTTATCAGTTTTATGGAAGTTGGTGGATACTTGGCGAAATAGTGGTAGGAAGTGATACTTATAACTTACAAGATAGCTATGTGGGATTTCATTATGAAAAGAAGTTGAACAACTGGGGTCAAGAGCTTCATTCAACTCAAGGAAGAGGTCTTTGAGGCTACTAAGGATTCAAGGTTAGGAGTTGTAAGCAAATTGGGGATCTTCAGCTCGTTGGAATTAAAATTAATATGTGAGAAGAAGGTAACTCAAGTGATTTAGTTCGGAAAAATTTTTGGGAATTAAGTTCGGGATGAGCCAAGACACTCCAGACCTTGGAATAGGGCTCAGATCAATTTGGAAAATTTAAGAAATTAATCGATTTTGGGCTCAGGGAAATGACAAATTAGAAGGATGGAACAATGAGGTAATTAACGTAAATCTACAAAGAATCGAGATATTTTGGAATTCGGGTTAGAAGAAGTCGGATGGAAAATGGTTAATGGGAACTGATTAACATAGTGACTCCAAGTTCATGGAAAACTAAGATACTAAGGATTCTATATTCGGGCCGACTGAGTCTATTTTCCTGATCCAAGCTGAATTGTCGTGTTGTGAGGTTGGATTGGGAGATAAGGAGCAACAAATGGAAATGATAAAGAAAGGCAAAGATTTTTCGGAGGGACATTATGTGCTCAAGTGTAGGCAGTTAAAGGACAAGTCATACAACCCATTTAAATTCAAGAAGAGTAGATTCCGAGGACTTCAATCAAGGTGAAGACTAGGTGAAGATTTGGAACAATAATTAGAGATTAATTCTTCGAGAGAAGTCAAGGTATCAACTTCATGGGGTAGAAGCATTTGAGTTCAAGAATCAAAATTTCGGATTACAAAGTTATATGGGTTGATACAAGAAAACTTTGATCAAGGAGGTTTAGTGCTTGTTTCGGTTTCAAACCGAGAGGGATGAAGCTTCGAAAATAATATTGAAAGAAGTATGCACTTCAAGATATAAAAATATGGATTCAAGGGAAGCGTGGAAATTAACTTTACAAGACGAGGTAAAGGATTAGTAATGGTAACTTTGGTCGCAGAATCAACACCATTAGTTCTTCTTCCGGGATCCATACAAGTTTACTTTTTTCAAGGTTGCAAGAATGTTGTGATGCCACGTGTTTCATATCTCGAAGGAATTTTAAGAATTGGAGAGGAGCATATTAGGTAAGGAAACTAGATCGGATCCTCATATTTTGGGATGAAAGTGAGAGCCCGTTCCATTGAGCATTGGAAGTAAAGTATTTAGGGAGGAACACACTACATGAACAAGATGGATTACCGGTTTATTGGATTTTCCATGATGAACCGGAAACACTATGAAGATTAGAGACTAGACTTAAAGCTATTAAATAATAAGCTCGAACACCCGAGAAGGTTGATTATAACTCATGATGAAGGTTGAGTATGATTTGAGAAGAGGAACGAGTTAGTTGGGTTACAACCAAGTAGGCATTCAAGAGTTGAATCTGCGGATTGTAGTGTTAGAGAGGATAAGGGATTTGATTACGGGTGATGGCCGAGAAATGATTGAAGTAGCTATATCTACATCGGATATTTTGGAGTATGGTATTTTGATTAGAAGATAGACCATGGAGGAGAAACCGGGTGGTCACCGTAGTATCAGAAATGTTAGGCATTACTATGGTTAGATGAATCTTCAACAACGAATCAAGTGCCAACTTGGATTAATATGATGGAGGCTTCTTAAAACAATGGTGAACGGTACATTTAAACATACATATCACGTGCATCACGCATAGCTTGAATTATTGTTATATGATTTCTTGTTATTTGTTAATTGCTTTGGAGTGAGCGAGTGCCTTAGTCACACGCTAAAACGAGGGTCGTACTTTGCAACGGGTCTTTGGAGACCATGTTTTGAAGCTAGTGGTGGTTCAAGAAACCAACTTCAAACTTTGAAGTTGATGTGGTGATGGAGGACCCGCTTGGGTTGGAGAACGAGTGGTGGGAGTTCATTAACTACTCCACTTGTGATACCGAGTGTGAGATGGTTAGGATAGATCAAACGGTGGGAGTTGAATCTCGTGTAGACCCTCCTATCATGCTAGACGTCCGCGCTACTCATAATTGGATCAAGTTTGTTAGCAGTTGAAGATTCCCCTTGTGTTTGAAGACCTTTCTGAACTAATCTCTACTGGGATGTCATGAACCCCGTGTGGGATGAACACAGAGAGTTTGCTTAGAGTCCAGAACTCGAGGCAGTGAACCTGAGGACAGGTCCTTCTTAAGGGAGAGAGGTTGTAACGCCCCATTTTTCGGCAAGCCAGGTACGACATGACGAGAGAGTTTAATTCAGTAATCATGTGAGTTAAGTGTTTTATGTGTTTAATTAATTGTCAGTGTGATTTGATTGTAATTACATGCGTATGTGCTTAATTGTTTATTTGATTTAATTACAATATCACACACAAACACGTATATTCCTTTTCCCGAGCCTTGCCTTTTGCTTCCCCTTAAATTTCCGAACTGTTGTCTACCTTTTTATTTAATTCAGGAACCTATTTCTTTTCCAAAACAGTTTTGAATTTGAGCCTAAAGTCAACCGAAAATTTACTAATCAGTCCACCAAAATATCTAACTTGTTAGTGGGACCCATTTCTCTCTCTCTTTATACGAGATCCCCCACCCCACCCCATTCCTTTTCATTTTCTTTCTTATGTTTCCCCTTTGTTCTCTTTCTCCTTCTTTTCCCTTTCGATGCACCGCCTCGCCACCACTCTGTCAGCCGACCACCTTCGTCGGACATCTCAGCTCATCAGCAGCGTCATCTTCTCCGGTGAAACGTCTCCCCTGTTCTCTCTTTCTTACCTTCAAGAAATGGGACCAGCTCCACCACCAGGCGTCTTCAGCTCCTCACGACGTATCTACCACCACCGCTGGATCGCCATGGATTCCAGCGATAGCCACCACCACATCAACAACACCTCAACTACCGTCTCCGACCATCACCAACACCGATTGCCCCTCTTTCCGTCAAAACCCCTGTCTTCTCTTTCTTTTTCCGGCAGAACAGGGGAGGAGCAAAACTCCTCCACCACGTCACACTAGCGCCACCGCCTAGTTCCATCTTTAACAGCTACCGTATTCCAAGTCTCTCTCTTCCTTACCTCTACTCAAACCTAGAAAGAAAGGAAAATCAAAGCAGCAGGCTTCTTGTACGCCATCTCCAAACACTGCTGCTCCACTTCAATTGTAAACCCCATTCTTTGCATTAATAATTTTGTTTATAATCATAATTAGTGTGTTAGTTAATCCAATTATCTTATTATTTGAGTTTAAATTAGAGGTGTGATTTAGATGATTACAACTGTATATCTGTTGTAATTTGATTGAATTAATGAATGAATAGAGTTTGGATTTATTGATTAATGTTGTTCTTGGATAATTAGGAGGTGCTGTGTATATCTAATTACAGTGTGCTGAATTGAAATATGTGAGCTAGATGTTGATGAATTGCAAACTACTGGTTACCATAAGTTGGCTGTGATACGCGTGTGTATTGTTGCATTAATCTAATAAGTTGAAAAGTGAATTGTGTGTGTATGTGACGTGGTTGTGTTAATTGGGAATTATGTGTGTTTGATTATGCGTGCGTGTGTATATTATGTACAAAACTATGTAAATGCAAACTTGTATTAATTGAATTGGGGTTATAAAATAATTGATCAATTAATGTACTCTTGAATTATTTTATACACCAATTGAAAATGTGATTCCACTTAATTGATGCCTGATCTGACCTTTTTGTAATTGATTTAGTGTGTTATTATTGTGTGTGCATGTGTGTATTATATACGTGTATATATATATATGGATGTTGCATTGTGAATTATAATGTGTCGTGTGTGCGTGCGTACTAATTATATATATATATATATGAGTATGATTTTTGGGTTTTACTAAAGTGCTATATTATATTTTATTTGGTCTTGGAAACATTAATTATTTACCTAAACACTTTTCTAACTTACGATATTATTTTATAATTCTCCTACACATATCATATCACTCATGTCATCTCATATCATTGCCATGTGTCCTATTTGGTCGCATATTGAGTTATTTCTCACGAGTACACATTGTTTTCTTTCTTGTCCAATTCTTCTCCAGGGTGGAGATCACCGAACGAGTAAACACTATCTTGCACACTTGTCTTGTTCCGTCGATTGTCAGGTGAGGGTGTTTTTCGTTCTAGTTAAGTATTAAACCCTAAAACCTGCATGAATGAATTTGGCCTAAAATCATACTTATATCTATATTGTTTCCAAAATTGCAATCGAGTAAATGTTTATTGAAACTGAACTTATTATTATTGTTACTCACTGACCATTCCTGGTTTGGCGAGATATTATACTGCACACTGATTGAGGGCCCTGAGACTTGTGTATTGACTGAGCCGGGAAGGTATCAGGCCGACGGTGACCTCTTACACAGTCTCACATTATTGAGATGGCCCCTGTATCTACTAGGAGATTGGTGGAGGAAGGAGTTTCGGGCATAGGAGTCATGTTCCTGATGCTCACACTGACTGGATGGCAAGGGCTAGCTACTGGAACCATCATGGAAGGAAAAGGAGATCTTGGGGGAATCCGGCACCACGGGTTACCCAGGGATTATTGTCGTAACTAATTGCACTGATTGATTAGAATATTGCACTGAATGCACTGTATGATACTGATTGATTTGCATGATCACCCTTAAACTGAAACTTAATCATTGTACACTGTCGGAGTTTGGTCGGAGATTGTGCACTATTACTCGCCGAGCCCCTGATAGCCTGAATTGTAACTAAGTGTCTAAATTGATAGTTGTGAAGTCCAAGCATAGCCTCAATGATTTCTTGCCCTCACGGGAACTACTTCCACTAAAACGTTGCTCGGGATTTACAACTTGTATGTGCATACCTCTTGCTCACTCAGTCTTCTAGAGACTGATCCCTTTTTTCCCCTTTTCTTCCAGGTTCCTCGTAGGTGGTTGCTGGGCGGGATTGAGTCATTTTTCTTTATTCGAGTCCTGCACGTGTACACTTACTGCATATTGTATTTACTTATCGAATTGACTTATTTATTGATCTATTTATTGAATTAAATTGACTCGAGACAAGTTAGGACAGGTTCTATTGATTTAGCTGAACCCGTTTTTTATGTTATTGTTTTGTATAATATTTGGGACAGGTTAGGACAGTCTATGGAATTAGTGGAACCCGTATTTAGTTTCTTCTTGAGATTGCATTTACTTTGGTCATTGTTCACGAATGACTGTCTTGCTTCCGCATCTTTGGTATTATTAAATTGATACAGGGTTAGATTCTGTCTAGCTAGGATAGTCTTTTTTATTATTTTTCGTTCGCTGTGAGTTTAGTTCATGTATGGATTAGCCCATTTCATATGTGGACCGAACCTATAGTGTGGGGGAAGTGGTGCTCTCGTCGCGGGTGCTACAAAAACAGGGGAGAAAGAGGGAAGGAAGCCAAGGATTCATCCAACAATCCAAGCTTGCAAAGATACACTTAGAATCAAGTATTCTCAACTCACAATACATAAAAGCACACTTAGGAGCATTAAGGATCAAATATATATCAAGAACTCATGCTTAACATCCTTATTCATCATCCTCAAAACCCATCAACTCCATAAATAACCTTCAAGCTTTCCTAACTTATGAATCATGCATGATGGCTTCTTGAATTCTTCCTAGCACATGATTTCTAGCATATATACTTCTACAACTAACATGCTTTGCTATATGATTCTCCATAGCCTAGATTTTCACATGAACTTCAAACTATGCATGCAAACTCATGTTTATTTAAAAATTAAACCATGGAAGTATATTGATGCATGAAGAAAAGCATGAATTCTCCCTTCAATTTGGAAGAAATGAACTTGGAATGAAAGTATGTGGGTGTGTGGTGTGTACGTAAGATGAGGGAGCAAGAAGGAAGAAGAGAATGTCTTTGTATTCTTGAAATTCATGGAATGAATGGAAGATTATGATATTTTATAAAAAGCATACAACATTAAATGAAAATGCATGAGTCATAAAGGTGTCTTGACTTTAGAAAACAAATTTGAAATTTAATCCTCAAGTTATAAGGTTTATGCAATTGGATGATCACACTTTTGAATTAGTAATACACAAATCCAAATAAAATTCACTTAGGCACTCATACTTTGGGAAATTTGGCAATTAAGGACAAGTATTTGGAAGTTAATACATGGAACGAATAGAACATCACTCTGGAACGTTCACACACTTTTTACCTGTTCTGAAAGATGGGGCGTTACAGTGCAAGAGTTATTAGTTGAATTATAGTTGTGTATATACACTAATATGGACTCCATCTTCATTTGCTTTTCTTTTATTTAATCGTTGTGCCTTATGCAGATGAAATGTTGAGCTGCGTGGACATCTGAAGGTTATGATGCTTTGTGAAAATATGTAGTATATGTATGTGTACTTTATAATGAGGAATAAAATGATAATGGAGGTTAATTTTTTTTTTTCTATTGGATATATGTCTTAGATTGATATTCTCAATTAATTGTTGGAGAGTTATTCGGAATATTAAAGAGCAAAAGGCCGTTGTCTGGAAAATTGACTTGCATTGTCCTGGAAAACTGATTTGCGTTTAATAACAGCTATATAAGGTAAGATATTAAAAGTATCTATACTGATGGTACAAAAACTTAGAAGGTTGCTTTAACACCAAACACTTTGAAATTTGTTTAGGAAAGGGAGACCATCACAGGCGTTGAGCCTCAGGAACTGGGTTTCCTTTTGAGCGTGGGTTCTTCCAGCTAGGATAACACCAAGAGTGCAAGTGTAACAAAAATGCAGCTTAGGTGAATGGAATGCGGAGCTTGAGAAAAAGAAGGGAATGTAGCGGAAATGCCCAGTTTATGCAGAGTATTCTTGTGGAAGAAGATCACTCAGAGAAGAAAGCAAGGGCTTCTCCCTATTTATATGTTAGGGGTGAGGGGGTTTTGGGTATTTTGACCAAGTGGTCCCAAACCTGTGTTGCCCTAACACGTGGCGACCTGTGACGGCATGAAAGTGATGGCTCTGAAAAGAGGACGGCGGGCCTGGTGAGAGGTGCTCACCATTAGGTGTCAGAGGTTGTTGGCGAGAGTCGTGTGCCGGGAGATTCAAGATTCGTCACTTAGGCGTACGGATGCCTCACTTGGGGCAGATCTTACACGAGCGTGGGTGATGCTCGAAGGGATGCACGAGAGGGTTTCCTCTGGAAGATGACCTACGAGCGTCAAATAATCGAGCGTGAGAAGGGAGGTGCCCTCGTGAAGCGTCTCCCTGGGAAAGGTGACTTTGGGTGACCGTAGCATAAGTGTCGGGCCTCGACGTCCTCAACCGAGGGGGCGACATCCAGGTTGAAGCGTTCTACTAGCAGATCTGCCACTGCCTGGGCCTGTATCACCATACGAGGCTCGAAGGTGATATCGAATTGGCTGAGCTAAATAGACCACTTGATTAATCCCCCTGAGATGTCCGGTTTCGAGAGTACCTGTTTGAGGGGCTGGTCTGTAAGCACCGTGATGGTGTGGGCTTGGAAATATGGTCTCAGCCTCCGGGAGGCATTAACGAGCGTAAAGGTAAATTTTTCTATCTCCATATATCTTTTCTCCGCCCCTTGCAAGGTCTTGCTCAAGTAGTAAACTGGCAAATGCTTCCGTTTGCGTATAGCTACGAGGACAGCGCTCGTGGCTTCTGAGGAGACTGAGAGGTAAATAAGTAAGTTTTCCCCTGGGTCAGGCTTGGTCAGCAATGGTGCGCTCGAGAGGTATTGCTTCATGTCTTGCAAGGCTTTCTCACATTCTTCGCTTCAGGCGAAATTATGAGCGTTACGCAAGATTTTGAAGAAAGGCAGATTTCTATCAGCCGAGCGGGAGATGAATCTGTTCAAAGAAATGATCTTGTCCACCAACACTTAGACTTCTCTCACATTTTGAGGGGAGGGAATGTCAAGGATTGCCTTTTATTTTCTCTGGATTGGCTTCTATGCCCCTCTGACTAACCATGTACCCCAAAAACTTGCCACCTCAAACGCTAAATGTACATTTAGATGGGTTTAATTTCATACCGTAATGGCGCAGGATGTCGAATGCTCGCCTGAGATCTTCCAGGTGGGAAGGCTGGCGCTCGCTCTTGACAATCATGTCATCCATATACACCTCCATGGACTTTCCAATCTCACACTCGAACATTCAGTTGACAAGGCGCTGATAAGTGGCTCCTGCATTCTTGAGCTCGAAGGGCATAACTTTGAAGCAGTAAACGCCTACATGGACCACAAATGAAGTTTTGGGGCGGTCCTCGGGTGCCATGAAGATCTGGTAATACCCCTGGAAGGCGTCCATCATACTCATAAGTTCACACCCAACCATCGAGTCTACTAGTTGGTCGATCCTCGGCAGAGGGTACGGATCTTTTGGGCACGCTTTGTTGAGATCGGTGAAGTCGTTGCACATGCGCCACTTGTTGGCGCTCTTTGGCACGAGCACCACGCTGCAGAGCCACTTAGGATATAGGATCTCCTCAATGTATTGAGCCTCAAGATGTTTGTTGACCTCCTCTTCGATGATTTACCTCCTGAATCCATGGACGTCCCTTTTCTTTTGCTTGACAGGTTTGAAGGCTGGATCCACGTTGAGCCTATGGAAAATGACGCTCGGATCTATTCCAGTGAGGTCAGAAGCCTTCCATGCAAACACATCAACGTTCTCTCGAAGAAAGTTAATCATCATAATCTGTGATGGACCGTCGAGATTGGAGCCTATCTGGGTGGTCTTGTCGGGGTTCCCCGGTTCCAATTCGATGGCCAAAAAGTTTTCTATAGGCTCAATACGCACCTCAGGCCTCGGAAGTTCGAACGCTCATTTCTTGCCTGTGAGTTTACCATCTGACTCGGCCGAGGGGTCACGACCCTCGACCTTCGAAGAGAAACCCTCGACAGCACCGGGAGGGCCATCCTTCGGGCCTTTACCTTCGCACGCGATTTTCTTCTTGTTCCTTTTCTTATACAGCTTGGCTCTTTTACTCTCGGGGCCATCCTCATCTAACTTGGGAAAATCCACTGACTTCTTGGTGGATCCTGCTTGGATAGTTTGTTTGGGCTTGTGGCTTCGAAGGGAAAGGATGTAGCATTCCCAAGCCTCCTTAACATTGCACAGTACTTCACCTGTTCCCTCGGGGGTAGGGAACTTGACTTTTTGGTGATATGTTGAAATTACTACTTTGAAGTCAATGAGCGCCGGACATCCGATGATGATGTTATAGGGGAGGTCCACTTCAACTACTGCATAAAGGATGCTCAAAGTCTTCCGCTGTGGGGCGCGACCAAAAGAGGTGGCCAAGCGAATTTTCCCACGAGGGATGATCTTGGAACCCCCAAAGCCGACGAGGGCTGTTCTGAGGGGTTCGAGGGAAATGTTTGTTATATTCATTTTTTGAAACGTTGAGTACGGGAGAACATTCACAGAGCTTCCACTATCAATTAAGACCCTCTTTACAACGTGGTTATGAACGTCTAAACTAACCACCATGGGGCATTCAGAGGTTTCACCGACCCCATCGGGTGTTACAATGTGCTCTAGGTCTTTCTCTATGAACCCTACAATGTCATTCTCCTTCGAGCGTGAATTGACAAAGAGTACAGGCTTGGGTTAGGAAGGTCTCTGATCATAGCTTCGGACATGGCGGCGTCGGGACGCATTAGAATCTCCTCCCGAGGGTCCCCCAGCGATCATGTGGATGACCGCAAATGGTT
Organism: Lantana camara; assembly: GCA_037501455.1. Classification (NCBI taxonomy): domain Eukaryota; kingdom Viridiplantae; phylum Streptophyta; class Magnoliopsida; order Lamiales; family Verbenaceae; genus Lantana; species Lantana camara. Next base: position 33,119,251 of record CM074859.1, on the reverse strand, counting down.
GGTTCTCCACGTCAGCGGTTTTCTGTTTGTTGCGCTCGCTGGTTTTAGGACGGTGATGGCGCAGGCTTCTTGAGCGCGAGCGGCTCCTTCCTCTGGTTCTCGTACGCTCGGAGCAATGTTCATCATACCTCTCCAGCACTTTAACAAATTCTTTGAGGTGCCTCCCCAGCGATGAGCCTCTGAATCTCGCTTTCCAACTGGCGACACTCATTTGTGTCGTGTCCCTTCTATTTGTGGAAGGCGCAGTACTTTCCCGAGCATTTTTTAGCCTCGGTTTCCCTCATCTTAGGTGGCCTTTTGAACAGTTTATTGTTCCCCATGGAATAGACTTCGGTAATTAGACGGTCGAGGGGGATGCGCTCGTATCCGCGAGGGGGTGGGGAATTCCTCCGAGCGGGCACTGGGCTTCGACGGCGATTCTTGGACTCGACCCTGTCCTCCGTGCCCCGACTGGCTAGAGGGGCATTGGTAATTTTCTGATCCCTCGCAATGTATGTCTTCGAGGGTGAAGAAGGAGTCAGCTATGTCCCTGATCTCTATCAGCGAGCGTGGCTTCTTTTTCGGCACCTCTTCCATGAACTCCTTACTGACATAGTTTTTCATGTTGATGGCCCCAAAAAGTACGTGCCTCAAAAAATCCATTGAGGGCTTTTCCACCAGCAGAATCTCCTTGTTAAATCTGCCCATGAAGGACCTGAGCGTCTCGTGGGGTCCTTGTACTAGGCTGTAGAGAGCCGAGGCAGTGGGCGCTGGAGCTTTCAAGGAACTGAAGTGGCTCATGAAGGTGTCAGTCAAATCATTGTACCCTCGGATGGAGTGGGGAGGTAGCTTCTTATACCACTCCTGAGCCATTCCCACGAGGGAAGTAACAAATACCTTGGTCCAGAAATGACTAGAATGCTCATAAAGGTGCATCAAGTGCACGAAGTGATCCAGGTGCTCGACCGGATCTGTGGTCCCGTCGTACCGATTGACGGACGTGGGAATTTTGCCCTTCCCAGCATGGGCCATCAGAACGTCATCAACGAGGGGCGAACCGCCTGTCAAAGGCCACCCTCGCGGTCATGTTCCTGGCTGTCTTCTTCCCTCCAGCGGCGGGGGACTTAGTTGCGTGGAGGACGAGCGTCTCTGGCCTTGGACCTCTCATCCCCCTCGTGGGGGATTTGAGACCGAGCTCGAAAGAGCTGTCCCATGATGTACTGAAGGTCTTCCAGTTGGTCCTTCACTGCGGCTAGCCGAGGGTCGTCTCCTTCCCTCCTATTGGCTCTTCTTGTAGTCCTGGATGGGACTTCTTCTTCAATATCTCCCCTCGCGGGGGGATCTTTCTCCTTCTCTCCCGGTCGTAACTCAGGATCAGCCCTCGGGTGGGCATCTTTTCCTTGTACTGGAGGCGGTGGAGGTGGTTGGGCCCTCAGCACATTCTGTGCTATCATGAGGGGGTGGACCGGGAGTCCACCAAGCGGAGGGGCCGCTCGCGAGCCTCCCGCCTGGGGAAAGTAAGCGGAGGTGAAATGACCCCAGGCGTTTTGCACGGTCTGCGCCTCGCACTGAGCGTAGAGCACCTGAAGTTGTTCTCGGGTTAAGGGTGGCATCTCCACTCCTTGGATCTCCTTTGACATGGAGATGGGAAGTTGTAGCGTGCCCACTTGGTAGGGCTGGATCATGGGCATCATGCCCGACATCATTCCGGGCATCATGGTGGGTTGCACATACGTGAACCCCGGCGGCGGCATCGCCATGGAGTAGGCGACGGGATTAGAGACATGGTTCGTAGGGATGAGCGCTAGATGAGGAGGAAAGAAACCAGATCCCCCTACCTCGTTTCCATTGGGTGGGAGAGTTGTAGCTGCTACCTCCGTGTCTCCGGCCCCATTTCCGGCAGTAGGTGGGGGCGCACCTCCGGTAGGGATGTTGCTCTCCACGTTCTCCTCGTTCATTGGAGGAAGGGCGTTTCTGTTGTCCACAATTCCAGACCTAGTTGCTGTCACCATGACTGAAAGTTGCAGGTGTTACTGTTCACTAGCTTGAGGAAGAAGTATCTGATGAAGATGAAGATGCAAATGATGATTCCCACAGACGGCGCCAAAAATGATGGTGCGAAAACTTAGAAGGTTGCTTTAACACCAAACACTTTGAAATTTGTTTAGGAAAGGGAGACCATCACAGGCCTTGAGCCTCAGGAACTGAGTTTCCTTTTGAGCGTGGGTTCTTCCAGCTAAGATAACACTAAGAGTGCAAGTGTAACAGAAATGCAGCTTAGGTGAATGGAATGCGGAGCTTGAGAAGAAGAAGATAATGTAGCGAAAATGCCCAGTTTATGCAGAGTATTCTTGTGGAAGAAAATCACTCAGGGAAGAAAGCAAAGGCTTCTCCCTATTTATATGTTAGGGGTGAGGGGGTTTTGGATATTTTGACTAAGTGGTCCCAAACCTGTGTTGCCCTAACACGTGGCGACCTGTGATGTCATGAAAGTGATGGCTCTGAAAAGAGGACGGCGGGCCTGGTGAGAGGTGCTCACCACTGGGTGTCAGAGGTTGTTGGCGAGAGTCGTGTGCCGGGAGATTCAAGATTCGTCACTTAGGCGTGCGAATGCCTCACTTGGGGCAGATCTTACACGAGCGTGGGTGACGCTCGAAGGGATGCACGAGAGGGTTTCCTCTGGCAGATGACCTACGAGCGTCAAATAATCGAGCGTGAGAAGGGAGGTGCCCTCGTGAAGCATCTCCCTGGGAAGGGTGACTTTGGGTGACCGTAGCACAAGTGTTGGGCCTCGACGTCCTGAACGGCTCGCCTGAATAGTAGGCCGAGGCGCATGGGCCTGGATTAGTCAACAAGTGTATGAGTTGGGTTGGTCCACGAGCCCGATAACGCGAGCGTCCAAGCTCTGTGTACGCGGATGGCGACACGTGTAAGGCGTTGATCCGAGCGTGATTTCGGCCCTATCATATACTATTCGTGTCTTCAACTCTTGGACTCTTTTCTGTTCTGCTCCTGATTTTTAAAATATTTTCTCTTTTAAACTCTTTTATTTTCTTTACCTAACTTTTAAAATCATTTTTTTTTCCTTTTAATTTATTTACATATTATCTTTTAACCTTAATTTTTTTCTTTTTCTTTTCTTTTAATTTTTCTACGTATTGTTACTGAACTCTAATTTTTTCTTGCATCATGGTAATCTTTTTCATATTCTTTTTTTTTCATACTTTTAATTTCTTATTACTTTTTTTACCAATAAAATTCTAAACATGCTTAATTTATTTTTATCTATATTATTATATTAAGCATCAGGTTTATTAATAATTATTTAATTTCCACCAAAAAATTTTTTAATAATTATTTATTTTTTATTAATATAAAAAAATTTAATTTTAATATATTTTAATAATAATTTTTCTTGTGCACATGCATCGAGTGTGCGTGGTTACTAGTTATTAAATTATGAAATATAAGAGTGGTCTGATGAGCTCATACCGCAATGCACCGTGCACATGCACGCGCCGGAGCCGTGGCCGGATTTGGGCGATTGTGGCATTTGATGGTTGACCCAATTCAGTCCAAATATGACAAGTCAAGAAATGTCCAAATACATTCGTATCAGTTACAAAGGATCAGCCCGTTGGATAATCGGTAGTGGGTCCGTAGGAGGATTAATGCTCAGTTAATAGCTGATTTGAATAATTCACCTCACTCCTACTCCTCCACAACATCCACATCAAAGTCACCACCATCTTACTAATGTCTTAATGCAGCTACTTCAAGTCTTCAACACATCACACAGTCCGTCACGCAAGTCTCGCTAGGACATTCGCCCATGATTGTCTAGCTACAGGGCAGTTAAATAATACATAGGCCAGGCCCTCACCATCTATTCCACAATCGAGACAGCTACTGTCCATAGCACAATGTCTCCTACATAGAAGAGATGGAATTTAATGGCATGCCCTCCAAACGAAAAGTCGTATTTATGGAACCACGTACAACCTTAATCATCCCCTTGATCTTGTGATTTTCCAAACTATAAGACAATCCATCTTCGGTTGTTGTGAGTTTACAAGCTAAGTGGTGCTTGTTTTTAATTGAAAACCGATTGTCACTTGAAAAATGCCACCTCAAGGTACCACTACGACGGACAGACCCCAACGGCAATCAGAGAATATCGCTGTCCATAACTTCGGACTCGTTGAAAGAGCTGCGGATTAGATCTTCCTTCCATACCAATTGGTTTGGTTTCATAAGGTCTCAAACCCACTCAGGACTCAGAGAGTGATCAAAGCTCCCAGCTTGAAACTCGACAGGTAATTAGGCCCTCCCGACAACCACCTTTCTCTCCATACATGAATATCTTCCCCAATACCCACTCACTATCTCGTTCTCACAGCCAAAATAAATTGGGCTTGGTACAAACTCCTCCAGGTTAATGAAGGATATCTCCCTAATCTCGCATTCCAGATATTCGAGTTGAAGGATCGAGCTTTATATATACGACTTAACAGACTATTAGGAGACCGAATCACCCTTCATACTTGCTCGGCTGATATAGCTAATTTAAAAAGTGTAAGGTCTCTAAAACCCAAGCTATCCTACACCTTACATTTGCAAAGAGAATCCCAAGCAAGTCAATGCATTTCTTCTTGTCTCTGAATAATCTGGCAAGAGGAAACAACTCACATTTTTCCGTTAAGTGCAATTTGGGTGGAAAAGCTATTTTTTGAAAATAATGGACTAAACGTATCTAATTTTATATAAATTGGACTAAAATTATAAAAGGTCTAATCCTATAGGACTAAAAATGTAATTTACTCAAAAAATTATTATGCGTGTGTTTTTTTTTTTTTTTTTTTTTTCATTTTAATTGACACGTGAATGTACACATTGGATGCATGCCGCATAAACAAAATAATTGAAGAACTCCCCAATTTTATGCCACACGTCAGCTGATTGATACATTAGTAAGAATGGCCCGAATAAATGACATGTAAACTAATTTTTGAATTTTGTTGATTTCGGGCCGAAGTGGTAAATAGCAACATTACCAGATAGGTTGTTATATAGTAAAGTAAAAAAGTCTAAAATATTGACAAAATAAAAACTGGAGTATTATATAGTGAAGTAAAATAGACCATTTATAGCTCAAAATTTTACTTTTGATAAACCATCGTCAATAGATAACTACCATTCAAAGTAAAGGCTTCGTAACTGTTACCATTATCTAGCCTAGTAATTTAAAGTTATGCTAGTTTTATTCTAATGTGATCTATGCATTAGATTTATTCTGGTATTAATTATAAATTTATTTGCAGGTATTTGAGTGACATCCAAATAAATGAAATTTATCAAAAAAGTTATGTAACAAATATTTAAATGTTGTAGAACTCCAAAAATGCGTATGAAATATGATTTGTATTTTGCATAACACAAAAATTATAAATGTTATTTCTCAAAAGTTTGAATTTATGAAATTCTCATTAAATTATTTTTTAATTTTAAATAGATAATGATAATTCAACCAAAAATTTTGATATTTAATCCCAGCTGATTCTTTATGTCCAAAAAAAAAATCCAGCTGCTTCTAATATATGTTTTTTCTAATTTAAATGTAAAACACTTACTCGTACGTATCCAACCAAAATAGGAAAATGTTCCAAATAACAATTTCGAATATTAGTTTCCTTGAATAATAATTATTCAAATCATCACATTAATCATAAACAACATCACCCCATTACAAGTTACAACAATTTGCATCAAATCATAAACTAATCAGCCAGCTAGTTGCCGGCGGTGGTGGCGGCCGGAGGTGGCGGAGGCTGCAGGCTTTTACATAATGCCTTGCATTGCTGCAAACAGTTCTGCAGATTAGCTTCTGGGCCATCAAAACATGCTAAAACGCAATTTCCACAAGGGTTTGGTGGTTTATAACATGGTTTGTTACATTTTTTCAAACAACCAAGATCAATAATAGGCTTAGTGAAGCAGCTTTTGGTGCATAAATAACACTCTGTTTCTCCACTTGCCTTAGACATAATTACGAAAGCCATAACTACGAATATAGCCACATATAGTGCAAGCTTTTTTCCCTCCATTTTTTTGCAATTTTGTAAGTTACTGAGTGGAATGTTTGTGCCCCGGAAAATGCTTTGAACACGCAGTATTTATAAGTGCTGCAGCAATGTGAATTTGGGACATGGGTTTTTCAGATATATGAGGAAAATTGCAGTAGTTATGATGGGATTATCTCGAATTAAATGTTGATAATGTTATATCAGGAATGTGGATTTTACAAATTCGGAATGTATATATGTTTTCAATTTTCATAATTTACTACAGCTGCCTGGTTTTGTTTCAGCAGGGATATGCCAATTAATGTGTATTATTTGTGAAGTTCACAAAATTTTTTGCCACTAAATATAACTTTAAAGAAACTTCGATGGAACTCCAATGTACCAAAAATACTAACGAATCAACTAAAATGCACGGTATGGAATTAATGATATGAATACAGGGACATGTATTTTTTTTTCAATTTATCATTTGATATGTGTTTGACACCATATCCGAAATGGAAGAGTGGTATTTTAGAAGTGTTTGTGTCTGTCAGTGAATCAAACTTTAGGTTCTTATAAATAAATTTTCAAATTAATGGAATTACATAATTTATAATATCACCATTAGAGACTGTAGATGTAATTCACGCTATAAAAAAGGTTATATAAACTGGGTTTTATATGTTTTAATTATAGAATCAAACGACAGCGATTCAATAAGAGAAAATAAATTTTCAATTAGAAAATCAATGTTTGAAAACACATAAGATAACATTTTCTAAGTTAACTTATTTTTGTAATTTTCATACTTGCGTAATAGTGCAGCTAAAGATTTGAAAGTTAGTTAGGCGGTTAGTTCACAACTTGCTCCAGCATGTGGCACTTGAATACGTGGTAGATATTTATTGGCCATTCGTTCGTATATATAAACACTCTTGTATGTTGTTGATTAGAATGAGAAAACCATTTTCACATATTTTCAACTTTAATATGGTATCAGTTGAAATTCCGCTGCTTTGTTGTTTGCTTTTCCGGTGACAATCTTCGGCTTGTTCCTTTCTCCTCCGGCGACGTTTCGCCTTTCTCATTCTGGGTTTTTCAGTTGATTTCTCTCAATACGCCATGGAATCCGGCGGCTCTTCCAGTACTTCGCCTGTGATTTCTTTCGATGATCCGTACTTTCTCCCTCACTCCGAGCATCTGAACTCATTTCTCGTGTCTCAATCTCTCACTGGAGACAATTATCACTCTTGGAGTCAGTCCATGCTTATAGCTCTTTCCGCCAAAAATAAGCACGGATTTGTGGATGGTTCGCTCACTGCACCAGCAATCACTGAATCGACAATTCGCAAACAAGCATGGATCCGGAATAATCATGTTGTTATTTCATGGATCATCCAATCGGTTTCGAAGGAAATTTCTACCAGCATCTTGTTCTCTGACTCTGCAAGGGAAATTTAGCTTGATCTCAAGGAGCGCTTTCAACAATCAAACGGTCTGAGGATCTTCCAACTGCGCCAGGCCTTACTTTCAACTCGTCAGGATGCAGATTCTGTGAGCATCTACTTTACAAAGCTCAAATCAATCTGGGAAGAACTTTCGAATTACAGGCCTTTCTGCACATGCAACCAATGTACCTGCGATGGCGTTCGAGATCTATGCCTTTTCTATCAATCCGAATACGTCATGGCCTTTCTTATGGGATTGAACAACTCATACTCTCAGATTCGCAGTTAGGTACTCATGTTAGATCTTATGCCTTCCATTAGCAAAGTATTTGCTTTAGTTACTCAGAAGGACCGTCAGCGTGGTTTGGGAGCGATTTCTTCTCCTGCACTTCTAGTTTTTGCTGTTCAAAATACAGCCTCATCATCTGGATCTTGCGTACCATCCACCTCTGTCAATACTGGTCGATTTCCCTCTCGTTCTCCAGGTCGCGGTGCAGGTATGGGCAGGGGACGTGGTAAGCTTGAATGTGCTCACTGTCGTAGGGATAATCATACTACTGATAGATGCTATAAACTTCATGGTTATCCCCTGGTTATATGTCAAATAATCCCACACGTTCTCAATCTATTCATCAACTTGCACAAGTCAATCATGTTGTTCAAGTCACACATCAGCCTACTACTGCTTCAGGCAGTGATGTTTCTACTTCAATGCCTCATTCACAATCTGCTTCATTCATAAACTCACTGACTGACACACAATATCAGTCTCTAATGTCCTTGTTCTGCAGATTGGCGCACCATCATCATCTCAGGCAGCATCTGATACTCAATCTTAGCCTGCAACAGGTATATCTTTATCTGCTGCGAATTCATTACATATTGGACAATCAATATGGATGTTAGATTCTGGGGCTAGCAATCATATCACTTGTGATTTATCTATCTTGAGGAATATTGAATCTGTCTCAAATGCTCAAGTTGTTCTTCCAAATGGTTCCACCTTCCAAGTCAATCATAAAGGAACAGTGACTTTGCACCCATAACTCACTTTAACTGATGTGTTATATGTTCCTCAATTCGTTTCAACCTCATTCCCATAGGTCATATGCTGTCTCATGCTCCTCTCATCATTTCATCCCTCTTTGATCAATGATCCAGGATTCCTCATTGAAGGAGATGATTGGCAAGGTTAGACTTCAAGATGGGCTGTATGTCCTGGATTTCACTTCTGATCCTAGCTATAGCTTTGATTCACTTTCTATTTCAGTGAATAAAATTTTTGTTTCCACTTGGCATAACAGATTAGGCCATGTATCAAATCTTGTAATTGATCACTTGAAGCCTCTGTTAGGATTCAAAGATAACAATTCAGATTCTTTTCCCTGTACTATTTGTCCTTTGGCAAAAGAGAAACGTTTATCCTTTCCTTATGGTCATCATAGATCTTCCAAAGCTTTTGATCTCCTGCATGCAGACATTTGGGGCCCCCTTTAATCATTCTCCTGTGAATCCTTCTAAGTACTTTTTGACATTGGTGGATGATTACACTCGTTTTACTTGGATCTTTCTTCTTAAAGCCAAATCTGATGTTATCTCTATCATTCCCAGTTTCTTTAAGATGATCCATACACAATTTGGTTGCTTGTACCATTAAATGCTTTCGTTCAGATAATGCTCCTGAGCTTACATTTACTAACTTTTTCAACGAGCAAGGAGTTCTCCATCAGTTTTCCTGTGTTGAGAGACCTTAACAGAACTCTATGGTAGAGAGGAAACATCAACACTTATTAAATGTTGCTAGAGCCTTATATTTCCAGTCAAGAGTGCCTTTGAAGTATTGGACTGATTGTCTTCTAACTGCAACATTTCTCATCAATCGTACTCCATCAGTTCACTTTGATTACAAATCTCCTTATCAGCTGTTGTATAACTCAGAATTTGATTACAACACTTTAAGAACCTCTAGTTGCTCTACTTGTGTAGCTATATTACCTTCATAGAGGCATAAGTTCTCCCCAAGGGCCAAACATTGTGTATTCTTGGGTTATCCTGTTGGAATTAAAGGATATAGGCTGTTGGATTTGGAAACCAAGCAAATTTTTACTTCCAGATATGTAGTTTTCCATGAACAAACATTTCCTTTCCATAGCACAACCTCTCAATCCCTTGCCTCAGAGACATTTTTAGATTTTCTTGATATTTCTTTACCAAACTTTGTCATTCCTTCATCTGTTGCTCCATCTGAAATCATTAATGACAGTCCAGTGATTCCTGAAAATACATGCTGTAGACGGTCTTCAAGAGCTACTAGACCACCTTCTTATTTATAGGAGTATCATTGTGGTCTGCTTCAAGGCTACACACCTCACAACACCTCATCTCATTATCCTATATCTTCCTATCTTTCTTATGACAATCTGTCTCCACAACACAGAGCCTTTTGTCTAACTGTCTCCTCTCAAACTAAGCCCCAGACTTATAAGGAAACTGCTCTCCTACCTGAATGGCAACAAACTATGCAGGATGAATTAGCTACCATGGAAGTTAACAACACTTGGTCTGTTGTCCCTCTACCCTCAAATCATCATTCCATTGGTTGCAAATGGGTCTACAGGAGAAAATATAAATCTGATGGTTCCTTAGAGAGACATAAAGCTAGACTTGTAGCCAAGAAATATAGCCAACTTGAAGGTATTGGTTTTATGGATACCTATTCACCTGTAGCTAAACTTGCTACAGTCAAAACTCTTTTAGCATTAGCAAGTTGAAACAGATGGGAATTGGTACAATTAGATGTCAATAATGCCTTCTTGAATGGTGATTTGCTTAAAGAAGTGTACATGAATTTACCACAAGGATATGTACTGCCTGTATCTGTTTCTGGACAATCTGGTAAGATAGTTTGCAGACTAAATAAATCAATTTATGGCCTTAGGCAAGCTTCCAGACAATGGTATGCCAAATTTTCTGCTGCTTTGGTTCAATATGGCTTTACTCAATCTAAAGCAGATTACTCTGTTTACTAAGGGCTCAGACAAGACATTCTTTGCATTGTTGGTATATGTTGTTGATATCATCATCACAGGGTTGGATCATGATGCTATTGATAATTTGAAGGCTTTTCTACACATACAGTTCAAACTAAAGGATCCTCGTTCTTTAAAATATTTCTTGGGTCTTGAAATTGCAAAATCACAGGCAGGTATAGTATTGTGTCAAAGAAAGTATACGTTGCAATTATTGGAAGAGGCTGCTCTTCTTGGTGCCAAACCTATGCTCACGCTAATGGATCTAAATATCAAGTTAAACACCTTTGATGGTGAACATTTAGAAGATGCCAGCACTTATAAGAAGCTGATTGGAAAATTACTTTATCTGACGTTGACAAGGCCAGATATCAGTTTTACAGTAAACAAGTTAAGTCAATTTGTGTCCAAGCCAACAAATTTGCACCTTGATGTTGTTAATCAGCTATTAAAGTACTTGAAGGGTACTCCAGGACAAGGGATATTCTTTCCTTCCACAAATGAATTGAAGTTGACTGCCTTTGTGGATGCGGATTAGGCATTTTGTCAGGACACATGAAGGTCAACTTCAGGCTTTTGCATATTTTTTGGCAATGCGTTGATATCCTGGAAATCAAAGAAGAAATCAGTTATATCTCGTTCCTCTGCAGAAGCTGAGTATATGGCCTTAGCTGTGGCAACTAGCGAATTGGTTTGGATTGCACAACTTCTAAAGGATTTCAGAATCACATTATCAGCACCAGTAACCATGTTTTATGACAACCTTGCAGCAGTCCATTTGGCCGAGAATCCACTATTTCATGAACGAACAAAGCATATAGAGGTTGATTGCCACTTCGTTAGAGATAAAGTTGTTGGGAATAGTGCCCTGAAAATTCAATTTGTTGAATTAATTAAACTGAATTTACAGCGAGTTGGAAGTATTTCACATATTAATAATTAATGACGTGTGGTGGTATTCTTATATGAAATGTGTTTCATAGGAAAAAACTTTGAATACTGAAATCACGTGTCATTAAAGTTCTAGTCGGTAAGATAAGAATATGTTCTTATCAAGACTATAACGTGGTTATATAAGATGATTAGTCTTTCGTCATAGGGAATGGTGATTCCAATTATAACACGTTAATGATTTTCAATAGGATTGGAAACATCGAACTGGACCACTGAGATTATTTATTTTATACTGCTATCTAAAATGAATAAAATCTCAGGAAGCATTATACTCTTAATCCTGATAATATTTCGGCTTTAGACATGTAGTGTTAGTTACTGTAACATACTCGATGTGATGTCTTGGTAACGGGTGGCCAAAATACTTTGTATGTTCGGTGATTACATGAAATGCGCTAAAGAGTTATATTGATCGAGGAATCTGTGGCCTTGCTGGAAGGTAAGAGATATCCTTGAAATAGATTTGTAAATGTTCGAATTAAGACTTTGGCCAAAGCACTTCGCGTGATGCATCACCGAAGTTGTATGTTGAATGTGTTTCACATACAGAGAATTTGAACTTAAGGCGAATCAATAAATTTCAAATTAGAGATGAAAAATAAATGATAGTAGTTGCAATTTATTTTTCATGGATATCTACACGGAGGAGTAAAATGCGAAATTATTCTAGATCGAGAAATTCGTGAATAATTTAATTAATTTTAGAGTGCAACAATATTTATTTAGTGGAATTAAATATTGTTAAACGGTAATTAATTATTGTCATGAGATGATAATATATTAATCCGTTTGGAGCTAAAATTAATTAGTCCTGCAGGTCCTCCTGCAAGCCCCAATTGAAAACCCGAAGACAAAATATTAAAAGCAGAAAGAGAAATGAATTTTCAAAGTGTTTGAAAATAGCCAAGGGATTTTTTTTAAGAAAATAAATCAAGTTCCAAAGAGTTGGAAATGCCCGGAATTTTATTTTGGAGAAAATAAAATTTTAAATTTTTTTTTTTAAAAAAAAAAATTTAGCTGACGTGGCATGCCACGTCAGCAAACGGGTCCCAGGTGACGCTGATTGGGCACCGCGTGTCGTGCCACGTCAGCGCCCGTGTACGGCCCAGATGAGATCGGGCCGGGTCGGATAACCCGGTCAAACGGGTCAGAGAACCGGGTTAATGGGCCGGGTCTCAGACAGGGTCGGACCGGACCCGGACACGTGGCCAAGTCAAAAGCGGCCACGTGAGCCTGAAACCCTAGGCCGCGGGTGAAACACACGCGCCGCCTTGTGGGAAAGGAGCTGGAAAAATGCCGTTAGATAGCCATGTTTGCAGTACGGTAATATTTTACAGTTGTTTTATTTTAAGCATGATAAATTATATGTTCTTAAGTGTTAACTGCATGTTAGATATTTATCTGCTTAAGTGATTTAAAATTTATTATCAATTGCATGTATATACTTGAGTAGATCCGACTAGTCTTCCGCTATTATATTAAAATGTTTTAGAAATATTCTAATACTTGTATTATAATAAAAATTTTAAAATGTGGTCCCGGACCGCTACTGTTCTGGGCCCGCCTCCCATCAAAAGTTTCTATCGGATTTTTTAAGCTTCTACCTGTCCGATCTATACATCAACTCGCAGACATTTTCACAAAGGCATTACCAGCTGCACAACTTACTTCATTGATGGTCAAGATAGGATTGAAAAACATTTTTTATCCACCTTGCATGGGGGGTTTTGTGATTTTCATACTTGCGTAATAGTGCAGCTAAAGATTTGAAAGTTAGTTAGGCCGTTAGTTCACACCTCTAGCACGTAGCACTTGAAAACGTGGTAGATATTTATTGGTCATTCGTTTATATGTATAAACACTGTTGTATGCAGTTGTTTATTAGAATGAGAAAACCATTTTCACATATTTTCATCTTTAATACTTATCAAGTGAAATATAACATACAAACTCGATCGAGCCCAAGAAAGTAAACAGTAAAGTGAAGCAGAAAATTGCAAAAATTTTCATGATAATGGCAATTGTGATATTATCAAACTGCAACAATCTTTCATGAATATATAATTTGTCCGGATTTACTTTTTAAATTCTTTTATTTATGTCTTCCTCTGCTTCCCCAGTTTCCATTAACCTGTCCTCAAGGGTGGTTTATGTTATTATGAAAACCTGAAAGGGACTAGTGTATTTGTTATGATAAAAACTTACAATTATGTATGTTTTATTTGAAAACACTAATGACTAATGAGCTTTGTTCATATCGTTCTCTGTAAGCAACCAATGCTCGGGTCGGGTGAAAATAATGCGGGATAATTGCAGTTTTGGTCATCCAACTATGCAACTTATTCTCTTTAGTCCCCCACTTTCCAATTTTACAAGAATGGTCATGGAACTACCATTTTTTTTACACATTTGGTCCCGCCGTGAGCCTTGGTGTTAAGTGAAATGGAATATTCGAGTTAGTTATTCATGTGCAAGATATGTGAATATTTGTGCCAACTCTATTTCGGAATTCGCAGGATTTAAGCTGAAATTACCACATTTTTCCCCAAAAATCGAAGAACCCTAGAATGTAACCTCCCCCAATTCTTTGTTGGCCAGAATTTCACAATTAGTATTTGAGGAGGGATATGGCTCTCAGGCCTCCATGGGTGCGCCGATGACCTGACTATTGTGAGTATTCTCAGTTCTTGGTTTTAATTTTTTTGGGTGACACATTTTTCTTAGTTTGCGATAAATTCTTGGGTGTTTAATGGGTTTTTTTTTTGCAAAAATTTTGACTTTGTTTTTCCCCCTAATAGTTGTCCCTACAATGTACAACATTAAGCTATTTCATGGTGGTATCACGGTAGGGGGGCCTGTTCCGAGGTTTGTTGGGGTACAGTTGACTTCTTTGACGAAATTGATGGTGATTTGTTTGGGTTGCTTGAATTACATGATATGGTAGAGAAGCTTGGGTATAAAAAAGACTCTTGCAGGCTCTGACACAAATTTGCTAGTAATTTGGGTAATGGTAGAAAGTTAATTGAGAGGGATATAGACGTGGTAAACTTACAAAGTTACTTTGTTGAGTTTGATAGGTTGATAGATATTTATGTTGAGCATGTTGGTATTGATGCACCACTGATTCCTCAGCCTGTGATTGTTGTTGAGACTAATTTGAATGATGTTCCTGCCCCTGAAAATGTAAACATAACACCTGAACCTGATACACAAGATGCCTCCAACTTCTTTGATTCTAAGCCTCTGATTGACTTCTCCTTTCTTGATGACCCACCTGTTGAAGAGCATGTTAGTGCCAATTCTGGTGATAGTGATAGTAGTGATTGTGAAGATGATGCAAATTATGGTGACTACGTCGATAGTGATTTTGAGTTGTATGGATGTGAGAAACAAGCCCAAAAAAAGGGAAAAGTTGATTTTTTAACACAAGAGGAGGTGGAAAGATTTGAGGGATTATGATTGGTGGCTCATCAAACAAAATAAAATCAGTCAACGTAAGTTACAATACATTCCTACACAATGTGTATATTTTTTTTATTTTTTTTATTTTATTTTTTTGCCTTGGTTATCTTATGGTATATTCTTCTAAACAATTTGCTTTTTTTTTAGTTTAAGCTCACTCAAAACTCCACATCGAGCACACCGGTGATAGTACGGGGAGGTGTAAATTTAATCACAATGCCTAACCTCCAAAAAGCAAGCCAAAAGAGAAAAGGAAACACAGCCAAGTAGGAGTGGTTGAAATGAATCAATGTCTGTTGATTTTTTTGTATTGAATGAATGCTGACTGTTGTTAAGTTTGAAGACATGTAATTTAAGTTTTCAGTGGCTTGACCAAAACACAGATTGCCATGTATTCTCTTAGAACATGATGTTTTAAACCTGATGTTGTGTTGTTCTTATTCAGACAATTTGTAGTAATGTTCCGATTACATATACATTGCCATTATTAGTGCCATTGATCCATTTTGAATTTGAAGTTGGTATAGAACCAAAAAATAGTTTGTTAGCACACCTATTTTATTACACAACAACAAGATACAACATCATGTTTATAAGATTACATCCGTGCATATGCTATTAGCTTTATCATACTAATTAGCAAGAAACAACAAGAAGATAATCATAAAAACACATCCACACATGAAACCACTGAACAAAGAGTACCATCTACTTGGCTTCTTGAACAGCTTCACCTCATTCCGATAATTTTCAACTAAATTCTCCAAATCGGCTTCGCTTTCCATCATTTCAAGCAACTCCTGTTCCATATTTTTCTTATCCTGACGCAACCGTAGGATAACTTCTTTGGCCTTGCTACAAAAAATAGGATCCAACCACCTAAAAAAACCGCAAAATGCTTCTTCAAGCTGGAAAAAAAAATAAAAGCAAAGAATATAAGTTCATATATATGACACTGAATTACATGTATAATCAAGAATTGGGAGAAATTTCCAAATACCCCATAATACTCAATGGTAATTCATAGCCACATTTGTAAAAAAACTCACTCAACGGCGAAATTTTGCCTTTGTGTACTCCATGCAATGGATCCGCTTGACATGCTCACCTTGGAGAACTTCACAGCCGCAACAAGGGGAAGAAATGAGGGAAGACGCAGAAAACGGTGCCAAAATTCACCTGAAATTAGGTTTCCGTTTCATTTAAAGCCAAGGCTGATGACGGGACCAAATGAGTAAAAAAAAGTGATAGTTCAGTGACCATTCTTATAAAATTGGAAAGTTGGGGACTAAAAGAGAATAAGTTGTATAGTTGGATAACCAAAACTGTAATTATCCCAAATAATGTAGTAAAATGAATAATCTCAAGAAAAAAATAATAATTTAGGACCAAATGAAAAGAGTCATTTTTGGTATTCCACAATAAATTAATAACAATACTTTTTATTCCTTACTGAATAAATACAATGGAAACCATCGATTAAAATTTAAAAGGGAATGTTTGTCAATTCAAAAAACTTCAATTTAAACAGGATCTTCTTCTCAGCAGGCCCTCAAATTCTACAATAATTGTTCGAGCAATCATCCAAGCAGCTTATCAACTGATCTGAATCTGTAAAGAAATATAGGCTATCAGCAACAAAACGATATTACAAAAAATCTGACGAAAACCAACGCAACAGACCAACGAAAATTCTAAAATATGTTGGTTTTCCATCAGAAAAAAAGATCTCAGGCGAAAAACCAATGTCCTCAGACTTGTTGCATAAACCCTTGATGGAAAACATAACCTAATTATAAATGTATCTATTATAAAGTAAATAAATGGAGGAGATCAAACCTTCAATTTTGGCACATTTGTGATGTGAACATCCAACATTACAATAATATTTCTAAAGCGAAAAGCTCTGATATTCGCAGTTGGGACAATCTTTACAAGCAGTTTCACAACCAATTAAACATCCTGGATTAATAGGCACAGATGTGCAACCTCTAGCACATTCCTGGAAACATTCATTCTTTGAGATCTTAACTGAGTTCACCAGAGAAGATGCATTGGCAACGCAATTTCCCATAACAATAATTATCAGTATTGAAGTAACAACAAAAGCATTTTCACTTCTTCTAATTTCCATTTTCCTTTTCTTTTCTCTTGTTTCAGAGTATTCCCTCAAAATATTTGAATGGAATATTTGGAGTCCCTTGGTAGAAATATATAATAATGAGTCCGTTCATCATAAATACTAGGTCAAATTGGTTTGAGTATATGATAAGTTTCAGTATTACATATCAATTTTTTTATTAGAAAATTATCTAAATCCCCAAAAGAGCCTAGCAGAGTCAGATTTTCTGTAATCTATTAGCAAATCCTAAGAAGTAAAACTGTAATTATTGAAACTAATAGAGACTCATTTAAAAATACACCTAATTATAGGGGTCTAGATATACCGGGTTCCGGGACTTTAGATGAAATAATTAATTACGATTTGGTCAAACATGTGGACAATTTATTACATTTGTATTTTGTACCCAAATACAAGTCAATACAGTTTTACGCAATTCTTCATAGCATTACCCAAATACAAGTCATGAGTCTCATTCTCCAAATATTACTTGGTTCGCCCGATAAGATAAACGATCGATTGCCAGATACTTTTCTTAGAATTTGTTTATTATTATTTGGTAAATTTCATGAAAATTACAAAATACATTCTCTCTTTTTCCATTCAAAATACTTTTCTAAGCAGAATGATATCACAACTATAAGCCTTCAAATTTTGCAATAAATATTGGAGCAATCATCCAAGCAGCTTCGCAGTTCATCTGCCGAATCTGTACACAAATGAAACTTATCATCAGCGCACAGAAACCCTAAAAACAAAATACAATAATAAGATACATAAATATAATAAAATCATATATTAATTCAAATTGTAAGAACCTTTTATTTTGGCGCATTTGCTTTGCGAACATCCAACTTTGCAATAATACGACAGAGGTGAAAGCTTCTGAGTCTTGCAATTCAGGCAATCCTGGCAAAGAACCTGACAACCATGCAAACAAGCAGGATCAATTGAATCGCAGTTTTTAGCACAATCTTTTAAGCAATCGATCTCAGAAATCTTAATCGAGTTCATGGAATTTGTCGTGACAAGGTTTACAATAATCATCAATGTTGCAATTATGATAGCTATATTTCCACTTTTCATCATTCCCATTTTTTTTTCTTTTGTAATCTCAAATTTCCTGCCTCCAAATATGTAAATTTGATTGTTTTGAGTGGATACTCTTGATGGCAACAATGTGTATTTATATTACAAAAATACTGAAAACAAAAGAGTGCATGGAAGTGTATAGTTTATACCATAACTAACTAATTAATTTCAAGTCTAGTATATATGGAATATTGAAAAATAAGGGTTTTTATATCTACACCTTATGAGATTGTATAATAACAATTTATACTTTTTTAAATGAAAATATACATACTCAGTCCCTATCATGAGTTTCGAAAATTACAAATAATTTTATCTTTAGGTTTAAGATTATATTAATCCATGCACCAACTGTTTTACTTAATTTAATTGCAAATTAAAAAGAAAATAAAAATTTCAAAATATAAGTCAATGTTAAAGTAAATTTAAAATTTTGAGTATTTCATAAATAAATATTTTTTTTTATTCTTAAAACTTTTAAGTTGACTGTAAAATGATCGGTTTACACATAAAATTAGTTAAACCGTAATGAAATGGGTCAATTTTTAAATCTTAAAATTCTTAAGGATCGATTTTGTAATAGTTTTTAAAGAGGGTATAAATTATAATTATACATTCTCACAGAAAGTATAGACATTAACAAATCCTTGAAAATAATGTACATGCTATATATTCTTGAAAGTATATAGATATCTGCTTATATTATAACACTTTTATCATTAATGAGTTTTGCTATATAATTTTCAGAGGGTACAATATTTTTTCCGGTGGACGAATTACACTGTTTTATATTCAGAATAAAAAATAATTGGATTACAATCTATTTCTCGGGAAAAACTCAATCAATGAATAGTTAAGTAAAATTTCCATATTCATTTATACATGTCAATGTATGCATCGAACGTATTAATATGGTTCGTATGAGAAATACTGTTAGGAAAGCTGAAAATTAGGGATCTTTGTATATTTGGTATAGTTGACCTTCCTTATTAGCATAGCCTTGTGAATATTTATCCTTCAGTAATGTAACACGTTTGTACAGTTTTCTCAAGTGAATAACAAGAATTCTCCCAACCAAACTATGTCTCTTTTAAAGTTTAACATGGTATCAGAACGGGCGACGATACATTAAACGGATCCGACCCTTGCTCATCACATACCGATTACCTCTCACGGCCTTGGCCGAATTCAGCAGCCAATCCAATTTCGATAAGGAATCACAGCAGCCCGTTGATTCCTTAGCCACGCAAATAGCCAGCATAATCGAAAGCAAATTCCAAAACCTACAGCCACAAACAGACAACAATCAGTACCAAATTCCACAAACAATCAGTGTAAGCACCAAATTAAATCAGTTTAATTTCTTGTTATGGTCTCGATTGATGAAATTAGCCATTGGAGGCAGAGGGAAACTCAGCCACATCACCGGGGAACCAGCACCTCCGGCGATTGGCCATCCGAATTATTCCAGATGGGAACAAACCGATCTGATAGTTTGCTCATGGATTCTTTACAATATGGACCCTGAACTCGTCCCTAATTATGCCGAATATCCATCGGCAAGGGCACTCTGGGAAGGATTGACCGCAACATATGGGTCTGGAGGCGACGGATTCCAGATTTTCGATCTGAGTGTCTGGGCAAACACTATGAGGCAGGGGACGGACACAATCGAACTGTTCTATACCAACTTACAGCGGATTTGGAGGGAAATTGACATACGGCAGCCCAATCCGATGGCGTGTGAAGGGGATATTGCCATCTTTAATCGCCTCAGATCCGAAGCCAGACTTTTTCAGTTTCTTGCTGGCGTTGATGATCGGTATGGCACCGAAATGTGGGATTTATTGAAGGAACATCCACTGCCTACGGTGGAGAAGGCCTACGCAACGATCCGACGCGAATCAGCAAGGAGAGAGATCATGGCTGGTGGTCGGAATACATCATCGGTGACGACGGGACAGGCTACTAACTCCGGCGTGGGTGCCGGATTCTCTACCCAGTAATTCAGATCCAAAGAAACGTCATCCCTCTCAAGGGAGAACCCCAGATTCAAATCTACACCGACCCAGAGAAACATTGAATCAGGGACGAGGGGGCCCGGCACCAACAACCGAAACGGCAGCGACCGGAGCCCCGTTACTTGCGAACAGTATGGGCGAAGCGGGCACCGAAAAGAGGGATGTTATGAGCTCATAGGCTGGCCGGAGGGCTGGCGTAGCCGACGAAGCGAAAGGAGAACTGGTGCGGCGAATCAGGCCGCAACCGTGCAAGAAGACGGCAAGAGGATGGCAAGCAGGAGGAGGAGGAGGCGGCTGATGGAAATGAGAAGAAAGGGAAAGCTTTGCTAGGTAAAGGGTTAAGGCGGGTGGAATTACCGTCTTGCCCTCAATCATATACTTGTCCCAATTCTCATTATATGTACATTAATAATTCTTGCAGCTTAGATTATTCCTCCACTAATATACCTCATGTCTTGAATAATGTGCCATCATGTGACTCTGATGTAAAAAATGAGAAAACAGTAGCTTATACTTCACAGGCTCAGTTCCAAGGGAATGGTACAGTGGGTAAAGAAGCCCGATGGTTGTTTGATTGTGGAGCATCGGACACGATGACGTATGATAAAGGAGATTTGAGGAATTATACAGTGGCGCAAAAATATTCAATTCAGAGTGCTAATGGTGGATCATCACCCCGTCCATGGCACGGGGAACATTTCATTATCCCCCACAATTAATTTGAGAAATTGTTTACATGTGTCGAGTCGCTCTTGCAAATTACTGTCCATTAGTTATATCACAAAGGAATTAAACTGTATGGCCCTGATATACCCCACTTTTTGTTTGTTGTAGGATATTCAGTTGAGGAGAGTGATTGGGCGTGGTACTGAGCAGGATGGGTTGTACTACGTAGACGAGGTGGCTCACCAAGGGATTGCAGCGCTTGCTCACGGGACAGTGAACCGCCAACAGTGGTTGTGGCATCGCCGGTTAGGTCATCCATCATTAGGGTATCTTCAGACTTTATTTCCTAGTATTTTTCCCCAGAATAGTCAAATGTCTTGTGAGACGTGTCTAGTTTCGAAAAGTCATAGACAACATTTTTCTCCTTCAAACTCTAGAGTAAAGGAAGTGTTTTCTTTAGTTCATTCAGATGTGTGGGGACCTGCCCCGAATGTTGGTGATCATGATTTTAAGTATTTTGTTACCTTTGTGGATGATTGCTCTCGCATGATGTGGGTGTTTTTTCTGAAAAATAAATCTGAAGTTGCCTTAAAATTTGTTGAGTATTTTACCATGGTACGAACCCAGTATAAGGCCCAAATTCGTGTTCTTCGTTCTGATAATGGGGGGGAATATGTTAACTCCACCCTAAAAAGATTCTTTCAAGATAATGGTCTTATTCATCAAACCTCGTGTCCTCACACTCCTCAACAGAATGGGGTAGCCGAACGTAATAACCGACAACTACTTGAAATGTGTAGAGCACTTATGCTAGAATCTCAGTGTCCTAAATATCTTTGGCCAAAACCCATTGCCACTGCCGTGTACCTTGTCAATCGCCTTCCCACTAAACCTCTTGGCCTCAAAACACCACTTCAATTTCTCAGTAGTTAGGTCAGTATACCATCCTCATTGGTTCTCCCTCCACGGGTGTTTGGGTGCTCGGTCTTTGTGCATATCCATAAGTCTGAACGTACCAAATTGGATCCTTGCTCCCTCAAGTGTGTCTTTGTGGGGTATGGGGTGAATCAGAAGGGGTATAGGTGCTACCATCCCTCTACTCGACGTTTTTATACCACCATGGATTGTAATTTCCTTGAGACCGAGTATTTTTTTCCACCAACCTAGTCCTCAGAGGGAGAAACAACAACAAGGGGAGTACGAGCCACTAGGTTGGGTACCATCTTGGCCAGACGCAGTCTCAACAGAGCAAGTAGGCAAAACCACCGATCCTGCCTCTCCTACAGTACAACTCTCCACATCTCCTCCGGCACCAATCACCTCGACTGATATCCCTGAGGTATGTAACAGTAATTTAGATTCAGATAGTTCATATCCTGTAATCCAGCATGAATCTAACAGTGCAGGAAGTGAAGAGGAACAGGGGAAGTATGAGACACAGAATCAAGTTGAGTTGCCACAGGATGAAAACAGATATGTTTTACCACCCAGAGCCAAACGGGGGGTTCCCCCCAAGAGATATGAGCCAGAACTTGGGAAGAAAACATCAAAGTACCCAGTAGCCGACATTGCTCAAAGAAATTTGTCACATCAGGCCCGACCTTATGTTACTTCCGTATATTCTACTGTGATTCCAAATACAGTAGAAGAGGCTCTTACAGATGACAGGTGGATTCAGGCTATGAAAACTGAGATGGATGCACTTGAAAAGAATGGTACGTGGGATAAGTGCAATTTGCCAAGTGGAAAAAGTGCAGTTGGGCACCGATGGGTGTTTACGGTCAAACATAGAGCAGACGGAAGTATAAAACGATATAAGGCTCGGTTAGTAGCCAAGGTGTAACAGCCCGAAAACCCGCCTGTCGATATTGTCCGCTTTGGTGGGCTAAGCGACACCACCCTCACGGTTTTGTTTCTCCCGATGGAATTTAAGCCCGAAGGCGCCCACCCAGGAAAAGGCCTCAACAAGGGAAAGGTATCCACCCCCTTATAAAGGAGGCTTTGTTCCCCTCTCCAACTGATGTGGGACAAGCACTTTGAGCTTTACAGTCCACCCCCCCATAAGGGCCCAGCGTCCTCGCTGGCACACCGGCCCGGGTCCCGGCTCTGATACCATTTGTAACAGCCCGAAAACCCGCCTGTCGATATTGTCCGCTTTGGTGGGCTAAGCGACACCACCCTCACGGTTTTGTTTCTCCCGATGGAATTTAAGCCCGAAGGCGCCCACCCAGGAAAAGGCCTCAACAAGGGAAAGGTATCCACCCCCTTATAAAGGAGGCTTTGTTCCCCTCTCCAACCGATGTGGGACAAGCACTTTGAGCTTTACACAAGGGGTACACACAGACCTATGGCGTGGACTACTCAGAGACCTTCTCCCCAGTGGCGAAAATAGACACTATCAGGGTTCTATTTTCAATAGCAGCAAATGATGATTGGCCACTGCATCAGTTTGACGTGAAGAATGCCTTCTTGCATGGCGATCTACTAGAAGAGGTATATATGGAACCCCCACCGGGTTTTTTGGATGGATATGATAGAGGGGAAGTATGCAAATTGAAGAAGGCCCTGTACGGCCTGAAGCAGTCACCACGTGCATGGTTTGGGAGATTCACAGTGGCCATGAGAAGATATGGGTTCCACCAGAGTAAATCAGACCATACTCTATTCCTTAAACGAAGAGGAGAGAAAGTCACTTGTCTGATCATCTACGTGGATGATATGATTATTACAGGGGATGATTCAGAAGAGATAGCTCGGCTAAGACATAATTTGTTTCGGGAGTTTGAGATGAAAGATTTGGGGGAACTAAAGTACTTTCTTGGAATAGAGGTGTTCAGGTCGAGACGAGGCATCTTTATATCTCAACAGAAGTTTGTGCTTGACTTGCTCGCCGAAATTGGACTCCTCGAATGCAAGCCAGCGGATACTCCAATGGTGGTGAACCATGGACTATAGATAGTGGATGGAGGAGAAGATGCGAATAAGGGCCAGTATCAACGGCTAGTTGGGAAGTTGATCTATCTCTCACATACATGGCCTGATGTAGCATACGCAGTTGGGGTACTCAGCCAATTTATGCATCGGCCCCAAAGAGAGCATATGGAAGCAGCACTAAGGGTCTATCGGTACCTCAAGGGACATCCGGGAAGAGGTGTATTATATCAGAAACACGGACACCTAGACATTGAAGCATATACTGATGCTGACTGGGCTGGGAATCCCGTTGACAGAAGGTCGACATCCGGATATTTCACTCTGGTAGGAGGAAACTTAGTAACTTGGAGAAGCAAAAAGCAGAAAGTGGTGGCTCTATCCAGTGCCGAGGCAGAGTTTCGAGGAATTGCACGGGGAGTAACTGAAATCCTATGGTTGAGAAAACTTCTTGGGGAAGTTGGGTTTCCTGCTAAAGAAGCCTGCAAATTAAGGTGTGATAATCGAGCAGCAATCAGCATTTCAGAAAATCCGGTGCAACATGACAGAACTAAGCATGTAGAGGTTGATCGGCATTTCATCAAGGAAAAACTGGAAGATCGGGTTGTTGATATCCCGTTTGTGCCGTCTGAGGATCAGTTAGCTGATATTCTAACGAAAGCAGTAAATGGGAGGATTTTCAGCGAAGTATTGAGCAAGTTGAGTATCGAAGACCCCACACTCGACTTGAGGGGGAGTGTTAGGAAAGTTGAAAATTAGGGATCTTTGTATATTTGGTATAGTTGACCTTCCTTATTAGCATAGCCTTGTGAATATTTATCCTTCAGTAATGTAACACGTTTGTACAGTTTTCTCAAGTGAATAACAAGAATTCTCCCAACCAAACTAGGTCTCTTCTAAAGTTTAACAAATACAAAATATCTTGAAAAAATTAAGAAGAAAATATATTTAATCATATCTATATTTATAATATTATATATCTCACAATACTTTGTTAACTGCAATTGTGCGATTTTGATATGATCTTTTGGATCATTTCACTTAATAGAAGAAAGTTCATTGGTTGTACACTTTTATTCAATCTAAATATTTATGGTACTTTTTGTGGTTCCAAGAGCAATTGAGACATTTTAATCTAAGATATCACTTATTTTCAGAATTAATTAGTGTAGGGAATGGATTTGAAGTTTTTTGAATAAATTATTTTGATCATACACTCCCAAAAATACAATCTCATATTAAATTTTAAAATCATTTTTGCTGAGAACTCCCTTATAGCCCAATTGAGATGTGGGATAAAGGTTCACAATCTCGTGGTTTAGGGATGACGAGGGATAGACTGAAGGGAGGCTCGACCCAGTTAAAGGAGTGAGGGGAGCAGAAGAAGCGAGCTCATTAGCGAGACATTAAGCATTTTGTACCAAATGCATTTAATTAGTGACAACTTTTATAGTGTCACTGATTTTTTTTCCTTTTTCTTGTAGTGTAATTTGTTGTACACAGATGTTATATGAACATTTTGAAATGTGTAATTAATTAATTATACATGTATTGTTTTGCAGATCCTCGTAAATTTGAAAAATGTGTCAACTCGTGCTCTAAGGATTGCAGCAACAACTACGCATAGTTGTGCTCTTTCTAGTCAGAGAGAGTTAAGAACGTGCTATAAAACAATGTTTTAAAAGAGAGTTATATGCCTCAAAAACCCTGTGTTTTATCGAAAATGCAGAAAAGACCCTGATAAAAAAAAATTAGTTAAAAAAACCTTGCGTTATAAATCATTTGCTCACCGCCCCTTAAACCTATTTGTTCAACAAAATCGTGTAAATTTCCTAATATACCCTTACATATATATATGCCCGAAAAACCTTGTGTTTTATTGAAAATGCACAAAAAACCCTGACGACAAAAAAAAAATAAAAAAAATTAGTTACTTGAAATATTTAATTGATGTTCATAATATTTGGGACATATTTGCAATATTTAATTTTAATATTGGTATTTACAACATATTACTTATTTATTTTATATAAACTTTTAAAATTTATAATAATAACAACGTATTATTCAATTGTTGTTCATCATGTTTGGAGAATTTTTATAAAATTAATTTACAACTTATTGCACCAAAAAAAATAATATTTACAACATATTATTTATTTATTTTATATAAACTTATAAATTTATAATATTTTATAGAAGTAAAATTTATATTATGTCTTAATTAAAAAAAATCGTACGTTAATTAATTATCTAATTGTTTGCTAATTAAATAAAAAAATATTATTTAAATTAATTATCATTGTGGGATAGACCTAATTTTTAAATTTCATGTGCAGGGTTTTTTATGCATATTTCAAGTAACAGGTGGTTAAACAAAAAATTAATTATGTAAGGGTATTAAAGTCATTATACAGTCTAAAATAGTATCATAATACTTAAATAATCGCAGTCAACGCGCGTGTAAGCCAAACACATGGCTTAGGGTTTTCGGTGCAAAGAAAAACAAATATAAGGTTTTTAGAGATTTTTTTTTTATTTCACAGGGTCTTTTCTGCATTTTCGATAAAACACAGGGTTTTTGAGGCATATAGCTCTTTTAAAAGAAATCTTTAAGTACATTTCAGATTTACCTTCGACTTGCTTGTCATGTATACATGTATACATGAGAAATCCCTTTTTCTTCTTTTTGTTCGTTTCTATAAAATTATAATCCTAAATTATACAACTTTCATCCAATTCTATTTTAATAATAGAAAAATAAACACAACAAAAAAGTCTATTTTAACACTCATCCGTTCTAACTAAACGAGAAATATTTTTATAAGTTTCTTGGTAGAAGTTTGTACATGTCTAAACAATCGTTACAGCATATCCTCGTAAAAAAAATTTCTTTGCCACTCTAAGTAGGCATGCTGGAATCAGTTAATTGGTACAAGTAATTGGGTTCGTCATCTTTATATATTAATTTATGGAAAAATTTTACATCTAACTACTTTGCATTTAGCCTTAATTATAATGCAGTCAATCTAAATTGAAAAATTATATTTTAGTCCCTAATTTTTTAGAACCGTTTATGGTCTTTGACATCCGTTAGAGTTTCGTTGTGTCATTCAAAAAATACTCTTGATTTTTTTAATTAATATGTAACTCCAGGGTGTTGTTAAATCAAAATTTAAAGGAATCGTTTTGTTTATATTTTAAACTTTAGGGATGATTTTGTTTTGGTTTTATATTCAATGTAGCACTCAATCTAAAATATAATGTACTTTTTCGAATTCTGTTAGGGAGCTCAAACTAAAAAAAACTTACGGGGACTAAATTATAATTTTTTAATCTAAATGAATTGCATTATAATTAAGCCTCAATCTAGTAGCTTAGTATGAGGGGCAAGGATTTTAATTCCAGAAAGGAGAGATTAGCTTATAGCTCTTTGCTTTACCCTGCCATTAGATCTCTCGTTCGCTTTAGTAGCTTTATTTGCGGTGCCTTTTGGATTTTATCTGTTTTAGTTTTTCGCGGGTATATATCCTAGTCTGAATAGCATAAATGATCCGTGGATCATGAATATTTGTATCTTCTTTTATGGTTTGGTTGGTTATAAATGAGGTGGGAGCCTCGTTAATCTGCCCACAATGCTTTGCCGGTTTTTTTTTTTTTTTTTAAAAAAGCCTCAATCTAGGGCACTAACACGTAAATCTAATAAATAAAGAGTTACATCACATTCAACTTTAGCTGAGACTCATTCCTCTCTTAGTAAATGTTTGAGATTTGAAACAATATATATATATATATAGAAGGTGGAGCGTCTAAAATGAGTTCAATTTGTACTGACCTCACATGAGGTCGTCTTTGTACTATTGTACTCTATTATTAATTTAATTAATATATTTATTTTTAGAAAATATAGTAATTTTATGCGTTTTTAAAGTATCCATAGAATCATCCATATCCTCTTTAATATTTTATTTAAAAGGTTACTTATAATTTTAATGGATATTTTTAACAAATTAATAAATTTTTTAAAATTAAAATTTATTTTGTTCAAATAATGAGAGTATAAGCTATAATATGACATCCATTTTGCTTATACTTTATTGTATTTTATATTTTTTTTAATAAAATTATTTTTATTTTTAAAATATACAACTAGACCTATCTAAAATATATTAAAAGAAATTTTTTTACAAACGAAAAAAATTTCTGCTTAAATTACAAAAATTATCCTCTAAATTTCAATACAAATTCTACGTAATTATAAAATTAAGGGCATAATAGAAGTTTATTATAAAATTTAGCAGTTCTCAAGTCAAAATATGAATGCCCAAAATATTCCTATAATTAATCTATACTCTATTATTAAAAAAATCCAATTTTAGTCTCATGGATTTGGTTTCTTCTTTTCTTTTTATTTAATTTATTTATTTTTCTCCAATATATAGAGAACGTGTATAAATTAGTTACGTATCTATTAACCCACTTTTTTGTACCGTCACTTTTATTTTTCTTTTATATTTTTTTATTTTTCTTTATTTTTTTCCTATTAATATATTATAATTATTAAATTTATAGTAAGATAAATAATTTAATTTAATATATTTAAATAATAATATACTTTTTTTTATATGTATTGGGTGTGTGAAATAACTAGTTTCAATTAAAACTACCGACTCTTCGCACTCACATAATAACCACCGCCTTCACAGAAATACTCAAACTTCAATCGGATAAATTTTCATCTTCTTTAAAAACGTTCTAAGATCATCAAGCAGGCTCTACTCTATTATGTGGAGGATTTCTAAAATCGATCCCTGATATCACAGTGCGTCTTATACACATTAAGTCAATTCTCTTCCCTTCATTTCATCTCTTTTCTTCCCCCAAATTCAGATCTTAGAGATTACAGAGAGAGGCGGACTAATCAGTAGAGTGAAGTGGAGCTCATTACCTTTTATCTTCACCCTCTTCTATTTGGTGAGTTTAGCTTCAATTTATTTTTTCTAAAAGTTTGCCCCAATTTTGTAGAACCCTAGACATTTGTTTATTTTTTCCTCTTAATAGATTTCTCGATTAATTTTAGTGTCAATTAACCACTGCAATCTCAGGCTTACTCAGTAATATAGCATCACGAAGGCATAATTTCATTAAAAACATTAATAATATTTTGTGTTTTTTTTTTTCCACAATAATTGCTCTTCTAAACAATCAGGTGGTCGTACTGTTATAATTGAGTCTCCACTTAATAAATTGTGAGTTGTATGAGTGTGGGCAGGTTCTTGAAAATAAAGTGTCGTTGTTATTCATAAAATGATGATCATTTATGCTTTGTGTTGAGCCTTGGACTTATGTTTGACTAATGTTTTAGAAAGTTTCAATTGAGAACCTTTTTAGGCGCATATGTTCTTAGCCGAAAGACCAATTTAATTTACCGATGGATAATGACTCTGAAGATGCAAATGTTGCTTCTTTTTCCCAAGTAAGTAACTATTTTAAATTTTAATTCCTCTGTTATTTTTGAGTTTTGATTCGGGATTTTTTTGGTTAGATTATAATTTGCCAAGTCTGTTTGTTTGTTGGCACCTAGCTCCCGTATCATACCCATCCAGTATTTGAACCATTAGTTATCATGAATATTACTCCGAAATTAACTGAAAGGTACTAAAAATCTAATATTAAGATTCTAATTTGATTTCTGAAGTTAAGTCAAAATCTGTGTATCATTCGCCTACTTTTCCAAATTTTAGTCAGAGACCTATTCTGCTACGTTAATCTTCTTAGTATTAAAAAGAAATCAAATTTATATTTGGAATATATATAATTTACTAAAATTATATATTATCAAGAGAAAAAATACGAAAAATAATAATAAATAAGCAAGATACGGATATAATTTTTGAATATTTCTTCTTTGGGTATCCATAACTACATTTCTTATTAGGTGGGAATTGGAAAAATCACATTTCGTGAAGAAGTTCACTACTATGATAATATTTTATTGACATGTATTGTGGTAACATCTGATCGAAACCATGTAATATATGCATCCAAACCATTAGTGGAAAAGATATAATGAATAAAACCGAGTTCGAGAGAATGAAAAAGATATAATGTATCAAAACCATCTAATCTATATCTTATTTATTGTTGTTCGATGTAGATTTTTCAAAGTGAGAATGACAACGACATAAAAGGGGGGCCAAGTTGTATTCCTTCTACCACAATCGATGGAGAGAATGATATAGCTTCAAAAGTGGATGGACGTACTTCATGTGGATTTAATATCAAAGAATTAGACCATCATCAAGTGACAAAGTTAGAGTTCTATACTCCCGAAGAAGCTGATAGGTTTTATTGGAATTATGGTAGACAAAATGGATTTGATGTGAGAAGGTACCACAATAAGACAATACGAGGTGTTGTAAGAAACGTTGAGTGGGTTTGCTCAAGAGTTGGATTTAAACAATCTCACAAACATCCAACTCAACTTAAGCGACAACCAAGAAACGAAATGAGATGCGGATGTAAAGCTTGGTTTCGCATAGCCCACGATCAACATGATGATATTTATTGAGTTGCGAATTTTATATCGATTCACAATCATCCATTAGAGTCAATAGAAACTGCTCATCGTCTTCGATGCAAGAGGTAATAATATAGTTAATAAAATAAAATTTTATTTTAAAATCTTAAGCTTTGTCAAATTCATTGTTATATTTATTTAGTGGTTAATCAATAATGTTGAATTTAATTGTTTAACTCTTAAAATATTACATAGGTATATAAGAACATCTGACAAGGATCTTTTAAGTGCAATGACAAGTTCTGGAATTAGCCCTTCAAATGCTATGGATTATTTAGAATATATCGCAGGTGGTGCTGGAAAAGTTGCATTTAGAAGGAAGGATGGATATAATTATCTTAATAAAGAATGAATGCGAATGATTAAAGAAGGGGATGTGAATACTGCTTTGGCATTACTCGAAGGCATGAAATTTTTCGATAAGGACCTTATTTTTTAGTATACTGTTGATGAAGACCAAGCATTAACAAGGCTCTTTTGGACGGATGGGTTGTCGCAGGCAGAATTTGATTTATTTTGTGACATCCTTATATTTGATAGTACCTACAAGACAAATGCATATCGTTTTCCATTGGTTGTCTTGTCTGGTGTAAATAATCATTACAAAACTTGTGTATTTTGTGTTGCACTGTTATATAACGAGACTGTGGAAACTTATCAGTGGCCATTGCAAAACTTTCGCAATGCAATGGGTGGAAAAATGCCAATTTATATATCGATTGATCAGGATGTAGCAATGAGCGCAGCGATTGAAATGGAGTTTCCCTTAGCGAAATATATGACTTATGGTGGCTTAATCTATTTTATGTAAAATATATGCATGAACAACTGTCAAAATTAAATAATTTCATTATCCGGAGTACTCTAATGCATTAATCCTTTTGCAGGAAATGCCTTTCAACATGAACCAAAAACATATACAATTTAGAACTCCTATATTATTGGTCTGATCAAGCATTCTTTCATTACTGAATCACCACCAATAATTTCACACACAATTACATCCAAAACGTATTTTTACACACAATTCACACACAATTACACTCCAATCATGTTTCTAGAATTATTGTTGATGAATGCATCGAGGAAAAAGAAGCCAAAGAACAAACCTGTTTCACCTGCATCACAGTCTTGTTTTCACTGAAAATCTTCTTTCCCTCCAAATGTCCTCTACGATAAATTTGAAAAGAGACTCCTCTTGCTATCAATTTCACAATGAAAAATAGTCCGATAAGTTGGGATTTTTTTTAAACAACAACATGGAAATGCTTGGATGAGATAATTTGTTAAAAAAGACATATTTAATTATTTATATTTCTAATAATTTGTATTGAAATTAAATCCATCCATTGGGACATCTAACAAATTCAATATTAGTGGCCCAAGTACTTTAATTAAGCCCACTCCCCCAATTAATGTGGCGATTAATTTAGAAAAGAGAATTGAGAATCATGACGTCACCTCATCTTCTTCAACCAAAATTCTGGACCGGGTCGACAATGGAGGGTCCTGAAATTGTGGCAAGTGCCACAGATTGACGGTGGGATGGTTGTCGGAGTTCTTGGAGGATCTGCAGAAGTCGTGAAAGCTAAAAATTGAGGCGGGATTGGAGAACAGGGGCAGGATTTCAGCGAACATAGATGCGCAGGAAGTGGATGTCACGGGCGGATTATAGGATGGTCGGTTATTCGAAGAAGCTTGGTAATGGTTGGGTCGGTGTAGATGGTGGAATGTTCAACACTTATTGCGAAAAATTAATAAAATGGGGAAAGACATCCACGCGTACCTGCAAATTATCACCTCCACCTTCAGTGCCCTGCGCAAATGACTTCAACGAAACTGAATAAGATAGTAAAAAGGGGGAAAATTTAGAATTTAGGGGATTTCATCGCGTAGCGGGAAAATAAAATTATGGAGGGAATCGACAATGGGGGTTGAAACCCTCTAACCCTTTTTTTTTTTTTTTTTTTTTTGTTGTTAAGGAAAAGAAAACTGGATAACATGATTATTCCATTTGAAAGAAGAGAAGAGAAGAGTCGACATATCTTACTGTTTTCATGAATATGTGGATCAACTGCCGTATTTACAGTCACAAATGCAAGAAAGAGAGCAAAAAGGGAAAAGGGAAGAAAACTCAGAATAGACTTCTTTCTGTACACTTCTTTCTCTAACTAAATATTTTATGCACTAAATTTCAAATTCTTAATTATAATAGTTTTAAAAAAATAAATTATTGAATTAAGTTAGAATAAAATAGACATTTACCTATAATAATTCAAAAACCTTAAAATTATCCACTTAAATATAATCTTTGAGTTACATGAGTAATTTAGTTGTGCTCTATTTTGCTATTATAAAGTTATTATATATTTGATTTAAATTTTAAGAGAAAATAAAATGAAAGTTAGATTTCTTTATATATTTCTTTTGATCGTGTTAAAATTTGGTTGAGCTGACTGTCCTTCTTAGTCCGATTTGTCAAGAATTTAAAACGTGAGTTCTCTTCACCTTCAAACACTTAATCTAAGAAGTAAAATAATTGAGGTTTTAGCCAACGACGCTCCTCTGATGCTCAAGTTAGTATTGGATTCTTAGAGAGAAGTTTTAATGAATTCGAATGTCTTAAATGCGTTTATCAGATATTGTTCATTACAGATTATTTAACATACGAGGCATCAATATAATTGATGGTGCAGAAAGCAAGAAGTGTGCTAAAACACCAACACTTTAAGATTTGTTTGTGAGAGGGAAGACCATCACAGGCTCTAGAGCCTCAGGAACTGGGTTTCCTTAGTAGCGCGGGTTCTTCCAGCTAGGATAACACCAAGAGACCGTGCCGCAGAGGAGCTGAGGATGATAGGTTGTGTGATCTTGAAGAATAAGAGAAAATGGAGGAGAATGCCCAGTTCAGTACAGTGTAATGCAGGTGAAGAAGATGACTTGGGGAATAAGTGTGTGCATTCCCATATTTATATGTTAGGGGCCAGGGCATTTTGGGTAATCTGACCGAGCGGTCCCAAATCCTGTGCTACCCTAGACACGTGGTGTCATCTGATGGTGTGAAAGTGTTTGCTCTGAAAAGCCTGTGGGATGACAGGTACAAGGTGCGCACTACCATTGTGTCAGAGGTGGTTGGTGAGCGGCGAGCGTGGGGATACTCAGCCATGCTTCCCGTACCTCTAAAGGGCCCTCGAGAGGGACTCTTCACAGTGATGAGACTGACCCTCGAGGGGAGTAGCACCCTTCGGTATTAGACCCAAGCGTTAGTCGCTCGAGGTCGGTTCCCCAGGCAGATGCTCATGAGCGATGATGGTCCGAGCGTAGGTGAGCCCAAGAGTGATTGCAGAGGGGTCCCCGGTGCAGAAGAGGGGGAATCCGGATACGGAGCATCTCTTGGGACCGTAACACGAGCGTACAAAAGGATTGGTGGAGGGATCCTGCGCTCGTGACTTGGGCCAAGGCGCACAAGTCTGGGTCAGATAAAGTGATGAGGGAATGGGCCGGGTCAGTTCCGCGGGCCCATTACTACAAGCGTTAGAGCTCTGAATCCTTCAGATCGTGACACGTGGGCGGTGCTGATTCGAGCGTAATTTGGCATCATCATTTGCCCCCCAAATTCTGTAGTTACGCTTGAGCGTACTGTAGAATTTTAAAAACTGAGCCCTGGCTTCGAATATTCGAGGGTCAAGCTTTTGGAGGGAAGTGACTATCCGCCTTCAGTAACAGACATCTTCTGACACAGCATTAAATGAAGTTCCATCCGCATTTAATGCTGAGTGGCGACGTGGGCGCGTGTTCCGCGGAGTGGGCGCGTGCCTGTTGGGAGACGGCGGGAGGCGTTGGAATCACCCCCCGAGGGTCCGTCGGCGATCATATTGATGACAGTGAAGGGCTGGTTCTCCATTGCGGTGGCCTTCTGCTTGCCACGCTCATTTGTTTCTGGGGGTGGTGGCGCGGGCTTCTGGAGCCCGAGCGGCTTCTCCCCCTAGCTCTGGCGCGCTCGGAACAGTGTTCGTCATACCTCTCCAGCACCTTCACAAACTCTTTAAGGTGCCCCCGGCGATAAGCCTCTGAATCTCGCTCTCATGTTGGCGACACTCATTTGTGTCATGCCCTTTCTGCTTGTGGAAGGAACAGTACTTCCCCGAGCGTTTCTGAGCCTCGGTTTCCCTCATCTTTGGCGGTCTCTTGAATAGTTTCTTGTCCGCCATGGAATAGACTTCAGCGATGGGTCTGTTGAGGGGGATGCGCTCGAACCTGCGAGGGGGTGGAGAGCTTTTTCGAGCGGGCACTGGGCTGCGGCAGCCATTCTTGGACTCTCCTCTGTCCTCTGGGGCTCTGTTGGTTCGAGGGACGTTCACGAGTTTCTGATCCCTTGCGATATACATGTCTTTGAAGGTGAAAAAGGAGTCAGCTATATCTCTGATCTCCATCAGCGAGCGAGGCTTTTTCTTCGCCACCTCTTCCACAAACTCCTTGCTAACGTAGTTCTTCATGTTGATCGCCCCAAAGAGTACGTGCCTCAAGAAATCCATAGAGGGTTTTTCAACCAGCAGTATCTCCTTGTTGAACCTACCCATGAAGGATCTGAGGGTCTCGCTCGGTCCTTAAACCAGGCTATATAGTGTCGTGGTTGCGGGCGCTGGTGCCTTCAAAGAATTGAAGTGACTCATAAAGGCACTAGTCAAGTCTTCATACCCTCGAATGGAGCGAGGGGGTAGCTTCTTGTACCATTCCTGTGTCATTCCCATGAGGGAAGTAACAAAAATCTTCGTCCAGTAATGACTGGAGTGCTCGTAGAGGTGCATCAGATACACGAAGTGATCCAAGTG
The DNA here is from genome assembly GCA_037501455.1 of Lantana camara. Lineage (NCBI taxonomy): Eukaryota > Viridiplantae > Streptophyta > Magnoliopsida > Lamiales > Verbenaceae > Lantana > Lantana camara. Next base: position 33,084,070 of record CM074859.1, on the reverse strand, counting down.
CCCCGTCGGATCAGTCGTTCCGTCATATTGGTTGACGGATGTGGGGATCTTGCTCATCCCCGCTCGAGTCATCAAAACCTTATCAATGAGGGGCGAACCACTTGTCAAAGGCCTACGGTTCCCGCCCTCATGGTCATGCTCTTCGTAGTCTTCCTCCCTCCAATGGGGAGGGAGTTGGTTGCGTGGGTTGCGAGCGTCTCTGGCCCTGGACCTCTCATCCCCAGAATGGGGGATTTGAGACCGTGGTCGAGAGAGCTGCTCCACCATGTTTTGGAGTCCATTCAGCTGGTCCTGTACGGCAGCCAGTTGAGGGTCACCTCCATCCCTCCTGGTAATCCTTCCAGTGGCCCTAGATTGGACCTCTTCTTCAGCAACTCCCCTCACGAGAGGGGCTTTCTCCTTTTTCACTGGACGTGGTTCCCGATCCGCCCTCTAGGGGGCATCCTTTCCTTGTGCTGGTGGTGGCGGCGGTGGTTGGACCCTCAACACGTTTTGGGCAGCCGCTAAGGGGTGAGTTTGTAACTCCCCCAATGGAGGAGCCATCTGAGTGCTCGCCCTAGAGGGAAAATAAACAGAAGTAAAATGATTTCAAGCATTTTGTGCGGTTTGGACTTCGCACTGGGCGTATAACGCTTGCAATTGCTGTGGAGTCATTTGTGGCATTTCCACCCCTTGGACCTCCTTAGGAATGGAGACCAGAAGTTGCAAAGTGCCTACTTGATATGGCTGAATCATAGGCACCATGCTTGGCATCATCCTAGGCATGATGTTGGGTTGTACGTAAGTGTATCCCGGAGGTGGCATCGCCATGGGATAAGTGGCAGTGTGAATTGCGGTTGTGGCTAGCGTGGGAGTCACTAGTGGGATGGCTGAGCTAGGGCCTCTGACCTCGGTTCCCCCTGCCGGCAGAGCCCCTACCAATGCCCCTTTGCCTCTATTTCCATCCCCGACAACAGATGGGACTTCGCCTCCAGCTGGAATGTTAGGCGTATTTCTCTCCAGATTTTTCTCATTGACAGGCGGAGGAGCACTCCTGTTATCCAGAACTCCAGACCTTGTTGCAGTAACCATGATTGAAGTTAACGGTGTTATGTCTCAACTAGCTCAAGAAGGAAGAAATGGGTGGAGATCTAGGGAAGATGACGATGGTTTCCCACAGACGGCGCAAAAAATGATGGTGCAGAAAGCAAGAAGTGTGCTAAAACACCAACACTTTAAGATTTATCTATGAGAGGGAAGACCATCACAGGTTGTAGAGCCTCAGGAACTGGGTTTCCTTAGTAGCGGGGGTTCTTCCAGCTAGGATAACACCAAGAGATCGTGCAGCAGAGAAGCTGAGGATAATAGGTTGTGTGATCTTGAAGAAGAAGAGAAAATGGAGGAGAATGCCCAGTTCAATACAATGTAATGCAGGTGAAGAAGATGACTTGGGGAATAAGTGTGTGTATTCTCATATTTATATGTTAGGGGCCAGGGCAATTTGGGTAATCTGACCGAGTGGTCCCAAATCCTGTGTTGCCCTAAACACGTGGCGTCATGTGATGGTGTGAAAGTGATAGCTCTGAAAAGCCTGTGGGATGATAGGTACGAGGTGCGCACTACCACTGTGTCAGAGGTGGTTGGTGAGCGGCGAGCGTGGGGATACTCAGCCATGCTTCCCGTTCCTCTAAAGCGCCCTCGAGAGGGACTCTTCACAGTGATGAGACTGACCCTCGAGAGGAGTAGCTGTAACACCCCGACTCACAGTCGGTACAGGTAAATTATGTGATTTAATAATATTTGCGTTTTGGATTAATTGTATATGACTTATATAAATTATTTGAACTTATATGAATTATGTGAATGAATGTTGCATGAGATTTATTCGTTTTAATTTGAGTTGGCCTTATTTGGACCCGTAATTGTTGAACCGAACCAACTTGAACCGGGAACCTTGAACCGAGCCCGTGAACCGAACCGGTCCAGCCTTAAAGGCTGAACCATTTCTCTCCTCCCTCATTCTTCACGTAATTTCAGCAGCTCTTGAGCCAAGAAAGAAGCCAAAACCCCAAGTTGATCATTCCAACTTCCCAAGCCAAGATCTCCCTCGTTTCTTCGCCTTTTCTCGAACTTGAGTATGTTTCGGAATCCCCTCGTCGTGCTCGTCGTTTCTATGGTTTAATTTCCGAGTTTGGAGTGAGTTTAGTGTGCCTTTGCTTCCTTACGTGAATAGTAAGGGTTAGCTATAAAATGTGAATACTTGCTCTTTGCTTGATGTGTTTGATTCCTAGCTTCATATATGAGTTGTATATGCTATATATGTTGTATTTATTGCATTTAGTCCTTGGTTGGTTGAGTATTTATTGATGATCATGTTTTTGACTTGAATTTTGCATTCCTTTGATCATGCCTTTTTAATCCGTTTTCTTGAGTTATTTGAGTGTTTATATGTCAAGCATGATTTATTTGAATTGTTTGTGCATTTTGAGAAGTTATGGCAATTTTAAGGGTTGAATTTTGGCCATTTTTGGGCACCAAACGAGCTTCCCCTGTTTTCTGTAATAAAATTCTGTTCCAGACCTTCGAACCAGGCCGGAACGGCCGTTCCCGCCCCAGTTTCAAACTGGGAACGACCGTTCCCAGGCCAAATTACTGTTCATGCCGAGAGTGGGAACGACCGTTCCCAGTTTGTACTGGGAACGGGAACGGTCGTTCCCATGGCCGAAACCCTTCTACTGGATCAAATCCGCGAGGGTGGATTTTTCCCTTTAGAAAAATCCGCGGGGGTGGATTTGAGGCAGTAGCTTTGGAAAAATCCATGAGGGTGGATTTTTCCCTTTGGAAAAATCCATGGGGGTGGATTTTGCCACTTTTTCTCTTTGCCTTAGTTATGCATTTGTATGACTTTAAATGCTTTTCTTTTGCATATTAATTGTTATAATTTGATTGTTTGCATAATAAATATGTTGTACTAATTTGTGAATTTTATGATTTAATTGTGACATTTTATCTATGAACATGAATCATGCATTTTGCCGAGCGTCCTATTTGGTTCATATAGAGTCTAAGTCTTGGGCTTTCGTGTTTTCTTTTCAGAGGAGGTTCCAGTTGACGAGCCCGAGGCGTAGGTTGTTCACGTCTGCTCGCTTTTTGTCAAGCACAAGGTGAGGTTTAGGAAATTTATTAGCTAAGCGACCTAAAGCCTTATGTGATGTTTTCAGGCCGTGCATGTGACTATATATTATATAAATAGATATGTATGTGTTGATTAGAATATGTTTATGATCTTGTGAACACCTTTGTTTTGGGAAAAGATATTAACTAAGCCTATGTAAGCTATGTTTTGGAAAAAGGCTTTACAATTCTGTTAGCGAGATCGCCATGAAAGATTTGGCATTTGTTATGATATGATTTGTATGTGTGGATCCAAGGAGCTACGGGTAAGGAACCCTCGGGACGGTTCGGGCCGTCGAGGTTCGGCCTGTGCGTAGTCTCCATCCGATATATCACACGCGACCCCTGGGAGTTTGGGAAGGTGTGATATTTCGATGCCTTCGGCGTAAAAACCGGGGAGGGCACGATGTGGGCTCGCTACCCCTCGTGAGTCTGTATATGTTTGGATGGTTAGGGCCGCCGGTGGCTCTTCCATCATTGGTGTAGAGGAGAGTGTATGATTTCCGTTTTGTTTGTTCTGAGGAGTAAAGGTTGGAAGCTCGTTCTCGCCGAGCATTACGTTTTGTTATGTATGTTTGAGAAGTATGAATCGGGATAGTATTTATGAAATGTTTTAACGTATATGTATTTGTTTTGGAAAGTTTTAGTTTGTAAAACCTATTCCGGTTCATAAGTTCGCCCTTTGCTTTGTGCTCTGCTCTATATATATGTAGGGTGCGGGTGTGCGTTAGCCCCCTCACTCAGTCAGTTGACTGACCCTCGTTTACTCTTTTAGTTGCAGGTTTTGGGAGCGTGAGCTAGGCGGAGAAGTGTGTCTTCTGTTGCACTTGTCAGTCTAGGTCTCGTTAGGTGCATTTACATTCCTGCACTTTATTATTTTGTAGTTGTATAGTTATGATTTGTATATACTTACTTACTATTTTGTTCGAGCCGGGATGGCTTTTGTACAGGTTACTTGTTGGTACCTATATGTAAATACTATATGGCTAATTAAGTGTTGGTACCTATACATATATATGTGATGTTTTGCTTGTGGCTTTTATTTATTCGCTTCCGCATACTCTGATTCCGTGTTGTTTAGCTCCGCCTAGCCTAGAGTGTGTGTTTGGTCTCCCGTTCGCTATGATTCGGATTCGGGTGCGGACATCCCATTTCGTATTCGGGTTCGGATTATGGTGCGGGGGATGTGGCCCTACGTGTGGGTGCTACATCCTTAAGTGGTATCAGAGCGCGGTTGCAAAACCGGGCTCTAGTGTCGTGTGGGTCTGTCTAGGTCGTACGGCTTAGGACAACGTGATGGTGTGATCGTGTGTAAGTGTGCATACCTGATTTGAATATGTGATTACTTGACTGATGGATTAATTGATTACTTGATTATTTCTTTAAATTGTATAAATATTCATACACTAATTCACATGCATCCATATTGCTCGAATTTGTGAGTTTCAGGATGCCTCCAAGAAGACATAATAATCGTGAACGAACCCCTGATTTGAATGAACCGGCTCCACAGAATGCACCTCCGCCACCACCTATGAATGCGGAGAATATTGTCCAAGCCCTACTCAATCAACTCCAACAAAATCAAAGGGGTAATGCCAATCCGGGTGAAGGACAGGATATTTCCGCCTTGTATCGGGACTTCCGGAACAACAATCCTCCAAAGTGGTATGGAGGTGATGATATTAAGGCGGAAGAGTGGTTGTCTGAGATTCGAGGTATTTGGGAGATCTGTCCGGGGAATTCTCAGGACAAGGCTGTTTGCACCGGGTGTATTATTCAAGGGCCAGCGGCTATTTGGCTTAGGAGTGTGAGATCCAAGCTTGAGAGAATGGGTATGGAATTTAACTGGGAGACGTTTGTGCAGGAATTTCATGAGAAATATATCCCTCATAGTGCACAAGAACGTCGCCTCCAAGAGTTCACTAATTTGAGGCAAGGCAACCGGACGGTGGAGGATTATATTTTGGAGTTTGAGAGGCTAGCACCTTATGCTTCTCACATCACCGACCATGATGATCATAAGGCCCGAGCGTTTCTTCATGGACTTCGCCGGGATATTCAAGAAGCTTTACAAGCTGCTAACGTGAGTACTTGGGCCAAGGTTACAAAGAGGGCAATTCAAGTTGAGGCCCAAATGGCTCGATTGAAGCCTCCACCTTTCTCTTCGATTCGAGGATCGGGATCAGGTTCTGGATTGGGTAAGAGGCCCATTTCTTATGCTCCACGAGCTCCTGTTCCACCGGCTTTTCGTCCCCAGGGTTTAGGGAACAAAAAGCCCCGTATTACCGGTCCCGTAGCACCTCCTGCTATTCCAGCTCGACCGGCTCCAGCTCAGGGACCACCCGTTTGTGCTCATTGTCAGGGGAAACATCCGGTGGAGAGGTGTTGGAAGCTTCTGGGCAAATGTTATGCGTGCGGGTCTTCTGATCACTTAATTGATGCTTGCCCGAATAGGAGACCGGTTGTGCAGGCTCGCGTGTTTGCTTTGGAGGGAGAGGAGGAAGCTGCTGATGTCGATCCGACTGCAGTGATAGAAGGTACAATAAACATTCATGGCATATCACTACATGCATTGTTTGATCCCGGGGCTACGCATTCATTTATTTCCCGGGATATTGTTGCTTCTTTGCCTTTATTTGATGAATTATCTGCGCATGTGTATGTGGTGAATACTCCTTTGGGAGGATCTTTGGAAGCTGACAGGGTGTTTAGGGAGTGTCCGGTGGTGTTTGAGGGCCGAGTTTTTCCTGCAGATCTGATAGTTTTACCGTTGAAGAAGTATGAGGTTATTCTTGGTATGGACTTTCTCTTCAGATACCGAGCTCAGTTGGACTGTCATGAGAAGAAGGTTTCGTTGGGGTCAGTGGTCTTTACGGGTGAGAGGTTGAAGTCCAGCCCGTTTGTGTCTTTTATGGAAGCAAGTAAGCTCCTCCGGGACGGCGCGACAGGTTTTGTGGCTTATCTTTTAAATAAACCGAAGGATCAGGCCAAACTTGAGGAGACAGAGGTCGTGAGTGAATTTCCCGATGTATTCCCTGAGAATTTGGGTTCTTTACCACCTGATAGGGACATCGAGTTTGTAGTCGACCTTTATCCTGGAGCTGAGCCTTTCTCTAAGACGCCGTATCGGATGGCTCCTGCTGAGTTGAAGGAGTTGAAAACGCAGCTGGATGAGCTTTTGACTTGCGGTTACATCCGTCCGAGTACATCCCCGTGGGGTGCTCCTGTGTTATTTGTGAAGAAGAAGGATGGGACTTTGAGGATGTGTATAGATTACCGCGAGTTGAACCGGATGACAGTGAAGAATAAGTATCCTTTACCTCATATCGAAGAGTTGTTTGACATCTTGCAAGGGTCGCAGGTGTACTCTAAGTTAGATTTGAGGCAGGGGTATTACCAACTTCGTATCCGGGAAGAGGATATCTCTAAGACTGCGTTCAATACCCGTTACGGACACTTCGAGTTTGTAGTGATGCCGTTTGGGTTAACTAACGCTCCAGCCGTGTTCATGGATATGATGCACCGAGTGTTTAGACAGTATCTTGACAAGTTCGTGGTGATTTTCATAGACGACATTTTGGTGTATTCTAAGTCTGCAGAAGAGCACGCATCTCATCTCAGGATTGTTTTGGAGACCCTTAGAGAGCACAAGCTTTATGCCAAATTTAGCAAGTGCGAGTTCTGGCTCGACAGAGTGTCTTTTCTGGGTCACATAATTTCAGGTGAGGGGATTGAAGTGGATCCTTCCAAGATTGAGACCGTGGTTCAGTGGGAAAGACCGAAGAATGCCTCCGAGATAAGAAGTTTTCTTGGGTTAGCGGGTTACTATAGGAGATTTGTGAAGGATTTCTCCAAGATTGCTTGCCCGTTGACTCGATTAACCAAAAAGGAGGTGAAGTATGAGTGGGATGATGGGTGCGAGAGAAGTTTCCAAGTTTTGAAGGAAAGATTAACTTCAGCACCAGTTCTTACCCTACCCGAGGGATCCGAGGGCTATTCAGTTTTTGCAGATGCTTCTAAGGAAGGACTCAGATGTGTATTGATGCAAAATGGCCGAGTGGTGGCCTATGCATCTAGGAAGTTGAAGGAACACGAGAAGAACTACCCCACTCATGATCTTGAGCTTGCAGCGGTTGTGTTTGCTTTGAGGAAGTGGCGTCATTACCTCTATGGGACGACTTTTGAGATTTTTACGGATCATAAGAGCCTTAAGTATCTTTTCACTCAGAAGGAGCTGAATAATAGACAGAGGCGTTGGATGGAATTCTTAGAGGACTATGACTGCACGATTCAGTATCATCCGGGCAAGGCTAATATCGTGGCAGATGCTTTGAGCAGGAAAGTAAGTGTTTCAGGTTTAAGTGCACGGTTTTCAGGACAGGGTTTGACGGTTATGGTTTCGGTGGCTCGGTTAGCTAACATCTCAGTTCAGCCGGATTTGAAACAGAGGTTGTTGGATTCTCAGGCTTCGGATACAGAGATTCAGAGATTAGTGGTTCGGTCTAGGACAGACCCCGAGACGAAGTTTGGGTTTGATGATTCCGGTTTGTTCAGGTTCAAGACCAGGGTTTGTGTCCCAGAAGACCTCAAGAGGTTAATACTTGAGGAAGGACACCGTTCTGGATATTCCATTCACCCCGGTGGTACGAAGATGTACCGAGATTTGAAGGAATACTTCTGGTGGAATGGCATAAAGAGAGATGTCGCGAACTTTGTGAAGCGGTGTCTCACATGCCAAGTGGTGAAGGCAGAACACCAGAAACCGGGCGGAACCCTCCAACCACTTCCGATTCCTGAATGGAAGTGGGAGCAAGTGACTATGGACTTCGTGTCCGGCTTGCCGAGATCAAGAGGAGGTTATAATGGAATTTGGGTGATAGTCGACCGATTGACCAAGTCAGCTCATTTTCTCAAGGTGAAGATGTCTTACAAGACTCCGAAGTTGGCAGAATTGTATTGTAATGAGATTGTGAGACTTCATGGAGAGCCTGCTAGTATTATTTCAGATCGTGATCCGAGGTTCACAGCTAAGTTTTGGCAGGATCTTCAGAGTAGGTTGGGTACGAGGCTTAATTTCAGCACCGCTTTTCATCCTCAGACAGATGGACAATCAGAGAGACTGATTAAGTATTTGGAGGATTTATTACGAGCGTGTGCTTTAGATTTCAAGGAAAAGTGGGATAAGCATTTAGCTCTGGTTGAGTTTGCCTATAACAACAGTTTTCAGACTTCTATTGGTATGGCTCCCTACGAGGCACTATATGGAAGGAAGTGTAGATCGCCTCTATTTTGGGATATGGAAGATTGGCGGTGGACAGAGGAGAACAAGCTCGAAAGAGCTACACCTCGAGAGAGATTGGATAAGACCACTGCCAAGGTTAAGTTGATTCAGCAGAGAATGAAGGCAGCTCAGGACCGTCAGAAGAGCTATGCGGATAAGAGGAGAAGGCCCCTTGAGTTTGAAGTCGGAGATAAGGTTTTCTTGAAAGCATCTCCGAGAAAGGGATTTTCTCGAATAGGTCGAGGTGGGAAGCTTAACCCGAGATACCTTGGACCTTTTGAAATCCTTGAGAGAATTGGAGAAGTGGCGTATAGGTTGGACCTACCGCCTAGATTGACCGGGATACATAATGTGTTTCATGTTTCGCAGCTCAGGAAATATTATCCCGAAGAATCGACTATTCTCCCTGTGGAAAAGGTACAACTTGAGACGGATTTGACAATAGTAAGACATCCGGTTGAGATTCAAGACCGGAAGATACAAGTGTTGAGGAATAAACAGATTCCCTTGGTCCGAGTTCTTTGGAGAGATCAGAAGTCTGAAGAGTCTACTTGGGAGACTGAGGAGAAGATGAGACAGTTGTACCCAGAGTTGTTCTCAGGTCAGACAGTTAACCTGGGGACCAGGTTCTCTGAAGGGGGAGAGGTTGTAACACCCCGACTCACAGTCGGTACAGGTAAATTATGTGATTTAATAATATTTGCATTTTGGATTAATTGTATATGACTTATATAAATTATTTGAACTTATATGAATTATGTGAATGAATGTTGCATGAGATTTATTCGTTTTAATTTGAGTTGGCCTTATTTGGACCCGTAATTGTTGAACCGAACCAACTTGAACCGGGAACCTTGAACCGAGCCCGTGAACCGAACTGGTCCAGCCTTAAAGGCTGAACCATTTCTCTCCTCCCTCATTCTTCACGTAATTTCAGCAGCTCTTGAGCCAAGGAAGAAGCCAAAACCCCAAGTTGATCATTCCAACTTCCCAAGCCAAGATCTCCCTCGTTTCTTCGCCTTTTCTCGAACTTGAGTATGTTTCGGAATCCCCTCGTCGTGCTCGTCGTTTCTATGGTTTAATTTCCGAGTTTGGAGTGAGTTTAGTGTGCCTTTGCTTCCTTACGTGAATAGTAAGGGTTAGCTATAAAATGTGAATACTTGCTCTTTGCTTGATGTGTTTGATTCCTAGCTTCATATATGAGTTGTATATGCTATATATGTTGTATTTATTGCATTTAGTCCTTGGTTGGTTGAGTATTTATTGATGATCATGTTTTTGACTTGAATTTTGCATTCCTTTGATCATGCCTTTTTAATCCGTTTTCTTGAGTTATTTGAGTGTTTATACGTCAAGCATGATTTATTTGAATTGTTTGTGCATTTTGAGAAGTTGTGGCAATTTTAAGGGTTGAATTTTGGCCATTTTTGGGCACCAAACGAGCTTCCCCTGTTTTCTGTAATAAAATTCTGTTCCAGACCTTCGAACCAGGCCGGAACGGCCGTTCCCGCCCCAGTTTCAAACTGGGAACGACCGTTCCCAGGCCAAATTACTGTTCATGCCGAGAGTGGGAACGACCGTTCCCATGGCCGAAACCCTTCTACTGGATCAAATCCGCGTGGGTGGATTTTTCCCTTTAGAAAAATCCGCGGGGGTGGATTTGAGGCAGTAGCTTTGGAAAAATCCATGAGGGTGGATTTTTCCCTTTGGAAAAATCCATGGGGGTGGATTTTGCCACTTTTTCTCTTTGCCTTAGTTATGCATTTGTATGACTTTAAATGCTTTTCTTTTGCATATTAATTGTTATAATTTGATTGTTTGCATAATAAATATGTTGTACTAATTTGTGAATTTTATGATTTAATTGTGACATTTTATCTATGAACATGAATCATGCATTTTGCCGAGCGTCCTATTTGGTTCATATAGAGTCTAAGTCTTGGGCTTTCGTGTTTTCTTTTCAGAGGAGGTTCCAGTTGACGAGCCCGAGGCGTAGGTTGTTCACGTCTGCTCGCTTTTTGTCAAGCACAAGGTGAGGTTTAGGAAATTTATTAGCTAAGCGACCTAAAGCCTTATGTGATGTTTTCAGGCCGTGCATGTGACTATATATTATATAAATAGATATGTATGTGTTGATTAGAATATGTTTATGATCTTGTGAACACCTTTGTTTTGGGAAAAGATATTAACTAAGCCTATGTAAGCTATGTTTTGGAAAAAGGCTTTACAATTCTGTTAGCGAGATCGCCATGAAAGATTTGGCATTTGTTATGATATGATTTGTATGTGTGGATCCAAGGAGCTACGGGTAAGGAACCCTCGGGACGGTTCGGGCCGTCGAGGTTCGGCCTGTGCGTAGTCTCCATCCGATATATCACACGCGACCCCTGGGAGTTTGGGAAGGTGTGATATTTCGATGCCTTCGGCGTAAAAACCGGGGAGGGCACGATGTGGGCTCGCTACCCCTCGTGAGTCTGTATATGTTTGGATGGTTAGGGCCGCCGGTGGCTCTTCCATCATTGGTGTAGAGGAGAGTGTATGATTTCCGTTTTGTTTGTTCTGAAGAGTAAAGGTTGGAAGCTCGTTCTCGCCGAGCATTACGTTTTGTTATGTATGTTTGAGAAGTATGAATCGGGATAGTATTTATGAAATGTTTTAACGTATATGTATTTGTTTTGGAAAGTTTTAGTTTGTAAAACCTATTCCGGTTCATAAGTTCGCCCTTTGCTTTGTGCTCTGCTCTATATATATGTAGGGTGCGGGTGTGCGTTAGCCCCCTCACTCAGTCAGTTGACTGACCCTCGTTTACTCTTTTAGTTGCAGGTTTTGGGAGCGTGAGCTAGGCGGAGAAGTGTGTCTTCTGTTGCACTTGTCAGTCTAGGTCTCGTTAGGTGCATTTACATTCCTGCACTTTATTATTTTGTAGTTGTATAGTTATGATTTGTATATACTTACTTACTATTTTGTTCGAGCCGGGATGGCTTTTGTACAGGTTACTTGTTGGTACCTATATGTAAATACTATATGGCTAATTAAGTGTTGGTACCTATACATATATATGTGATGTTTTGCTTGTGGCTTTTATTTATTCGCTTCCGCATACTCTGATTCCGTGTTGTTTAGCTCCGCCTAGCCTAGAGTGTGTGTTTGGTCTCCCGTTCGCTATGATTCGGATTCGGGTGCGGACATCCCATTTCGTATTCGGGTTCGGATTATGGTGCGGGGGATGTGGCCCTACGTGTGGGTGCTACAGTAGCACCCTTCGGTATTAGACCCGAGCGTTAGTCGCTCGAGGTCGGTTCCGTAGGCAGATGCTCATGAGCGATGATGGTCCGAGCGTAGGTGAGCCCTAGAGTGATTGCAGAGGGGTCCCCGGTGCAGAAGAGGGGGAATCCGGATATGGAGCATCTCTTGGGACCGTAACGCGAGCGTACAAAGGGATTGGTGGAGGGATCCTGCGCTCGTGACTTGGGTCGAGGCGCGCAAGTCTGGGTCAGATAGGTGATGAGGGAATGGACCGGGTCAGTTCCGTGGGCCCATTACGACGAGCGTTAGAGCTCTGGGTCTTTCAGATCGTGACACGTGTGCGATGCTGATTCGAGCGTAATTTGGCCTCATCAATAATTGTGGCTGGTATATATAGGGCCCGGGGGGGTGCTCAAGAGCGAGCTTTAAAGAACGAGCCTAAACTCCCGGCAAGCAAGCGCCTCATCATCCCCCTTTCCAATTTTCAATCTATGAAAAGAAGGGATTATCCGCCAATAATAAGAGTAGTACCAAAGGCAACACCTTCTATCAAAAATGGAAAATTGGCTATGGAGATTCAGTGCGGTCAGAAATTAATACAGATACAAAGGTATATATAACTGTGACGAATTTAATTATAGCTAGAACACACTTAAATTAATTTGAATTACTAAACTAACTAGAGTGAAATGGACATATATAATAATTTAAAAACCTTAAAATTATTCTAACATGCATAGTTAATTATTGTTAGAAAATCACATGCATTGAGTATATATATATATATATATATATATATATATATATAAATTTTAAACGAATGATATTCAAATTGACAATTTCTTGTTCAGCTAAAAATAATGAGGTGTACAATACTGTTCTGCTCTATTATACTATACAAACATGATTTTGAATGTGTGTATATTAATTTTTTTAAAAGAGTTTCATATTATTATAATTAAAATGAATGTATATTTGGTAGTTTTCTAATTGTTATATAATATCATTTATTTTCGACAAAAAAAAAAAAAAGTCATTTACATTATTTTGCGTTATTAAACACTACATCATTTATTTATTAAACTATATTTGAGCTAGAAATATTATGTTTTTCAAATAATAATAGTGAGCTACATAACTAATATGACTCACCGTTTAAATTAACACCCATACTAACTTTTTCAAGCGCTCGAATCTAATCCCATAAAATTCAAAATTTGAGTGATTAAACCTTGACATCAGATCAAGCATCATCACTCGAGTATTGTACATTAATCATCCCCAAGTCATCCTTATTTATTGAAGTCAAAATCATTTTTCTCTTGTTTCGTATTTAATTATTTATCTCTTTAGTTTTTTTTTTTTTTTTCGTGCTTAATAGTGTAATATCTTACTGAATTATTGTCAGGTCTATCGATTAGAGAACAATATGAAGTGGTACTCAATTTTCCTTCCTTGTGGGTTCGATACCTATTATGTTGCACGTACATTTCAGTGAATACTTGCACAACTGGATCTTTTAAATATTTGTATAATCCAAGATCCTTTTCAAATTTCAGACCCACCCAGGCTTGCAAAGTTCGAAGAGGTGTGACGAAAACTTGAGGCCTCGCTAGTCACGTACAACCGAAGGTTGTGTTGTGATTAAAACCAAAACAATATTTATTAAATAATATTTAAATTAGAAACATTATGTCTCTCAAATAATAACAATGAATTACATAATTAACATGATTCAGTTTTTAAATTGACATGATTCTATATTTTTCAATCAAGACAACAAATAGATTACATGTATATTGATCAATTTAAAATTAAAATAAATTATCATATATGATGTAAACTTGTTTGATGGTAAAATCTAATAAAAATTTATTTATTTTTGATAAATAAATTGATTATATTAATAAAACTCAAGATTAATTTTATAAATTTAATCCAATCAATCTTATTTTACTCTATACCAAAGTTAATAATTATCTATATTTGTTTAATTACTAAAGCTACAAAATTATATTTCAAATTTATAAAAAATTAAGATTCACTAGAAATTTAGAATTTAACTACATGATAGTAAATTCACAAACAACATGATTAGCATGCATAAATTTTATTAATTTTTCATATTAAAATGTATAGAATTTTAAAATAAAAAATATTTTTTTAATTGGAAAAGAAATAGGAGCTTAAACATCGAGAAAAATGATTATTGATTTTAGGATATATTTTTTAATAAGTTGTAGTGGATAAAGTAAGAGAATTATAATGATTATTGATTGAAAAATAAATATCTATACTATATTATTAAGCATTAGGGGCAAATGTGGTGTCTTGGACTCTTTTTTTTTTTACCCTGACTTTTCAATTTTTTATTTTCTTTTTATTTATGTATTATCCCTGAATTTATGTACTCTTTTTTTTCTTTACTTTTTAGACATAAATTCTACCCACGTATTTCAACAGCTTTTTTGTTTAATCTCTTCCCCATTAATTGTCTCTTAAATTATTTTCTTATTTATTTATTTATTTATACGGCTCCAACACCATCTTCATTATTTCACTTTTCTCTCACTCTACTTCAATTCTTTTTTTTCTTTAATGTATAATTTTTATCTTTTTCTCCTTATATCTTATATTTTTTATTTATCATAATTTAATAATTATATTAAAACTGATTATAGAATATATATCAATATAAAAATTAATTTCAATATATTTAATAATAATATTATTTTTATTTGCACACGCAACGAGTGTGCGGCATTTACTAGTATTAAATTAAATTTGATAGTTAAAGAAAAAGTAAGAGTTTCAACATAATTTTTGATTTAAAAATAAATATTTTTAAAATAAATTAAGTAATTTGATAGTTAGAGAAAATGTAGGAGTAATTTGATAGTTAGAGAAAAAGTAGGAGTTTTAACGTGATTTCTAATTTAAAAGAATATATTTTTAAAATAAATTAAATTAGTACAAAGCAGTACAAACCTACCTTAGCTTACGTGAGGTCGGTACAAAGTCAACCTCACAATAGACAAACCCTATAGAAGGATTGAAACAATTGGGGAGTATTTGTGTACTTGTATAATAATAGGAAAAAAAAAACTAAAAATATCATAAAAACAGACATATACTAATAATCAATTTCACAGAGATGTCTTTAAAATAAAATTATGGAAATACTTGAAGCATTATAAGAAATATAAAGTCTATCATCTCATATCACCAAAAAGCGGAGCCCTTAACAACATAAAACATACGATATTAACCATTTATTCAATAAGAAAGTTGTTCAAGAAATAGTCATCTAAAGAACTTTTAGTCTTATTATTCTCCATAACTGCATAACAATCTAGGGTTTCAACCTTCATCAAAATTTGCAATGCACGTTAGAACATTCATCGATGCACTTTTGCTTTTGCTTCGTATCTGTCAAAGAAAATATTCATTAAATTAAAACACATTACTACACAAAATTACACAACTTCACATGCAAAATACATTTATATTAACACTATTAAAAATAAATAAAAAATAAAAAATAAAACCTTTGATATCGGCGCAGTTATGAAGTGATGAACAACCAGCGTTGCAATAGAACAACAACGGCGAAAACATTTGATTAACTTTGCTGTCTTTTTTAGGGCATTGATGCGTGCAGCAGTACTGACAGTACATAAAACATATGTTTGGAATACCATCATTCTTACATTGTTCAGCACACTTAGCGTTACAGTCCTGCTTCGACTGATCGTCGATCGAAGCTACGGAGTTTGGTGCTAAAGTTGTTGCCATTACAATGTTTGCAAGCAACAATAATGTTGTTGTTGTAATAACAATGTTTGACGCTTTTCCTTCCATTTCTTTTTCTTTTTTCCTCTGATTTTCTGTAGGGCTGTAATTATATGGTGTATTTATACTTCAGAAAGTGGTCAGTTACGTTGAGTGGTTAGGTTAATTATATGCAGAAATTTTGGATTGATTATACGGAATATTGAAAAAAATAAGGATTTTTATATTTGCACCCTTACGAGATT
This sequence comes from Lantana camara, assembly GCA_037501455.1. Classification (NCBI taxonomy): domain Eukaryota; kingdom Viridiplantae; phylum Streptophyta; class Magnoliopsida; order Lamiales; family Verbenaceae; genus Lantana; species Lantana camara. The sequence goes on along the minus strand of CM074859.1, from coordinate 33,068,350 downwards.
GTATAATTATAACTCATACTTCTTTAGAAAAAAATATACATACTCAGTCCCTATAAGTTTTGAAAATTACAAATAATTTTATTTCTTTAGCTGGTTTTAGATTATATCAATCCATGCATTGACCGTCTTACTTAATTTAATTGCAAATTAAAATGAAAAATAAAATATTTTAAAGTGTAATTCAATATTAAAGTAAATTTAAAAATCTGAATATTGCATAAATAAATAATTTTTCTTTTTTGTTTTAAAATTTTAAAATTGATGGTAAAATAGTCTGTTCACTCACAAAATTAGTTAAACCCTAATGAAGTGGGTCAATTTGCAATACTTGAAATTCTTAAGGATAGATTTTGTAATATTTTTTACAGAGGGTATGAATTGTAATTATACATTATCATAGCATGTATAGACATAAAAATCCTTGAAAAATAATATGTATATGCTATATATTCTTGAAAGTATAGATATATATCTCATTAAATTAATGTACTTTTATCATTAATGAGTCGCTATAATTTTCAGAGGATACAATATTGTTGATTTGTTTCCGGTGGACAATTACACTATTTTATATTAAGAATAAAAAATAATTGTATTACAATCTATTTCTCGAGAAAAACTCAATCAATGAATATATTAAGTAAGACCATATCCAATGAAACAGTTACATGTATGCAGCAAGCGTATTAATATTTGCCTATTTGGAACAAAAAAAAAAACAAGCGTATTAATATGGTTCGAATGAGATATACAAGATATCTTGACAATCAATAAGCAAATATTTTTAACCATATCTATATTTATTATATTATATCTCTCACAATACTTCCTTAACTGCAATTGTGCGATTTTCATATGATTTTTTGGACAATTTCTTGTCGCAAATAGAAGAAAGTTCACTGATTGTACACTTTAATTCATTTCAAATATTTATGGTTCTTTACGTGGTTTCTAAAAGCAATTGAGACATTTTAATCTGAGATATCATTTGTTTCAAGAATTATTTTAATTAGTGTAGGTAATGGAATTGAAATTTGAATAAATTATTTTGACTATGCACTCCAAAAATACCATCTCATATAGAATTTAAGTTTTCAAATCAATTTTGCTTGAGAACTACCTTATAGCCCAATTGAGATGTGGGATAAAGGTTCACAATCTTGTGGTCTAGGGATGACAAGGAAGGCTCAACCCTGTTAAAGGGGCGAGCGGAGTAGAATAAGCGAGCTCGTTAGCAAGCTCGCAAAGGGGCCTAAGGCTATGATGCACGGACACTCCTAAAAATATCATTTTGCCGTATCGTGTCGTGTCCGACACTCGTGTCCGACACCGTGTCCGACACTCCTCACGTGGAAAATTCAAGAAAAAATCCGTGTCGCCGTATCCATGTCGTGTCGTGTCCGTGTCGCCGTGTCCGTATCCGTGCATCATAGGCCTAAGGTTGTTAAGATTCTTGGGATGACGGGAGAATTAGGAGGAGATTGGTCGTAGAAAAGATTGTACTAAAAAGTGATGATCAAAACTTTGGAATCCGATTAGGAGAAATATTTATCTGGGGACGGAGTCCCCATAAGAATAAGGAAATGAGTTAGGGGCCTGATTCTTATTTTTTGAGATTTAGTACGCTTTGTTTCCATTAACATTTAAATTGGTGAGATTTTGTGACTCCCCGGTTTTTCAGTGGTATAATATGACATATATGTTTATCAATTTGCGCGAATTAATTGTTTATAAGTGTTTTATATATATTTATATTTTAGTATTAAATTGTTAAATTTATGATTAATTGAAATATTTGAAATTTAAAGGAATTCTTGAATGTTATGTCTTTATTTGCTTTGATCGCATGCCGTTCCTACTTGACTTGAATTCGAAATTTTGTAAAATTTTAGTATGTTGTAGATTTATGTGTTATAAACATGTCTATGTGCTCGTCCCATGTTTTCGATCGTGTTTGAGGTGTTAACGAATTTTATTTTGGAGACGAGACCAAGTCTAGAGATTAAGAGAATTATGCGCATCTTTGATTCCGGAGGTCGTAACATGAGCTCGGGAATTTGGATTCAAATTCCGTAAGAGGCGACGGACTCGTAACGAAGAAAGGAAACCAAGGAACCTAGATTCATATTTTTCTAAGCCCAATTGTTACTCCAAATTTTGCCCGAAACGAGGCCGAGTGACAGATTCGCCACATCTTACCGTTTTGCCCATAACTTACTCATTACTTGACCAAAATGCCCCTACCTTATATCAAATTAAACCTTATTCACTTATCTTTCACCCCATGTTATCCCTTATTTCGTTCAGCTACAAGAGACAAGGAAAATAGGGCTCTCTCAGCTGCAACCCGAAATGGAAGAGAGAAGGAAGCAAACACTATTCAATTTTCAAGTTTTGAGCTCAATACCTCTCCAAATCACTCCAAATTCAAAAGGTAAGTTTATGATTGTAATCTCCATCCTCTCTTCTTCAATTTGACACCTTATTTGCTGAATTCCTTGAAGAAATAAGTATGTTATGATGAATTTGATGAATAGTAAGGGTTTTAGTTCATTTGATGAATTTGGTGAATCTCTTGTCTATTCTTTGGAATTTATGCATTCTAATTGATCCTAAGACACTCATTGTTGATTATGTGAACTCATATCAGGTGGTAGTTGCATTTAATTGAGGTTACCATTAATCCTTTTGTATGAAATTGGAAGAGTTTGGCATATTTGATCCATCCTTCCCCTTCCCTTGCATATTACTTCGGTTTTAGCATGGAATATGGCATGAATTTGATGTATCTTCATTGCATAAACTTGCCTTTGAATGCTATATTGATTTAGGATTGGTTTGGCATGAGTTTTTGTTGCTGTTACTCTGTTTTGCTGCTGCTGGCCGTGACCGCATTTAGTTCATTTTTGGTGCTGGTCGCGACCCTTTTTTCCCATGTTCCGACTTCTACAGTACCAGGTCGCGACCGTGACCATTTTCAGGTCATTTTGGGTCGAGGCCGCGACCACTTTTCAGCCTACTTTCGAGTTTAGGTTGCGCCCTTCTGCACTGCATGTTTTTTTTCTCCTTTCGTTTGTTATTTGCTCGTCGTTACCTACCCAAACGAGTTCCGATTGACCTGATTTTTGGAACACTAAAACCTCTTGAAGTCTAGAACATCCTCCAATTGGAATCGCCTTAAAATCATTCCTTGATTGTGAGATATAATTGATCCATTTTGGTGTCGCCACTTCGCCGATAATCTGCTTTCATCCACCTTCAAATCTTCGCCATTTTCACATCGCTTTGAACCAAAATTCAAGCTATATATCATTGGAAATTGCTATCTGTCTGGTTTCATATCCATTTAACCAAACCCAATTCCAATTTCTAGAACTCAAGATATATCGAATTTTCTACAGCCTGTGCGTACGTTAAACTGACAGCTTTTACCCAAAGTTGCTCAAATCCATTTTCTTACTTTTCTTTAACTTCCTTGACCTCCTCATGTATTGTATACTTGTTGTTTAATGTAATATATGATTTACTATGAACTTATTACGTGATTTTGGTGATTTTATATGTAATATTGAACAAGATATGCTTTATATGCCTTCCTACATGCACGTATGAATTCATGCCTCATTTCTTTGTCTTAAATGATATCTCTTTGCTTCTTGTATGATATGAATGAATTGTTACCATGTCGAATGATATGTTATGATATCTTTATGAATTTTATGGTTTGATTTACGATGTATAAACGTGATCTTTATGCATAACGCTTAAGTGCAACCCTTGCATTTTCTTTTGTACTTAACGGATTCGTTGCACCTCTAAATGATTCATATACATTGTTAACATGTATTCTAACGTGTTATGAATGGGATATTAAATAAACGATTGATCTTGAACGAGCAAATGATAATGAATTGGCACGATTTATTCGTGTAATGAACGATTGAATCGTTTATTTGTTTAAGTGACATTAATTGTATACATGAATATCTCCATGACACATTGTTATTTCTTATGCATATCATATCATGTTAATGCATTGTCGTGCATCATATATGGTTCATTTGGAGTCTTGAGTCTCACGATTGCACCGTATCATTCTTGTACAGTTTTCTCCATGGTGGAGAAGACGTGTCGGGTTCATAGGCTATCTTCAAGTCCTTCTTTCTTTTGGTATTGTTCGATAAGGTGTAACAGGTGAGTTTTTCTTCTATTAGTTAAATGATGACCCGATATACCTCAACATGTAAGTTTGAAGCCAAAGAATGTATATATTTATATATCGAGTCATTTCAAAGGAGTCATTGTTTTCACGTTAAAGCCCTTTTCTTATATATTGAATCCCTAACCTAATGTTTTGGCGAGATCAGTGATCACAATGAATGGGGCCCCTAGGACTAGTGTACGTGGCTATCCGGGGAAGCTCGGGCTGACGGGGATCTCATTACATTAGTCTCACCAAAATCACAGAGTCCGGAACTCGCTAGGAGATTAACGAGCTAGGAAAGGGAGCTGAGCGCCTTTGGGGAACTCATGACCCCTCTTTGGTCAATGAATAAGGTGGTCGGGTCTTACTAACCCGTCCACCGCCTGGAGAAAAAAGGTGTAAGTGTAATGAATGATCGCGTGAATGATCGAATGAATGAACGATTGAATAAATGAATGATTGTGACTGAATGAATGATTGTGTGATCACTAATGAACAAATAAATGAATAAATGCACACACGAGGTGGAGGTTGGAGAATTTACCCTCTCGTTGGGCTCACGTATTGACCGCATCATTGTATCGAATGAATGAAATTAATTGTTGTAATCCCGAGTGTTGTTTTCCTTGTTTCACCCACTTGGGAAAATATTTCAAAACCTCGCACGAGATTATGACTTGCATGTGAGGGTGTTTAATTTTGCACTATTTATTATATTAAACCCTGTTTTATACCCATCAGTCTCCTATAGACTGAACCCGGCTTTGTTTTCAGTTCTTTTGTAGGTTTTGAGTGTTAGGCGGGAGTTCAGTTCTGTCGAATCTTGTGGTCTAGTTCGAGTCACACCATCGCATATTGTAATTGATTATATTACCATGAATCATATTGATTTTATGCCATTGAATCGGGACAGGCTTCTAGGGATAGATTGAACCCGTATTTATGATTGTGTTTATGATTTATGTATATGTTGAAATTTTGGGACTAGGTAACTATGTTAGTTAAACCAGTCTTTATGATTGATATAATTTTTAATTATATGTTCCCCTTCCGCAATTGCATTTACCTTGTTGGAATTGTTTATTTATTTTCGATGGTTTAGTTCCCGCCTAGTATAGTGAGTGAGTGAGTACACGTTCGCTCTGATCTGGCACGTGTATGAATTTCTCATTTCATATACGGGTCGGGTCTGAGTGCGGGGGATATGACCCCTTTTGTCTTATGGGTCAGAGTACTTGAGCCTTGAAAAAGGATCTCATATAGCCTTCCTTTTGTAGTAAGCCTATTAGCTATTCTAGTGAAATCTGTAGTAAAAAAGAAAATCACTCTGCTCTCTCTTTCCCGCAAGGAGATCCATTCCTTTCCTATTCCTAGTTCAGTAAAGTAGAATGATTAGAGTGCTCCGGGGAGATCGAATGTTAACTAGCTAACTCGATGGAACGTCGAAGCGATCGATTACTAAGAGCACTTTGAGATCAGCTAGCTTTTTCAGCTTGATTGGAATCGATTCTATAATTGAATAGCAGAAGTGCTACTTAGTAGTAGAAACTCGAAGAGAGAGACAGAGAGGGGACTCTTTTATACCTGCTAACTCCTAGGATGAGAAGTAGGTTCCTTCTTTTTAGCAGGAAGAGTTCCATCCTTTGTTGCCCCTCGGTAGAGTGAGTCTACTTAGCGAACTGGCAGGACGCGGAGATCAATTGATCAATATGAATCTCGAGAGTGGATGGTCGTCTCCATGAGGACTCTTAGAAAAGGTATTTCATTTCTAATGGTAAGACCGCCTCCATTCCATACACTATTGAGTACGCCCCGGTTGAAGTTCTTACTGACGTACGAGTTGCATGGAGAGCGAATGGGAGCATCTATTGCCAGTCCCTGTATGTAATTGCTATTTCTAAAAGAATGTTCTTGTTCTTGATCTTTTGCTTTTCTACCTCAACTGCCCCATTCATTTGTTGTGGCCTCGGTAACAAAGAAGGAATCCATAAAAACTTAGGATCCGACACCATGATAAAATACTACCCTCATGATTAGACTATGTCCCTGAGATTTGATAAAAGAAAAGTGCATTAACGGTTAATACGTTGTAATTGGATAAGTTACTAGGAATATGACGGAATGAAAGACCAAGGAAAGAAAGAAGAATACACCAAAATGCGGGTGCTACAGATTTTCCCATTAATTTTTGAAAATATTTATATTTTACTTCTTTCAGACAGAATTTTGGTGACTATTCCATCGGATTTTTTGAATAAAATTTTTACATGATTTCTAAGTACAAATATAGACAGATCAGATGACAAATGTGTTGATATTATACATCAAGTCGATTTTCTCAACGCAAGGAAAACAATGGTGGTTTCAAAACCAAAATCCGACAACCAATGAATGGGGAATCACCGATCAAAGATGGTGAACGGCCGATGAAGCTTTGGAGACGAATTTCGACAGCTTTCGACAACCATTGGGTCGAATTAATGGGGTATGAGTTTTGTTCATTTTGGAGAGAAACATTATAGCGATGATCTTGACTAGTGAATTGTGGTGACGGATAAAAAATTTACGGTCAAATTGAATTTTGAATGAAGTATTCCGCCCTAATAGTATAAAAGAGGTTAAGTGTTTTACAAAAGTTATTGGAAAAATTACACCGATTCAAAAGACAAGGGATAAAACACATTAAACCCCAAAAGACAAGGAGTGCCTGGGATTAGAGGTTAAGTGTTTTACAAAAATTATTGGAAAAATTACACCGATTCAAAGGATAAGGGGTAAAACACATTAAACCCCAAAAGATAAGGGGTGTCTAGAATTAACTCATATAAATAACTTATTGTGGCTTAGAGCTAGGTACAGGGAAAATTACAAAAATGTTATACGAACTCAAGCAATTTAACATTTTTAGTACTTTTCATTTCGCAGTAACAAAATAATCCCACAACTTCAAATAATTTGCAATATAATGCCCATTTTCGTCTGAATTTGTTAAACCCGCCGAAAACACTGAAATGCTTAAGTTGGATATTCAACACGTATAATGTAGGGTGCCCTACCCGAAGTTATAGAGGATCAAGTGTTCGCCTTTCTCATTACTCAAGGATGAATTGCATTTACTTCAAAAATCAAATTAGACGGAGACCATGAGAAGCCAGAAGCGAGTTAGGCAAAAATTAATTTAGATGAAGTAGTTTTAAAAAATAACAACGTTGTATGTCAAACAAATAGTATATGAAGGAGAACATTTCTTCCCTTCTCGAATTTCGATACGATGATAAATGATTTCAAGATGATACTTTCTTACATTTTAGAGGTTGAATATAAAGTGACACATTATGTAATACTTAATGCTTTGATGGGAACTCTGAACTCTCTAATATAATGTAGTTTCTCTTTGTATAGTGGAAGATTTAAATTGTGTGTAGCCTATTATTCTGCCCTACTTCAAAATTAAAATGTTTTGTATTTATCCAAATGCTTCTAATTTCAAATTTAAAATGTTTGTAATTTCAAGTAAGTGGTTATGCATCAATGCACGAGTTTAAAATGATACTTAAGTAATCATTTTCTATATAGAATACCTCCTTTTCTAGAGATTTTTTATAAATAATTTTTAGGAAAAATTACATTTTTAATCTCATTTAATTTAGAGCATTGCAATATTAATCTCATTCATTTTAAAAATTTAAGAAAGATCTCATACTTTAAAAAATTATTACGATAATAGTCCCATACGTTATAATAATGTCCCGCCGTTAACTAAATAACAGAACTGTTAACTAGGTAACGGAAAAATCAAGCATAGATCATGTGCATCATGATAAATTCTTTTGAGACATTCTTTTATATTTTTTTGGTGGAAAACTATCTAATATAATTTTAAAAAAAAAACACGTATATCAATTATTTTACTAAGTTTACTTCAGTTTATTTACCTTTCAATAAATTAACAAATGAATTAACACTTATATTTTGGGAAAGTGACATGAAGAATTTAATAAATTATAGTCTTTTTTAAGTTAAATAATAAAAATTGTACCAATTTCAAATATAATGTTAGATTCTGTGTTTTGAAACCCGGACCGGACCGGTTGGTCGGACCGGTTCGATCGGTGACCGGCCGCCAATCCGGTCCGGTTAATCCCCCGAAACCAGTTGGCTCCTGGACCAGTTTGGCCCGCTAAGAACCGATCAAAAACCGGTGTTGAGACCAGACCGGACCGGTAAGCGGGCCGGATGGCCCGGATTTTTCATTTTTTTTTTTTTTTTTGTGCCAAAAACTTGTATTTGGATTGGGAATGCTAGGATTTGAACCCAACACCCTTTGAATAGAAGGAGAGCACTCAAACCAAGTGTGTTACTTCAATTGTTGGTTCATTAAATTCAAAGTAAAACATAATTCCTTTCATTTGCCAAGATAATTGAATTCATTTAACAAATCAAGAAAATAGTGTTTAATATTTATTCTGTTTTTTATAATATATATTTATAAAAATATAAATTATGGATGATATTCTTTTTATTTATTTTTCTATAATAAAAATATGATATTGTTGAATCAATCTTTTATTTATATTGTTAATTTGTAAGATATTGATTATTTTTCTATTTAATTAAATATTTTATTATGCTTGTAGATTTATGATTTAAAATTTTATTATTACATATGTTATTTGAAAATTAAAAGTGATTTAAAATTATCTCTCCTTTTTATATAATTTAACTAATTTGATCATTTTTAATTCATATTTATAATATTAAATAATATATATAATTAAATATAATTATTACATATTTATGACGTCATTCCGGTCCGACCGGTGGTCGAACCGGTCGACCAGTAAAACCAGTAACCAGTAAGGCTTCCCGGTTCGACGTCCGATCCGGGTTTCAAAACATAGGTTAGATTGACATGAGATGGAAATTGAAAATTGACATTGAGGATTTTAAGGAAAGTGTCGTTCAAAAATGGTTACTTTTTGGAAAAATATATGTTTTTAAATCTAAATCTGGATGTTTATAATGGATTGGACCTATGATATATGGACACGCATACGGTGATACGATTTTTTTTAAAATTTAGGACAGGACACGGCTATATTATATATAAATAAAAATACATTTATATTAATTAATTTAAAATAAGATATTTATAAAAGTACTCGATATTACAAATTTAAATAAAATACATTCATATCAAATTTAATAATTAAAGTCATTATAAATAACGTTATTATATTTTGCATGTCACGATATTACGGAAAAAAAAATTCAATATAAAAATAAAAATAAAAATTTTAAATCAATATAAATATATTTTTTAGTAAATTTATACACCTCTTTTCTATATATATATATATATATATATATATATATATATATATATATATATATATATATATATAATTCTCAAAATATATATTGTTATTAACATGTTAATTGATATTAAAATGTAAATGAATTGGAGTAAAATTAGTAATATAATAAATATAATTATTTTTTAAATTATAATTAGATAATTTTTTATCAAAAAAAATATAAAAATATATTTTAAAAGAATTTATAACGGTGCACATGATCTATGCGTAATTTTTTTTTGTTACCTAGTTAATTCTTTCGTTATCTAGTTAATTATGGGATTATTATTGCAATGTGTGAGACTATTATTACAACATACATGACTATTACTGTAATGATTTCTTAAAATATAGTACCTTTATTTGATTTTTGAAATGAACAGAACTAATATTGCAACTCTCTAAATCCAGGGGGACCAAAATGCAAATTTTTTTTTTTTTTTTTTAATGTTATTTAAAGTGTTTTTTTTTTTTTTTTTTTTTTGGTTCTATAGAACATTTCCATGGGTCGAGCCGGGACGGACCACTTAATGTGTAAAAGCTCTCCCTATCAATGGTAGCTACGTTCCCGGGGTCTCGAACTCGAGACCTCTGGTTAAGCTAGCATAAAAATATAGATAGAATATAAAAAATAATTTTGTTGCCGGGACTTGAACCCGGGTCTCTCGGGTGAGAGCCGAGTTAAATTTTCCTATTATTTACTATTAATATTTGTAACACTAATTAATGGCGACGGAAGATCGATACCGTGGGGAAGACAGCTCGTTATTGATATATATATATAGGGGAAATTACATCTAGGTACCCTGTATTTAGGCCTAATTACAATTTAGTCCTCGCATCTTCGTTTATTACATATTAGTCCCTAAAAATACTGTTTCAATTACAAATCAGTCCCTCTTTAGGGGTTAAAAGGTAATTGAAACAGTATTTTTAGGGACTAATATGTAATAAATGAAAATGCGAGGACTAAATTGTAATTAGGCCTAAATACAGGGTACCTAGATGTAATTTCCCCTATATATATATGAATATTTTTTCTAGTTAAAATTATTCAAAATTTCCATAGATACAACAGATCGATCAGAATGAATTAAACAAGGGAGTTGATGAAAATTTTCAAGCAAAACATATTAATAACTCTTTGACAAAAAAGTCCATTCAAGCTTCTTATAAATATGAAATATTTTTCCAATGGAAACAATAATATAAAAGATTAACGTCATGGGCAAAACAAGAATGAATTCCCATAATATAGGATTAATTATTACTATGATGGCTTTTCTTGCTGGAGTCTGTGCCCAAGGCAGCTCTTCTCCAACTGGTTGTTCATTAAAATGCAACTTTGAATGTGCTATGCTAAGGAGGCCCTTGTGTGTAAGTGAATGCTTGAAGAAATGTCATCTAACCCTACAATCTCTTTAATCCCTATTTCAGTTCCATCAATTCTTTGTCCACAATTTCGCGAGTCGCCTTAGCTATATGCAGCTAATAATTGGTACCAATTCGTTGTAGAAGTCGAATAAAAAGCTGCACAATGGCTCAATCCAGCAACACCGGTGCTGGAGTTGACAACACTTTTCGAAGAAAATTTGATCGAGAGGAGTATTTGCGGCGCGCTCGGGAGCGAGAGGAAAAGGAGGCGGAGGTGCGAACAAAATCAAAGTCAAGGGGTCCGCCAGTGCAAAGGAAACCATTGAAGCACAGGGATTATGAGGTGGACCTTGAATCACGCTTGGGGAAGACTCAGGTTGTTAATTACTCCAATTGCACCCCTAAGTCAGCAGGCTGGATACTATTGCTCAGTTTGTGAATGCGTAGTAAAAGATTCTGCAAACTACTTGGATCATATAAATGGAAAGAAGCATCAAAGAGCTTTGGGTATGTCAATGCGGTCTGAAAGGGCAACCTTGGAGCAGGTCCAGAGGAGGTTTGAGGTTCTCAAGAAGCGGAAAGATACTGAAGGCTTTACAGAGCAAGATTTTGATGAACGAATTCTGAAACAACAACAAGAGGAGGAGGAAAGAAAGCGTCTGCGAAGAGAGAAAAAGAAAGAGAAGAAGAAAGAAAAGGCAGCAGAGGAAGAACCGGAGATGGACCCTGATGTTGCAGCTATGATGGGATTTGGAGGTTTCAGGTCGTCCAAAAAATGATTCGAGTAACTCTAGACAAGCTGAAGCAACTTAACTAATTTGCAGGTTTTGTTATCCATCCCTGTTTCATCAGCGAAAACAAAAATATGCTAATTTAGGGGAGTCTGGTTTCTTTGCAAATACACTTCACCTGCTTGTCCAAGGCTGACAGCTTCATGTTTGTTTCCAACATTGTGGCAAATATTTGGAAGAATCGGAGAAAAAAAAAAAAAACCCCTACAATCTCTTTCCCAATGTCAAAATCGATGTGCAAATAATTGAATGCAGATTTTTTAACTCAGGTAATTAACTTAACTTTTATTTATTTTGTTAAAAACAATTGTAACCTATGGGAGTTTTTTATATATCGTCACTAGTTATCCCTATTTACCGACAATAACTTTCGTTTTGTCGAAAGTAATTCAAAAGTGACGAAACTTAATGGTTATGTTTCTGATGATTTATATCAGTGACATGTATATAGCGATAACCTAATAACTAGAAAAATTGTCATTATAATTTGTGGTGAAACTTTTGAAATCATTTTTGCTACTAATCATACTAAAACTATTTTAGAGACAATAAATATTTTGTACCAAATGCATTTAATTAATGACAACTTTTATGTTGCCATCAATTTTTACTTTTTCTCGTAGTGTAATTTATTGTACACAGATTTTATATGAACATTTTGAAATGTGTAATTAATTAATTATACATGTATTGTTTTGCAGATCCTCCTAAATTTGAAAATTGTGTCAACTCGTGCTCTAAGGATTGCAGCCACAACTACGCATAGTTTTGCTCTTTTTAGTCAGAGAGTTAAGAACATGCTATAAAACAATGTTTTAAGATGTCAAATAATTATGAAGAATTCTTTAACTGGATTACTGATTTTCCTTGACTTGCTTGTAATGTATACATGAGAAATCACTTTTTCTTCTTACTTTTGTTCTTTTCTATATAGTTATAATCCTAATAATTATACAACTCACGTCCAATTCTATTTTAATAATAGAAAAATAAACGCAACAAAAGTTCTATTTGAACACTGATTCATGGGGGAAAACATAAAATTGAGATATCAATTATCCTCAACTTACATTTTTTGAACATATTTTTTTTCGATATCAAAATTGACCCGCAACTCGAAAAAGGTAGCATTTTCGGGATAATCGTAGTCGGAAAAATGACATGTACGCCGAAAATTCGTAGCTGGAAAAATGATATTTACGCCAAAAATTACACATATGTTAACATGTATCATGTTATGTGTCTTACTTAGTCCACATGGATAATTCTACTGACCATATTAAACCCACATAAGCTCCGTTGATACAAAAAAATTTATATAAAAATATATATCAATCATATATTTAAATGAATATATATATATACATATATATATATATATATATATATATCATAATAAACAAAAACATTAAATCAAAAATATTTTAAATTAGTGTATATATATATTGAGAAAATTATCAAAATCGTCCCGTAAAGTGAGCCACTTTTAGTTTTGGTCCCAACAGTTGTCAATGTCTCACTTTTGGTCCCATTGATCATTTTTCGTCCAAAATAACGGTTGACCGTTAAAAAAAGTTACTTTTTACCCTATTTTCTTAAAAAATTTACTTTTTACTCCGTTAAAAAAATTACTTTTACTGTTAAAATATTATATATATATATATAATATTATATTATACATATTATATACATATATATATATATATTATATATATTATAATATACATATATTATATTATACGTATAATATATTATACGTATATAATACATATAATATAATATATATTATATTATATTATATTATATGTATTATATACGTATAATATATTATACATATAATATATATATATATACGTGTATATTATATGTATTATATGTATAATACGTATATTATATTATACGTATTATATATATATACACGTATTATATATGTATGTATATATACATTACATATATCATATATGTTTATATATACATATAATATATATATTATATTAGACTATATTATATTATACGTATTATACATATATATATGTATATTATAATATATATATATATATATTATATATTATAAAATATTATATATACATATTATATATATATATATATATATATATATATATATATATACACGTATTATATATGTGTATATACGTATTATAATATATAATACATATATATTATATATTATATATAATATATATTATCTTTTGTTTGGGATGAAAATATACAATTTAAATAGTTTGGGGGTGAAAATATGGAATTTAAATAGTTTGGGGTAGTTTTGAAAATATAAAATAATCAAAAGGGCTAAAAAGTTACTTTTTTAACGGTCAACCGTTATTTTGGACGGAAAATGGTCAATGGGACCAAAATTAAGATAAATGCCACTTTATGGGACCAAAAGTGAGACATTGGCAACTGTTGGGACCAAAATTAAAAGTGGCTCACTTTACGGGACGATTTTGATAATTTTCTCATATATATTATTACATATGTTTGTTTGTGCGTGTGCGAGTATTGGTTCTTCTCTCTTTTTTTCTTTTTTAAAGAAATCACAAAGTACATTAAAACTTGGAAAAATTATAAAATTGGGATACCAACTTATCCGAACTAGTAATTTTATGACACTTTTTACTCCGACAACAAATCAATCCATTAACTCTCAATATGTGTTAATTTTGGGACAAAGATGACTGGAAACCACTTTTGACCGCTGGAATTTTGGAACTAAATTGTACGACAGACATGTATTCCGGCAGTCGAAAGTCGTTTTCAGTGAACTTTGTCCCAAAATTGACACATTTTGTGAGTTAGTGGACTGAATTGTAGCCAGAGCAAAAAATGTCTTAAAATTGCTAGTTGGGGTAAGTTGGTATTCCCATTTATAATTTTTCCTTAAAATTTAAATGTGCATATTAAGTTGAGAATAAAAATGTTTGGGTGATATTTTTTTTAAAAAAAAATCCTCTTATTATGTTTGAATATTCAAATTAAGTCTAAAATAAATATTTCTAATTTTTTATATTAGTATTCCGGAGTTTCTTTAAATATTTACTTATTAAATAGGGAAGATTGTACAATTCATCCTGCAGAATGATCCAACTTGCAATTTGTGGACATAATTTTGGGCTTTTGTAAATTTCATCCTACAATTTTTAATTTGTTGAAATTTCAGGACAATGACCGACCGGAATCGGTGAGATGGCAGCTGGAATGACACATCACCGGCCACGTGGCATTTTTTGCCACATCAAAAAAAAAGTAAAAAATTAAAAAAAAAAAGAAATTCCACATCAGCATAGTTTCAGGAGGGAAAATTCCCTCCAATATGCGCCCAGTGCATCTCGGAAATTAGGACGAGCTGCTGCCTTATTCTTTGAGCTAAAGTGCTGCTAAACTATTAAAAAGGATTGAAATTTAAAAAAAAAAATTTAATTGAAACATGAAATCGTTTATCCAAGAAAAATAAAATAAGAGATGTGAATGGGCTTTCTTCATCCAAGAACAAAAAGAAAACGTGTTTCGAAATGGCCTTTTTCTGCTTCGTTTTGTGCGCCCATTTTGAAAGAGCAAAAATTGTATTTGCTATGAAATTTTTTTCCAGAAAAATCTAGGGTTCATTATCGTTCAAAATTTCTTCCATCTTAGAGCCAAAATTGCTTCACCAATGTTTTATTGTTCCTGATAATCGTTACCAGTAGCTTGAAGAAAATGGTGCTCCAACGGCGCGATGAAGAACGTTCGGGGCAACCCTCCCGTTTATCGTAAGTCCCAGAAGTTCCTTTCTTTTCTTTTGATTCATGAGTTTTCGCATCTTTATTGAACTTTTTTCTGCCTTGGCATCTGGGTTTGGCCCATTTTTTCAGTTTGTGGTCCCCTTCTCCCAAATTTTTTATGGATTCAGAAACCAAATATTATTATTGTGGATATGCGGTGGCCCCTTACTTGTCGGAGAGCAATTATTTTATGCTTTTTCTTAGAACACGACACATATATGGAATCTATTAGTGTCTGATATGCTTTGAGACCTGATATTTATTACTTGTACTGTTTCGAGTAGTATCTAGCAGAACATTAATGTATTTATCTTTTTTTATTATTTGTTTTTACAGATCCAGAAAGTAATTATATGAGCATATCTATTCACTATGGGGGCTCATTTATTCTCGTGCCAAAGGATAAATATGTTGGGGGTCACGTGTTTATAGCCAACTATGTTGATGCAAAAAATTTAACTATTAAAGATGTTGATACAATGTGTTCAAGTATTGGTGGCCTCAGTGAGCGTAGAAGGTTTTACATTGAATCTTATGATGGCAAAGGCTTTGTTCTGGTTCAAAAGGATAGAGATTTGGTTGCTCAGGCGATGCTCTTTGCCGGTGGATGTATTCCGATGCCATTATTCATTGATGCTGTTTTTTACAATCCAAGTCAAATTGAGGATAATTTCGATGCAGACGTGGAAAATGTTGTCCGTGAAGTTGAAAGCTCTATTGGTGAGCTATGGCCTTCAGATGAGGAGGATCAATCTTATGAAGAAGAGGCTCAGATCACTGATGATGATTTTCAATTTTCTGATTTTGTTGATAGTGAAGTTCAAGAAAATTTAGCTGATTTGTGTACTAATCTTGTTGATGATGAGCTTATTGAAGAGGAAGATGAGCTCACTACAAGAAAAATGACTTGTTACTACAAATTCTTTTACTATGATCATTTGATCGTAGTAAAAGATAGTTATTTACTACAATTTATTGTACGTAGTAAATAATTAAGAAATAGGACACTTATTTACTACGATACCATCATCGTAGTAAATAATATATCAAAACTACGTAGTTTTGATACTTTTTGTTACAAAATATAATTGAATTTTTAAATAGTGTCTTGTAAAAATTTGACATTATTTTTTATTCCCACCAATTATTTGACATAGTTTCAAACAAAAATATATTACCTTTTGAAATTCCAAAATCACATTATATGTTTTTTTGGTAGACTAAATGTAATATTATATTTCAAACCTTAATATTTTTTTTCATTAATTAAATGAATGTATATTGAATTTTCTATATATTATTTGTTGGATGTTTTATATTGAATTAAATCCAAAACTATAAAAGAAATTTGTCTCTCCCCAACAAAAAAAAAAAAAAAAAATCAAAAGTTAAGTAAAAAAGAGAATGGCAGTAGCCGCGGGAATGTTAGAAACATTCCCACCAAAATTAGCTTAAGTCTTTTTTGGGTATACACAAAAGTTAAAAAAAATCCCAAACTTAATGAAAAAAATTTGTCTGCTCAAAGTTGCAAGACCCTTTAGCTGAGTTCCTCTTTTTCCCAAAATCCTTTCACCCGTTCGCCCCTTTCAGGTACTAACCCTCCCAGATGCTTAGTTTTCTCATTTTAGAAATCTCTCACCTAATTTCGCTTCGATTAACCCTTTACCTGAAATTTTCGCAAATAATTTCGGCTGAAATTTACTCCTTCATCTAAATTTTTAGCTGAGATTTCCCCAAAGTGGAGTTTCCAGCGCAGGTCTTCAACGGATTTTGCACCTTTTGTCCTTTGGTCCTTCACGGCGGAGATCTCCGACGACGGCAGAGCTGCGCCTTGTCCAAAAACTCGCCTTTGCCTCACGTAGGACGACTCGCCGTCACCTCACCTAGGTATTAGTTTGCCCCTTGTCTGATAATTTTTATTTATGTGCTCCTTATCGCTATGGTGTTCGGGTCGTTCTTTCCACCTACCGAGACTAAGATCTGCTGCTTCTTTATGCCATTTTGCTCTACCTTTTCTTGTATTGTTTTGATTTGTGGGTTCGATAATTGTTGAAGAGTATGGAGAAATAGGAAAATATGATGGATTGATAACCTTGTGAAGTGAGTTTTTCGGTGGTTTTGTAGAGGATTGATTTCAATTGGGTTATGGTAAAAAATGTGAAAAGGGTTGATATTTTGCTTCTTCAGAATTTGGTCTTTTATGTGAACCGAGTCCAGCGAATTATTATTTTCCTTTTGAGCTTTGGACTTTAGAGTTTTGTTGCTGTGAAAAAGAAAATTCAGAATTAAAACTATATTTTAGTATAAGTTGCTATTTGTGCCTTTTGACCTCAGAATTGATTGCTGAATATTCAAACCAACGTGGATACAGAGACGATTCTCTTTTTTGTCCACGATGTGCCACTACGGTAATATTTTTGCCGCCTTTTCGGTTCTGAAAGGCAATAGTTTCCTAACTCCTGTACACGCTGTGGATGAACTTAGTTCATTCGTGGCCACAAAAGAATCTTAGGATGTTCATGTAATATACTAAACTTGTCTCTTTGGCTGTGGGAATGCTTCAAGATAAGTCCAATGAAATAGCTTAGTCCCCATGTCAGTAGAAACTCTGTGAAATAAGGATATCTACAGCTAATATCCTTGTTTCCTTGGATAATACTAGGAATCTCTTATGTACATAAAGAGAGAACCTAGGACACAAATCCCCAAATAAAAAATGTTGATAAGTCCCAATTCTTGTTGTATTGCCCAAAACCCTCCTCCCACATTGGGATGACATCATCGCGGAGTCTGATTCGCGGGTATTGTGTAAAAGGTCCAAAAAACCAAACCCGTTATGGTCCGGGTTGGACAGACCCTTCGAAACCTGTGGTATGGGTTGGATAACTGACCCTTCGAAACCTGCATCTCATGGATGCAAAGATCGGTTAGGTGTTATTATCAAACATTTAAATTTAAGCCCTCATTTTTACATCTGTAGCCTTTATTCATGTTGCCAAATTTCCGTAGATAACACTTGCAAATGAATTTTTATCACTTCTTGAATTATATAATAACCAGCTTGCCTTATAATGTGATGGTTAAGGCCAGTTCTAATTTTTCTAATTTTAATATTCGTTGCTAATAGCGAGGATATACCGAGTACAGACAAACTAACAGTCCAGCAAACACAAAACAAATATTTATCATTGTCTGAAAGTGTCACTGCATGTGTGGCTCATCCCCTATATTTGAATCTGTGCATTCGTTTAAATTGTTGAGTCTCTCACTAGTAAACCTCAACTAATTATCTCCTTTCCACATTATATCGTTTCGGAATTGGGATAAGGAAAAATTATATGATTAGACTCGTAATAGTTTTTAGAATGTTCAGCTCGATGAAAATTCTACGTTTTTCAATTATTTTTCTTTTCTATTTAAGCCTTGCAACCTTTCAAAAATGACTTGTTAACTGATTGAAGCGTGCATGTTGTTATATAATGAATGGGTATGCATCCAATATATCTCGACATGTAAATGTTGAGAAGCTAAATATTTGGGGTCTCAAAAGTCATGACAACCATGTCCTTATGCAAAGGATACTTCCGATTGCCCTGCGTAGAACATTGCCTAAGAATGTTGTTAATGTATTCATTGAATTGAGCAACTACTTTAGAACAATCTGCTCTAAGGTGAACTCCAAGTCAGAACTAGAAAAGGCCCAGGATCGAATTGCCCTTACACTATGTCACCTTGAGAAGATTTTTCCTCCATCTTTCTTTGATATAATGGAGCACTTACCAGTACACTTGGCAGAAGAGGTATTGATCGGAGGACCAGTTCAATTCCGGTGGATGTATCCCATTGAGAGGTGAGATTTATTAGGTTGTGTATTTCAATATGTGTACATATATTTCATGATCGATTCTCAACTGATTTTTTGAATGATAGGTACTTAGGCACACTAAAAAAGTATGTCCGAAATCGAGCGCGTCCTGAAGGTTCAATTGCTAAGGGTTACTTGATGGAAGAATGTATGACATTTTGTTACAGATATCTTAATAAAGTTGAAACGAAAGAGAATAGGCAGCCCCGGAATTATGAAGTAGATGATGACACAGGCCGTGCTTTAGGTGAAGGAAAACGATTTGTCATTGATCAAGTCACATTACTCCAAATTCATCGATATGTGCTTGGAAACTCTGACATAGTAGCACCATTTCGCGAGTGAGTATTATCTAATTTTACATGAGCTTTAGTACATATTTTTATTTATAGTCAGCTGAAAAGTATTCGCGAAATTTTTCTATAAGATCACATGAATTGCTGATTCGAAGGCAAAAACCAAGAGCAACTCCAATGGAAATTCAACGTATTCACAATGAAACTTTCTATGAGTGGTTCAAATCTCATGTAAGCCCCTTCTTGTGTTTAAAAAGTTGCATAAGGATATAAATTTTGATTGTTTGTCTGATGTATATATTTTTAATTATTGAGTAGGTTGAGAATTTGCTAAAGACATCAGGCAAAGAACTCTCCACCGAATTAATTACACTAGCCAATGGTCCGATTGAACACGCAACAAGATATAATTCATGTATTCTTAGCGGATGTCGATTTCGTGTGAGAAGTTCTGATGCGAACAAGAAAACTCAATGTAGTGGAGTTGTCGTTCATGCAGATACACTAAGCTTTGCTAGTGTAAAGGATTTAAGGCCACGCTCTGGAAAAGTCTCATATTATGGAATTCTTACAGATATATTAGAGATAAAGTATGCAAGAGATACTAGGTTTTTGATGCTTAAATGCGATTGGGTTGACAGTGAAAAGGGCGTGAGAGAAGATGAGTTCAAGTATACACTTGTAAACTTCAACCATTTAATGTACGAAAAGAATTTACCAACTGATGAGCCATTTATCTTGGCAAGTCAAGCACAACAAGTTTGGTACATTGCTGATCCATTAGAACCTGACTGGAATGTAGTGGTACCAATGGCAAGAAGAGACAATTATGATGTCTATTCGACAATTGAAGCTGAGCCTCATAGTAGTATACAACTAGACAATATGATTCTAAGTTCAAATGAAGATTCTTGTTGGGTGAGAGAAGAAATTGAAGGAATGATTGTGGATGAGGCGAACACAACCGTTGAGGATGTTGAAACAGAGAATAATGTAGATTATTTTGATTTTGTTATTTAACTTAGTTCGATTATTCTGTGTTTATGTAGATTTAAAATTTGTATTCTTAAATTCTTGTAAATTACGTGCAGGTATGCTCAAATTAAGAAAGATACAATATGATCCAGCTTCTAATCAGCTACAAACACAAACTCAAGGACGTGTCACAATGACAGGAGCTATCTTTTGGCAGATTTCTAGGTAAGATCAAGACAATTCATTATGAAATGCAATTTTTGTGTATCTGCTCCTTTGTTTTTAATCTGTATAATTTGAGATGTTGATGTCTCTTGTCTTTTTGTGAATGATCGAATTTTGAGTTAATTTCTCTGTATGATCAACAAAGAAGTGTAGAGTTGTTGGTGTTAATGTGAAAAGGTTGGATTAGTAGGAGTAAATCTGATCTGTATATAAATTTCTCTATACGTGCTACATATGTTTGAGTCATACATGTTTGCTAGAGGATATATATTCCTGTTTTCGTGTTTGAAGCATGTTATTAATTATAGCTTTGAATTTTTTGTATATTCTGTTCTTGTGATAATGTTTTAGTGTTCATTGTTTATGAAATGACTTGGAAAGAATGATAGACAATTATCCTCTTCCCTCATAATGATGATATGGGGTTGCATACTCTCTTTTCTGACCCCAAAAGAGGTAAAACAAACTGGAGTGCTAAACATTTAACTATTTATTCCAACCAATCTGCTGGTTACAAATTTATTTGCTAGCAGTAGGAATAAGTAATTTTCTGACTGAAAGGATTTTACTACCTTTGAAGCATGTTATTAGATATAGCTTTGAATTTTTTTTAATATTCTGCTCTTAGACAATGTTCGAAATTTTTGCGTATCAAGCTCGTAAGAAAATGCTTCGCCGTCTTTAACCATTTCTTCTCTTATCACCTGTTCCAACAGATCTGTTATACAGAACTTTTCTTTTCAAATCTTCTTCTTCTCCGGGTAAGTAGCAATGGCGGTGCCACTATTAGACAAGAAGATAATCAAAAAGAGGGTCAAGAAGTTTAAGAGAACGCATAGCGATCGATGGGTTTCTGTCAAGGTATGCTTTCTTTTGAATTTACATTCTTTGTTACAGTGGGGAATATGATGATAGTAATTATGTTTCCCCAATCTTAATTTGCATCTATCAATAGTTTCAATATGGTGATTGACATTCGTATCTGATTCCTTTAATGTTGTTTTATTGTATATTTCTGGTTTTTATGGATAGATGAAAAGGTTAGATACTTGAGATATGCAAGCAGAGATATGAGGATTCTTATCCACCTAGTCTGCATTTCGAATGATGATTATAGGTGGAATTAAGACAGGGAATCCAAATGTTGAAGATTTTCAAGGATTATGATGTTGAGACTGAGATATCCCTAAATTTTGCATATTATGATAGATCAAATAGTAGATAAGTAGCAGTACAAAGCTATCTTTTGGATAGATTTATATGTAAGATCAATACAATCATTTTGTAATCATGTAGTTGAAGATTGTGAGAAAGATTCTTGTAAATTCATATTTGTAAGGATTTTGTCTTGTTGTAGTACATTGATATGTTAATGATGATATTGAAAACCATTGCTTCTATTATATTAATTTGATGTCTTATTGTATTATATTTTGGTTTGGACATGATAGTTATTAATGTATTTTAATAAATATAAGAAAAAAAATACAATTTAATAAAAATTATATAATAATTATCATAATGTTTTTTTTACTACGAAATATGGATCGTAGTGAATACTATCTTTTGAACTTGAAATGTTTTCGCTACAAAGTTTTGATCGTAGCTAATATACATTTTTTACTACAAATAGCATATTCGTAGTAAAAACTAGATGTATTTGATTCATATTTGTTACGAAATAATGTCCGTAGTAAAAGCTAATTTTTCGTAGTAAAAAGTTTTTGCTACGATCATTTGATCGTAGTATAATATTTGTTACGGCCACATCAACTACGATCACAAATTCGTAGTAAATGCGTAGCAAAAGGGTTTTTACTACGAATTTGGGCTTTCTACTACAATCATTTGTCCGTAGTAAAAAGCAGTTTTTCTTGTAGTGGCTGGAAATGGGAGATGATGTTGTTGGGAGTGATGTGGAGTTGTATGAGAATGTCCTCTCTGATGACGATGCAGATCTGCCCAACTTTGTTATGTTTGATCTAAAAGATATTTGGGATCCCCGTTTTCATCATTGGACTAGTTTTCGTATGTAGAGCTGACTTCATGAAGGCCATAAACTCGCATGCTATCAGAACAAGGAGAAATTTGGGGTTCGTTAGAAATGATACTTTGAGGGGTGTATGCTAGATGTAAAGTTGAGGATTGTGAGTGGAGAATAAATCTGATCAAGAGGATAAACGAATCTGGATTCTTCATTCGAGAATATCTTCCTGATCATTCTTGTGTTCCAACTTCTGAAGTAAAAAATATGAGTAGTACTTAGCTTAGTGAAAGATATCTCCATTTATTTAAATCTGATCCGAAGAGGAAAGTAGAGGGACTTCGGTTGGATGTTATCAGAGAGCTGAAAGTTAGTGTCTCAAAAGATCAAGCCTTTCATGCTAAGCGACTTGCCTTGAAGTCATTGTAAGGCAAACCGGACTTACAGTATACTAAGCTTTGGGAGTATGCGGAGGAGCTAAGGAAAACAAATCCTGGATCGACAATCATTCTCGGTACAGACACTTCCTCTGGAGAGACGAGGTTCTGCAGATTTTATGTTTGCTTCAAAGCATGTAAAGAAGGTTTCAACAGTGGTTGTCGGCCAATTATTGGAGTTGACGGATGCCACCTAAAGGGACCGCATGGAGGCGTACTATTATCCGCTGTTGGAGTTGATGCCAACAATCAAATCTATCCTGTGGCATATGCAGTTGTTGGAGTCGAGAGATCAGAGACTTGGAGTTGGTTCCTCACTGTTCTAAAAAGTGATTTGGGCATCATCAGGGACGATACATTCACCATAATATCCGACAAGCAGAAAGGTCTAATCAATGCGATAGCTGAGGTTTTCCCAGGTTCTCCAAATAGGTTTTGTGTGATGCATTTGCTGAACAACTATATCAAGGCAGGTTTCAGGGGAGCTGCATACAAGAACGCACTGTGGTGTGCTGTAAAATCCTCCACAATGGGTCAGTTTAAGGCTGCAATGATAAAACTCCAACAACTTGATGAAAAAGAGGCTGATTGGTTGAGTGACAAGTCGCCCGAGCAGTGGAGTTGGTCTCATTTCCCCACCAATTGTAAGAGTGACATGCTTCTTAACAATTGTTGTGAATCCTTCAACAGTAGTATAAAAGAAGCGAGGGATAAACCAATAATTACAATGATGGAGTGGCTTCATGAGCATCTAATGAAGAAGTTGCAGGAGGGAAGAGATGCATGCTTGACTTGGAAGGGGATTTTATGCCCTAGGATAAAGGCGATTGTCAACGAACATTTACAAAAGGTTGCTGATTGCATACCAATCAAGGCTGATGATACACACTATCAAATTTCCACATATGACGGTGCAATGTACGCTGTAGATTTGGGATCCATGACATGCACCTGTCGAAAGTGGGAATTGAGTGGCATTCCTTGTCACCATGCTTTGAGTGCTATCATCAAGCAAAAACGGGACCCCGATGATTACGTTGATATTTGTTACACAATTGAAACATACAAGAAAGCATATGCACCGGTGATTTATCCGATTAGTGGACAGGAGCTTTGGTGTCAATCAATTTTTATACCTCCTATGCCACCTAACTTTGGAAGAGGAGTTGGTAGGCCTCGCAAGGTGAGAAGAAGGCAACCAACAGAGCTAGTAAATCATCGAAGTAGAAGAGGTCAAGGTAGACAACCACTCATGGCTCTTAGAAGACAAACTCCGACAGTGCATTGTAGTAGTTGTGGTGAATCGGGACACAATGTCAGAGCATGTCCCGAGAGACCGGAGTACGATCAAGCAAATCCAGAGGCTAAAAGAAAGAGATTGGAGAGAAAGGGCAAGCAGGTATAAATTTTAATTTTAAAGTTGTATTATTTTCTGTAAAAATGTGAATGAATCTCTGAAAGTTGTGTTTCATATTTGTAGGCTAAGAGAAACCTTTTCGGAGAAGGAACTGATCGACTACGAACTGAGGTATACACTTTTTTATTGGTTTACTTTTACAGTGCTTCTTTTGCAAGTTTTAAGATTATCAGTTTTAATATGATGAGTGGCTGTTTAAATTTTGTGTTTGAAAATTTGTAGTTGCAGAGAAATATTTTTGGGGAAGGAACTAGTAGACAAGGAACTGAGGTATAAACTTGTCTACTGTTTTATTTTATAATAATATAGTTTGTGATGTGTTGATTTCCTTTTATCTTGTGCTAATTTGTCAATGCAGGGGACCAAATCTACCGTAATTGAGGTAAATGTTAATCACAATGTAGAAAGTTATAGAGCCCCATCTGTTCCAGCTGAAATACAACCTCCAACAGGACAATTGTCACAAGAAGTTATTGAGCAAGTCAGCACACCTACTGTACCACTAACATCACCATGTTGGATAAATCCTGCAACTACACTTCCAGGGCCTACAATGTTTCAACAATTGCAGATGGGGCAACATGTGAATCTACCAAGATCAACACTTGCACCGGCACACAGCCATGTGATGCAAAGCAGGCTGAATATTAGGGCTCCAGCTCCAATGATAGGCTGTTCCTTTGTTACAAGATCATTTAGACCTACATCTCAAAAGATTGCAGCACAAGTGAGCAATGAAGGAGGTCAAAAATATATCAGGTTGTCTGATTTGTGTGCTCAAGACTCTCAACCGACGTAAGGAAGTGCCAACAAATATTTGTTTGGGATTTTCATGGTTGGAAGTATTTGAATTAGTCATTTTCTTTTGCTAAAAACTATTGTAGATGCACTTGTGATGCATGTGAAATTGTTGCAGCTGATTTTCGACAAGCTTTTGTGAACTTATGGCTATCTATTACTAAATGCATATGTGATGCTTGATTGAAGTTAATTTCCAAACAGCTGCATCTTTGAGTGTTATGATCATATTTTTTGCCAAATTCTGGAAGACGGGTTGGTGTTAATAAATTCTAACAAGGGAGGTAGCTGTAATATTTAGTATCTTTATAGGGGGTGTTCATGTAATTAAATAGTATACTTGAAAGATAGCTTGATTTAGTCTGTAAGAAATTGCAAAAGCACTACAAAAACTAATCAATACTCATTTTCTAAAGAAATTCAATAATTTTCAATGCACAAATATATTCAATAGATTTTGTTAGATTTACTGGGCGTATATTGGAGGGAATTTTCCCTCCTGTAACTATGCTGACGTGGAATTTCTTTTTTTTTTTTAATTTTTTTTGATGTGGCAAAAAATGCCACGTGGCCGGTGACGTGTCATTCCGGCTGCCATGTCACTGATTCCGGCCGGCCATTGTCCTGAAATTTCAACAAATTAAAAATTGTAGGATGAAATTTACAAAAGCCCAAAATTATATCCACAAATTGCAAGTTGGATCATTCTGCAGGATGAATTGTACAATTTTCTCTATTAAATAATATTGTTGTAATATAATGAAGTGTTCATTTATTTTAATACATATAGATATATACACATAAACACTCGTAGTAGTAGGTATTTACTTTTAAACAAAATTTATGTCATTATTTGAGTAGATAATATTTTTCTTATATTGCTAAAGTTAGCCACGTCATAAAAGAAATAAAAATCATAATAATACAAGTGCTGTACATGTCAATTCATATGTGGCTTACACGTCATCTTCCCGGTATATATGTTATTTCTCTGATGATAATTGTCCCGAAAATACAAATTTTTTTTAGTTATAGATCGATTTTTTCTTTTCAACAATAAAGAATTTTACAATTCTCTAAAAGGAAAAAAATCCTTTCTACAATTCTTTTAATTCTCTCTAAATAAGAATAGATGAGCCTGCAGCAGAATCTTCAGCCCTCCAACCAAAGTTATGAGCATTCATTATAAAATTTGCTGCATATATATCAAGAAGGATTCATATGTAATGAACATAACCTTTAGAATTTGATAGAACAAAAGATTACAAATTAGGAAAAAGAGCATTCTTAAAGCCCAAGATTACACCTTTAAAACAAAAATATGTATAATTCGAATATTTAATTTAGAAAGAAAATGATAGGAAAAAGAAACATGTCCCAAAAATACAAGTTAGGGGTAATTATTATTCCAATTTTACATTTTCCCTCTCATCCGTTCTAACGAAACGAGAATATTTTTATAAGTTTCTTGGTAGAAGTTCGTAATCGTACATTTAAACAATCGTAACATATCCTCGTAAAATATATTTCTTTGCCACTCTACGTAAGCACGCCGGGATCAGTTAATTCGTACAATTAATTGGTTTTGTCATCTGTATATCTTAATTTATATCACAATACTTAATAAATAAAAAGTACTTGAAACAATTCCTCTCTAAGTACATGCATGTTGAGATTTGAAACAATTTGGGAGAATTTGTGTACGGAAAATTCTTGCATGCACTGGGTGTTGGGCCCAGACGCCCAGTGCATACACCCAATATTTTTTATTCTAAATAATGAATAAAAAATAAGAAAGAAATTCAAATATAAGGAAAAAAATAAATATTTTTTTCTATTAAAAAAATATTGGGTGCATGCACCGGGGCTCACACCCGTGCATGCAAGAATTTTCCATTTGTGTACTTGTATAATAACAGGAGACCAACATAAAAGTATTATAAACACGGACATACACTAATAATAATCAATTCTGTTGTTGCACCAAAAAAACTAATAATAATCAATTTCACAAACATGAATTTAAAAATAAATTTATTGAAATACTTGAAACATTATAATTTATAAGAAATATAAAATCTACCATCTCATATCACCAAAACAAAGGAGCCCTTAACAACATAAAACAAACGATATTAATCATTTATTCAATAAGAAAGTTGTTAAAGAAATAGTCATCTACAGAACTTTTATTCTTATTCTCGGTAACTGCATAATTAACAATCTAGGGCTTCAATCTTCATCAAACTTTGCAATACACGTTCGAACATTCATCGATGCACACTTTGCTTCTGCTTCGTATCTGTCAAAGAAAACATCCATTAAATTAAAACACAATATTACCGAACAAAATTACACAGCTTCACATGCAAAATACATTTATAACAAAAAAAATTTAAAAAAAAAAAAAAAAGGGGAACCTTGGATATCGGCGCAGTTATGAAGTGATGAACAACCAGCGTTGTAATAGAACAACAACGGCGAAAACATTCCATTAATTTTGCTGTCTTTTTTAGGGCATTTATGCGTGCAGCAGTACTGACAGTACTACATAAAACATATGTTCGGAATACCACCATTATTCTTACATTGTTCAGCACACTAAGCGTTATAGTCCTGCTGCGACTGATCGTCAATCGAAGCTACGGAGTTTGGTGCTAAAGTTGTTGCCATTACAATGTTTGCAAGCAAGAATAATGTTGTTGCTGTTGTAATAACAATTTTTGACGCTTTTCCTTCCATTTCTTTCTCTTTTCTCCTCTAAGTTTTTGAAGGGTTAATGATTATACGGTGTATTTTCTTACTGGTGATTAGCGAAACTATATGGTGTATTTATACTTCAGAAAATTGATCAGTTGACTAGTGGTTATTTATGTAATAGAGCTCTGTTATTATCACGTACGATTAACTATCTCATATGAAAATGTCTATAATTTGACGTTTATAATATACATTCTATAAATCTTATAAATTTTATAATATACATTCTATAAATCTTATAAATTTTGGGAATGACTACCCAATTCTCGGATATCAATCCCCCATAAATCATGTTGATCAAATTTCATAATCAAAGGGAACTGTTGGGATTTGTACTATTATTACATGATTTTTTTTGGGATAAAATGTCCGGATATAATGTGATTCTTATGTTACAATAGATCTTGACCCATAAAAAAACAAATACATTTTCTTGAGAACATAACTATTAACTACATCTACCCCCGATTATAATTACACAAATATTTTTAATTCAAAAGTGTCATTTTTTCTTATCTTGTCTTGTCTAATTTATGTCGAACACCTCCCACGTACATTGTAAATTAAAAAAATAATATTTATCGTTGTATCTTTAACCTAATCGGAATCCATGCATCACTGGAAAAAAAAAAAAAAAAAGGCCTCCTATATGAATATTAAAAAGGGTTAATTACACCTAACCCCCAAATTAGATAGGGTAATTACAAGTGGTATACCATTATTAGATATAATTACAGATACCACCCTTCTGGAAAAAAATAATTACACCTAACTCCCATTTTTCTAGGGTTTTGTTAAAAGATATGCAAATTTCCCGTTATACCCCTAATTTCCCGTTAAGTAATAGCTGAAATTCTGGGGCAAAAATTAAAAATATGAACTTCCAATTTTACCCTCCCAACACTGAGTTTTTTGAAAACCTATCCAGGCTAAAAGACTCCAACAAGAAAACGCTAAAGACTCCAGGCAAAAATCCCCGACATCGCCGCCCGCCGCTCATCGTCGTCTGGTGTTCTCTCTCCTTTTCACTCTCTCGCCCAACAAAACCAGTCTAGATCCGCCCGGTCGCCACTACTCTCTCTTCACACGTCTCTCTCTCTCTCTCTCTCCAGTGTCGAACCCTTCTCTCTCCCTCTTTGGTTAGTTTTACCCTATAATCTGTGGTTCTTGTTATTGTTGGTTAATTTAGATTGAGTTGTAAATTCCAATACATTTTCTTTTTTCCTTGTATTTTATTTTTACCTCTTCTCCTTGTATTTCTGCGGTGTTATCTGTACATTCATTTCAAGCATAAAAAATTAGAATTTTTTGTTTTTTTAGTTATTATTGTTGTGGACGTTTCTTAATGTGACGGGCTTTTTAATTTCAATTATTGCTATTTTGTTTTGATTATATGCGCTTGCACTTGTTACTAATGATTTTGTTAGCAAATTAGTATAATTTTATTAGTTTTTTGCATCATATGAATGTGTTTCTATTTATTCAAGAATACCTTTTAACAATGGTATTATTGGTTTGAGCTTTAATATGCTTCCAATTGGGAATTTTGGGTGTGGTATGGTTTGATTTCACCTATTTTTATTTTAATCAATTATATCATTTGAGGATGCTTCAATGTCTGAAATCATTTGAAATCATATGAGATGCATCTTATATTGGTTATCCAATATAATTTGTTGTTTGTTAAGGACTCTTCTTCTTCTTATACTAATATGTTATTCTGAGTAACAGTGATGGCCTGGAACTTCTGTGTGATTGTGTGAAGATTCATTAGGTGAGTGTTGACCCACAATCTGAAAAAGGGAAGAAGTTGAAACATTTGCTTGCGTGAGTCCAGACCAGTTTGATCAAGGAAAGGACTCAAATGTTTATGGCTACTGTGTTGTAATTGACAATGCATTGCTCCTGTTTTGTGAATTGTAATGCAGCGTACTGTGTACGAAGATATAAAGATGGATAAACATTGTGGCAATTCTATTACATAAATGCTAAATATTACATGTTGCATTTTTAGTACAATTGTATTTTAAACCCGATTTGTTGACCATGATCTACTTGAAGCCATTATTGAGAAGTTGGTTTATATAATAAAATAAGCTCATATTTTTTATAGGCTACGTAATTAAAACGGATCAAGAAAAAAGCATTTGTAATGGCTATATAATTGAAACGTAATACGGATCAACAAAAAAGCCTGAACGAAAAAGTCGTTGTAATGGATATATTTATCAAAAATTATAGTTGAAAACATTAGTGAAAAAATTACAACGAACCCCTATTTTAATATAGTTAATTACATTTAACTACCAAGGGCAATATGGGAATAAAAAAATTGACTATAGCCAATGAGGGTATTTTTGGATTTTCACTAATTTTTTTGCTGACATCATCAATATTTTAACAAAACCCTAGAAAAATGGGGGTTAAGTGTAATTGTTTTTTTCCATGAGGGTGGTATCTGTAATTATATCTAATTGTGGTATACCATTTGTAATTAACCCATCTAATTTGGTGGCTAGGTGTAATTAACCCTATTAAAAATAAGAAAACTTACATCTAACTATCTTGTTATTAGGCATAATTATAATACAATCCATTTTTATCAGAAAATTACAATATAGTCCCTCTAATTTATGTTCCGTTAGTAATCACTCCATTCCGTTAGGTTCTGTCATGATTTTGCCCTGTAATTCCAAAAATACTCTTTAAGTATTTTCACAATGTTTGAAATTATCAAAATACTCTTATATGAAATATTTGAAAAATATTACAAAAATATCCCTGCTTATTACATACTCCAACAAAACGACCATTTTAATTTCAAAAATTGCGAAAATAATTTCAGAATCACAGGGCAAAATCATGACGGAACTCTAACGGAATGTAGGGACTACTAATGGGACATAAATTAAAGAGACTACATTATAATTTCCTGATAAAGATGGATTGTATTGTAATTAAGCATAATCGCAGGGTAGTTAGTCGTAAAATTTCCATAAAAATAACCCAAATAAGGTGTGTGGTGTTTTAAAATCTTCTATGAAGTGTTTTACAATGTTTTATATTATAAGAGGGCACCATCTTTAACACCACAACATATGGAGCAGATGTCAATAAGATGAAGCTCAATGTGACAAAAGTGGAGATTTTTCAAGAGAGGTTGGTTGTTGAGTTGAGAGTGCAGCACTAACACAAGTGCGTTAGCTGCTAATCCACTACTCTGCATATATATTTCCACTATCACACATTTTTGCTCATTCATTTTTATTTCAGATTTTATATGCGTGCAATATTAAATAGATGCATGTAATTAAAGAATAATTAATTCATGGATAAAACACAGTATATATGTCTCCTTGATATAATAATGGTACTTGTATTCAAAATATAGTCATTTTATCCTCTTCTTCGCATAGACAAATTTAAATAATGGGTTTAAACCGCTTGGTTCTTATGAAAACATCATGGACCAGCATGAATCCAGGTCCAAGGTTCCTAGTTAACTACCAAACAAACGCTCTATAGCGACGGATATAGCAAAAGATTTGGGTCAAATTCCGTCACTATCACATTTAGCAAATGGATTCAGCAACGAAAATATTCTATTATTATAAACCTCGTGGTTAACTTATAGCGGTAGTTTTAACAACAAATTATTGCCAACGATGAAGGAACAAGTTGATGAAGTGCATTGTTAATGTAGGTTATGGTTCATGTATTTAGAATTGTATTTCTATGTGATATTTTCTGATTAAGGGATACTTTAACGCAGAGGACAAAGACTGACCGAAAAATAGACCAAGTTTGATTAAGGGATAAAGTTCTGAAACCGAAATTAGGAGGGAATATGAATTATATATAATTTGTAAGGGTTGTTTATGTCTGCACCCCTGAGAAATCGAATAATTATAATTCGTATCCCCTAAAATAAAAACATTATACAACCTACCTTTCAAGTTTGAAAAATTACAAATGAATCCATTTCGGTGGGATTTTTTTGTAAAATCATGCAATGAATTGACTATATCTCACCACTAATTAGTTCCTCACAACAACCCACACATCATTCTCAAATGACAGACAGGTAATTTACGAAGTTTTTGAAGGATCAATAGATGATTCGTTTGTAATTGATATTCATAATGACATTTTATCCCCCTTAATTAGCGGTGAGAAACTAATTAGTGGTAAAATATAAACAATTTAAAAAAAATCATGAAAAATTATACCAAAATTGATTCATTTGTAATTTTTCAAATTTAAAAGAGTAGATTGTATAATATTTTCATTTAAAATAGTACGAAGTGTAATTACTCAATCTCGCAAGGGATTTAGACGGAAAAATACTCTAATTTTTGTAATTAAATCGTTGTTGAGCCAACCCGTGAAGGCAAAACGCAGAAAGAAGACAAAATATTGGCACGCGAGAAAACTTTAACATTGAATACATCTTTGTTCTTATTGCTGAGGCCGTCACGAGTTGTTTTAGTGCCTCTTTATTTTACTAAAATCTATCTTCTTTTACCTAAAACACATGGTTTATGGGACCGACCAACAGAATGTAATTACTTTTATAATTTTAATGTTTTATTAGTATATAAATACATTTAGTATTCTCTTATCATCATAATTTTCCTTTTATTTTTGGGATATTTACATTAATATGTCCTACCTTTGCCATAACTACACAAACTTGAAAAATTAAATAGTTTTTTCTCTATCAAAGGATTTACGGGACTCGTCCATTTTGGTGATTTCGTCTTAAAATTTTTATAGATATTCTATTTTCCGCTTGAGACTCATGGTCGGTACTTAACTTTAAATCCATGACTATAACGACTTGTGTTAGGTCAACTCTCAAAATCGGTAATGGGAAGTTTTTGTATTCTCTCAAATTTTAGGGGATATTTTATAATTAGATGAAACCTAGGGTATTTTAACACAAAATTTAAGTTTTATACAATAAATGGAAATTAGAAAACTAAATTAACTTAACTTAGGGCCGGGGCACGTTATTGCATCTTCCTGTCATACTATATATATATGCAAGTATTTGCTGTTATGACAATAATCTAGATTAGTACGAGACTACCACTGAAAAAAGACAAATAACAGTCACATGTTGCATTCTTCTTTCTTACAATATATCCAACTTGGAATATTTTAACTACATTATCATAGTCACATTCACACGGAATATAGAATTAGAATGTATGTTAGTAACATTATAGCGACGTAGTCAAGAATTTTTTTAAGGAGTTTGCTCGAAGGAAGAAATGAATAATTTTGTAATTTTTAAAACAATAATAAAATTAGTTGGAAAAAACTAATGAAACACAAATATTCGAGGGGCAGCCGCCCCCACCAGACCCCGGCTTTGTTTCCTGGCTATAGGTTGCATATTTTTTGTACTTCCATATTCAATTTTCT
This sequence comes from Lantana camara, assembly GCA_037501455.1. Classification (NCBI taxonomy): domain Eukaryota; kingdom Viridiplantae; phylum Streptophyta; class Magnoliopsida; order Lamiales; family Verbenaceae; genus Lantana; species Lantana camara. Next base: position 33,034,658 of record CM074859.1, on the reverse strand, counting down.
CATGTCTTGATTATATTTTTGGCTTGAAAGTACATTACATCTAATAATATAAAGCACAAAATCAAGATTAGGTTTTCTACATTTCTATTCCATATAGTTGTGATTTATGATGTATAGATACGGGTATGAAAATATGGATGGCATGACACGTACAGATACGGCAATACAAATTTTTTCTTAAATTTTCCATGTGAAAATACGGTACCGAACATGAATATCCAACACAATACGATACAATAAAATAATATTTTTAGAAGTGTTCGTATGTCATACATTGGGACTAGCGATATATATACATGAAGTGCATCTATAGCCCAAGATGGATCAAACAATTTCATCAGTGGCCATCCAAAAGTAAGATGTCTTGCTGGCCACTCACATGACACACCACCGCTTATTCACTTCACTTACATGTATGTATTTATATATAGGGATAATTATGAGTACCTTTACAATTTAATCAATTATGAAGAAAAAGTTTATAATTAAAAAATTATATAAAACACCCTAAAATTTAAATAATGGTTACAAAATACCTTCGGAATTTATGAATAACGCTGCTTAATGTGGTTTTTGTAATTACTGAACTCCAAGGATTTTTCTCATAATTGGATCAAGCCTCAAAGCCCAAAGGTACGGGTAAGCTTACTCCGAGTCTAATTAACTCAGTGAAACTGGTGTAACGAAAAAGTGAATGTTTTACACTTGTCGTGTGGTTAATGGAAAATTTAGGAGAGAGTGACAAATCAAATGGCATATATAATACACTTGTCTTTTTCATTGGTTGGGCTCGTCCCAATCGGGTTTGAGCTAGAATTTTTCGAACGACTCATTCCTTTTATATATATACATATAGAGGGTGGCTGGGTAAGGGGTGTGCTTGGATGCTATATAAGGTTCTCATAGACCAAACTGTGTTGAATAAAACAAAAAAATAAAGAAAGATGGAGTTGAGGAAGTTAAGGGCACTTGTAATTGTGTTCTTGGTTGTGGGAATGATGAGTGCAGAGAAATCTGCAGCTTCTTTCAAAGACTGCTACACAAAATGCTTTGTATTCTGCATGATTGAACCTTCCCAAACACTCTGTTCCTGCACCACACACTGCTTGAAAGACTGCATCTTTCAAGAAATACAAAATGATGTCCATGAAGACGGTTCAGACAACCTGGCTTTCTGTAAACTTGGCTGTGCTTTTTCTAAATGTTCGACTTTTAGCTCCAAACGGGCCCCGAGTAAGCCCGTCTCCCTCGCTAAACTCACTCGCACGCAAAGATTTCGATTTTCATTCGTTTATTTGTTTGTTTTGTTTGTTTGTTTGCAGATGGAGAGAAGGTTGATGGCTGTGTGGGATCCTGCTCCAATACGTGCACAAAGAGCTACTCATCGTTGCCTTAGAAGAAATTTGTGATATTTCAGTCTTTGGCAATGTTTGCCATTGTTAAGTGTTGTAATTGGTGATCTCTTTGTTAGCATTCCAGTGAACTACTGAATATTTTCTCAAATTTATGAAGTTCAAGTGTTTAAATTGACTGTTTTTTGCCTTCTTTTTCCCGAGTCATGGACAAAGTATTATAGAAAAACTACAGGGTTTTCTTATAAAATCTTCTACGCTCGTGATTTATCCCATATTTGTTGGTTTTGCACATTTTTTTTATTGAGTAAATTAAGTATTTTAATAAATTGTGGTCATCATTTGGTCATGGATATGGCCCAGCACACTGCATATATAGAAGAATTTTTGGGGTTTTACTTCTTTATTCGCATTTCCATGTGAGATGTGACCTACTTCTGTACATTGTCTCCCGTGAACACGATGCTGAGTACAAATGATTGAATCTGGGATGTGAAAGCACCCTCTGCCTCTAGTGCACACTGCACACACACATTTAGGAAGCGTGTCCAACATAATTGCCACTTATAATTTTAAAAAGATTTTTATCTCTCTATTGATAATAATTTTGTAAAATTTAAGAAATAAAATTGAAAATGAAAAGAATGGGATAATAGTCAAATTTTGTAAAAGTTAAGAAATAAAATTGAAAATAAAAGGAATGGGATACTGATCAGATGATTAGATGATCTACATTGTATGATTTGGATGTTAATGATCTAGTACTTATATACAAATTCCAAAGACAATATTGAGTGACGAGGATTATTTACGTATTGTCTTTTATTTGGATTTAATATGTTTAATAAGTTCATTTAATTTTCAAATCAAATATGCTTATGAATACTTCATATGATCATATCACATAACTAATTAGTACTTATATTATAATATATATAAAAGATAGTCACGTCGTTGCCTAATCTTTTTCTAAAATTCATGTCCGTATACCTTGTCGTATTCGAACATTGTTAGACTAAAAGTAAGTCCAGAAAATAGTTATGGAATTGTGAACTGTCGGAAGACAAAACATTTCAATGTTATTCATTTTACATTGAAGTATTCAAAACAAGCATATAGGTCACAAGACTCACAGGAGAAACCAGCTATCAATCAGCCTGTCACGTAATATCAAGATAATAGAGCAGAATAATGAAGACGATAACTTCAAAAACCGGTCCATTACCAAAAATGATACATAATACATAATATCAACGTAAGTTCAATATTACTCAAGACTTCATGTACGTAATTTCATGTCTACATATCTGACTGACATACCGTAACTCAGAAGCCCAACTACATGGCTGCAACAAAGACCTCATAATGTCTACAAAGAGATTGACAACATGGTAAAAAGTTAACCGCAAACTACTAGTGAACTCTTCCTTTTTCACCTTATTACGCCTCAGATGCCCTGGGAGAATTTTCTGGGGTTTTGAGAGAGACGGGAGTCTCCTTAGCTGCTTTATACTCCATAACGGCAGCTTTGAAATCTTCAACTATGGAAGCATCCCTGAACTTCAAGGCAAATGTAGAAAGCCCTTGTTTCCCTTCACCGGCACTATTCACGCAAGCAAAAGTGACCCCCTTTTTGTCCATATTTGTCAGCTTCATGTCTGGAAAAAGACTAGCATTCAGAATCAACCTATAGTTTCCTCTGGCCCTCATAATGAGTCTGGCTTTTCCCGTCCCTGTTGTTTGAACATTCACCTTGAGTTCTCCTTTTCCCCTTTCCTTCCACGATCCATCAAGAAACTCGAAAAGCACAGAATCAGCAGTAAGAACAGCTTTCTCGTTCTCTTCTCCTGTCTCAACTGGAACCTCCTGCATGGGAGTCAATTTGCTGCCCTCACTATTACTGATAGTAGTTGCACCAGAAGAACTGAAAATGGGAGAGGAGTTTCCATTATTAGAAACGCCACCGAAACTGAAGGTAGGAGGGTTTTCACTCTTCAGGCCGAAAAGGGAATTAGTGGTAGTTCCTTGAGAAGTACCATCTTTCGAAATTGACCCGAACGAAAATGAGGTACTAGAAAACCCTGTTCCAGTAAGTCCAGAGAAAGCATTTTGGTTGCTTGATAATTGTTGAAACGAGCTAAAGGAAGCAGTTTCTCCATTCTTGTCATCATTTCCATTCTCCTGGTCATTTTTCTTATCTTCCGCTTCCTTCCCGGCTTCAGTTTTACTGTCATCTCCTTCTGTAGCCTTTTCCACCACCTCTTCCACAGATTTCCCACCTTCCGCCGCTTCATCAACAACAGGTTTTTCTTCCTTCTGGGCATCTGGTTGGGATTTTGAGTCATCAATGGCACCAGTTTTCTCCACTGCAGTGGACTCACCCTTTGGTTCATCAACCTTGTTTTCTGATTTGCTATCATCAATTTGTGTGGCACCCTTACCACTGGAAGCCTCTACCTCAACCAACGGAGCAGGTGCAGCAGAAGAGGAAACCAAGTTTATAGCAGCAAATGGATTAGAAGCAGCAGACGGGGCTGAATCAGGTGCAGCTGATGATGTTTGGTTGCGCCGGACTTTCACAATTCTCCTAGTAGCAAGAACCTCCTCACTTGCCTTTTTAAAAGTTCCCGTCTCTAGTTCAGATGTGTCTTCATTGTCGTCAAGACCCGGATTATCACGAGATAGTTGTACTCCAGCTGCTCTCTTTTTGGAAGGTTGGTTTTCTGCATCACCCATGGCAGATTAAGTTCAAAAAAATCTTGGAAGGTTTCTCCTTAAGCAAACAGGAACCTCTGCCAAAAACAAACAGAAAAGTCGGCAAAGTTAGAATTTGGTAGCATAAACTGAATTTAGTGTTTCTGCTTGTTACAATCCAGAGGCAACTCATACGTCCAGATCTAACAACTAGGTGACTAAAGTTACCAGAGTGACGTTTACTAAATCCAATTTTCTTACAAGTGCATAAAAGGTTAGAGGATATAATATGGCGAAAGAAAATTCCAAAATAGAGACATATCCAACTCTCAGTACATGTTAACTACAGATTAACTGGTACTACAGGAATGCTATCCGTGATCAAACATTGGGAAAAAAAAGTTTGTAGACGTAACTCTTTGTTACAACATCAGTAAATATACAAAATGTTACATTACCCAAATTTACAGGTAATCTACAACTCTACATTTGTTGAGATTTTTAAAATAGAGAATAACAATCTTGCAAGAAGCTCAAGAAGAGAGAGGCAAGAGAAACACTCACTAAAGGATAAAATCAGCTAAAACCTACATATAAAGACTAATCACTTCAAGGCATAGGGGCACATGATTTAGTACTTAACTCCAACTTGAACCAAGAAAAAACGCTTTCCAGACCCAAATGATGAATAGAATTCTGAAAACACACAAGTCAAGCTCCCTACAATTTAACAGTTCTTTTTGCATCTTTTTTTCTTTCAAACTCACACCCAAACTACAATATCAATTGGCAACACTCTTTGAGGGATTCAAGGTAGGGCAGCAGCAGAAATCGCAAAGAGCAGATAACACATGCCACTTTTTCATCTCCTTGTACAGTAAAGAAAGGAACAAAAAACAGAAGTAAGTAATTAAAACTGATCCAATTTTGAGTGTTTCCTCGCCTTTCAGGAGCTCACGCTATACACTGAATTCTGAATGGAACACCTCGGCTCGCGAAACAGAACTAGTTAAAAGGGGGGAAACACTTGAACCCTCTACAACCCTCAATCCATGTAAATAATTCATACGGTATCAACATACACACCAAACGGTCCAAACATGAACTACACTACACGCGGCCATTGTTAGTGTAATTACAAAATCGAAGCAACTACAACAGCACATACAGACATATACACGAAAGCACCACGGGAAGAGTAATAGGAAGAGAGATGGATACCTGAGAGAGAATCCCTAGGGTTCGGTTTAGCTTGAATTTGAAGCTCCACCACTTTTTGTTATGATTTTTGTTCGGATCTGCTAAACCCTAGCCCAATCAGAGAGAGAGAGCGCACTACCAAAAAAATTTTGATGAGAGAGAGAGAGTACTAGATGGCGAAAGCCCTTTTATGTACTCCCTTCTTTGTTCTCTATTTCTTATTTATTTTTTTATTTTAATATTTTTTCTTTCTTCTTACCATTTTGGATATTGGAATACTAGTAAGAATTAAGTCGGACTACTCTGTTTTTAGCTATAATTATAATGCATTTCATTATTATCGGAAAATTATATTTTAGTTTCTATAAATCTTATTTAGTTTGAGGTCCCTTAACTAAATTTGTAAAAATACGTTTATGCTTCTGACGGTTTTATGAGTGTTGCATTGAATATATGATCATCCCTGAAGTTTAAAAAAATAACAAAACGATCCCCGTATATATAATATGACTTTAACAACAAATCATGTGTATTTTTGGAATGACATAACAGAACCTAGGGATCACAAACGGTTCTCAAAATTAGAGACTAAAATGTAATTTCGATAATGATTGACTGAGTTGTAATTAGACCTAAATGCAGGGTAGTTAGATGTAATTCTCCCTATTTATTAATTGCTTTTATCATTTTTAGTTTTAATAATTTTCTATTTCCTTTTTCTTTTTCGCATTGACTTACATATTTTCTAGAAAAAGAAAATGCACTATTTCGATTTTATGAATATTTCAGAACAAAACCCCAATCTGAATGATATTGTTTAGATTCATTTGAAAATAGGGTTTTGAGGAGCATTACACCTTTTTAAGGGATGGGATTGTATAATATCAAGTGAAGCATGACATAATTCGTGAGATAATTTGTTTTTAACAAAATCACAAATTTGTGGTTCAGGTTCAACAAAATCACAAATTTATTACAAGAATTCGGCCTATGATGCATGAATACGAAAACGGTAACACAGACACGACACGAATATGGAGATATGAATTTTTTTCTTGAATTTCTCAAGTGAGAACTATCGGACACGGTGTCCAATACGAATATCCGACATTACACAACACGGTAAAACAATATTTTTAAAAATATCCATAAATCATCGGATTCAACGTTCGAATTCGACAAAATCACAGATTTATTGTAAGGGTTCAACGTTATTCAGATTCGACACAATCACATATTCATTATAAGTATTCTCTGAAGTCGAACGTATTCTCTATCTTAAAATGGAACGATATCCCCTCAAACTAACTGAATCAGGTGTCATCCCTCTATTTAAAATTTTATCTACCAAAATATATTACAAAGAACCCACATTCCTTCAGGGTCTCTAGATCCATTAATATATAAAGTATAAACTGACCTTTTATCCCTAACTTCACTTTAAAATTAATACACGTATGTATATATTCAAAATTTTAATCAATGTTGAATGTAAATTTTAATTAAAATTAAATTTAGATACCAATATATAAGTACGAATTTGTATAGCATTGCACGACTGTAAGACCCTCTTTTTACACATCAGAGGGATATATATAAATCGAAACCCAGATTTATCTTTCTTGACTTTGGGGCTATGACCTTTTTTTTTTTTTTTTTTTTTTTTTTTTTTTTTTTTTTTTTTTTTTTTCCGCACCCAAATGAAATTCAAATCCGAAACCTTACCCTGGAAAATAAACCCATTAACCATTTTAACCAACCCTCGTTGGCAAGTAAAATTCAAATCCAGGACCTTACCCTGAAAAATAAACCCATTAATCACTTTGACCAACCCTTGTTGGCAACCCATTAATCACTTTGACCAACCCTTTTTGGCAACTTCACACTGTGACTTGACTACTTGAGCTAGTTAAATACACTCGAGACTCTTGGAAAAAAAAAAAGTACGTGAGTTATACGCTCAAATCTTGTTCTTTAATTAACTGATAACCTATTTGATCACAGAAAAGGAAAATGATAACTTAGTAGAGTTTCCGAATCCGTAAGAATATTGAATCTTCAACGAGCACCGGACACGTAGCTTACCGAATCAGTTGCTTCCTTGGTGCACAGGGAGAAGTAGTCATCCATACTCAGGAAAGCAAGCCAATTCACACATCTATGTCTTAACAGAAACCAGCATTACAATTGGGTGTACAAATTACAGATACTGAAAGAAACTACAAGGTTTAATTGGAAACACGAGTATGATATCTTCACATCCTTGTAGATCAGCACTGCTAAGCTCCTTCTGCCAGGGTTCCCTTTGATGTGCTGATGTACAATACTGCACCCAGAAATAGATACATAAATAATTAGTCGGAAAAAGTAACGAGTCGAATTCAAAGTTTTGACTACTAAATGTGGTTTACCATTATTTCCTCGAATAAAGGCATCACCGTATTTGTTTTTCAACTGGCCGTTAACATATTCCTCTGTTTGTTCCATGGCAATGTTCATGTATCCATCCAAACAAGCGAGAATACCTGTAGCATTGATTAGCATACTTTTAGGCTTCTATCACCTCAGAGTGGAGCAAAAATCAGCAGAAATTGAAAAGACATAATAAGACCAAGCTCAAGCTCAAAGTCAAAACTTCAAAAAAATTTAATTGTGTTCGAGGCTTCGAGTCTAGATTAGTGGAACTCAAATGTTCCTTTAAGTTTGCATCCCTACGCAAGAATATTAATCCACCAAAGTTATCCACAAAAATCATGAAACATTGTCGATATGCATAGTGTAACCAAAATAATAAGCAGTGGAAGCCAAAATCACTCAAACACAATTTCGAGTTAATAAATTGCTTAAAGTTTATCACATTCAAATTCAAAAGATTTTCATAGTATTTCACGAAAAAATTAACACAATGACTAATGCAAAGCCAGTAGCCAACTACAATATGCATTGCTAGATTCTATCAAAATTTACAAGATAATACAAGAACAATTACATCAAGATATATTATCAGGGTCCACATGCTCAACATGTAAGGCCCACATTAAAGCTATCTCGTGTTTCCAAAACAAAGCTAATGGAGCTCAATTATATGAAGAAAATCATATGGTGTGTTCAGGAGGGAAAATGGAGTATTTACATCTTTTGGACTTTAGGCAAAAACCACTCTTAGATGGAGATTCATATTAAAACAACCTTCAAACATAATCACATAAGCAAACAGCATTTTTGGTTAAACGGAAGGCTAAGCTATCATAAAGCTGAATTCAAAACCAGAACCAGCTACATTTAAACCCAGACCTTCTCAAAAGTAGTCTTGTTCACTAGCTTTCCTCGATTCTTAAGTTTCAACATTACTTTATTGTTATTACAATATATGGTTCCAGCACCCCTACTAAATAAAATCATCTGAAATGCTAGATAATGTTTATTTTGCTATATAAACAGCAACATCCCTTCCCTTTTAGCAAGTCAAATTAGTAAAAAGTACCAAGGGTCTAGGTCCCATGAGTATATATTCCTACAATCTTGCATATTGTACTAGTTCTCCAAAGTGGTCAGCAACATCCTTCCTTCTATCACCAGTAACAATTTCTTCACTTAAAACTCACGATAGTTACACAAACAGGACGCCAATGACTCTAGTATATGCATGGAGGCACCCTACTTTCAATCATATGCCAAAGCCCTAAAAAGGTACAATCCTTCTACTACCACCATTATTCTCTAATGCACAAGTCTGCAATGAAATTTATGGAACTAAAACAACATAGTCCCAACTTTGGGAGTTCAAATTTTACAAACAGGACGCCAATGACTCTAGTATATGCATGGAGGCACCCTACTTTCAATCATATGCCAAAGCCCTAAAAAGGTACAATCCTTCTACTACCACCATTATTCTCTAATGCACAAGTCTGCAATGAAATTTATGGAACTAAAACAACATAGTCCCAACTTTGGGAGTTCAAATTTTCATTTTGGTGGGTTCTTTGCACGAGAATACAGTGTTCAAGAATCATCGGGAAAAATTTACAGCTATATGGAAAAACCTGCGAAATTTAGCAGAGGATGCCATGCAACATTCACAAATGAAAATGGCAAAACATTTACAGGGAAGTGAAAAATAAAACTAAATAAATAACTAAGGTGTATAACAGCAGAATAGGTAAAAGGGAATAAACGAAAATACCTCTATAGTCAACCCCGGAATTCAATTTGACAACAACAGGCCGACCGCGAATTGACTTGAGAAAATCAGCAGGAGTTTTCGTCGTAGATGGCTTCTCTCCTGTTCCACTCATTATTCAAACTATTTGTACAGCCACCACCAACCTAAAGAAGAAAGCTAAAACACACGCACATAAAAATTATCAAAGCCTCCAAACAGAAGTGCGTGGGAATGCAGCTCATGTGATAAAATCAGTAAATAAACTAAAACCTGCATAAAACAACTAATCAATCCATTGCCTTTCAGGCGAATCGGATTTTCACCCCAAATTACCCAATGAATTCAGAAAGAACACCAGTTTTTGCGAAACAAAATCGTTGAAAGGGAGAAACTCGAACCATTTAAGCATTGAATCAATGTAAATAACAAGGGATTGAAAATTCAAAAACAAAGGGTCCAAAGTCCAAACACGAACTACATGTGGCCGTTGCTAGTATCATTACAAACAGAGCTGAGGCAACAACACGCACAGATGGGCATACAAAAGCAGCGCGAGGGGAATAGAAAGAGAGAGAGAGAGAGAGAGAGAGAGAGAGAGAGAGAGAGAGATACCTGAGAGGGAATTGTTAGGGCTCCGTTACGCCTTGAGTTTGAAGCTTTTCTCTATTCCTTATGAATTCTGGTCGGATCTGCTAAACCCTAGCCCAATGAGAGATAGAGATATTGCAACTAGGAGAGAGATGGAGCGCGCAAGGAGGCAATAAAGCCCGTTATTTCTTTTTTATTTGTTCTTATTTAATTTTATTTCCTAATTTATATATGCACTCGTTATTTCTTTTTTATTTGTTCTTATTTAATTTTATTTCCTAATTTATATATGCACTCGTACCAAATTGATTAATTATAATTTGTACCTCGTAAATTAAAATTATTATAAAACCTACCATGAAACTCATTTTAGTAGAGTTCAGAAAAATTATTCTTAAAATAATTATATTTTATAATTAATTAATTTCTCACAATAACTCACACATCCTTCGTAAAGCCTGAATGAGTTTATTTGTAAATTTTCAAATTTAAAAGAATAAGTTAGTGTAGTATTTTTGTTTAGGGGTATTCAATCTCATCGATGGTGTGTCAATAGGGGTTGGTCAAGTGGTTTGAGAGTTCTTTCTCGAAGACAATAATTCGAGTTTGAATCTCACTAGCCAGGGGCCGAGCTAGGGGGGGCATGAACATCGAGTTTGAGAGGCTCGATGGATAACGGAGATGGAATGTAACGCCCCAGCTTTCGGCAATTCAGGTATGGTCGACACGTGTGCGTTTGAGAGTTAGATTTTAATTATTAATTGTTCGTTTCTTTAAATTTCCATAGCATGACATAATTTTATAAAATTATATTCTTGATATTTTATTGAAAATTCATATCATATCATATTTTTCGGATATATATTGAACTTGATTGCAATGTGAATTATTTTCCTGAATGTGATTTAATCCTTTTATGTCCTTAAGTGATCATTTTCATGAATATGGGATCTAATTGCATTGGACCATATTAATCATTTAATAATGGAATTGGACTTGATTGCTTAACTTAATAAATGGAAGGATTTACTAGCAAAATTGGCCATTTCTTCTCCCTTCTTTAGCAGCTTTCACGTACCATTTGCATTCCATTCATACACAACATTTCTTCCTTGTTCTTGCTTCCTATCTCAACCGATCAAAACCCTACCAAGTTAAGTGGGAGATTTCATCTTGCAAGCATCAATTTTTGTGGGATTTGTGATCATAGTAGCATCATCATCATCACTTCTTCATCTTGTCTCTCATCTCTTTCATTTGAGGTAACTATGGAGTTTGAATGATTTTATTGAAAATATGTGAGATATAGGGCTTTGTAATGTCTTGAGTAAATGGTGTATTTGTTGTTGGAAATTTGTTTGTGAACTTTAAGCTTGAGTTTGATGCAATTATCTTGAGTTTTGTGGACTTGAAGCATGATTGAGTATATGGGTTTCAAATGATTGATTATGGATGATCTAACATGGGATTATGTGTTTTTATGACTTGTTGTTGATCAATATGCATGTTAGCATATTTATTGTATCATATGTATGCATTTGAACTTGGCTTGAATCCATTTTTGGTGGTTGATTGTTGTGTTGCCATTGCTGCCCTGTTTCTGCTCTACATACAACTGCTCTCGTATTTTGGGAACGGCCCTTCCCAACCCCAGTTCAAAACTGGAACGGCTGTTCCCATGATGCTGAGATAGTTGGCCAGCGAGACTGGGAACGGCCGTTCCCATTTTGGCCTTTGAGCCGGAAGGGCCGTTCCCAGCTAAAACGTTTTTCCCTTTAAGAAAACGCTGGCGCGTTTTCTGTAGCCATGGGAACGGCCCTTCCTATTTTCAAAGGGAAGCCGGAACGGGCGTTCCCGTAGTCCAGAAAGTGCCCAAAATTCACTGCATGAAATTGCATTTTTCGCACCTCGATCCGACGGCTTCTTTGACCCCTAATTGCTATTATATGACTGATTACATGTTGAAACGCAATATTTTTTTGGTACATTGTATTTTTCTCGTCGTCTCGTTGCATTTCCGCCGTTCGTCATATTTGGTACATTTTGAGTCGTGTTTCACGGACAATTGTCTTTCTTGCACAGACCAGCTTCCTGGTGACGAAGAGCAGGCCCCGTGAGCTGTTTCCTTGGATTATTTTGGGTCGTTCAGGTGAGGTTTAATTTTAGCTACATAGGACCCGTACAACCCTATATGAATTTTAAGCCAAAACCTATCTATATAACTTATAGTTTTAAAAGAGATTGGTTTTCAAATGTTTTACCGAACTATTGAAGGAATTGATTGATTGATTGATTGTTTTGGCGAGTATTGTATTGCACTGTGGGCCCGAGGGTAGTGACTCGAGCCAACCGGGAAAGCATGGGCTGACGGGTAACTCGAGGGCTATCCTCACCAAACTGGGATGAACCCTGAACCCTCTAGGAGATTAGGGGAGGAAGGAGTTCCGGGCTTAGGGATTCATGTACCCTCTGCCCAGATTGATTGGATGGTGGGGCCTTGCAATCCCACCATCACCCGGAGGAAGAAGGCGTTATTGAAACTGCTAATTGTGCACAGTAATGAATTGCTTGATTGATTGATTGTACACAGTCGGTGTAAGGTTGGAGAATTGCCCCACTCGCCGGGCCACAATTGATTGTATTGAATTGATTGAATTGAAATTGGAATAGTTGTAATCTCGGGCGATAGTATCTCTTTTAACCTATTAGATTGTATTGTTTTTCCAAAATTATTACCCGAGATTATAACTTGCATGTCTGTGCTCTTATATTTATTTATACCCCTCGCTCAGTCTGTTTTGGACTGACACCTCAACTTTTCAGTGTTTTGCAGGGCGTGCTAGGCGGGAATTTAGAGTCTAGTGGTCTTTAAATTTGGGTCTAGCACACTTCATTCCCACATTTTGTTATGTATAGCTATTTGGGATATTTTGTATATCGCCTTGTTATCTATATTGTTGGGAGATGATAATGTATTGATAGTGTGAATGTTGGTACCTATACATATCGAATGAATGTTATTGCTTCCGCTTTTTAATACTCTGACTTGATTGTTGGTTGGTTTTAATTGAGGGTACCCGCCTAGCCTTGAGTCATTTTATTGTCTCCCGTTCGCTATAGTTTTGATTCATGTATGGATTGGCCATTCCATATGTGGATCGGGGCTATAGTGCAAGGGATGTGGTGCCTGGCGTTCCGGGTGCTACATGGAATAGCGGTTGGATGGTTAGGACACCCTATCTTTAGAGATAAAGAAGGGCGTGAGCTTTTTGTACGTCGTATGCCTACTTTTTTTGAAACATTTCCAGTCGTTTTGGTAGATGGCGACGGAATTGTTAGAGCCGATGTTTCTTTTTGAAGGGCAGAATCGAAGTATAGTGTTGAACAAGTCGGTGTAACCGTTGAGTTCTACGGCGGCGAACTCAATGGCGTCAGTTATAGTGATCCTGCTACTGTGAAAAAATATGCTAGACGCGCTCAATTGGGTGAAAATTTTGAATTAGATCGTGCGACTTTGAAATCCGATGGTGTTTTTTGTAGCAGTCCAAGGGGTTGGGGTTGGTTTACTTTTGGGCATGCTTCGTTTGCTTTGCTCTTCTTCTTCAGACACATTTGGCATGGTGCTAGAACCTTGTTCAGAGATGTTTCTGCGGGTATTGACCCAGATTTGGATGCTCAAGTAGAGTTTGGAGCATTCCAAAAACTTGGGGATCCAACTACAAGAAGACAAGCCGTCTGATACAAGATCGCTTTGTTATCTTTCGCCTCTATTTTCTTTTTGAAGGGAGTTTGACATAGAGCCCCGGAGGGAATCCCTTTTTTAATTTTTTTCTCTATTCCCATTTCACGTGGGCGCTTTTTTCTTTTTTATTTTTTGTAAAAGAAAAATGAATAAAAAAACAAATATGCACCGAGTGTCAAATTTATACATTTATTAGAACATTTTTCAAAATATTGGTTTGATTTCAACCAGAAAATTAGGGGGAAATTGCGATAAAGTTGATATGGTTTCCAAAGATTTGAAGTTTAAAAGATAATTTTCCAAATGTAAATAAAACAAAGAACAAATTAATTAATAAGGATTTATAATCCACTACAATGATTCAAACCAAAACCTATTACCCATACAAGCAGAATCACAAACAGGAAATCATTAACAATCAAAAACTGTAATTAGTAATTACCCATTTAACAACTCAATAGTCAATCCACCCATAAAAGACCTTATAATCAAGGGTATCTTGCACTTCTCCATATGTACGTGTGTGTGTATAATACTCTGTTGTTTAAAAGCATCCAACTGAACTCAAGTATACATATCTATGCAATTCTGTGCTATTTGGCAATTGTGTTATTTGACCAATTGCCAAATAACACCAACTTTTTTGCCAACAAAATGACTGGGATTCAAGCTAAGTAACATCAACAGAGAAAAAATCACGACAATATGAATAAATTCTGCTTGGAAAATAAGAACCATGATGACCAACCGTACAATATTGTTTCTGCAAAAGAATTGTGTAACATTGTAGCTATTTATGTATGTATCTACAAATGGCACGGCACACCACTAGAAGAATTCGCCTGGATGAATATAATGAAAACAACTACGCCGCAAACTAAGCTACTAACTGAAACTCAGACAAGTCTACAAGAGTATGTGTGCCCCAATCACAAAATTCATTTTTGCTCATCACACACCACTGCCACGACAAAGACACCCGGTCCCAAATCACCTCTCTCGGGCAATTCCAGAATACCTGACAACAAAAATTGAACTTATTGAGCACGTACGTGAAGAGAAACAAATACGATGCATATCAGTACAAAGACACTTCATTTCAAATAGATAATCACAAGAAGAATATGATTTAGGTAAACATTAACTCTTACCATGAGAGAAATAGTTGACAGCTGGAACCGTCTTGTCTTAGTTTCAGTGATCTGGTGTGAGAACTGTCAACAAAAGACAGGTAAGTTTTCTATTTTAAGAAATTCAACATCAAATTAAAAGACATTTCCAAGGAGAATTTGATAAGGTAGTCCAAGGGCATAGTGACATACATTGCATAACCATATCATTTCCAAAACAAATTAAAAGACTTTTCAAGGAGAATTAGTTGGTAAAAAAAATTAATCCCAACCAAATTTCGTGCTAACTGCTAGCTTCCCAAAGATAAACATCTCCTACCGTGAATCAGTTTCAGCTCAATTCCAAAATTCTAAGATATTAGATGACAATATGCACTAATGCCTAGAGAGGGACAATTAATAGAACAAAGTGTCAGGACTAGGAAAATAGGCAATCAACAAGTGACAAGAAGAAATCGATTAATTACCAGCAATAAAAACTAGGAATTTCACGGTGGCCCAAGGAATTGCTTTTAGGACGATTTCTCTTCTTTATTCGTACCCCACTGTTCCTCAGCCTCGTGGCCATTGATGAGTACAGCACCATCCGTAGATTCAGCGTCCACCGCCACATCCTCTACTGGAGTCCCATCTTGTGCCTCTACTTGTGTGTCAGCTGCAGGGGCATCTTGCACTTCTCCATTTGGTTCTTCTGCACCCTAAATAAAGTTGAGGAAGGAAAAGAAGAAAGATAAAGGTTCACGCATCACCAATGAAGAACAGGCATAATATGCCAACTTACTCCCTGATAAGCAATGGAAAGAATCTCCGAAAGTTTACGCACATGTAGACGTTTCAGTTTCAATATAAACCACATCAGAAAAAAATGAAATAAGTTGACACATACCTCATAATCCAAGTCTCCATTTTCCATGGGTTCTTCCAGTTGCATGCTTCGAAAAAGTTCAACAAGACTCGCTGTTGATCTATCAGCTTGTTGTGCATATTCAGACGCTGGAGGATACTTGCCCCTACAACCAAAACGGAGAACAAGTTAATGTTGAGTGTTTGAATGACTAACTTAAAATTTTTCATGCTACATATCAGAAAAGTAACAAAGTTTTAATATTAAAGAAAGGGAAGATAGAAACTCCAACAGGAAAGTCGGATAAAATCTAGTGGCTGCCTTGCGTTCAATATACATCTCTGACACATCCCAAAACAAAATATACGATAGAAATAATTTGCCCAAACACCAGAATTTGACCACATGTATATTCATCATACTTGAGTGGTTGATCAATAAAAGCGGAAATTTTTTAAGCTGAAATACCTTGTCTCGGCCAATTTAGCTTCAACCTCTAGTGCAACTTGCCAGTCCTCAAATAGATTTGGGTATTCTTCAGGATCAGCAAGGGATTCTGCGGCTTTTTGATTAATCTGCAAATTGTATTCAGATCAGATCATACAGCAATAGAACAGCACAATAACTTTCAGATACATTCACTCTGGTTTCTACAGTTCAGGACCGAGAGAATATGCATCTGACAGTTTTTGATAATTGAAATAAATGAGAACTTGAATAATAAATTGGATGATAACCTTATTGAGGTCCTTTCTCCAAATAGCAACAATCTCTGACACCTTACTAGGAAGGTAAGATCGAGCCATCAATGCAGCTTCTGGTATGCGGTTGCTGCGAAGAACTCATGATGTGTCATGGATGCAAAGATAAATGGTAGATCAACAAGATAAAGCAACAAAAAGTGTTACCTCTCCACCAATAGCTGAAGACAGTCCTCTAATTTACCCAACATAAACAGACAAAGGTAGGCGACATTGTTTTTCCCATGCTCTTTGGCAAGAGATGCAAGTTCCGCGATGCCTTCAACATCGCCTAAAGAAGAATAGAGTAGCAATAAACCACTCAGGTCCTTTGCTTGCTTCAAACACTTCTCTGCCATCTCTAACTGCATTGCAAGGTAGAAGCATAGAGTTCATTAAAGAAATCTACACAGGGATGGAAAGATACAGTTCACAGCAAAATGACCAAGAGTGCATACCATTCCGGTTGACATAGCTAAGTCACCCAGTTGCTTCCACTTAGACTCGCTCTGTGCAACGCCGGCAATTTCCTGTAGAGAATAACAGAAAAGTCCTGTTGTAAGAACCACATGCTTATCCAGAGCACAAAGTGCAAAAGATAAGATAACCTTCTAAAGAGCATACTTAAGATAGATTAGAAATTCTAAAGCAAAATGGTTTCTTATTCAATATTGTCCCAATCAAACAAGTCAACAATGTTTACCTTTGCAATATCTAGCTTGCCTAGCTGTATGGCTAACTCAAATCTATAGTCAGGATCTGTTGCAACTGCAAGTGCATCTTCTATCATTCCTCGCGATTCCAAGAAATGAGCCACACTATCCACAAAATCAATTATATATAAAATCAAGATGGAGTATTTGGCAATAGGACTTCGTGACTCAAATTCCTGACAAGAAAATTTAAGTAGAACTGGACAGCATATTCAAAAACGTTTTCTAATTCAGATACAAGTTTCTTTGGCCTTTTTAAAAATCATTCGGAGTTGTCCTATAGGGGCTTGTTGCTTACGTTGACACAAAAGAATTTTCAATGAGGAAGTACAATGATATATGTTTTGCAGCCTCAGATAACCCGTTTGGAACCATACAAGGATAGTCTTAATGCATAAACTATTCTTGGTTTACCAAGATTAAGAAAAAAAATTGGGTTTATTACTATGTTGATAGAGGAGAAGCATGAGTATACTCATAATTATCTCATTCATGAACCATGAATGATCAGCAAGGCAAGCTAAAACAATCAGAATAAAAAGATAACTTCTAACAATTTGCTTAAATTACGAGGACAATTTACTTTTCCAATTAGTTATCAATCAGGCAAATCTATGGCACCAACTGCATGCACAAATAGGGTTCTTTAGCATGAAATAATTAGGATTGTATTGCATAAATGGCAAACGATAATTAATTAAACTAACAAATTGAAGATTCTAGAGACCTGTTATGATGCTCCTTTGGAATTGATGCAAGGACCTCATTTGCCCTTTCCAGATCATCACGCATTACAAGAGTTTTGTACTCAATCAAGCTCAGCAGCAAAGTATATCCCATAACACTGCATCAAGGATTCAAGGACACACATTAATAGTTGCAGAACCAAGCAATAAGAGCCTCTTCCATCACATGAGGACCCGAAGATGAAGGAGAATAACATTTTAAGGTACTTATCATAAGGAACTGAGCATAGAAAAAAATCTCCACTTGCAGAACGAGCAAGTGGTAATCCTAAAATTTGCATGAACAACTCACTTAAATTCTTTGTCGATGAGATAAACACGGCTCTGATTAGCAAGATAACCAAGCAGGTACATGGGCCGATCTAAATGAAACATTGTTGTCACCTATAAAATCAAAAAAAGAAACATTGATTTCACAAAATGAATTTCTTCCTCGCACCTTGCAAGTTATATAATTATGGAACAGCAAACCGTACCTCACCACCAACACAATAATTAAGCCTCCAAGAAGAGTTATTGTAAATAAAACAATCTCCAACCCAAATTGCAGTCCGTACTCTTTCATTAATTTCATAAAGAAGCTCAAAAGCATCTTCCACGCCTTGTTCATCAGCTGATCTCCCACTATCCAGATGTGCAGAAACTACATCACGCTGCAATATGTAAAGGCCAATCCAGTTACCAAAGTTTCCCTCGGAAAAGAATTGCATGAAAATTCATAAGATCAAGAGGTAAAGATGTTTGCAGGCACCCAGCTATCAGAATTTTCCTCGAAATAATTTGCATGCATGAAATTCAAGATGAATAGTATGCTTACATTATATTTGAGTATGTAGAATGATGCATCACTTGCAATGGCCACCAAATCACCGCTGTCAGCCCAGTAAAGATTCTGTAATATATTGCCAAGAAGTAGAGAATATAGATCATGACCTATATAGCCACAATAGTAGCATGTGTAATAAATACTCAAGCGGTAACTTTTCTTACTTTGACATTGACATCAATTCTTCGAATCAACCTGCATTCAGCCCAATCATAGAAGCAAATAAAATCATTCGAGCACATTGCCAATAAATTGCCACCATAGATGTGCTCAGCTGAAAATGTAGGGCGGATACTTTTCTTTTCCTGAAACAAAAAACCATATTAGTAGTTATCCTACTATGTTCTGAAATGGTGCGCATGCACATAATTCTTGGGGCATACATGAGCATCCAAAAAGGAATAAATTGCCCAACACCAGTATTCATAAAGGAAGGAGGGAAATTTAAAAGAACAACAACAAATTTTGCATCAAAGTGGTGTAAAATGCAGCAGCAACAAACTTGAGCCCTGAGGTTTAACTATAAAACACACAAAAAAAGAGCTGCAAATCTCAAGGTGGACCCAAAAGGCAAATATACTCTACTAGTTTGGACGAAAGCTCACTACATAGGGTTATTAGAAGAAAGTTCAGAAGAACTAAAGAATAATAACCAACCTGGAAATTTTTACTAAAGATCTTAATCTTTGATGTACTTTCCCTAACAGCATATTCTCCTTCCGAAGACCAAACAAATTCCAGCGCTGAACCAAAAGATCTATTTCTCCATGCCAAAGCTGTGTATATAATGTACTCACCATCTCCACACACAACAACAAACCTACCATTAGGGTTATGCTTTAAGCTCTGCGCAAAAAAAAAAGTATAAGTTAAACAAGGTCAACTTAAGTAGCACCAAGAAGATTAAGAGAGTCCTCTTAACTGAATTCTTGTTCATCCAAAATTTTAGAAATAATAATCAAACTTTTTTACCAACTAAAAAGAAGAAAAGATTGATCTTAAGGTCCTTGTATTTCTTATGCAATTCCAAATTTAACAATTATAACATACATGTCAAAATCAGTGGAAGTGTGTGAAAATGAGAACCATTATAAGAACGCAAAAGCAAGTGTTTGAGATAGAGAACCTAAAGTTATCGATTTTACGGCCTCAAGTGAACACAGAATATGTCAGCATACACATAGCCAAGATATGGGATGAACATCTCTAGCTGGGAAATATACATGGATTGAATCCTCTGGAATAAACAATTAAAAACCATAGAGGACCTAATACCCACTTACTTATTCAGCTGACCTAAATAAAACAACTAAAAAACATAGAGGACCTAATACCCGCTTTCCTTTTCAGCTGACCTAAAAAAAAGAACTAAAAAGCATATGTAACATAATGATAAATTCTAGCATAAATAACCAAGAGAGGAAAAAGTGGATTAATCAAGAAAATGTCCTCCCAATGATTTTAAGATATACATGAACTTGCTCGAATTAGAACTACAAGTACAGACATGAATTCACCGCGTGCTTTATGTAAATTTAAGGAGAAATACCTGTGGGTAAAGGTCGCAGGTCCCCAGTTCCTTAACAGCCAAAGGCAGTCTCTCCCCATCAGCGACCTAAAGGGAAACCTAAAGTAATTTAGAGAGGCAGTTGGCTCTCAATTGATAAATTGAACTTCAAGTAAATTCAAACCTCATAATCTGCTCCAATGCTCTTAATGTTGACGGTTTGAATTTCATTATGCTTAGACCATATTATTTTCCCACTGTTGTCCATACTAGCAACAGGTACCTCTCGGCCAAGTTTTACCATGATGGTTCCCTCATCATAACCGATTACAACCCTGCCCATTGAATCCTTCAAATTATGGTGCAATCACAAGTAAAATAAATATGAGGGAAATCCTAAAATTTTCTAATCAGATACTATAATATTCCCAAAATTTTGTTATCTCATCAGGTAAGAAACCTGAGTGCAGCTGATACTAAACCTATGCCTAGCTCCTTGAATACTGAGATTGACGTTTAACTGCAGTTTATTTGGCAGTTACTTCACTCATAAATAACTATCAAATTCACACTTAATTTTGAGTAAGATGTAATGTTACGTGAGAATCTCTAGATGCCTACATAAAAGTGGATAACAGCCAGCATTAAGAACCCAACTTCAAGTAAGCGAAAGAATCACTGAACCAGCACATGAAATAAACGCGAAGAAACTTACCGTCGAGAACTTTTCATGTAAGCAAGTGACCAAACCCTTTCAAGACCATAGTTCAACGTGTTCTCAAGTCTGCAAGATGAAAAAACTGTGAGAAGACTTTATGTTTGGGAACCAGTCAAAATAAAATCTGAAAGTGCATAACTAGTTATCATGAAGCTATGAGCATACACCCCCACTTATAAACATATAATATTGTACACTCATTCAAAATTATGGTTTCTGAGGTGATAACAAAGTGGTTTATAAATAGTCATTAATAATTAACAAACCCAAATAAGAAATCCTCATAAAGGAAAGATGACTCATATGTGCTGAATAAATGTTAATTTTCATAATTGATGAACCCAAGAAGTATCAACAGCAACATAGTAAGCCATTTAGTTGTAAACAACTTACCTGTAAGTGGTTGAATGCCATATGCGGACAGTACCATCCTCAGAACCCGTTATTATAATGGGAAGTTCAGGATGGAAACAAACTGCAGATACATTGTGTGTGTGGCCTTCTAGTGTCTGAACACAACTCTTTGTTTGATAATCCCAAACCTGTTTGCAAGTTCACAAGAATTTAGATTTTCTTGATAGAAACTCATGATACAAAAAGTGGAAAGGCAAACAAGGACCAACCTTAGCAGTATGATCATCAGAACCCGTTATCAGATAAGGTTTATCACCACCAGTAAAATAATCTACACAATTGACTCCTTTCAGGTGGGCATCTAGTGTAAAGTTTGGGTCAGGGGAGCCAAGATTCCAAATCTGCAAAGAGAAACATACTGACTTATAACAACAAATCAATTAATTACGAAACCTTGTGAAAAGTCATTTATGAACAGTTCCACTCATACCTTAATAGTACGATCAAGTGATGCACTGGCAAAGGTGTTGGTGTCTTTAGGATTAAATGTCACTTGCATGACATAATGGGAATGACCCTCAAATATTTGAGTGCATGCCCACCCCTTTTCCCAGTCCCAGAGCTTTATCAGCATGTCATCCGAGGAAGACAATACATATGGAAGGGTGGGATGCACTGCCACACACCTAATATAATCTGTGTGTGCCTCAAATACCTTGACCTTATCCATGGTATTGTAATTGTAAACACGAATGAACATGTCATCAGCACCAGCAACCACCCACTGCTTTCGTGCTATAAACTTTGCAGACCTAACTGCAAGTTTACATGGCAGGAATTTGCATCAACAATGTTTCTCAGGAAGGCGAAAGGTGCTGGTGAATAATTTATACACCAACTCAAAGAAATACAAACAGTTGAAATATATACCTGGTAGTTCTGTAACCTCAAAAGATTTACCCATTGTCTGCAGCAGCAGAAATTAAGCTTTAGAATGCATTTCAGGGTGAAGAAATCAAAGACCAAGGAGTTATTTGAAATAGCCAGTCAAAGCAGAGATCTACAATATGATGACTACAGCATCTTTTAAGACATTAATTCTATAAACAAGCTCACTCCATCAAAAGATCTGTATTTGTGCTCCTACAAAGTTATTCACATCTTCATCACTGTGCAAAGCAAGATTCCATGGTCCGTTTAATCTTTCTAAACAAGTGTCCGCAAAGTAAGATTCCATGGTCCGTTTAATCTTTCTAAACAAGTGTCCGAAAAATAAAGTACAATACAGATATCCTAGAAATATCCATGTGATCGCATATGCTCACTTTTTCCTTCAGTTTTTAGAAAGAAACTATTATCAGTTTATCAATGTTAAGTGACTGGAAAAAAATATCATCTCAGCTTAATTTTGCTTACCTGGGTCTGAAAGTTCCAAATGCAAACAGTCCCTGAGTACAAGCTCGCCAATATCCTATCGAAGTGCAATGAATTAGGGAATCAATAGGTTTCCAGAGATTATAAACCAAGGTAAAATAAATTCAAAGTTGCAGTTGGATTCCCAAGCACAAGCATATCATGCAAAAGAATCCAGACCATCAATGAAGAAACCAGCACCCGAACCAAGGAACAGAAAGAGCATAATGAAGAAGAAATAAAGTGTATATCAAACACGAAAACTCATTTTTAACTTGATTCACGGTTAGTATTTGCAGCTTTTAACCACCTCACGATATAGTTTAATAGAATGGTGCGGGAGAGTGACATGACTGAGCATTACAAATAACAATAACAAACGAACTGTTTTAAAATTTGATGAAATGAACTTTGGAATTGAGCAGGACTCAATTCACCATTGCTACTATGGAATGGCCAATGCAACTAATCACGAATGAGGAATAAAATAAGGCATGCTACTTAATACTCGACATACCATGGTTCTGTAGGATGTAGATCCACAGACTTTACTCTTTCTGATCTTTGCGCAAGTTTCCTCTGGTTGCAATAAATCAAAAACTCAGAATCCAACAATCCCTCACACACTACCAAAATAAAGCAAATTCTCAGGTGAAGCGATTCAGTACCTTGATTTCTAGTCTGAGCGGCTGCAGCACCGAAGCGGAACAATCCAAGCAAAAACAAACAATCACAAAATTCAAGTTAGCAAACAATAGCAGCAGCAGCAGCAGATCTCAAACCGCCGCCATGCAATCCAAACAGATTACAAATCTACCAGTCGAATTCAGCGCAATCAAACTGCCGAATCTCCCCCAAATTTTACCAATCAAATAAAACCTCAAAGGACGAAACCAACACAAAATTCATAACGAATACCAGATCTATAGCACGCAAACACCGGAATCAAATCACAGCACGAACATAGAAGCAAAAACGACTCACCATTTTCCCACAACAAGTCCTGCAATTAGGAAGCCCTAGAGATCGGTGCGTAAGACGAAGAGTGTCTCAATCCGGGAAATCACGCACACAGCCGAATGCCGAGATCAAGAGAGAGAAAGAAGGGGTATTAAATGTGAATTGTAGAGAGAGAAAGTGGAGGTTTTGCGCTCATGTACCAGTGAGTGTGAAAGATTATATGAAAGAGATGAAGGTAAATTTACTTAATATTTAAATTTTTTTTTTATTTATTGGTTTAGTTATTTATGAGGGAGAGGATATGTGAAATATGCTTTCAAATGAAGCAAGTAGTGTTCCTTCTCTCTCATTATTTCTTTTTTATTTTTGTTTAATTAAGGTCAACAAACACTTGTATAATTAATTAATTATATATATTTTCTTCGACCATTTTTCATTAAATGTAAATTGAGTTTGAAATTAGAATTCAAAATTTTCAAACATTTGAAGTCCAAATTATAGAGTCATTATTATAAATTAATATTATAACATCAAATTGTGTAATTTTGCAGTTCAGTTTTAATTCTAGCTTAACCAGAGATCTCATTTTCGAATTCATTATTGATAGGAAAAAAATTTACATTTCGATCCAATTCAATCCATATAAGGGAGCCTTTACTTCTCTTGGTGGTTAACCATTGCCAATAGATAGTTAAGAAATTTTTTTGGCTAAATAACCTATACTTGTTTTTGTTGGGAATAGTGTCCTGAAAATTCAATTTGTTGAATTAATTAAACTGAATTTACACAAGTTATGAGTATTTCACATATTAATAATTAATAACGTGTGATGGTATTCTTATATGAAATGTGTTTCATAGGAAAAGACTTTGAATACCGAAATCACGTGTTATTAAAGTTCTAGTCGGTAAGATAAGAATATGTTCTTATCAAGACTATAACGTGGTTATATAAGATGATTAGTCTTTCATCATAGGGAATGGTGATTCCAATTATAACATGTTGATGATTTTCAATAGGATTGGAAACATCGAACTGGACCACTGAGATTATTTATTTTATACTGCTATCTAAAATAAATAAAATCTCAGGAAGTATTGTACTCTTAATCCTGATAATATTTCGGCTTTAGGCATGTAGTGTTAGTTACTGTAACATACTCGAAGTGAGGTCTCGGTAACGGGTGGCCAAAATACTTTGTATGATTCGGTGACAACATGAAATGTGCTAAAGAGTTATATTGATCGAGGAATCTGTGGCCTTGCTGGAAGGTAAGAGATATCTTTAAAATAGATTTACAAAAGTTCGAATTAAGACTTTGGCCAAAGCACTTCGCGTGATAACGTCACCGAAGTTGTATGTTGAATGTGTTTCACATACAGAGAATTTGAACTTAAGGCAAATCAATAAATTTCAAAATTGGAGATGAAAAATAAATGATAGTAGTTGTAATTTATTTTTCATGGATATCTACACGGAGGAGTAAAATGTGAAATTATTCTAGATCGAGAAATTCGTGAATAATTTAATTAATTTTAGAGTTCAACAATATTTATTTAGTGGAATTAAATATTGTTAAACGGTAATTAATTATTATCATGGGATGATAATATATTAATCCGTTTGGAGCTAAAATTAATTAGTCCTGCAGGTCCCCCTGCAAGCCCCAATTAAAAACCCAAAGAGAAAATATTAAAAGGAGAAAGAGAAATGAATTTTTCAAAGTGTTTGAAAATATGCAAGGGATTTATTTTGAGAAAATAAATCAAGTTCCAAAGAGTTGGAAATACCCGGAATTTTATTTTGGAGAAAATAAAATTTTAAATTAAAAAAAAAAAAAGAGAGAGCTGACGTGGCAGGTGACGTGGCACTGACGTGTCACGCCACGTCAGCAAGTGAGCCCAGGTGGCGCTGACTGGGCAGCCGCGTGGCACGCCACGTGTGCGACGCGTGGACGGCCCAGATCGCGCCATGTCAGCTTGTTGACCGGGTCAACGGGTCAGGGTATCGGGTCAGCGGGTCGGGTTTCGGATAGAGTCGGACCGGGTCCGGTTCCGGGTCGGACCAGACCCGGACACGTGGCAGCTCCTGAAGAGGCCACGTCACCAGGAAACCCTAGCCGGCAAGTGATCACACGCGCCGCCTTGTGGCGGCGCGTGAGGGCGCGTCCAGCGGCGGATTGGCGCGTTCTCGGCGGCGTTGGACTCGTGGTGACAAGGGCTACGACGTGGTCACCTCGGTTTTCGTGTCCAAGTTGGCTACGCAAGTGGAGGTATGAAATGACCATTTTACCCTTGCTTTTGTATCCAAAATGACCGTTTTGCCCTCATATATTTGCCTATAAATAGGCTGATACCCACCCCATTTCATTCATTCAGTTTTGGGATGGTTTTGGCCAAATTTTGGCTTTGAAACCAAGTCCCATTTTTCTCCTAGTTAATTCCGATTTATTTCGGAATTAATTTTAATTAGGTGTTTATATAAAACGCCTAATTTCGGGAGAATAAACCCTGAAAAGGGTGTTCTAGTTTAAAGTTTTATTTTCTCTAAGTATTTAGAGAAATACTTTCGGAGCCCACACTCCGAGGGTGTCCCTGGGGTTATTGCAGGGAAGCTCTGCCGGTTTCACGAGCAGATCGGGTATCGGGTTCTCAGGAGGTGAATTCGAGGAGTTGGAAAAATGCCGTTAGATAGCCATGTTTGCAGTACGGTAATATCTTTCAGTTATTTTATTTTAAGCATGATAAATTATGTGCTCTTAAGTGTTAATTGCATGTTAGATATTTATCTGCTTAAGTGATTTAAAATTTATTATCAATTGCATGTATACACTTGAGTAGATCCGGCTAAGTCTTCCGTTTTGTATTAAAATGTTTTAGAAATATTTTAATACTTGTATTATAATTAAAAATTTTAAAATGTGGTCCCGGACTGCTACTGTTCTGGGCCCGCCTCCCAGCATGTGGTATCAGAGCCATGCTCTAGATATATACATGCATTGATATGATGCATGCGATGCATAATTTTAAATCTGATACTGTGCACGTAAATTCTGTCAAAGGAGACTGGTTTTTAAGTGGGACCGTTTGTGACCCCTCCAGTGTTTCCTGGGAATTTACGTGGAATGGTAATTTTCTGGGAATTGATTTCAATAATCTTCCTGGTTAATTACCGAATCAGTAAACATGATTTAAATTATGAGATAATTTATATATAACATGTTTACTTTATGCCATTTATTTTAAGCATGATAATTATGTGATAATTATATGAAAGCGTGCTTAATTATTTTATTTTATGGCATGATCATGATAATATGAGATATTATGATATTTCAATTATGCATATTTTATTTAATGTGATTAAATAGTATTGTTTAATAGAGATTAGACGCGATGCATAATTGAACTAATATTTTTCGGCTTAATTAATAAATAGTTATTAAATTGCCTTAAAATATTATTATTGGGATTTTAAATATGATTTAGTAATCCTAGTGGGAGGATATTAATTAGATTAATTACTTCCAACAATAAGACGCCAAAAGTGATTATTAAATAATCAACAGATAATCCACACCTTTTAAAAATTCAAGTGGGAGCGAGATGAAAAGAGTTGGATTCTCACGGCCTCCATTACCCGTCTATAGTATAGTGGATGTATACTACTCCCTTCGGCGGGTATATATTCGCGGTATACAAGATTAGACTTCTACGGATAGAATGAAATACGGGAAAGTCAGCTCGACCACGCCTCCGTGGAGTGTCTTGACCTACTCGTACGGACTTCTAGGTAATGGTGCACACTTGACTAAGTAATGTATTAACCTCCCTTCGGAGCTATGTTACATTTACTTAGAGGCCAAGGGTTGACGTGGTGGATTGACACTGTTTGGTAAGAGTTACCTAGATGACATGTTAATTAAGAATAGTTCTTGCTTTTCTAAGCGGTTTTCGACCTCGCCTCCGGGGAGTCAATTGCGGTTAGTTAAGTCACCATTGCGTAAATCAAAATGCTTATGTGGGTTTCATTTATTGATTGGACGCAGAAGAAAGTGAAATACATAATCATAACTTGCATTTATTTATTTATTTCAGTTTTATAATTAACGATCTCTCTTAGCCCACTCCAAACTGTATGTCTATAAGGAAATAGGCTAGTAAGGGTTCAACTACGCTGACTAAGTAATAAATCTTGACATCGTGTTGAGACACGAAAGTTTATGTACTCACTGAACCTTATCCGAAAATTTCAAAAACTACAACCAGTCAGGATTAGAAAGACGTTTATCCCAAATGGATCAAGTGTGATGATCTGGCTAGTCTTATATCCTGACATCTGTCTTAAATGTCCTTGAGCATCAGACACATGAGATGTCTACTGATAAGAACATGTTTTAAAGACAGAATCGTACGAAAGTACGAGCCACGAAAAGGGTTGTTAGTTAAAGATGTTTGAAGGATCACTATTTCAGAATCATATTATAAATATGATAGCTAATCTGAACGAGATTGAAAGCCTTTATGCTTAAAGAGACAATCTTAACAGATAGGATACGATCCTATACTCTCTGCCTCAGTCGTTTGAATGTTCAAGATTATTTTAAAATTTTTTTAAAACCAATGAACGACCTCAATATGGCAGAAAGGGTGATATAGACTAAGGGAAAAGTTCTCTTTAATCAGACATCAAGATCCACGGGCTAGAAAGCCAATAAGTGGAAGAAAGAAAAGGAAAAGTTCCCAATCTAAGGTTCAAAAATAGAAAGTCAAAATCCGACAATGGAAAAGTGTTTCTATTTCGGTGGTAATGGGTATTGGAAAAAGGAATTATCCAAAATACTTAGCATGTCTGTTTGTTATACCGTTTAGATAAGATATGAAGATATCTTACTCGTTGAAAATATGTTTAGTTGAAAATTCACCGGACTCCTGGTGTGTGAACTTGAGATCAACTAATCATATTTGCAAGTCATTGCGAAGATTCAAACTAACCAGGAAGTTTGAAAAACGGCTAACACACAACTACTGCTCGGGGATAATACAAGTGTAATTGTATTAGCAGTAAGGACTATAAAGTCGTATTTTGGCAATAGGGTTTTTAATATTATACGTGCCATATAAACAGAAATTTAATTTCTGTGAGTTATTTGATAACTAATAGTTTAACTGTTTGTTTTGAACAAAAGTTTACCGTTAAGCAAAATAAAAGGTTTATTTGCTCTGGCACAATAAAAGATGGTCTTTTATACATCAATAAAAACCCTAATTCAAGTTTAACATTAAGAAGCTTGACTTACCATCTAAGAAGAAAAACTTCTACGTGGCACCTATCTATTGGTCAATTGAATCTGAATAGGATCCAAAGACTGATTGTTGAGTCCTTTTGACTTGAAAATAGTATCAATCTGCGAATCCTATTTAGAAGGTTAAAATGACCAAGAAACCTTTTTGACACAAAAGGTATTTAAGCCATGAAGTTGCTTGTGTCAGTTCATACGGATATGTGATCCTATGATCATTCAAGCAAGAGGAAGTTTTGGATATTTCATCATTCGTTTGAACGATTACTCTAGATACATATATGTTTATTTGATGAGACTTAAGTCTGTAATTGTTGAAAAGTTCAAAGAATATAAGACTGAAGTCAAAGAATCAAATTAGAAAACATATCAAGGCACTTCGATTAGGTCGAAGTAGTGATAAGTATCTAAGTTCAGAGTTAAACAGAATTTCTCAAATGAGATTGGATCTCAACTATATATATGAGATACGTCTTAGCAAAGATGTATTGCAGAAAGGAGAAATAGAACTCTGATAATGATGGTAAGATTCATGAAGAGTCATGCTACCCTATGAATTTCGTTTTGGGGTCTTGCACACAAAACGACAAACCTAGTTCTATCTAAGTCAGTTCCTAAATCACTGATGGATCTGTAGCTAGGGTGAAAACCCTGTATCTTTTATCTTCGGATTTAAGGTAGCCTGGTCCACGAGTTAAGGATGGATCCTGACAAGTTAGAATAAAGAACAAAGGTTCACTTGTTCTAAGGTTATACTAGAAGAACAAGAGGTGGTATATTTTGTAATTTGAGAAATCACAAAAGATGTTTGTGAATATTTCAAAGATAATTACATAGATAACCGCAAAGGGTAAAAGCAAAGTAGTGTTAAAAGAAATAACAGTATTAGATACTGATTTCCATAAACCCGTGATAATTGAAAATGTATTGGATACATGTGATGTACCAAATACAACATGTGATGTAGAGACGTGTACACGAGAGCATAATTATAGTGGGAGGATTGTCAGGACACCTGACAAGATACCTAAGATTAACCCAAGAGGTTGAATCTAACGTATCTGATCCTATCACGTGTAATGAAGTTGTAAAAGATATAGACGCTGACCGTTTGGTCAATATCCATGGAATCTAAGTTAGAATATCTGTATTCTAACAAAGTCTTGAACTTGTAGAGGCGCCTGAAGGCATTAAACCCTATTAGATACAATTGGGTTCTACAAAACGATAAAAGGATAAATGGACGAAAAAGTAGAGACTTTAGAGCAAACTTATGGCAAGGGATTTTACCCAGAAAGAAGAAATCATTTATGAGGTCTTCTCGCCTATAGAAATGCTTAAGTCCATTATCCTCTCCATTTTATCTCATCATCGATTATGAGATTAGATAAATGGATGTAAAGACTATGTTCTTGAACGGGGAACTTCAAGAAAAAGAGATACATGGCATAACCTGAAGGCTTCACAGCCATAAATCAGGTACATATAATGCAAGCTTAATAGATCGATTTATGATCTTAAGCAAGCGTCTAGATTATGGAGCATCAGAATTATAAGGCAATTTAGATTCTTTGGATTTGTATAATTGCCTGATGAACCATGAAGTGTACAAATGACATCATGATAGCGTTGTAACACTTTCACTTTGTACGTAATTAATATTCTGCTCATTGGGAATGATGCAAGAATTTTGTCAATGGTCAAGATTCGGACGTCAAATCATTTTGACAAGAAAAGACCTATGTGAGACCAATGTTATTCCAAGGATCAGACTTTTGTTGTGATCATAGGAATAAGGAAATTGGTTTATCACAAGAAACATATATGGATAAGATGCTGGCAAGGTATAATATGACAAATTCCAAGCAAGGTTCATTACCTTTTAAATGTGGAATTTATCTATCTCGAGATCAGTGTCCTAAGACAACTGAAGAGATAGAAGACATGATTAGAGTTCCGCAGCGGAAGCTTTATGTATGCCATATTATGTACAGGGCCAGATGTCCATTATATAAATAGGTCTAAGTCAGCAGATATTAGTCAAACCCTAGAATCTAACACTGGGTAGTAGTGAAAGCATATATTGGAGTACTTGAGAAGGACTTGAGATTATATGCTTGTCTACCACAGTGGTGAGCTCATTTCAATAGAGTATAGAGATTCGGATTTACAATCTGATTTGTATTCTAGATGTTTGACATCAGAATACGTGTTTACTCTAGAAAGAGCAATTGTTAATTGGAGAATGTTAAGCAGACTTGTATTGCTTACACCACCATGGAAGTCAAATACATGGTAGCTTGAGAAGCAACCAGTTAGATGTATTGGATTCATGATTTCCTAGTTGTTGGCTCAGAGAAACGTCTAAAAGATTCCTTCACTAAAGTATTGGTGCGAAAGAGTGCAAAACGAGTTTTGACACTCATGTGAAAGGAATAAGACTTGGATGTGTAGCCAAATTGAATTTAGGGCAAGTGGGAGATTGTTGGGAATAGTGCCCTGAAAATTCAATTTGTTGAATTAATTAAACTGAATTTACACAAGTTATGAGTATTTCACATATTAATAATTAATAACGTGTGATGGTATTCTTATATGAAATGTGTTTCATAGGAAAAGACTTTGAATACCGAAATCACGTGTTATTAAAGTTCTAGTCGGTAAGATAAGAATATGTTCTTATCAAGACTATAACGTGGTTATATAAGATGATTAGTCTTTCGTCATAGGGAATGGTGATTCCAATTATAACATGTTGATGATTTTCAATAGGATTGGAAACATCGAACTGGACCACTGAGATTATTTATTTTATACTGCTATCTAAAATAAATAAAATCTCAGGAAGCATTGTACTCTTAATCCTGATAATATTTCGGCTTTAGGCATGTAGTGTTAGTTACTGTAACATACTCGAAGTGAGGTCTCGGTAACGGGTGGCCAAAATACTTTGTATGATTCGGTGACAACATGAAATGTGCTAAAGAGTTATATTGATCGAGGAATCTGTGGCCTTACTGGAAGGTAAGAGATATCTTTGAAATAGATTTACAAAAGTTCGAATTAAGACTTTGGCCAAAGCACTTCGCGTGATAACGTCACCGAAGTTGTATGTTGAATGTGTTTCACATACAGAGAATTTGAACTTAAGGCAAATTAATAAATTTCAAAATTGGAGATGAAAAATAAATGATAGTAGTTGTAATTTATTTTTCATGGATATCTACACGGAGGAGTAAAATGTGAAATTATTCTAGATCGAGAAATTCGTGAATAATTTAATTAATTTTAGAGTTCAACAATATTTATTTAGTGGAATTAAATATTGTTAAACGGTAATTAATTATTATCATGGGATGATAATATATTAATCCGTTTGGAGCTAAAATTAATTAGTCCTGCAGGTCCCCCTGCAAGCCCCAATTAAAAACCCAAAGAGAAAATATTAAAAGGAGAAAGAGAAATGAATTTTTCAAAGTGTTTGAAAATATGCAAGGGATTTATTTTGAGAAAATAAATCAAGTTCCAAAGAGTTGGAAATACCCGGAATTTTATTTTGGAGAAAATAAAATTTTAAATTAAAAAAAAAAAAAGAGAGAGCTGACGTGGCAGGTGACGTGGCACTGACGTGTCACGCCACGTCAGCAAGTGAGCCCAGGTGGCGCTGACTGGGCAGCCGCGTGGCACGCCACGTGTGCGACGCGTGGACGGCCCAGATCGCGCCATGTCAGCTTGTTGACCGGGTCAACGGGTCAGGGTATCGGGTCAGCGGGTCGGGTTTCGGATAGAGTCGGACCGGGTCCGGTTCCGGGTCGGACCAGACCCGGACACGTGGCAGCTCCTGAAGAGGCCACGTCACCAGGAAACCCTAGCCGGCAAGTGATCACACGCGCCGCCTTGTGGCGGCGCGTGAGGGCGCGTCCAGCGGCGGATTGGCGCGTTCTCGGCGGCGTTGGACTCGTGGTGACAAGGGCTACGACGTGGTCACCTCGGTTTTCGTGTCCAAGTTGGCTACGCAAGTGGAGGTATGAAATGACCATTTTACCCTTGCTTTTGTATCCAAAATGACCGTTTTGCCCTCATATATTTGCCTATAAATAGGCTGATACCCACCCCATTTCATTCATTCAGTTTTGGGATGGTTTTGGCCAAATTTTGGCTTTGAAACCAAGTCCCATTTTTCTCCTAGTTAATTCCGATTTATTTCGGAATTAATTTTAATTAGGTGTTTATATAAAACGCCTAATTTCGGGAGAATAAACCCTGAAAAGGGTGTTCTAGTTTAAAGTTTTATTTTCTCTAAGTATTTAGAGAAATACTTTCGGAGCCCACACTCCGAGGGTGTCCCTGGGGTTATTGCAGGGAAGCTCTGCCGGTTTCACGAGCAGATCGGGTATCGGGTTCTCAGGAGGTGAATTCGAGGAGTTGGAAAAATGCCGTTAGATAGCCATGTTTGCAGTACGGTAATATCTTTCAGTTATTTTATTTTAAGCATGATAAATTATGTGCTCTTAAGTGTTAATTGCATGTTAGATATTTATCTGCTTAAGTGATTTAAAATTTATTATCAATTGCATGTATACACTTGAGTAGATCCGGCTAAGTCTTCCGTTTTGTATTAAAATGTTTTAGAAATATTTTAATACTTGTATTATAATTAAAAATTTTAAAATGTGGTCCCGGACTGCTACTGTTCTGGGCCCGCCTCCCAGCATGTGGTATCAGAGCCATGCTCTAGATATATACATGCATTGATATGATGCATGCGATGCATAATTTTAAATCTGATACTGTGCACGTAAATTCTGTCAAAGGAGACTGGTTTTTAAGTGGGACCGTTTGTGACCCCTCCAGTGTTTCCTGGGAATTTACGTGGAATGGTAATTTTCTGGGAATTGATTTCAATAATCTTCCTGGTTAATTACCGAATCAGTAAACATGATTTAAATTATGAGATAATTTATATATAACATGTTTACTTTATGCCATTTATTTTAAGCATGATAATTATGTGATAATTATATGAAAGCGTGCTTAATTATTTTATTTTATGGCATGATCATGATAATATGAGATATTATGATATTTCAATTATGCATATTTTATTTAATGTGATTAAATAGTATTGTTTAATAGAGATTAGACGCGATGCATAATTGAACTAATATTTTTCGGCTTAATTAATAAATAGTTATTAAATTGCCTTAAAATATTATTATTGGGATTTTAAATATGATTTAGTAATCCTAGTGGGAGGATATTAATTAGATTAATTACTTCCAACAATAAGACGCCAAAAGTGATTATTAAATAATCAACAGATAATCCACACCTTTTAAAAATTCAAGTGGGAGCGAGATGAAAAGAGTTGGATTCTCACGGCCTCCATTACCCGTCTATAGTATAGTGGATGTATACTACTCCCTTCGGCGGGTATATATTCGCGGTATACAAGATTAGACTTCTACGGATAGAATGAAATACGGGAAAGTCAGCTCGACCACGCCTCCGTGGAGTGTCTTGACCTACTCGTACGGACTTCTAGGTAATGGTGCACACTTGACTAAGTAATGTATTAACCTCCCTTCGGAGCTATGTTACATTTACTTAGAGGCCAAGGGTTGACGTGGTGGATTGACACTGTTTGGTAAGAGTTACCTAGATGACATGTTAATTAAGAATAGTTCTTGCTTTTCTAAGCGGTTTTCGACCTCGCCTCCGGGGAGTCAATTGCGGTTAGTTAAGTCACCATTGCGTAAATCAAAATGCTTATGTGGGTTTCATTTATTGATTGGACGCAGAAGAAAGTGAAATACATAATCATAACTTGCATTTATTTATTTATTTCAGTTTTATAATTAACGATCTCTCTTAGCCCACTCCAAACTGTATGTCTATAAGGAAATAGGCTAGTAAGGGTTCAACTACGCTGACTAAGTAATAAATCTTGACATCGTGTTGAGACACGAAAGTTTATGTACTCACTGAACCTTATCCGAAAATTTCAAAAACTACAACCAGTCAGGATTAGAAAGACGTTTATCCCAAATGGATCAAGTGTGATGATCTGGCTAGTCTTATATCCTGACATCTGTCTTAAATGTCCTTGAGCATCAGACACATGAGATGTCTACTGATAAGAACATGTTTTAAAGACAGAATCGTACGAAAGTACGAGCCACGAAAAGGGTTGTTAGTTAAAGATGTTTGAAGGATCACTATTTCAGAATCATATTATAAATATGATAGCTAATCTGAACGAGATTGAAAGCCTTTATGCTTAAAGAGACAATCTTAACAGATAGGATACGATCCTATACTCTCTGCCTCAGTCGTTTGAATGTTCAAGATTATTTTAAAATTTTTTTAAAACCAATGAACGACCTCAATATGGCAGAAAGGGTGATATAGACTAAGGGAAAAGTTCTCTTTAATCAGACATCAAGATCCACGGGCTAGAAAGCCAATAAGTGGAAGAAAGAAAAGGAAAAGTTCCCAATCTAAGGTTCAAAAATAGAAAGTCAAAATCCGACAATGGAAAAGTGTTTCTATTTCGGTGGTAATGGGTATTGGAAAAAGGAATTATCCAAAATACTTAGCATGTCTGTTTGTTATACCGTTTAGATAAGATATGAAGATATCTTACTCGTTGAAAATATGTTTAGTTGAAAATTCACCGGACTCCTGGTGTGTGAACTTGAGATCAACTAATCATATTTGCAAGTCATTGCGAAGATTCAAACTAACCAGGAAGTTTGAAAAACGGCTAACACACAACTACTGCTCGGGGATAATACAAGTGTAATTGTATTAGCAGTAAGGACTATAAAGTCGTATTTTGGCAATAGGGTTTTTAATATTATACGTGCCATATAAACAGAAATTTAATTTCTGTGAGTTATTTGATAACTAATAGTTTAACTGTTTGTTTTGAACAAAAGTTTACCGTTAAGCAAAATAAAAGGTTTATTTGCTCTGGCACAATAAAAGATGGTCTTTTATACATCAATAAAAACCCTAATTCAAGTTTAACATTAAGAAGCTTGACTTACCATCTAAGAAGAAAAACTTCTACGTGGCACCTATCTATTGGTCAATTGAATCTGAATAGGATCCAAAGACTGATTGTTGAGTCCTTTTGACTTGAAAATAGTATCAATCTGCGAATCCTATTTAGAAGGTTAAAATGACCAAGAAACCTTTTTGACACAAAAGGTATTTAAGCCATGAAGTTGCTTGTGTCAGTTCATACGGATATGTGATCCTATGATCATTCAAGCAAGAGGAAGTTTTGGATATTTCATCATTCGTTTGAACGATTACTCTAGATACATATATGTTTATTTGATGAGACTTAAGTCTGTAATTGTTGAAAAGTTCAAAGAATATAAGACTGAAGTCAAAGAATCAAATTAGAAAACATATCAAGGCACTTCGATTAGGTCGAAGTAGTGATAAGTATCTAAGTTCAGAGTTAAACAGAATTTCTCAAATGAGATTGGATCTCAACTATATATATGAGATACGTCTTAGCAAAGATGTATTGCAGAAAGGAGAAATAGAACTCTGATAATGATGGTAAGATTCATGAAGAGTCATGCTACCCTATGAATTTCGTTTTGGGGTCTTGCACACAAAACGACAAACCTAGTTCTATCTAAGTCAGTTCCTAAATCACTGATGGATCTGTAGCTAGGGTGAAAACCCTGTATCTTTTATCTTCGGATTTAAGGTAGCCTGGTCCACGAGTTAAGGATGGATCCTGACAAGTTAGAATAAAGAACAAAGGTTCACTTGTTCTAAGGTTATACTAGAAGAACAAGAGGTGGTATATTTTGTAATTTGAGAAATCACAAAAGATGTTTGTGAATATTTCAAAGATAATTACATAGATAACCGCAAAGGGTAAAAGCAAAGTAGTGTTAAAAGAAATAACAGTATTAGATACTGATTTCCATAAACCCGTGATAATTGAAAATGTATTGGATACATGTGATGTACCAAATACAACATGTGATGTAGAGACGTGTACACGAGAGCATAATTATAGTGGGAGGATTGTCAGGACACCTGACAAGATACCTAAGATTAACCCAAGAGGTTGAATCTAACGTATCTGATCCTATCACGTGTAATGAAGTTGTAAAAGATATAGACGCTGACCGTTTGGTCAATATCCATGGAATCTAAGTTAGAATATCTGTATTCTAACAAAGTCTTGAACTTGTAGAGGCGCCTGAAGGCATTAAACCCTATTAGATACAATTGGGTTCTACAAAACGATAAAAGGATAAATGGACGAAAAAGTAGAGACTTTAGAGCAAACTTATGGCAAGGGATTTTACCCAGAAAGAAGAAATCATTTATGAGGTCTTCTCGCCTATAGAAATGCTTAAGTCCATTATCCTCTCCATTTTATCTCATCATCGATTATGAGATTAGATAAATGGATGTAAAGACTATGTTCTTGAACGGGGAACTTCAAGAAAAAGAGATACATGGCATAACCTGAAGGCTTCACAGCCATAAATCAGGTACATATAATGCAAGCTTAATAGATCGATTTATGATCTTAAGCAAGCGTCTAGATTATGGAGCATCAGAATTATAAGGCAATTTAGATTCTTTGGATTTGTATAATTGCCTGATGAACCATGAAGTGTACAAATGACATCATGATAGCGTTGTAACACTTTCACTTTGTACGTAATTAATATTCTGCTCATTGGGAATGATGCAAGAATTTTGTCAATGGTCAAGATTCGGACGTCAAATCATTTTGACAAGAAAAGACCTATGTGAGACCAATGTTATTCCAAGGATCAGACTTTTGTTGTGATCATAGGAATAAGGAAATTGGTTTATCACAAGAAACATATATGGATAAGATGCTGGCAAGGTATAATATGACAAATTCCAAGCAAGGTTCATTACCTTTTAAATGTGGAATTTATCTATCTCGAGATCAGTGTCCTAAGACAACTGAAGAGATAGAAGACATGATTAGAGTTCCGCAGCGGAAGCTTTATGTATGCCATATTATGTACAGGGCCAGATGTCCATTATATAAATAGGTCTAAGTCAGCAGATATTAGTCAAACCCTAGAATCTAACACTGGGTAGTAGTGAAAGCATATATTGGAGTACTTGAGAAGGACTTGAGATTATATGCTTGTCTACCACAGTGGTGAGCTCATTTCAATAGAGTATAGAGATTCGGATTTACAATCTGATTTGTATTCTAGATGTTTGACATCAGAATACGTGTTTACTCTAGAAAGAGCAATTGTTAATTGGAGAATGTTAAGCAGACTTGTATTGCTTACACCACCATGGAAGTCAAATACATGGTAGCTTGAGAAGCAACCAGTTAGATGTATTGGATTCATGATTTCCTAGTTGTTGGCTCAGAGAAACGTCTAAAAGATTCCTTCACTAAAGTATTGGTGCGAAAGAGTGCAAAACGAGTTTTGACACTCATGTGAAAGGAATAAGACTTGGATGTGTAGCCAAATTGAATTTAGGGCAAGTGGGAGATTGTTGGGAATAGTGCCCTGAAAATTCAATTTGTTGAATTAATTAAACTGAATTTACACAAGTTATGAGTATTTCACATATTAATAATTAATAACGTGTGATGGTATTCTTATATGAAATGTGTTTCATAGGAAAAGACTTTGAATACCGAAATCACGTGTTATTAAAGTTCTAGTCGGTAAGATAAGAATATGTTCTTATCAAGACTATAACGTGGTTATATAAGATGATTAGTCTTTCGTCATAGGGAATGGTGATTCCAATTATAACATGTTGATGATTTTCAATAGGATTGGAAACATCGAACTGGACCACTGAGATTATTTATTTTATACTGCTATCTAAAATAAATAAAATCTCAGGAAGCATTGTACTCTTAATCCTGATAATATTTCGGCTTTAGGCATGTAGTGTTAGTTACTGTAACATACTCGAAGTGAGGTCTCGGTAACGGGTGGCCAAAATACTTTGTATGATTCGGTGACAACATGAAATGTGCTAAAGAGTTATATTGATCGAGGAATCTGTGGCCTTACTGGAAGGTAAGAGATATCTTTGAAATAGATTTACAAAAGTTCGAATTAAGACTTTGGCCAAAGCACTTCGCGTGATAACGTCACCGAAGTTGTATGTTGAATGTGTTTCACATACAGAGAATTTGAACTTAAGGCAAATCAATAAATTTCAAAATTGGAGATGAAAAATAAATGATAGTAGTTGTAATTTATTTTTCATGGATATCTACACAGAGGAGTAAAATGTGAAATTATTCTAGATCGAGAAATTCGTGAATAATTTAATTAATTTTAGAGTTCAACAATATTTATTTAGTGGAATTAAATATTGTTAAACGGTAATTAATTATTATCATGGGATGATAATATATTAATCCGTTTGGAGCTAAAATTAATTAGTCCTGCAGGTCCCCCTGCAAGCCCCAATTAAAAACCCAAAGAGAAAATATTAAAAGGAGAAAGAGAAATGAATTTTTCAAAGTGTTTGAAAATATGCAAGGGATTTATTTTGAGAAAATAAATCAAGTTCCAAAGAGTTGGAAATACCCGGAATTTTATTTTGGAGAAAATAAAATTTTAAATTTAAAAAAAAAAAAAAAGAGAGAGCTGACGTGGCAGGTGACGTGGCACTGACGTGTCACGCCACGTCAGCAAGTGAGCCCAGGTGGCGCTGACTGGGCAGCCGCGTGGCACGCCACGTGTGCGACGCGTGGACGGCCCAGATCGCGCCATGTCAGCTTGTTGACCGGGTCAACGGGTCAGGGTATCGGGTCAGCGGGTCGGGTTTTGGATAGAGTCGGACCGGGTCCGGTTCCGGGTCGGACCAGACCCGGACACGTGGCAGCTCCTGAAGAGGCCACGTCACCAGGAAACCCTAGCCGGCAAGTGATCACACGCGCCGCCTTGTGGCGGCGCGTGAGGGCGCGTCCAGCGGCGGATTGGCGCGTTCTCGGCGGCGTTGGACTCGTGGTGACAAGGGCTACGACGTGGTCACCTCGGTTTTCGTGTCCAAGTTGGCTACGCAAGTGGAGGTGTGAAATGACCATTTTACCCTTGCTTTTGTATCCAAAATGACCGTTTTGCCCTCATATATTTGCCTATAAATAGGCTGATGCCCACCCCATTTCATTCATTCAGTTTTGGGATGGTTTTGGCCAAATTTTGGCTTTGAAACCAAGTCCCATTTTTCTCCTAGTTAATTCCGATTTAATTCGGAATTAATTTTAATTAGGTGTTTATATAAAACGCCTAATTTCGGGAGAATAAACCCTGAAAAGGGTGTTCTAGTTTAAAGTTTTATTTTCTCTAAGTATTTAGAGAAATACTTTCGGAGCCCACACTCCGAGGGTGTCCCTGGGGTTATTGCAGGGAAGCTCTGCCGGTTTCACGAGCA
This sequence comes from Lantana camara, assembly GCA_037501455.1. Classification (NCBI taxonomy): domain Eukaryota; kingdom Viridiplantae; phylum Streptophyta; class Magnoliopsida; order Lamiales; family Verbenaceae; genus Lantana; species Lantana camara. Next base: position 32,994,219 of record CM074859.1, on the reverse strand, counting down.
GATCGGGTATCGGGTTCTCAGGAGGTGAATTCGAGGAGCTGGAAAAATGCCGTTAGATAGCCATGTTTGCAGTACGGTAATATCTTTCAGTTATTTTATTTTAAGCATGATAAATTATGTGCTCTTAAGTGTTAATTGCATGTTAGATATTTATCTGCTTAAGTGATTTAAAATTTATTATCAATTGCATGTATATACTTGAGTAGATCCGGCTAAGTCTTCCGTTTTGTATTAAAATGTTTTAGAAATATTTTAATACTTGTATTATAATTAAAAATTTTAAAATGTGGTCCCGGACTGCTACTGTTCTGGGCCCGCCTCCCAGCAGTTTTTACTTTGATTGGTAAACATATTTGTTATATAGCCTATTTTCTTGGACTCTTTACTTTAATGGACTATTACCAATAATTTTATATGTCAATTACCAAAGTACCCCGTCGGACAGCGGGAACTGAATTTGCGGGAAAAATCTAACCTCAGCTCTGGCGGACAAAAAAAAAATTGATGGGCAAGCATGTAATTTGGTGTTGAAATTTAGGGGCAATAAAGACATTTCATCTTGCCCAACGCAACTAGTGTAATTAGCTGCTGATTTTTGAGTGGGTATATTACCCATCCTTTCCGAGCCTTTTCCCGGGACTCCGGGGATCACCCCTATTAATTAACTAAGGAAGTAAAAGGGTGGAAAGGCCCTAATGCATAGCTAACCCATTATTTTCAAGGGAAGTAAGGCTCCCTAAATGAATTGAAATGTTGGATGGAATCAAAAAAATTTCAAGCAACAACCATGGGTTGGGTTGACACCCAATTCCATATAAATGAGTAAGAATAAAAAAAAAAATTAAGTAACCATAGGTTGACCAATTAGAGCGTAATAAAGTTTGTTTTTTATAAGATCATAGGTTCAGATCTTCTTATTGTTATCTCCTCAATCTAATTTTTTTTTTTTTAAGAAAAAAAGAAAGAAAAACTCTAAGTAGATTTAAATTTAAAAAAAAAAACTTAGAATCATATTTTACTAGATAGGTATTCTATCTTTTTAATGCCAAAGGATTATTAACTTATGATATTATTGAGACCATACATTTTTATAGGAATCTTTTGAATATGCATTATCTATTTATCTTACTATCTTTTGGTGATTCAACTAGGGTAAATAAATCCATCACTTATGTTACAAGTATTTGATATAGGAGATGGATTTTGTAAATGTTGTTAACAGGAGTGTATATATATGTTTGATATAAAGTGATTATTCTTTCAATTTGTTGAGACTTAATCTCAACCATAGCTAGGGGTGAGATTAAGAATAGAAAACAAACTTGTGAATAGTGTACGATAAAAAAATTAAGTTTACAATCCAAAAAACTTACGGGCCTAATCAAGTCTCCCTCCAAAGATAAGGATTATTGACTTAAAAACACTCCCGAATGATTAGAAAGGATCTATATTTGGTTTTTGGAGTAGTTTTCTACTCTACAACTCTTTACACCTTGCAATATGCATATTCGTGTTGAGGGAGTTTGACAACTAGTTTTGTAGTATTGTTTTATGACTTGAAGTTCACATTTTTATGGTAATTGCATTTTGTTTTGTCATTCTAGTCGCTAGGATGAAGTACAATAAATGAATTAATGAACTATGCTAAATGAACCTAACATTTGATATTCATATCTGGAGCATTACATGTTATAAGCCAACTTGTTATGCATATCTTGACAAACTACTTATTAAACTTATCATGCATCCATGTCACTAGTAAATAGCAGAGTCAATACGTGTGGAAAAAAAAAAAACCTTTACTATTAAAACATATTAAAAATAAACCTTTTATATTAATAATTATTAAATTATAATAAATAAATTGATAGTATCATATTAGTGAAAGGGAGAAAGATAAGTAGCACCAAAAAAAAGAAAGGGAGAAAGATAAGAGATTCAACGGATATCAGATGCGAACAGATATCGAATATCGGATAATATTCTCTTTGAACTGATCCATTCGAAGAGGAACCCGTTGAACGGATCCGAATTCAGATATCAGATTTGGATATCAGATAATTCACTAATTGGATATCAGACTCGAATATTGGATAATTCACTAATCGGATATTCTGACGAATACGGATAATCCGAAGTTCGGATAATATTTGCCGAATTCGGATACAGATAGCATTTTTATTATCCGTCAAATAACGGATATGCTAAACGAATTCGGATTCAGATACTGCACATCCGCTCTGTTTATTATCCGTTTATTCCCCATATAAAACTTATGCACTTCTCCTTAATGCATCATAACTAAAATTTCTTCCCGCTTGAAAAATTTTGCTGCATTAAAATGTGCTTGAAATTCTTGGTTAAAATTTCTCTTTGGACTGTGCTTCTTATTATTTCTCTATTCCTAGGAATAAGATATATCAATCAAAAGATGCGATAATCATTAATTAAAGGAAGTATGCCCTTGAACTTCTAGTTGATAGTGGATTACTTGGTTGCAAGTCATGTTCAACTCCAATGGGTTCATCACTGAAACTCACTTCATACAGATTGATTAATTGGCATGTTATTCTATTTGTGCACAATTAGACCAGACATCTATTTCAGTGTACATCAACTATTTGAATTCTTATCTACCCCCACAGTTGACCATTACAATGCAACCATTCGTATTTCAAAGTATATTAAATCCTCTCTAGGTCAAGGTTTATTCTACCCTTCAAAATTTAACACAAACTTGAGGTGTTTTAGTTATTCAGATTGGGCAGTGTGTATAGACTCAAGGAAGGCCATAACTGGCTACTACATTTTCTTGGGAGATACATTGATCAGCTGGAAAAGCAAGAAGCAAAACATTGTCTCTAAGTCCTCTTTCGAAGCAAAATATAGATCACTGGTAGCAACAATGTGTGAAGTTCAATTGATCAAGTATTTACTGAAAGATCTGAAAGTAGAATAATCAATTCTGGCAGTTATCTTCTATGATAACAAATTTGCCAATGCAAATAGAAGCTAACCTAGCCTTTCATGAGAGAACGAAACACATCGAGATAGATTGTCACATCGTTGGAGAAAAGCTACACAATTGTTTAATTCATCTCATGCCACTTAGAGCAAAAAATCAGACAGTAGACGGTAGATTCTTTACCAATGCCCTGCCGCCTAACATAGCAGTTAATTAGAAATCTAACTTGTATTAAACACTAGTTTAAAAGTTGGGTACAACTGTATAAGCTCCCTATTTTAATTAGCTAAGGAGTTTAACTAAATTACATATATACCCTTCAGTGTATGTTCCATTATATATGTAAACTGTACACTTCCCTAATTAAGTTAACAAATAATGTTTCAGAGTTTTCTCTCAATCTCTCTCGGAATATCCAATTTCTTTATGATATTAGAGCAGGTTCTATTTTAGGTCTAACTCTCAACCTCTACAGATGTTCCAATTTGTGACTTGCATATGTTTCAATTTGTAACGCCCCGCTCATCCGATAAATAAGGTACGTCACCTTTCAACCTTTTTGATATTTTTAATTTTGTGTTTGGTGCGTTGTGTGGCCCACTTTTGAACTCTTTTAGAGTTAGGGCCCTTTTTGTAATTTTCTTCTTTTAGGGGATTTTCCGGTCACTTCTCGTTCAGTAGAGATTTTGATTTCTTTGATCCCTTTAACGAGTCCGGGGCAGCGAAACGAGTCCGTAGACTCTAAGTTTGTCCAATTCTGACTTCGTTAGCCTGTTCTTCCGATCGTTTTTGCGTACGAGGACCCGAGATATATACCCGGATTTCCTCGTTTTGCGTGCCATATCACAGCAGCTCCAGCCATCGTCTTCTTCCCCGCGACCGTCACTGTTCACACAGTGAAGGTGTGAAAACACACACTTGCCGTTCTCCCTCGTTTCTCGACGTAATTCGACGAATCAATAGTGCAAATTTATCAGCTCGACGAGCCCATCACAACCGTACCAATATTGTGGCCAACCGAAGACCGACGGCGGCGCATCGGTGGCCTGAAAGTGGCGGGTGGCGCCACCACTTCGCCGGCGGCGTTCCGGCGAGTTTCGCGAGCGGAGCTTGACCCTACCCTACGTTTTTGGACCTTCTCGTTCCATTTCCGGCCTCCGTTCAGCACGAAAACCACCGCAAGTGGTGGTTCCGGCGATGACGCACCAGCAGAAACTTCGGCAGCGATTTCGGGCCTTTTCCCGGCCGGTTTTGGTGGTGGAGCCTTTACAAAAGTTGCTTAGAATGACGAAACGTAGTGGATGGCATCAGTGGCGTCCCGAGAACCGGCCGTTGGCGGCGGACCGGCGGTGAACCGGTGGTGAACCGGCGGGTCCGAACCGGTTACTGTTCCGGCGATTTTTCCGGCGATTTGACTTGGGGCTTTCGTACTCGTTATAAGCTTTCCAACGGTATGCCCGGATTTCATTTTCGTTTAGCGGTTTGTATTTAATTTCAGTTTTCGTCGTTGGAATTTAGTTCGGTTTTTCGTCAACGAAGTCCGGTGTGTTTGGTATTTTTTTGAAATTGATTGAGGGCTTTTGTTGAGCAGGCCGAGACGTACGTTTCTGTCCTTCCGGGGATTTTTCCGACCACCGGAGACGATGTTCCGGTGGCGGCCGGTGACTGTTCCGGCGGCTCCGGTAGCGGCATTCCGGTGACCTTCGGACAGAAGGTTCCTTTCGTTGGGGTGAGTCCAACGCCACTTTCCGTTCGTCAATCGGACGCCCGGTTGATTTGTTGTGATTTATTTTGTGTATTTCTATTTATTTGAAATTAATTGTTTTAATTGCAATGAATTGTTAATTGCTTGAATTGCCGATCAATATGAATTCCAATGTGTATGAAAGCATGTATTAAATGAACTATGATATATGTTGATGCTTTGATTTGCAATTTGAATCCCGTTATGCCAAAATTGTATTAATTGTTAATTGTTTTAAAATGTAATTTGTTCTTGTATACTTGATAATTAATGAATATGCATTGTATGGCATTTGAAAACATGTAATAAATTATGAATGTATGAATTCATGTTGTTATTGATATAGTTGGAATTGATATGTGATTTTGGGAGATTTAAGTGATTTGAATGACTCTATTTTGTCTATTTTATAATTGTATACTTGAGTTATAAACGTTATATGAAACTCATGACTTGATTGCAAGGAATTATGAAATGATTGGGCTTGAAACCCTCATGTATGGAATATACTTGAGCGAATTACTTGATTATGTAACTTCATAACATCATTTTACTTCTTATACCTCTCATATCATGTGTTTAGCATTGCCGTGCGTCTATGTGGTTTCATATTGAGTCAATTCTCACAAGTACCCATTGTTCCTTCCCTTTATTGTACAGTTCTTCTCCAGGGTGGAGACTTCTGGATCGAATAGGCAACCGTAGTGCTCTTGTTCTTGTTCTTGTCTTGTGGTATTCCAGGTGAGGTTTAATTTCTAGTTATTTAGAACCCGTATAACCTTTACGTGGTTTTTGGCCAAAGGTATTTATATTTAGAAATTCCAATGTTATTAGTTTTGTTCCACTCTGCAACATATTTTCAGTCTATTAAGAAGAACAAAACAAATAATCATTACTCAGATTTTCAATCTATTTAGAAGAACAAAACAAATAACATTGGATAATTTTCCCATCTTTTCAGTACTTCTTTCTATTTCTTTAACACTTTCATATAGTCTTTTTTCTCATATATGTCAAATTCATCTACATATATATAACATGAGACATTAAATGTTTAGTTTTGTTCCACTTGCAACATATTTTCAGTCTATTAAGAAGAACAAAACAAATAATCATTACTCAGATTTTCAATCTATTTAGAAGAACAAAACAAATAACATTGGATAATTTTCCCATCTTTTCAGTACTTCTTTCTATTTCTTTAACACTTTCATATAGTCTTTTTTCTCATATATGTCAAATTCATCTACATATACATAACATGAGACATTAAAGGTTTAATTTTGTTCCACTTGCAACATATTTTCAGTCTATTAAGAAGAACAAAACAAATAATCATTACTCAGATTTTCAATCTATTTAGAAGAACAAAACAAACAATCATTACTCAAATTTTTATGGTGATTCTCCAAACTTAAACCCAATGTGCAAGTGTACACAAGTGTAATTGTAGCACAAAGGGGTTGTATCCACGAGAAAGGGTAAAATCAAACAATTACCTTGATCTATAAACCACAACTAGAATTAAAAAACTAAAAACAAACTTCACTAACAACTAAAAACAAAGAATAATTAAAGCAAAGAAGTAATTAAATTAGGAGTAAACTCAATAAGACAAGGAAGGCAAGGGGTAGTGTAGGTCATGCGGGTTCATGCATTCATGCTTCAATGAGATCAATGACTTTACAATTTAATCTCAAATTTATATGCCAGCTCCTCGCGAAGTCAAACACGTATGCCTAAACAAGTTCAAAGCCACTCTCATGATCATTTCATATATACTTAGATCCATTAATACAAGCTTAGTGCAACTAATTAACTAGCGGCTCAGCTCAATTAATTAATTATCGATTGCTTAAACTTAGGCTAAATCTCTTTACACTCAATTTTAAGTGTTGTGAAACTTCATCTTAATTCACATACAATTTCTCAATTAGCATGAATATAAAATCATATCAAAGGTGATCAAACTATAATATGCATTGGTTATAAATTTCACAATATAAAACCAACAAATCTCAGTTAAGCATTTCATCAAACACTTACCCCACACAAATCATCACCCCCTTTTGCCCAAGATCTAGATACTCATAATTAACCCAACGACCAAAGGAAACAAGGAAATTAACTTCAAACCATGCATATTTATTGAATTTAAATCAAAATTAAGCATCCAAGTCTAATATGTTCATTACAAACCTTAAATCCAACAAACAAAACATTAGTTTGATACTGAAAATCGAGTGATTATGCTAATAACAAGAATTAAACTACTAGAAATTGATTCACGATGAAAAATGATACTAAACCTTCAATTCAAGCTCCAAGGTTGAAAGAAATGAAAACTCTCCTCCAAAATCTTCAAAAACAGTTCCTAGTCCCAATTAGGTAAAGTGCATGTGAAAAATAAGCTTCCATCCGAAAATAGGGTTGAAACTAGAAAAATCATATTTTTTCTCCGTTACAACGGTCGTTGGAAAATAAGGCCAAATTAGTCCAACTGTCGTTGGCATTGAAAACGTGTTAGCGTTTTTTAACTCTCATCATTGACCGTTGGTGAATTCCTTCACCAAATCTAACGGTCTTTGTCTCTTTACCGAAAGGCAGACCAGGTCATCAAGAACCGTTGGTGAAGCATATATGTTTATCAAAGTTCGTACCTAAGTCCTTTTTAATTTCTTCGTTGATATTATCTTCATCATGACTTCTTGCTTTTCTAGCTCTTCTCTTCTGTTCTCCCGCGGGTTTTGAGACGGGTACTCGATGGGAGTGTTTGTAAGCTTTCAAAATAAGCACTTATTAGATATGTGCTTATTTTCAGAAGTTTTAGAGTGTTTGGAAAATCAGCTTATACTTAATTTAAGTAGAAAGAAGTTAGAATTTAGAAGCAGTTCAGGATATGCTTTTGGATTCTACTTGTAGATTATACGGTTTTCAAGATTTATTTAAAATTCTGTTTTGACAATAATATCCTTTTTAAAACATTAATATTCTTAAATTAAACTTTTATATATAAATACAACTCTAAGATTTATATATTCATTACATCTTTCCTTTTTCTACTCCTTATATTTTTGTTTTTCTCCTCCAATCACAGTTTTGTAATCTAAAAAAGTCTAATAGTTAAAAAATTATGCAATTACCAGATAGCTCTTTGATGGGGTCAAAATACGATCGTCCCACGCTAGGACACGTGGGATCACCGAGATGATGACGTCTGTCTCCCCAAGGTTACACCCCTCAGTGCACGAGCGTTAAGCCCAACGAGCGCAGTCTTTCTGCAAGAGTTAAGCACAACGAGCGCTCTCACTCTCACGAGCGCCTCCCATACTGTATGACTGGCACGCCCACGTGCCAAGGGAGCCCTCTTCGAGTGTCACACTCCCTCAGAGTGGCCTCCCCTTCTGGCTCGTTACTTGAACTGGAGCCTTCATTCCCCCCAGCGGATATCTTGGCTTCCAGTACTCCAGGTTGTCACGAGCGTGCTCTTAAGCCCTCGTTACCAACCACCCAAATGGCTCTCTGACACATCGTACATGCCCGCGCACCTGCCACTGTTGCCAGCACCAACTTTTGGCCGCTTTGGCAGAAGATTCCTCCTAGGTTTCTCTCTCATGGCGCCACGTGTTAGCGCAACATCCGGCCAGGACCACTTGAGGCAAATGACCGAAGGGCCCTTGACCCTCAACTATAAATAGCTAAAGTCATCTTCTACACTGGTAAGCAATCTTCATCACTGAAACTGTTACTGAACCTACGTTTCTCCTTCATACCTGGAACTGACTTGAGCGTCGGAGAGCCAAACTGGGTATCACCCCCAGTTCCCCCAGCTTGGCCTTCTGACTTTTATTGTGCTTGTCCCAACAGGTAGAACCCCTTTTATCTTCTCCGGCGAGTCTCCGGTGGTTTCCCTCACAAAAACAAATCATAAAGTGATTGGATTCGGATCCTCACATTCTGAACCCATCATTTTTGGCGCCGTCTGTGGGAAACCGGTTCTCCATCCCTTTCTTTCTTTTTGTTGGTAAAAGAGCAAGCACACTCTTACCCTTTCCAGTCATGGTCGCTACAAGGTCTGGAGCCGTGGGAGGAGGAGATAACGCCTCCCAGGATGCCAATATCATTATTCCCTCCACCGCTACAGGTGGAGCCCCGCCTCCTTCCGTCACCGTTGGTGGAGCACCTCCCGCCGCAGGAGTGACTCCGCAAGCAGAGTCTTCAATACCTCCACCTACACCGCCGGCACTGCCAATTCCCGCCGCCGCTAGGGGAGTCTCTCTCTCTGCTCCTCCGCAGCCTGCTCAGAACCCATGGGTCCATCCCCAGGTGAATCCCGGAGTGCAGGGTTACATGATGCCCCCACCCGGATATACCCTCACCCCGGCTGTTATGGTGCCGCCGGTCCAGCCCTATCATGCTGGTCAGATCCAGCTCCCGGTGGTGATCCCCAGGGAGATTGAAGGAGTGGAGTTACCTCCACTAACCACCCAGCAGTTGAGGGCTCTCTATGCCCAATGTGAGTTCAGGCGGCCCAGGGAGCATGGGAAAGGTTCCATTCCATGTACTTTCCCTCTGGGCAGGCCACTCAAGTTGCTGCCCCTTTGGGCGGACAACAAAATTTTCCCCTCAGAGAAGCCCAGGCTGTCCTGAGGGCACAACCGCCACCACCAGCAGCCAGAGAAGCGCCCCAGCAGGAGGGCAACGAGCATCCCTCCATGGGCAGGAATAAGGAGCCCACGGAACGGGATAACGAGAACGAAGGGGACTCTCATGTCTCCAGAAGGGGCTCTCGAGCCCCCAGGCACGGGGACAGACCAGGGGACGTGAATCCTGACATCCTCGCGGCTGTGCAAGACCAGCTGCAGGGTTTAAAGGATATTGTGGGACAGCTTTCACGAGGGCGATCAACTCAGATCTCCCTTAGTCGGGATGAACGGGTTGACGCCAGAAGCGCCCGTACCAAGGACCCCCCACCAAAGGTCCCCCACAGCAAGGAGCCGGAGGAAAACTTCGGCACGTATGAGTACCACCCGTTGGCGAGGGGCTCGCCCCTCGTGGAGGAAGTTTTGATGGCCCAAGCAGGCATGGCCAAAATCCCCACTTCCATCAACCGATACGACGGGACGACTGATCCAGCTGAACACTTGGATCATTTTTTGCATCTCATGCACCTCTACGAGCATTCCAGCAACTATTGGGCGAAAGTCTTCGTCACTTCCTTGGTAGGAATGGCTCAGGAGTGGTACAAACGACTGCCGCCGCGCTCGATTCACTCATATGAAGAGCTGGCTCATGCCTTCCTCAATCACTTTAATTCTTTGAAAGCGCCAGTCACCGCACCTACTGCCCTTTACAACGTAGTGCAAGGCAAGAGCGAGTCTCTGCGCTCGTTCTTCGCCCGCTTCAACAAGGAAATCCTACAGGTGGAGAGGCTTGGCCTTCTATGGATTTCTTGATCCCAGTGCTCTTTCAGGCTGTGGATCACAAGCAGTATGTGAGCAAGAAGTTTGCCGATGCCATTGTAGAAAGGAGGCCAGGGACCCTCATGGCCTTAAGAGAGGTAGCCGAGCCGTTCTTCGCGCTCGAAGACATGTATGGGATGAATGGTCCCCGGCACCACAGTCCAGCCAGGAACGAGCGACCCCATCACGAGCGGGGACGGGACGTGGTAGTCAAGAAGGAGCGCCCTCAAGAGCGCAAAAGGTCGCCACCACCCCCTCGTCGATTCGAGCGGGTCCCGCTCACCAGGCCGAATTCAGAAGTCTACAACCTCTCCGATAAAAAGCTCTTTAAGAGACCCATCAAGATGAGGGAAACGGACTCGCTCAGGCGCTCGAGCAAATACTGCGCATTCCACAAGCAGAGGGGGCACGACACGGATGAGTGCCGCCAGTTGGAAGCTGAGATTCAGAGGCTCGTTGCAGGGGGCCACCTGAAGGAATTCGTCCGGGTGCTCGAGCGTTACGATGAACACTGCAACGAGCGCGCTGGAGGAAGAAGGAGGAGTCCGTCCCGATCGAAGAGCCCAAGGGGTAGGGGACCCCCTGAAAGCAGCAGCCGCCGGGGCAGTAAAGGAAAAGCCCCTGAGTAAGAAAACGAACCTTTCGCAGTCATAAATATGATTGCAGGAGGCTCGTCAGGAGGGGATTCCAACGCCTCCCGGCGGAGGTATGTCCAGAGCTACAACCAACGCCCAGCAGTGCCTAAACCCATCTACGCCATCCAGAGTTCAAGCGCTCAAAGGTCAAGAGAGAATGATGTAATAGGCTTCGATGATAGGGATTTAGAGCATATTGTAACACCTCATGGGGAGGGTGTAACCTCCGATTGCCCCATGGTGGTTAGTGTAGATGTTCACAATCACGTTGTAAAAAGGGTGTTGGTGGATAGTGGAAGCTCTGTTAATGTTTTGCCTTATTCTACATTTTTAAAGATGAAGGCTGACCTTCCGCTCGAGCCTCTCAAAACAGCCCTCATTGGCTTTGGAGGCTCGGAAGTTGTCCCACGAGGGCAAATTCGCTTAGCTACTTCATTCGGCCGAGCCCCTCAGTGCAAGACACTCTTGGTAACATACGCAGTGGTGGAGATTGACATTCCTTATAACATCATAATTGGGCGCCCTGCCCTCGTGGATTTCAAAGCCATCATCTCCACCTACCACCAGAAGATTAAATTCCCTACCTCCGAGGGCGTGGGAGAAGTACTGTGCAATGTGCGAGAGGCTTGGGAATGTTACATGCTGTCCCTTAGAAAGCCAAAAGCGGAGAAAACCTTCCAAATTGGTTCCACCAAGAAATCAGTGGATTTCCCCAATCTAGATGAGGACAGCCCAGCACGGAAAAGGGCGAAGTTGAACAAGAAGAAGAACAAAAAGAAGAAGGGAGACAACGTGGAGAATCCCCTCGAAAGCGCACCACCAGGGATCGTTGGTGGATCGTCCTCGGAAGGAGACGAGCCAGTAGAGGGTGGACCTACGCTCGATGATCGCTTGACAGGAAAGAAAAGGGCGCTCGAACTTCCTCGCCCTGAGATAAGGATCGAACCCTCGGAGAAGTTCCTCACCATTGAGCTGGAACCCGGAAACAAGGATAAGACTACTCAGATAGGATCTAACCTCTCGGGGCCTTCTCAGATTATGATGATTGACTTCCTCAGGGAAAACAGTGATGTATTTGCGTGGAAAGCCTCCGACCTCACAGGGATTGACCCGAGCGTCATTGTCCATAGGCTTAATGTGGATCCCTCTTTCAAACCCATCAAGCAGAAAAAACGGGATGTACATGGCTTTCGAAAGAAAGTCATTGAAGAGGAAGTTAATAAACTCCTGGAGGCTCAATATATCGAGCCCATCTTGTACCCGGAATGGTTGTGTAATGTCGTTTTGGTGCCCAAGAGCGCGAATAAATGGCGCATGTGCAACGATTTCACTGATCTCAACAAGGCCTGCCCTAAAGATCCTTACCCTCTGCCCCGGATTGACCAATTGGTGGATTCGACCGCTGGCTGCGAGCTCATGAGCATGATGGACGCTTTCCAGGGATACTATCAGATCTTTATGGCCCCAGAAGACCGCCCCAAAACCTCGTTTGTTGTCCATCTGGGGGTATATTGCTTCTTAGTCATGCCTTTCGGACTCAAGAACGCCGGAGCTACGTATCAACGACTCGTCAATAAGATGTTTGAAAAAGAAATTGGAAGGTCCATGGAGGTTTACGTGGATGATATGATTGTCAAAAGCGAGCGCCAGGACTCCCACTTGGAAGATCTCAAGCGCACTTTTTCAATCCTGCGTCAGTATGGGATGAAGTTGAACCCTTCGAAGTGCACCTTTGGAGTGCAAGGGGGAAAGTTCTTAGGGTACATGGTCAGTCAGAGGGGAATTGAGGCCAATCCGGAGAAGATCAAGGCCATATTGGAAATCCCCTCCCCTCGAAATTTGCGGGAAGTGCAAGTCCTAGTCGGAAAAATCATCTCGTTGAACAGGTTTATCTCGCGCTCGGCGGACAGGAACCTTCCCTTCTTCAAAATTTTGAGGAATGCACGTAACTTTGCTTGGACAGAAGAATGCGAAAAGGCGCTGCAAGATATGAAGGCTTACTTATCGAGCGCACCACTGCTGACTAAGCCCGTCGAAGGTGAGAGATTATTTATGTATCTTTCCGTTTCTTCCGAGGCCACAAGCGTGGTTCTGATCGCTGTACGGGAGCGGAAACACTTACCTGTCTATTATCTGAGCAAAACATTGCAAGGAGCCGAGAAGAAGTATTTGGAGATTGAGAAATTCGCGTTTGCTCTTATTAACGCCTCAAGAAGGCTGAGACCTTACTTTCAAGCGCACTCCATAACGGTTCTCACCGACCAACCCTTGAAGCAAGTGCTATCTAAGCCAGACGTGTGTGGGAGATTAATCAAATGGGCCATCGAATTGAGCCAGTTTGACTTATGCTTCGAGCCCAGGACCGCGATACAGGCTCAGGTGGTAGCTGATTTATTGGCAGAACGCTTTGGTTTAGAGCCTGCCGTTGAGGAGAATGAGGGGTTATGGGTCCTGCACACAGATGGTTCCTCAACCTCTCAAGGGGGAGGAGTAGGAGTGGCCCTTAGAAACCCCGATGGGATTGAGCTGGACTTTACAATCAAGCTGGATTTCCAAGTCACTAATAACGAAGCAGAATATGAAGCCCTCGTGCAAGGATTGAATATTGCTTTTCATAATGGAGCCTCCAGAATCACCGCTTATGTGGATTCACAGTTAATTGCGAGCCAGATTGAAGGAACTTATGAGGCTCGAGAAACCACCATGGTGCAGTACCTGAGTAAAGCCAGAGAAATCATCGGGAAGTTCAAGGAATTTCATCTACTTCAAGTACCACGGGAGGAGAACGAGCGTGCGGACGCTCTGTCAAAGTTTGCGTCAGCTTTGGAAGGTACTTCTGAGCGTTCTGTTACGTTCCTTAAGACTGAGGAACCTTTGATCAGGGAAAGGGTCACCATTGGAATAATCGCTATGATTGATCCAAACGAGCCTTGTTGGCTTGACGACATCGTCGTTTTCCTTAGGGATGGAATTCCTCCCACTGGCAAGGTGGAAGCTAGGAAAGTCCGAAGTAAGGCCCCTCGTTTCGCTTTGGATCAGGAGGGGAGGTTATTCAAGAAATCATTCCAAGGACCCCCAATGAGATGCCTGAGGCCCTCACAGGCGAAGGAGACTCTTGAACTCATCCACAATGGAAGCTGTGGGAATCATTCCGGAGGGCGTATCCTGGCAAAGAAGGTTCTGAGAAGTGGGTTTTATTGGCCTACAGTTCTCCAAGATGCCATTGAATTTTCGAGGAAGTGCCTTAAGTGCCAATTTCATTCAAATCTCCCTCAATTGCCAGCCACACAGATGATCCCAATAGACATCTCTTGGCCTTTTGACCAGTGGGGAATAGACATCGTGGGCCCCTTGCCCATGGCTGCGGGATAAAAGAAGTTTGTCATTTTAGCCGTCGACTACTTCACCAAGTGGGCCGAGGCCGAAGCCGTTTCAAAGATCACTTTCAGAGTTGTGAGGGACTTCATTTGGAAAAACATCATTTGCAGGTACGGCATCCCGAGGGTACTTATCTCTGACAACGGATCCCAGTTCATAGCAGCCGGCACGCGAGAATGGTGTTCTGAGTTGGGGATCGAGCAGCGATTTACCTCTGTAGGACACCCTCAAGCCAATGGGCAAGCAGAAGTTACCAATAGGATCATCTTGCAACATCTGAAAACCATGCTTGAGAGCAAGAAAAGTGAATGGGCTGAAGAGCTGCAAGGAGCGCTTTGGGCTTATCGCACTACCCCACGAGCGGCCACTGGAGAAACACCTTACGCGCTCGTTTATGGATCAGAAGCGATGATACCAGCGGAGATAGTAAATGAATCCGCTCGTGTCGGCTATTTCGAGCCTCAGCTCAACGATGGCAACAGGAGCTTGGAGTTGGACTTGCTGGATGAAAGGAGAGACAAAGCCTGGGCTAAGATCCACCATTATAAAGCCTCTGTGGCCCAACAGTACAACAAGCGTGTGAGGGAAAGAACTTTCCAGTTGGGAGACTTGGTTTTGAAGAAAGTGGAAGTATCCAGGCACGTGGGGAAATTGGACCCCAATTGGGAAGGCCCATTCAAGGTCGTACAACTCAGAGCTAACAACACTTACACCCTGGAGACACTTCAAGGTGAGCGCTTGCCTCGCCCTTGGAACACATGTAACCTCCGGCGGTTTTATGTTTAAAAGCTCTTTGCGGAACATGATGTAACAACCCTCTTTGTTGGGTTCCTCTGTACTTCCAATTGTGAGTAAGTTTCAGTATAACTTTTTCTTAAATTGTTCTAACATTATGTTTCTTTGATCGCTTGAATGGATGAGACCCATGTCCCTCGTTTTCACGAGCGTGGTTGGCAATCCCTTCCTATATGAATGCTGATATTTCGCACGGGTTACGCTGGCCAGCACTCTACTTCGCTTGGGGGGACGCCCTCATAAGGATAGACAGGTTACACTCATAACCAATTAAACGAGATGGGGAAAATCCTAGTAGGCCTTGGCCATTTCTTACAACGCCTTGCGCTCGAAAGTGGGATCCCTTGCAGACGGAACTTCACAAGTCTTGAACGAGGGCAACCTCTAAGTAAGACCCTCGTAAATACTCAAGACTTAGCATAATTTCCGAGAATAAGAAGAAGGTCCCCAAGTCTTGAACGAGGGCAGTCTCACAATAAGACCCTCACGACCGCTCAAGACTTAGACAAATTTTCAAGACTTATAACAAAAACAAAATTTATACAAGTCTTGAAAGGGAGGGCAATCTCACAATAAGACCCTCACGATCGCTCAAGACTTAGACAAATTTTCAAGGCTTATGACAAAGGCAAAAATTTATACAAGTCTTGAGTAGGGGGGGCAATCTCACAATAAGACCCTCACGATCGCTCAAGACTTAGGCGAATTTTCAAGTGTTACAGAATTACCAAAATTTCTCAGAAAGTGCTAAAGGCTCAACAGAGAAATAAAACATCCACAGAGTATGCTACACACAGTCTTATTATTATGAGATTTGTTCTAGAAAGCTCTAAGCATGAGTTCTGATTTCCAATTAAGTAAAAGAACAAAGTTATGAAGGAGGGGATGTATATTCATTGCAAGAAACATTACAAAATAAGGGCTCAAAGGCCTCTGAACATTGTTTGAAAAGAAGGGAAGAAAACAGTAAAACAGGAAAGTACATAGAAAATTTATAAGAGAAAAGTCTCAGGCGGCTGGAGCAACGTCTTCATCAACGATCACCAATATATTCTGGGCCACGGGGCCATAAACTGGGCCCTCAGGCTCTTGCGGTTGGGCTTGGGGATCGTCGGGCTCATTGGCACCAGGAACGGGGGCGTTAGCACCCTCAGCAGCTGGGACAGGGGCATCCTCCACGATGGGCACTTGTGGTTCATCTTCAGGGTTATCATTTTGAGCGGATTGAGCAGCATCTCCTGACGGATGAGAATTCGTGTATTCATCTTGGATAAGTTTCACCAAGAAATCATACTCCAACTCAGCAATGGTGTCCGCAGGGTCATTGGGATCTTCATCCTCTTCCTCACAGCGCTTGTTGAACATGAGCCCTGTGCCCTCTGCTCCTCTCATAGCCGGGTCAGTTAGCCCCTTGTGGATGCCCTGCTCAACGGCCATCTTGAAGGCATTCTGGGCCTCATCCAAGCAATGCAACGAGGCTGCAAAGTTGAAGGCCTTCGAATGGCAGAACCTGACAAGGGCCTCCTTGTTCGCACGTTCAAGACTCTGAGGCCACTCGTTCATGGTGTCGTTGAATTTCCTCTCAGCCTCCAGAGCCCTCGTCTTCCAGCTCTCCCGCTCGGTCTCCGCCTTCTTGCAACGCTTATCAGCCTGGGCCAACTTGTCGCTCAAGACGCTTCGAGCGCCTTCCACCGCCTGAAAATCCTCCTTCAATTTTCCCAGCTCCCCCTCCGTCTTCTTGAACAAATCCTTAAGGGATTCATACTTAGCTATCTCAGCGTCCAGCTCCGATTGAATCTGAGCCGGATCGTTGGAACGAGCCATCTTCTTATACTTGGCTTTGCGGTCAGCGTAGATGGAGGCCCGCCTTTGGATGTTTTTAAGCCTAGGGAGCACTTGCTGTGGGGGTTTGAAAGAAGGAAAATATTAGCAAGAAAGTGTTAAGAGGTTACAAGGATGACAGTGTAACGAGGGAGTTAAGACTTACGGAGATTAAGGCGTGGGCCGCGTCGTAGGTCACTTTCTCCAGAGACTCACTGAAGAGATGCGGTGGTCCGCCGAGAATTGGGCCTTGTCGTAGAGATTCTCGCTGACGGCTTGAGCGAGCGTGCCAGGCCTTAGCAGAACTGGCCCACCATCGGGGGCACCTGTGAAGTCCTTGTCCCCTCGTCGGGAGAACTCCCATAAATATTCCTCCTCTGAAGAGGAAGTTTCCCCCTCGCCCTTGGGGCCCTCGACTACTTGTTTTCCTTTGCCCTTGATTGCAACGGTGTCGGGCATCCTCTTCCTCTTACGGGAAGGTCTACTTGCGCTTGGATTGGCCTCGTTCATGGCCAGATTGGGGGGTGGCCTCACCTGATCAGCTGCACGAGGGTCAGCCACCCTCGAGTCGGATGAAGAAGAGGGCCGCACCACTATTCTATTTTCTGGAAGGGCCGCCCTGTTTCCCCCCCGGTTTCGTGGGGGTGGAACTTCTGAAGCTGTGCTCGAACCGGCGCCCCGTTGCCCGCCACGAGCGTCCCCCCTGTTGCCTCGGTTTCGGGGGCGCTGTTGGTCTCCTTGCTGGGCTTGATTCCTGTTGGCATGAGCAAAGCGAGCGGCTTGTCTGATTCCTCCCGCCATCTCTAATATAGCAACTCCTGCAAAAATGGAAAGTACAAGGGTTATAAATCCTTAAACAGAATTATTAAGTGTGCAAATTACAAGTACAAAAAGGGTAGTCAGCATTCCTATCTAAAGGTTAGAGCCCTAAGAATCTAACCATCTCTCTCTATATCACGAGCCGGAGGGTTGTCAAGGAAATAGGGATCGTTAGAAAGGCCACACAGGAACATGAGCTCCTCATCATCTATCCAATCTTTTGCCTGGATGAGGTGACCCTCGTCCCTCAAGGCTGCCGCCAGACTCTTGGCCCAACCTTTGGAAAGTGCAGGCTCCAAGCGGCTCTTTGTGAACGAGCCCCATCGAGAGGACACCCCAAAGCCTTCTTCTGCTGGGGCCTTGACGAAAATGAATTTCTCCTTCCAGTTGGGGCCATAAGTGGTCGAGGGCAAGTTTATTAACCTCATATGGGCCTTCGCCTGAACATAGTAAAAACCAGCCTCGGGAGATGAACGAGATGAGCTGACTACTTGAAAGAGGGCGTTGAAGTTCCGCAAGAAGGGCTCGTAACCCATGCTCCTCATCAGAATCACAAAGCAGGTTAAGAGGGCCAAGCCGTTGGGCACGATTTGTGAGGGACAGAGGCCCAGATCATTCAACAAGTGAGCCATCGAGATCGAGACAGGGAACCTCAAGCCTCCTGAACTCACTGTGGCCACGTAGACCGCCATTTCGCCTGGAGGCGGATTGTTGGCCCGCTCATGGCTTTCTGGAATTCTCCATGTATAGCGCTCGTCCCAGTAGATAGGAGCCAACATCGTTTTCACTTCTCCCAAAGTAACTGTGCTGGGAGTCTCCTCAGGAGTGCGCTCGGTGGCCTGGTAGCCTGATCCTTCACCCTCGTTAGGCCCTTTGGATTTCTTGGATTTCTTGCTCTTTCCTTTATTACGGGCTCTTTCTGAAGGCCCTGTTATGACTTCAGCCACTGGAAGCGGGGTCGCGACGGCCACCGTCACAGTATGGCGGTGAGGGTGAGTGGCACTCTGAGTTATGGGGAGAGTAACCCCTTGCCTTTCTGCCTCCATTACTAGATTCATCTCCTCAAAGAGAGGATCCACTCCACCTGGATTCCTATCCTCCATGGCCATCACTGCCGCCCCCTACTCCTCGTCTCTGGGGGAATCGGGGGAAGAGGAACTCTCAGTGGCTATTTCATGGATTTCACGGGCGAATTCCTCAACATGTTGGTCAGCCATGGCAGAGGCTGAGATTTGGAAGAGATTTAATCTGGGTTAGAGAATGGGAGTTTTCTGGAAAGAAATTAGGATTCCCTAAAGGAGTAAAACCTAAGGGATTACAAAGTCCTAAAGTCCGAATCTAAAGTTAGCAGAGTTAGAAAATTACGCTGGAAGTTTACCTTGAAGATTTCTGAGAAAATCTGGGAGAGAGGTAGAAGATGCCCTAAGAACTGGTGTGCGAGAGAATTCTTTTTTGCAAAGGATGCTTGGAAGTTCAGAATGCGTAAAGAGTAGCAAGATTTCAGAATCCCATACTTATAGGGATGGGAGTTGGTACCTTTTTCGGCAATGAATTCAAAATGGTAATCATTTCCCGCCTAGGAAACCGCCCACTTTATGGAACCGTCACATGCTTCCCAATGCTCACGCGCCCCACGCGCGCCCGCATTTAATACTCTGACGTTTCGGATATTCAAGAATAGTATAACATTTAAGGCAAAAGCGTTACGAGCGGTCAGTTGAAAAGACCGCATTAATGGCGCAACGAGAAGAAAAATTGCTCAACACGCCAAGCCTTATGCGAGCGCTACGTGCAAGAGATAGAACGCGTCAAAATTCTACAGTCCTTATCACTAAGGACTACAGAATTGGGGGGCAAAATGATGGGGTCAAAATACGATCGTCCCACGCTAGGACACGTGGCATCACCGAGATGATGACGTCTGTCTCCCCAAGGTTACACCCCTCTGTGCACGAGCGTTAAGCCCAACGAGCGCAGTCCTTCTGCAAGAGTTAAGCACAACGAGCGCTCTCACTCTCACGAGCGCCTCCCATACTGTATGACTGGCACGCCCACGTGCCAAGGGAGCCCTCTTCGAGCGTCACACTCCCTCAGAGTGGCCTCCCCTTCTGGCTCGTTACTTGAACTGGAGCCTTCATTCCCCCCAGCGGATATCTTGGCTTCCAGTACTCCAGGTTGTCACAAGCGTGCTCTTAAGCCCTCGTTACCAACCACCCAAATGGCTCTCTGACACATCGTACATGCCCGCGCACCTGCCACTGTTGCCAGCACCAACTTTTGGCCGCTTTTGCAGAAGATTCCTCATAGGTTTCTCTCTCATGGCGCCACGTGTTAGGGCAACATCCGGCCAGGACCACTTGAGGCAAATGACCGAAGGGCCCTTGACCCTCAACTATAAATAGCTAAAGTCATCTTCTACACTGGTAAGCAATCTTCATCACTGAAACTGTTACTGAACCTACGTTTCTCCTTCATACCTGGAACTGACTTGAGCGTCGGAGAGCCAAACTGGGTATCACCCCCAGTTCCCCCAGCTTGGCCTTCTGACTTTTATTGTGCTTGTCCCAACAGGTAGAACCCCCTTTATCTTCTCCGGCGAGTCTCCGGTGGTTTCCCTCACAAAAACAAATCATAAAGTGATTGGATTCGGATCCTCACATTCTGAACCCATCACTCTTTTCTTTTTTCTTAATTTTTATAAATTTATAAATAAAGGTATATATGGAGTAATTCTGTGTTTGATTAATTACAAATAATCTTATACAAGATTATAATAATTTATAATAATTTTTTATATTAATATAACATTTAAATCATATTATATTATTGAAAAATGTTTCAAAGTTTTTGAGGGTAAATTAGTAACTTTATAAAAGTTAAAAGTGATTATCAACTTTTCTCTGCAAATACTCATTCGATTATTTTTCTGCTTATCATTTTTTTTTTCCAAACACTCAATGCTTTTACTACAATAATTTTTTACAACTTTCACTTCTACTTATGAAGTAAAATTTGCAAGCACTAAAAATAAGCACTTATTTAGTAGTTTTGGAGTGTTTGAAAAACTAACTTCTATTTATTTTAAGCAGAAATAAGATATAATCCAGAAGCAGCCCATAACATGCTTTTGGATTATGCTTATAGATTATACGGTTTTCTGTGCTTATTTAAAATTTGTTTTGACAATAATATCCTTACTAAAATATTGATATTCCTAAATTAACTTTCTAGATACAAATACTGATGAGAATAAAATATGCTCGGATCCACGTTGTACACGTGTCGCCATCCGTACGCACAGAGCTTTGATGCTCGCATTACAGGGCTCGTGGAGCGACTTAGCCCATCCACTTGTTGGCTAGTCTGGGCCCATGCGCCTTGGCCCACTATTCGAGCGAAGAGTTCAGGCTGCCAAAACTTGACGCTCATGCTAGGGTCCCTCAAAGTCGTCTTCCCCAGGGAAACGCCACGTAAGGGCACCTTCTTTCCTATGCTCGGCCTTTTGATGCTCCTGGGTTATCTGCCAGAAGAAACCCTCCCGTGCGCCCCTCCGAGCGTCACAGGCGCTCGGGGCAAGATCTACCCCAAGAGGCATCCGTACGCCCACAGGGCGGATCTTGAGCATACCAACGCATGACACTCGCCAACAACCTCTAACACAGTAGAGGTGCGCACCTCGTACTTGACCCGCCGCCCACTTTTCAGAGCCATCACTTTCATGCCGTCATGGTCGCCACGTGTTAGGACAACACAGGTTTGGGACCACACGGTCCAATTACCCAAATTACCCTCACCCCTAACATATAAATAAGGGAGAACACATGCATTCCTCCCCAAGTCAACTTCCTCATACACACTGCATCACTGAACATTTTTCCTTAGCATTCTCCTTCCATAAAAGCTCTGCGCATTTCACCACCTTCTCTACATTTCCCTTGCATCATCTGGTGTTATCCTAGCTGGAAGAACCCACGCTCAAAGGAAACCCAGCTCCTGAGGCTCAAACGCCTGTGATGGTCTTCCTCTAAAACAAATCTTAAAGTGTTGGTTGCATCATAGGAATCCATATCCTGCACCATCATTTTTGGCGCTGTCTGTGGAAAATGCATCACCATCATCTTCATCTTCATCGGATTCTTCTTTGAGCTAGTTGATTTATAACACTTTCTGCTCTAAATATGGTGACTGCAACATGGTCCGGAGCTCTGGATAACAGGGGAGTTCTCCCTCCCGTTAATGAAGAAAACGTGGGTAACCATACCCCCACCGGAGGCACACCACCACCAACTGCCGAAAATGGGGCCGGAAACACAGAAGTCGCCGCTGCAACTCTCCCCACCAGTGGAAACGGGGTAGGAGGATCTGGTTCTGTTCCTCCTCCACCGACCCTCATCCCCAAGGTTCCAGTCTCCCATCCCGGTGTGTACTCCATGGCCATACCACCACCGGGATACACTTATATGCAACCCGGATTGATGCCCGGGGTAGTACCAAGCATGGTACTCGTAATACCACCCTACCAAGTGGGTGCACTTCAACTCCCTGTGTCCTTACCGGAAGAAATTCAAGGAGTGGAGGTGCCCCAGCTAACCCAGCAGCAGCTTCAGGCGATCTATGCGCAGTGCGAAGTACAAGCAGCTCAGAAGGCTTGGACGCACTTTACCTCTGTATATTTCCCCTCGAGCGCAGGGGCCCAGATGGCAACACCTTTGGGGGGACTATAGATTCATCCCTTAACAGCTGCCCAAAACGTGTTGAGGGCCCAGTCACCTCCTCCACCACCAGCAAATGAAAATGAGGTCCTGCCGAGGGTTCCCCAACCGCAACAACCTGTCGAAAAGGAGAAAGCCCCTCAGAATGGGGCAGCTGAAAATGAAGAGGTCCAATTGAGGACCACAGGGAGGGCCAGCAGCAGAAATGCCGGCGACCCTCAATTAGCCGCTGTGCAAGATCAACTTAATGGGCTCCAGAATATGGTGGAGCAACTCTCTCGTGCACGGTCTCGAGCCTCCCATATCGGGGGCGAGAGGTCCAAGGCCAGAGACGCTCGCCATCCCCGCAGCCAGATCTCCCGTCCCGGGGAAGAGGAAGATTACAAAGGGCATGACCGCGAGGGCCGGAGCTACAGACCCTTGACAGACGGGTCTCCCCTCATTGACAAGGTTTTGATAACCCGAGCGGGGAAGGGAAAAATCCCCACGTCCGTTAACAGATACGATGAAACTACTGATCCAGCTGAGCACCTGGAACACTTTGTGCATTTAATGTTATACGAGCATCCCAGCTATTACTAGGCTAAGGTTTTTGTCACTTCGCTTGTTGGGATGGCTCAGGAGTGGTACAATAAGCTTCCCCCTTGCTCAATACGAGGGTACGACGACTTGACGGACGCTTTCCTGAGCCACTTCAACTCTCTGAAAGCACCAGCACCGGCAACAACGGCCCTCTACAGCCTAGCCCAGGGGCCAAATGAGACGCTCAGGTCTTTCATGGGAAGGTTTAACAAAGAGATCTTGCTAGTTGAAAAGCCCTCGATGGATTTCTTGAGGCACGTACTTTTTGGAGCAATCAATATGAAACATTATGTCAGCAGAGAATTTGTGGAGGAGGTGGCCAAGAAAATGCCGCACTCGTTGATGGAGATCAGGGACATAGCTGACTCCTTCTTTACGCTTGAAGATATGTACTTGGCGAGGGATCAAAAACTTGCGAATGCCCTTCGGTCTAACAGGGGATCAGAAGACAGAGAGCCCAAGAATCGCCGCCGCAGCCCAGTACCCACTCGGAGGAATTCTTCGCCGCCCCGCCATTTCGAGCGCATCCCCCTTAACAAACCCATTGCGGAAGTATACTCTATGGCGGACAAGAACCTTTTTAAGAGACCGCCGAAGATGAGGGAGACCAAGGCTCAGAAACGTTCGGGAAAGTACTGCGCCTTCCATAAGCAGAAGAGACATGACACCAACGAGTGCCGCTAGCTTGAGAGCGAGATCCAGAGGCTCATTGCTGGGGGGCATCTTAAAGAATTTGTAAAGATACTGGAAAAGTACGACGAGCACTGCGCTGAGCGAGCGCACATTAGAGGAAGGAGCCGTTTTCGCTCGAGGAGCCCTCGTCTCCATCACACTGAGACGAGTGACCGCGGCAAAGGAAAAGCCACTGATATGGAGAACCAGCCCTTTGCGGTCATCCACATGATCGCCGGTGGACCCTCGGGTGGTGACTCCAATGCTTCCTGGCGCCGCCATGTTCGAAGCTATGATCAGAGACCTTCCCAACCCAAGCCTATACTTTCAGTCACCAGCACTCCACGCTCAAAAGAGAATGACGTTGTAGGGTTCACAGAGAAAGACTTGGAACACATTGTAATACCCCATGGGATTGGTGAAACCTCTGACTGTCCCATGGTGGTTAGTTTAGACGTCCATAACCATGTTGTAAAGAGGGTCTTAATTGATAGTGGAAGCTCTGTGAATGTTTTCCCGTATTCAACGTTTCAGAAATTGAATATAACAAACATCCCGCTCGAACCCCTCAGGACAACCCTCGTCGGCTTTGGGGGTTCCGAGATTGTCCCTCGCGGACAAATTCGCTTGGCCACCTCTTTTGGTCGCGCCCCACAGCGAAAAGCTTTGAGCGTTCTTTATGCCGTGGTCGAAGTGGACCTCCCGTACAACATCATCATCAGAGGCCCGGCGCTCGTGGATTTCAAAGCAGTATTTTCGACATACCATCAGAAAGTCAAATTTCCCACTCCCGAGGGGACGGGCGAAGTTCTCTGCAACGTTAAAGAGGCTTGGGAATGCTACATTCTTTCCCTTCGAAGCCACAAGCCCAAGAAAACTATGCAGGCGGGCTCCACCAAAAAGTCGGTAGACTTCCCCGAGTTGGATGAAGATGGCCCCGAGCGCAAGAGGGCCAAACTTTACAAAAAGAAGAACAAAAAGAAGGTCCCTAGTGAGTCCCAGCACACTGAGGATGGTCCACCTGGGGCAGTCGAGAGATCCTCTTCCGAGAACGAGGGTGACGGACCCTCGGACGTGAGTAGCAACGGGCTTATTGGGAAAAAGCGAGCGCTCGAGGCTCCCCCGCCTGAAGTTCGTATTGAGCCCGTCGAAAAGTTCTTGACAATTGAATTTGAGCCAGGAAACCCGGATAAAACCACAGAAATAGGCTCCAATCTTGACGGTCCCTCACAGATCATGATGATTGACTTCCTTCGAGAGAACCTTGATGTGTTTGCATGGAAAGCTTCTGACCTCACTGGAATAGATCCAAGCGTCATTGCCCACAGGCTCAACGTGGACCCGGCCTTCAAACCTGCCAAGTAAAAGAAGAGGGACATCCATGGTTTCAGGAGGTAAGTCATCGAAAAAGAAGTCAATAAACTCCTTGACGCTCAGTACATTGAGGAGATCTTATACCCGGAATGGCTCTGTAACGTTGTTCTCGTGCCCAAGAGTGCTAATAAATGGCGCATGTACAATGACTTCACAGACCTTAACAAGGCCTGCCTAAAGGATCCATACCCTCTCCCGAGAATTGACCAATTGGTGGATTCGACTGCTGGATGTGAGCTTATGAGTATGATGGATGCTTTCTAGGGGTACTACCAGATCTTCATGGCTCCCGAGGATCGGCTCAAAACATCTTTCGTGGTCCATGTGGGCATTTACTGCTTCAAAGTTATGCCCTTCGGACTCAAAAACGCATGACCGACGTACCAACGCCTTGTCAACAAGATGTTCGAACGTGAAATCGGAAGTCTATGTAGATGACATGATCGTCAAGAGCGAGCACCAACATTCCCATCTGAAGGATTTCAAGCAAACTTTCAACATCATGCGTCATTACGGAATGAAATTGAACCCTTCCAAGTGTACATTTGGCTTTGGGGTGGTAAATTCTTGGGGTACATGGTCAGTCAGCGAGGCATAGAGGCCAACCCCGAAAAGATTAAAGCAATTCTAGATAGTCCCTCCCCTCGGAATGTGAGGGAGGTCTAAGTGCTAGTAGGAAAGATCATCTCATTAAACAGGTTCATCTCCCGCTCAGCGGATAGGAACTTGCCCTTCTTCAAAATTTTGCGCAACGCTCGAAACTTCGCCTGGAGCAAGGAATGTGAGAAAGCTTTGCAGGACATGAAACAATATCTCTCGAGCGCACCATTATTAACAAAGCCTAACTCAGGAGAAAACCTGTACGTTTACCTCTCAATCTCCTCGGGGGCCACGAGCGCTGTCCTCGTGACGGTTCGCGAGCGTAAGCATATGCCGGTGTATTACTTGAGCAAAACTTTGCAAGGGGCGGAGAAAAGATATATGGAGATAGAGAAGTTTGCCTTCGCGCTCGTTAATGCCTCACGAAGGCTAATGCCTTATTTCCAAGCTCATTCTATCACAGTGCTCACAGACCAACCCCTCAAACAGGTGCTCGCAAAGCCGGATGTCTCAGGGAGGTTAATTAAATGGTCAATTGAACTCAGTCAGTTCGACATCACTTTCGAGCCCCGTACCGCTATACAGGGTAGTGGCAGATCTGTTGGTGGAGCGCTTTAATTTGGATGCTATGCCCTCGTTGGCAGAGGGACTGTGGCTTCTGCACACAGATGGCTCCTCAACCTCACAAGGGGGGGGAGCCAGAGTGACCCTCAGAGATCCTCACGGTGTCGAAGTTGATTACGCTATCAAACTGGCATTTCAGGTCACCAACAACGAGGCAAAATACGAGGCTCTAATCCAAGGGCTTAGGATAGCCCTCCAGAAAGGTGCCGTTCGGCTCACTACATATGTTGACTCCCAGCTGATCGCAAGTCAAATTGATGGCACTTATGAGGCTCGAGAAGCCACTATGGTACAGTATTTGGCGAGTGCTAAGGAAGTGATCTCCAACTTCAAAGAGTTCCACTTGTTGCAGATCCCAAGAATAGAAAACGAGCGTGCGGATGCTTTTTCCAAGTTTGCATCCGCTCTGGAAGATTCCTGCGAGCGTTCATTCACGATCCTTAGAACGGAGAAGTCGCTGATTGGCGAAGCGGGACCCTCGGGCGGGGTGAACGTGATTGATCCCTCCGAACCTTGTTGGCTCGATGACATCATTAGGTTTCTAAGGGATGGAACCTGCCCGAGCAATAAAGTGGAAGCACGGAAGGTTAGGAGTAAGGCCCCTCGCTTCTCTCTTGACGGCGATGGGCGGCTATTCAAGCGGTCTTTCCAAGGCCCACCATTAAGATGCTTGAGACCCTTGCAAGCTAAAGAAGTTTTAGAACATGTGCACAACGGGAGTTGCAGGAACCATTATGGCGGTCGAATTCTAGCTAAGAAAGTTTTGAGAAGCGGGTTCTCCTGGCCCTCGTTACTGCATGATGCCATCAGCTATTCCAAGAGGTGTCCTAAATGCCAGTTTCATTCCAACACCCCTCAACGGCCGGCAGCCCAAATGATCCCTATTGACATTTCGTGGCCCTTTGACCAGTGGGGCATTGACATAGTGGGACCCCTCCCAATAGCGGTCGGACAAAGGAAATTTGTGACCCTCACTGTGGACTATTTCACCAAATGGGCCGAAGCTGAAGCGGTCGCGAAGATAACGTTCAAAGTTGTGAGGGACTTCATTTGGAAGATCATCATCTGCAGATATGGTATCCCGAGGGTGCTTATCTCCGATAATGGTTCCCAATTCATCGCCGCTGACACACGAGATTTGTGCTACGAACTTGGGATTGA
The DNA here is from genome assembly GCA_037501455.1 of Lantana camara. NCBI lineage: Eukaryota > Viridiplantae > Streptophyta > Magnoliopsida > Lamiales > Verbenaceae > Lantana > Lantana camara. The sequence continues at coordinate 32,966,875 of CM074859.1, read as the reverse complement.
GCAACACTTCACTTCCGTGGGTCACCCTCAGGCCAACGGTCAAGCTGAGGTGACCAACCGAACCATACTTCAGCATTTGAAGACAATGCTCGAAAGTAAGAAGGGGGAGTGGGCAGAAGAACTTCAGGGAGTTCTCTGGGCGTACCGTACTACCCCTCGAGCGGCAACAGGAGAGACCCCCTACTCCCTCGTATATGGTTCCGAGGCTATGATACCTACGGAGATTGATCAAGAATCCGCACGCGTTGCTTATTTCGAGCCTACAGTCAACGAGGCCAATCGGACGTTCGAATTGGATTTGCTAGATGAAAGAAGGAACACTGCTTGGGCTCGCATGCACAAGTACAAGGCGACCGTAGCCCACCAGTATAACAAACGTGTCAAAGAGAGGACCTTCCAGCCAGGGGACTTGGTCCTAAAAAAAGTTGAAGTCTCCAAACATGTGGGTAAGTTGGACCCCAATTAGGAAGGTCCCTTCAAAGTCATTCAGGTACGCGTGAACAACACCTACCTGCTAGAGACTCTGCAAGGCGACCGCCTCCCTAGACCGTGGAATGCATGTAACCTTAGACTGTTCTACGTGTAAATGAGAGTCTTTGTAATTGACCACTCATGGCATCTTGTACTTTCTTTTGACAGAAATCATAATAGTTATTATTAATTGCAAGCGCGACAGTAGGTATTTTACCAATTATTAAGTTAATTATTTGCTTTTTCTTTGATTAACGGTTTGAGTATTTGTTTGCGCTAAGAGCCTACTCCGTGTTGAGCGTCCTCCACGTCGAACGACTTAATGAACAAACCATTAATTTCAAATCAGCGCTATCTGTGTGTTGAGAACACTCCACACTGAATATTTTTACGCTCAAAAGCGGGTAAATCCTGAGAGTGAGCGTGTCGAAAAGGTGGGATGCCAAATGCTTAATTTACGCCAACTGGATGTTCTTCACGCCATTTTGCGCTTGTAAACCCCCAAGGACCCTCACCTTCTTAGGTAAAAGTATGCTCGTAAATAGCAAACTCTGAGCTAATACTCACACGGACGCTTAAGTACGAAGCTAACATTACGGCCACGCTCGTTTTAATTCCATACTTAGCAAATCCTACCGTTGATTTCTAAGTTCACGTAAACTGCTAGAGCATTCAAATCAGAAGTATGCATCACATATTTAAGGCCAATACTTGGGTAACTCCTCGGGGGGTTTCTAAGTTCAAATTCGAGCCTCAGTATGAATATGGCCTGGCTACGCCCGTAAGGAACACCCTCGCGACCATACATCCATCTCTTAAACATTCTCAAATCGTAAACTTAGAATACATGACGACATGTGCCAGGATACCCTCAGAAGAGACGCCCTCATGCGCATACACTCCCGTCGCAGATATTTAAGCATCAACAGAACAAGAAGGCAATGCGCAACATTAATACAGGAAGGAATTTAAGACTTCATTAGCATAAAACAAAAAAAGATCGACAACAGGAATACATAATTTGATTCAAGGGTCAAATGTTCGGAATAACAAAGGAAATAAGCAAAACATAATTTCAGAGGATGGTTTCAGGGAGCATCTTGAAGGCTGCTTCCGGCTTCAGCAGTTGGCACATAAGAGTCTTCAGGCTCAGGAGGTGCGGTCGACAAAGGCATCGGAGCAAGCACCCCTGAGGTTGGAGGTTGAGCATCACTTTGATTTTCTGCTTCTGGAGCGTCCTCATCGCCTTGGTCTTCGAGCATAACCAACTCAGGCTCGGGGGGGTTCGCCTCCATGAACTCGTTCTGGAGCATGACTACCAAGTCATTGTACTCCGGCTCCATCAAATCTTCGCTCGGATCCCTGTTTTGGTTTGGGATCTCTAGATTCTCGTCAAGGTCCATGCGAAGACGATGATCATTCCGTGCGCTGGGCGGAACCTCTCCCAATTTGACCAGTTGGCCCACGGATCTCCAGAAGAACAGCTCGATGTTGGGGAAGCTATAGAGGTTAGCGGCAAAAGCAAAGGCCTTGGAGTGCACAAACTTGTGCAGTGTCTCCTGAGCCACCCTCGTCTCTAGGTCAGCAGTCTGGCTCCGGAGGTCAGCAAGCTCCTTCCTCATTATCTCAAACTCCCGATTACGCTCGGTCAGATGCTTGCTCAACTCCTCATTGTCAGCCTTTAGCTGGTTGTGCGCCCCCTTCAGCTCTTTGTGACGTTCGTCCAGCTTCAGCCATGCATCCTTTCGGTTCTTGAGCGCCGTTTTCACTTCGTCCCTTTCAAGTTTGAGGGCGTTGAGCTCCGCGGAGAGACTGTTGTAGTCCTCTTGTAGTTGGCCGGGATCGGAGACGCGAAATAGCTTTTTGTATTTATCTTTGTGCTCGGAATAGATCTTCGCTCGCCTCTCCAAATTCTTGAGCCGGGGAATCACCTCCTGAAGATGTCAAATGTGTTAATTTTCTTTATTAGAAGTAAGAAAAGAAGTGGAATGGGTCCAGGAAAAGTAAGATACTTACCGTCAATAGGGCGTAGCATGCGTCCCCAGAAACCCGAGCGGCCCCGTGCTTATTTAGCTTTTCATGATCCCCGGAGAATTGGAGCCTGTTGATAATCCCCGTGACCAGGTTGTGAGTAGCGGGGCTCTTTTTCAGGAGTACTGGGCCCTCCCCCAGCGAGCGCTTGTAACGTTCATCCCCAAAGTGCTCAAATTTCCAGAAGTCCTCTTCTTCCTAGGACGAAGTGTGGCCTTTCTCGCCCCTCGGGCCCACCACAACCTCCTTTCCCTTGCCAGAAATGGAGAGCGAATCTGGCATCCTCTTCCTCTTTCGCGAGCGCTATGCCCGCACTTCGTCAACTATCTGGGCTAGAGTCCCCGAGCGGTTAGCACGGGAACCGTCTGATCCCTGAGTGCTGGGACTCTCGGGAGCGGCAGGGACGATGGGATCCTGAACGTCGTCCAACGTCAGGTCCTCTATGTGAACTGCGGAGCCTCTTCCCCAATCGACATCTCCTCTCCCAGATCCTCGCCGGGAACCTCCGCCTCCTCGAGGGGCACTTGAGGGCTGCACTGGGGGCTGCTGCTGTTGCTGCTGCGGCTGGCCGCCCGCCCTACGAGCGCGCATCATTGTTTCTATGCTGTCTATGTTGGAGCCCGCCATAAGTATGTCCACGCTTGCAAACAAAGGGGGAAATGAGTGTCAGATCTCATGTCCAAAACTCTCAAAAGGAAAGAGAAAAGAAAAATGATAGCAGCGGCAAGCAGGGAGTATTCAAGAGAGTTAGCATTCCTATCTTAAACGTTAGCAGAGTTAGTTCCTAGAGTCTAACCATCCATGCTCATTATTCCAGTGGGTGGGCGAGACACCATCTCAGGAGGACTCACGAGCCCGTAGCGGAACAATACCCCCTCGTGCGTCATCAAAAGTTTGGCCTTGATTAACCACTTCTCATTCTTCATCATGAGCGCCAAACTCTTTGCCCAGTGCTCGAACAATTTATCCCGATGCCTTTGCCTCACAAGGGCCCCCTCACCATGTGTCACCCACTCTCGCGGAACCCTAAAGAACCCCCCGGGCGCCGCCACAAAGAAAATTTCTCCTTCCAATTTTCCCCGTATGATGTTGAAGGAGAATCTATCATCTTCAGACCTGACTTGGCTTGCAAGTAGTAGAAGCCGTCCCTCGGAGATGAGCGTGGGGATCGGGATACCTGTATCAGACTATTAAAGTTGTCGATGGAGGGTTCATGGCCTGTGGCCTTCATCAAAACTACAAAAGTGTTTAGAAGGGCAATCCCATTGGGCAAAATTTGAGAAGGGCAGAGGTTGAGGAAGTTGAGGATGTCGACAATCGGAGTAGGAATTGGAAACCTCAGGCCCCAGCAAGAACAGCTGCGCTATATACGGTCATCATCCCGGTAGGTGGTTTGTTGGCACGCTCGCGATCCGTTGGGAGGCATGTTTTATGCACAACATTATCCCAATATACCCTGGATTTCAAATCCGCTAACTCTGCGAGCCTCATGGTACTCACAATTTCGTCTGGGGATCTGTCTGTCTGGTGGGGATTATTTACCCTCACTTGCGTCAGGGGTTCCTTCCCTTTTCGACGGTGCTTACGGGCAGGCTCATCTCTCGTGTCACGACTGGAGGGCCATTCTTCTCCTTGTGGTGCCGCTATTGCCACCGTCACTTGGTGATCTTGTGGCCTAACAACACTATTTAGCACTGGGAAAACCCTTTCCCCTTGCTGTTGCATCCGGAGGGATAAATCCATCTCCTTAAATAATTGATCCACTCCGACTGGGTTGCGCTCGTTCATCCCCTGAACAGCCGCCCCCAGTTCTTCATCCGCTGCATCACCATGGATCTCTTGTACAGGAATGGCAACGGGAATTTCATCGTGAGGGGAAGAACTCCCTACAGACATTGCGTTTATCTCCCTCACCATCTCATCTACTACATTCCCTGCCATTATTGAACTTTAGTGTGGAGGATGGGGATTTCAGTTGCAGAGGAAGTCTGAAAGAAGAATAAGAGAATCTTTGAGTATGAAAGACTCCCTAAGGACTTCTCACTAGAAACAACACACGGAACACAGCCTAAACCTAGGGTTAGTCTCAGAAGTTATGGAAGATTACCTAAGATTGAAGAAGAAGCTTGCCGGAGGTCGCAAGAATTCGCAGAAATGATGGAGCTTTTTCACTTGAAGAAGTTTTGGAAGCGTAAAAGTGTGAGAAACCTTCCGGATCCCTATTTATAGGTGAAATTCTGGCATTGATTAGGGTTGGGGATTTTGAAGGGCAATCATTTCCCGCCTCGGGATACTCCCACTTTTGGTAACCGCCCCACGCTTCCCGGTATGCACGCGCCCACTCAGCTGACTACGGGCCCATATCTCCCATCCACATTAAATGTGGATGAGACTTCATTTAATGAATGTGTCAGAGCTTGTCCGATACTGAAGACAGACAATCACTTCCCCTCTTGAAGTTTGACCCTCGAATATTCAAAAAAGACAAGGCCCGCCTCTTTAAAAATTCTACAGTACGCTCAAGCGCTACTACAGAATTTGGGGGGGCAAAATGATGAGGATAAAATACGCTCGGATCCACGTTGTACACGTGTCGCCATCCGTACGCACAGAGCTTTGATGCTCGCATTACAGGGCTCGTGGAGCGACTCAGCTCATCCACTTGCTGGCTAGTCTGGGCCCATGCGCCTCGGCCCACTATTCGAGCGAAGGGTTCAGGCTGCCAAAACTTGACGCTCATGCTAAGGTCCCTCAAAGTCGTCTTCCCTTGGGAAACACCACGTAAGGGCACTTTCTTTCCTACACTCGGCCTTTTGACGCTCATGGGTCATCTGGCAGAAGAAACCCTCCCGTGCACCCCTCCGAGCGTCACAGGCGCTTAGGGCAAGATCTACCCCAAGAGGCATCCGTACGCCCGCAGGGCGGATCTTGAGCATACCAGCTCATGATACTCGCCAACAACCTCTGACACAGTAGAGGTGCGCACCTCGTACCTGACCCGTCGCCCACTTTTCAGAGCCATCACTTTCATGCCGTCATTGGTCGCCACGTGTTAGGGCAACACAGGTTTGGGACCACACGGTCTAATTACCCAAATTACCCTCACCCCTAAAATATAAATAAGGAAGAACACATGCATTCCTCCCCAGGTCAACTTCGTCATACACACTGCATCACTGAACATTTTTCCTTAGCATTTTCCTTCCATAAAAGCTCTGCGCATTTCACCACCTTCATTACATTCCCCTTGCATCATCTGGTGTTATCCTAGCTGGAAGAACCCACGCTCAAAGGAAACCCAGCTCCTGAGGCTCAAACGCCTGTGATGGTCTTCCTCTCAAACAAATCTTAAAGTGTTGGTTGCATCATAGGAATCCATATCCTGCACCATCAAATACAAATTTAAAGTTATATATTTGTTACATCTTTCTTTTCTACTCGTTATTTCTTTCTCCTTTTTCTATTCCAGTCACAATCTCGTCATTTCAAAAAATCTCCATAGTTAAAAAATCTAGGGTTACCAGGTAAATCTTTTCTCTTTCTTAAAATTTATAAATAAATAAATATATAAAATAATTCTATGGTTAATTAATTATAAATAATCTTATACAAAATTATAATAATTTATATTTAATATACTACTTACATCATGTTATAACACCCAAAAATGTTTCGAAATATTTTAGGATAAATTAATAAGTTTATAAAAGTTAAAAATGATTATTAACTTTTCTCTGCAAACACTCAACTGATTATTTTTCTGCTAATCATTTTTTTTTTCCCCAAACACTCACTGCTTTTACTATTGTGACTTTTTACAGCTGTTTTTGCTTTAACTTCTATTTATGGAGTAGAGTTTGCCTTGACTAGTTCTTTGTAGATTTGTTCCTCTCTACATTGTTGACATGCCTTTGTTCCGTTTTCAAATCTTTCTTTAACTTGTCATGCAGTAGGAGGACCCTCTATAGATCAGCCTTGTTACTCACCCAAGAGAGAAATTAACGTTGGGAAAATATTGATAACTGAAACCGTTCTACTGGAGTTATGTTGATTACCAAAGCCGTTTAATGAAGTTGCATCGTTTGATGAAGGTGTTGCATCGGAGTTGCAAGTCTAATTGATGCGGAATGTATAGGTGAATATGTTGCAAATGAATTGGAACGAGGTGAGCCTATGGACAACCCATCTCTTTACCTTCAAAACATTTTAGTTGAATAAAAAGTAAAACTGGATTCTGCCATTGGTGATCTGGATTAGGTGGTCCTAAGTTATGACAAAAAGAAGAAAGAATTGAAGCACTGGTTTCGAAAAATGAAACTAAAGAGAGCGAGCTTAACAAAAGAAGAAAGGAAGGAAGCGATGCAGAGATTCGACACAGAACACCGTAAAAAACACAGGATTAATGGTGGATGAGTTAAAGAAGCAAATCATTGGTAGGCTGTGGTGTAACACCCTAACCCCCAGGGCACTACATCCCCCGCACTATAGCCTCGATCCGCGCATGAAATGGAAAATCCATACATAAACCAAAACTATAGCGAACGGGTGATAATAAAAATGACGAGCTAGGCGGGACACTCCCCAACATAAATAAAGCAAAACATGAATTCAAAAGCGGAAGCAATAAAACAGTCATACATATAGGTACCATATTTACCGAATAGATACGTATAGGTACCAACTTAACTATCAATACATTATCATCCCTTAATAATACACATACTCAGGTATCCAAAAGGTAATAATAACGACCATATCATGAAATGTCCAAAAGTGCTATACATGAAAGGTACAATACTAGACCCGTGAGAGTGCAAAATTCGACCGGACACCCACCTAGCACGACCAAGCGCTCAAGTACCTGAGAAGTGAAGTATCAGTCTACCGAAGACTGAGTGAGGGGCAATAAATATATATAACACACATCACATGCAAGTTGTAGCCTCGGGTAAAGACTTTGAATCAATATAATTATATAGTTCAAGAAACTCGTTCTTTGCCCGAGATTACAACTAATCCAATTTAATAATTTAGCTTGATCATTTCATGAACATGTGACCCCGGCGAGCAGGGGTGATTCTCCAACCTTTACACCAAACGTGACAATACGTGCTTGCTTTATCAATTCAATACACGATCATGCAATTCCATTTAGTGTTCACATAGACAGTTTCATGCTTGAAATCATGCAATAACCCGAGGATAACCCGACTTGCCGGATTAATCCCCAGTCTCCTTCTTCCTCCGGGTGATAGTGAGTTTGCAAGGCTCAACTATCCACGACATGGTGTGTGTAGGGGACATGACCCCCTAGACACGGAACTCCTTCCACCACTAATCTCCTAGTGGCTTCGGGGGTGATCCCAACAATATGAGGATAATTCAGGAGTTACCCGTCAGCCCTTGCTTTCCCGGTTGGCTCAAGAATTACCCTCGGGCCCACGTGCAATCATGTACTTGCCAAACTTGCTTGAAAATCATGACAATCATGGCTTGCTTGCTTGAAATATTTATAACTTTGAAAACGTTTATAAATATAATATGTTTTGGCCGAAAAGGACACATAAAGGTTATAGGGTTCGTTTTACCGAAAACCAAACCTCACCTTTCTTACAAAATAAAACAAGGATATGCTCTACGGAGCCTGCTCCTCGTCTGCACCCTCGTGACCTGTGCAAACACGACACGTATACGTGAGACATGACCTAAAATGGACCAAATATGACGAACGGCGGAAATGTGTCGAGATGACGAGGAAAATGCAATGTGGCATGATAACATGTTGTTTCAGTACATATTAGCACATATAATAGCAATTCGGGGTCAAAGAAGTCGTCGGATCGAGGGGCTATTTTCTTAATTTTATGCAGAGAATTTTGTTCTGCATTCCAGGTGGGAACGGCCGTTCCGGACCCCTTTGAAAAATGGGAACGGTCGTTCCCATGAATCCCCAAAATCGCGCCAACGTTTTTAGTTTTAAAAATGCGCCTAGCTGGGAACGGCCCTTCCGGCACCAAGGCCAAAAGGGGAACGGCTGTTCCCATGGTCGGCCGCCTAATTCATTTAAAAAGATGGGAACGCCTGTTCCCACAATGCCTTGAGGCTGGGAACGGTCGTTCCCAGTTTCTGCAACTGGAAAGAACAGAGAAGAACAAAGCATCTACGGGAAGCAACCAAGCAAGCAACAATTCCATTCTTTGATCAACCAAACCCATAATTTCTGGTAACATGATGCATATATGTTCAAGAAATGATAACCTAACACTTAAACACTTAAAACATGAAATATCATCAAGGAATCAAAGTTCCAAGCTCATGCTCACCTTGATCAATCAAACTCAATTTTCAATGATTTCATGAATAAATCATGCCATAATTCAAGATATAATCATCTAATCATGTCTCCAACTAGAATCAATCCATTTAACATAAAATCCTCAAACCCTAGCTTATACATATATGATCAAAGATCATGGATTCATGCCAAACCAACCTTAAAATGAAAAGGATGAAGAAGATGGATGATGAAGATGATTAATTCCCCAAAACTTGGATGATTTCTTGAAATCCTTGATGAAAAGTGTAAAATTCTTCTCTTTCCCTTTTCTTGCTTCTTGATACCGAAAGAGAGAGCAAAGTTGTTGGGAAATTTTTGGAAGAAATTTGATCAAGGAAGCTTTGGGAAGCCTTATACCGATACATCCCATTTTTGAAAAGTGTGAAATGTGCTAATTTGCCAATTACTCCTCTAGCTCATGAAGTTATGCAAATAAGTCCCTGGAATTTTAAGGAATATTCAACTAGGGACAATTCGGTAATTTGAAACACTCCCGATTATGGTTTCATGCAATAAATATTTTCCGTGTCATGAAATAATATTTTCAATGATATGAACTCAATTAATTCACATAAATGATGTTTCATGAATTTTATAAAAATATGAAATGCCACGTAATAATATTATAAAATTAAAGAATTAATAAATAAAACCTACGCTCAAAACGCACACGTGACGTGCTTACCTGTTCCTCCGGAACCGGGGCGTTACATGTGGGAATTTAGAAAATCGACAAACTGGATCTCAATTGGTTAAGAGAAGATATTATGTTAATTAGACTACTTTGGGACATTTATGGTCCAAAGAGATTTATTTTCACTTTTCTAGCTCGGTGAGTGAGGCAGAAGGTGTGATCATGTCTAAACTGGCCCAAGAAATCGGAATTCAAAAACTCAGTCCATTCAAATTCACAGTCTTTGAGTCCATGCAGGGTACGAACCGGAGTTCATTTCTTACCCATGCGGCACAGGAAGTGTCTGACCTTTATTCATCAATCAATTATGATTTGACATTGCCATTGGCATTCTCGTTACAACCTACTTCATTGTTTCAAGTAAAATGAATTTCATTTACTTGTTTTCCATGTGCTCATTCAATAATGACAACTGAACTTTCCATTGCTCCACATACATGTCCATGGATGCAAATCTACCTTAAACAAAATGGAAATCAATTACTAGCTTTCCATGTGCTCTTTTATTAATGACAACTGAGTTCTTCATTGCTCCACATACATGTCCATGGATGCTTTTCTATCTTAAGCAAGACTGCTTAGCAGTTGGATTTTTGCATGACATTAAAAATCTTGTGCTTTATAAAAAAAAAAATATTTTTGATACTGAAATCAATTTTTCAATAGGTGCATGTGTTTTCATAGTGATTTTGCTCCACATATATGTCCATGGATGTTTTTCTGTCTTAAGCAAAAGGAGTTAGGTTTCTGCATGCCATTAAAAATCTTGTACTTTATAAAAAATATGTTTTTGATATTGAAATCAATTTTTCAATAGGTACGTGTGTTTTCATGATGATTGTAGCTTGACAAAGAAAAGTATTCTTCTTGTGATTCAGGGAGAGTATCCTCACATGGGAATGGATTTCATTCACTTACCTAGCTCGGTGAGTATGGCAAAAGGTGTGATCATGTCTAAACTGGTCCAGGAAATCGGAATTCAAGAACTCAGTCCATTCAAATTCACGGTCTTGGAGTCCATGGAGGGTACAAACCGGAGTTCATTCCATACCCTTTCTGCGCAGAAAACAACTGACCTCTATTCCTCCATTAGTTAAGATCTGACCTTGCTATTGGCATTCTTGTTACAACCTACCTTGTTCTTCCAAGTAAAATGAATTTCAATTACTTGTTTTCCATGTGCTCATTTAGTAATGACAACTTAGTTTTTCCATTGCACCATATATATTTCCATGTATGCTTTTCTGCCTTAAGTAAAATGAATTTTATTTACTGTCTTTCCATGTGCTCATTTAGTAATGAAAACTGTTCTTGTCATTGCTCCACATACATGTCCATGGATGCTTTTCTGCCTTAAATAGGACTGCTTAGCAGTTGGGTTTCTGCATTCCATTAAAAATCTTGTGCTTTATAAAAAGTATGTTTTTAATATTAAAATCAAAATTTCAAAAATAGGTGTGTATGTTTTCATAATGATTGTGGCTATGCAAAATAGGCTTTTGAAGTGTAGGGCTGATTTAAGTTTCGTATGAAACAAGGAAAAACATTGTCTACGTATTTCTTCTCTTTATGCAATGTGAATGTTTTAATTAAATGTAAATTTTGTCATTTTCTAAAGATATTTGTAGCTTCGTTTCTCCTATCTTAAACAAGAAATCTATTAAGAATAGTTTAACCAAATTGGTTATGAAATATTTTAATTTTAATTTGTAATCTGTAGGAGAGGAAACTAAGGAAGAAATTTCCTGAATCTGGGATCAAAAGCTTCTCTCTGATCATTCTTCTTGAAGTCAAACTCACAAGAATCACAAGAATTGGGAAGATTGCATGTTTGACTCGGATGGAAGATTTGAAGGAGCCCTATTTATAGATAACAAAAACAAGAGATATACCTTTATTCTCTAATAAAATTTTTAGCAGAATTCAACATTCTAAACATTCTGCACTCGGACAGGCGCTAGACGTGTTCAGAGACATGTCCATGTTGCCTACAATTCAACATTCTAAACACCCTGCACTCGAACAGGGGATGGGCATGTTAAGAGACATTTCCGTTGGGCATAAATATCATCGATTTAATACATGTCGGCTTATCTATTTAATAGTATGATCCTTGACCCTTTTTCCTCAATCGCATTTGCAAATTTCACTAGATAGTGGACTAAAGAGAACTTTCCCGTTTGAAGATTTAAGAATTAGTCCTTAGATGATTCTGTTGGGATTAGTGCCCTGAAAATCCAATTTCTTTATAAATACTTCGTATTTTGTTGGATTAATAAAACTGAAATTATTGCAAGTTGTGAGTATATTAACATAATTAATGACGTGTGATGGTGTTCTTATATGAAATATGTTTCGTAGGAAAAGAGTTTGAATACCGAAATCACGTGTCATTAATGTTCTAGTCGGTAAGATAAGAATAAGTTCTTATCGGGACTATAATGTGTTATATAAGATGATTAGTCTTTCGTCATAGGGAAATGGAGTTTCCAGTTATAACACATTGATGATTTTCAATGGATTTGGAAACATCGAACTGAACCACTAAGATAGTTCATTTTAAACTACTATCTAAAATGAACAAATCTCATGGAGCCTTGGACTCTTAATCCTGGTAATAACTTGCTCAGAAGTGAGACCTCGATATCGAATGACCAAAACCTTTGTACGTTCGGTGATTACATAAAGTGTGCTAAAGAGAAATATTGATCAACGAATCTGTGGCTTTGCTGGAAGGTTAAAAGATATTCCTCAAATGGATTTGCAAAGTTCGAATTAAAACTTTGACCAAAATACTTCGTGTGATGTGTCACTAAAGTTGTATGTTGAATGTGTTTCACGTACAAGAAATTTGAACTTAAGGCGAATCAGGAGATTTCAGATTAGAAGTGAAAAATAAATGATAGTAGTATTAATTTATTTTTCTAATTTATTTTTCATGGATATCTACACGGAGGAGCAAAATGCAAAATTATTCTAGATCGAGAAATTCGTGAATAATTTAATTAATTTTAGAGTGCAACAATATTTGTTTAGTGGAATTAAATATTATTAAACTGTAATTAATTATATCATGGGATGATAATATATTAACCCCGTTTGGAGCTAAGATTAATTAGTCCTGCAGTCCCCCTGCAAGTCCCAATTGAAAACCCGAAGATAAAACATTAAAGGGAAAGAGAGAAATAAATTTTCAAAGTGTTTGAAAATAGTCAAGGGATTTATTTTAATAAAATAAATCAAGTTCCAAAGAGTTGGAAATGCCTGCAATTTCATTTTGGAGAAAATGGAAATTTATCAATTTTATTTAAAAAAAATTGATGACGTGGCATGCTGACGTGGCAAGTGGCTGACGTGTCAGCTGACTTGTCGGGCCACGTCAGCGCTTGAAGGTGAGGTGGTGCTGACTCAACGCCAGCACAACCGCCACGTATGCATAGAAGCCCTAGGTAGCGCGTATGTTACACACGCGCCACCTTCTGGCAGCGCATGAGGGCGCGTGGAGGCTCCGATCGGCGAGTGACCGATGACGTTGGACTCGTGTTTATGAGATCTATCACGTGGTATGTTAACAACTTGCATCCAAGTTGTGCATGCAAGTGGGGGTATAAAATTATCATTTTACCCTCGGTTTTCCCCCTATAAATAGGGGTCTTGGCCCTTCTTTTTTTTTCTATCAACTTTGGGAGAGGTTTTGGCTGAAATTTTAGCTTTGAAACCATATCCCTTTTCTCCTAGTTAATTCTTAATTATTTTAGAATTAATTTTAATTAGGTGTTTATATATTTAATATATAAAACACTTAATTTCGGGAGATTAAACCCCGAAAAGGGTTTTCTAGTTTAAAGTTTTATTTTCTCTAGTATTTAGAGAAATACTTTCGGAACCCACACTCCGAGGGTTTCTCTAGGGTTATTGCAGGGAAGCTCTACCGGTTTCATGAGGAGTGATCGTAGATCAGGTTCCCGGGAGGTGAATTCAGAGGCAATAGCAATCTTCGGTGAAAGGTATTTGTTTTATGTTATATTTTGTTTAAGCATGACAAATTAGGTGCTCTTAAGTGTTAATTGCATGCTCTATTTGCCTGCTTTGTAAATTAGATGCTCTTAAGTGTTAATTACATGCTTTATTTATCTGCCTTGTGATTTAAAAGTTTATTATCAATTGCATGTATATACTTGAGTAGATCCGACTAGTCTTCTACTATTTATATTTAAATAATTTAGAAATATTTTGATACTTGTATATTAGGGAAATTTTTTTGAAGTACGGTTGCAGAATACTACTACTTTTGGGCCCCCTACCAAGCAACTGGTATCAGAGCCGTGCTTGTAGCACCCACGACAAGAGCACCACATCCCCCGCACTATGAATTCGGTCCACATATGAAATGTCTAATCCATACATGAACTAAACTCACATCGAACGAAAGACAATAAAAAGACTATCCTAGCTAGGCGGAATCTAACCCCTTAACAGTTCAATAATACCAGCGATGCGGAAGCAAGGCAATGACATTTGCAATATCCATGAGAAATAAATGCAATTCCATAGAACAGTAAATACGAGTTCCACTAAATAATACACCTGTCCTAACCTGTCCCGAATCAATTCAACGCAACAATATAGAACGGGTTCAACTAAAGTCCTAGAAACCTGTCCCGAGTTCAATACAATTCAGTAAATAAATCAATAAATAAGTCCATTAGATAAGTAAATATAATATGCAGTAAGTGTACACGTGCAGGACTCGAATAAGGACAAATGACTCAATCCCGCCTAGCAACCACCTGTGAGGAACCTGGAAGAGAAGGGGAAAAGAGGGATCAGTCTCTAGAAGACTGCGTGAGCAGGAGGTATACATATATATAGAAACATGCACATGCAAGTTATAATCCCGAGCAACGTTTTAGTTAAAGTCCCGTGAGGGCAAGAAATCACTTAAGCTATGCTCGGACTTTACAACTATCACTTTAGACACTTAGTTACAATTCAGGCTATCAGTGGCTCGGCGAGTGAGCGTGTACAATCTCCAACCAAACTCCGACAGTGTAAAATGATTAAGTTTCAGTTATTTAAAGGCGATCATTCAATTTAATCGATACGATATATTATAGTCAGTGCAATAGTGTAATCAAGCAGTGCAATCAGTCACGACAATAATCCCTGGGTCACCCGTGGTGCCAGATTCTCCTAAGATCTCCTTTTCCCTCCATGATGGTTCGGGTAGTTAGCCCTCGCCATCCAGTCAGTGTGAGCATCAGGAACATGACTCCTATGCCCGGAACTCCTTCCTCCACTAATCTCCTAGTGGATTCAGGGGTCATCCTAACAGTGTGGAACTGTGCAAGAGGTCACCGTTGGCCCGATACCTCCCCGGGTCGCTCAATACACAAGTCCCGGGCCCTCAATCAGTGTGCAGTACAATATCTCGCCAAAACAGGAACAGTCAGTGAGTAACAATAACAATAAGTTTAGTTTCAATAAATGTTTACTCGATAACATGCTTTAAAATCAATATAACTATAAATATGGTTTTAGGCCAAAACCTATTCATGCAGGGTTTAGGGTTTAATATGTAACTAGAACGAAAACACCCTCACCTGACAAGCGACGAAACAAGACAAGTGTGCAGAACAAAGTTCACTCGATCGATGATCTCCGCCCTGGAGAAGAACTGAATAAGAAGGGAAACAATGTGTACTCGTGAGAGGAGACTCAATAATGATACCAATTAAGACGCACGGCAATGATGTGAAATGGCATGAAATATATGAAACGATATACAAGATGATAAGCTAAGTCATGATCATGTTCTTATGTGCATTTAAGGGTAATTAAATCAATTAGCACTTACATTCAACAAACAAGTTCAATTACATGAAATTATGCAAGTAAATAGATGTAATAACACTTTGGCATGCAAAGGAAGTCTTGAAATAACAATACACGAACAAAACACATAAAAACACTGAAATAGGGCCGGGAACGGCCTCTCTTGCTCTGGGAACGGCTATGCTCAGCGGTCCCGCCCATGGGAACGGCCGTTCCGGTCCCACTCTTGAGCTGGAAATGGCCCGAACTTCTCCCCGTGGCTCTGTAAAGAATTGGCTGGTGCGACTCCTGGGAATGGCCGTTCCCAACTCCAGTACAACACGGGAACGACCGTTCCCGTCTGGTTCGTCCAAAAAGAAGTAGGAACAGCAACAATGGCGCCTGGAGCCCCATTCAAACACCAACACCACTCCAAACCACACCAAATTGTACGAAATTCATACCACAGACCAAATAAAACACGTAGGTCACATATTTACACATCAGAACCCGTAAAATGGCCTTGATCACATAGAACTCACACATCGGATACTATTCATCATCTTCCCAAATTAACACATAGACACAAATCCGAGGCACGAAAGGTATATCAAATTAAAGCACATAACGAATAGAGCACAATTCTTACCTTAGGCCGTTGATCGGATAGTTGGATCTCGGAAACCCAAACTTGAGGTCTTGGTGCCAAAATGGGGAATTTCTCCCTTCTTCCTTATTGTGCTGTTGTTGATCGATCAGGAGTGAGGAGAGAGGGATAAGGCTGGCCCTTTTCAAGGGCTGGTCAATCGGGTCGGTTGAAACGGGTAGGGTCAAGCGGTATCCGGTCCACCAGGATCGGATTTTAAAAAAGTTGGGCAATCAAATAGCTTTAGAAAAATAAAAGGTTAAGTATTTGAATCCGAGTAACCGAAACGAACTCAATAATAAGGTTGGAACTCGAATCTGAATTCCCGGGCTCAAGGTAGCCTCGGAGGCCTCAAACACCCTAATTAAAATTAGGTTCCTATCTTGTAATTATTGGACAATTGAGTCTAAGTACAATTTAAATAAATTTCTAAAGTGCACATAATTAAATAAAATTACACGTTGACACGTTTAACATGCGACATCACATAAATCACGTAATTACTGAATGAAACTCTCTCGTGACGTCGTACCTGACTTATCGAGAAAACGGGGCGTTACAGCGCTCTAGATATATACATGCATTGACATGATGCATGTGATGCATAATTTTAAATTGACTACTGTGCACGTAAATTCTGTCAAAGGAGACTGGTTTTTAAGTGAGACCGTTGTGACCCCTCCAGTGTTTCCTGGGAATTTACGTGGAATGATATTTCTTTGGGAAATAATTTAATTGCTATTCTTGAAAAATTACCGAATCAGTAAACATGATTTAAATTATGTGATAATTTATTTATAGCATGTTTACTTTATGCCATTTAATTTTAAGCCTGATAATTATTTACAAGCATGTTTTTAATTTTATGGTATGGTTATGATAATATGAGATATTATGCTATTTCAATTATGCATATTTTATTTAATATGATTATATAAATAGTATTTAATAGAGATTAAACGCAATGCAAAATTGGACTAATATTTTTCGGGCAAATTAATAAAGAGTTATTAAATAGACAAAAAATATTATTAGGATTATAAATGTGATTTATTAATCCAAGTGGGAGCATATTAATTAGATTAATCACTTCCGATTATAAGATGCCAAATAGATTATGTGATAATCAAAGATAATCCACAACTCTAAAAATTCAAGTGGGAGCAAGATGAAAAAAATTAGATTCTCACGGTTTCCATTACCCCGTCTATAGTATAGTGGATACGTATTACTCCCTTCGGCGTATATATGTTCGCGGTATACAAGATGATGGGTGTCGAAGCCACCAATAATAAAGTCCCGAATATCGCACACAAATAAATTGTAATATAACGGTAAAGGGAGTCGAACCACAAGGATTGGGTGAAATTATAACTTTTTATATGCCAAGAAAATAAAGTAACAAATGGGGGGGGGGGGTTTGAATTGAGTGAATTAAACCAAAGAATGAAATAAAACGGAACTAACTAGCTAAGTAAACTAAAAGAATGCAGAAAACACTTAACTAATTCAATATATGACAAAATAGTTGGAATTCTCCTACACATGCATAAGACCGTGATCACTGACAGGGTAATTGAATCTGAATTTAGGCTAGCTATAGTCGCCAAGTCCTCTCTGGCTCCCTCGTTTCTTCTTACTGTTTATAACGACTAAAAGAAACTCCTAATAATCATTTTCTAATTAACCAATAACCTTAGCAGAAACTCCTTTTAAGATTCAATTGGGCAATTGCATTACACCCTAAAGAAACACTAACCCTAACCGACTAGGTAGAAACTCCTACTTCGCCTAGTTAGACCGTCTATCCCACAACACGAAATCAGTCGAACTTAACGGCCTAGTGATTGTTTGCTACTTCGTTAATTATCCGGCTAGACTCCACCAAATAAGTTAACTAGCTATATGTGAATTGCCTATTCTAAGATTTGAGCTCTTAATATAATCAAAGAATAAGAACAAACACAATGTCGTAAAAATAGAGATAAAACGGATAACTTGATAAAATCACCAATAAATTCGTCTCACACAACCCTAAGCATGCTTTAGAAAATTCCAACTAAATAAACTTAGAAATTCATAGTGTAATTGCAAACAAAGCTTGAAATTGAAAACATAGTTTCAACGAAAAATAAAGAAAGAAGAAAACTAGAATAAACTTGAAGTCTTCTCTCGTCTTTTCCTCCCGTTACTGCTGCGTTCCTCTCTTCTTTTTTTTCTGTGAATCCAGTGCTTCCCCCTTTTCCGTCCAGTCCTCCGAATAAGTAGAGAAAAGGGGTATTGCATTCTTGCTCCACTACTCCTCCACGTTCGTCCATCAATGAGGACAATAACTCCACTTTGTTCCCCACGTTCTCAGTGGACTTGGACAATAATTACTGATTTCCCACATAATTTCCACCATTAACTAAGGGAGCTCACGCATCATCTGTCATTAAAACCCAAAAGGCCCAACATTCAATTCCTAAATTAATTAGGCTTTTTCCATGGACGTGTTTGCGTGCGTGGGTTATGGATTTAGTGGCCCAACAAATAGAAAGAATCCTCCAGGCCCACATCTTGTCTTCATAAATTAAATAATCTTCAAGTAGAAGTGTTGCTTAATTGCTTCCCAATTTGAGTCCTCTTCTTATCTTATTGCATGCAATGACTAAGTCTCACACATGAATGGGCCATGTCATCATCAGTTTTCTCCAAACTTGATTTTTCCCCTAATTATTCCTCATATCCACCCGAGTTATGCTCTCTGCAACAAAACACAAAACTCGATCAATTATCCCTAATTTATATTAAATTAAGGAGCATAGTATAACATTCGAAGCTCAATAATTCAACCCATATACAAAGTATCAAATCCCCCCACACTTAGGCAATGCTTGTCCTCAAGCATAAACTAGGATCAAAGATAAGAGAGAAATTCGACTCTATTCAATGAAAACACGAGGTAGGCAATGTAACTAGGAATGAAGGCATAATCTAATCTTACACTTCAAAATATCAACCTTTTATAATAAAATTCTCATACAAGAAACCACAAGCCCGATCACAACTTAAAGCACATGCATCATTTACCCAAGTTGAATTATAAACCAATCAATAATAGAGATCATACTCTACTTATTAGATGGTCGGTATGCATAAAGAATGTCCAATTGAGGCGGTAGTTATGGGGAGTTCGGGTTATTTGCATTTAATTAACTGTAAGAACATTAAGCTTGAAAATGCTTGGAATTGTCATTAGCCGTTTTACGCGAACGCAAACATTTGTGATGAATGCCATCCGGTTACTAAGCCAATCACAACGCCAAGTGGTTTCACCATACTCTTAATTACCCGTGTTATTGTGAGTTTTCACTTATTTGGCCAGGTAATCAGCGGAGTATTTATAATTCGCCTCACTCGTCAAGTTTGTTCGGGACCTTTTTACGTGAGCACAAACATTGGTGATGAATGTCACCCGGTTACTCAGCCCCGTTCAATTATTTTGACGGATTTTTGGCACTGCAGTCAATTCACTTCCTTTTTCAACTTAATCATACTCCCTAGTTCCACCACAATGTCCCACAATCAAATGGAAATTCATTATGCACACCAACTCAACTTCTAAGTTTCATACGTTCTACTCAAGAATGGTGTCAATTATGCACACAACAGTTAATGTTCAATTTATTTAAACCGGGCATGCAAGTTTCAATGTATGAAAATATTTCACCAACAATTAGTTGATATCAGGAATGTAAGATTTCAACCATGATCCATATCCTTTCTAAGACAATCCATCATTGCCTAAATCGTGAAAATTCATCAAATAGGACTCAAATTAGGCCATATCTTATCTCTTAATCATGCATAAAAGGTAGCACAACACTATTCACTGCCTTAAACATTTCAACACATGCAGAAAATCATGGAAAATGCAACAGCATCAATGTCTCAAAACTATCAGCCCTTATCATCCTCAAAAATACCCCAACTCATGCAAAAATTTCTCATATAGCCCTAGGACACCCCCCCACACTTAAACGCATGTTGTCCTCAACATAAAGTAAGTCAAAAATGAAAAACAGAGGACTTCCCTGAACCCGGGGGGTGTGAGATGAGAGTCAGACCCGAAGAATTGTGACTATGATCACGGATAGCCTTCCTATCAGTAGTATGCTGCCACTTGCTTCGAATTTTTTTTTTTTTTACAGTTCTTGGCCTTGATTGTTTTCAAACTGGAGGCAGAGGAATGGAACGGGATGGCATGGATGGTGGTGAAGACTCGGCGGCCGGTCTAAGAGGGCGGAGTGGTGGTGGCGACGGCGAGGACGCAGTGGCGGGCTTTGTCCGTTGTCCGTATGGGTGGAGATGGTGGAGGAGGATTAGGTTTTTTTTTTTGATTTTGGGGGAAAAAAATTGGGGATCTTCTGAGTTGGGAGATGAAGTGTCGTGAGTAGGATTTTGGTTTGGTGGAGCGGGTTGTGGTTTGGGAAGGGCTAGTGGTAGCCGATCGGGTAAATGGGTAGATCCACTAAGGAAATCGGTCTTGGGCTGAATTGATTGGGCCAATTTTTAATTGGGTCGAAATTTGGGCTTGAGGCCTCTGACCGTGACCTTAGACAGCCTTCCTCACAGCAGCTCCTATATCAGTTTTGCATTCTCTGCAAGTGTACCAGTATTGCCACCTCCTCCCCCACACTTATCTGGAAAATATTGCCACCAAATGTACCTGCAAACACGAGGAATAAATTACGACCGAACGAGAGAAAACGAAACCAACTAAACAAAACGAAGGGAAACGAAAGCAAAAAAAATGAAACTTGGGTTGCCTCCCAAGCAGCGCCCTTGTTTAACATCTTGGACTCGACGAGTCTTGATTTCGCACTCAAGTGGCTAGAGGAGGATCCTCTAAGTTCATTCCGTCGATCGTGTGCGAGACAAATCCCTCATAGAAGGGCTTCAACCTATGCCCGTTCACCTTGAACGTCTTTTCTGAATCGATTTCTCGAATCTCCACAGCTCCATGTGGAAACACTTTGCTTACCACGTACGGGCCCACCCATCTTGATCTCAACTTTCCAGCAAAGAGTCTCAACTTTGACAAGTAGAGCAGCACCTTTTGTCCAACCACGAAATTCTTCCTTGATATCATCCCATCATGAAACGCCTTAGCCTTAGACTTATAGATTTTGGCGTTCTCATAGGCGTCATTACGAATTTCTTCCAGCTCTTGCAATTGAAGCTTGCGATGTATTCCAGCCTCTCCCATGTCTAAATTGCACTTTTTGATCGCCCAATAAGCCCGGTGCTCAAGCTCAACCGGGAGATGACAAGCTTTGCCAAACACCAACCTATATGGTGACATACCGATCGGGGTTTTGTAGGCTGTCCGGTAAGCCCAAAGAGCATCATCAAGTCTTGAACTCCAATCTTTACGGTTAGGATTAATCGTTTTCTCCAAAATGGACTTGATTTCCCTATTTGAGACTTCGGCTAGGCCATTTGTTTGTGGATGATAGGCCGTGGAAGTGCGATGGGTGACATGATACTTCTTGAAAAGTGCTTCGACCGTTCGGTTGCAAAAGTGTGTCCCTCGATCGCTGATTATGGTTCGTGGAATGCCAAACCTAACAAAAATGTTAGACCTAACAAAATTCACAACAACTTTAGAATCATTAGTCCGGGTGGCTTTTGCTTCCACCCACTTCGAAACATAATCAACGACAAGAAGAATGTATAAATTACCATGAGACGAAGGAAAATGGCCCATAAAATCAATTCCCCACACATCAAATATTTCACAAACAAGGATCGGATTAAGGGGCATTTGATTCCTAGCACTTATATTTCCCGTCTTTTGACAATTCACACAACTTTTGCAAAACAAGAATGCATCTTTGAAAAGCGTAGGCCAAAAGAAACCACTTTCCAACACTTTATTAGCTGTTCGTTTAGGACCAAAATGGCCACCACAAGCATAAACATGACAAAACTCAAGTATGGATTTTATTTCATTTTCAGCCACACATCGCCTAATAATTTGATCGGTTCCCGTTTTCCACAAATAAGGGTCATCCCAAATATAGTATTTAGAATCACTCTTAACTTTATCTTTTTCAGACCGAGACAAATAATCAGGCAAGATACCAGTAGCTAAAAAGTTAACAATATCAGCGTACCAGGGTGTCTGGAAACCTGCCTGTGACCTCAGACAGGCCCCCTGAATAGCAAAAAGGTGTTCGTCTGGAAATTCATCCTTAATGGGCAGTGAATCTGGCTTCAGAACTGGAATGCGGCTGAGATGATCAGCTACCAGATTCTCACATCCCTTTTTATCCTTTATCTCCAAGTCGAATTCTTGTAAGAGTAAAATCCATCGAATGAGCCTCGGTTTCACTTCTTTCTTGGTGAGGAGATACCTCAAAGCTGCATGATCAGAGTACACAACAACTTTAGTACCAAGCAAATAAGGACGGAATTTATCTAATGCATAAACAATTGATAAAAGCTCCTTTTCGGTAGTAGTGTAGTTGCATCGATCATTGTCTAGCAACTTCGAGGCGTAATAGATCACGTGAGAGTTCTTGTTGATCTTTTGTCCAAGTACAGCCCCCACGGCGTAATCGCTCGCGTCACACATGATCTTGAATGGATACTCCCAATTCGGCGGTTGGATAATCGGGCTGACACCAATTTCTCTTTCAACAAGTTGAATGCAGCCTTGCAATCTTCATCCATCTCAAATTTCACATCCTTTTGAAGCAATTTACACAATGGTTTGGTGATCTTGGAAAAATCCTTGATAAATCGCCTATAGAAACCTGCATGTCCAAGAAAGGAACGCACTTCCGGCACACTCGCGGGGTAAGGCAAGGATTTTATCACATCAATTTTAGCTTTATCCATTTCAATACCATGCGCAGAAACAATGTGACCCAAAACTAGACCCTTATCAACCATAAAGTGACACTTTTCATAGTTCAAGACCAAGTTCGTTTCAATGCAACGTTTCATTATCGTAGCAAGATTATCGAGGCATTCATCAAAAGAGTTTCCATAAACCGTAAAATCGTCCATGAATACCTCAATAATTTGCTCAACATATTCAGAAAATATACTTACCATGCACCTTTGGAAGGTAGCCGGCGCGTTGCAAAGTCCGAACGGCATTCGCCTAAATGCAAAGGTCCCAAATGCACACGTGAAAGTTGTCTTTCCTTGATCTTCGGGTGCCACAGGAATTTGGTAAAACCCTGAATAACCATCAAGGCAGCAATAGTGAGTCTTACCGGCCAAACGTTCGAGCATTTGGTCAATAAAAGGGAGGGGGAAATGATCCTTTTTTGTAAGAGCATTAAGACCTCTATAATCCATACACACCCTCCAACCATTTTGAACTCTAGTAGGAACTAACTCACCATCCTTGTTTTTAACAACCGTAATTCCCATTTTCTTGGGCACAACTTGAACGGGACTTACCCACTCGCTATCGGATATTGGATAGATCATACCTGCATCAAGGAGTTTGATGATCTCCTTTTTCACTACCTCCATCATAGGTGGGTTGAGTCTCCGTTGAGCTTCACGGCGTGGTTCGGCATCTTCCTCCAAAATGATTTTATGCATGCACGTGGAAGGACTGAGTCCTTTGATATCAGCAATGGTCCATCCAATCGCCTGTTTGTACTCCCGAAGAACTCTGATCAATTTCTCCTCTTCCAGACTGTTAAGCTTGCTGGCTATGATCACTGGCAGTGTCTCTTTGTCGCCCAGAAATGCGTACTTCAGAGGTTCTGGCAATGTCTTGAGTTCCAGCTGTGGAGCCTGCAGAACAGAAGGTAACAGTTTAGATTCAGACCGATTAAGCTCAATAGGTTCAATTTTCATACTTGAAACATTAAGTGCCTCCAAAGCATAGATTATTTCAAGCATATTCTCAGAAAGTCCGAACTTATCATCAAATTTCCTAGCTCTATCAATGGATAAATCATGGCATAAGACATAATTCAATTCATCATCATGGTTCAAAGCAAACACTTTATTAGTCAAGTTATCTATGATATCCACATTGTAAACATAAGACACATCATCAACATGTTTCATAGCATCATACATATTAAACTTGACAATCTCACCATCAAATTCCAAAGTTAAAGAACCACTATGAACATCAATTTTTGCCTTAGCCGTACTAAGGAAAGGCCTACCCAACAGAATGTCAGAAGACTTAGTAGAACTATCATTTTCCATATCAAGAACAAAGAAATCAGCGGGGAAAATTAATTCATTCACTTGTACTAAAACATCTTCTAAGACACCCTCGGGATAAACAAGTGAACGATCGCCTAGCTGAATAATAATCCCGGTATTAACTAATGGACCAAGACCCAAAGAAGTGTAGATAGACAAAGGCATCACATTGATAGAGGCTCCCAAATCACACATAGCCTTACCAATACCAATATTACCAATTTTGCAAGGGATGGACAACATACCTTTATCGCAACACTTAGGTGGTAATTTTCTTTGTAAGACGGCTGAAACATTTTCACCAACACTCACCTTCTCATTACCTGTCAACTTACGCTTGTTGGTGCACAATTCCTTAAGGAACTTGGCGTAGCGTGGAACCTGTTTGATGGCCTCAAGAAGCGGAATGTTGATTTCGACTTTCTCGAAAAGAGCCAAGATGCTCTTTTCCTCTTGGTCTTTCTTGTTCTGAGCCAGTCTCTGAGGGAATGGAGGTGGTACTACCAGTGGCTTAGGCTTCTGAGTGATTTCAGCCTGTCTGGAAGTCTGTCCGTGATCACTGGCAGGATTCTTCTCAATCTCTTTTTCAGTTTCTGCATCAGATCCCTGTAATTGATCACGTTTTGAAATTCGATCCACTGGAGGCTGTAATTCCTTGCCGCTTCGCAGTGTGATAGCGCTCACATTGTGTCTAGGGTCGTGAGTTTGTGATGGAAGCTTGCCTTGGTTCTCCAATTTGCTCACCGAGGATGCAATTTGTCCCATATGAGTCTCCAAGTTTTTGATGGTATCCTCTATCTTTTGAAACCTGTTCGCCGCGTCCTGTTGAAATTTATCGGTATTAGCAGCTAACATACGAACAATTTCACTAAGAGACATACCTGCACCCTGAGGGTATTGTGGCCTTTGTTGTCGTTGAGGTGGGGGACGGAAATTCTGCTCATTTGGCTGATTGTTTGCATAGCTAAGGCGCGGGTTGAGCTTCCATCCCGGATTATACGTGTTAGAATATGGATCAAACTTCCTTTGTTGGAAATCCATCGCATTCACGTTTTCCGAAGTCTCCTCGTGAAGTGTAGGGTACGCATCGGTGGGGTGCTCAACACTTGTACAAATTCCACAAACTCGTGCAGGTGGGGTAGGACCTACATTCATCTTTTCTACCAAGGTTGTTAGCAAAGACTCAATTTTATTAAGAGGACTAAGAGTTACCTCGTTCACCCTTCGAGGGATGTCTTCTCGAGTTCCAAATTGTTGAGAATTTGCAGCCATTGTCGAAATGAGGTCTCTTGCTTCAGCTGGTGTCTTGCTAACGATGGCTCCACCACTCGCGGCATCCATCATTCGGCGTTCCATCGAAGTCAAGCCTTCGTAGAAATATTGGATAACCAATTGGTCCGAAATTCCATGTTGAGGGCAGCTTGCTAGCAGCCTCTTGAACCTCTCCCAATACTCATAAAGGCTCTCGGAGTCCCTTTGCTTCACGCCACAAATCTCCCGCCTAATATTGGTGGCACGGGAGGCTGGAAAGTACCTTTCAAGGAATTGCCTCGACATCTCCGCCCAAGTAGTAACCGTACCCGAAGGTAAGTAGTATAGCCAATCCTTTGCTGCATCATGCAATGAAAAGGGGAAAGCCCTTAGCTTGATTTGGTCTTCGGTCACGTTGTGTGGCTTCATGGATGTGAACACAAGGTGAAACTCCTTAAGGTGCTTGTTCGGATCCTCATTCTCCAACCCTCGGAAGGATGGCAACAAGTGGATGAGTCCCGACTTCAGTTCAAAGCCTTTCTGCAGGTCTGGAAAGGTTATACACAGCGGTTGTTGCGGGTCAACAGGGCGGGCAAGTTCCCGAAGCGTTCTTTGCTGAGCCATATCTTGACTGTGATCACTGGCTGAGTGCTCGTCAGTGGAAATCTCAACTTTGAACTCTTTTTCAGATCCCGTGTCAGATTCCTGCTCAAATAATCTGGAACTTTCACCAACTGATGCTTGTACTTTCCTTTGTTTGGTCCACTTCCTTAGCTTCTTTGCGGTCTTCTCGATCTCGGGGTCGTACGAAGCAAGTTATCCCGTACGAAGATTCCTAGGCATAAGAAAAAGAAATAAAGTCAATTACAAACCAATCCCCGGCAACGGCGCCAAAAATTGATGGGTGTCGAAGCCACCAATAATAAAGTCCTGAATATCGCACACAAATAAATTGTAATATAACGGTAAAGGGAGTCGAACCACAAGGATTGGGTGAAATTATAACTTTTTATATGCCAAGAAAATAAAGTAACAAATGGCCGCGGGGGGGGGGGGGGGGTTTGAATTGAGTGAATTAAACCAAAGAATGAAATAAAACGGAACTAACTAGCTAAGTAAACTAAAAGAATGCAGAAAACACTTAACTAATTCAATATATGACAAAATAGTTGGAATTCTCCTACACATGCATAAGACCGTGATCACTGACAGGGTAATTGAATCTGAATTTAGGCTAGCTATAGTCGCCAAGTCCTCTCTAGCTCCCTCGTTTCTTCTTACTGTTTATAACGACTAAAAGAAACTCCTAATAATCGTTTTCTAATTAACCAATAACCTTAGCAGAAACTCCTTTTAAGATTCAATTGGGCAATTGCATTACACCCTAAAGAAACACTAACCCTAACCGACTAGGTAGAAACTCCTACTTCGCCTAGTTAGACCGTCTATCCCACAACACGAAATCAGTCGAACTTAACGGCCTAGTGATTGTTTGCTACTTCGTTAATTATCCGGCTAGACTCCACCAAATAAGTTAACTAGCTATATGTGAATTGCCTATTCTAAGATTTGAGCTCTTAATATAATCAAAGAATAAGAACAAACACAATGTCGTAAAAATAGAGATAAAACTGATAACTTGATAAAATCACCAATAAATTCGTCTCACACAACCCTAAGCATGGTTTAGAAAATTCCAACTAAATAAACTTAGAAATTCATAGTGTAATTGCAAACAAAGCTTGAAATTGAAACATAGTTTCAACGAAAAATAAAGAAAGAAGAAAACTAGAATAAACTTGAAGTCTTCTCTCGTCTTTTCCTCCCGTTACTGCTGCGTTCCTCTCTTCTTTTTTTCTGTGAATCCAGTGCTTCCCCCTTTTCCGTCCAGTCCTCCGAATAAGTAGAGAAAAGGGGTATTGCATTCTTGCTCCACTACTCCTCGTCCATCAATGAGGACAATAACTCCACTTTGTTCCCCACGTTCTCAGTGGACCTGGACAATAATTACTGATTTCCCACATAATTTCCACCATTAACTAAGGGAGCTCACGCATCATCTGTCATTAAAACCTAAAAGGCCCAACATTCAATTCCTAAATTAATTAGGCTTTTTCCATGGACGTGTTTGCGTGCGTGGGTTATGGATTTAGTGGCCCAACAAATAGAAAGAATCCTCCAGGCCCACATCTTGTCTTCATAAATTAAATAATCTTCAAGTAGAAGTGTTGCTTAATTGCTTCCCAATTTGAGTCCTCTTCTTATCTTATTGCATGCAATGACTAAGTCTCACACATGAATGGGCCATGTCATCATCAGTTTTCTCCAAACTTGATTTTTCCCCTAATTATTCCTCATATCCACCCGAGTTATGCTCTCTGCAACAAAACACAAAACTCGATCAATTATCCCTAATTTATATTAAATTAAGGAGCATAGTATAACATTCGAAGCTCAATAATTCAACCCATATACAAAGTATCACAAGATTAGACTTCTTCGGATAGAATAAGATACGGGGAAAGTCAAGCATGACCATACTTCCGTGGAGTGTCTTGACCTACTAGTACGAATTTCTAGATAATGGTGTACACTTGACTGAGTGATGTATTAACCTCCCTTCGGAGCTCTGTTACACTCACTTAAAGATCAAAGGTTGATGTGGTGGATCAACATAGTTTGGTAAGAGTTACCTAGATGACATGTTAATTAAGAATAGTTCTTGCTTTTCTAAGTAGTTTTCGACCTCGCTTCCGGGGAGCTAACTGCGGTTAGTTGAGTCATCATTACGTAAACCAAAATGCTTATATGGATTTCATTTAATGGTTAGACGCTAAAGTAGTAATATACAGATTCATAACTTGCGAGTATTTTAAATATTTTAGTTTTAGAACAACGACGTCCGCTAGCCTGCTTCAATCAATTATTAAGGAAAATAGGCTTGAAAATTCAAACTATGTTGATTGGAAAATGAATCTTGATATCGTGTTTGGACACAAGGGTTTGAAATATGTGCTCACTGAACCTTGTCCGGGGGTACCAGAAACCACAGCCACCCGGGCTTTGAAAGACACTTATGCCAAGTGGATCAAGAATAATGATCTGGCTATGTCTTACATCCTGGCATCTGTCTCGAATGTTCTTAAACATCAAATGCATGAGATACCTACTGCTAAGAACATGATGGAACATCTCCATCAGATGTTCGGTGGATAAAATCGTGCACGTAGGCATGAGTTGATGAGAAGGTTATTGGTAACTAAGATGTCTGAAGGATCACCTGTTCAGGATCATATTATGAACATGATGGCTTATCTGAACGAAATTGAGAGCCTTGGTGCTAAGATGGATAATCTCAGCAAACAGGATATGATCCTGTGCTCTCTGCCAAAATCATTTGATACGTTCAGGCAGAATTATTCAATGTATAAGTTGGATTTTACTCTGCTTGAACCAATGTTTTAAAAACCGGACCGGACAGGACGGTTCGACCGCTCGAACCGTCGACCGGTCCTCTAAACGAACCGGTCAATCCACTAAAACCGTAAAGCCTTCAAAACCGTTTTATTTTGATAGAACCGGTATAAACCGCGGTTGAACCTCTTAAACCGTTGACCATTCACGATTCGTATGAACCGCCCGGTTTGAATAAAACATAAAATTAAAATATGTAAACCCTATTTTCAACGCCATTTCCAAAATTTCTTTAATTCGCCTCTTCTTCGGTTCTTCTTTGCTTTAATTTCTAGGCTCCAAAGTTCTCTCCAAGTTCCAAATTCGATTATCCGAAAAAGTTCATGCCTTTACGGTTTCTTGTGGCTAATTGAAGGTAATTGACTAACTCCTTTCATCATTTTCATAATCATTTAGTTAAAGCCTTCACCGTTTGTGTTTGTGACTTTTGTAGTTTGTTTGCTTGTGATTTATTGTAATTTGTACATACTGTAGACTAGAGAGTCATGAATTCATGAGTTGTGATTATTTGAAGTTGTAATTTATTTTAGAGAGTATATAGTAGTATATACTGTGTGCTGTGTTTGCCGATATCTGTGAGTTCATGAGTTGTGATTTTTTAAAGTTATTTAGCACTTTAGCAGCTCTTCTTCGTAATTTTCATTTTTATCAATTTTCTACTTTGAGGAAGTGTTGTTTGATCTCACTCCACATTTGGGGAAAAACATATTGCCATTTGCCACTAGGTCTATGAGATTTTCTTTTAAGCATCAATTCACAATATTAAATATGATAAGAAAGTAGATTAACAACTCATTATAAATATAAAAATAGAGAAAGTAAACACATTTCAGCAATCAATGTTTTTGAACTTCTGTTATTAGTTTTATTACTTTGTAAATACTAATTAAGTTTTTTTTTTTATTGTTGTGTAACAGAAAATATCTTCTTCCGGACAAAATTTAGAGACAAGCGGATCTACTCCTACTCCGACTTCTGCTGCTCCATCACAAAGGGGGAAAAATGATATAGCATAGGGTCATGTCATTGAAAGACTGGTTAATAGAAAAAAAAAACCATATGTTGTTTATATTGTGGAAAAAGTACAACTGGGGACGGCATAAACAGAATGAAACAACATCTTGTAGGAAAGAAAGGGGAGATCAGAGCATGTCCAAAAGTACCTGCAGATGTTAGATATCAAATGGAGCAATCTCTTAAAGAGATTATTGAGAAAAGAAGAGATGTCCAAGATCGATTTGCTGCAGAGAATCCATATGGTGATCCTAGTGAAAAAGATTATTGCGTTGATCATGATGAAATTGATAGATTGGAAAGGGAAGGGAGTCGAGGTGTAGAAAGTAGCTCAAGGAAAGGAAAAAAACAAGTCACCGAGAGTGCAAAGCATCAAAACAGAATTGGTGATTATTTTGCTCCAAGAACAAATCCCGGCTCTCAACCAACTTTTAAAAGTGTTCTTGCTAGCAAGGAAGCCATTCAAAAAGCTCATATGAAAGTTGCTAAATTCTTTTATGATACGTGTATTCCAATGAATGCATGCAATTCAAGGTACTTCCAACGTATGTTTGACGCTGCAATTGCAATAGGGCCGGGATTTAAGGTCCCCAATTATCATGCTATACAACTTCCTCTATTGAAAGATGCAAAGAAAGAAATATTCGGAGTATTTGGGAACAAAGTGGCTACACTATTATGGAAGATGGTTGGCGTGATACTAATGGGAGAACACTAATCAATTTTCTAATTTATCGTCCCCGTGGAACTATTTTCTGGAAGTCTGTTGATGCATCTAATATTGTGAAAGATGCACAAGCGTTATTTAACTTTTTTAAGAAGTCATTGAATGGGTGGGACCAAATAGTGTGATTCACATGGTCACGGATAATGGCTCAAACTATGTTGCAGCTGGGAGAATGATAGAACATCATTACAAAACTATTAATTGGTGTCCTTGTGCAGCACATTGCTTAAATCTAGTTTTGAAAGATATTTCAAAGATGGAACATGTTGCCGAAATTATTGGAAAGACATCTCAAGTGACCCGATTTGTATACAACCACATATTTTGGCTATCCTGGTTGAGGAAGAGAAAGGATTGGACAGAAATAATACATCCAGGTGACACCAGGTTCAGCATAAGTTTCATTACCCTACATAATCTTTACCATCACATGCATGATTTAAAAGCGTTGGTGACTTGTAAGGAGATTGCAGACTCGAGACTTGCGAGGGAGAGGAAAATAAAGGATGTTATAGCAATTGTTTTGGATAATAAGTTTTGGAATGATTATTTGATCATTGCTAAGATTATGGAGTCGTTGATGCGCCTTTTGAAAATTGTTGATGGTGATAAGAAGCCCTCAATCGGATATGTTAATGAAGGGATGTATAGGGCACGCAAGGGAATTAAGAGCCTTTTTAAGAATAAGAAAAGATTATACAAGCCGTATACAAGTATTATCAAGAGTATTTGGGATAGGCAGCTAAGGAAAAACATACTGCTTCTGCATATTGGTTGAATCCCGTATTTCAATATGATCAAACATCTTTTTGTCAGAAGCCAGAGGTAATAAATGGAGTTCTTGAAGTGATTGGATCTAAAGGAGTAGGTATCAAGTCGAAGTTGTTGCACGAGACTAGATTATTTCGAGATCGTCTTGATAGTTTTGGACTTGATCTTGCTCTTGAGACTTGCAATAATACTCAACCTGGTAAATTTATTTATCTTTTTTTTGTTATTTGATTATATAATTGGTTGCTTATTACCTTTTTTTTTTTCGTTTCTTCTAGATGAATGGTGGAAATTGTTTGGACAAAGTGCCCCAAATCTTCAAAAGTTAGCAATTCGAACTCTTGGGCAAACAAGTACATCCGGATGTGAAAGAAATTGGAGCGTCTTTGAGCGCATCCATACCAAAAAAAGGAACAGATTGGAGCATCAAAGACTTAATGATTTGGTTTACGTTCATTACAACATGAAACTAAAAGATAGGTAACAATATTCTACAAAGTGTTTATTATTTTTTCTTTATATAAAATGGTAGCAACCTAATATTATATTTACATAAATCTTTAGATGGTCTATGAAGGCTGAAAATTTTGGTCCTATTGACTATGAGAGTATTGATAATATTGATATTTGGATCCTTGATGACGAGGATGAGCCTTTACTCAACTATGAAGAGATTGAGAACATGCTATATGAACAACTTGATCCTCCAAGAATGTAAAGACAACATGGTCGGACTAGAGAAGGTTTGTATTATAATATATTAAAATATAATAGTAGAGATAATGAGCTAAAATTTTATTTCTTTGTATTTGTATATGTAGAAAATGTTGTTGGTGATGATGATGGTGATAACAATGAGTCTGTGGCTGTTGATGATGATATTGATTTCACAAACTTTGAGCATTTAGACATTGCCGGTAATTTGCATGATATTTCGATTGGAGTTGGAGATGGTGCTAGCACAACGGGTGATTTTAGCCTTAGAGATGAAGATGACCAAGATTGGTTAAGAAGGAATCAAGAATGATCATTGATGTTGCTATGTATTGTTCATTTTAATTTATATTCTTGTATTGTGCGTTTGAACAATGAAATGTTGTTGTTATGAAAGTATGAAACATGAATGGAGAATTATGTTGTTTAATTTTAATTGTTATTTAGTCTTTGATTTTTATCCATTATTTATAATATTTTTATATTTGTATAATAGGTTTCTATATATACTGAAAAGTGAAAAGCATAAATTTTTATATATTCTATTATTTATTATTTATTATTTTTAAAATTTAATATTATTTATGATATAATTATGACGTCATGGTTCGACCACGGTTGACCCGGCGGTTGAACCATTGACCCTTGACCCATCTAATTTTTTGGTTCGCTTAACGGTCCGATTTTTAAAACATTGGCCTGAACTAATGAATGAACTCAAGGTGGCAGAAGGGGTAATGAAAGCTAAGGGAACGGTTCTCCTGGCACAGACATCGACTTCTACGGCTCCAAAAGCCAATAAGTGGAAGAAAGGAAAGGAAAAAGTTTCCAATCCTAAAGGTAAGGTTCAGAAGAAGAAAGCTAAGCCAAGCAAGGGAAAATGTTTCTATTGTGGAGGAAATGGGCACTGGAAAAGGAATTGCCCAAAATACTTAGCCAGTCTTCCTACTAAGTCGTCTACAAAAGGTATGATGATGTCTTGTTTATTAGAAGTATGTTTAGTTGGAAGTCCACCAAATTCCTGGTGTGTGGACTCAGGTTCAACTAATCGTATCTGCAATTCATTGTAGGGATTCAAGCTAACCAGGAAGCTTGAAGACGGCGAGATGTAGCTACTACTTGGAGATAATACTAGTATATCTATATTAGCAGTAGGGACTGTAGAATTATATTTTGGCAGTAGGGTTTTGGTTTTAAAAGACACTATATATGTACCATCTATACGCAAAAATCTGATTTCTATTAGTTGTTTAATAAAATTGGTTTTTGTGTTTATTTTGAACGATGTTTAACCATTCAGCCTAATAAAAGGTTTATTTGCTCTGGTACAGTAAGCGATGGTCGACTTTTCTTATTATACCCCGATAAAAACCCTAATTCCGAACTTAACACTGCTAAACTTGACTTACCATCCAAGAGAAAAACTCCTATGCCTAACGAGGCATACAAGTGGCACCTACGCCTTATTCATATTAATCCGAATAGGATCCAAAGACTAATTTCGGATGGACTATTAAGTCCTTTGGACTTGATAGAACTTCTAGTCTGCGAATCCTGTTTAAAAGGAAAAATGACCAAGAGGTCTTTCAAGAGTAAAGATAATCAAGCCACAGAGTTTCTTGAATTAGTTCATACGGATGTGTGTGGTCCCATGAGTATTCAAGCAAGAGGAGGTTTTAAGTATTTCATCACTTTTACGGATGATTATTCCAGATACGGATACGTCTATTTGATGAGACATAAGTCTGAAGCTTTTGAAAAGTTCAAAGAATATAAGGCTGAAGTCGAGAATCAAATTGGAAAACGTATCAAGACACTTCGATCGGATCGTGGTGGAGAGTATTTGCCTACAGAGTTTCTAGAATTTCTCACTGCAAATGGGATTAAGTCTCAGTTATCTGCGCCGGGTGCACCCCAACAGAATGGTGTTGCAGAAAGGAGAAATAGAACTCTAATGGAAATGGTAAGATCCATGATGAGTCATGCTATCCTACCAAGTTCGTTTCGGGGCTTTGCTCTCAAAACGGCCACTCAAATATTAAACCATGTTCCATCCAAGTCAGTTCCTAAAACACCAATAGAACTGTAGCGAGGGAGGAAACCTAGTATCTCCTATCTTCGGATATGGGAAAGCCCAGCCCATGTGTTAAGAAAGGATCCTGACAAGTTAGAATCAAGAACAGAGGTTTGTTTGTTCATAGGTTATCCAATAAGAGGTGGGATATTTTACGATCCGAGAGATCACAAAGTGTTTGTATGCACTAATGCTAAATATCTCGAAGACGATTTCGTAAATGACCACAAGGGTAGAAGCAAAATAGTGTTAGAAGAAATGACAGTATCAGATACTGAACTCCAAGAATCCATAATAACTGAAAATATGATGAATACATATGATGTAGGGACAAGTACACAACAACCCCGTCGTAGTGGGAGGATTGTCAGGGAACCTGACAGATACTTAGGATTAACCCAAGTGGTTGAATCTGACATATCTGATCCTATCACATATGATGAAGATATAAAAGATATAGACGCTGACCGTTGGGTCAAAGCCATAGAATCTGAGCTAGATTCAATGTATTCTAATAAAGTCTGGGAACTTGTAAAGGCGCCTGAGGGCATTAAACCTATTGGATGCAAATGGGTCTATAAGCGAAAAAGAAGAGCGGACGGAAAGGTTGAAACCTTTAAAGTAAGGCTTGTGGCAAAGGGTTATACTCAGAAAGAAGGTATCGATTACGATGAAACCTTCTCGCCTGTAGCAATGCTTAAGTCCATAAGAATTCTTCTCTCCATTGCCGCTCATTATGATTATGAAATTTGGCAGACGGATGTGAAGATTGCCTTCTTGAACGGGCACCTTCAAGAAGAGATGTGACGCCCCGATAATTAGGCCGTACAGGTATGACGTAAGTGTTTACCAAATTGCGCGAAATAATTATTTTTACGTGTTTGTATAGTTAATTTTATTTTAAATGTATTAAATGTTACTTACTTTATTTTGTTGTTATTAATATCATATATGTTTATATAAATAAGTACATATGTTGATTATGTGAATGATTATATCCTAAGTTATTTAATATTAAGTATTTTTGTGAATTCATATCAAATTGATATCTATTGCATAAATCGAACTTGGTGGCAATGTGAATTAACTTCCCGAACGTGATTTAATTTCTTCTATGGCCTTACTTGCTCATTTTCATTATTTTGGGACTTAATTGCTCATTTGTTATGGAATTGAACCTAATTGCATGACTTGAACAATGGAAGGACTTAATAGCAAATTGGCCATTTCTTTCTCCTTCTTAGCAGCAATCACGTACCATTTGCTTCTCATTCATACAAACATTACATACACATTTGCTCTTGCTTCCCTTGCCAACCGAACCAAAACCCTTGCCAAAGTGTGGAAGATTTGTCCTTTCAAGCATCATTTTTGTGGGATTTGTGGACATTCAAGCATCACCAACATCATCACTTCATCTTAGCATCCATTTCTTGCATTTGAGGTAATTTTGGAACTTTGGTGATTTTCTTGAATTTATGGTATAGATAGGGCTTTGCTATATAGTGGTTAATGTGTGTATTTGCTATTGGATATATGTTTAGGAACTTTGAGCTTAAGATTGAAGCATTTATCTTGAGATTTATGGACTTGGAGCATGATTGATGATATGGGTTTCATTTGATGAATTCTTGATGATCTAATGTGGAAATATGTATTTTTATGAATTGTTATTGATCTATTTGCATGCTAGTAGGTGTATATTATGATATTTGAGCCTTTAAACGTGAGTTTGATCCACTCTTGAGTGATTGAGTTTTGGTATGTTGTGATTCTGCTGTTATGCCCTGTTTTTTTCTGCTGCGTACTGTTGACATGGGCGTGTCACCTTTTCCTCTTTCAGCATGACATGGGGGTGCATGATGGTCTGGTTCTGCTGTACCGTGACACGGGGGTGTCACAGTTTGCTTTGTAATGGTGACACGGGTGTGTCACCTTCTATTTTCATGCATATTGTCCGCTGTACTGTGACACTGGGGTGTCACGGCTTATTGTATAATGGTGACACGGGCGTGTCACCCTCTGATTTCATGCATTTTGTTTTGCATGCATGGCTGTACGTTATGTATTATATATATATATGTATAATATAATGTAACATATTTTCACATTTATATATGCTTAGTGAATATTAAATATTGTTTGGATTGATTTGATTGAAAATGTGGGTGTGAATTCGAATGAATGACTTGAATATATGATTTAAATTCCTTAATAGTACACATGAACATTTTCATAACATAATTTTATCTTTTATATCTTCATATCATGATCATTGCATTGTCGAGCGTCTTATTTGGTCATATTGAGTCTCACTTCACTTTTCTTGCACAGATTTTGGTCCCGTTGGAGACGAGGCCAGTCAGTGAGGCTCGTGTTTCCTCCTTTTTGCGGTTTAAGGTGGGTTTCTCTTCTACTTAGATAAAACGACCCGATATATCTCCCTATGTGAAAGGTTTTAAGCCAAAGTAATATGATAATATATATAGTGAGTCTTTTCTCGAGTAAATGATTGCGAACATATAACCCTTCTTTTATGAATCATACCTTATGTTTTGGCGAGATATGATTGTTATGAATTCACGGGCCCTGGAACTTAATACATGTGGCTATCCAGGAAGGCAAGGGCCGACGGTGATCCCATGTGTTAGTTCCAACCAATTACGGCGATATCGGACCCCGCTAGGAGGTTAGCGGGGAATGGGAGTTGAGTGCCTTTGGGGGATTCATGTACCCCCTTTGGCCTATGTATGGACCGGTGGTCTGGTCCTGCAAACCCGTCCACCACTTGGAGGGAGAAGGTGTATATGTATGATTATGAATCGTATGATTGTGCACAAACATGATATGTATGATAACCAATAAAGTTATGAATATGAATACACAAGGTGTTGGTTGTAGATTGTGCGCGCTCACTCGCCGAGCTTGAAACCCTATGATTAATTATGAATGAATATGATCGTTATAAACCCGTAGATGTCCTTCTTTGTTTTATCCACTTGGGAAATCTTCTAAAAACTTCTTATGGGTTTATAGCTTGCATGTATATGTTTAAATTCTGCCATAATTATATACTATGCCCGTTTTATACCCACCAGTCCCTTTTGGACTGAACCCGGTTTGTTTTCAGTGGTTTTTGTGCAGGTTAAGGAGTGCTAGGCGGGAATACAAGTCGTCTAGGTCTTGCATTAGTGTTTAGCACCCTTATTTTGGTTACACTCGCATTCATGATTTCCCTTTTGTATATGATTATGGTTATGGAGCGTTATGGTGAAGAACTTGAAATACTTGGTTGGATTTTGTATATGAATTCCATTTTTGGAGCTTGAATGCTCATGGTACATATATATGATTGTTGCTGCTTCCGCTTTATTAATGTTGCTCTGATTTATGGTTTAAGGGTTAGTCCCGCCTAGCTTAGAGCGTGTGTTTATCCCCGTTCGCCGGGATTTAGCTCGGGTATGGATCGTCCATTTCATATTCGGGTAGGGTCTCGGTGCGGGGGATGTGACACCTTGCGCTCGGGTGTTACAAGAGATATACATGGCTTAACCTGAGGGATTTATAGCCAGAAATCAGGAGCATATGGTATGCAAGCTTAATAGATCGATCTATGGTCTTAAGCAAGCGTCTAGAACATGGAACATCAGATTTAATGAAGCAATTATATCCTTTGGATTTATACAGTTGCCAGATGAACCATGTGTGCACAGAAGACATCAGAGTAGTGTTGTAACATTTTTAGTTTTATACGTGGACGATATTTTGCTCATTGGGAAAGACACAGGAGTATTGTCAGCAGTCAAGATTTGGTTGTCAAATCAGTTTGACATGAAAGACCTAGGTGAGGCCAGTTATATTTTAGGGATCAGACTTTGTCGTGATCATAAAAATAAGATGATTTGTTTATCACAAGCAGCATATATAGATAAGATGCTGGCAAGATATAATATGGCCTACTCCAAGAAAGGTTCATTACCTTTCCAACATGGAGTTCTTTTGTCTCGAGATCAGTGTCCCAAGACAGCTCAAGAGACAGATGAAATGAAAAATGTTCCGTATGCTTCAGCAGTTGGAAGGCTCATGTATGCCATGTTATGTACAAGGCCAGATATCTGTTATGCTGTAGGTATAGTCAACAGATATCAGTCAAACCCTGGACCCCAGCACTGGATAGCTGTAAAGCATATATTAAAGTACTTGAGAAGAACTCGGGATTATATGCTTGTTTATGGCAGTGATGAGCTCATTCCTATAGGGAACACACATTCAGATTTTGAATCTGACCTAGATTCTAGACGTTCGACATCTGGATACATGTTTACTCTAGGAGGAGTAGCCGTAAGTTAGAGGAGCATTAAGCAAACTTGCATTGCTGACTCCACCATGAAAGCCGAATACGTGGCAGCCTCGGAAGCAGCCAAAGAAGCGTATTGGTTTCGAAATTTCCTGATGGATTTAGAAGTCGTCAAATATGGACTTACATCGATCACATTGTACTGTGACAATGCTGGAGCCGTAGCCAACTCCAAGGAACCTCGAAGTCATAAACGTGCAAAGCACATCAAGAGAAAGTTCCATATTATTCGAGATTATGTGGAACGTGGAGAAGTGGCAGTAGTAAAGATTGACTCGGTAACAATCTAGCAGATCCCTTCACTAAGACTTTGGCGTAAAAGAGTTTTAATACTCATGTAGAAGGGATGGGCCTTAGATGTGTAGCCAATTGGATTTAGGGCAAGTGGGAGATTGTTCGGATTAGTGCCCTGAAAATCCAATTTCTTTGTAAATACTTCGTATTTTGTTGGATTAATAAAACTGAAATTATTGCAAGTTATGAGTATATTAACATAATTAATGACGTGTGATGGTGTTCTTATATGAAATGTGTTTCGTAGGAAAAGACTTTGAATATTGAAATCATATGTCATTAATGTTCTAGTCGGTAAGATAAGAATAAGTTCTTATCGGGACTATAATGTGTTATATAAGATGATTAGTCTTTCGTCATAAGGAAATGGAGTTTCCAGTTATAACACATTGATGATTTTTAATGGATTTGGAAACATCGAACTGGACCACTAAGATAGTTCATTTTAAACTACTATCTAAAATGAACAAATTTCATGAAGCATTGGACTCTTAACCCTGGTAATATTTCGACTTTAGGCATGTAGTGTTAATCATTGTAACTTGCTCAGAAGTGAGGTCTCGATATCGAATGACCAAAACCTTTGTACGTTCGGTGATTACATAAAGTGTGCTAAAGAGAAATATTAATCAAGGAATCTGTGGCTTTGCTGGAAGGTTAAAAGATATTCCTGAAATGGATTTGCTGGAAACGGTTCTCCTGGCATAGACATCGACTTCTACGGCTCCAAAAGCCAATAAGTGGAAGAAAGGAAAGGGAAAAGTTTCCAATCCTAAAGGTAAGGTTCAGAAGAAGAAAACTAAGCCAAGTAAGGGAAAATGTTTCTATTGTGGAGGAAATGGGCATTGGAAAAGGAATTGCCCAAAATACTTAGCCAGTCTTCCTACTAAGTCGTCTACAAAAGGTATGATGATGTCTTGTTTATTAGAAGTATGTTTAGTTGGAAATCCACCAAATTCCTGGTGTGTGGACTCAGGTTCAACTAATCGTATCTGCAATTCATTGTAGGGATTCAAGCTAACCAGGAAGCTTGAAGACGGCGAGATGCAGCTACTACTCGGAGATAATACTAGTATATTTATATTAGCAGTAGGGACTGTAGAATTATATTTTGGCAGTAGGGTTTTGGTTTTAAAAGACACTATATATGTACCATCTATACGCAAAAATCTGATTTCTATTAGTTGTTTAATAAAATTGGTTTTTGTGTTTATTTTGAACGATGTTTAACTATTAAGCCTAATAAAAGGTTTATTTGCTCTGGTACAGTAAGCGATGATCGACTTTTCTTATTATACCCCGATAAAAACCCTAATTCCGAACTTAACACTGCTAAACTTGACTTACCATCTAAGAGAAAAACTCCTATGCATAACGAGGCATACAAGTGGCACCTACGCCTTGGTCATATTTATCCGAATAGGATCCAAAGACTAATTTCGGATGGACTTTTAAGTCCTTTAGACTTGATAGAACTTCTAGTCTGTGAATCCTGTTTAAAAGGAAAAATGACCAAGAGGTCTTTCAAGAGTAAAGATAATCAAGCCACAGAGTTGCTTGAATTAGTTCATACGGATGTGTGTGGTCCCATGAGTATTCAAGCGAGAGGAGGTTTTGAGTATTTCATCACTTTTACGGATGATTATTCCAGATACGAATACGTCTATTTGATGAGACATTAGTCTGAAGCTTTTGAAAAGTTCAAAGAATATAAGGCTGAAGTCGAGAATCAAATTGGAAAACGTATCAAGGCACTTCGATCGGATCGTGGTGGAGAGTATTTGTCTACAGAGTTTCTAGAATTTCTCACTGCAAATGGGATTAGTCTCAGTTATCTGCACTGGGTGCACCCCAGCAGAATGGTGTTGCAGAAAGGAGAAACAGAAATCTAATGGAAATGGTAAGATCCATGATGAGTCATGCTACCCTACCAAGTTCGTTTTGGGGCTTTGCTCTCGAAACGGCCACTCAAATATTAAACCATGTTCCATCCAAGTCAATTCCTAAAACACCAATAGAACTGTAGCGAGGGAGGAAGCCTAGTATCTCCTATCTTCTGATATGGGAAAACCCAGCCCATGTGTTAAGAAAGGATCCTGACAAGTTAGAATCAAGAACAGAGGTTTGTTTGCTCATAGGTTATCCAATAAGAGGTGGGATATTTTACGATCCGAGAGATCACAAAGTGTTTGTATGCACTAATGCTAAATATCTCGAAGACGATTTCGTAAATGACCACAAGGGTAGAAGCAAAATAGTGTTAGAAGAAATGACAGTATCAGATACTGAACTCCAAGAACCCATAATAACTGAAAATATGATGAATACATATGATGCAGCGACAAGTACACAACAACCCCGTCGCAGTGGGAGGATTGTCAGGGAACCTGACAGATACTTAGGATTAACCCAAGTGGTTGAATCTGACATATCTGATCCTATCACATATGATGAAGCTATAAAAGATATAGACGCTGACCGTTGGGTCAAAGCCATAGAATCTGAGCTAGATTCAATGTATTCTAATAAAGTCTGGGAACTTGTAAAGGCGCCTGAGGGCATTAAACCTATTGGATGCAAATAGGTCTATAAGCGAAAAAGAAGAGCGGACGGAAAGGTTGAAACCTTT
The DNA here is from genome assembly GCA_037501455.1 of Lantana camara. Lineage (NCBI taxonomy): Eukaryota > Viridiplantae > Streptophyta > Magnoliopsida > Lamiales > Verbenaceae > Lantana > Lantana camara. The sequence goes on along the minus strand of CM074859.1, from coordinate 32,925,345 downwards.
AAAGTAAGGCTTGTGGCCAAGGGTTATACTCAGAAAGAAGGTATCGATTACGATGAAACCTTCTCGCCTGTAGCAATGCTTAAGTCCATAAGAATTCTTCTCTCTATTGCCGCTCATTATGATTATGAAATCTGGCAGACGGATGTGAAGATTACCTTCTTGAACGGGCACCTTCAAGAAGAGATATACATGGCTTAACCTGAGGGATTTATAGCCAGAAATCAGGAGCATATGGTATGCAAGCTTAATAGATCGATCTATGGTCTTAAGCAATCGTCTAGAACATGGAACATCAGATTAAATGAAGCAATTATATCCTTTGGATTTATACAGTTGCCTGATGAACCATGTGTGCACAGAAGATATCAGAGTAGTGTTGTAACATTTTTAGTTTTATACGTGGACGATATTTTGCTCATTGGGAATGACACAGGAGTATTGTCAGCAGTCAAGATTTAGTTGTCAAATCAGTTTGAGATGAAAGACCTAGGTGAGGCCAGTTATATTTTAGGGATCAGACTTTGTCGTGATCGTAAAAATAAGATGTTTTGTTTATCACAAGCAACATATATAGATAAGATGCTGGCAAGATATAATATGGCCTACTCCAAGAAAGGTTCATTACCTTTCCAACATGGAGTTCATCTGTCTCGAGATCAGTGTCCCAAGACAGCTCAAGAGACAGATGAAATGAAAAATGTTCCGTATGCTTCAGCAGTTGGAAGGCTCATGTATGCCATGTTATGTACAAGGCCAGATATCTGTTATGTTGTAGGTATAGTCAGCAGATATCAGTCAAACCCTGGACCCCAGCACTGGATAGCTGTAAAACATATATTAAAGTACTTGAGAAGAACTCGGGATTATATGCTTATTTATCGCAGTGATGAGCTCATTCCTATAGGGTTCACAGATTCAGATTTTCAATCTGACCTAGATTCTAGACGTTCGACATCTGGATACATGTTTACTCTAGGAGGAGTAGTCGTAAGTTGGAGGAGTATTAAGCAAACTTGCATTGCTGACTCCACCATGAAAGCCGAATACGAGGCAGCCTCGGAAGCAGCCAAAGAAGCGTATTGGTTTCGAAATTTCCTGATGGATTTAGAAGTCGTCAAATATGGACTTACATCGATCACATTATACTGTGACAATGCTGGAGCGGTAGCCAACTCCAAGGAACCTCGAAGTCATAAACGTGCAAGGCACATCAAGAGAAAGTTCCACATTATTCGAGATTATGTGGCACGTGGAGAAGTGGCAGTAGTAAAGATTGACTCGGTAACAATCTAGCAGATCCCTTCACTAAGACTTTGGCGTAAAAGAGTTTTAATACTCATGTAGAAGGGATGGGCCTTAGATGTGTAGCCAATTGGATTTAGGGCAAGTGGGAGATTGTTCGGATTAGTGCCCTGAAATCCAATTTCTTTGTAAATACTTCGTATTTTGTTGGATTAATAAAACTGAAATTATTGCAAGTTATGAGTATATTAACATAATTAATGACGTGTGATGGTGTTCTTATATGAAATGTGTTTCGGAGGAAAAGACTTTGAATACTGAAATCACATGTCATTAATGTTCTAGTCGGTATGATAAGAATAAGTTCTTATCGGGACTATAATGTGTTATATAAGATGATTAGTCTTTTGTCATAAGGAAATGGAGTTTCCAGTTATAACACACTGATGATTTTCAATGGATTTGGAAACATCGAACTGGACCACTAAGATAGTTCATTTTAAACTACTATCTAAAATGAACAAATCTCATGGAGCATTGGACTCTTAATTCTGGTAATATTTTGACTTTAGGCATGTAGTGTTAATCATTGTAACTTGCTCAGAAGTGAGGTCTCAATATCGAATGACCAAAACCTTTGTACGTTTGGTGATTACATAAAGTTCGCTAAAGAGAAATATTGATCAGGGAATCTGTGGCTTTGCTGGAAGGTTAAAAGATATTCCTGAAATGGATTTGCAAAGTTCGAATTAAAACTTTAGCCAAAATACTTCATGTGATATGTCACTGAAGTTGTATGTTGAATGTGTTTCACGTACAAGAAATTTGAACTGAAGGTGAATTAGGAGATTTCAGGTTAGAAGTGAAAAATAAATGATAGTAGTATTAATTTATTTTTCATGGACATCTACGTGGAGGAGTAAAATGCAAAATTATTCTAGATCGAGAAATTCGTGAATAATTTAATTAATTTTAGAGTGCAACAATATTTATTTAGTGGAATTAAATATTGTTAAACGGTAATTAATTATTATCATAGGATGATAATATATTAACCCGTTTGGAGATAAAATTAATTAGTCCTCCAGGTCCCCCTGCAAGCCCCAATTGAAAACCGCAGATAAAACATTAAAGGGAAAGAGAGAAATAAATTTTCAAAGTGTTTGAAAATAGCCAAGGGATTTATTTTAAGAAAATAAATCAAGTTCCAAATAGTTGGAAATGCCTGAAATTTCATTTTGGAGAAAATGGAAATTTATCAATTTTATTTTAAAAAAAAAATTGATGATGTGGCATGCTGACGTGGTAAGTGGTTGATGTGTCAGTTGACTTGTCAGGCCACGTCAGCCTGAAGGTGAGGTGGCGCTAACTTAGCGCCAGCACAGCCACCACATATGCACAGAAGCCCTTGGTAGCGCGTGTGTTTCTGGCCGCGCGTGAGGGCGCGTGGAGGCTCCGATTGGCGAGTGGCCGGCGGCGTTGGACTCGTGCTGACGAGATCTATCACGTGGTATGTTCACAAGTTGCATCCAAGTTTTTCATGCAAGTGGGGGTATAAAATTACCATTTTACCCTCGGTTTTTCCACTATAAATAGGGGTCTTGTGATAGTATGCATAAATTACATGAAAATCCCTTTAATTTCCCCCTGAATTGGATTAGATTTCTACTTAATTTGGTTCTATTTGGCTTTTGCAGAAACATGTTGATAAATAAGGGATTTGGCAGAATTATGAAGAAAAAGATGCTAAGTGCTGAAAATGCCTGAGCCATGACCACAATGCATGATCATGCCTAGGGCTAATGCACGTAAAGCAGACCACGGTCAACAAGTACGGCTGACTCCTCCTGTTGGGACAGGTGGCACACATGCAACAGCTTGCTAACATGGCTGACATGCAAGAAGATTGATCCTGTATTTTTTAGTTTCAAGAGTCCTAATCATGTTTTTGGGACTTGTAAAAGCTAATTTGTTCCCCTTGATCATTATCCGAAGATAGCCTTTTTAAAAACTAGTTAAGTGGGGAAAAAGAGGAAAATGAGAGATAACTCTGAAAGTAGAAGATAACAGTAGCTAGCAGCAGAAACGCTGAGGGATTTTCTTCCTCAAAACTGTGATAGTTTCCAGACTTGAAGTATTTTGGTTACGGTTTTTATTTCAATTAAGTTTTAAAGTTCAGTTTATGATCAGAGTATTTATTGTCTATCCTGCATGATGATCCGTGGCTGAACATATCTATCTTAGTTAGGTTGTATCTTTATTCCTTGCCAATATTTATGAGATCTAAGTGAATGAACGCGAATCTGATCTATAGTATTTATGCATGCTTTGAACGTACTTGTATAAGTTGTTTTCAAATCATCTTTCTGATCAATTGATGCCTAGATAACAACTTGATAAGGTTACACTGATACCTGATACGTAATAGTCTTGTAAAGGTGTAGAAGAACCGCACATCAGTGAGAGTTTACCACCATGTTTACTCAATAAAATGATGAGGCATGTGTAATATGATTTCACAAGTCCAAGCTTCTTGAGATTTTGGATCATGATTAATATCCTTTTGGTGCTCAATGCTATCATACAGTTAAATCCTAGATACTTGTTCGCGGGACTGCTGTGTCGTAAGAATTTAATTGATGAGCTTCTCTTGATTAAGTTGAAATTAAGAAAGGATGCTATAGATAAGCTTCTTGTCTATTGTAAGTTAATCTACCATTCGATCAGGTTTGATTTTTGCATCCAGGATTAGATACGAGCATGGAATGAAGTAACAACTTAGCTAAGATATTTCTCATCATAATCAACCTTCACAACTCTCTTTGCTTTCAGTCTTAGTTAATTGAAGAAATCTGGTTTTGTACTTAAAATTAGTTTGTTTTAATTACACAAACAACCCCCCCCCCCCTCAAAGTCTCTTTTGAATATTCTCTTGGATACATTGAATATAAGTCTATCTAGTCCTGTGGGTTCGACCCTTTGCTACTATATTACAATTTTAATTTTCATGCAGTGAGTAAAGGATTTAGTTGATGGATTCGACGACCATCATCTTGGCCCTTCATTTTTTTTTCTAACAACTTTGGGAGAGGTTTTGGCTGAAATTTTGGCTTTGAAACCATATTCATTTTGTCCTAGTTAATTCCTAATTATTTTGGAATTAATTTTAATTAGGTGTTTATATATTTAATATATAAAACACTTAATTTCGGGAGATTAAACCCTGAAAAGGGTTTTCTAGTTTAAAGTTTTATTTTCTCTAGTATTTAGAGAAATACTTTCGGAGCTCACACTCCGAGGGTTTCTCTGGGGTTATTGCAGGGAAGCTCTGCCAGTTTCACGAGGAGTGATCATGTATCGGGTTCCCGGGAGGTGAATTGAGAGGCAGTAGCCATCTTCGGTGAAAGGTATTTGTTTTATGTTATATTTTATTTAAGCATGATAAATTAGGTGCTCTTAAGTGTTAATTGCATGCTCTATTTGTCTGCTTTGTAAATTAGATGCTCTTAAGTGTTAATTGCATGCTTTATTTATCTGCCTTGTGATTTAAAAGTTTATTAACAATTGCATGTATATACTTGAGTAGATCCGGCTAGTCTTCCGCTGTTTATATTTAAATATTTTAGAAATATTTTGATACCTGTATATTAGGAATTTTTTTTTGAAGTACCGTTGCAGAGCAGTACTACTTTGGGTGCCCTACCCAGCAGGTTCCCATTTGAAATTGATCTTCTAAAAGCTCCACAAGTCCTTAAAAATAACTTTTTAGCTTGATAAAACTTTTGCGTGCTCATTAAAGCTCAACTTATAGTTTTTCCTTTTTTAAATCGTTAAAATACTTTCTTTTATGCACATTCAACGTAACAAGCATACAACCTATATACAGAGAACAATCAAACTAGTTGAATATACATGAATGAAGAAAAATACACTACACTAACATGGTGTCCTTGTTCTTGTCATCTCCTCTTTCTCCTCCTCCAAGCCATCCCCCTCCTCTAAGCCATTCCTCCTCCTCCTTCTCCACCACCTCCAAGTCATTCTCCTCCATCTTCATCTCCTCCTCATCGAAGCCATTCCCCTCCACCCCCTATTCCCAACTCTCTGTACAGAAGGTCCGTAAACCCGACTACCCCAAACAAAGTACAAAAAATTGACAAAAGCCATCGTTGCAAGAAGCCAAACATATAAATCATTATGACCCTTTTTGATATTAGTAGAGACCCAGCTCTGTCTCCCTCCGCCCCTGGTCGCATGGTCCACCACATTTTGAACGACATTCGATAGCATGTGTCCTATACTATACCCAAACCCGGACAAGGATGACACCATAATAGACATAATTCTGGGGAACTCGAGTAGTAAAACTCCATTTGCCCAATAGTATTAAGGGCCTGAGCTAAAGCGATCAGACATTATTGAGGCACAAGCCATAATGCCGACATTTGTAGCACTCAGTGGAGGTTGTTTCCCAACCCTTGCTCTATTGCTCTTGTTCTTTTGACATGCTCCATAATTCCCGAAACTATCATGGTGAGGCATGAGGGAAAATCCCAGCTCCCATCCTAAGTTTGACTCCAACATGGATCTTCTTGCCACCGACCTGGGATATTAGTGGTATGATCGCCCGGTCATACAAAAAGACCCAAATTGTTATGGTCACGATGAAAATCATGCTGAACGACTCCACCGGGAGCTGAAAGTCGGATGTGATGTGCCGTTTCATGGAATTGGCTTGGAGAACTGAGAACATGTTCTGGCTTATGTTGATTGCCATTATTATCCCCGTGGACCATAACAACATGACTTTTATGAGGGTTTTTAGCTCCTCGACTTGCTGTATGGAGCATAGGTTCCAATGGTTTGAAGAACCTCCGGAGGGGGATACATCTTTGGATTCATGATAATACAAGCTTTGTTCAAGAACCTAGAAAGCAAGACAATGATTAATTCATTACTAAAACAATTATTTTGGCCTTTTCTCTTGTTATCATATTGTAACTCTTAGTTTTGTTTCAGATTTTTATACATCTTACACATTTCAATTAAGGTCTCTGTCGGTAACCCCTGACAGAGAAGTGTAAGTAGTATAAAAATTGAGACAAAAAACTCTTCTTAACTATCCTCAAAATGTCAATATTAAGGAAACTCAAGATCAGTAGAAAACCTTTAGTTTGTTGGTCTAGGATGTGTAAATCGAGTCGGGCTTGTGATGATATGTAGCACCCCTACACGTGGAGATACTACACCCCCGCACTATAGGTCGATCCACATACGAAATGGACAACCCGTACATGAACTAACCTATAGCGAACGGGGGACAAGTAAAAGAAAGGACGAGCTAGGTGGGACTATACCCCAAAGCAATACAAACTCAAGTCATAAAACTTAAAAGCGGAAGCATTAATTCATTAATACATATAGGTACCATATTTACATCAATGATATAGATACTAATAAATACCAATAGATATCAATACATTATCATCCACTACACATCATACGAACAAAAGTCTCCAAATAATAACAAGAACCGTAACATACTAACTCTGGATAAGACAAAAGCAATATTATGGAAATGTGTAAGGTGCTAGACCCAGCTGGACGACAGGACACGACACTGACTCCCGCCTAGCACACGATCGCGACAACCTGAAAGGTGGGGTGTCAGTCCATGGAAGACTGAGTGAGGGGCATAAATATATATTAGCGCAATTAACATGCAAGTTATAACCTCGGGTAAGGTTTTATAACTAAAAGTAATATAAGCTCATAATAACATAAAACTCGCCCGAGATTACAACTACCAATATTAAGTACTTTAATTATTTTCATGTTTCAATACGTGCAATACGTGGCCCGGCGAGTGAGGGCAGTCTCCAACCTTACTCCGACTGTGTACATTACATGCTTGTTTTATCATTTAATAGGTGGTCATGCAATTCAGCTATCGTGCAGTCGTGCATGTGTATTCAGGAAAAACGATCAATACATGCAATCAGGACAATAACCCGAGGATAATCCGTGGTGCCGGACCCGTCCCCAGTCTCCTTCTTCCTCCGGTGATGGTGGGATTGCAAGGCCCCACCATCCAATCTCATTGAGCAGAGGGTACATGAATCCCTAAGCCCGGAGCTCTTTCCTCCACTAATCTCCTAGCGGATTCAAGGGTGACCCCAAATGTGGTGAGGATAGTGTTCGAGTTACCCGTCAGCCCATGCTTTCCCGGTTGGCTCAAACCACTACCCTTGGGCCCAACGTGACATGCTTTACTCGCCAAAACAAGATCAATCAGTCAATCACGATACATGACTTGCTTGCAATTCATGAACATGGCTTGCTTGCAATTGTGTAAGTTTAGAAATCACTAGACATAAGTATATGTATACATTTTGGCTTGAAATCCACATAAAGGTTATACGGGTTCTATATAACTAACAATTAAACCTCACCTTTACCGACAAGAGACGAGTAGGATACGGTCTACGGGGCTTGCTCCTCGTCCCTACGAAGCTGGTCTGTGCAAAATAGACGTGTACACGTGAGACATGACTCAAAATGGACCAAATATGACGAACGGCGAAAATGCAACGAGATGACGTGCAAATCACAATGTGGCATGAAAACATCTTGTTTTAGCAAGTAATCAATCATATAATATCAATTTGAGTTCAAAGAAATCATCGGGTCATGGGGCTAAAAATGTAATTTTGTGTAGAAAGTTTTGTTCAGTCAGACGCAAGGGAACGGCCGTTCCGGGTTTTCTTTGTAAATGGGAAGGGCCGTTCCCGTAGCCCTTCAAAACGTGCCAACGTTTTAAAATAAAAGCGCGCCTTTAGCTGGGAACGGCCCTTCCGGTACTAAGGCCGAGCATGGGAACGGCAGTTCCCATGCTCGGCCGCCTTTTTTGGTTTAAAAGAGTGGGAACGCCCGTTCCCACAATGCCTTGAGGCTGGGAACGGTCGTTCCCAGTTTCTGCAACTACAAAAACAGAGCAGAAACAGGGGATGCTCACGAGAAACAACAACCAAGCAACAATTCTTCCAAGTTTGATCAACAAAGTTATTAATTTATGGAAATATGAGGCATACGTGTTCCAAAAGTGATAATATAACACTTAAACATATAAATCATGCAATACCATCAAGATTTCCAAGTTTTATGCTCAAGCTCATATTGATCATTCAAGCTCAATCCTTCCAAGAATTCCATGAATTAATCATGCTATGATCACATATTCTTGCCTTGATCACCAAATAATCCATTTAGCACATAATTCTCAAACCCTAGCTCACATATATTTGATCAAGAACTATGAATTCATGCAAAACACCCACCTTGAGATTAAAGAAAGGAAGAAGGAAGAAGATGATGATGATCAAGCTTCAAGTTTCACATATTCCTTGGAGATTCTTGATGAAAATTGATTGAAATCTCTTTCCCTTTTTCTTGACTGGACCGAGAGCATGAGAGGAAGCAAATATGTTGATGAATTTTGGGATAAAATGAATGAAGAAGCTTGAGGAAGCTTTGTACGTGAATCACCATCCTTGATTTTTGTGAAATAATCAAATTGCCATTTAATCCCTCAAATGTTCAAGTCATGCAATTAAGGGTGAAAAGCTTTGGGAATTGATCAATTGAGTCATTGGAAAAGTCATGCAATTTGGTCCTTGAATTTCGAAGAAAGATCATCTAAGGGCAAGTTGGCAATTAAATCATATTCGACAATTATTTCACGAGGTATTTATTTTCAAGTTATGAAATAAATTCTAACTTTAATATAAATTCATGGAATTTCATGAAAATATTATAAAATATAATTTATAAAATTATTTTAAACATAAGATATTAATAAATAAAATCGGGGCGTTACATGATAATTGTTGGTGTTATGTGACGGAAAAGCAATTCTTCTATTCTTATAAGCGACTACGGTTACTAGCAAAAATCCGATAAACAAGTGCTTGCGAGTATCCTGTTTGATGTACAAAGAAGAAGCAACAAAAAATAGGAGACTAGAAAGAACATGAACATTACTGGAACTCCATAGCCCACTTTCCATCCCATCTGATCTTGAATATATGGGATGCCCGTTAAAACTACCAAAATCGAAAGTGACTAGAAAGCATAATACCAGCTAAAGTAGCTTTCTAAGTAATCTATGAGGGAGGTGTTTTTCGATTCCCACTTTTTCTATTTCAAATGTACCCTCGCGTAGCAAAACTAGGTAGCTTAGCTAATATTTGAAATCTCATCGAAGTTTATACAACCAGATTGTATCTTAGAGTACATCAGTGTAATTGCTCTTATAAATAAAGGTGTCATACAATAAATAATTAACTCATTGACATGTCTTAAGAGTCTATAAAGTAGACTTATTAAAATGCGATGAATTAATTTTTTACCGTGAAAATAATGATAAAATAGATTTATTTATTTAACAAATTATTTACTTTCTATAGGAGCTAAAAAATAATTATCTTAATCTGATCCGCCCCCACACCAGCCCCTACCCCTACATAAAAAACAAATTATTATGTTCTCCCCCTTCCCAGCCTACTCTCCCCCACGGCCCACCCACCACAAGCCCCAATTCCAAATTCCAAAATTGGTCCGCCCATCCACCCCAAGCCCCAATTTCAAATTCCAAAATTGGAATTTATACCCTCCCCACGGCCCACCCACCATAAGCCCCAAGTCCAAATTCCAAATTTGGAATTTATAACCCCGTCACAACCCACCCACCATAAAACCTCAATTCAAAATTTGAAATTTATACCAACCCCTGTCTCTCCCAACCGGCAACCACATATACCTAAGTCCTAATACACCCCAAATTGAAAACGAAGACCCCCAGCGCCCCAGCCCCCAATTCCCAAACTCCTCCATCCCCTCTCCCTCAAAAATTTTCTGTGAATTCTCATTGAATGTTTAAACTTTATATGTTTTTAAAATATTCAGGCTTTATATGCTTATTGAAAGTGCTAACTGATGAATTATCTTTTTGAATAGGTATTGTAGTTTGTAATCATGCATCGGTATTTCAGCAAAAAATCGAAGAGTTCTGTTGAATCATCAAGTTCGATTGCTAACCAAGAAAGAATCTGTTGGAAAATAGGAATCAGAAAGCAGCGGAAATTTAAAAATTTCCAACAAAAAGGATCGAAACTTGCAATTGTGAATCCGAATTCGTAGAGATTAGAAACTTACTTTTCAATAATCTTTCTTGAAGCGTTTCAAGCCACCCAAGAATGCTCTTCTTGCGGCTTGATCCCCTCTCTTTGGTAAAGCTCGAATCTTCAAAACTTCTAACTTGAATCTCTCTAGAGATAGTCCACCAACTTGACTACAATCTAATTATACACGTGTGGTGCACACGTTTCCATGTATGACACGTGTCACTCACGTGACCCACACGTGTGTTTCACAAGTGTGGAACCCTCTTGGCTCGATTAACTCGTTTAATCATTTCAAAGCCTCAACTCATGTAACCAAGTTGTTATGTGTGACCCTCTAGGTTCTCAATTCAATTAGCAGTGACCCTAATTAATTAATTCATTAATTAATTAATCAGTCCACAGATTAAACGACCATAGTCTAGCAACAGATGTTTAACCCCTAGCTGAATTGGAATGTCTCGATTCGACAGAACCTTTAAGTCATTGATTCATGTGAGATACAATCCTCCTACTTAGTATCTCTCAACCAAGATTTAGGGTAAGGGAATAATCAGAACCCTAATAACCTGGTCTTAATGCTAAGTGCATTTCATATCCATTTGATCTCGATTTAAGAAACCCTTTTCTTGATGTCTTGATCTACTGCCTTGGCCAAGGACTCCATATGGCATATGAATGACTTACACAATAAGAGATCACCTTGCAAATGCAAGTGTAGGTCCTTTCTCGATTCTCATTCACTTTCATGAGTCACTTGTGCAGCCCCAACATAAGCCTTGAATCAGTTGTCTAAGGCGACACCCTTTAAAGCTTATACCTAAGACTACAGAGTTAACTCACAAAGTGACATGGAACCTCAAGTCTAAGGATCAATTAATCACATCAATGACTCATGAGATATTTCCTAATCTGGAAGTTTCTATTTACTGAAATAGAAACTTCCTTTCCCATTTAGGAATCTTCTCACACGGGGCACCTCAGTGAACTTACTTATGGAAGTAAGCACCCTCATGTATCACGCACTTATCAACTATACACTTTGCACCTCCATGAAACAAGGTGGTCCTTCTTAAGGGCGTGATCCCACAAGCAAGCTTTAAAGGAGTCAGGTTGACACTCCCACTGTCTGTAGAACTCATCGACTTGGAGAATTTTACTAATCATGACTTATGTAATATAGGGCTCGTTTCATGAACCGTTTCACCTAAATGGTAGAGTCCTAAAGTCATCAGGATTAGGGGAGTTCTCATACATGCACATCTAAAGTAAACACATACCAGACAAGAACAAATAAAGAAGTGTTGCCTCAATTCGTTATTTTATTCAAAGATTGTCTGTGATTACAATAAGGAAAAGTATAAAGCAGATATACAATCGGCTTTCTAGGGCACTATTCCTAACAATCTCCCACTTGCCCGTCAAAGCCATTCTAAAGCTACTCTAAGTCCCATCTTCTGAAGATGACCTTGGAAAGCTTCTCGACTAAGGGGTTTAGTAAGTGGATCTGCCACGTTCTCTGCTGATGCGACCCTCTCAATTTGCACATCTTCTCTTTTGATAATATCACGGATTAGGTGATACTTCCTCATAATGTGCTTGGTCCGTTGGTGAGATCTTGGTTCTCTTGCTTGAGCAACCGCCCCAGTGTTGTCACAAAACACAGTAGTGGGGTCTTTCATGCTAGGAATAACATTCAATTCTTGAATGAAGTTTCTAATTTAAACACCTTCCTTAGCTGCAACATTTACAGCTAAGTATTCGGCCTCAGTGGTCGAATTTGCAGTGGTCATTTGCTTGGAACTCTCCCAACTCACTGCTCCGCCTTTTAGGCAGAAAATGTATCCTGACATTAACTTAAAATCATCTAAGTCAGATGCAAAGCTTGCTTCGCAGTATCCTTCGACAGTAAGATCTTTCTGACCTCTGTAAACTAAGAATAAATCCTTAGTACTTTTCAAGCACTTAAGAATATTCTTCACGGCAGCCCAGTGACCATCTCCAGGGTCAGATTGGAAACGACTTGTTACACTAAGTGCATAAGCCACATCCGGTCGAGTACATAACATTGCATACATTATGCTACCTATTGCTGATGCATAAGGTGTATGAGTCATTCTTTCCTTCTCAAGGTTAGTGTTAGGATACATCTTCTTAGAAAGACATGTTCCTACACTCATAAGAAGGTTCTTAACCTTTGGTGACTCCATATTGAATCTCTTCAATACTTTGTCATTGTACATCGACTGTGATAGTCCTACTAACCTTCTTGATCTATCTTGATAGATTTTAATTCCAATGATGTAGGCCGAATCACCAAGATCTTTCATGTCGAATTGGTTCGATAACGAGAACTTAGTCACTATCATGTCATCCTTCGAATTCCCAATAAGAAGGATGTCACCAACATAAAGTACTAAGAATTGAACTGAGGTCTCCAATTCCTTTCTATACACACATGATTCATTCGAAATCTGAATGAAGCCAAACACTTTGACTGATTCATCAAATCGAATGTTCCAATTCCTAGAAGCCTATTTCATTCCATAGATTGATCTTTGGAGTTTGCAAACCTTTTGCTCACTCCCTCTAAATGTGAAACCTATGGGCTGCTCTATATAAATGTCTTTATCAATGTCACCATTGAGAAAGGCAGTTTTCACATCCATTTGCTATATCTCATAGTCATAATATACAACAATGGCAAGCATGATCCGAATAGACGTTTGCATTGTAACTGGTGAAAAGGTTTCATCAAAGTCCACGCCGGGTCTTTAAGTGAATCCTTTTGCAACCAGTCTTGCTTTATAGGCTGCAATGCTTCCATCAACTCCAAGCTTTCTCTTAAAGATCCATTTGCAACCTATGGGTTTGACCCCATCAGGCAAATCTACCAAGGTCCAAACTTGGTTGGAGTTCATGGAATCCATTTCGGATTTCATGGCTTCTATCCACTGTTCAGAGTCAGAATCTGAAAGTGCCTCCTTATATGTTAGAGGATCATTATCCTTTTGAGAGATCTCATGGAAGAATCCAGACCATCTCTCCAGCTGTCTAGGAGTGCGTTCAGAACGCCTTAGAGGAGGATTTACGTGTGTATAGAAATTCGTGATTGGTTGTGGTTGATCAGAACGGGATATTTCTTCAGTTGGTGGCGTGGGGTCACTTTGTACTTCCTCTAATTCTATGATCTTGCCTTTTTTTTCTTTAAGGAACGGTTCCTCAAGAAAAGTAGCATTTCTGGAAACAAACACCTTTTACTCAGATTGATCATAGAAGTAGTATCCTATGGATTCCTTAGGATAACCTACAAAGTAGCATAAGTTAGAACAAGATTCTAACTTATCTCCCACTATCCTCTTCACGTAAGCAGGACAACCCCAAATTCTTAAGTAAGAATAACTAGGGATTTTACCATGCCACATTTCATAGGGCGTTTTAGGGACTGACTTAAAGGGAACTAGATTCAAAATCTTTGTTGCACTTTCTAGGGCATAACCCCAGAAAGAAGGTGGTAAGTCCGTGAAACTCATCATGGAATGAACCATATCAAGTAGAGTTCGATTCCTTCTCTCAGAAACTCCATTTAGTTGAGGAGTTCCCGGAGGTGTCCACTGGGAGATAATCCCATTATCTTTGAGATGATTAAGGAATTCCTCACTAAGATACTCGCCTCCTCGATCAGATCGAAGTGCTTTGATCTTGTGACCAGTTTGGTTCTCAACCTCATTTTGAAATTCTAGGAATTTCTCAAAAGCTTCACATTTGTACTTCATTAAGTATACATAACCATACCGACTAAAATCATCGGTAAAGGTTATAAAATACTGATGATTGTTTCTTGTGCTTACACTAAGCGATCCACAAACATCAGAATGGATCAAATCCAAGACCTCAGTGGCACGTTCCACAGTTCCTTTAAAAGGAACTTTGGACATCTTTCCTTTGAGACAGAATTCGCAAGAAGTTGACTCTTGAGTTCATTTTCAGAGAATGATCCTATAGTGTTTATCTTGCTAATTCTGTTCTTGGAAATGTGTCCTAATCTAGCGTGCCATAAGGGAGTTGAAACTTTATCATCTCTCTTATGTTTAGTTTCTCGTTGTATATTCATAATATTGATATTTTAATTTAGATAAAGTCCATTACTTAGAGTACCGATGTGAACGGAAGAGTTGTCCCATTTGATAAAATATTTACCATTCTTAATATAAGTTTCATAACCTTCACAATCTAAAATTGGAGCTGAAATTATATTACGAATAATGCTCGGTACATAAAGGACTTTATTTAAAATTAACTCAAAACTACCTAAATCTAATCTAATTGTGCCTAAAGCTCGAGCTTCAACATTTGAGTCATCGCCGATCTTCAAGACACATTCTCCTTCTTTGAGTTGTTGGACTTCATTTAGCATCTGTACATCATTACAGATATGAGCTCCACAACCGGTATCAAGTACCCAAGAACTAGAATTAATAGAAAGATTTATTTCAACGAGAAACATACCTTTCTTTAGAGTAGCCTTGTACTCTGGGTAGTTTCTCCTCCAATGTCCCGCTTTGCCACAATGGAAGCAGACATCCTCTTTCTGATCACGCTTATTCTTTTGGGCCTTCCCCTTCGAAATGCCACCAGTGGGCCTAAGGGGTTTCTTCTTCTTCTTTTGGGCTTTCTTACCCTTACCTTTAGTAGGCCCAGAAGAGGAAGATGGAGCATTCACCATCAGAACCTGATTGTCCTTCTTGATTGTGCTTTCAGCAGTCACAAACTAACTAATCAGCTCAGCTACAGTAGCACCAGCATGATTCATATTGAAGTTAAGGACAAATGGGTTGAATGATGGTGGGAGCGAGGCTAGCAACAAGTCCACTGAAAGCTCATCTTTCAGTTGCATGTCCATGGAAGCAAGTTTCTCAATAAGAGCGAGAAACTTGAGTCCATATTCATGGACACTTGAACCTTCCCTCATTCTCAAGTGGAACAATTCCTTTGAAGTGTTATACCTTGTAATACGTTCATGAGGGCGGTAAAGTTTCTCTAAGTGGTCGTAAATCTCCCAAGCAAATTCCATGGCCTCATGTTGCCTTTGCAAGTCCGGAGACATGTTAGCCAACATAAGGCAGCGGGCTTGGAGATTATCATCCTTCCACTTCTGGATCGCTTCTCGCTCGGCCCGAGTGGGAGCTTCCCCTTCGGGACTAGGCTCCCCTTCGAAGAGAACATAAGTTCTCCTCTCAGAATCTAAAATGATTTTTAGATTCCTCAGCCAATCAGAATAGTTGGGACTAATCAACTTGTTTGACTCGAGGATCGATACAAGAGGGTTTTTGGTTGCCATTTCAAAACACGTAGAGAATCACATAATCTCCGACCTAAATGGTAAAACAGAGAACTAGTGAGCATGCTGAATTATAACGATATACAAAAGATAAGGTCTTTAATCTGATGTAGCTCCTACTGTTTTTCGAAGATCTATAATTCCGAAAGATCTAAGAGGAACACGTTTCCCAATGGGTACTAAGATCCTAAGCATTTCACCTCGAACCCACGACTCGCGGACATTCTAAGTAAAACCCTAGGTAGGTACAACTTACCAATTCTAACACCTTTAGAACTCTTAGTAATTGTTTTTGCATCACCTATCTTTCAATATGGACCCACGACTCGTGCGACATCCATATTTACTTAGGCTTTAAGCTTGACCCATCAATCATAAGATCATGATCAAAACTTAGTTCGAACGACCCACGACTCGCGGACATCACCCTTGCCAAAATTGACCACGAAATATTGATCATTTAAAATGATCAATTAGGTAACTAAGAACTAATAAGCTCCACTAGTTATCCCACGACTCACGGACAATAACTAGCTTCACTTACTAAACTTAAAACCTATTGATGGAATGCTAGGAATTTAATTCAAAATTTACACCTCGAATTAAATACCTATTATTCGAAATTAGCTTAATATTTAACGGGAATTTTCGAAACAACCGGAGAGTTGTCCGGTTCGACCTCACCAACATATATGTTATCCATAATTAGTCTTGATTAATGCAAGTACAACTTAAATACATTTCACACAAGCACTTAGGAGATAATATGTCCTAGCATGATACTAACATGTGATGATCATGGGTTCTACCTATCTTATGCGTGATATGTGGGAGCCACTCCACAATCACAAGTTCTAATATACATGCCACATAAACAGTTTAAATCACATAAGGGAAAGCAGTAACAAAATACGAGCCCTATCTCTATTACATCTTCAATTGAGATTCCCCTCCCTAACATTTTGAGGGGTCTTCACTTATGGCCTCCTTGTTACTTGAATGTGGTCCATCTTACTCCATGGGTGCACTGTCTCCAAATGAAAATAAAAACCTCACCACCTATTCTACTCTCAAAAAAAGAAAAAGTTCTGAAAAGTAATAAGGCTCAATCTTCATATTGGCCTTAGCCAAATACATGGGGCATACCCCGGCCTCAAAACAGTAATATGGAAAGCCACATAATTAAATCACATAACAGTACGCACATAAGTGAGGCTCCAACCTCAATTGAAAGACGCAACTATAGAGCTCCAACCCCAATTTAAACCATCCATGTGCATAAATTAAAACCATACATAAGTCTAAACCCATGATCACCTAACATGCATAATTTACAAGAATTTAAATTTAACCAATAAATTAAAATTCTCGCTTTAAGCTCTAACAGCTTAAAACACGACTTAGATACAATTCTTGTTCAAGAGCCTTTTCTATAAAACCCGAAAAACAATAAACTAATAAAATTCCAATTAATTTCTGAAAATTAACAATTTTATTCTTTCAATATTTTCATAAAATAAAGTTTGCAATTTTCCCAAAATTTAAATCGCTTAATTTTTCAAAATCCCAATTTAAACAATTATTTCAAAAAATAATTCAAATTTAATAAAACAAAATTTTACAGAAAAATTAAATCGGGATTTCAAGGACCGAAAACACGAAAACACGAAATCCGGGCCCGGAACCGTCCGGAACGAGCAGCTGCTCACCGCGCAGCGTCGAGCGTGCCAGCCCTCGCGCGCCCTACGCAGCTCGTTGCTGCTCGCGTGTGGGTGATGCCGGGCGGGTGCTCCCGCGCGGTTGCGGGACAGGCTCGCGGCTGCGCGATGGTGGCGCGCGGCGTTGGGGCGTGCTACAAGTTGGCACGTTCCAACCTCTCGTGTTCGTTTCGTGTTTCGTTTCGTATCTCAGGTTTCACCAAAACCCGGTTCAATCCAAAATAAAAATACGATTTAAACAGATTTGAATTAAAACGGTTTTCAAAAACACAATTTAAGAAAACAGTTTCAGAAATTCAAGAAAAATTACTGTTTCGTAATTCAGGCTTTCTAAAAGAACTCATGAATACCTAATTCGCATCTAAGCCTAAGAATTTCTACCAAATTCAGTTAAGTGGAGACGAATCAGAAACACGATTAACGAGGTGGCTCTGATACCACTTGTTGGAAAATAGGAATCAGAAAGCAGCGGAAATTTAAAATTTTCCAACAAAAAGGATCGAAACTCGCAATCGCGAATCCGAATTCGTAGAGGTTAGAAACTTACTTTTCAATAATCTTTCTTGAAGCGTTTCAAGCCACCCAAGAATGCTCTTCTTGCGGCTTGATCCCCTCTCCTTGGTAAAGCTCGAATCTTCAAAACTTCTAACTTGAAGCTCTCTAGAGATAGTCCACCAACTTGACTACAATCTAACTAGTAAGGATGCTAGTTCTCTAGTTAGTGTTTAGGCTTAACCTAGGGTTTATTTTATCTTGGAGAAAGGATGGTGTTCAACACATGAACCAAAAGAATTCAATCACCCTCTAAGGGGAGCTCGAGCTCCCATATATATAGGAAGAGGGGGACACCGAACCTAGTCCTATTGGACTAAGGATTTGGTCTCTCTCTCTCTTATTACTTGATCATCAAGTAATTCCAAACTTTGACTTTGAATTCTAATTCAAATCAACTTTTAAGAGAGCTAAAAATATCCAAACTCCTTTTGGATAATATTATACTTTATTTATTAATAAATAAATAACTTATTTATCTAATTAATTAATTCATAATTAATTAAATAGATTAATTTCTCCAAAATAAGACTTTCCTTTTAATTCAAAATTAAACCAAAGTCTATTAAATAATTAACACATTAATTATTTAATGCACAAATAATTATACACGTGTGGTGCACACGTGTCCATGTATGACACGTGTCACTCACGTGACCCACACGTGTGTTTCACACGTGTGGAACCCTCTTGGCTCGATTAACTCGTTTAATCATTTCAAAGCCTCAACTCATGTAACCAAGTTGTTATGTGTGACCCTCTAGGTTCTCAATTTAATTAGCAGTGACCCTAATTAATTAATTCACTAATTAATTAATCAGTCCACAGATTAAACGACCATAGTCTAGCAACAGGTGTTTAACCCCTAGCTGAATTGGAATGTCTCGATTCGACAGAACCTTTAAGTCATTGATTCATGTGAGATACAATCCTCCTACTTACTATCTCTCAACCAAGATCTAGGGTAAGGGAATAATCAGAACCCTAATAATCTGGTCTTAAAGCTAAGTGCATTTCATATCCATTTGATCTCAATCCAAGAAACCCTTTTCTTGATGTCTTGATCTACTGCCTTGACTAAGGACTCCATATGGCATATGAATGACTTACACAATAAGAGATCACCTTGCAAATGCAAGTGTAGGTCCTTTCTTGATTATCATTCACTTTCATGAGTCACTTGTGCAGCCCCAGCACAAGCCTTGAATCAGTGGTCCAAGGCGACACCCTTTAAAGCTTATACCTAAGACTACAGAGTTAACTCACAAAGTGACATGGAACCTCAAGTCTAAGGATCAACTAATCACATCAATGATTCTTGAGATATTTCCTAATCTGGAAGTTTCCATTTACTGAAATAGAAACTTCCTTTCCCATTTAGGAATCTTCTCACACGGGGTACCTCAGTGAACGTACTTATGGAAGTAAGCACCCTCATGTATCACGCACTTATCAACTATACACTTTGCACCTCCATGAAACAAGGTGGTCCTTCTTAAGGGCGTGATCCCACAAGCAAGCCTTAGAGGAGTCAGGTTGACACTCCCACTGTCTGTAGGACTCATCGACTTGGAGTATTTTACTAATCATGACTTATGTGATATAGGGCTTGTTTCATGAACCATTTTACCTAAATGGTAGAGTCCTAAAGTCATTAGGATTAGGGGAGTTCTCATACATGCACAGCTAAAGTAAACGCATACCAAACAAGAGCATATAAAGAAGTGTTGTCTCAATTCGTTATTTTATTCAAACATTGTCTGTGATTACAATAAGGAAAAGTACAAAGCGGATATACAATCGGTTTTCTAGGGCACTATTCTTAACAGAATCAATATTGGTAGTGTAGAATTTAATCCCAAAGATATAATTAGTGATCCGAGGCTACGAAAACCTATTGAAAGTTATGATGTCCGCTTTAGAGATTACATTCGAAGAGAATATATATCTAAGGGAGACAACCAAAGACCTTGAAGGTGGAGTAATCAGGTTTTTTGTGATAGAGCAATTCAAATGGAGTCTTCCAGTTTAGAACTGAGGAGGGAAGTTTGTTAATGATAGAAGTAGCCATCAGGACAGATTCAGCCCAAAATTTGGTGGGTAATTTGGGTTGAAATAAAAGAGCTCTAGCAAGCTCAAGAAGATGTCTATGTTTTCTTTCTAGCCTCCCGTTCTGTTGTGGAGTGTAAGGAGTAGATCTTTGATGAACTATACTAAAGGATTGGAAAAGAGTTTGGCATTCTTGGTTCACGAATTCAGTTCCATTATCAGTTCTAACAGTTTTAACAGTTGATTGAAACTGTGTTTCCACATATTTGAAAAACTGTTTTAGGAGAGCTGGAATTTGAGTTTTATGAGTAAAGAGATAAGTCCAAATTGTCCTGGAATGATCATCAACAATTATAAGAAAATAATGAGCTCCTGTCATAGATTTTCAAGGATAAGGTCCCCAAGAATCGATATGGAGTAAATCAAAGTTATGTTCTGCATATGAAAGACTGGTGTAGAAGGAAGATCTTGGTTGCTTTGCTAAAGGGCATACATCACAACAAAAAGAAGAATCTGTGGAGCCATTTACGAAATCTAAATGAAACAGAGTAGTATGTGATGCATGGCCCAACCGTTTGTGCCAAAGAGAATAGGAATCGATAGAAGGTTTTTCAGAAGTCTGATTACAAGGAAATGTTATTGGATGATTATGAGCTACATACATTTGAATAGCTATAGGATCAAAACTAGTAGAGTTTAAGATGTAGAGCCTTTTATGCATCTTTCCCACAACAATTATTTCTCCAGTTCTATGGTTTTGCAAAAAACAATATTGAGGAAAGAAGGTAAAAGTATTTGAGGGATCAGTGGCAAGCTTATTAACTGATAAAAGGTTGCAATGAAAAGATGGTACAAACAAGACATCTTTTAGAGTAAGAAGGGGGTCTAATGTAATATTTCCAGAGAACTGAACAAATTTGTTACTTCCATCTGGTAATCGGATGTTTGCAGTATGTGGCAAGGTTTTAGAGTTTTGTAACAACTTGAAATCACAACACATATGATTCGAAGCGCCTGTGTCTACAATCCATGAACCCTTCGTGTTAGAAGCAATAGCACTAAGACCAAAATCAGTAGAAACGATACCTGCAAAATTAGCCATCTGAGCCATATGAACTGTCTCCGAGATGTTCCCAAATTTCAAGGCTTTCTGTACTACAACTTGTTTTTCCGTAATAAACCCCAATCTCAGCTTCGCTCCAAGATCGATTTTGACTCCCAAATTATTTCCATCCAATGTTGTCACCAATTTCACGCCTGAAAAGTCCGATGACCAAAAGTGCATCGAATCTTTGTTCACATTCACATTCTTCCCGTAGTAGCAACAAACACATTTCCAATTCCTAATCCAATCTTAAGTTCATTTGCCATTTCTGACTCCAAGCTTTACTCAATCCAACGCGTCGTTCAGAATTCACCAGGAAAAGAAGGCTCTAGATACCATGTAGAAATTTAAAGACAGAGTTTATGGAATTGTATTTTATTCAATTGGGCAGCAAACTGTAAATCCGCCATATATACATGAAGTATTTCTATCTAATTGACAGCTGGAAAAGAGAAGCTAAACTAACAGACCTAAAACGACATCGTTTAAGTAGAGGTGCAGTTTTAAGTAAAGGGCTAAACATAAGTTACACGTTTTCTGTTCTTTACATAAGCTGATTTAACTTAAAATTAGTGTCCATTTTTATTGAAGTGTCATACTCTCCGATCCACATGCGAAGCATCACCTAAAGAGATAGCCAAAATCTGCTCAACATCCGGCTGAATGAAATTTATCTCAACCCAGCTATTTATCCCACAAGTTACCATCAATGAGCCGTGCCCAGTAAATGAACCAATGGCATGAAGCTAAGAGGTGTTGGTGTTCGGAGTTTTTTTTGAAAGTTTTAATTAAACCCTATGTTAGTGTAAGTGTACATCAAAATTTATAGCATATAGTGTCGATCACTCAGGAAATGGGAAAACCAAGCAGTCGTTTCGTATTATTCTTTCACGTTATTTCTATGCTATGATTCTTTATAATGTTTTCCCTATTCTCCAAGTGAATCCACTTGAAATATAATCTTACTTTTTTAAAATATAACGTCGGATTTTATCCTATAACTGAAAATCTTTAGCATTAGTTGACAATCTTATAACTCATTACCTTTATAACTGAAAATTTTAAGCATTAATTGACGATCTTATAACTCATATTATATTTATATTATGATCCTATATATATCAGAAAATCTTTAGCATGCATTGACAATTCGTGCCACATTATCCTAAAATACAAAATCATTATTAACCTATATAAATAAGCATTCCCTGACACGAAAAATTACTTACAAAAATTATAATAAACCATCTCGGCATCGAGAAAAGAAAGCCAAAATGGAGCAGAAAGCTGCAAAACTTTTCATGACAATGGTAATTGTGATGTTGTCTATATCTGTAAAAGCTTTTAAAAATGTAGAAGCTGAAGGTCCGCTATCCAAATGTTTTGCAATCTGCGACAAGTACTGCTTCGGTAATCCAGATGAGGATTGCTTCCAGACTTGTGCGGCAACATTTTGCCCGCCTAAAAAGGTCGATTCAACTATATCACATTCACCAAATGCACCAAAATAAAGGTTTAGTTCTTTGTCTTAAATTTTCTATCTTTTTTTTTTCTCAAGAAATTCTCTTAATTACTTCGATAATGGTTAATTATTGAAGGGAAAATCAATATTTGCCCAATTTAATTTAGTTGGTCTAAATATACTTGGAACTTTTAGTTAAAATTTTCAGAAGATATAAACCATTGTCCCTGTATAATTTTTTCCTGTCGTAGCTTTTATTTTTCTTTTATCTTATTTCTTCTTCTTCCCCAAGTATCGTTCACCTATCCGATTAGGGGTGGTTTCTGTAATTACGAGAACCTCAAGGGATCTAAATGTATTTAGGCCAAAGTTGTGGGGCACCATGAATAATTATCTATACTATTATATTAAGGGAGACATTCAGGTGGAAATTGTTTTGGTCTCTTGGTATTACGAAAAATCTCAACCCATGTGAAATTATAATCAATCTCAAACACGTTTCTTTTAATTTTTAATTTTATTTGATTTAAAAATATTTCACTATATATAAAATTCTAACCAATTTCAAATATGTCTCTTTTTCTTTTTAATTTTATTTGATTTAAAATAAAAATTTTAAAAGGTTCAAATTTTTATATTTAACCAATGTATTTTCAATAATAATAACTTTTTTATTTTTAATTGAGTGTGCAAGAGTTATTACTTTGAATATATATAGTTGTGTATATACACTAATATGGCTCCATCTTTTTTTTTATCATTGCAGCTTATGCAGATGAAATGTTGAGCTGCGTGCATCGATGCTTTGTCAAGATAATGTAGTAGATGTTTATGAATATATATATATATATATATATATATATATATATATGTATGTGTACTTTATATTGAGTAATATAATGATAATGGAAGTTAATTTTTTATTTTCTTTCCAACTTCGTGGATTTGTATTATTGATATTTGACTATTTGAATTATAGTCGAGGTTGTCGTCGTCGACATGGAAAACATGCCGAACAATAGGAGGTTATCTCTAATTGTAGAAGGTTATCTATTATTTAGGAATCTCAAAGGAATCTAGATGTTTACCACAGAATAAAACTAAAAAAAGAAAAAAGCCATTTATTTTATTAATAAAATTTATGTACTAATCCACTTGTAAGTTGTAAGAGAAACGATGTTACATAAGATTTTTCTTCCATTAATTTGTTAAATCAATGTCTGTTTATAAAAGGAAAAAAATAAATCAATTTATACATAACCATGATCGAGGAGATTTAACAAATTATATGATGGGATATATATATATATATATTTTTTAAAAGGAAACGGTCAGCGAGACCGTGAGGTTTTTAAGGAGGTCATATGATGGGATATATAACATCAAATAATTCTCTCCATAAAATGGACGAAGTACTTCAACAACGAAACAAATTATCATTAACTAGAAAGTCTCCATAAAATTCACATTCTTTGCTTTTTCTAATTCATGAAACCCTATGTTGCACGGATACGATACGGTGATATAATTTATTTTTTTTCATAGCCTAACAAGTAGTTGGCAAATATTACATCAAACGACTATAACATATACTCTCGAACGTTCACACACGTTTTACCTGTTCCGAAAGATGGGGCGTTACAGGTGGCTAGATTGTCCTATCCAATTTCGAAGAAGACACGAGCGCGATATGTAAAGTCCTTCAAGTTTGAGGCTGCCTGGCTTCGGGATACTCAATCTGAGGAAACTGTGAAAGAAAATTAGAATAGTATAGCTTAGGGTAATAACTCAGAAATCGCATGGCGTAAGATTGAGCAGTACCAAATGGATTTGTCAGTCTGGTCGATGAATAAGTTTGAAAGTCCAAAAGATCACATTAGAAAGATGAAGGACAAACTTCGGGAAATTAGAGGGGGGTTGATCACGACCGAGAGTAAAGCGATCAAGAATTCCCTTCGGGGTAAGATATCCGAATGGTATGCGAGAGAAGAAGCTTGGTGGAGACAACGTGCGAAAGCCCATTGGATGATAGAAGGAGACCGAAATACATGATATTTTTTCTCCAAAATAAAAAATAGAGAGGAAAAAAATAAAATTAAGGAGTTGCTAGATGGGGACGGTATTCTGCTTACCAAACCCGAAGAGATTCAGAAAGTGGTGGAGGCTTATTTCGAACAGATTTTCAAGTCTAATCTGACTCCAGTTGAGGATATGGATAGTATATTGGTACATCTGCTACATAAGGTGACTCCAGAAATGAATGAGATGCTTATCACACCGTATTCTCCGTTGGAAATCGAGAAAGCATAGAAATCTATATCCCCTCTCAAGGCCTCTGGGCCGGATGGTATGCCTCCCATCTTTTTCCAAAAATTCTGGAGTTTTAATTCTGGTGATATTATTAACTATACTATTGAATTTTTAAAGAATGGGCGCTTTGATAAGACTATGCATGCTACTAATATCGTGCTTATTTCAAAAATTGAGAATCCTAAAAGCATGTCCGATCTTCTCCCCATTAGCCTCTGCAACGCTATATAAAATTACTTCTAAAGCTATCTCTACTCGTCTTAACTGATTTTGAAAACTGTGATTTCTCCTACCTAGAGCGCTTTTGTCCCAGGTAAGCTTATTACTGATAATGTTTTGTGTGTGTTTGAAGTGAATCACTTTATTAAACATAGAAAGCAGGGTTCAGAGGGTTTTTTTGGCTCTCAAACTAGATATAAAGTGTATGACCGGATGGAATGACGATTCTTGGAGTGTACTATGTTGAGGTTAGGTTTTCATTTATTTTGTTCATTTAATCACCCATTGTATCTCTTTAGTTAACTATTCTTTTGTCCTTAATGATACATGTTTGGGGAAGTTATCTCCGGGTCGTGGCCTTAGACAAGGCGACCTTTTGTCTCCTTATTTGCTTTTTATTTATGCAGAAGTCTTGAGTTGCTTGTTGGAGAAGGTGGGGTGCAAATCTGTAGGGAGGTGCCATCAATTTCACATTTACTATTTACTGATGATACGATGGTATTCAGTAGAGCCTCGAGAGATGTAGTGGAGGGGATCCTGGATGTTTTGAAAAAGTATGGTGATGTTTCCGGACAGCTGATCAATTATGAGAAATCCACAATCGTGTTCAGTCCGAATGATGAGAGGGGTCGGGTGAAGGATCTGCTAGGCAGATTAGGCGTAAGGGTGGTAGAGAAACACGATAAATACCTTGGCCTCCCGGCTATGGTAGGAAAATCAAAAAAAGGAGGTTTTTGCAAGTATTCGGGACCGTATATGGAAAAGGGTACAGGGGTGGGGAGACAAGAAAATATCGCAGGCAGGCTGGGAAATTTTGATCAAAGCTATTGTCCAAGCGATACCGTCGTATGCAATGAGTTGCTTTAAACTCCCGAAAACTTACTGCGGGAGATTTCTTAGTTGTTGGCTAGGTTTTGGTGGAGCGAAAAGAAGGAAAGTAAGATACATTGGATTAGTTGGGATAAATTGTGTGTTCCCAAAGGAGAGGGAGGAATGGGGTTCCGCAACTTGAAAGCTTTTAACTAGGCACTATTGGTGAAGTACGGCTGGCACCTAGTTACCAAACCACAGGCCTTGCTCACCAGGCTATTGAGAGCAAGATATTTCGCTGGGGGCAATTTCTTTGAGGCAAGCTTGAAAGCTAATCCGTCTCTAACTTGGCGTAGCATTTGGAGTGCACGGAGGTTTCTTGAGAAGGGCGTAAGGTGGAGAGTAGGAAACGGGGTGTGTATCCAGGTTTGGGAGGACAAGTCGTTGCCTTGTCCTTCTCGATTCCAGCCTTTATTCTATCGGCCGGAGGGGTCCAGGAGCCTGGTTTACTTGAAGCAACTGATTACCGAAGAGGGCAGATAGGATGAAGATCTGGTCTGAGATACTTTTATTACAGCTGATGTCGAGGTCGTTCTCTCAATTGCACTAAGTTGCTCTGGATCTACTGATCGTCGTATTTGGCACTATAATAAGAATGGCCCATTTTCAGTTAAGAGTGCTTATATGGTGGCCTTGGAGACACAAAGACAAAAGTATGGAAGCGGGGAGTCTTCAAATAGGCGTTCGTGGAAGGCGCTGTGGATAGAAAAGTGGCACCTAAAATTAAGGTGTTCACTTAGAGATTGTGTTGTGAAGCGCTGCCGGTAGGGACGGATTTGGCAAGGAGGAGGTGTCAGAAAAAGGTGGTATGTCCGTGGTGTAGGGTGGAGGACAAGAATCTGGAACATGTTTTTCTTCGTTGTAGCTTTGTACGACAATTCTGGGCCTGCATAGTCTTCCTTGGGTTGTGATTTCGCAATGGAGAGGTGGAGGTGAGGATTGGGTTCGCTTTGTATTGGAGAGTTTGGGCGCTGATGATGGAGATCGGTTCTTAGTTTCGGTGTGGGCGGTGTGGAGGAATAAGAATAAAGAATGGTCGGCGAGGAAAGGTTTGGATGAGGGCAGCATAAGTCGACGAGCAGAAGTGGCACCGGAAATGGCCACATTAGCAGCCACCTGGAAAAATCCTCCGTCGGGCGTTTTGAAGATCAATGTAGACGGGGCACTTTTTGAGGAGTCTGGAGAGGTTGGGTGGGGTGTTGTAGTTTGCGATGCGACGAGATAGTGTTTAGCCTGGAGCACCTATCGATCTAAGGGTACTTTGGAGGTGGAGGTGGTGGAAGGTATGGTGATGAGGGAGGCGGCGGTCCTGGCTCAACGGAAAGGGTATAATAGTGTTATGTTGGAGAGTGAATGCATATCATTAGTACGGAAACTGCAGGATAAGGAAGAAGATATGTCGAGTATAGGCCCAATAATTCATGATATCCGGGCAGCTCTTCGTCGGACTTGTATGGCTTCCTTTTCCTTTGTGCGTCGGGAGGGGAATAAAGTGGCTCACAAATTGGCCCGTCTCGGGTTGAATTCTTATGGGGATTTTGATCTCCCTGATGCTGCTAGGACTTTACTAGAGGATTACATTAGAACTCTGTAATCGTCCTTTCCTTCAAAGAAAAAAAAAATTGGATGAAGTACTTTAACAATGAAAAAAATTATCAATAACTGGAAACTATCCCTAAAATTAACATTCTTTGCTTTTTCTAATTCATAAAACCCTATGTTGCATGGATACGGTTACAGCGACACGAATTTCTTTTAAAATTTTAGGACACACAAGATTTGATTTTGACAAGATCGCATGTGGCATGTTCAAACCCCCCTTATCTCTGTGAGGTACAATATAAGTTATTCATAAATACTCGTTGAGCGCAAAAACATTCTCGACCTTACAGTGAGGATCCCTCAACCTAAAATTGTTGGCTACTCCCCGAAATTACCCTGTCGGTAAGTTCCTTTGTGTCATTGGAGATTGGAATAGGAGGTTTGAAATGAATCCTCATCCTATGATGGGAACATCAATCTTGTGCTAATGCCTTTGAAAGAACCTGAGTTGCTTTCTAACCGGTCAAGCGGAGTGCTTTCTATTGCCTGAGGTCTGGAAGGAATCTAATTCTTTGTAAAAAATTCTTCTTATAAAAATAAAATCACTTCATAAAAACACATAATTATCATGACAACATGCTCGGCTAATAAACAGAATAACAAATCAGAAAATTAACGAATAATTACATAGCAGTATAATCTGAACAGATAGACCATATGATAAGACTGGGAATGAATGATAGATTTCATACAATCTTAATCAACAAATCTATAGATTTCACAGAATCTTAATCAACAGATTTAGCATGAAACTTTAGTAGATTAACAAATAATCTCAGCATAATCTCATAACGAATAATCTCAGCATAATCTCACAAGCAAATTAACACATAATTTTGTTGGAGCCCCCAAATCTCACAAGCAAATTAACACATAATTTTGTTGGAGCCCCCAAATCTTTAGTATCTGATGATGGACTACGTAGGACGGTAGGAGAGTTTTCTATGGTTACGCTGTGCTATTCTTGTATATCTTTTGTATCTGTTATCTCACAAATAACGTATATACTAGTAATTACGCACACTTTATGCATGTACAGAGAAAAAATATTATTTTTTAATAGAAATTTAATAATTGTATATTAATAGGAAATAGTTAAAATATAAAGGGAAAATCTTTGAATAGTACCAAAAAGTTGAAAAAATTCCTTTTAGGTCCCCAATTTTGAAAAAGTTCCCATTCAATCCCTAATTGAAAAACAAAATTCCTTTTAGGTCCCCACAAATAGTACAGGTTCGTACATTGTCTTTAGGAATTGCGTACATTTTTGAGGAAATTGCGTATAAAAATCCCGGAATCTCGTATATACGAGATTCCGGGATTTTTATACGCAATTCCCTAAAAAATGTACGCAATTCCTGAATTATTATACAACCTTGGGGAGTGAAAAGAAATTTTGTTTTTCAATTGGGGAGTGAACAGGAACTTTTTCAAAATTGGGGAGTGATAAGAAAATTCAGTTTACACTTGGGGATTTTTGAGGAATTGTCCGAAAATAAATATTAAACTAAAAAATATAAAAATGAGAATAAAAATGAGGTGACAGAAAAGTAGAAATAATAGAGAAAAATAAATAAATTAAAAAAAAATTAGAGACCAAGTCCAAGAGACCAGCCTCTCGTGCTTATACATATATATATCAGAGTTAAGTGTGTGTGTTTGCTTGAAATTGTTACCAATACGAAATAACAAAGTACTACAATAATGAAAATATGCAAAGTAAATGATATAGCTATTTATCTAGGTTCAGTGCGAAAACCTACGTCCTATCCCCAAGTTTTCACTTAGGAGTTAAAACATGTTCCATTCAAATATATTGGTACAAGTACAATAAAGTTTCAGGAGTAAAACAGTAAAACCAGAGAGTTAGAAAAACTCTCTTGATATAATATAACCAATCACCAATATATCTTGGCAATAAGATAGTGTAACTCGTTCTTGCGGTAGTATCGCGACCACTCAGCTTCCACAACCTCGTTGTAGTACGTTTAGCGTCACTCATACCTAGTTGGAATTAGCTATCGATCGACTAGTTCTACGACCCAGCAACCCTGCACAACTTAACTTGCTCCAAGTAATTCTTGAGCTTAAGTTCGATCTCTTCACCTCCGAAGTCCCTCGAGATAACAAACAAGCAAATAAGAATTAGAAAAAAACACCAAACCGTATTTTTTTTTTTAAAGGAAACCGGCCAGAGAGACCATAGGGTTATTTGCATATAAGCAACCGAAAGCCCAAGCGTACAAGCATAAGACCATGATCCAGAATCAATAATCGAAAAAACACAAAAACCTTATATGAAACTCATTATGTTGGTTTAACACTCTTTTTCTTCCTTCTGATTTATCACGAGTTTTTCTTTCATAAATACATGTAACACTACGACTATAATGTGTAAAATTAAGGAATGAGCCATTTAAGGTTGATTCTGGTACAAAAGGAAAAATTTCAGCGAATCTCCAAACGAATTGATATCAAAATATATGGAAAGATGCCCAAACATATTAAGTATCTTAAAAGTATCAAAACATACCATTTACTTTTTTTATAATTTACATAATTATTAATTTATCATATGTGAAGTTGTGAACCCACTTGAAATATAATCTTACTTTTCATAATTTATATCATTATCAATTTATTACATGATTACACGTATTGTTTTCAAAATGATTTATAATTAATAAGTGCTTTTAATAAGAAAAGAAAAAAGAAATGTACCATATATCATGAGGATCATAAATATAATAACTACACAACGTCGGATTTTATCCTATAACTCAGAATCTTTAGCATTAACTGACAATTTTATAACACACACTATATTTATAACTGAAAATCTTTAGCATTAATTGACTATCTTATAACTTATATTATATTTATATTATGACGTTACGTAGTTAACTTTTTATATTTATGATCCCGAAGTCTTTTTTTTATCCTATATATTACCGAAAATCTTTAGCATTCATTGACAATTTGTGCCACATTATCCTACAATACAAAAACATTATTGATCTATATAAAAAAGCATTCACTGTCCGAAAAATTACTTAAAAAATTAAAATAAACCTCCTCCACGTCGAGAAAGAAAGCCAAAATGGAGCAGAAGGGTGCAAAACTTTTCATGATAATGGCAATTGTAGTGTTGTCTATGTCTGCAAAAACTTTAAAAAATGTAGAAGCTGACATTACGCCAGCGGAATGTCCTAATTTTTGCAGGGACTACTGCTCATCAAGTGGTCAAGATTATTCAGAATGCATCGAGAATTGTAGGGAAATATTTTGCAACATCCTTCCTAAAAAAGTCGATTCAACTATATCACATTCACAAAATGCAACAAAATAAAGGTTTAGTTCTTTATCTTAAATTTTCTATCTTTTATTTTTCTATTTGCCCATTTTAATTTAGTTGGTCTATATATACTTGGATC
Organism: Lantana camara; assembly: GCA_037501455.1. Classification (NCBI taxonomy): domain Eukaryota; kingdom Viridiplantae; phylum Streptophyta; class Magnoliopsida; order Lamiales; family Verbenaceae; genus Lantana; species Lantana camara. Next base: position 32,894,262 of record CM074859.1, on the reverse strand, counting down.
TTTAGTTAAAGTTTTCACAAAATATAAACCATCGTCCTTGTATAATTTATTCTGGTTCTAGTTTTTATTTTTCTTTTACCTTATTTCTTCTTCTTCTTCTTCCCAAATATCATTAACCTATTATCTATCCGACCAGGGGTGGTTTCTATAATTAAGAATACTTCAAGGGATCAAAATGTATTTAGGCCAAAGTTGTGGGGCTCCGTGTATAATTATCCTGCAAAATTAATTGTTTATCTATATCTATACTATATATTATATTAAGTGAGAACCGTTTTGGTCTCTTGGACTCTAAAATTATTTCCTTTTTCTATTAGTGTGTATTTGTCCTTAACTTCTTCTTTTTTCTCTCACCTTATTCCATTTTTTAAAATTATATCTTTATTCTTTTTTCATATTTTTCTGATTTCTATTTTATATTATCTTTTATAATTTTAATTTTATTAAAAATAATTATAAAATAAATATTAACATAAAATTTTTAATTTAATACATATTTAAATGATAAAAATTTATTATTTGCACACATATAAAGTGTGCGTGGATTACTTAGACACTAGTCTATACCTTATTATTAAGCGCTAGAGGCAAAGGTGGTCTCTTCGACTTAGTCTCTAATTTTATTTATTTAATTTATTTTCTTATTGATCCATTATTCCTACTTTTTTCTCATCCCACTTTTATTTTCATTTTTATTTTTTACTTATTTTTTAATTTATAGTTTAACTATTTTATATTAATATACAGTTATTAAATTTACATTAAGAAATAATTAAATTTAATATATTTAAATAATAATAATTTTTCTTTACACACGCATAGAGTGTGCCGAATTACTAATTATCTATACTATTATATTAAGTGAGAGAGACAGATAATAACCGTTTTGGTCTCTTGGACTTTTTTTTTTTTATATTCTTTTTATCTGCTTTGTTTTCTTATGTTTTTCTCTTCTATTTTCTTTTCATTTATTTATTTGTTTTACCACTTCAATAACTTTCTATTAACTTCTCTTTTCTTTTCTCTCTCTCTTTCTTTTTTCTAAGAACTTCTCTTACCTCATTTCAATTTTTTTCTTTTCTTTTTCTATATAATTTTTATTTTTTTTCTCCTCATATTTTAATTTTCTTAAATCATATAACATTATCCTATACTATTTATTTATCATAATTTTATAATTATAAAATACATATTAATATAAAAATTAATTTTAATATATTTAGATAATTATAAATTTGCACACGCGTAGAGTGTGTCAGGTTACTAGTTATTATATTAAGAGAGAGACCCAGGTAGAAACTGTTTGGGTCTTTGGTATTTTCTTTTTCTTTTTAAATTCGTTTTAACTTATTTGCTATAAGAAAAAATCTCATCCAAGTAAAATCCTAACTAATTTCAAACAAGTCTCTTTCGATCTTGCCAACAAGGGTTGGTCAAGTAGTCTGAGAGTTCTTTCTCGAAGGCAAGGTCTTGGGTTCGAATCTCTTTGACCACTTGGAGTGTGTATGTTTAAAAAAAAAAAAAAAACAAAGTCTCTTTTGATCTTTAATTTTATTTTAATTTATTTTATTTTATTTAAAAAATATTCCACCCAACACAAAACCCTAATCAATTTCAAACGTTCTTTTTCTTTTTAATTTTATATTAATTTATTTGATTTAGAAATAAAATTTGGAAAGATTTTTTGGGTTTTTATATTTAACCAATGTATTTTTAATAATAACTAGTGAAAAGAACGTGCGTTGCACGTTTAACCTTTAGTTTATTTAAATAAGATTGGTTATTATATGTATTAAATAAATTAAGGTACTAAAAGTATTCACATTATGTTTTTTGTTTTTTCTCCCGATACGTGTTCAATCCAAGTTTTCCAAAGTTCGTGGAGTATATTTCACTAATAAAAAATCAAAATTTTCATGGGTGCTTTTCAATATCCTCCGTCATCCATTTCACCACCATGTTCGAATCAATCTCCACATTATTCTTTGAGAAGTGTCCTCTTCCAAGCTAATATCAAATCCCTCATGTAAATCCAATAACTCTGCCACATTTATTGAATCTTTACGAAGATTCATAGTATATCCTAGCACTCATCTTTCGTTGTTATCTTGAATGACCTCCCTAACCAAATCCCTTAGCAAATTTATTCCACGACTACTCAACGAATATTTTATTTTGCTTGTGTCTTTTGTCCTCACTGATTAGTATTGAGGCATCAGATAACTCTTTTATGTGGCGAAAAATGACGCTCTTAGACTTCACAATATTCTGATAGCTCCATCAGTTTCGTGCTTTCTAAAAATTTCAAAGCGTCAAAATTAAGATAATTCACTCTGAACATTCTGGTAATACGCCGCTTTGAATTTTGCTATTAAAGCTCTCTTTGAGCTCGTTCGACCCTCACAATCCATGAATATCAGTCTATGCATTAACAATCTTTTCCCACACCCAGAGTGCCAACAGATGACTTCTCAACATGCGGTCCAGATATTCACATCCTGTGCAACATGTACATACATTACATCCCCCAAACTTTCAGTCATACTTCAGTACATTTATGAGCAAGCTATTATGTTGGCAAAGCCACAAGAAAATTTTGAACTTCTGGGCCAAGCGATTTTCAAGTCCATCTCCGATTTTAACATATGCCTCATCTTCCATAAACAGACTATAGATAGTTTTATAGGAAAATTTATTGTTAACCGACCCAATAGAGAGTTTCTAATCTCCATTATCATGCATCGCAATTGGGACGATAAGAATCTTAGTCATCTCTTTCTTGGGCAGTACTATTTTCAGCTTATTAAGGTTCTAGTTTTTATCCGTGCTAATGAAATTACATACCATAATTAAGTTCTTTATCATTCTCATTAATTAATGTTATCTGCAATGATTTTGGTGAGTTTTCCTTGTGATAATCATCTATCATTCCATCAAGACACCTATTCCATAAATGGTTCCACCATCTGAGTGCTTCTATCAATCCCCTTCCATGTTCGAGAAGCTATAAGTTGAGGCATGTGTCCAATCACACATAAGGTGCGAACAATACATGTGATTTGCTGAAGTTCAATTTGAGAGCCGATGTCTTGCAAAACACCTCAACCACACACCGGATGCACATCGCTCCATCCATAGTAGATTTGCAAATCAAGTGAGAGATGTGAGGGTCTTTCTGACATACCATAATTGACTTTCAATGTCCGATTGAAATGGCCTTCTCAATCATATATGAAATGCCCCAACCACACTTTAAATACATTTTGTTCCATCTACAGTAGTTTGTTGGAAAACACGAATCAGAAAGCAGCGGAATTTAAAAAATTTTCCCAACAAAAGGATCTTGGACTCGCAATCGTGTAACCAAATTCGAAGGAATTAAGAAACTTATTTTTCTTTTGTTCTTTCTTGAAGCGTTTCAAGCCACCCAAGAACGCTCTTCTCGCGGCTTGATCCCCTCTCCTTGGTAAAGCTTGAATCTTCAAACTTCTAACTTGAAGTCTCTAGAGAAAGTCCACCAACTTGATCACAATCTAACTAGTAAGGATGCTAGTTCTCTAGTTAGTGTTTAGGCTTAACCTAGGGTTTTATTTAATCTTGGAGAAAGGAAAGTGTTCAACGCATGAACCAAAAGAATTGTCAATTAGCTCTAAAGGGGAGCATGAGCTCCCCTATATATAGGAAAAGAGAGAGGGGCGCCGATCCTAATCCTTGTTGGGCAAGGATTTGGTTCCTCTCTCTCCTATTACTTGATCATCAAGTATTTTCCAACTTTGTCTTTGAATTCTAATTCAAGTCAACTTTTAAGAGAGCTAAAAATATCCAAACTATTTTTGGATAATTTTATACTTTATTTATTTAAAATAAATAACTTATTTTATCATCTAATTAATTAATTCGTAATTAATTAACTAGATTATTTTCTCCAAAATAAGACTTTCTTTTTAATTCAAAATTAAACCAAAGTCTATTAAATAATTAACACATTTAATTATTTATTACATATATATATAATATATATATATTCACACGTGTGTGACACATGTCACAGTGACACGTGTCACTCACGTGAGCCACACGTGTGATTTCACACGTGTGGAACCCTCTTGGCCCGATTAACTCGTTTAATCATTTTCAAGCCTCAACTCATGTAACCAAGTTGTTGTGTGTGACCCTCTAGGTTCTCAATTCAATTAGTAGTGACCCTAATTAATTAATTCACTAATCAATTAATCAGTCCACAGATTAAACGACCATAGTCTAGCAACAGGTGTTTAACCCCTAGCTGAATTGGAATGTTCGGATTCGATAGAACCTTTAAGTCATTGATTCATGTGAGATACAATCCTCCTACTTACTATCTCTCAACCAAGATCTAAGGGCAAGGGAATAATCAGAACCCTAATAATCCGGTCTTAAAGCTAAGTGCATTTCATATCAATTTGATCTCAATCCAAGAAACCCTTTTCTTGATGTCTTGATCTACTGCCTTGGCCAAGGACTCCATATGGCATATGAATGACTTACACAATAAGAGATCACCTTGAAAATGCAAGTGTAGGTCCTATCATTCACTTTCATGAATCACTTGTGCAGCCCCAGCATAAGCCTTGAATCAGTTGTCTAAGGCGACACCCTTTAAAGCTTATACCTAAGACTGCAGAGTTAACTCATAAAGTGACAAGGAACCTCAAGTCCAAGGATCAATTAATTACATCAATGAGTCGTGAGATATTTCGTAATCTGGAAGTTTCCATTTCCTGAAATAGAAACTTCCTTTCCCATTTAGGAATGCTCTCACACGGGGCACCTCAGTGAACTTACTTATTAAAGTAAGCACCCTCATGTATCACGTACGTATCAACTATACACTTTGCACCTCCATGAAACAAGGTGGTCCTTCTTAAGGGCGTGATCCCACAAGCAAGCCTTAGAGGAGTCAGGTTGACACTCCCACTGTCTGTAGGACTCATCGGCTTGGAGTATTTTACTAATCATGACTTATGTGATATAAGGCTCATTTCATGAACCATTTCACCTAAATGGTAGAGTCCTAAAGTCATCAGGATTAGGGGAGTTCTCATACATGCACAACTAAAGTAAACGCATACCAAACAAGAGCATATAAAGAAGTGTTGCCTCAATTCGTTATTTCATTCAAAGATTGTCTGTGATTACAATAAGGAAAAGTACAAAGCGGATATATAATCGGCTTTCTAGGGCACTATTCCTAACAATCTCCCACTTGCCCGTCAAAGCCATTCTAAAGCTACTCTAAGTCACATCTTCTGAAGATAACCTTGGAAAGCTTCTCGACTAAGGGGTTTAGTAAGTGGATCTGCCACGTTCTCTGCTGATGTGACCCTCTCGATTTGCACATCTCCTCTTTTGATAATATCACGGATTAGGTGATACTTCCTCATAATATGCTTGGTCCGTTGGTGAGATCTTGGTTCTCTTGCTTGAGCAACCGCCCCAGTGTTGTCACAAAACACAGTAATGGGGTCTTTCATGCTAGGAACAACATTCAACTCTTGAATGAAGTTTCTAATCCAAACACCTTCCTTAGCTGCATCATTTGCAGCTAAGTATTCGGCCTCAGTGGTCGAATCTGCAGTGGTTGTTTGCTTGGAACTCTTTCAACTCACTGCTCCGCCGTTTAGGCAGAAAATGTATCCTGACATTGACTTAAAATCATCTAAGTCTGATGCAAAGCTTGCATCGCAGTATCCTTCGACAGTAAGATCTTTCTGACCTCCGTAAACTAAGAATAATTCTTTAGTACTTTTCAAGTACTTAAGAATATTCTTCTTGGCAGCCCAGTGACCATCTCCAGGGTCAGATTGGAAACGACTTGTCACACTAAGTGCATAAGCCACATCTGGTCGAGTACATAACATTGCATACATTATGCTACCTATTGCTGACGTATAAGGTGTATGAGTCATTCTCTCCTTCTCAAGGTTAGTCTTAGGACACATCTTCTTTGAAAGACATGTTCCTACACTCATAGGAAGGTTCTTAACCTTTGCTGACTCCATATGGAATCTCTTCAATACTTTGTCAATGTACATCGACTGTGATAGTCCTATTAACCTTCTAGATCTATCTCTATAGATTTTGATTCCAAGGATATAGGACGCATTACTAAGATCTTTCATCTCGAATTGGTTCGATAACCATAACTTAGTCACTTTCATGTCATCCTTTGAATTCCCAATAAGAAGGATGTCATCAACATAAAGTACTAAGAATTGCATTGAGGTCTCCAATTCCTTTCTATACACACATGATTCATTCGAAATTTGCATGAAGCCAAACGCTTTGATTGATTCATCAAATCGAATGTTCCAATTCCTAGAAGCCTGTTTCAATCCATAGATTGATCTTTGGAGTTTGCAAACCTTTTGCTCACTCCCACTGAATGTGAAACCTATGGGTTGCTCCATATAAATGTCTTTGTCAATGTCACCATTGAGAAAGGCAGTTTTCACATCCATTTGCCATATCTCATAGTCATAATATGCAGCAATGGCAAGCATGATTCGAATGGACTTTTGCATTGCAACTGGTGAAAAGGTTTCGTCAAAGTCCACACCGGGTCTTTGAGTGAATCCTTTTGCAACCAGTCTTGCTTTGTAGGATGCAATGCTTCCATCAACTCCAAGCTTTCTCTTAAAGATCCATTTGCAACCTATGGGTTTGACCCCATCAGGCAAATCTACCAAGGTCCAAACTTGGATGGAGTTCATGGAATCCATTTCGGAGTTCATGGCTTCTATCCACTGTTCAGAGTCAGAATCTGAAAGTGCCTCCTCATATGTTGAAGGATCATTATCCTTTTGAGAGATTTCATGGAAGAATCCATACCATCTCTCCGGCTGTCTAGGAGTGCGTTCAGAACGCCTTAGAGGAGGATTTACATGTGTATCGAAATTTGTGATTGGTTGTGGTTGATCAGTAGGGGACGTTTCTTCAGTGGGTGGCGTGGGGTTACTTTGTACTTCTTCTAATTCTATGATCTTGCCTTTCTTTTCTTTAAGGAACGATTCCTCAAGAAAAGTGGCATTTCTGGAAACAAACACCTTTTGCTCAGATTGATCATAGAAGTAGTATCCTATGGATTCCTTAGGATAACCTACAAAGTAGCATAAGTTAGAACGAGATTCTAACTTATCTCCCACTGTCCTCTTCACGTAAGCAGGACAACCCCAAATTCTTAAGTAAGAATAACTAGGGATTTTACCATGCCACATTTCATAGGGCGTTTTGGGGACTGACTTAGAGGGAACTAGATTCAGAATCTTTGCTGCACTTTCTAGGGCATAACCCCAGAAAGAAGGTGGTAAGTCAGTGAAACTCATCATGGAACGAACCATATCAAGTAGGGTTCGATTCCTTCTCTCAGAAACTCCATTAAGCTGAGGAGTTCCCAGAGGAGTCCACTGAGAGATAATCCCATTATCTTTGAGATGATTAAGGAATTCTTCACTAAGATACTCGCCTCCTCGATCAGATCGAAGTGCTTTGATCTTGTGACCAGTTTGGTTCTCAACCTCCTTTTGAAATTCTAAGAATTTCTCAAAAGCTTCAGATTTATACTTCATTAAGTATACATAACCATACCGACTAAAGTCATCAGTAAAGGTTATGAAATACTGATGATTGTTTCTAGTGCTTACACTAAGCGGTCCACAAACATCAGTATGGATCAAATCCAAAACCTTAGTGGCACGTTCCACAGTTCCTTTAAAAGGGACTTTGGACATTTTTCCTTTGAGACAGGATTCGCAAGAAGTTAACTCTTTGAGATCATTTTCAGAGAATGATCCTAAAGTGTTTATCTTACTAATTCTGTTTTTGGAAATGTGTCCTAATCTAGCGTGCCATAAGGGAGCTGAAACTTTGTCATCTCTCTTACGCTTTGTTTCTCGTTGTATATTCATAATATTGATATTTTGAGTTAGGTAAAGTCCATTACTTAGAGTACCGATGTGAACGAAAGAGTTGTTCCGTTTGATAAAATATTTACCATTCTTAATATAAGTTTCATAACCTTCACAATCTAATATTGGAACTGAAATTATATTACGAATAATGCTCGGTACATAAAGGACTTTATTTAAGACTAACTCAAAACTACCTAAATCTAATCTAATTGTGCCTAAAGCTCGAGCTTCAACGTTTGAGCCATCGCCGATCTTCAAGACACATTCTCCTTCTTTTAGTTGTTACTTCACTTAGCATCTGTACATCATTACAGATATGAGTTCCACAACCGGTATCAAGTACCCAAGAACTAGAATTAATAGAAAGATTTATTTCAACGAGAAAGATACCTTTCTTTAGAGTAGCCTTGTACTCTAGGCAGTTTCTCCTCCAATATCCCGCTTTGCCACAATGGAAGCAAGCATCCTCTTTCTGATCACGCTTCTTCTTTTGGGCCTTTCCCTTCGAAAGGCCACCAGTGGGCCTAAGGGGTTTCTTCTTCTTCTTTTGGGCTTTCTTGCCCTTACCTTTAGAAGGCCCAGAAGAGGAAGATGGAGCATTCACCATCAAAACCTTATTGTCCTTCTTGATCGTGCTTTCAGCAGTCACAAGCTGACTAATCAGCTCAGCTACAGTAGCACCAGCATGATTCATGTTGAAGTTAAGGACAAATGGGTTGAATGATGGTGGGAGGGAAGCTAGCAACAAATCCACTGAAAGCTCATCTTTCAGTGGCATGTCCATGGAAGCAAGTTTCTCAGTAAGGGCAAGAAACTTGAGTTCATAATCATGGACACTTGAACCTTCCCTCATTCTCAAGTGGAACAATTCCTTTGAAGTGTTATACCTTGTAACACGTTCATGAGGGCGGTAAAGTTGCTCTAAGTGGTCGTAAATCTCCCAAGCAAATTCCATGACCTCATGTTGTCTTTGCAAGTCCGGAGACATGTTAGCCAACATAAGGCAACGGGCTTGGAGATTATCATCCTTCCACTTCTGAATCGCATCCCGCTCGGCCCGAGTGGGAGCCTCCCCTTCGGGACTGGGCTCCCCTTCGAAGAGAACATAAGTTCTCTTCTCAGAATCTAAAATGATTTTTAGATTCCTCAGCCAATCAGAATAGTTGGGACCAGTCAACTTGTTTGACTCGAGGATCGATACAAGAGGGTTTTTGGTTGCCTTTTCAAAACACGTAGAGAATCACAGAATCTACGACCTAAATGGTAAAACAGAGAACTAGTGAGCATGCTGAATTATAACGATATACAAAAGATAAGGTCTTTAATCTATTGTAGCTCCCACTGTTTTTCAAAGATCTATAATTCCCAAAGATCTAAGAGGAACACGTTTCCCATTGGGTACTAAGATCCTATGCATTTTACCTCGAACCCACGACTCGCGGACATTCTAAGTAAGAACCCTAGGTAGGTACAACTTACCAATTCTAACACCTTTAGAACTCTTAGTAATTGTTTTTGCATCACCTTATCTTTCAATATGGACCCACGACTCGTGCGACATCCATATTTACTTAGGCATTAAGCTAGACCCATCAATCATAAGATCATTACCAAAACTTAGTTCGAACGACCCACGACTCGTGGACATCGCCCTTGCTAAAATCGATCATGAAATATTGATCATTTAAAATGATCAATTAGGTAACTAAGAACTAATAAGCTCCACTAGCTATCCCACGACTCGCGGACAATAACTAGCTTTACTTACTAAACTTAAAACCTATTGATGGAATGCTAGGAATTTAATTCAAAATTTACATCTCGAATTAAACACCTATTTGTTCGAAATTAGCTTAATATTTAAGGGGAATTTTCGAATCAACCGGAGAGTTGTCCGGTTCGACTTCACCAACATATATGTTATCCAATTTTATTAGTCTTGATTAATGCAAGTACACTTAAATGCATTTCAAACAAGCACATAAACAGATAACATGTCCTAGCATGATACTAACATGTAATGATTATGGGTTCTACCTATCTTATGCGTGATATGTGGGAGCCACTCCACAATCACAAGTTCTAACATACATGCCACATAAACAGTTCAAATCACATAAGGGAAAGCGGTAACAAAATACGAGCCCTATCTCTATTACATTTAACAATTGAGATTCCCCTCCCTAACATTTTGAGGGGTCTTCACTTATGGCCTCCTTGTTACTTGAATGTGGTCCATCTTACTCCATGGGTGCATTGTCTCCAAAATGAAAATAAAACCTCACCACCTATCTCTACTCTCAAATTATAATAAAAAAGAAAAAGACATAAAGTAATAAGGCTCAATCTTCATATTGGCCTTAGACAATTACACGGGGCATACCCCGGCCTCAAAAATAGTAATATGGAAAGCCACATAATAAATCACATAACAGTACGCACATAAGTGAGGCTCCAACCTCAATTGAAAAACGCAATTATAGGGCTCCAACCCCAATTTAAACCATCCATGTGCATAAATTAAAACCATACATAGATCTAAACCCATGATCACCTAACATGCTTTTGCAAGAATTTAAATTTAACCAGTAAATTAAAATTCTCGTTTTAAGCTCTAATAGCTTAAAACACGACTTAGATGCAATTCTTGTTCAAGAGCCCCTTTTTTTATAAAACCCTGAAAAACAATGAACTAATAAAATTCCAACTAATTTCTGAAAATTAATAATTTTATTCTTTCAATATTTTCAGAAAATAAAGATTGTAATTTTTCCAAAGTTTAAATCGCTTAAATTTCTAAAATCCCAATTTAAACAATTATTTTAAAAAATAATTCAAATTTAATAAATAAAATTTTTCAGAAAAATTAAATCGGGATTGGATTGGACTAAACACGAAAATCAAGATCGCGAAACGAAGAGCCCGGTTTCGCCCGCGCGCCAGCCCAGGCCGAGAGCACGCATCGCGCGCGAGCGCGCGCGCACCGCGTCGCGCACGCCAGCAGCAAGGCTGCCGGTACGCACGCGCAGCGCGCACGCCTTTTCGCGCGCAAGGCGCGCGCTGCGCCTAGGAGGGGGGCAGGCGGGCGAGGGAAAGGCTCCCGCGCGGTTGCGGGAGGTGCTGGCGGGCGGCAGCGGCGGGCAGTCCCGCGCGGTTGCGGGACTGCTGGGCGGACGGGCGCGCGGGCCTGGCGTGCTACGCCTTAGCACGTCCAGGCTCGCGTTTTCGTAACGCAGTTTCGTGTTTCGTACTTTCAGTTCAAAAACCAAAACAATCCAAAATTCAAAAACACGAATTAAATTAATTTCTATCAAAACGGTTTTCCAAAAACACAATTTTAAGAAAGCAGTTTCAGAAATTCAAGAAAAATTACAGTTTCGTATTTCAGGCTTTTCAAAAGAACTCATGAATACCTAATTCGCATCTAAGCCTAAGAATTTCTACCAAATTCAGAATAATTGAGACGAATCAGAAACACGATTAACGAGGTGGCTCTGATACCACTTGTTGGAAAACACGAATCAGAAAGCAGCGAAATTTAAAAATTTTTCCCAACAAAAGGATCTTGGACTCGCAATCGTGTAACCAAATTCGAAGGAATTAAGAAACTTACTTTTCTTTTGTTCTTTCTTGAAGCGTTTCAAGCCACCCAAGAACGCTCTTCTCGCGGCTTGATCCCCTCTCCTTGGTAAAGCTCGAATCTTCAAACTTCTAACTTGAAGTCTCTAGAGAAAGTCCACCAACTTGATCACAATCTAACTAGTAAGTATGCTAGTTCTCTAGTTAGTGTTTAGGCTTAACCTAGGGTTTTATTTAATCTTGGAGAAAGGAAGGTGTTCAACACATGAACCAAAAGAATTGCCAATTAGCTCTAAAGGGGAGCATGAGCTCCCCTATATATAGGAAAAGGGAGAGGGGCGCCAATCCTAATCCTTGTTGGGCAAGGATTTGGTTCCTCTCTCTCCTATTACTTGATCATCAAGTATTTTCCAACTTTGACTTTGAATTCTAATTCAAGTCAACTTTTAAGAGAGCTAAAAATATCCAAACTATTTTTGGATAATTTTATACTTTATTTATTTAAAATAAATAACTTATTTTATCATCTAATTAATTAATTCGTAATTAATTAACTAGATTATTTTCTCCAAAATAAGACTTTCTTTTTAATTCAAAATTAAACCAAAGTCTATTAAATAATTAACACATTTAATTATTTATTACATATATATATAATATATATATATTCACACGTGTGTGACACATGTCACAGTGACACGTGTCACTCACGTGAGCCACATGTGTGATTTCACACGTGTGGAACCCTCTTGGCCCGATTAACTTGTTTAATCATTTTCAAGCGTCAACTCATGTAACCAAGTTGTTGTGTGTGACCCTCTAGGTTCTCAATTCAATTAGCAGTGACCCTAATTAATTAATTCACTAATCAATTAATCAGTCCACAGATTAAATGACCATAGTCTAGCAACAGGTGTTTAACCCCTAGCTGAATTGGAATGTTCGGATTCGACAGAACCTTTAAGTCATTGATTCATGTGAGATACAATCCTCCTACTTACTATCTATCAACCAAGATCTAGGGCAAGGGAATAATCAGAACCCTAATAATCCGGTCTTAAAGCTAAGTGCATTTCATATCCATTTGATCTCAATCCAAGAAACCCTTTTCTTGATGTCTTGATCTACTGCCTTGGCCAAGGACTCCATATGGCATATGAATGACTTACACAATAAGAGATCACCTTGCAAATGCAAGTGTAGGTCCTATCTTGATTCTCATTCACTTTCATGAATCATTTGTGTAGCCCCAGCATAAGTCTTGAATCAGTTGTCTAAGGCGACACCCTTTAAAGCTTATACCTAAGACTACAGAGTTAACTCATAAAGTGACAAGGAACCTCAAGTCTAAGGATCAATTAATCACATCAATGACTCGTGAGATATTTCCTAATCTGGAAGTTTCCATTTCCTGAAATAGAAACTTCCTTTCCCATTTAGGAATGCTCTCACACGGGGCACCTCAGTGAACTTATTTATTAAAGTAAGCACCCTCATGTATCACGTACGTATCAACTATACACTTTGCACCTCCATGAAACAAGGTGGCCCTTCTTAAGGGCGTAATCCCACAAGCAGGCCTTAGAGGAGTCAGGTTGACACTCCCACTGTCTGTAGGACTCATCGGCTTGGAGTATTTTACTAATCATGACTTATGTGATATAGGGCTCGTTTCATGAACCATTTCACCTAAATGGTAGAGTCCTTGTTAGGAATAGTACCCTAGAAAGCCGATTGTATATCCGCTTTGTGCTTTTCCTTATTGTAATCACATACAATCTTTGAATAAAATAACGAATTGAGGCAACACTTCTTTATATGCTCTTGTTTGGTATGCGTTTACTTTAGCTGTGCATGTATGAGAACTCCCCTAATCCTGATGACTTTAGGACTCTACCATTTATGTGAAATGGTTCATGAAACGAGCCCTATATCACATAAGTCATGATTAGTAAAATACTCCAAGCCGATGAGTCCTACAGACAGTGGGAGTGTCAACTTGACTCCTCTAAGGCTTGCTTGTGGGATCACGCCCTTAAGAAGGACCACCTTGTTTCATGGAGGTGGAAAGTGTATAGTTGATACGTGCGTGATACATGAGGGTGCTTACTTTAATAAGTAAGTTCACTGAGGTGCCCCGTGTGAGAACATTCCTAAATGGGAAAGGAAGTTTCTATTTCAGGAAATGGAAACTTCCAGATTAGGAAATATCTCACGAGTCATTGATGTGATTAATTGATCCTTAGACTTGAGGTTCCTTCTCACTTTATGAGTTAACTCTGTAGTCGTAGGTATAAGCTTTAAAGGGTGTCGCCTTAGACAACTGATTCAAGGCTTATGCTGGGGCTGCACAAGTGATTCATGAAAGTGAATGAGAATCAAGAAAAGACCTACACTTGCATTTGCAAGGTGATCTCTTATTGTGTAAGTCATTCATATGCCATATGGAGTCCTTGGCCAAGGCAGTAGATAAAGACATCAAGAAAAGGGTTTCTTGGATTGAGATCAAATGGATATGAAATGCACTTTGCTTTAAGACCGGATTATTAGGGTTCTGATTATTCCCTTGCCCTACATCTTGGTTGAGAGATAGTAAGTAGGAGGATTGTATCTCACATGAATCAATGACTTAAAGGTTCTGTCGAATCCGAACATTCCAATTCAGCTAGGGGTTAAACACCTGTTGCTAGACTATGGTCGTTTAATCTGTGGACTGATTAATTGATTAGTGAATTAATTAATTAGGGTCACTACTAATTGAATTGAGAACCTAGAGGGTCACACACAACAACTTGGTTACATGAGTTGAGGCTTGAAAATGATTAAACAAGTTAATCGGGCCAAGAGGGTTCCACACGTGTGAAATCACACATGTGGCTCACGTGATTGGACACGTGTCATTAAGACACGTGTGCCACACGTGATTATGTTAAATAATTAATGTGTTAATTATTTAATAGACTTTGGTTTAATTTTGAATTAAAAAGAAAGTCTAATTTTGGAGAAAATAATCTAGTTAATTAATTATGAATTAATTAATTAGATAAAAATAAGTTATTTATTTTATAATAAATAAAGTATAAAATTATCCAAAATAGTTTGGATATTTTTAGCTCTCTTAAAAGTTGACTAGAATTAGAATTCAAAGTCAAAGTTGGAAAATACTTGATGATCAAGTAATAGGAGAGAGAGGAACCAAATCCTTTCCCAACAAGGATTTGGATCGGCACCCTCTCCCTATAAATAGGGGAGCTCGAGCTCCTTATGAAGGGAATTGGCAATTCTTTTGGTTCATGTGTTGAACACCTTCCTTTCTCCAAGATTAAATTAAACCCTAGGTTAAGCCTAAACACTAACTAGAGAACTAGCATCCTTACTAGTTAGATTGTGATCAAGTTGGTGGACTTTCTCTAGAGACTTCAAGTTAGAAGTTTGAAGATTCGAGCTTTACCAAGGAGAGGGGATCAAGCCGCGAGAAGAGCGTTCTTGGGTGGCTTGAAACACTTCAAGAAAGAATAAAAGAAAAGTAAGTTTTCTATCTTTATGAATTTGGTTACACGATTGCGAGTCCTAGATCCTTTTGTTGGGAAATTTTTTTTTAAATTCCACTGCTTTCTGTTTCGTGTTTTCCAACAAGTGGTATCAGAGCCACCTCGTTAATCGTGTTTCTGATTCGTCTCAATTATACTGAATTTGGTAGAAATTCTTAGGGTTGATGCGATTGAGTATTTGTAATTGTTTTAGAAAGCCTGAATTACGAAACTGTATTTTTTCCTGAAAGTTTCTGAAAATTGGTTTTTATAAAATTTAATTTTGAAAAACAATTTTAGATTTGAAACTGTATAAACTGTTTTTGGATTTCTTGGATTGGTTTTGCTTTTGAACGAAAACACGAAACGAAAGCCCGGATCGCGATGAACACGCGAAACCCCGCGCGCGAAGGAGTCGCGCGCGCGGGCTTCGCGCGATCCCGCAACCGCGCGGGAGGCCCTCCCGGGCGTGCCTAGGCGCGCCCGCCCATCATCGCCCAGGGCTGGCCAGAACAGACCGGCCAGTCACCCGGACGCCGTCCGCCCGTCGCGGCCCAGGCCTGGCCGGGACAGACCGGCCAGTCGCCCAGCACCTCCCGCACGCGGCGCGCCCGCCCTGGGCGGCCGAGACTGGCCGCCCAATGCCCGGCAGGAGCTGCGGCCGCGCTGTGCACGCATGCTGTGCGCACACGCCGCACTTGGGGCGGGCAACCCTGTTTTCGTGATCCGGCCTTTTCGTGTTTCGTGCAATCCAGTCCCATTTTTTTTATTTTAATTTTAAAATTTTATTTTTGAATATTTATTTTAATTTTGAATAAAACTTAAAATTGGGATTTTTTGAGAAATTGAAACGGTTTATATTTTGGGAAAATACATCTTGATAAAATTATTAATTTTCAGAAATTAATTGGAAATTTATTTGTTTTGGTAATTTGGGATTTATTGAAAACTTTTATAAATAAGACTCGCATCAAGTCGTGTTTTAAGCTATTAGAGCTTAAAGCGAGAATTTTAATTTATTGGTTAAATTTAAATTCTTGCAAAAGCATGTTAGGTGATCATGGGTTTAGATCTATGTATGGTTTTAATTTATGCACATGGATGGTTTAAATTGGGGTTGGAGCCCTATAGTTGCGTTTTTCAATTGAGGTTGGAGCCTCACTTATGTGCGTACTGTTATGTGATTTATTATGTGGCTTTCCATATTACTGTTTTGGAGGCCGGGGTATGCCCCGTGTAATTGTCTAAGGCCAATATGAAGATTGAGTCTTATTACTTTATGTCTTTTTCTTTTTATTGTAATTTGAGAGTAGAGATAGGTGGTGAGGTTTTATTTTCATTTTGGAGACAATGCACCCATGGAGTAAGATGGACCACATTCAAGTAACAAGGAGGCCATAAGTGAAGACCCCTCAAAATGTTAGGGAGGGGAATCTCAATTGTTAAATGTAATAGAGATAGGGCTCGTATTTTGTTACCGCTTTCCCTTATGTGATTTGAACTGTTTATGTGGCATGTATGTTAGAACTTGTGATTGTGGAGTGGCTCCCACATATCACGCATAAGATAGGTAGAACCCATGATCATTACATGTTAGTATCATGCTAGGACATGTTATCTGTTTATGTGCTTGTTTGAAATGCATTTAAGTGTACTTGCATTAATCAAGACTAATAAAATTGGATAACATATATGTTGGTGAAGTCGAACCGGACAACTCTCCGGTTGATTCGAAAATTCCCATTAAATATTAAGCTAATTTCGAACAAATAGGTGTTTAATTCGAGATGCAAATTTTGAATTAAATTCCTAGCATTCCATCAATAGGTTTTAAGTTTAGTAAGTAAAGCTAGTTATTGTCCGCGAATCGTGGGATAGCTAGTGGAGCTTATTAGTTCTTAGTTACCTAATTAATCATTTTAGATGGTCAATATTTCGTGGTCAATTTTAGCAAGGGCGATGTCCGCGAGTCGTGGGTCGTTCGAACTAAGTTTTGGTCATGATCTTATGATTGATGGGTCTAGCTTAACGCCTAAGTAAATATGGATGTCGCACGAGTCGTGGGTCCATATTGAAAGATAGGTGATGCAAAAACAAATACTAAGAGTTCTAAAGGTGTTAGAATTGGTAAGTTGTACCTACCTAGGGTTCTTACTTAGAATGTCCGCGAGTCGTGGGTTCGAGGTAAAATGCCTAGGATCTTAGTACCCATTGGGAAACGTGTTCCTCTTAGATCTTTGGGAATTCTAGATCTTTGAAAAACAGTGGGAGCTACATTAGATTAAAGACCTTATCTTTTGTATATCGTTATAATTCAGCATGCTCACTAGTTCTCTGTTTTACCATTTAGGTCGTAGATTCTGTGATTCTCTACGTGTTTTGAAATGGCAACCAAAAACCCTCTTGTATCGATCCTCGAGTCAAACAAGTTGACTGGTCCCAACTATTCTGATTGGCTGAGGAATCTAAAAATCATTTTAGATTCTGAGAAGAGAACTTATGTTCTCTTCGAAGGGGAGCCTAGTCCCGAAGGGGAGGCTCCCACTCGGGCCGAGCGGGATGCGATTCAGAAGTGGAAGGATGATAATCTCCAAGTCCGTTGCCTTATGTTGGCTAACATGTCTCCGGACTTGCAAAGACAACATGAGGCCATGGAATTTGCTTGGGAGATTTACGACCACTTAGAGCAACTTTACCGCCCTCATGAACGTGTTACAAGGTATAACACTTCAAAGGAATTGTTCCACTTGAGAATGAGGGAAGGTTCAAGTGTGCATGAATATGGACTCAAGTTTCTTGCCCTTACTGAGAAACTTGCTTCCATGGACATGCCGCTGAAAGATGAGCTTTCAGTGAATTTGTTGCTAGCTTCGCTCCCACCATCATTCAACCCATTTGTCCTTAACTTCAACATGAACCATGCTGGTGCTACTGTAGCTGAGCTGATTAGTCAGCTTGTGACTGCTGAAAGCACGATCAAGAAGGACAATAAGGTTTTGATGGTGAATGCTCCATCTTCCTCTTCTGGGCCTTCTAAAGGTAAGGGTAAGAAAGCCCAAAAGAAGAAGAAGAAACCCCTTAGGACCATTGGTGGCATTTCAAAGGGAAAGGCCCAAAAGAAGAAGCGTGATCAGAAAGAGGATGTTTGCTTCCATTGTGGCAAAGCGGGACATTGGAGGAAAAACTGCCCAGAGTACAAGGCTACTCTAAAGAAAGGTATCTTTCTCGTTGAAGTAAATCTTTCTATTAATTCTAGTTCTTGGGTACTTGATACCGGTTGTGGAACTCATATCTGTAATGATGTACAGATGCTAAGTGAAGTCCAACAACTCAAAGAAGGAGAATGTGTCTTGAAGATCGGCGATGGCTCAAACGTTGAAGCTCGAGCTTTAGGCACAATTAGATTAGATTTAGGTAGTTTTGAGTTAGTATTAAATAAAGTCCTTTATGTACCGAGCATTATTCGTAATATAATTTCAATTCCAATATTAGATTGTGAAGGTTATGAAACTTATATTAAGAATGGTAAATATTTTATCAAACGGAACAACTCTTCCGTTCACATCGGTACTCTAAGTAATGGACTTTACCTAACTCAAAATATCAATATTATGAATATACAACGAGAAACGAAGCGTAAGAGAGATGACAAAGTTTCAGCTCCCTTATGGCACGCTAGATTAGGACACATTTCCAAGAACAGAATTAGCAAGATAAACACTTTAGGAACATTCTCTGAAAATGATCTCAAAGAGTTAACTTCTTGCGAATCCTGTCTCAAAGGAAAGACGTCCAAAGTTCCTTTTAAAGGAACTGTGGAACGTGCCACTGAGGTTTTGGATTTGATCCATACTGATGTTTGTGGACCGCTTAGTGTAAGCACTAGAAACAATCGTCAGTATTTCATAACCTTTACTGATGACTTTAGTCGGTATGGTTATGTATACTTAATGAAGTATAAATCTGAAGCTTTTGAGAAATTCTTAGAATTTCAAAAGGAGGTTGAGAACCAAACTGGTCACAAGATCAAAGCACTTCGATCTGATCGAGGAGGCGAATATCTTAGTGAAGAATTCCTTAATCATCTCAAAGATAATGGGATTATCTCTCAGTGGACCCCTCCGGGAACTCTTCAGCTTAATGGAGTTTCTGAGAGAAGGAATCGAACCCTACTTGATATGGTTCGTTCCATGATGAGCTTCACTGACTTACCACCTTCTTTCTGGGGTTTTGCCCTAGAAAGTGCAACAAAGATTTTGAATCTAGTTCCCTCTAAGTCAGTCCCTAAAACGCCCTATGAAATGTGGCATGGTAAAATCCCTAGTTATTCTTACTTAAGAATTTGGGGTTGTCCTGCTTACGTGAAGAGGACAGTGGGAGATAAGTTAGAATCTCGTTCTAACTTATGCTACTTTGTAGGTTATCCTAAGGAATCCATAGGATACTACTTCTATGATCAATCTGAGCAAAAGGTGTTTGTCTCCAGAAATGCCACTTTTCTTGAGGAACCGTTCCTTAAAGAAAAGAAAGGAAAGATCATAGAATTAGAAGAAGTACAAAGTAACCCCACGCCACCTACTGAAGAAACGTCCCCTACTGATCAACCACAACCAATCACGAATTTCGATACACATGTAAATCCTCCTCTAAGGCGTTCTGAACGTACTCCTAGACAGCCGGAGAGATGGTATGGATTCTTCCATGAAATCTCTCAAAAGGATAATGATCCTTCAACATATGAGGAGGCACTTTCAGATTCTGACTCTGAACAGTGGATAGAAGCCATGAAATCCGAAATGGATTCCATGAACTCCAACCAAGTTTGGACCTTGGTAGATTTGCCTGATGGGGTCAAACCCATAGGTTGCAAATGGATCTTTAGGAGAAAGCTTGGAGTTGATGGAAGCATTGCAACCTACAAAGCAAGACTGGTTGCAAAAGGATTCACTCAAAGACCCGGCGTGGACTTTGACGAAACCTTTTCACCAGTTGCAATGCAAAAGTCCATTCGAATCATGCTTGCCATTGCTGCATATTATGACTATGAGATATGGCAAATGGATGTGAAAACTGCCTTTCTCAATGGTGACATTGATAAAGACATTTATATGGAGCAACCCATAGGTTTCACATTCAGTGGGAGTGAGTAAAAGGTTTGCAAACTCCAAAGATCAATCTATGGATTGAAACAGGCTTCTAGGAATTGGAACATTCGATTTGATGAATCAGTCAAAGCGTTTGGCTTCATCCAAATTTCGAATGAATCATGTGTGTATAGAAAGGAATTGGAGACCTCAGTGCAATTCTTAGTACTTTATGTTGATGACATCCTTCTTATTGGGAATTCGAAGGATGACATGAAAGTGACTAAGTTATGGTTATCGAACCAATTCGAGATGAAAGATCTTGGTGATGCGTCCTATATCCTTGGAATCAAAATCTATAGAGATAGATCTAGAAGGTTAATAGGACTATCACAATCGATGTACATTGACAAAGTATTGAAGAGATTCAATATGGAGTCAGCAAAGGTTAAGAACCTTCCTATGAGTGTAGGAACATGTCTTTCAAAGAAGATGTGTCCTAAGACTAACCTTGAGAAGGAAAGAATGACTCATACACCTTATGCATCAGCAATAGGTAGCATAATGTATGCAATGTTATGTACTCGACCGGATGTGGCTTATGCACTTAGTGTAACAAGTCGTTTCCAATCTGACCCTGGAGATGGTCACTGGGCTGCCTTGAAGAATATTCTTAAGTACTTGAAGAGTACTAAAGATTTATTCTTAGTTTACGGAGTTCAGAAAGATCTTACTGTCGAAGGATACTGTGATGCAAGCTTTGCATCTGACTTAGATGATTTTAAGTCAATGTCAGGATACATTTTCTGCCTAAACGGCGGAGCAGTGAGTTGGAAGAGTTCCAAGCAGACTACCACTGCAGATTCGACCACTGAGGCCGAATACTTAGCTGCAAATGATGCAGCTAAGGAAGGTGTTTGGATTAGAAACTTCATTCAAGAGTTGAATGTTGTTCCTAGCATGAAAGACCCCATTACTGTGTTTTGTGACAACACTGGGGCGGTTGCTCAAGCAAGAGAACCAAGATCTCACCAACGGACCAAGCACATTATGAGGAAGTATCACCTAATCCGTGATATTATCAAAAGAGGAGATGTGCAAATTGAGAGGGTCACATCAGCAGAGAACCTGGCAGATCCACTTACTAAACCCCTTAGTCGAGAAGCTTTCCAAGGTCATCTTCAGAAGATGGGACTTAGAGTAGCTTTAGAATGGCTTTGACGGGCAAGTGGGAGATTGTTAGGAATAGTGCCCTAGAAAGCCGATTGTATATCCGCTTTGTGCTTTTCCTTATTGTAATCACAGACAATCTTTGAATAAAATAACGAATTGAGGCAACACTTCTTTATATGCTCTTGTTTGGTATGCGTTTACTTTAGCTGTGCATGTATGAGAACTCCCCTAATCCTGATGACTTTAGGACTCTACCATTTAGGTGAAATGGTTCATGAAACGAGCCTTATATCACATAAGTCATGATTAGTAAAATACTCCAAGCCGATGAGTCCTACAGACAGTGGGAGTGTCAACCTGACTCCTCTAAGGCTTGCTTGTGGGATCACGCCCTTAAGAAGGACCACCTTGTTTCATGGAGGTGCAAAGTGTATAGTTGATACGTAGGTGATACATGAGGGTGCTTACTTTAATAAGTAAGTTCACTGAGGTGCCCCGTGTGAGAACATTCCTAAATGGGAAAGGAAGTTTCTATTTCAGGAAATGGAAACTTCCAGATTAGGAAATATCTCACGAGTCATTGATGTGATTAATTGATCCTTAGACTTGAGGTTCCTTCTCACTTTATGAGTTAACTCTGTAGTCTTAGGTATAAGCTTTAAAGGGTGTCGCCTTAGACAACTGATTCAAGGCTTATGCTGGGGCTGCACAAGTGATTCATGAAAGTGAATGAGAATCAAGAAAGGACCTACACTTGCATTTGCAAGGTGATC
This sequence comes from Lantana camara, assembly GCA_037501455.1. NCBI lineage: Eukaryota > Viridiplantae > Streptophyta > Magnoliopsida > Lamiales > Verbenaceae > Lantana > Lantana camara. Next base: position 32,872,174 of record CM074859.1, on the reverse strand, counting down.
TCTTATTGTGTAAGTCATTCATATGCCATATGGAGTCCTTGGCCAAGGCAGTAGATCAAGACATCAAGAAAAGGGTTTCTTGGATTGAGATCAAATGGATATGAAATGCACTTTGCTTTAAGACCGGATTATTAGGGTTCTGATTATTCCCTTGCCCTAGATCTTGGTTGAGAGATAGTAAGTAGGAGGATTGTATCTCACATGAATCAATAACTTAAAGGTTCTGTCGAATCCGAACATTCCAATTCAGCTAGGGGTTAAACACCTGTTGCTAGACTATGGTCGTTTAATCTGTGGACTGATTAATTAATTAGTGAATTAATTAATTGGGGTCACTGCTAATTGAATTGAGAACCTAGAGGGTCACACACAACAACTTGGTTGCATGAGTTGAGGCTTAAAAATGATTAAACGAGTTAATCGAGCCTAAGGGGTTCCACACGTGTGAAATCACACGTGTGGCTCACGTGATTGGACACGTGTCATTAAGACACGTGTGCCATACGTGATTATGTTAAATAATTAATGTGTTAATTATTTAATAGACTTTGGTTTAATTTTGAATTAAAAAGAAAGTCTAATTTTGGAGAAAATAATCTAGTTAATTAATTATGAATTAATTAATTAGATAAAAATAAGTTATTTATTTTATAATAAATAAAGTATAAAATTATCCAAAATAGTTTGGATATTTTTAGCTCTCTTAAAAGTTGACTAGAATTAGAATTCAAAGTCAAAGTTGGAAAATACTTGATGATCAAGTAATAGGAGAGAGAGGAACCAAATCCTTTCCCAGCAAGGATTTTGATCGGCACCCTCTCCCTATAAATAGGGGAGCTCGAGCTCCTTATGAAGGGAATTGGCAATTCTTTTGGTTCATGTGTTGAACACCTTCCTTTCTCCAAGATTAAATTAAACCCTAGGTTAAGCCTAAACACTAACTAGAGAACTAGCATCCTTACTAGTTAGAATGTGATCAAGTTGGTGGACTTTCTCTAGAGACTTCAAGTTAGAAGTTTGAAGATTCGAGCTTTACCAAGGAGAGGGGATCAAGCCGCGAGAAGAGCGTTCTTGGGTGGCTTGAAACGCTTCAAGAAAGAATAAAAGAAAAGTAAGTTTTCTATCTTTACGAATTTGGTTACACGATTGCGAGTCCTAGATCCTTTTGTTGGGAAATTTTTTTTTAAATTCCGCTGCTTTCTGTTTCGTGTTTTCCAACAGTCCTAAAGTCATCAGGATTAGGGGAGTTCTCATACATACACAGCTAAAGTAAACGCATACCAAACAAGAGCATATAAAGAAGTGTTGCCTCAATTCGTTATTTCATTCAAAGATTGCCTGTGATTACAATAAGGAAAAGTACAAAGCGGATATACAATCGGCTTTCTAGGGCACTATTCCTAACATAGTTTTAGCTCCTAATATTATATTGTTCGTAAAAAGCAAGTGTGAGATGTGATCTCTGACATACCTTAATTAGCTTCTAGTGTCCGGCTAAAATATCCTCCTAAATCATATACGTAAGTTGTTCCATGTAGAGTACAAATAAATAAGGTGAGAGTGATTACCTTATCTAATGCCACACATCCATAGATCCTCGGCCAGTTTACTATTCCACAAAATCTCCGGTTGTATCCCCTCCATTTTGCTCTACTGATATTGATGATTTTTGTATGGAATTTGAAGAAAGTTAGATTTTCTTTAGAACATTTCACTGAGCTTTGTTGTATCCTTTTCAAGATTAAATTTCAGCACTATCCCCTTTTTTTTTCTTTCTTTGGAGTGATGTATCATTCATAACACTTTTTGAAGCATCAAGATATTGTAATGGGTGTCTCGATCGAGAAAAACACTATTCTGGTTTGGGCTCACAATTTCTTTGATATACGGCTTAAACGGGATATAATCATATCCGTGATCATTTTGAGCAATACGTTACACAACGTAATGAGCCGAATGTCGTTTAAATTTTTGGAGAATTAACTTTCAAAATTAGATAAATAAACGTCTGATAAGCCTTCTTGGGAATTGATATCTCTCTATGAAATTATTGATGAATTTCACCACCGCGTCTCTTACTATAACCTAATAGGTTTGAAAAAAGTAGGCTCGAAATAATAGGTGATGTGGGGATTATAATGGATAGTGCTTTGTACAGGTGCATGCCACCTTATCGTTGGTGGAAGCTAATACCAACACTCATCACCTTTTCGATAGTATATCCACTGAATAGTTTGGTGTAGTACTCCCAAATGTGTGCTTTAGTTGGTCATTATTGGTTACTCATTCATCTTCTCATTATGGTTGAGTGAAGCCTCTTTCTTCTCGTTATGGTTGAGAGATGAAAGAAACGTTTATATTTATCCCTAAATTGGAGTCAATTAATTCTCGATAAGCTATACATTTGAATTCTCATCATTTTGCTGAATTTATATAATGTGAAACATTACTTGCCTTTGATGTTGATGATTGATTTATTATGTGACATGAGCATTTACTAACGGACATGCATATACAGGCGTTGTAATTGTTGACATTTCAGGATGCTACCCTACGGTCAGTCTTCCCAACCTAATTTGTACAATCAAGGGCAACCTTCAACCGACTTACCGCCTATGAACCCCGTGACGAGGTTGTTTCTGGAGTTCAAGTCTTTCAACCCTGCCCTATTCGAAGGAGGTGATGAAATTTGTTCTAGTCATTGGCTTTCGGGGATAGAGGGCTTATTTGAAGCGTGGCCATGCAGCACTCTCAATATGGCACGACTTACCTCTCTACTTTTACGTGGGCCTGCAAAACAATGGTGGAGAGAAATTGTTCAGAGGTCTGGGGCAACTGGTGAAGGATTGACATGGGATGTGTTTGTTCTGGAGATTATGAAGAGGTTCACACCGGCCACCCTACAGAAGCAAAGATTGGAAGCCTTTTCCACGTTAAAGCAAGGGGATAAGACTGTTAGGGGTTACATGGAGGAGTTTGAGAGGTTGGGTATGGTTGTACCCCACATCATGGACAATGATTGGATGAAGGCTAGGCATTTCTTGGAAGGTCTACAGAGTGAACTTAAGGAGTTTGTACTTGTGGGGAACACGGGCACTTGGGAGGAGGTCACTGAGGGAGCATTAGCAGTGGAGGTTGGCATGAGAGAGTTGGACAGAAGAGGACATACATCGGGGATCGGACTTGGGAAGAGAGTGTACTCAGACTCTCCGATGGGAGGAGGACTCCATCCGGATGGGACTCGAGGTAAAAGAATCCGTGGAAAGGGACACGAGACCGGGAGTACTTCAGAGCCGAGGAACAAACCCCAGTTGTGCACCTATTGTGGCGGAAACACGCATGTGCACGATACGTGTTGGGAGAGATTGGGGAGATGTTACGGTTACGGGTCGCCGAAGCATAAGATTTCTGATTGTGATCGATCGAGAGCTAAGAAGCGACGAGTACGAGAGGGGCGTATTCAAATCAAGAACCAACAAGGACCCGATGTTTCCGATACCCCCATCGGAACACAGGGCTTTATCAACAAGAAGCCCCGAACTACTACTCCCGCAGCATCTCCAGTTTTACCGGCCCTAACTCAGGCCCGTTGCCCTCACTGTCAGGGTTCTCATCTATTGGAGAAGTGTTGGAAGTATTTGGGTAGATGCTTGGTATGTGGGTCTGCTGATCACATGAAGGGCACCTGTCCGAAGAAGAGGCCAACTGTTCAGGCTCATGCATATGCCCTTGATAGAGAGGAGGAAGCAGCAGAGGTAGATCAGAATGCCACGGTGGAAGGTACAACAAACATTTATGGCATGAGCATACATACATCGTTTATTTGACTCTTATTGTTATGTAATATACTTGCTAACTATGATATGCGTTGATTATTGTAATTTTCAACTATGCTACTTTGATGTGCGTGGGCACAAGTGCTTCGAATAATTGTATTTATGTGCTAGAGAGATGTCAGGATCTCTCGTTCTCAGTGTGAGGAAGATTTAATTCTCTGTAATTACGTGCTTGGGAGATGTTCATTCTCTCGATTTATGTGTTAGAGAGTCCCAGGATTCTCTACGTATGTGATAGAAAGATGCTGGATTCTTTCTAAACTTTGTGCATGATAGATGATGGATTCTCTTGTACTTAGATATTCGGGAGATGCTGGATTCTCTTGAATTTAGGGGTTTGAGAAATGCTGGAATTTCTTGAGCTAGAATGTTGGAAGATGCTGGAAGCTGTCCAACTTAGGTTGAGAGATGGGGTTCTCTCAATTATTTGCTCGAGAGACGGGGTTCTCTCTTGTGTGATCGAAAGACGGGGTTCTCTCGCTTTCTGTGTTCGAGAGACGGGGTTCTCTCACCTTTTGTGTTGAGAGTTGGGATTCTCTCTGTCTGTCTTGGTTGCGATGCACGTTGATGACTGCGTACTACAAGAAGTAAGAACGGGGCGTCCTTGAAGAAACGTTGGTTCTACAACGAAGAGCCGACTGGTCTTACGATAGAAGAATTACAATTTACTTCGGACTTGATGATTGTGAAGTATCCGGACGAGATTCAAGATCGGGTTGTAGAAAGGACAGAAATCAGAGAAATCAACTTGGGAGACTAAGGATAAGATGAAGAAGTTGTGACCGGGTTTGTTTGAAGCCGAGCAGCGAACCTGGGGACCAGGTTCTCCTAAGGGGGGGAGATTGTGACGCCCCGTCCGATAAATCGTACAAGTATGCGTCACGAGAGAGTTTACCGTACTCACTTATGTGATTTAATTCCCTTTTTATGTGTTTAATTCCAACTTTGATTGAAAACGTGACTTAATTGACTAAAATCCAAAATGGTAAAATATGAATTCTTGCATGACAACCTAAGAACGGAACTTATGTGAATTTAAATTAGTTGTTAGAGTAGGATTTAAATAGGACTTGGACCTATTGGTGTGTTTGGGCCTAATTTGAATTAGGTGAGTTTGGGTTATTCGGGACCAATATGAGCTCAGGAATTCGAATTCGAATTCCGACACCACCATTGGACTTGAATCGGTGATTCGGGTCCAACGGAATTTACTTTATATTTTTCGGAAACCGTTTAGACCTTGAACCTTTTAATTTTGACCTATTGGGCCGAAAGTCATTTATTTGAGCCCAAATCCTAATAAAGTCTCTAGCCTCATATTATATCTTGGAAACCCTAACCTTGACCTAGAATTATTAGCCACCATATAAATAGCCTTATCCCTTCTCATTTCATTTCAAACCTCACTTCACACAAATCATATCATCTATGGAAGAGCTCCGAGAGGATGAAGATCTAAGACTTCCTACACCTTCAAGAGCTCATATCTCCCTCGTCTCTTCATCATTTCAAGAGCCAAGGTAAGCTACGGATTTCCCTTGATGTGTATTTCATTCCTATCTATGAATCCTAGCATGAAATTGAATGTATGAGCTTGTATGAGGAAGTTTTGTGAAAATCGTGATTTATGCCCAACTTGAAGAATATTGTTTATATGATGAGATCTTGAATTCCTTGAGCAAGCTTTGATGATTTGAATGCTCCTTATGTGTCTTAGTTGCTGGAAATTCGTGTAGGAAGACTAGGGATTCATATCTTCTTGTTTAAGCTTGAAATTCATGAAAATGGGTGTTTGAGATTTTGGGCAAAAACCTTCTTAAACTTGGATTAATTGATGTTTTGATGCTAAGCATGAGTTATATGATGGTATACTTGAATTGTGCAGATATCCATGAAAAATAAATTATAACTACTATCATTTATTTTTCATCTCTAATCTGAAATTTATTGATTCGTCTTAAGTTCAAATTCTCTGTATTTGAAACACATTGAACATACAACTTCGGTGACGTTATCACGTGAAGTGCTTTGACCAAAGTCTTAATTCGAACTTTTGCAAATCTATTTCAAGGATATCTTTTTCCTTCCAGTAAGGCCACAGATTCCTCGATCAATATAACTCTTTAGCACATTTCATGTTGTCACCGAATCATACAAAGTATTTTGGCCACCCGTTACCGAGACCTCACTTCGAGCTACATGCCTAAAGCCAAAATATTATCAGGATTAAGAGTACAATGCTTCCTGAGATTTTATTCATTTTAGATAGCAGTATAAAATGAACAATCTCAGTGGTCCAGTTCGATGTTTCCAATCCTATTGAAAATCATCAACGTGTTATAATTAGAATCACCATTCCCTATGACGAAAGACTAATCATCTTATATAACCACGTCATAGTCTTGATAAGAACATATTCTTATCTTACCGACTAGAATTTTAATGACACGTGATTTCGGTATTCAAAGTCTTTTCCTATGAAACACATTTCATATAAGAATACCACCACACGTCATTAATTATTAATATGTGAAATACTCACAACTCACTGTAAATTCAGTTTAATTAATTCAACAAATTGAATTTTCAGGGCACTATTCCCAACAATCTCTCACTAGCCCTAAATTTAATTTACCTACACATCAAAGTCTTATTCCTCCCACATGAGTGTCAAAACTCGTTTTGTACTCTTTCGCGCCAATACTTTTAGTGAGGGAATCTATTAGACGTTTCTCTGAGCCACCAACTAGGAAATCATGAATCCAATACATCTAACTGGTTGCTTCTCAGGCCACCATGTATTAGACTTCCATGGCGGTGTAAGCAATACAAGTCTGCTTAACATTCTCCAATTAACAGTTGCTCTTTCTAGAGTAAACACGTATTTTGATGTCAAACATCTAGAATACAAATCAGATTGTATATCCGAATCTGTGTACTCTACTGAAATGAGCTCACCACTGTGGTAGACAAGAATATAATCTCAAGTCCTTCTCAAGTACTCCAATATATGCTTTCACTACTACCCAATGTCAGATTCTAGGGTTTGACTAATATCTGCTGACTTAGACCTATTTCATAATAGACAGCTGGCCTTGTACATAATATGACATACATAAAGCTTTCGCTGCGGAACTCTAATCATGTCTTCTATCTCTTTAGTTGTCTTAGGACACTGATCCCGAGATAGATAAATTCCATATCTAAAAGGTAACGGACCTTTCTTGGAATTTGTCATATTATACCTTGCCAGCATTTTATCTATATATGCTTCTTGTGATAAACCAATCTCCTTATTCCTATGATCACGACAAAATTCTGATCCTTGGAATATTATTGGTCTCACTTAGGTCTTTATTTGTCAAATATATTTGACAATCAAATCTTGACCACTAACAAAATTCTTGCACCATTCCCAATGAGCAGAATATTGTTTACGTACAGAATGAAAATGTTACAACGCTATCATGATGTCATTTTGTACACTCATGGTTCATCAGGCAATTATACAAATCCAAAGAATTTAAATTGCCTTATAATTTTGATGCTCCATAATCTAGACGCTTGCTTAAGAATAAATCGATCTATTAAACTTGCATTATATGCACCTGATTTCTGGCTGTGAAGCTTTCAGGTTATGCCATGTAGCTCCTCTTCTTGAAGGTGCCCGTTCAAGAACATAGTCTTTACATCCATTTATCTAATCTCATAATTGATAATGAGATAAAATGGAGAGGATAATATTACTATCCAGTCGCGGACCCCGATGAAATCCCAACACACGATTAACCCAAGCTCTAAACTTTGTACTTTCCATTGCTTTTCCAGTGGCCTTATCCATAGCATCAAAATCTAAACTACTAGAGGTTAACCTCCACAGATATCTCCATCTACGAGAGAGAACACTAGTCCTCCCAGCTTCCTTAAGACTCATAAAAGATAATATGACACTGATGGTGCCCTACCCAATTAAGACACGTGGCCAGCCTCACGAGAGTTAGATTGGGAAGAACTAGCTTGTGACGAGCTATGTAGGGGAGCTCGCGGTATGAGCTCGCTCCTTAGAATCCTACAAGTTGCAAGTATTGCCCTCTGGGAGAGCTCGGGTATGACGAGCTGTATTCGGAGCTCGCTCGATACGTTCGCTCCTCGGACTCTACTTACGGAAGGACACTTAGGTAGTTACAAATAGCAGAGATGATGTGATGGAGAAGGAAATGAGTCTTGAGGCCAGTGACGAAAGAAGACGGAACGATAAGATAGAATCCAACACGGAATCGGAAAAGTAGTAAACCCTAAAGAGACTCCGCATCTATATAAGGAGGAGTTTAGGTTGCTATGAGACATAACACAAAATACGAGAGAAGAGAGATATATAGATTTGGCGAGTACTCATCATTGGCACTGTCTGTGGGAACGAAAAACTTATTTCGTTCTCTTTGAGTACTGGACGAGTTTCGATTTCTTCTTTTCCAGGAAGATGACGAGGGAACATATCAACCAGGTATTGGACCAGATAGATCAAATAATGGTGAACAACCAGGAGAATGTGAGAGCGGAAAGATCGATTATGCTCCCCCTGAGGACGGGAAGCAGAAGGACACTCAGGGGGATGAAAGCTAGGCACCAGCTGTGTTGCCTGCTAACATGACGATGGAACAACTCCGGGCTCTAGTGGAGATGATTGTCGAAAAACGAGAAGCTCAAGCAGGAACTAGCCATACTAAGAGCCAGCGGAGAAGGACGGGAGATGACGCCGATACAGGGGCCAAGGGAATGCAAACAGAGGTGCCCCGTATTGATTTGGAAGATAGCTCTGAAGAGGAGGACTACTATGAGGAAAACAATCGAACACCAATCTAGACAACATCAAGAAACAGAGGCCCGATTAACAGAAAGACTAACAATTGAGAAGAGCAGATGCAGGATATGGGAAAAATGATAGAGGAGATGAAGAAGGATTTGCAAGGCCCCGTTCCTGAGAAAAAGAAAGGAAGTGCCTTCATAGAGGAAGTCCCGGAGGAAGACCACCCATAAAACTTTAGGCCGGTGCAGGTGGCGGATTATGACGGAACAGGAGACCCTGCAGAACATATAAGCAAGTTCGAGCACGTTGCAATGTTACACAAGCTATCAGACATGATCAAATGTCGAGTGTTCGTAACAACACTCAAAGGGCCGGCTCGTAGATGGTTCTCGCTGTTACCTTTGAATGTAATAAGTTGTTTCGAGAATTTCTGCAAACTATTCACAAACCAGTTTGCTAGCTCACTTCATTACAAAAGGAACGCGCTTAGTTTGTTCGCAATTAAACAAGGCGTGGGAGAAACACTTCGAGCTTATGTACAGAGGTTTAGCAGAGAAGCAGTGGACGTACCTTTCGCCGCACATGAGATCAAGGCGAGTGCTTTCACACAGGGTTTACAAGGTAGCGACTTCTTTCAATTACTAGCACCGGATCCCGTGATGGATTTCGATGACCTACTGAGACGGGCTAGGAGATACATAAACTTAGAAGAAGCGTTGGCTGCGAAGAGGGCGTCTATTGGAGAGGTCAGTAGGATAAGAGGAATTCAGGAAATGTTCCAACCAAGAGAACTAAGCAAGAGAGAAGGAACAGGGAACCGTAAATTCGTAAAATACGATTCGTATACGGATCTGAAGAACATATGTTGGACGTTATTCTAAAAACGATCAAGTAAGTGGAGGGGTTTCGGTGGCCGCGAACTCGAGCACAAACACCGAAAAGACCCCCGTCAGATACTTTCTGTGAATACCACAATGAGTATGGACACCAAGCAGCTTGGTGTGGACACCTGAAGGACAAAATCGAGAGGCTGGTATGTGAAGAAAAAATACCCGAGATTGTAGAAGATAAGACGAAGTTTGTGCTGGGTGGCGGGCCCACAACAGTAGCAGTCAGGGACCACATTTTAAAATTTTTATTATAATACAAGTATTAAAATATTTCTAAAACATTTTAATACAAAGGCGGAAGACTAGCCGGATCTACTCAAGTATATACATGCAATTGATAATAAATTTTAAATCACTTAAGCAGATAAATATCTAATATGCAATTAACACTTAAGAGCACATAATTTTTCATGCTTAAAATAAAACAACTGTAAAATATTACCGTACTGTAAACATGGCTATCTAACGGCATTTTTCCAGCTCCCGAATTCACCTCTCGTGAATCCGATACCCGATCTCTTCGTGAAACCGGCAGAGCTTCCCTGCAATAACCCCAGAGAAACCCTCGGAGTGTGGGCTCCGAAAGTATTTCTCTAAATACTTAGAGAAAACAAACTTTAAACTAGGAAACCCTTTTCAGGATTTAATCTCCCGAAATTAGGCGTTTTATATAAACACCTAATTAAAATTAATTCCAAAATAAATCGGAATTAATTAGGAGAAAAGGGATATGGTTTCAAAGCCGAGAGCTCAGCCAAAACCTCTCCCAAAGTTATGAATGAAAAAATGAAGGCCAAGACCCCTATTTATAGGGGAAAAAACTTGGGCAAAATAGTAATTTCACACCCCACTTACGTGTGTAACTTGGACATGAAAACCGAGGAGACTACGTTAAAGGTCTCGTCACCACGAGTCCAACACCGCCGGCCGCTCCTCAATCCGACCCCTCACGCGCCCGCACGCACCACCTGAAGGTGGCGCGTGTGGGTACACCCGGCTAGGGTTTGAGGCCCTTAAACCGGACCGGCCGGACCCGGTTCGGCACGTGGCCAGCCCTGGTGATGCCACGTGTCTGGTCCGGTCCGACTCTATTCGTTTGACCTGATCCGTTGACCCGGACTCGGACTCGGACCCGTTGACCGACCAGGTCAACATGCAATCTGGGCCGCCCGTTTTCGCTGACGTGGTTCAATCTGAGCCATCCACGTGGCGCCCAGTCAGCGCCACTTGGCAGCTGACTGTTGACGTGGCGTGCCACATCATCACCGATTTTTTTTTTTCGATGAAAATTTTATTTTCTCCAAAATAAAATTCCAGGTATTTCCTTCGAAAAATTCATTTCTCTTTCTCCTTTTAATATTTTCTCTTTAGGTTTTCAATTTGGGGCTTGCAGGGGGACCTGCAGGACTAATTAATTTTAGCTCCAAACGGATTAATATATTATCACCTCATGATAATAATTAATTACCGTTTAACAATATTTAATTCCATTAAATAAATATTGTTACACTCTAAAATTAATTAAATTATTCACGAATTTCTCGATCTAGAATAATTTTGCATTTCACTCCTCTGTGTAGATATCCATGAAAAATAAATTATAACTACTATCATTTATTTTTCATCTCTAATCTGAAATTTATTGATTCGTCTTAAGTTCAAATTCTCTATATTTGAAACACATTGAACATACAACTTCGGTGACGTTATCACGTGAAGTGCTTTGACCAAAGTCTTAATTCGAACTTTTGCAAATCTATTTCAAGGATATCTTTTTCCTTCCAGTAAGGCCACAGATTCCTCGATCAATATAACTCTTTAGCACATTTCATGTTGTCACCGAATCATACAAAGTATTTTGGCCACCCGTTACCGAGACCTCACTTCGAGCTACATGCCTAAAGCCAAAATATTATCAGGATTAAGAGTACAATGCTTCCTGAGATTTTATTCATTTTAGATAGCAGTATAAAATGAACAATCTCAGTGGTCCAGTTCGATGTTTCCAATCCTATTGAAAATCATCAACGTGTTATAATTGGAATCACCATTCCCTATGACGAAAGACTAATCATCTTATATAACCACGTCATAGTCTTGATAAGAACATATTCTTATCTTACCGACTAGAATTTTAATGACACGTGATTTCGGTATTCAAAGTCTTTTCCTATGAAACACATTTCATATAAGAATACCACCACACGTCATTAATTATTAATATGTGAAATACTCACAACTCACTGTAAATTCAGTTTAATTAATTCAACAAATTGAATTTTCAGGGCACTATTCCCAACAATCTCTCACTAGCCCTAAATTTAATTTACCTACACATCAAAGTCTTATTCCTCCCACATGAGTGTCAAAACTCGTTTTGTACTCTTTCGCGCCAATACTTTTAGTGAGGGAATCTATTAGACGTTTCTCTGAGCCACCAACTAGGAAATCATGAATCCAATACATCTAACTGGTTGCTTCTCAAGCCACCATGTATTAGACTTCTATGGCGGTGTAAGCAATACAAGTCTGCTTAACATTCTCCAATTAACAGTTGCTCTTTCTAGAGTAAACACGTATTTTGATGTCAAACATCTAGAATACAAATCAGATTGTATATCCGAATCTGTGTACTCTATTGAAATGAGCTCACCACTGTGGTAGACAAGCATATAATCTCAAGTCCTTCTCAAGTACTCCAATATATGCTTTCACTACTACCCAATGTCAGATTCTAGGGTTTAACTAGTATCTGCTGACTTAGACCTATTTCATAATAGACAGCTGGCCTTGTACATAATATGACATACATAAAGCTTTCGCTGCGGAACTCTAATCATGTCTTCTATCTCTTTAGTTGTCTTAGGACACTGATCCCGAGATAGATAAATTCCATATCTAAAAGGTAACGGACCTTTCTTGGAATTTGTCATATTATACCTTGCCGGCATTTTATCTATATATGCTTCTTGTGATAAACCAATCTCCTTATTCCTATGATCACGACAAAATTCTGATCCTTGGAATATTATTGGTCTCACTTAGGTCTTTATTTGTCAAATATATTTGACAATCAAATCTTGACCACTAACAAAATTCTTGCACCATTTCCAATGAGCAGAATATTGTTTACGTACAGAATGAAAATGTTACAACGCTATCATGATGTCATTTTGTACACTCATGGTTCATCAGGCAATTATACAAATCCAAAGAATTTAAATTGCCTTATAATTTTGATGCTCCATAATCTAGACGCTTGCTTAAGATCATAAATCGATCTATTAAGCTTGCATTATATGCACCTGATTTCTGGCTGTAAAGCTTTCAGGTTATGCCATGTAGCTCCTCTTCTTGAAGGTGCCCGTTTAAGAACATAGTCTTTACATCCATTTATCTAATCTCATAATCGATAATGAGATAAAATGGAGAGGATAATATTACTATCCAGTCGCGGACCCCGATGAAATCCCAACACACGATTAACCCAAGCTCTGAACTTTGTACTTTCCATTGCTTTTCCAGTGGCCTTATCCATAGCATCAAAATCTAAACTACTAGAGGTTAACCTCCACAGATATCTCCATCTACGAGAGAGAACACTAGTCCTCCCAGCTTCCTTAAGACTCATAAAAGATAATATAACACTGATGGTGCCCTACCCAATTAAGACACGTAGCCAGCCTCACGAGAGTTAGATTGGGAAGAACTAGCTTGTGACGAGCTATGTAGGGGAGCTCGCGGTATGAGCTTGCTCCTTAGAATCCTACAAGTTGCAAGTGTTGCCCTCTGGGAGAGCTCGGGTATGACGAGCTGTATTCGGAGCTCGCTCGATACGTTTGCTCCTCGGACTCTTCTTACGGAAGGACACTTAGGTAGTTACAAATAGCGGAGATGATGTGATGGAGAAGGAAATGAGTCTTGAGGCCAGGGACGAAAGAAGACGGAACGATAAGATAGAATCCAACACGGAATCGGAAAAGTAGTAAACCCTAATGGGACTCCGCATCTACATAAGGAGGAGTTTAGGTTGCTATGAGACATAACACAAAATACGAGCGAAGAAAGATATATAGATTTGGCGAGTACTCATCATTGGCACTGTTTGTGGGAACGAAAAAATTATTTCTTTCTGTTTGAGCACTGGACGAGTTTCGATTTCTTCTTTTCCAGGAAGATGACGAGGGAACATATCAACCAGGTATTGGACCAGATAGATCAAATAATGGTGAACAACCAGGAGAATGTGGGAGCGGAAAGATCGATTATGCTACCCCTGAGGACGGGAAGCAGAAGGACACTCAGGGGGACGAAAGCTAGGCACCAGCTGTGTTGCCTGCTAACATGACGATGGAACAACTCCGCGCTCTAGTGGAGATGATTGTCGAAAAATGAGAAGCTCAAGCAGGAACTAGCCATACTAAGAGCCAGTGGAGAAGGACGGGAGATGGCGCCGATACAGGGGCCAAGGGAAAGCAAACAGAGGTGCCCCATATTGATTTGGAAGATAGCTCTGAAGAGGAGGACTACTATGAGGAAAACAATCGAACACCAATCTAGACAACATCAAGAAACAGGGGCCCGATTAACAGAAAGACTAACAATTGAGAAGAGCAGATGCAGGATATGGGAAAAATGATAGAGGAGATGAAAAAGGATTTGCAAGGCCCCGTTCCTGAGCAGAAAAAAGGAAGTGCCTTCATAGAGGAAGTCCCGGAGGAAGACCACCCATAAAACTTTAGGCCGGTGCAGGTGGCGGATTATGACGGAACAGGAGACCCTGCAGAACATATAAGCAAGTTCGAGCACGTTGCAATGTTACACAAGCTATCAGACATGATCAAATGTCGAGTGTTCGTAACAACACTCAAAGGGCCGGCTCGTAGATGGTTCTCGCTGTTACCTTCGAATGTAATAAGTTGTTTCGAGGATTTCTGCAAACAATTCACAAACCAGTTTGCTAGCTCAATTCATTACAAAAGGAACGCGCTTAGTTTGTTCGCAATTAAACAAGGCGTGGGAGAAACACTTCGAGCTTATGTACAGAGGTTTAACAGAGAAGCAGTGGACGTACCTTTCGCCGTACATGAGATCAAGGCGAGTACTTTCACACAGGGTTTACAAGGTAGCGACTTCTTTCAATTACTAGCACCGGATTCCGTTATGGATTTCGGTGACCTACTGAGACGGGCTAGGAGATCCATAAACTTAGAAGAAGCGTTGGCTGCGAAGAGGGCGTCTATTGGAGAGGGCCGTAGGAATAGAGGAATTCAGGAAACGTTCCAACCAAGAGAACTAAGCAAGAGAGAAGGAACAGGGAACCATAAGTTCGCAAAATACGATTCGTATACGGATCTGAAGAACATATGTTGGACGTTATCCTAAAAACGATCAAGTAAGTGGAGGGGTTTCGGTGGCCGCGAACTCGAGCACAAACACCGAAAAGACCCCCGTCAGATACTTTCTGTGAATACCACAATGAGTACGGACACCAAGCAGCTTGCTATGGACACCTGAAGGACAAAATCGAGAGGCTGGTATGTGAAGAAAAAATACCCGAGCTTGTAGCAGATAAGATGAAGTTTGTGCTGGGTGGCGGGCCCACAACAGTAGCAGTCCGGGACCACATTTTAAAATTTTTATTATAATACAAGTATTAAAATATTTCTAAAACATTTTAATACAAAGGCGGAAGACTAGCCGGATCTGCTCAAGTATATACTTGCAATTGATAATAAATTTTAAATCACTTAAGCAGATAAATATCTAATATGCAATCAACACTTAAGAGCACATAATTTATCATGCTTAAAATAAAACAACTGTAAAATATTACCGTACTGCAAACATGGCTATCTAACGGCATTTTTTCAGCTCCCGAATTCACCTCTCGTGAATCCGATACCCGATCTCCTCGTGAAACCGGCAGAGCTTCCCTGCAATAACCCCAGAGAAACCCTCGGAGTGTGGGCTCCGAAAGTATTTCTCTAAATACTTAGAGAAAACAAACTTTAAACTAGGAAACCCTTTTCAGGGTTTAATCTCCCGAAATTAGGCGTTTTATATAAACACCTAATTAAAATTAATTCCAAAATAAATCGAAATTATTTAGGAGAAAAGGGATATGGTTTCAAAGCCGAGAGCTCAGCCAAAACCTCTCCCAAAGTTATGAAGGAAAAAATGAAGGCCAAGACCCCTATTTATAGGGAAAAAAATGAGGGCAAAATAGTAATTTCACACCCCACTTGCGTGTGTAACTTGGACACGAAAACCTAGGAGACTACGTTGAAGGTCTCGTCACCACGAGTCCAACGCCGCCGGCCGCTCCTCAATCCGACCCCTCACGCGCCCGCACGCACCACCTGAAGGTCAACATGCAATCTGGGCCGCCCGTTTTCGCTGACGTGGCTCAATCGGAGCCATCCACGTGTCGCACGCATGGCGCCCAGTCAGCGCCACTTGGCAGCTGACTGTTGACGTGGCGTGCCACGTCATCACCGATTTTTTTTTTCGATGAAAATTTTATTTTTTCCAAAATAAAATTCCAGGTATTTCCTTCGAAAAATTCATTTCTCTTTCTTCTTTTAATATTTTCTCTTTGGGTTTTCAATTTGGGGCTTGCAGGGGGACCTGCAGGACTAATTAATTTTAGCTCCAAACGGATTAATATATTATCACCTCATGATAATAATTAATTACCGTTTAACAATATTTAATTCCACTAAATAAATATTGTTACACTCTAAAATTGATTAAATTATTCACGAATTTCTCAATCTAGAATAATTTTGCATTTCACTCCTCAGTGTAGATATCCATGAAAAATAAATTATATGTACTATCATTTATTTTTCATCTCTAATCTGAAATTTATTGATTCGTCTTAAGTTCAAATTCTCTGTATTTGAAACACATTGAACATACAACTTCGGTGACGTTATCACGCGAAGTGCTTTGACCAAAGTCTTAATTCGAACTTTTGCAAATCTATTTCAAGGATATCTTTTTCCTTCCAGTAAGGCCACAGATTCCTCGATCAATATAACTCTTTAGCACATTTCATGTTGTCACCGAATCATGCAAAGTATTTTGGCCACCCGTTACCGAGACCTCACTTCGAGCTACAAGCCTAAAGCCAAAATATTATCAGGATTAAGAGTACAATGCTTCCTGAGATTTTATTCATTTTAGATAGCAATATAAAACGAACAATCTCAGTGGTCCAGTTCGATGTTTCCAATCCTATTGAAAATCATCAACGTGTTATAATTGGAATCACCATTCCCTATGACGAAAGACTAATCATCTTATATAACCACGTCATAGTCTTGATAAGAACATATTCTTATCTTACCGACTAGAATTTTAATGACACGTGATTTCGGTATTCAAAATCTTTTCCTATGAAACACATTTCATATAAGAATACCACCACACGTCATTAATTATTAATATGTGAAATACTCACAACTCACTGTAAATTCAGTTTAATTAATTCAACAAATTGAATTTTCAGGGCACTATTCCCAACAATCTCTCACTAGCCCTAAATTTAATTTACCTACACATCAAAGTCTTATTCCTCCCACATGAGTGTCAAAACTCGTTTTGTACTCTTTCGCGCCAATACTTTTAGTGAGGGAATCTATTAGACGTTTCTCTGAGCCACCAACTAGGAAATCATGAATCCAATACATCTAACTGGTTGCTTCTCAAGCCACCATGTATTAGACTTCCATGGCGGTGTAAGCAATACAAGTCTGCTTCACATTCTCCAATTAACAGTTGCTCTTTCTAGAGTAAACACGTATTTTGATGTCAAACATCTAGAATACAAATCAGATTGTATATCCGAATCTGTGTACTCTATTGAAATGAGCTCACCACTGTGGTAGACAAGCATATAATCTCAAGTCCTTCTCAAGTACTCCAATATATGCTTTCACTACTACCCAATGTCAGATTCTAGGGTTTGACTAATATCTGCTGACTTAGACCTATTTCATAATAGACAGCTGGCCTTGTACATAATATGACATACATAAAGCTTTCGCTGCGGAACTCTAATCATGTCTTCTATCTCTTCAGTTGTCTTAGGACACTGATCCCGAGATAGATAAATTCCATATCTAAAAGGTAACGGACCTTTCTTGGAATTTGTCATATTATACCCTGCCAGCATTTTATCTATATATGCTTCTTGTGATAAACCAATCTCCTTATTCCTATGATCACGACAAAATTCTGATCCTTGGAATATTATTGGTCTCACTTAGGTCTTTATTTGTCAAATATATTTGACAATCGAATCTTGACCACTAACAAAATTCTTGCACCATCCCCGATGAGCAGAATATTGTTTACGTACAGAATGAAAATGTTACAACGCTATCATGATGTCATTTTGTACACTCATGGTTCATCAGGCAATTATACAAATCCAAAGAATTTAAATTGCCTTATAATTTTGATGCTCCATATTCTAGACGTTTGCTTAAGATCATAAATCGATCTATTAAGCTTGCATTATATGCACCTGATTTCTGGCTGTGAAGCTTTCAGGTTATGCCATGTAGCTCCTCTTCTTGAAGGTGCCCGTTCAAGAACATAGTCTTTACATCCATTTATCTAATCTCATAATCGATAATGAGATAAAATGGAGAGGATAATATTACTATCCAGTCGCGGACCCCGATGAAATCCCAACACACGATTAACCCAAGCTCTGAACTTTGTACTTTCCATTGCTTTTCCAGTGGCCTTATCCATAGCATCAAAATCTAAACTACTACAGGTTAACCTCCACAGATATCTCCATCTACGAGAGAGAACACTAGTCCTCCCAGCTTCCTTAAGACTCATAAAAGATAATATGACACTGATGGTGCCCTACCCAATTAAGACACGTGGCCAGCCTCACGAGAGTTAGATTGGGAAGAACTAGCTTGTGACGAGCTATGTAGGGGAGCTCGCGGTATGAGCTCGCTCCTTAGAATCCTACAAGTTGCAAGTACTGCCCTCTGGAAGAGCTCGGGTATGACGAGCTGTATTCGGAGCTCGCTCGATACGTTCGCTCCTCGGACTCTACTTACGGAAGGACACTTAGGTAGTTACAAATAGCAGAGATGATGTGATGGAGAAGGAAATGAGTCTTGAGGCCAGGGACGAAAGAAGACGGAACGATAAGATAGAATCCAACACGGAATCGGAAAAGTAGTAAACCCTAATGGGACTCCACATCTATATAAGGAGGAGTTTAGGTTGCTATGAGACATAACACAAAATACGAGAGAAGAGAGATATATAGATTTGGCGAGTACTCATCATTGGCACTGTCTGTGGGAACGAAAAACTTATTTCGTTCTCTTTGAGTACTGGACGAGTTTCGATTTCTTCTTTTCTAGGAAGATGACGAGGGAACATATCAACCAGGTATTGGACCAGATAGATCAAATAATGGTGAACAACCAGGAGAATGTGGGTGGCGAAAGATCGATTATATTACCCCTGAGGACGGGAAGCAGAAGGACACTCAGGGGGACGAAAGCTAGGCACCAGCTGTGTTGCCTGCTAACATGACGATGGAACAACTCCGGGCTCTAGTGGAGATGATTGTCGAAAAACGAGAAGCTCAAGCAGGAACTAGCCATACTAAGAGCCAGCGGAGAAGGACGGGAGATGACGCCGATACAGGGGCCAAGGGAAAGCAAACAGAGGTGCCCCGTATTGATTTGGAAGATAGCTCTGAAGAGGAGGACTACTATGAGGAAAACAATCAAACTCCAATATAGACAACATCAAGAAACAGAGGCCTGATTAACAGAAAGACTAACAATTGAGAAGAGCAGATGCAGGATATGGGAAAATGATAGAGGAGATGAAGAAGGATTTGCAAGGCCCCGTTCCTGAGAAAAAGAAAGGAAGTGCCTTCATAGAGGAAGTCCCGGAGGAAGACCACCCATAAAACTTTAGGCCGGTGTAGGTGGCGGATTATGACGGAACAGGAGACCCTGCAGAACATATAAGCAAGTTCGAGCACGTTGCAATGTTACACAAGCTATCAGACATGATCAAATGTCGAGTGTTCGTAACAACACTCAAAGGGCCGGCTCGTAGATGGTTCTCGCTGTTACCTTTGAATGTAATAAGTTGTTTCGAGGATTTCTGCAAACTATTCACAAACCAGTTTGCTAGCTCACTTCATTACAAAAGGAACGCGCTTAGTTTGTTCGCAATTAAACAAGGCGTGGGATAAACACTTCGAGCTTATGTACAGAGGTTTAACAGAGAAGCAGTGGACGTACCTTTCGCCGCACATGAGATCAAGGCGAGTGCTTTCACACAGGGTTTACAAGGTAGCGGCTTCTTTCAATTACTAGCACCGGATCCCGTGATGGATTTCGATGACCTACTGAGACGGGCTAGGAGATACATAAACTTAGAAGAAGCGTTGGCTGCGAAGAGGGCGTCTATTGGAGAGGTCAGTAGGAATAGAGGAATTCAGGAAACGTTCCAACCAAGAGAACTAAGCAAGAGAGAAGGAACAGGGAACCGTAAGTTCGCAAAATACGATTCGTATACGGATCTGAAGAACATATGTTGGACGTTATTCTAAAAACGATCAAGTAAGTGGAGGGGTTTCGGTGGCCGCGAACTCGAGCACAAACACCGAAAAGACCCCCGTCAGATACTTTCTGTGAATACCACAATGAGTACGGACACCAAGCAGCTTGGTGTGGACACCTGAAGGACAAAATCGAGAGGCTGGTATGTGAAGAAAAAATACCCGAGCTTGTAGCAGATAAGACGAAGTTTGTGCTGGGTGGCGGGCCCACAACAGTAGCAGTCCGGGACCACATTTTAAAATTTTTATTATAATACAAGTATTAAAATATTTCTAAAACATTTTAATACAAAGGCGGAAGACTAGCCGGATCTGCTCAATTATATACCTGCAATTGATAATAAATTTTAAATCACTTAAGCAGATAAATATCTAATATGCAATCAACACTTAAGAGCACATAATTTATCATGCTTAAAATAAAACAACTGTAAAATATTACCGTACTGCAAACATGGCTATCTAACGGCATTTTTCCAGCTCCCGAATTCACCTTTCGTGAATCCGATACCCGATCTCCTCGTGAAACCGGCAGAGCTTCCCTGCAATAACCCCAGAGAAACCCTCGGAGTGTGGGCTCCGAAAGTATTTCTCTAAATACTTGGAGAAAACAAACTTTGAACTAGGAAACCCTTTTCAGGGTTTAATCTCCCGAGAGAAAAGGGATATGGTTTCAAAGCCGAGAGCTCAGCCAAAACCTCTCCCAAAGTTATGAATGAAAAAATGAAGGCCAAGATCCCTATTTATAGGGGAAAAAACTTGGGCAAAATAGTAATTTCACACCCCACTTGCGTGTGTAACTTGGACACGAAAACCGAGGAGACTACGTTAAAGGTCTCGTCACCACGAGTCCAACACCGCCGGCCGCTCCTCAATCCGACCCCTCACGCGCCCGCACGCACCACCTGAAAGTGGCGCGTGTGGGTACACCCGGCTAGGGTTTGAGGCCCTTAAACCGGACCGGCCGGACCCGGTTCGGCACGTGGCCAGCCCTGGTGATGCCACGTGTCTGGTCCGGTCCGACCCTATTCGTTTGACCTGATCCGTTGACCCGGACTCGGACTCGGACCCATTGACCGACCAGGTCAACATGCAATCTGGGCCGCCCGTTTTCGCTGACGTGGCTCAATCTGAGCCATCCACGTGTCGCACGCGTGGCGCCCAGTCAGCGCCACTTGGCAGCTGACTATTGACGTGGCGTGCCACATCATCACCGATTTTTTTTTTCGATGAAAATTTTATTTTCTCCAAAATAAAATTCCAGGTATTTCCTTCGAAAAATTCATTTCTCTTTCTCCTTTTAATATTTTCTCTTTAGGTTTTCAATTTGGGGCTTGCAGGGGGACCTGCAGGACTAATTAATTTTAGCTCCAAACGGATTAATATATTATCACCTCATGATAATAATTAATTACCGTTTAACAATATTTAATTCCACTAAATAAATATTGTTACACTCTAAAATTAATTAAATTATTCACGAATTTCTCGATCTAGAATAATTTTGCATTTCACTCCTCTGTGTAGATATCCATGAAAAATAAATTATAACTACTATCATTTATTTTTCATCTCTAATCTGAAATTTATTGATTCGTCTTAAGTTCAAATTCTCTGTATTTGAAACACATTGAACATACAACTTCGGTGACGTTATCACGTGAAGTGCTTTGACCAAAGTCTTAATTCGAACTTTTGCAAATCTATTTCAAGGATATCTTTTTCCTTCCAGTAAGGCCACAGATTCCTCGATCAATATAACTCTTTAGCACATTTCATGTTGTCACCGAATCATACAAAGTATTTTGGCCACCCGTTACCGAGACCTCGCTTCGAGCTACATGCCTAAAGCCAAAATATTATCAGGATTAAGAGTACAATGCTTCCTGAGATTTTATTCATTTTAGATAGCAGTATAAAATGAACAATCTCAGTGGTCCAGTTCGATGTTTCCAATCCTATTGAAAATCATCAACGTGTTATAATTGGAATCACCATTCCCTATGACGAAAGACTAATCATCTTATATAACCACGTCATAGTCTTGATAAGAACATATTCTTATCTTACCGACTAGAATTTTAATGACACGTGATTTCGGTATTCAAAGTCTTTTCCTATGAAACACATTTCATATAAGAATACCACCACACGTCATAAATTATTAATATGTGAAATACTCACAACTCACTGTAAATTCAGTTTAATTAATTCAACAAATTGAATTTTCAGGGCACTATTCCCAACAATCTCTCACTAGCCCTAAATTTAATTTACCTACACATCAAAGTCTTATTCCTCCCACATGAGTGTCAAAACTCGTTTTGTACTCTTTCGCGCCAATACTTTTAGTGAGGGAATCTATCAGACGTTTCTCTGAGCCACCAACTAGGAAATCATGAATCCAATACATCTAACTGGTTGCTTCTCAAGCCACCATGTATTAGACTTCCATGGCTGTGTAAGCAATACAAGTCTGCTTAACATTCTCCAATTAACAGTTGCTCTTTCTAGAGTAAACACGTATTTTGATGTCAAACATATAGAATACAAATCAGATTGTATATCCGAATCTGTGTACTCTATTGAAATGAGCTCACCACTGTGGTAGACAAGCATATAATCTCAAGTCCTTCTCAAGTACTCCAATATATGCTTTCACTACTACCCAATGTCAGATTCTGGGGTTTGACTAATATCTGCTGACTTAGACCTATTTCATAATAGACAGCTGGCCTTGTACATAATATGACATACATAAAGCTTTCGCTGCGGAACTCTAATCATGTCTTCTATCTCTTTAGTTGTCTTAGGACACTGATCCCGAGATAGATAAATTCCATATCTAAAAGGTAACGGACCTTTCTTGGAATTTGTCATATTATACCTTGCCAGCATTTTATCTATATATGCTTCTTGTGATAAACCAATCTCCTTATTCCTATGATCACGACAAAATTCTGATCCTTGGAATATTATTGGTCTCACTTAGGTCTTTATTTGTCAAATATATTTGACAATCAAATCTTGACCACTAACAAAATTCTTGCACCATTCCCAATGAGCAGAATACTGTTTACGTACAGAATGAAAATGTTACAACGCTATCATGATGTCATTTTGTACACTCATGGTTCATCAGGCAATTATACAAATCCAAAGAATTTAAATTGCCTTATAATTTTGATGCTCCATAATCTAGACGCTTGCTTAAGATCATAAATCGATCTATTAAGCTTGCATTATATGCACCTGATTTCTGGCTGTGAAGCTTTCAGGTTATGCCATGTAGCTCCTCTTCTTGAAGGTGCCCGTTCAAGAACATAGTCTTTACATCCATTTATCTAATCTCATAATCGATAATGAGATAAAATGGAGAGGATAATATTACTATCCAGTCGCGGACCCCGATGAAATCCCAACACACGATTAACCCAAGCTCTGAACTTTGTACTTTCCATTGCTTTTCCAGTGGCCTTATCCATAGCATCAAAATCTAAACTACTAGAGGTTAACCTCCACAGATATCTCCATCTACGAGAGAGAACACTAGTCCTCCCAGCTTCCTTAAGACTCATAAAAGATAATATGACACTGATGGTGCCCTACCCAATTAAGACACGTAGCCAGCCTCACGAGAGTTAGATTGGGAAGAACTAGCTTGTGACGAGCAATGCAGGGGAGCTCGCGGTATGAGCTTGCTCCTTAGAATCCTACAAGTTGCAAGTGTTACCCTCTGGGAGAGCTAGGGTATGACGAGCTGTATTCGGAGCTCGCTCGATACGTTTGCTCCTCGGACTCTACTTACGGAAGGACACTTAGGTAGTTACAAATAGCGGAGATGATGTGATGGAGAAGGAAATGAGTCTTGAGGCCAGGGACGAAAGAAGACGGAACGATAAGATAGAATCCAACACGGAATCGGAAAAGTAGTAAACCCTAATGGGACTCCGCATCTACATAAGGAGGAGTTTAGGTTGCTATGAGACATAACACAAAATACGAGCGAAGAAAGATATATAGATTTGGCGAGTACTCATCATTGGCACTGTCTGTGGGAACGAAAAACTTATTTCGTTCTCTTTGAGTACTGGACGAGTTTCGATTTCTTCTTTTCCAGGAAGATGACGAGGGAACATATCAACCAGGTATTGGACCGGATAGATCAAATAATGGTGAACAACCAGGAGAATGTGGGAGCGGAAAGATCGATTATGCTACCCCTGAGGACGGGAAGCAGAAGGACACTCAGGGGGACGAAAGCTAGGCACCAGCTGTGTTGCCTGCTAACATGACAATGGAACAACTCCGGGCTCTAGTGGAGATGATTGTCGAAAAACGAGAAGCTCAAGCAGGAACTAGCCATACTAAGAGCCAGCGGAGAAGGACGGGAGATGACGCCGATACAGGGGCCAATGGAAAGCAAACAGAGGTGCCCCATATTGATTTGGAAGATAGCTCTGAAGAGGAGGACTACTATGAGGAAAACAATCGAACACCAATCTAGACAACATCAAAAAACAGAGGCCCGATTAACAGAAAGACTAACAATAGAGAAGAGCAGATGCAGGATATGGGAAAAATGATAGAGGAGATGAAGAAGGATTTGCAAGGCCCCGTTCCTGAGAAGAAGAAAGTAAGTGCCTTCATAGAGGAAGTCCCGGAGGAAGACCACCCATAAAACTTTAGGCCAGTGCAGGTGGCGGATTATGACGGAACAGGAGACCCTGCAGAACATATAAGCAAGTTCGAGCACATTGCAATGTTACACAAGCTATCAGATATGATCAAATGTCGAGTGTTCGTAACAACACTCAAAGGGCCGGCTCGTAGATGGTTCTCGCTGTTACCTTCGAATGTAATAAGTTGTTTCGAGGATTTCTGCAAACTATTCACAAACCAGTTTGCTAGCTCAATTCATTACAAAAGGAACGCGCTTAGTTTGTTCGCAATTAAACAAGGCGTGGGAGAAACACTTCGAGCTTATGTAGAGAGGTTTAACAGAGAAGCAGTGGACGTACCTTTCGCCGCACATGAGATCAAGGCGAGTGCTTTCACACAGGGTTTACAAGGTAGCGACTTCTTTCAATTACTAGCACCGGATCCCGTGATGGATTTCGATGACCTACTGAGACGGGCTAGGAGATACATAAACTTAGAAGAAGCGTTGGCTGCGAAGAGGGCGTCTATTGGAGAGGTCAGTAGGAATAGAGGAATTCAGGAAACGTTCCAACCAAGAGAACTAAGCAAGAGAGAAGGAACAGGGAACCGTAAGTTCGCAAAATACGATTCGTATACGGATCTGAAGAACATATGTTGGACGTTATCCTAAAAACGATCAAGTAAGTGGAGGGGTTTCGGTGGCCGCGAACTCGAGCACAAACACCGAAAAGACCCCCGTCAGATACTTTCTGTGAATACCACAATGAGTACGGACACCAAGCAGCTTGCTGTGGACACCTGAAGGACAAAATCGAGAGGCTGGTATGTGAAGAAAAAATACCCGAGCTTGTAGCAGATAAGATGAAGTTTGTGCTGGGTGGCGGGCCCACAACAGTAGCAGTCCGGGACCACATTTTAAAATTTTTATTATAATACAAGTATTAAAATATTTCTAAAACATTTTAATACAAAGGCGGAAGACTAGCCGGATCTGCTCAAGTATATACTTGCAATTGATAATAAATTTTAAATCACTTAAGCAGATAAATATCTAATATGCAATTAACAGTTAAGAGCACATAATTTATCATGCTTAAAATAAAACAACTGTAAAATATTACCGTACTGCAAACATGGCTATCTAACGGCATTTTTCCAGCTCCCGAATTCACCTCTCGTGAATCCGATACCCGATCTCCTCGTGAAACCGGCAGAGCTTCCCTGCAATAACCCCAGAGAAACCCTCGGAGTGTGGGCTCCGAAAGTATTTCTCTAAATACTTAGAGAAAACAAACTTTAAACTAGGAAACCCTTTTCAGGGTTTAATCTCCCGAAATTAGGCGTTTTATATAAACACCTAATTAAAATTAATTCCAAAATAAATCGAAATTAATTAGGAGAAAAGGGATATGGTTTCAAAGCCGAGAGCTCAGCCAAAACCTCTCCCAAAGTTATGAAGGAAAAAATGAAGGCCAAGACCCCTATTTATAGGGAAAAAAATGAGGGTAAAATAGTAATTTCACACCCCACTTGCGTGTGTAACTTGGACACAAAAACCTAGGAGACTACGTTTAAGGTCTCGTCACCACGAGTCCAACACCGCCGGCCGCTCCTCAATCCGACCCCTCACGCGCCCGCACGCACCACCTGAAGGTGGCGCGTGTGGGTATACCCGGCTAGGGTTTGAGGCCCTTAAACCGGACCGGCCGGAGCCGGTTCGGCACTTGGCCAGCCCTGGTGATGCCACGTGTCTGGTCCGGTCCGACCCTATTCGTTTGACTCGATCCGTTGACCCGGACCCGTTGACCGACCAGGTCAACATGCAATCTGGGCCGCCCGTTTTCGCTGACGTGGCTCAATCGGAGCCATCCACGTGTCGCACGCAAGGCGCCCAGTCAGCGCCACTTGGCAGCTGACTGTTGACGTGGCGTGCCACGTCATCACCGATTTTTTTTTTTCGATGAAAATTTTATTTTCTCCAAAATAAAATTCCAGGTATTTCCTTCGAAAAATTAATTTCTCTTTCTTCTTTTAATATTTTCTCTTTGGGTTTTCAATTTGGGGCTTGCAGGGGGACCTGCAGGACTAATTCATTTTAGCTCCAAACGGATTAATATATTATCACCTCATGATAATAATTAATTACCGTTTAACAATATTTAATTCCACTAAATAAATATTGTTACACTCTAAAATTGATCATTTTATTCACGAATTTCTCGATCTAGAATAATTTTGCATTTCACTCCTCTGTGTAGATATCCATGAAAAATAAATTATAACTACTATCATTTATTTTTCATCTCTAATCTGAAATTTATTGATTCGTCTTAAGTTCAAATTCTCTGTATTTGAAACACATTGAACATACAACTTCGGTCACGTTATCACGCGAAATGCTTTGACCAAAGTCTTAATTCGAACTTTTGCAAATCTATTTCAAGGATATCTTTTTCCTTCCAGTAAGGCCACAGATTCCTCGATCAATATAACTCTTTAGCACATTTCATGTTGTCACCGAATCATGCAAAGTATTTTGGCCACCCGTTACCGAGACCTCACTTCGAGCTACAAGCCTAAAGCCAAAATATTATCAGGATTAAGAGTACAATGCTTCCTGAGATTTTATTCATTTTAGATAGCAATATAAAATGAACAATCTCAGTGGTCCAGTTCGATGTTTCCAATCCTATTGAAAATCATCAACGTGTTATAATTGGAATCACCATTCCCTATGATGAAAGACTAATCATCTTATATAACCACGTCATAGTCTTGATAAGAACATATTCTTATCTTACCGACTAGAATTTTAATGACACGTGATTTCGGTATTCAAAATCTTTTCCTATGAAACACATTTCATATAAGAATACCACCACACGTCATTAATTATTAATATGTGAAATACTCACAACTCACTGTAAATTCAGTTTAATTAATTCAACAAATTGAATTTTCAGGGGACTATTCCCAACAATCTCTCACTAGCCCTAAATTTAACTTACCTACACATCAAAGTCTTATTCCTCCCACATGAGTGTCAAAACTCGTTTTGTACTCTTTCGCGCCAATACTTTTAGTGAGGGAATCTATTAGACGTTTCTCTGAGCCACCAACTAGGAAATCATGAATCCAATACATCTAACTGGTTGCTTCTCAAGCCACCATGTATTAGACTTCCATGGCGGTGTAAGCAATACAAGTCTGCTTAACATTCTCCAATTAACAGTTGCTCTTTCTAGAGTAAACACGTATTTTGATGTCAAACATATAGAATACAAATCAGATTGTATATCCGAATCTGTGTACTCTATTGAAATGAGCTCACCACTGTGGTAGACAAGCATATAATCTCAAGTCCTTCTCAAGTACTCCAATATATGCTTTCACTACTACCCAATGTCAGATTCTAGGGTTTGACTAATATCTGCTGACTTAGACCTATTTCATAGTAGACACCTGGCCTTGTACATAATATGACATACATAAAGCTTTCGCTGCGGAACTCTAATCATGTCTTCTATCTCTTTAGTTGTCTTAGGACACTGATCCCGAGATAGATAAATTTCATATCTAAAAGGTAACGGACCTTTCTTGGAATTTGTCATATTATACCTTGCCAGCATTTTATCTATATATGCTTCTTGTGATAAACCAATCTCCTTATTCCTATGATCACGACAAAATTCTGATCCTTGGAATATTATTGGTCTCACTTAGGTCTTTATTTGTAAAATATATTTGATAATCAAATCTTGACCACTAACAAAATTCTTGCACCATTCCCCATGAGCAGAATATTGTTTACGTACAGAATGAAAATGTTACAACGCTATCATGATGTCATTTTGTACACTCATGGTTCATCAGGCAATTATACAAATCCAAAGAATTTAAATTGCCTTATAATTTTGATGCTCCATAATCTAGACGCTTGCTTAAGATCATAAATCGATCTATTAAGCTTGCATTATATGCACCTGATTTCTGGCTGTGAAGCTTTCAGGTTATGCCATGTAGCTCCTTTTCTTGAAGGTGCCCGTTCAAGAACATAGTCTTTACATCCATTTATCTAATCTCATAATCGATAATGAGAAAAAATAGAGAGGATAATATTACTATCCAGTCGCGGACCCCGATGAAATCCCAACACACGATTAACCCAAGCTCTAAACTTTGTACTTTCCATTGCTTTTCCAGTGGCCTTATCCATAGCATCAAAATCTAAACTACTTGAGGTTAACCTCCACAGATATCTCCATCTACGAGAGAGAACACTAGTCCTCCCAGCTTCCTTAAGACTCATAAAAGATAATATGACACTGATGGTGCCCTACCCAATTAAGACACGTGGCCAGCCTTACGAGAGTTAGATTGGGAAGAACTAGCTTGTGACGAGCTATGTAGGGGAGCTCGCGGTATGAGCTCGCTCCTTAGAATCCTACAAGTTGCAAGTGTTGCCCTCTGGGAGAGCTCGGGTATGACGAGCTGTATTCGAAGCTCGCTCGATACGTTCGCTCCTCGGACTCTACTTACGGAAGGACACTTAGGTAGTTACAAATAGCGGAGATGATGTGATGGAGAAGGAAATGAGTCTTGAGGCCAGGGATGAAAGAAGACGGAACGATAAGATAGAATCCAACACGGAATCGGAAAAGTAGTAAACCCTAATGGGACTCCGCATCTACGTAAGGAGGAGTTTAGGTTGCTATGAGACATAACACAAAATACGAGAGAAGAAAGATATATAGATTTGGCGAGTACACATCATTGGCACTGTTTGTGGGAACGAAAAAATTATTTCGTTCTCTTTGAGTACTGGACGAGTTTCGATTTCTTCTTTTCCAGGAAGATGACGAGGGAACATATAAACCAGGTATTGGACCAGATAGATCAAATAATGGTGAACAACCAGGAGAATGTGGGAGCGGAAAGATCGATTATGCTACCCCTGAGGACGGGAAGCAGAAGGACACTCAGGGGGACGAAAGCTAGGCACCAGCTGTGTTGCCTGCTAACATGACGATGGAACAACTCCGGGCTCTAGTGGAGATGATTGTCGAAAAACGAGAAGCTCAAGCAGGAACTAGCCATACTAAGAGCCAGCGGAGAAGGACGGGAGATGGCGCCGATACAGGGGCCAAGGGAAAGCAAACAGAGGTGCCCCATATTGATTTGGAAGATAGCTCTGAAGAGGAGGACTACTATGAGGAAAACAATCGAACACCAATCTAGACAACATCAAGAAACAGAGGCCCGATTAACAGAAAGACTAACAATTGAGAAGAGCAGATGCAGGATATGGGAAAAATGATAGAGGAGATGAAAAAGGATTTGCAAGGCCCCGTTCCTGATCAGAAGAAAGGAAGTGCCTTCATAGAGGAAGTCCCGGAGGAAGACCACCCATAAAACTTTAGGCCGGTGCAGGTGGCGGATTATGACAGAACAGGAGACCCTGCAGAACATATAAGCAAGTTCGAGCACGTTGCAATGTTACACAAGCTATCAGACATGATCAAATGTCGAGTGTTCGTAACAACACTCAAAGGGCCGGCTCGTAGATGGTTCTCGCTGTTACCTTCGAATGTAATAAGTTGTTTCGAGGATTTCTGCAAACTATTCACAAACCAGTTTGCTAGCTCAATTCATTACAAAAGGAACGCGCTTAGTTTGTTCACAATTAAACAAGGCGTGGGAGAAACACTTCGAGCTTATGTAGAGAGGTTTAACAGAGAAGCAGTGGATGTACCTTTCGCCGCACATGAGATCAAGGCGAGTACTTTCACACAGGGTTTACAAGGTAGCGACTTCTTTCAATTACTAGCACAGGATTCCGTGATGGATTTCGATGACCTACTGAGACGGGCTAGGAGATACATAAACTTAGAAGAAGCGTTGGCTGCGAAGAGGGCGTCTATTGGAGAGGTCCGTAGGAATAGAGGAATTCAGGAAACGTTCCAACCAAGAGAACAAAGCAAGAGAGAAGGAACAGGGAACAGTAAGTTCGCAAAATACTATTCGTATACAGATCTGAAGAACATATGTTGGACGTTATCCTAAAAAGGATCAAGTAAGTGGAGGGGTTTCGGTGGCCGCGAACTCGAGCACAAACACCGAAAAGACCCCCGTCAGATACTTTCTGTGAATACCACAATGAGTACGGACACCAAGCAGCTTGGTGTGGACACCTGAAGGACAAAATCGAGAGGCTGGTATGTGAAGAAAAAATACCCGAGCTTGTAGCAGATAAGATGAAGTTTGTGCTGGGTGGCGGGCCCACAACAGTAGCAGTCCGGGACCACATTTTAAAATTTTTATTATAATACAAGTATTAAAATATTTCTAAAACATTTTAATACAAAGGCGGAAGACTAGCCGGATCTGCTCAAGTATATACCTGCAATTGATAATAAATTTTAAATCACTTAAGCAGATAAATATCTAATATGCAATTAACACTTAAGAGCACATAATTTATCATGCTTAAAATAAAACAACTGTAAAATATTACCGTACTACAAACATGGCTATCTAACGGCATTTTTCCAGCTCCCGAATTCACCTCTCGTGAATCCGATACCCGATCTCCTCGTGAAACCGGCAGAGCTTCCCTGCAATAACCCCAGAGAAACCCTCGGAGTGTGGGCTTCGAAAGTATTTCTCTAAATACTTAGAGAAAATAAACTTTAAACTAGGAAACCCTTTTCAGGGTTTAATCTCCCGAAATTAGGCGTTTTATATAAACACCTAATTAAAATTAATTCCAAAATAAATCGAAATTAATTAGGAGAAAAGGGATATGGTTTCAAAGCCGAGAGCTCAGCCAAAACCTCTCCCAAAGTTATGAAGGAAAAAATGAAGGCCAAGACCCCTATTTATAGGGAAAAAAATGAGGGCAAAATAGTAATTTCACACCCCACTTGCGTGTGTAACTTGGACACGAAAACCTAGGAGACTACGTTGAAGGTCTCGTCACCACGAGTCCAACACCGTCGGCCGCTCCTCAATCCGACCACTCACGCGCCCGCACCCACCACCTGAAGGTGGCGCGTGCGGGTATACCCGGCTAGGGTTTGAGGCCCTTAAACCGGACCGGCCGGACCCGGTTCGGCACTTGGCCAGCCCTGGTGATGCCACGTGTCTGGTCCGGTCCGACCCTATTCGTTTGACCCGATCCGTTGACCCGGACCCGTTGACCGACCAGGTCAACATGCAATCTGGGCCGTCCGTTTTCGCTGACGTGGCTCAATCTGAGCCATCCACGTGTCGCATGCGTGGCGCCCAATCAGCGCCACTTGGCAGCTGACTGTTGACGTGGCGTGCCACGTCATCACCGATTTTTTTTTTTCGATGAAAATTTTATTTTCTCCAAAATAAAATTCCAGGTATTTCCTTCGAAAAATTCATTTCTCTTTCTCCTTTTAATATTTTCTCTTTAGGTTTTCAATTTGGGGCTTGCAGGGGGACCTGCAGGACTAATTAATTTTAGCTCCAAACGGATTAATATATTATCACCTCATGATAATAATTAATTACCGTTTAACAATATTTAATTCCACTAAATAAATATTGTTACACTCTAAAATTAATTAAATTATTCACGAATTTCTCGATCTAGAATAATTTTGCATTTCACTCCTCTGTGTAGATATCCATGAAAAATAAATTATAACTACTATCATTTATTTTTCATCTCTAATCTGAAATTTATTGATTCGTCTTAAGTTCAAATTCTCTGTATTTGAAACACATTGAACATACAACTTCGGTGACGTTATCACGCGAAGTGCTTTGACCAAAGTCTTAATTCGAACTTTTGCAAATCTATTTCAAGGATATCTTTTTCCTTCCAGTAAGGCCACAGATTCCTCGATCAATATAACTCTTTAGCACATTTCATGTTGTCACCGAATCATACAAAGTATTTTGGCCACCCGTTACCGAGACCTCACTTCGAGCTACATGCCTAAAGCCAAAATATTATCAGGATTAAGAGTACAACGCTTCCTGAGATTTTATTCATTTTAGATAGCAGTATAAAATGAACAATCTCAGTGGTCCAGTTCGATGTTTCCAATCCTATTGAAAATCATCAACGTGTTATAATTGGAATCACCATTCCCTATGACGAAAGACTAATCATCTTATATAACCACGTCATAGTCTTGATAAGAACATATTCTTATCTTACCGACTAGAATTTTAATGACACGTGATTTCGGTATTCAAAGTCTTTTCCTATGAAACACATTTCATATAAGAATACCACCACACGTCATTAATTATTAATATGTGAAATACTCACAACTCACTGTAAATTCAGTTTAATTAATTCAACAAATTGAATTTTCAGGGCACTATTCCCAACAATCTCTCACTAGCCCTAAATTTAATTTACCTACACATCAAAGTCTTATTCCTCCCACATGAGTGTCAAAACTCGTTTTGTACTCTTTCGCGCCAATACTTTTAGTGAGGGAATCTATTAGACGTTTCTCTGAGCCACCAACTAGGAAATCATGAATCCAATACATCTAACTGGTTGCTTCTCAGGCCACCATGTATTAGACTTCCATGGCGGTGTAAGCAATACAAGTCTGCTTAACATTCTCCAATTAACAGTTGCTCTTTCTAGAGTAAACACGTATTTTGATGTCAAACATCTAGAATACAAATCAGATTGTATATCCGAATCTGTGTACTCTACTGAAATGAGCTCACCACTGTGGTAGACAAGAATATAATCTCAAGTCCTTCTCAAGTACTCCAATATATGCTTTCACTACTACCCAATGTCAGATTCTAGGGTTTGACTAATATCTGCTGACTTAGACCTATTTCATAATAGACAGCTGGCCTTGTACATAATATGACATACATAAAGCTTTCGCTGCGGAACTCTAATCATGTCTTCTATCTCTTTAGTTGTCTTAGGACACTGATCCCGAGATAGATAAATTCCATATCTAAAAGGTAACGGACCTTTCTTGGAATTTGTCATATTATACCTTGCCAGCATTTTATCTATATATGCTTCTTGTGATAAACCAATCTCCTTATTCCTATGATCACGACAAAATTCTGATCCTTGGAATATTATTGGTCTCACTTAGGTCTTTATTTGTCAAATATATTTGACAATCAAATCTTGACCACTAACAAAATTCTTGCACCATTCCCAATGAGCAGAATATTGTTTACGTACAGAATGAAAATGTTACAACGCTATCATGATGTCATTTTGTACACTCATGGTTCATCAGGCAATTATACAAATCCAAAGAATTTAAATTGCCTTATAATTTTGATGCTCCATAATCTAGACGCTTGCTTAAGATCATAAATCGATCTATTAAGCTTGCATTATATGCACCTGATTTCTGGCTGTGAAGCTTTCAGGTTATGCCATGTAGCTCCTCTTCTTGAAGGTGCCCGTTCAAGAACATAGTCTTTACATCCATTTATCTAATCTCATAATCGATAATGAGATAAAATGGAGAGGATAATATTACTATCCAGTCGCGGACTCCGCATCTACATAAGGAGGAGTTTAGGTTGCTATGAGACATAACACAAAATACGAGAGAAGAAAGATATATAGATTTGGCGAGTACTCATCATTGGCACTGTCTGTGGGAACGAAAAACTTATTTTGTTCTCTTTGAGTACTGGACGAGTTTCGATTTCTTCTTTTCCAGGAAGATGACGAGGGAACATATCAACCAGGTATTGGACCAGATAGATCAAATAATGGTGAACAACCAGGAGAATGTGGGAGCGGGAAGATCGATTATGCTACCCCTGAGGACGGGAAGCAGAAGGACACTCAGGGGGACGAAAGCTAGGCACCAGCTGTGTTGCCTGCTAACATGACGATGGAACAACTCCGGGCTCTAGTGGATGATTGTCGAAAAACGAGAAGCTCAAGCAGGAACTAGCCATACTAAGAGCCAGCGGAGAAGGACGGGAGATGACGCCGATACAGGGGCCAAGGGAAAGCAAACAGAGGTGCCCCATATTGATTTGGAAGATAGCTCTGAAGAGGAGGACTACTATGAGGAAAACAATCGAACACCAATCTAGACAACATCAAGAAACAGAGGCCCGATTAACAGAAAGACTAACAATTGAGAAGAGCAGATGCAGGATATGGGAAAAATGATAGAGGAGATGAAGAAGGATTTGCAAGGCCCCGTTCCTGAGCAGAAGAAAGGAAGTGCCTTCTTAGAGGAAGTCCCGGAGGAAGACCACCCATAAAACTTTAGGCCGGTGCAGGTGGCGGAATATGACGGAACAGGAGACCCTGCAGAACATATAAGCAAGTTCGAGCACGTTGCAATGTTACACAAGCTATCAGACATGATCAAATGTCGAGTGTTCGTAACAACACTCAAAGGGCCGGCTCGTAGATGGTTCTCGCTGTTACCTTCGAATGTAATAAGTTGTTTCGAGGATTTCTGCAAACTATTTACAAACCAGTTTGCTAGCTCAATTCATTACAAAAGGAACGCGGTTAGTTTGTTCGCAATTAAACAAGGCGTGGGAGAAACACTTCGAGCTTATGTAGAGAGGTTTAACAGAGAAGCAGTGGACGTACCTTTCGCCGCACATGAGATCAAGGCGAGTACTTTCACACAGGGTTTACAAGGTAGCGACTTCTTTCAATTACTAGCACCGGATTCCGTGATGGATTTCGATGACCTACTGAGACGGGCTAGCACATACATAAACTTAGAAGAAGCGTTGGCTGCGAAGAGGGCGTCTATTGGAGAGGTCCGTAGGAATATAGGAATTCAGGAAACGTTCCAACCAAGAGAACTAAGCAAGAGAGAAGGAACAGGGAACCATACGTTCGCAAAATACTATTCGTATACGGATCTGAAGAACATATGTTGGACGTTATCCTAAAAATGATCAAGTAAGTGGAGGGGTTTCGGTGGCCGCGAACTCGAGCACAAACACCGAAAAGACCCCCGTCAGATACTTTCTGTGAATACCACAATGAGTACGGACACCAAGCAGCTTGGTGTGGACACCTGAAGGACAAAATCGAGAGGCTGGTATGTGAAGAAAAAATACCCGAGCTTGTAGCAGATAAGACGAAGTTTGTGCTGGGTGGCGGGCCCACAACAGTAGCAGTCCGGGACCACATTTTAAAATTTTTATTATAATACAAGTATTAAAATATTTCTAAAACATTTTAATACAAAGGCGGAAGACTAGCCGGATCTGCTCAAGTATATACCTGCAATTGATAATAAATTTTAAATCACTTAAGCAGATAAATATCTAATATGCAATTAACACTTAAGAGCACATAATTTATCATGCTTAAAATAAAACAACTGTAAAATATTACCGTACTGCAAACATGGCTATCTAACGGCATTTCTCCAGCTCCCGAATTCACCTCTCGTGAATCCGATACCCGATCTCCTCGTGAAACCGGCAGAGCTTCCCTGCAATAACCCCAAAGAAACCCTCGGAGTGTGGGCTCCGAAAGTATTTCTCTAAATACTTAGAGAAAACAAACTTTAAACTAGGAAACCCTTTTCAGGGTTTAATCTCCCGAAATTAGGCGTTTTATATAAACACCTAATTAAAATTAATTCTAAAATAAATCGAAATTAATTAGGAGAAAAGGGATATGGTTTCAAAGCCGAGAGCTCAGCCAAAACCTCTCCCAAAGTTATGAATGAAAAAATGAAGGCCAAGACCCCTATTTATAGGGGAAAAAATGAGGGCAAAATAGTAATTTCACACCCCACTTGCGTGTGTAACTTGGACACGAAAACCTAGGAGACTACGTTGAAGGTCTCGTCACCATGAGTCCAACACCGCCGGCCGCTCCTCAATCCGACCCCTCACGCGCCCGCACGCACCACCTGAAGGTGGCCCGTGTGGGTACACCCGGCTAGGGTTTGAGGCCCTTAAACCGGACCGGCCGGACCCGATTCGACACGTGGCCAGCCCTGGTGATGCCACGTGTCTGGTCTGGTCCGACCCTATTCGTTTGACCCGATCCGTTGACCCGGACCCGTTGACCGACCAGGTCAACATGCAATCTGGGCCCCCGTTTTCGCTGACGTGGCTCAATCAGAGCCATCCACGTGTCGCACGCATGGCACCCAGTCAGCGCCACTTGGTAGCTGACTGTTGACGTTGCGTGCCACTCATCACCGATTTTTATTTTTTGATGAAAATTTTATTTTCTCCAAAATAAAATTCCGGGTATTTCCTTCGAAAAATTCATTTCTCTTTCTCCTTTTAATATTTTCTCTTTGGGTTTTCAATTTGGGGCTTGCAGGGGGACCTGCAGGACTAATTAATTTTAGCTCCAAACGGATTAATATATTATGACCTCATGATAATAATTAATTACCGTTTAACAATATTTAATTCCACTAAATAAATATTGTTCACTCTAAAGTTAATTAAATTATTCATGAATTTTTCGATCTAGAATAATTTCGCATTTCACTCCTCCGTGTAGATATCCATGAAAAATAAATTATAACTACTATCATTTATTTTTCATCTCTAATCAGAAATTTATTGATTCGCCTTAAGTTCAAATTCTCTGTATTTGAAACACATTCAACATACAACTTCGGTGACGTTATCACACGAAGTGCTTTGGCCAAAGTCTTAATTCGAACTTTTGCAAATCTATTTCAAGGATATCTTTTTCCTTCCAGTAAGGCCACAGATTCCTCGATCAATATAACTCTTTAGCACATTTCATGTTGTCACCGAATCATACAAAGTATTTTGGCCACCCGTTACCGAGACCTCACTTCGAGCTACATGCCTAAAGCCGAAATATTATCAGGATTAAGAGTACAATGCTTCCTGAGATTTTATTCATTTTAGATAGCAGTATAAAATGAACAATCTCAGTGGTCCAGTTCGATGTTTCCAATCCTATTGAAAATCATCAACGTGTTATAATTGGAATCACCATTCCGTACGACGAAAGACTAATCATCTTATATAACCACGTCATAGTCTTGATAAGAACATATTCTTATCTTACCGACTAGAATTTTAATGACACATGATTTCGGTATTCAAAGTCTTTTCCTATCAAACACATTTCATATAAGAATACCACCACACGTCATTAATTATTAATATGTGAAATGCTCACAACTTACTGTAAATTCAGTTTAATTAATTCAACAAATTGAATTTTTCAGGGCACTATTCCCAACAATCTCTCACTAGCCCTAAATTTAATTTACCTACACATCAAAGTCTTATTCCTCCCACATGAGTGTCAAAACTCGTTTTGTACTCTTTCGCGCCAATACTTTTAGTGAGGGAATCTATTAGACGTTTCTCTGAGCCACCAACTAGGAAATCATGAATCCAATACATCTAACTGGTTGCTTCTCAAGCCACCATGTATTAGACTTCCATGGCGGTGTAAGAAATACAAGTCTGCTTAACATTCTCCAATTAACAGTTGCTCTTTCTAGAGTAAACACGTATTTTGATGTCAAACATCTAGAATACAAATCAGATTGTATATCCGAATCTGTGTACTCTATTGAAATGAGCTCACCACTGTGGTAGACAAGCATATAATCTCAAGTCCTTCTCAAGTACTCCAATATATGCTTTCACTACTACCCAATGTCAGATTCTAGGGTTTGACTAATATCTGCTGACTTAGACCTATTTCATAATAGACAGCTGGCCTTGTACATAATATGACATACATAAAGCTTTCGCTGCGGAACTCTAATCATGTCTTCTATCTCTTCAGTTGTCTTAGGACACTGATCCCGAGATAGATAAATTCCATATCTAAAAGGTAACGGACCTTTCTTGGATTTTGTCATATTATACCCTGCCAGCATTTTATCTATATATGCTTCTTGTGATAAACCAATCTCCTTATTCCTATGATCATGACAAAATTCTGATCCTTGGAATATTATTGGTCTCACTTAGGTCTTTATTTGTCAAATATATTTGACAATCGAATCTTGACCACTAACAAAATTCTTGCACCATTCCCGATGAGCAGAATATTGTTTACGTACAGAATGAAAATGTTACAACGCTATCATGATGTCATTTTGTACACTCATGGTTCATCAGGCAATTATACAAATCCAAAGAATTTAAATTGCCTTATAATTTTGATGCTCCATAATCTAGACGCTTGCTTAAGATCATAAATCGATCTATTAAGCTTGCATTATATGCACCTGATTTCTGGCTGTGAAGCTTTCAGGTTATGCCATGTAGCTCCTCTTCTTGAAGGTGCCCGTTCAAGAACATAGTCTTTACATCCATTTATCTAATCTCATAATTGATAATGAGATAAAATGGAGAGGATAATATTACTATCCAGTCGCGGACCCCGATGAAATCCCAACACACGATTAACCCAAGCTCTAAACTTTGTACTTTCCATTGCTTTTCCAGTGGCCTTATCCATAGCATCAAAATCTAAACTACTAGAGGTTAACCTCCACAGATATCTCCATCTACGAGAGAGAACATTAGTCCTCCCAGCTTCCTTAAGACTCATAAAAGATAATATGACACTGATGGTGCCCTACCCAATTAAGACACGTGGCCAGCCTCACGAGAGTTAGATTGGGAAGAACTAGCTTGTGACGAGCTATGTAGGGGAGCTCGCGGTATGAGCTCGCTCCTTAGAATCCTACAAGTTGCAAGTATTGCCCTCTGGGAGAGCTAGGGTATGACGAGCTGTATTCGGAGCTCGCTCGATACGTTCGCTCCTCGGACTCTACTTACGGAAGGACACTTAGGTAGTTACAAATAGCGGAGATGATGTGATGGAGAAGGAAATGAGTCTTGAGGCCAGGGACGAAAGAAGACGGAACGATAAGATAGAATCCAACACAGAATCGGAAAAGTAGTAAACCCTAATGGGACTCCGCATCTATATAAGGAGGAGTTTAGGTTGCTATGAGACATAACACAAAATACGAGAGAAGAGAGATATATAGATTTGGCGAGTACTCATCATTGGCACTGTCTGTGGGAACGAAAAACTTATTTCGTTCTCTTTGAGTACTAGACGAGTTTCGATTTCTTCTTTTCCAGGAAGATAACGAGGGAACATATCAACCAGGTATTGGACCAGATAGATCAAATAATGGTGAACAACCAGGAGAATGTGGGAGCGGAAAGATCGATTATGCTACCCCTGAGGACGGGAAGCAGAAGGACACTTAGGGGGACGAAAGCTAGGCACCAGCTGTGTTGCCTGCTAACATGACAATGGAACAACTCCGGGCTCTAGTGGAGATGATTGTCGAAAAACGAGAAGCTCAAGCAGGAACTAGCCATACTAAGAGCCAGCGGAGAAGGACGGGAGATGACGCCGATACAGGGGCCAATGGAAAGCAAACAGAGGTGCCCCATATTGATTTGGAAGATAGCTCTGAAGAGGAGGATTACTATGAGGAAAACAATCGAACACCAATCTAGACAACATCAAAAAACTGAGGCCCGATTAACAGAAAGACTAACAATTGAGAAGAGCAAATGCAGGATATGGGAAAAATGATAGAGGAGATGAAGAAGGATTTGCAAGGCCCCGTTCCTGAGAAGAAGAAAGTAAGTGCCTTCATAGAGAAAGTCCCGGAGGAAGACCACCCATAAAACTTTAGGCCAGTGCAGGTGGCGGATTATGACGGAACAGGAGACCCTGCAGAACATATAAGCAAGTTCGAGCACATTGCAATGTTACACAAGCTATCAGACATGATCAAATGTCGAGTGTTCGTAACAACACTCAAAGGGCCGGCTCGTAGATGGTTCTCGCTGTTACCTTCGAATGTAATAAGTTGTTTCGAGGATTTCTGCAAACTATTCACAAACCAGTTTGCTAGCTCAATTCATTACAAAAGGAACGCGCTTAGTTTGTTCGCAATTAAACAAGGCGTGGGAGAAACACTTCGAGCTTATGTAGAGAGGTTTAACAGAGAAGCAGTGGACGTACCTTTCGCCGCACATGAGATCAAGGCGAGTGCTTTCACACAGGGTTTACAAGGTAGCGACTTCTTTCAATTACTAGCACCGGATCCCGTGATGGATTTCGATGACCTACTGAGACGGGCTAGGAGATACATAAACTTAGAAGAAGCGTTGGCTGCGAAGAGGGCGTCTATTGGAGAGGTCAGTAGGAATAGAGGAATTCAGGAAACGTTCCAACCAAGAGAACTAAGCAAGAGAGAAGGAACAGGGAACCGTAAGTTCGCAAAATACGATTCGTATACGGATCTGAAGAACATATGTTGGACATTATCCTAAAAACGATCAAGTAAGTGGAGGGGTTTCGGTGGCCGCGAACTCGAGCACAAACACCAAAAAGACCCCCGTCAGATACTTTCTGTGAATACCACAATGAGTACGGACACCAAGCAGCTTGCTGTGGACACCTGAAGGACAAAATCGAGAGGCTGGTATGTGAAGAAAAAATACCCGAGCTTGTAGCAGATAAGACGAAGTTTGTGCTGGGTGGCGGGTCCACAACAGTAGCAGTCCGGGACCACATTTTAAAATTTTTATTATAATACAACTATTAAAATATTTCTAAAACATTTTAATACAAAGGCGGAAGACTAGCCGGATCTACTCAAGTATATACCTGCAATTGATAATAAATTTTAAATCACTTAAGCAGATAAATATCTTATATGCAATTAACATTTAAGAGCACATAATTTATCATGCTTAAAATAAAACAACTGTAAAATATTACCGTACTGCAAACATGGCTATCTAACGGCATTTTTCCAGCTCCCGAATTCACCTCTCGTGAATCCGATACCCGATCTCCTCATGAAACCGGCAGAGCTTCCCTGCAATAACCCCAGAGAAACCCTCGGAGTGTGGGCTCCGAAAGTATTTCTCTAAATACTTAGAGAAAACAAACTTTAAACTAGGAAACCCTTTTCAGGGTTTAATCTCCCGAAATTAGGCGTTTTATATAAACACCTAATTAAAATTAATTCCAAAATAAATCAAAATTAATTAGGAGAAAAGGGATATGGTTTCAAAGCCGAGAGCTCAGCCAAAACCTCTCCCAAAGTTATGAATGAAAAAATGAAGGCCAAGACCCCTATTTATAGGGGAAAAAATGAGGGCAAAATAGTAATTTCACACCCCACTTGCGTGTGTAACTTGGATACAAAAACCTAGGAGACTACGTTGAAGGTCTCGTCACCACGAGTCCAACACCGCCGGCCGCTCCTCAATCCGACCGCTCACGCGCCCGCACGCACCACCTGAAGGTGGCGCGTGTGGGTACACCCGGCTAGGGTTTGAGGCCCTTAAACCGGACCGGCCGGACCCAGTTCGACACGTGGCCAGCCCTGGTGATGCCATGTGTCTGGTCCGGTCCGACCCTATTCGTTTGACCCGATCCGTTGACCCGGACCCGTTGACCGACCAGGTCAACATGCAATCTTGGTCACCCATTTTCGCTGACGTGGCTCAATCTGAGCCATCCACGTGTCACACGCATGGCCCCCAGTCAGCGCCACTTGGCAGCTGACTATTGACGTGGCGTGCCACTCATCACCGATTTTTTTTTTCGATGAAAATTTTATTTTCTCCAAAATAAAATTCCGGGTATTTCCTTCGAAAAATTCATTTCTCTTTCTCCTTTTAATATTTTCTCTTTGGGTTTTCAATTTGGGGCTTGCAGGGGGACCTGCAGGACTAATTAATTTTAGCTCCAAACGGATTAATATATTATGACCTCATGATAATAATTAATTACCGTTTAACAATATTTAATTCCACTAAATAAATATTGTTACACTCTAAAGTTAATTAAATTATTCACGAATTTCTCGATCTAGAATAATTTCGCATTTCACTCCTCCGTGTAGATATCCATGAAAAATAAATTATAACTACTATCATTTATTTTTCATCTCTAATCAGAAATTTATTGATTCGCCTTAAGTTCAAATTCTCTGTATTTGAAACACATTCAACATACAACTTCGGTGACGTTATCACTTGAAGTGCTTTGGCCAAAGTCTTAATTCGAACTTTTGCAAATCTATTTCAAGGATATCTTTTTCCTTCCAGTAAGGCCACATATTCCTCGATCAATATAACTCTTTAGCACATTTCATGTTGTCACCGAATCAAACAAAGTATTTTGGCCACCCGTTACCGAGACCTCACTTCGAGCTACATGCCTAAAGCCGAAATATTATCAGGATTAAGAGTACAATGCTTCCTGAGATTTTATTCATTTTAGATAGCAGTATAAAATGAACAATCTCAGTGGTCCAGTTCGATGTTTCCAATCCTATTGAAAATCATCAACGTGTTATAATTGGAATCACCATTCCGTATGACGAAAGACTAATCATCTTATATAACCACGTCATAGTATTGATAAGAATATATTCTTATCTTACCGACTAGAATTTTAATAACACGTGATTTCGGTATTCAAAGT
This sequence comes from Lantana camara, assembly GCA_037501455.1. NCBI lineage: Eukaryota > Viridiplantae > Streptophyta > Magnoliopsida > Lamiales > Verbenaceae > Lantana > Lantana camara. The sequence continues at coordinate 32,828,883 of CM074859.1, read as the reverse complement.
CTTTTCCTATGAAACACATTTCATAAAAGAATACCACCACACGTCATTAATTATTAATATGTGAAATACTCACAACTCACTGTAAATTCAGTTTAATTAATTCAACAAATTGAATTTTCAGGGCACTATTCCCAACAATCTCCCACTAGCCCTAAATTTAATTTACCTACACATCTAAGTCTTATTCCTCCCACATGAGTGTCAAAACTCGTTTTGTACTCTTTCGCGCCAATACTTTTAGTGAGGGAATCTATTAGACGTTTCTCTGAGCCACCAACTAGGAAATCATGAATCCAATACATTTAACTGGCTGCTTCTAAAGCTACCATGTATTAGACTTCCATGGCTGTGTAAGCAATACAAGTCTGCTTAACATTCTCCAATTAACAGTTGCTCTTTCTAGAGTAAACACGTATTTTGATGTCAAACATCTACAATACAAATCAGATTGTATATCCGAATCTGTGTACTCTATTGAAATGAGCTCACCACTGTGGTAGACAAGCATATAATCTCAAGTCCTTCTCAAGTACTCCAATATATGCTTTCACTACTACCCAATGTCAGATTCTAGGGTTTGACTAATATCTGCTGACTTAGACCTATTTCATAATAGAAAGCTGGCCTTGTACATAATATGACATACATAAAGCTTTCGCTGCGGAACTCTAATCATGTCTTCTATCTCTTCAGTTGTCTTAGGACACTGATCCTAAGATATATAAATTCCATATCTAAAAGGTAACAGACCTTTCTTGGAATTTGTCATATTATACCTTGCCACCATTTTATCTATATATGCTTCTTGTGATAAACCAATCTCCTTATTCCTATGATAACGACAAAATTCTGATCCTTGGAATATTATTGGTCTCACTTAGGTCTTTATTTGTCAATTAGATTTGACAATCGAATCTTGACCACTAACAAAATTCTTGCACCATTCCCAATGAGCAGAATATTGTTTACGTACAGAATGAAAATGTTACAACGCTATCATGATGTCATTTTGTACACTCATGGTTCATCAGGCAATTATACAAATCCAAAGAATTTAAATTGCCTTATAATTTTGATGCTCTATAATCTAGACGCTTGCTTAAGATCATAAATCGATCTATTAAGCTTGCATTATATGCACCTGATTTCTGGTTGTGAAGCTTTCAGTTTATGCCATGTAGCTCCTCTTCTTGAAGGTGCCCGTTCAAGAACATAGTCTTTACATCCATTTATCTAATCTCATAATCGATAATGAGATAAAATGGAGAGGATAATGGACTTAAGCATTGCTATAGGCAAGAAGACCTCATAAATGATTTCTTCTTTCTAGGTAAAATCCCTTGCCATAAGTTTGCTCTAAAGTCTCTACTTTTGTCCATTTCTCCTTTTACCGTCTCGTAGAACCCAATTTTATCTAATAGGGTTTAACGCCTTCAGGCGCCTCTACAAGTTCAAGACTTTGTTAGAATACATAGATTCTAATTTAGATTCCAAGGATATTGACCAAACGGTCAGCGTCTATATTTTCTATAGCTTCATTACACGTGACAGGATCAGATACATCAGATTCAACCACTTGGGTCAATCTTAGATATCTCGTCAGGTATCCTAACAATCCTCCCACCACAATGATGCTCTCATGTACACGTCTCTACATAACATGTTGTATTTGGTACATCACATATATCTAATACATTTTCAATTATCACGGGTTTATGGAAATCAGTATCTAATACTGTTATTTCTTTTAACACTACTTTGCCTCCACAATTTGTGGTTATCTATATAATTATCTTTGAAACATTCACAAACATCTTTTGTGATTTCTCAAATTACAAAATATACCACCTCTTGTTCTTCTAGGATAACCTTAGAACAGGTAAACCTTTGTTATTTATTCTAACTTATCAGGATCCATCCTTAACTCGTGGACTAGGCTACCTCAAATTCGAAGATAAGAGATACAGGGTTCTCACCCCAGCTACAGATCCATCGGTGTTTTAGGAACTGACTTAGATAGAACTAGGTTTAGTGTATTTGTTGTTTTGAGCGCAAGACCCCAAAACGAACTTCGCAGGGCAGCATGACTCTTCATGAATCTTACCATCATTATCAAAGTTCTATTTCTCTTTTCTGCAATACATCTTTGCTAAGACATATCTTATACAGATAGTTGAGATCTAATCTCATTTGAGAAATTCTATTTAACTCTGAACATAGATACTTATCACTACTTCGATCTAATCGAAGTGCCTTGATATGTTTTCTAATTTGACTATTTGACTTCAGTCTTATATTCTTTGAACTCTTCAAAATTACAGACTTAAGTCTCATCAAATAAACATATCTATATCTAGAGTATTCATTCAAATGAATGATGAAGTACACAAAAACTTTCTCTTGCTTGAATATTCATAATATCATACTTTCATATGAACCAACTCAAGCAAGTTCATGGCTTAATACCCTTTGTCTCCAAAAGGCTTCTTGGTCATTTTAACCTTCTAAATAGGATTCGTAGATTGATACTATTTTCAAGTCAATAGGACTCAACAATCAGTCTTTGGATCCTATTCAGATTCAATTGACCAATAGATAGGTGCCACATAGAAGTTTTTCCTCTTAGATGGTAAGTCAAGCTTCTTAATGTTAAACTTGAATTAGGGTTTTCATTGAGGTATAAAAGACCATCTTTCATTGTGCCAGAGCAAATAAACCTTTTATTTTGCTTAGCGGTAAACTTTTGTTCAAAACAAACAGTTAAACTATTAGTTATCAAATAACTCACAGAAATTAAATTTCTGTTTATACGGCACGCGTAATATAAAACCCTATTGCCAAAATATGACTTTATAGTCCTTACTGCTAATACAATTAGACTTGTATTATCCCCGAGCAGTAGTTGTGTGTTAGCCGTTTTTTTTCAAACTTTTTGGTTAGTTTGAATCTTCGCAATGACTTGCAAATATGATTGGTTGATCTCAAGTTCACACACCAGGAGTCTGGTGAATTTCCAACTAGACATATTTTCAACGAGTAAGATATCTTCATATCTTATCTAAAACGGCGTAGCAAAAGGACAAACTAAGAATTTCGGATAATTTCCTTTCCAATACCCGTTACAACCAAAATAGAAACACTTTTCCATTGTCGGATTTGACTCTCTATTTCTGAACCTTAGATTGGGAACTTTTCCTTTTTCTTTCTTCCACTTACTGGCTTTTTAGGCCGTAGATATTGATGTCTGATTAAAGAGAACTTTTCCCTTAGCTTATATCACCCTTTCTGCCATATTGGGGCCGTTCATTGGTTCACGTTGGGTTTTTTTAAAAAAAAAAAATTAAAATTAATCTTGAACGTTCAAACGACTTAGGCAGAGAGTATATGATCGTATCCTATCTGTTAAGATTATCTCTTCAAGCACAGAGGCTTTCAATCTCGTTCAGATTAGTTATCATATTCATAATATGATTCTAAAACTGTGATCCTTCAAACATCTTTAACTAACAACCGTTTTCATGGCTCGTACCTTCGTACGACTCTGTCTTCAACACATGTTCTTATCAGTGGACATCTCATGCATCTGATGCTCAATAACATCTAAAACAGATGTCAGGATATAAGTCTAGCTAGATCATCACACTTGATCTATTTGGAATAACCGTCTTTCTAATATATCCTGACTGGTTGTAGTTTCCGGAATTTTCGAATAAGGTTCAGTGAGTACGTAAACTTTCGTGTCTCAACACGATGTCAAAATTCATTTCCTAGTCAGCATAGTTGAACCATTACCGACTTATTTCCTTATTGTAGACATGTAGTATGGAGTGGGCTAAGAGAGATTTTTTTTATAAAACTGAAATAAATAAATAAAAGCAAGTTATGATTATGTATTTCATTTTCTTCTGCGTCTAACCAATAAATGAAATCCACGTAAGCATTTTGATTTACGCAATGGTGACTTAACTAACTGCAGTTGACTCCCCGGAGGCGAGGTCAAAAACCGCTTAGAAAAGAAAGAACCGTAACACCCCAAACGGAGGATGCCACATCCCCCGCACTAAGACCCAGACCCGGTCACGAAATGGAAAGTCCATGCCCGAATCCGAATCATAGCGAACGGGAGACCAACTCACACACTAGGCTAGGCGGATCTAACTTGACAAACTCAGAGTGCGGAAGCAATTAAAACCAACAACAATAGATGGCGAAAGCATTTAAAACAAAACATGCAAAGCAGGTGACGGGTTCAACTAGCATAAATACCTAGTCTCGAATCAATTCATAATCCAACATAATAAACAGCATAAGCATCATCATAATATCTACTAACATCCAAATACTAGCTTACTAACCCCACACGGGTTTAAGTCTAAGTAGAACATAAACATAACCTTCAAGTGTGAAACATAAATACATAACATAAATAAACTATGCGACAAACGCATCCTAATACCAACTAAACTGACAAATGTGACTCATGAGACTCACTTCTGCCTAGCTCAAGCCAAAAGGAAACCTGCAAACTAAAAGATAAATGAGGTCTCAGTCAATTGACCGAGTGAGGGGGCTAACGCACAGCCACAATATATAAATTCAGAGCACAACACATATCAAAAGGGTGGACTCATGAACCGGGAATAGGTGTTGCATACCAAAGCGTTTCAAAGCAAAACCCAAATATATATATATATATATATATACTTAGAAAACATTTTCAGAAACTCTATTCCGATTCATGATTCCCATAACATATCATACCATATGCTCGGTGGGTACGAGCTTCCAACCTCAACTCCTCGTATCATAACAAAACAGAAATAACATACCAACCTCAACTCCGGGTGATGGTAGGGTTGCTCGACCCTAACCATCCATACAGTCGAGGGGAGTGCTAATGCTACTCAAACCCTCAGGACTCCGTTTCCCAACCAAACCTCCTGGTAGGTCCCGGTACATCCTCTTCATACAGATGGAGACTACGCACAGGTATATCCCCGACGGCCCTAACCGTCCCGGGGCCTCCTTACCCGTAGCTCCTGGGCCCCATAACAGAACAGAACATAACATAATATAACATACGCCAATCTTTCATGGCAAATCTCGCTACATAATCACAACACAACGGTTTTTCCAAAATAGCTTACATATGCTTCAAAAACTGGTTTTTATAAGTATTCCTACGCTGCAGGGATAACCCGCCCACGCAGGACTCATGCACTTACATTCCCACGCTGCAGGGATAGCCCGCCCACGGAGAAGTGCAAGCATAAGATCATAAAAATATCATATTCAACACATACATATCTATAGTAAGGTATACTCGCATGCAAGGGTTGAAATTAGCATATTAAGGCCATAGGTCGCATAACTATACAAAATCCTAAACCTCACCTGAGAAACGACGAGATACCAGAACTGACAAGACGAATGCATACTCGATCAGGTTGTCTCCACTCTGGAGATCACTGTACAGAAAAGGGAATACGGTGTACTCATGAGACACGACTCAGATATAAGACCAAGTAGGACGCACGGCAATGATGTAGGACATCATGAAATGGCATGATATGTACATGAAATATACAAGAAGTTTATATGCACAATTAATATCCACATAACAAGATAACATATAAGATGAAATGTACGTGTGATACGTGGTCATAGAATGCATACTTCAATGCAATTAAGTCATATAGGCTGTTAATTCATCATGCTCGACAACCAACTACACAACTTAACCCATAACGCGTATCCATCTCTACCATTTGAGGTTAATTATAATTGTATCATTAGTCCAAGGTTAAACAATGAAGATAATATTTACTCAGGATCAAGCCCTTAAATTATCCAATTTAATCACGTAATTCCGTAAGGATCGAGCACCAATTGCATAACCCCATAATATAAATACATAACATAGCCATTATTAAACAATTTAGACTTCATTATTATAATATCCAACACAGTAGCATTAATGCATATTTGAAACTTAAATATTGTTCACTGACTATCTTATCAACTATTCAACTATAACAAACAAAATCTAATAACTCAACTTGTGTACTCTAAATACATTAACAAGGAATTGTGTAATTATATTCAAAGTTAGGATTACGTAACATTTATATTCAATTTATACATATTCAAATTTAGTTAACTAACCCATTTCAATTCGTTTGAGCCCACAACTCAAATCTAAAACAGTCAATACAAATTAACGAAATTCTCTTCCAAATAATACATGTTGATCCATAGCAATTAATAAACCGAGAGGGCAGATCATCGACAACAAGACATAATTGTAATTACACCATCCATGCATACTCATTCACGCACTCAGACACTGCACCATTTAAAATTAGGAACAATTACAACAGATTTACATTTATATCATACACTCATTCTAAATACACAACAGATCTCAAAAGAAACATGACTCTAATTGGTAATTTAAACATCTTCATACAGTTCGCAATTACTTTAAATTCAGATTACACGTGCTATTATACCAATATTTGATCTGCTTCTAGGTAAAATAGATTACAACATGAATTCAATCTGTACAGCAGATGTGTAAATCAAGTATATAGTTGACTCCAAGAATCGATTTTAATCTTAAATACTTGACCCAATTCCTAACAAAACACTAGTAAAATATTCAGTATGAAATGTTGGTATGCAGGTTCTTGGAGGAAAATGAAAGGTCAATAGTTTACCCAAGGCTTGCGAAAGAAGGAGCAGACTGCCAGTTGTTCTTGCCGAATCTGAACTTGAGAAATGAAGAACGAGGGTTGTCGCTGAGAGGGAGAAGCGAGCTAGTAGCAGGGATGGGTGCTTGGTGGTCGGCGACGGCTTGTCACCGGAGATGACGGCGGCGGAAGAAGCTTTCTACTGCATCCCCTCAGATTGGCGACTGGCGGTGGTTGCTATCTAACAGATCGTCCGGAGACGAGCTGTGCGTGAAGCTAGTGGCTGGATCTAACCGGAAATGGTGGTGGCGTGAAGAGAACTCGCCGAATCTATAAGAATCGAAGCCATGGTGTGCTTGTGGTGGTGGCGGCTGAGCTGGAGTCCGAACGGCGGCGTAATGGTGGTAAAATGGCGGGATCAGGTGGGGGTCGTTCGCCCCCTGTTTAGATCTGAGTGAGGGTGGTGGTCCGACGGTGGCTATCTGGTGGTGCTTGGGTGGTGCTGCGAATTCCGCCTTCTTTCCAGAGCTGGGCAAGAGAGGGAGAGACGGTCGGGTTGCTGATCTCTGGCTGAGATCCACAAGGCAGCGGGTGGAAGGAGGAGCCGGTGGCGATGTGGTGTCGCTGGAGAACTGCCGCGCCCGCTGCTACTTGAGAAGGAAATGGGGAAGAGTGAAAATGGTAGAAAAAAAAAGGGAATTAGAGCAGGGCCGTCGATGGTGACGGAAATGGAGATGAATATGCTGCTGCTGCTCGTTAGATAGAAGGGAAGAAGGGAGAAATGAAATAGCAGCTAGGGTTTCGTATACAAAAAGACCATTTTTTCCAAAATTGCAAATAAGCCCCTTAAGAGTTCAAGTCGCGCAATTTGAGTCCTCAAGTTCCAATAAGATCAATTAAGTCCAATTAAAGATTCTAAAATTATAAAAGCACCCCCAAGATTTAAAATAGCGACCAATCAAGTCCAATTGAATTTCTTATAATTAGAATATGATCCCCAATTTCTGATAATTACAATTTAGCCCACATAATTTAAATTAAAGGGCAATTAGATACTAAACACATACTTCAATTAAGTTCACATATTTTCATAGGATTACAATTGAGTCAGTTAAACAATTAAAACATAAGTAAAGCAATGCAAACACACGCAGAGTTAAATAAATAATCGTCTTGATCGCATGAAAACGACATTGTATCTTGCACCAAAAATGCGGGGTGTTACACCCTTCCCCCCTTAAGAGAACCTGGTCCCCAGGTTCCACTCCTGAGCTGGAAAAGCTTCGAGTTGATTGTGTCTTAACCCTTCTCGAGGAATTGCGTAAAACATAGCCTCCGTTGTGAAGTTCACTCTCATTGTCTTTACTGAACCTTTCTTGTGATGTCTCGTTGTCATTGAGATCCGTTCGAGTACTAGACCGTTGCTTTCATTAAGTTGTTCTGACCATTCCCATAAGAAGAATAGTCATCACTGCACTCAACTTCGATTGCGTCGTGTCACTTGCAGACCGTTGTCAGGACAACGCGTAACACAACCACAACAAACAAGAGAGAGTATCCCATCTCTCGACACAACAGGTGAGAGAACCCCGTCTCTCGAGCACAGATTTGAGAGAACCCCGTCTCTCAAGCACAGAATTGAGAGAGCCCCGTCTCTCGGCCTAAGTCGGGCAGATTCCAACATCTCCCAACATTCTAGTTTGAGAAAATCCAGCATTTCTCAAACCCCTAAATTCCAGAGAATCCAGCATCTCCTGAATACCCAAGTACAAGAGAATCCAGCATCTCTCGTGCACGAAACTTAGAAAGAATCCAGCATCTTTCTATCACATAAATAGAGAGAATCCTAAATCTCTCCAACACGTAAAAGAAGGAACCTAAGATCTCTCTTGCACATAAATCCACTGATCAGTTATTCATACATACCAACATCAGAATAACACTTGATGAAAGGTATGCGATGCATATTTGGTGTACCTTATACAACTGATATCGGTGTCCCTTGAGTATAGATTCAACACTCATAACTCAACTCAAGGGGGATATCGCGATGGAATCCCTGTAAAACAAGGTTACAGTATGTATGTTACATGAGAAGTCAGTGAGCAATCAAGAGAGTTTTAAATTACATAGGTATGAATGGTTCACATAAGTACATAACTCATCCATTTCAGCAGCGATTCATAACAAGTAGAAATTTCAAGTTACAAGTACTAGATCAGGTATCCAAGTTATCACAATTTAAACAACAATAGTCATCACACACATCAAGTGAAAATGAATACGGACACTTGAGCAATGAATGTATGCAAATGCCATGATTGCTAATACCTCAATGTTCGGGTTCATCTTGATCTCCAATTTAAAGTCGTTGATCTCGTTTTCGTTGTTTGTTAGCTCTCGATCGATCACAATCGGAAACCTTGTGCTCTTTTGACCTGCAAGCATAACACCTCTTCAATCGATCCCGACACGCATCGTAAGCATGGTTGGTTCCTCCACAATGGGTACACGGTTGGATTTCTTTCTTCGGCTTTGGAGGGTTCCTGTTCTTATACTTCTTTCCACGAATCTACTTGGTTCGAGTTCCCTGTTGATCGGATCTCTCTCTCACGTATAAATTTGAGCATAAACCCAGCTCAGGTCTAGGCCCCGACACATTTCTTTCCTTACTTTTTGTCAACCACCTATTTTCAACTCGTAATGCTTTCTCCGTGGCCTTATCCCATGTGCTTGTATCCTCAGCAATTAAGGCTTCCTGGAACTCATCCCGAAGACCTTCCATAAAGTATCTAGGCTTGACCCGATCATTACTCGTAATGTGGGGCACATGAATGCCCAACCTCTCAAATTCTCCTAGATAGTCCACAACGGTTCTTTCTCCTTGTTTTAAAGTGAGGAATTCTTCGAATCTTCGTTCTTGTAAAATGACCGGTGCAAACCTCTTTCGGAATTCTCGAACAAACACATCCCACGTCAACTCCTCGCTCGTTGCCTCTAATTGTTGGGCAAGTCTTTTCCACCATTGCCTTGCCTGTCCTTGTAGGAGGAACTTAGCAAGGCGAGCCATATCTTGAGAGTTGCATGGCCATATCTCAAAAATGCCCTCTATTTCCAAAAGCCACTCTTCGGCCCTTATATCATTCCCTTCTCGAAATTGAGGAGGATTAAGTGTCCTAAATTCTCGGTACATCATTGCCATCAAATTCATTGGTGCCAGTCGAAGATTGTCCCCGGTCACTCTGATTTGGATGAGACGGTTGACTGTGGTATTGTTGACGCGGCGGCATCCTGAAAATCTCACAACTTCAATGTCGAAATATACATGTCGATTAGTAAATGCTCATGCCACGTAATAAATCAATCAAGAACTACCAAGAAATGCAATGCATCAAGTAGTATAAATTCAGCAAAGTGATGAAAATTCGAATGCATAGCTCTTCAAATCATAACGCAGGTGCGCACATAACCAAATTGTCCTAAGCCGTTCAACCTAGACAGACACAACACGACACTAGAGCTCAGTTTTGCAACCTAGAGCTCTGATACCACTTAAGGATGTAACACCCCAAACGGAGGATGCCACATCCCCCGCACTAAGACCCAGACCCGATCACGAAATGGAAAGTCCATGCCCGAATCCGAATCATAGCGAACGGGAGACCAACTGACACACTAGGCTAGGCGGATCTAACTTGACAAACTCAGAGTGCGGAAGCAATTAAAACCAACAACAATAGATGGCGGAAGCATTTAAAACAAAACATGCAAAGCAGGTGACGGGTTCAACTAGCATAAATACCTAGTCCCGAATCAATTCATAATCCAACATAATAAACAACATAAGCATCATCATAATATCTACTAACATCCAAATACTAGCTTACTAACCCCACACGGGTGTAAGTCTAAGTAGAACATAAACATATCACATGATGCATTAATCGATCGTACTTCTCAATTAGAGGAATCTTTAAAAAAAATCTTAACAGAATCAAGTACTCGATCCTAACAGTTTAGATCCTAAATCTTTTTTTTTTTTAATTTATTTTCTTTTATTTTTTAAAGTTCCTTCCAGGGATCTAGCACTAGATCACTATGATCCACCACTTAATCATAATGATCTAGTGCTAGATTGTCGAGATCTAATGATCGATAGCTGCAATCTAGCACTAGATCGCTGCATTCTAGCACTAGATCACTGCAAATCTTCAAATTATTTAGTTTTTCATATTCAAGCCAAAATAAAAAAAGAAAAAAAAAGAAGAAGAATAGAACAAGTAAAACAGGATTTCTGTAATTATTTCTCTATGATATTGCATTTAATCTTTTTGCAATTTTCTTTTGATGTTATTTTCTCCAATTTTCTTTTGATGTTCTTTCTCTCTCAAACGTTGAATTTCTCAAAGATCAAAACAGATTGAATTTTGAAGATATCTTCACATTTTTTCTTTATTTTTCTTTATTTATTTTTCTTTTTTATTTATTTTCTTTTATTTTTAAAGATCCTTCACATTTTTTATTTATTTTTGTTTATTACTTTTTTTTTTATATTTATTTTCTTTTATTTTTTAAAGATCCAGATTTTTTCCAGGGATCTAGAACTACATCACTATGATCCACCACTCAATCATAATGATCTAGTTCTAGATTGCAGAGATCTAGTGCCTAATAGCTGCAATCTAGCACTAGATCGTTGCAAAATCTTCAAAATATCTAGTTTTTCATGTTCAAGCCAAAATAAAAGAAGAAGAAAAAAAAAAGAAGAATAGAAGAAGTCAAACACGATTTCTGTAATTATTTCTCTATGATATTGCATTTAATCTTTTTGCAATTTTATTTTGATGTTATTTTCTCCAATTTTCTTTTGATGTTCTTTCGCTCTCAAACGTTGAATTTCTCAAAGATCCAAACAGATTGAATTTTGAAGATATCTTCACATTTTTTCTTTATTTTTCTTTATTCTGTTTTCTTTTTTATTTATTTTCTTTTATTTTTTAAAATTCCTTCACATTTTTTATTTATTTTTGTTTATTCCTTTTTCTTTTTTTTATTTATTTTTTTTTATTGTTTAAAGATCCAGATTTTTTCCAGGGATCTAGCACTAGATCACTATGACCCACCACTCAATCATAATGATCTAGTGCTCGATCGCTGCAATCTAGCACTAGATCGCTGCAAATCTTCAAAATATCTAGTTTTTCATATTCAAGCCAAAATAAAAGAAGAAAAAAAAAGAAAAAGAAGAAGAATAGAAGAAGTCAAACACGATTGTTGTAATTATTTCTCTATGATATTGTATTTAATCATTTTGCAATTTTCTTTTGATTTTCTTTCTCTCTCAAACGTTGAATTTCTCAAAGATCAAAACAGATTGAATTTTGAAAATATCTTCACATTTTTTCTTTATTTTCCTTTATTCATTTTTCTTTTTTATTTATTTTCTTTTATTTTTTAAATATCCTTCATATTTTTTATTTATTTTTGTTTATTCCTTTTTCTTTTTTATTTATTTTCTTTTATTTTTTAAAGATCCAGTTCTTCCAGATCGCTGCAAATCTTCAAAGTATCTAGTTTTTCATAATCAAACCAAAATAAGAGAAGAAAAAAAAACAGAAGAATAGAAGAAGTGAATAAGATTTATTGATCTTCAAACACGATTTTCATTTTCTGGGACTTCCTCTGACAACTACGGCTGAATTCAGTGTTATGGTACAAATACAAAACCATCAACACCACCATTATCATTTCAAATTTGTCAGGATTATTCAAGCCTCATTACCTAAGCATCGGTAGCGAAGAGAAGAGAATGGAAAGAAGATGAAAAAGAAGATGAAGAGAAGAGAATGGAAAGAAGACGACGAAAAAGATGAAGAACAGAGAGAAAAATGATGAGATTTAGGATTTTTGTGTATAACTTATATATTTATTGTTTTTTTGCAAAATGACCCCTAAGTTTTCTTCTTTTACAAAATGAGTTAATCGCAATTTGATTAGGGTGTTAAGGAGCCACGTCAGAAAAATTGGAGAAAGAAAAAAGGAAAAGAAATGGAGGGTTATTTCCCTAAAAAAAAGACTTGGGTATCCTTGGGACCAAATTCCGTCAAATCCGATGCCCAAGTTTGGACCGAGAACAACGGATCAAAATTAGTCTGAATCTTTTTATCAAATTTGTATTTGGCTCAATTGTCCTAATTTGAAACTTAATTGCTAACCACGTTATGTAACTGTGAATCTTAGCGGATTGTCGTTGAATGGGAGTAGTCATTCATGCCTTATAAGCACTTTCGTAAGCACTTTCGTAAGCTGTCAATCCTTGACTGTTGAAGTGGTGGGTTGTATTTTCGCTGCTTATGAAATAAAGGAGGGGGCCTCTTTCAACCCCACGTTCCTTGACCGTATTTTCTTTTCAAAAAAAGTCCAGCTGAGAACAATTATTAAGGGTCGAAAATAGCCCGATGATACATATCGATAACCCCCACCTACCAACTCCATAGAAGAAACAGAAATTAACTCCTCTTTTGTGCGAAAGGTCCTCCGTCTAGCTACCTGGTTTGGGAAAACGGTAAGAGATTCTCTCCACCTTGATGAAGTTAGTTGATCCTTGTGTCGTTTAAGTTATATGAACATGTTAATTTGCAGTTTCTGTCTGTTGATCTAAATTCGTGGTTTTAGATGTTGGTGTTTTATGTAATTTTCAATGTTTTTTTTGTTTGGGTTTCATAATTTCATTCACGGTTGCCTATAATGAAAGAGTACGGAAAATAAAACATGTGAGAATGAATAAAATCCACAGCAGTTATTTTTATGCTGAAATGAGGTTTGGGAGAAATAATTGAGGGCAAGGCGGAGCTTACGATGTTATTTTGATGCTAAGAGACCAGGAGAGAGTAGTAGAATAACCAAAAAAGAGTAGGAATAATAAATTGAAGGTCCAAACGTAATCTTATTAAATACCGGTTTGACTAGTTTGATACTTTGATCAGTGAGTCTTCTTGAACAAATATAATAATTTTATTGATTATAAATATAACATTATAACAAGAAAACAAATAAACAATATGTGAGCTCTTGGAAAACTTGCATGCATCTTTTGAAAAGCAATACAAATAGATAATATACTATATAAAAAACATAACTGCTGTCTCTGGTTCTGTCTCTCGCTGTTCTTGGTTTTCTCTTGATACTCATCTCAAACCCAGTCCCACAACCTCAACCGAGAGAAAATATGAAATTTAAATTAAGGAAAAACCAAATAAGAATTACTCCCAGAGATATATACCTGGTAGAGAAAGTTTAAGAACTAACTAGAAAGGAGGACATATAAAATGGAGGAATTTGAAGCATAAGCTAATAAAACCAATAACACAGTATGAAACTATTTGCACTCTGTAATGTGCTTTGTGCACCTAAGTGCCCAAGAAAACTTAAGTATATCAAGAAAGAAAATACAGGTGAAGGCTTCTAATCAACTCTGACAGCATAGAAAACTTAGAAAAGAATTAAAGAAGCCAAATCTCATAAGAACTAGTTGAGAAGAAGCGAAAAGCAATGCTTCAATCTGTTCTGCCTACAGCCTGTTGCGTGGGCTGTTAGAAAGGAATGGAAAACAAATTTAAAAAAGGAAGAATAAAAGAAGGAAAAATTGCTGGAGGAAAAAAGGATAAAGTTAATGAAAGATTAAGTTGAATGTGCGGTCCAGCCTCCGGGCTTCAGACCTGGATAGGTCGGCCTGTTTCTCCGGTTCAGTCTGGTTCAGTGTGCAATATATTTCATGGGTCTCCCAGACAGGAGTAGGCTTCGAATTCGATTACCGGGGAACCAATGAGACCGACCGGTCTGTCTCGTTTAAAACAAACCACCTGTAGATGTATGATTTAAGGGTGAAAACCATTCAAATACTCATTAATTTTTTTTTATTTTTGGGTGTTCATTTATTTCTTTGTTTATTCCTTATTTTGTGTCGAAAATTATACTATAGGAGCTGATTTTTTTTTTTTTTTTTTTGGGTTCTTTTCAGCTTATCCTTTTTCTCTATCTATATATTGTTTTATTCGACTAAATACATGAAAAAAATTTGCTCATACTATCTTAGAAAAACCGAATATTCGACTTCGAATAGAAGTACTTTAACAGAAAATTAATAAAATTAAAAAAAAAAAAGGTTGAGCTCCTTTTGTATAGTTCTGCATATGTGGTCATTTTGATGGACTTGAGTAGCTTACCGAAGTGGATGGCATCAACCCAAGCGATAAATTATCCGTTGTTAGTTTTAGTTGGTTGAATACCAATGTCTAACTCTAAATTATCCCTTATTTTTGGTCGTTTTAGTTGGTTGAATACCAATGTCTTAACTCTAAATTATCCCTTATTTTTGGTCGTGAAACTAACTTTTATTACATACCTAACGGATTGTCCGCGACAATTCCAAAATTTTTCTCATGATAATCTCAATTCACTCGTTTTCAGATAAGTTGTAAAAAGTTAGGAGGAGGACAGAAAATTGAGATTATTTGCAAAATTTAGAATATAGTTACGAGAAATTCAAGTACAATCATGCAATTAAAATTGACAAACTTAGCTTATGATGAACCTCGAAATGATATTTGCTTTGTATCTTAACAAAGACATACATGCAACTCCATTAACCTACCTCATGGGTTTTTGATGTTTTGAGCATGGTTTTGACTAATGTACCAGCTGCAGTTACTGGTTTGATTAGGGATTGGATTGACTCCAAGTCTCGATTAGGGACTGCAAGTCCATCCAGCCTGAATCAACACCCACAGCTAGTTTTTAAATTGAACGGGTGTAAAGCGGTAGAAAACTTGTAAAATCAGTGAGAAATCGACATGGTTTAGGCATTGAACAAGGGACCATTTTGATTCAAACAGCAGCAAAGCTCTTACCTCATCTTGCTTCGTGTCCCTTTGGAAGAAAGAATTACATTAATTAGCTCCATTCTTACTCTTGAGTTTGTATGTTTTATATGTGTATTTGCCTGTGTAACATCTAATGTGTGTGGAGCCATGTATATTATCTGCGTGGATCTGCCTGTTCTGATGTATTTTCTTCATCTTCGTCTTTTCCTCTGATTGATTGTCATTTTTGTGTTATTTTGTAGTTCTCCTTTGGTTTTCTTAGTGGAGCTAAAAGCTTATAGATTAAAGGTTTAGATTAATAGATAACTTCAGAGAAATTCTGATGAAAAGCAACTTGAGAAAAATGAATGATAGACAAGATGAAGTTTCTGTAATTCTTTTTCAACATTATTAATGATATATTACTTTTTCTAATACCTTTCTATTAACGGTTTTGAGATACCTTGGTTCTCCTCCTCAATTAGAAATAATTAGCAGGGAGTCCTTAAATATCACACAAGATTTCTTTGAAAAGAAGAGATGTGAAAGAAAAAGAAGATGAATAACTAACACAGTTAATTACGTATTTATAATGTATTCCCCGATCTGAAGAAACATTGAAGTGGTTCTAATTTTAGATTTTTCAACAGATTACAGTTCATTATTTCTTTTTACTTGGCGTATCATTTTTTCCTGGACTACTTAGCCAGCACCAAAAGAATCTTATTGTTTAACTCTACCAAAAATAGTTTAGGCAAGACATTAATTCAGATTTTATTGAGCTTAACTCTTTATATGCCTCACCGATTCTGTTGTTCATTTTGCATTGAGAGAACAGCAACGATGGTGGTTAAGGTGTATGGTCCTGCTTATGCTTCAACTAAGAGAGTCATCATTTGTTTAATGGAAAAGGGGATTGAATTCGAAGTCGTGGATATTGACCTCTTCAAAGGAGATAACAAAACTCCTGAATATCTCAAGTTACAGGTTATTTTTCCTGATTTTTTGATTTTTCAGCTCGTATAGAGAGACAATGAGTTATCCCTTTATCATAACAAAGAAGCTCTTTGACGTGTGTTTCCGTTTCCAATTTTTTTTTTTCAGCCATTTGGAGTTCTTCCTGTCATTCAAGATGGAGACTACAAACTATATGGTAGAATCTAACATTTTCATGGCTGTTCATATTCTTCATCATGTTGTTGTTTATCTTTAGTTGTTATGATTAGGCAAAACTGGCAATTTTAACCTTGCATAATCACGATTTGCAATTATGTCTCGTAACCACTCTCAACCTATATTGCAAGTGTTTTGAACTTAAAGGATTTAATTGCAAATCTTGGTTATGAATGGACAAAATTACCAAAATGTTATACTTAGACAACCAATGTTGCATTTTTTTGTCCTATCATTGAATACCATATGTATGTCATATATTTTTTAAAAGTATATTCAATAATGAATTATGAAACAATTAACAACGGCTCCAAAATTGTCGCAGAGTCGAGGGCTATAATCAGATACTATGCAGAGAAATACAAGTCTCAAGGAACGCAGCTTTTGGGGAATACGATCGAGGAAAGGGGCCTAGTAGAACAGTGGCTAGAAGTCGAAGCGCACAATTTCCAGCCACCACTTTACGACCTGGTAGTTCAACTCCTATTCGGTCCCAAGCTAGGCTTGACGGTTGACCAAGCACGCGTGAAAGAAAATGAGGAGAAGCTTGGGCGTGTGTTAGATGTGTATGAAGACAGACTATCAACAAACAAATACTTAGCTGGTGACTCGTTTAGCCTTGCTGATCTTAGTCACCTTCCGTTTACTCAGTTCTTGATGAGCAGTTTAGGGAAAGAGTACATGATAAGAGACCGGAAACATGTAAGCGCTTGGTGGGATGAAATAAGTAGTAGGCCATCGTGGAAGAAGGTGCTTCAGCTGTATCCTCCTGCAGTTTAAAATACATCACGTGTTTGTTTTGGTGACTAAGAAGATCAAGGCGTGATAACTGGTTTACTTGGTGTTTCGGGGTTGATACTTGGCTATTATGATGTTTTTGTGTTTCGGGCCTCTGATACTTGGCTATTGTGTGTTTTTGTGTGTGGATGATGTCCCAATTTGTTTATATTGAATAATGGGACAATTTCTATATGGAATCTGTTTTAAGAATGTTCCTCCGAGAATTAATTTATACTCCAATATCCGATGGTCATATTAGATGTGATTTTTCGGAGATAAATAAAATGTTATTTGTACATGTCATATGTAGCACTCCAAACGGAAAGACGCCACATCCCCGCATTATGAGCTCGATCCACCCATGAAATGGAAAAATCCATACATGAATCCAACTCACAATGAACGGGGATTCACTCATTCATAAGGCTAGACGGGAATTAGACCAACGCAATCAAATCATAAAGAACAAAGATAAATGTCAAAGGCGGAAGCATAGTATACAATCTAGTACCAATTCAAGCAAAATAACAGGTTCCACTAGCACCATGATCTATTCCCGGGAATTCATACATAGACATATTTTCATAATCATAATCATAGTCATAACATTTATCTATTCTTGTAAAATTCAATCTAATTACAAAATGCATAGTGACCCAGACTTAACTAATAAACTTGACAGACTCAACTTCCCGCCTAGCACTCCAAACCTGCAAAGAAACTGAAAACAAACCAGGTTCAGTATATAGAAGACTGGTGGGTATAAAACAGGGCATAAGTATAATATAAGACAGTATTTAAACATTCACATGCAAGTTATAATCCCAAATGAGGTTTTTAGAGCATTTCCCAAATGGGTGAAATAAAGAAATCATCAAAGGGATTATAACAATCAATTTTCATTAGGTCTTTGGTGGCCCGGCGAGTGGGCGTGCATTATCTCCAACCAACACTTTGTGTAATTCATTAAACATTCATTCATTCTTTCTTTCATGCATTACATTCTTTCGTGCACATTCATGATTATTTACACCTTCTTCCTCTGGGTTGGTGGTGGGTTTGCAAGGCCCGACCACCCGTTCATTGACCAAAAGGGGTTACATGACTCCCCTAGTGGCACTCAACTCCCATTCCCCGCCAATCTCCTAGTGAGGTCCGGTATCACCGTAGTTTGGTTGGAACTAGGGTAAGGGATCACCGTCGGCCCATGCCTCCTTGGATAGCCACTTACACTAAGTTCCTGGGCCCCATTCTGCGCATTCATTCATTCCTTCTTGCCAAAACATTTGGTAGGTTCATAAAATAAAGGCTTTACGTTACAATCATTTACTCTTAAAACGACTCTATATACATATAATAATTTTTGGTCGAATTCTCTGCACATTGCATAGGGTTGTTTAACTAAATAGTAGAGAAACCCACCTGTACGACTCTTACCGAACAATACCAAGAAGAAAAGAAGACTTGAAAGAAGCCTAAGAACCCGACACTTCTCCGCCCTGGAGAAAACTGTACAAGAACCAACACGGTGCACTCGTGAGACTCAAGACTACATATGAACCAATTATGACGCACGGCGATGAAATGCTCATGGTATGAAGTGCATAATATAGGTAATCATGTCACAATGGCAGATAAACGATCAGTCATTCAAGTTCAACCAATACAGGAAGGTTTGAAGTTCATTCGTTCCATATCGTTCATGAATCATAGCAAATCGAGCCATAACCTTAAAACAATAATCATAATACACATATCAACATGTTTACAATATATAAAATAAATATAAAGTGTAGCACCCGGAACGCCGAGATGCCACACCCCCGCACTATAGCTCAGTCCACATACGAAATGGATAATCCGTACATGAACCAAAACTATAGCGAACGGGTGACAAGAGAAAATAAACCACTTGCTAGGCGGGACTAACCCTCAATTAATACCAACATGCATAAAAAATAAAACGGAAGCATAAGGTACACGCATTCAATAATTTAACATCACCATGTTCACCACTTCTTCCAAATTTAAAAGTGCCAAAAGATTCATAACATTACAATTATGCATCAATAATATACAAGGAACATACTAGACTCAAAAGTAAAGACCTGACTCAACCTCGCCTAGCACTCAACCTGCAAAACTGAAAATGTGAGGGTGTCAGTCTACCGAAGACTGAGTGAGGGGTTTATAAATAAATATTAGCGCAATTACCATGCAAGTCATAGTCTCGGGTAAGGTTTTAAAAAAGGGAAGCCAAATACGTTTAATAATAAAGTAGAACTCACCCGAGATTACAACTAATCAATTTAATAATTCAACCGTTATCACTTCAATTCAATCAGTGGCCCGGCGAGTGAGGGCAATTCTCCAACCTTACTCCGACAGTGAACATTACCAATATTTATTTTATCAATGGTTAAGTGAGCATGTAAGTTATTACAGTGCACAATAAGCAGTTTCAATTCCCTTCTTCCTCCGGTGATGGTGGGATTGCAAGGCCCCACCACCCAATCCTATGTACGTCGGGAACATGACTCCCACGCACGGGATTTCTTCCTCCACCAAACCTCCTGGTGGATTCAGAGGTGATCCCAAAGTTGTGAGGATAGTACAAGAGTTACCCGTCAGCCCTTGCTTCCCTGGTTGGCTCAATACACTACCCTCGGGCCCAAAGTGAACATGCTTTACTCGCCGCAACAATCAATCAATCAATCAATCAATCAGTCTGTTCGATCCGTGAAACCAGTTGAAAATCAATAGAGTTTGGAAAACTATAGATATATAGATACATTTTGGCTTAAAACGTCACATAGGGTTATATGGGTTCTATATATCTAGAAATTAAACCTCACCTGACGAGCGACGGAACAAGACAAGGATACAACAAAGTGTCCATACGATCAATGATCTCCGCCCTGGAGAAGAACAGGACAAGAAAGGAAATAACGTGAACCCTATTGCCAAAATATGACTTTATAGTCCTTACTGCTAATACAATTAGACTTGTATTATCCCCGAGCAGTAGTTGTGTATTAGCCGTTTTTTTTCAAACTTTTTGGTTAGTTTGAATCTTCGCAATGACTTGCAAATATGATTGGTTGATCTCAAGTTCACACACCAGGAGCCTGGTGAATTTCCAACTAGACATATTTTCAACGAGTAAGATATCTTCATATCTTATCTAAAACGGCGTAGCAAAAGGACAAACTAAGAATTTCGGATAATTTCCTTTCCAATACCTGTTACAACCAAAATAGAAACACTTTTCCATTGTCGGATTTGACTCTCTATTTCTGAACCTTAGATTGGGAACTTTTCCTTTTTCTTTCTTCCACTTACTGGCTTTTTAGGCCATAGATATTGATGTCTGATTAAAGAGAACTTTTCCCTTAGTTTATATCACCCTTTCTGCCATATTGGGGCCGTTCATTGGTTCACGTTGGGTTTCTTTAAAAAAAAAAAATTTTAAAATTAATCTTGAACGTTCAAACGACTTAGGCAGAGAGTATAGGATCGTATCCTATCTGTTAAGATTATCTCTTCAAGCACAGAGGCTTTCAATCTCGTTCAGATTAGTTATCATATTCATAATATGATTCTGAAACTGTGATCCTTCAAACATCTTTAACTGACAACCGTTTTCATGGCTCGTACCTTCGTACGACTCTGTCTTCAACACATGTTCTTATCAGTGGACATCTCATGCATCTGATGCTCAATAACATCTAAAACAGATGTCAGGATATAAGTCTAGCTAGATCATCACACTTGATCTATTTGGAATAACCGTCTTTCTAATATATCCTGACTGGTTGTAGTTTCCGGAATTTTCGAATAAGGTTCAGTGAGTACGTAAACTTTCGTGTCTCAACACGATGTCAAAATTCATTTCCTAGTCAGCATAGTTGAACCATTACCGACTTATTTCCTTATTGTAGACATGTAGTATGGAGTGGGCTAAGAGAGATTTTTTTTATAAAACTGAAATAAATAAATAAAAGCAAGTTATGATTATGTATTTCATTTTCTTCTGCGTCTAACCAATAAATGAAATCCACGTAAGCATTTTGATTAACGCAATGGTGACTTAACTAACTGCAGTTGACTCCCCGGAGGCGAGGTCAAAAACCGCTTAGAAAAGAAAAAACTGTAACACCCCAAACGGAGGATGCCACATCCCCCGCACTAAGACCCAGACCCGGTCACGAAATGGAAAGTCCATGCCCGAATCCGAATCATAGCGAACGGGAGACCAACTCACACACTAGGCTAGGCGGATCTAATTTGACAAACTCAGAGTGCGGAAGCAATTAAAACCAACAACAATAGATGGCGGAAGCATTTAAAACAAAACATGCAAAGCAGGTGACGGGTTCAACTAGCATAAATACCTAGTCCCGAATCAATTCATAATCCAACATAATAAACAACATAAGCATCATCATAATATCTACTAACATCCAAATACTAGCTTACTAACCCCACACGGGGTTTAAGTCTAAGTAGAACATAAACATAACCTTCAAGTGTGAAACATAAATAAATAACATAAATAAACTATGCGACAAACGCATCCTAATACCAACTAAACTGACAAGTGTGACTCAGGAGACTCACTTCTGCCTAGCTCAAGCCAAAAGGAAACCTGCAAACTAAAAGATAAATGAGGTCTCAGTCAATTGACTGAGTGAGGGGGCTAACGCACACCCACAATATATATATTCAGAGCACAGCACATATCAAAAGGGTGGACTCATGAACCGGGAATAGGTGTTGCATACCAAAGCGTTTCAAAGCAAAACCCAAATATATATATATATATATATATACTTAGAAAACATTTTCAGAAACTCTATTCCGATTCATGATTCCCATAACATATCATACCATATGCTCGGTGGGTACGAGCTTCCAACCTCAACTCCTCATATCATAACAAAACAGAAATAACATACCAACCTCAACTCCGGGTGATGGTAGGGTTGCTCGACCCTAACCATCCATACAGTCGAGGGGAGTGCTAATGCTACTCAAACCCTCAGGACTCCGTTTTCCAACCAAACCTCCTGGTGGGTCCCGGTACATTCTCTTCATACAGATGGAGACTACGCAACAGGTATATCCCCGACGGCCCTAACCGTCCCGGGGGCTCCTTACCCGTAGCTCCTGGGCCCCATAACAGAACAGAACATAACATAATATAACATACGCCAATCTTTCATGGCAAATCTCGCTACATAATCACAACACAACGGTTTTTCCAAAATAGCTTACATATGCTTCAAAAACTGGTTTTTATAAGTATTCCTACGCTGCAGGGATAACCCGCCCACGCAGGACTCACGCACTTACATTCCCACGCTGCAAGGATAGCCCGCCCACGGAGAAGTGCAAGCATAAGATCATAAAAATATCATATTCAACACATACATATCTATAGTAAGGTATACTCGCATGCAAGGGTTGAAATTAGCATATTAAGGCCATAGGTCGCATAACTATACAAAATCCTAAACCTCACCTGAGAAACGATGAGATACCAGAATTGACAAGACGAATGCATACTCGATCAGGTTGTCTCCACTCTGGAGATCACTGTACAGAAAAGGGAATACGGTGTACTCAAGAGACACGACTCAGATATAAGACCAAGTAGGACGCACGGCAATGATGTAGGACATCATGAAATGGCATGATATGTACATGAAATATACAAGATGTTCATATGCACAATTAATATCCACATAACAAGATAGCATATAAGATGAAATGTACGTGTGATACGTGGTCATAGAATGCATACTTCAATGCAATTAAGTCATATAGGTTGTTAATTCATCATGCTCGACAACCAACTACACAACTTAACCCATAACGCGTATCCATCTCTACCATTTGAGGTTAATTATAATTGTATCATTAGTCCAAGGTTAAACAATGAAGATAATATTTACTCAGGATCAAGCCCTTAAATTATCCAATTTAATCACGCAATTCCGTAAGGATCGAGCACCAATTGCATAACCCCATAATATAAATACATAACACAGCCATCATTAAACAATTTAGACTTCATTATTATAATATCCAACACAGTAGCATTAATGTATATTTGAAACTTAAATATTGTGCACTGACTATCTTATCAACTATTCAACTATAACAAACAAAGAATACATTAACAAGGAATTGTGTAATTATATTCAAAGTTAGGATTACGTAACATTTATATTCAATTTATACATATTCAAATTTAGTTAACTAACCCATTTCAATTCGTTTGAGCCCACAACTCAAATTTAAAACAGTCAATACAAATTAACGAAATTCTCTTCCAAATAATACATGCTGATCCATATTTAACTGATCCTTAGCAACTAATAAACCGAGAGGGCAGATCATCGACAACAAGACATAATTGCAATTACACCATCCATGCATACTCATTCACGCACTCAGACACTGCACCATTTAAAATTAGGAACAATTACAACAGATTTACATTTATATCATACACTCATTCTAAATACACAACAGATCTCAAAAGAAACATGACTCTAATTGGTAATTTAAACATCTTTATACATTTCGCAATTACTTTAAATTCAGATTACACGTGCTATTATACCAATATTTGATCTGCTTCTAGGTAAAATAGATTACAACATGAATTCAATCTGTACAGCAGATGTGTAAATCAAGTATATAGTTGACTCCAAGAATCGATTTTAATCTTAAATACTTGACCCAATTCCTAACAAAACACTAGTAAAATATTCAGTATGAAATGTTGGTATGCAGGTTCTTGGAGGAAAATGAAAGGCCAATAGTTTACCCAAATCTTGCGAAAGAAGGAGCAGACTGCCAGTTGTTCTTGCCGAATCTGAACTTGAGAAATGAAGAACGAGGGTTGTCGCTGAGAGGGAGAAGCGAGCTAGTAGCAGGGATGGGTGCTTGGTGGTCGGCGACGGCTTGTCACCGGAGATGACGGCGGCGGAAGAAGCTTTCTACTGCATCCCCTCAGATTGGCGACTGGCGGTGGTTGCTATCTAACAGATCATCCGGAGACGAGCTGCGCGTGAAGCTAGTGGCTGGATCTAACCGGAAATGGTGGCGGCGTGAAGAGAACTCACCGGATCTATAAGAATCGAAGCCATGGTGTGCTTGTGGTGGTGGCGGCTGAGCTGGAGTCCGAACGGCGGCGTAATGGTGGTAAAATGGCGGGATCAGGTGGGGGTCGTTCGCCCCCTGTTCAGATCTGAGTGAGGGTGGTGGTCCGACGGTGGCTATCTGGTGGTGCTTGGGTGGTGCTGCGAATTCCGCCTCCTTTCCAGAGCTGGGCAAGAGAGGGAGAGACGGTCGGGTTGCTGATCTCTGGCCGAGATCCACAAGGCAGCGGGTGGAAGGAGGAGCCGGTGGCGATGTGGTGTTGCTGGAGAACTGCCCCGCCCGCTGCTACTTGAGAAGGAAATGGGGAAGAGTGAAAATGGTAGAAAAAAAAAGGGAAATAGAGCAGGGCCGTCGATGGTTGCGAAAATGGAGAAGAATATGCTGCTACTGCTGCTCGTTGGATAGAAGGGAAGAAGGGAGAAATGAAATAGCAGCTAGGGTTTCGTATACAAAAAGACCATTTTTTCCAAAATTGCAAATAAGCCCCTTAAGAGTTCAAGTCGCGCAATTCGAGTCCTCAAGTTCCAATAAGATCAATTAAGTCCAATTAAAGATTCTAAAATTATTAAAGCACCCCCAAGATTTAAAATAGCGACCAATCAAGTCCAATTGAATTTCTTATAATTAGAATATGATCCCCAATTTCTGATAATTACAATTTAGCCCACATAATTTAAATTAAAGGGCAATTAGATACTAAACACATACTTCAATTAAGTTCACATATTTCCATAGGATTACAATTGAGTCAGTTAAACAATTAAAACATAAGTAAAGCAATGCAAACACACGCAGAGTTAAATAAATAATCGTCTTGATCGCATGAAAATGACATCGTATCTTGCACCGAAAATACGGGGTGTTACAAGAACTATTCTTAATTAACATGTCGTCTAGGTAACTCTTACCAAACAATGTCAATCCACCACGTCAACCCTTGGCCTCTAAGTAAATGTAACTTAGCTCCGAAGGGAGGTTAATACATTGCTTAGTCAAGTGTGCCCCATTACCTAGAAGTCCGTACGAGTACATCAAGACACTCCACGGGGGCATGGTCGAGCTGACTTTCCCATATTTCATTCTATCGTTAGAAGTCTAATCTTGTATACCGCGAATACATACCCACCGAAGGGAGTAGTATATATCCACTATACCATAGACCGGTAATGGAGGCCGTGAGAATCCAACTCTTTTCATCTCGCTCCCACTTGAATTTTTAAAAGGTGTGGATTATCTGTTGATTATTTAATAATCACTTTTGGCGTCTTATTGTTGGAAGTGATTAATCTAATTAATACCCTCCCACTAGGATTACCAAATCACATTTATAATCCTAATAATATTTTAAGGCTTTAATAGCAATTTATTAATTAGGCCGAAAAATATTAATTCAATTATGCATCGCGTTCAATCTCTATTAAACATTATTATTTAATCACATTAAATAAAATACGCATAATTGCAAATAACATAATATCTCATATTATCATGATCATGCCATAAACTAAAACAATTAAGCATGCTGTCATATAATTATCACATAATTATCATGCTTAAAATAAATGGCATAAAGTAAACATGTTATAAATAAATTATCTCATAATTTAAATCATGTTTACTGATTCGGTAATTAACCATGAAGATTATTGAAATCGATTCCCAGAAAATTACCATTCCACGTAAATTTCCAGGAAACACTGGAGGGGTCACAACGATCCCGCTTAAAAACCAGCCTCCTTTGATAGAATTTACATGCACAATATCAGATTTAAAATTATACATCGCATGCATCGTATCAATGCATGTATATATCTAGAGCACGGCTCTGATACCAGTTGCTGGGTCCACAACAGTAGCAGTCCGGGACCACATTTTAAAATTTTTATTGTAATACAGGTATTAAAATATTGGGTAAATCACAAATACCCCCCCGTCCTTTGGCCCTTGGGGCGGATTGCCCCCTGTCCTTTGATTTTGGGCGATTTCCTCCCTAACCTTTCGTAATTGTTACACTTTGCCCCTTTATGACGTTTCCGGCGGTATCTTTTTGAAAGATTCCGTTCATGAAAGAATACGTTTTACAGATCCCCCCTATCCTTTGCCACGCGGGCGGATTGCCCCCTGTCCTTCGATTTTGGAATATTTCGTAATTGTTTTGCAACTGTACCTTCTATCCCGACTTTTTATAAGTAGATAAGCTTTCGAACACTCTCATTATACACCATCAAATCAAATAATATAACTAACTTTTTGGTGTTGTATTGTATTTGATATTTAAATTCTCAAATATTTGTACTATTTATCCGGTGTTTACCAAATTCAATAAACGTGAATTTTTAATGCAAATAATATATATATATATATATATATATATATATATATATATATATATCACATTAGTTTTGTATCGTATCCGAGTTATATATATTTTTTCTTAATTATTTAATGTGCAACTTGGACACGAAAACTGAGGAGACTACGTTGAAGGTCTCGTCACCACGAATCCAACGTCGCCGGCCGCTCCTCAATACGACCCCTCACGCGCCCGCACACGCCACCTGAAGGAGACGCGTGTGGGTACACTCGGCTAGGGTTTGAGGCCCTTAAACCGGACCGGCCGGACCCGGTTCGACACGTGGCCAACCTTGGTGATGCCACGTGTCTGGTCCGGTCCGACCCTATTCGTTTGACCCGATCCGTTGACCCGGACCCGGACTCGTTGACCCGGACCCGGACTCGTTGACCCGGACCCGGACCCGTTGACCGACCCGGTCAACATGCAATCTGGGCCACCCGTTTTCGCTGACGTGGCTCAATCTGAGCCATCCACGTGTTGCACGGGTGGCGCCCAGTCAGCGCCACTTGGTAGCTGACTACTGATGTGGCATGCCACGTCATCACCGATTTTTTTTTTCGATGAAAATTTTATTTTCTCCAAAATAAATTTCCGGGTATTTCCAACTCTTTGGAACTTCAATTTATTTTCTTAAAATAAATTCCTTGGCTATTTTCAAACACTTTGAAAAATTCCTTTCTCTTTCTCCTTTTAGTATTTTCTCTTTGGGTTTTCAATTTGGGGCTTGCAGGGGGACCTGCAGGACTAATTAATTTTAGCTCCAAACGGATTGATATATCATCATCTCATGATAATAATTAATTACCGTTTAACAATATTTAATTCCACTAAATAAATATTGTTGCACTCTAAAATTAATTAAATTATTCACGAATTTCTCGATCTAGAATAATTTCGCATTTCACTCCTCCGTGTAGATATCCATGAAAAATAAATTATAACTACTATCATTTATTTTTCATTTCTAATCTGAAATTTATTGATTCGCCTTAAGTTCAAATTCTCTGTATGTGAAACACATTCAACATACAACTTCGGTGACGTTATCACGCGAAGTGCTTTGGCCAAAGTCTTAATTCGAACTTTTGCAAATATATTTCAAGGATATCTTTTTCCTTCCAGCAAGGCCACAGATTCCTCGATCAATATAACTCTTTAGCACAGTTCATGTTGTCACCGAATCATACAAAGTATTTTGGCCACCCGTTACCGAGACCTCACTTCGAGTATGTTACAGTGACTAACACTACATTCCTAAAGTCGAAATATTATCAGGATTAAGAGTACGATGCTTCCTGAGATTTTATTCATTTTAGATGGCAGTATAAAATGAACAATCTCAGTGGTCTAGTTTGATGTTTCCAATCCTATTGAAAATCATCAACGTGTTATAATTGGAATCACCATTCCCTATGATGAAAGACTAATCATCTTATATAACCACGTCATAGTCTTGATAAGAACATATTCTTATCTTACCGACTAGAACTTTAATGACACGTGATTTCGGTGTTCAAAGTCTTTTCCTATGAAACACATTTCATATAAGAATACCACCACACGTCATTAATTATTAATATGTGAAATACTCACAACTCACTGTAAATTCAGTTTAATTAATTCAACAAATTGAATTTTCAGGGCACTATTCCCAACAGTTCGAAGAGAATAAGGAGATGCAGGCAGATGGAAGAAGACGAGCAGAAACAAACCAACAGCAGTAGGAGCTTCAGGTTCGAGGGGTAATTCAGATGATTGTTGGGGGACCCACTGATGGAAGCACATGCTCGGGCACTGAATAAGGATGAAACACTATCAGTACACCTAGACAACACTACACAGATTCGTTTTGGTCCAGAAGACTTGATAGGAATACAACGGCCCCACAATGATGAACTCGTTATCACGATAATAATTGCTCATCACCAGGTATCGAGAGTCTTGGTGGATAGAGAGAGTTCGGTAGACATGTTGTTCCTAAATGATTTTCTACAAATGGATATTGGAACAGTGCAATTAGGGACCGTAAACACAGCTTTATACGGTTTCGGAGGAGAAATGGTGGAACCTATTGGATAAGTCATGTTGTCTATGACATTAGGAAGAAGGGCCATGTAAAAGCGAGATAAGTTAAATTTATGGTGGTTGAAGCACCTTCCTCGTATAATGCGATACTGGGGTGACCAGCATTAACATTATTCGAAGCCATCGCTTCACCTTACTATTTGAAACTGAAATATCCTATAGGCAATGAGGTCGGAGAAGTACGGGGAGATCAGGTAGTGGCGCAGAGGTGCTACGTAGAGGCAATCAGAAAGGAAAAGCGAAAATACGAGCCAATTAAACCGAGCTCGAATGGTGAGCTTAGTGGAAACAAGTGACGAGCAGAAGATCCAAACACCATAGAGCCAAAGGGTGAACTGATGACCATCGAGTTAGTACCAGGGGATCCAACCAAGACCACTAGGATTGGCGCACAGCTCCTAGATGAGATACGAGAAACTTTGGTGGAGATACTACGAGCTAATGTGGATGTGTATGCCTTTGACACACATGATTTAGTAGGTTTGGATAGGAGCACCGCCGGAGCACATCCTAAATGTCAAATAAGGGGTGTGACCATTAAAGCAGAAGAAGCGACATTTTGGACCTGAGAAGGACGCAATCATTCGAACTAAGGTCGAGAAGTTACTCAGAGCAGGTCACATCAAAGAAATTCAGTTCTCTGAATGGTTATCCAATGTGGTGCTTGTACCTAAGCCAGGGGGCAAATGGAGTGCATGCATTGATTTCAGAGACTTAAACAAAGCATGCCCCGAAAGATTTTTACCCATTGCCAAGAATTGACCAGCTCGTGGATTCAACAGCAGGTTGCTAGTTGCTGAGCATGATGGATGCATCTCAAGGGTATCACCAAATACCATTAGCGCGGGAAGATTGGAATAAATTTGTAGGTACCAAGGTCCGGGCATGGTGTGAAGAACGGAACATCCAGCAAAATCCAGCTTCAGTAGCACATCCACAGACGAATGGCCAGGTGAAGGTTACGAATCGAATAATTATATGTGGAATAAAGGCCAGATTGGAAAAACACGGGGGAAAATGGACGAACGAGCTACTACATGTCCTGTGGGCATATCGGACATCCCTGTGCAGAGCTACTGGAGAATCACCGTTTAGCATGGTGTATGGAACGGAGGCTGTGATACCGATAGATATTATGGGCAACTCACACAGGATAGAAACATACATTCATGAGGAGAATGAACGTTTATTGGCGGACTCACTGGATCTCATCGAGGAGCATAGAGAGCTCGCACATCTTCGCGAAGCTCGCTATAAAGCAAGAATCAGAGCAGCATTCTATAAGACAGTTCGACCAAGAGAGTTTGAGCCAGGAGATTTGGTACTTAAGCGAGCAGAAGTCTCTGGAGGAGTAGGCAAGCTTGAGTGAGCATGGGATAGATCATACGTGGTAACAAAAGTATTAATGAGAGGAGCATATAAAATTGCAGTAGAAGATGTAGATGGAGAACGAACAAAATTGCCACGGGCGCAGAACTCCCAACACTTGAAGAAATATTATATTTGAGATAGCATCGCGGTTGTACTATTTTCCTTTTCGAGGTTTTTTTTCCACTGGGTTTTCCCTTTGCAAGGTTTTTAACGAGGCAACACAATGCGAATTAGTTAGTAGCAGTTTATTTTCCTTTCCATAATGATTGCCAAGCAGTTTATTTTCTTTTCAATAATTGTTGTCATTTTGTACCTTTTCAAGATAAGGCTATAAGATGATATCCTATTTACATTGGCCAGTATGACTTTGTTTTGGAAATCCTGTAGTAAACAGGCAATCACCAGCTCGTGTGATTGGGAAATCCTAATAAAATTCAGGTGGCTACGACCGAAAAAAGATAACAAAAATATAAACACCATGATAACATAAGCTTTGGATATGACAACATAGCAACTCCGTAATCATCATATACGAGTCGGATGAGTAACTTAGGATGATTTGTTTTAATACACGATAGGACATGGCGAGATAAGCAAAAAACACGAAATCTAAATAAGATAGAAACCTATGGATCCAATGTGCCATCTTCGCTTGGAGCGGCGAGCTCAAGGTCGCCCACCGGGTCTTCAGGAGAAGCCGGAGTGTTTGGTAGCATGACAATAGGGTCCGGGAGATCTTCTAGACCTTCATCGTGACTCAAGTACACAGCCAGATTCGTGGGAGTCAGCAGATGACCAGCTATTAGCGCCATGTCTACTTAGGAACGACATATGACAAAACCCTGATGATAATAAGAGAGAGCTTCGGCAACCATCTTTGCAAGCTCATCCTCGGCCATCTTCTTTTCTAAAAAACGAGTTTCGAGTGCAGCTTTTAACTCGGAGACCTCCTTTAACAGACCGTGGTGCCTAAGAAGAAGGGAACTAACTCGACTGGAAAGGCCTTCAATCAAGCTAAAGGAGATAGACCATAAGCCTGGGAAACGGGCTAGGCTATTCCTGCGAGGTCTTCCACTATATTATCTAAATCAAGAAGAGGGTGTGGGATAGAGTGTGAACCTCATTCCGCGTCTGACCTAACGAGTGCTCACACTAAGGGTAGGAAAAGAAAGCAAGGGCAGAATCCTTTTCTTTTTTTCTTCAAAGAGGATCCGAAGGAGAAAAGTACTCGAAAAAGATTCTCACATTCCCAGTAGATTTCCCTCGTAGCTTTGAGCAAATGTCTATTTGATGCTTTACGCTCCCACAATACAGACATAAATCCAACCGTCTTCTATAACCCTCATAAGTATGGTTGTCACGTCCACAATAGTTGTAAAGAATCTTCTTTGAAGATGTTGTTAAAGCTGGAGTACTCGAAGCTCCTGAACCTAACCTAAGTGATCGATTCTTTTTCTTTCGAGACCTTTCTTGAAGTGTTGGGACATGATGAGAGATAGGTCGCTTTCCTTTGTTGAAAGTCTGTCCTGATTTTGAACCTTAAACCTGCCCGGGCTGAGGATTAGACCTTCTTGCCTCTAATGAGGTGGTGTCTCGAACCTTCTCTTGAAAATCACCTGGAATCAGTTCCCACAATCTTTTGTTTTTCTTAAGTTGTGACTCGGCGGGATCCTTATTTCATTCAAAGGATCTTTAGGATGGTTGGTTATGAAATTCCCTAAACGCTATCGAAATTTGGCTTGGCTGTGGTGATGAAACTAGTGGCACAGGTTATCAAGTAATCTAATTAATTCAAGAAATTCAAATAGATTCAGATAATATGCAAGACTCTCAAATTACCAATTAATTCCTATGCCATTCGACTTAGACTTGACACGACATTACACTAGAACCTCGGTTTTGCAACCGGGCTCTGATACCACCTAAGATGTAGCACCCCTACACGTGGAGATGCCACACCCCCGCACTATAGGTCGATTCACATACGAAATGGTCAACCCGTACATGAACTAACCTATAGCGAACGGGTGACAAGTAAAAGAAACAGGTTAGCTAGGCGGGACTATACCCTAAAGCAATACCAAAACCAAGACATAAAATTTCGAAAGCGGAAGCATTAGCTCATTAATACATATAGATACCATATTTATATTCAAAAGCATAATTACTAATAGGTACCACCATGAATCAATACATTATTATCTTCTATATATCATACATATAAAAGTCTCTAGAAGCTAACAATATGCATAATACACTAACTCCGAAATATCAACACCAAAACATGAGAGTGTAAGAAGTGCTAGACTCAGCTGGACGACATGACACGACTCTGACTCCCGCCTAGCACACGACCACGACAACCTGAAAGGTGAGGCGTCAGTCTATGGAAGACTGAGTGAGGGGCATTAAATATATATATATTAGTGCAAATAACATGCAAGTTATAACCTCGGGTAAGGTTTTATAGCTAAAAGTAATTTAGGTTCAAAATATGATACACTTTGCCCGAGATTACAACTATCAATATTAATTACTTTAATCACTTTCATGCGTTCAATACGTGGCCCGACGAGTGAGGGCATTTCTCCAACCTTACTCCGACAGTGTACAATACATGCTTGCTTTATTAATCAATAGGTGATCATGCAATTTAGTTATCGTGCACTCGTGCGTATTGTATTCAAGTAAGACAATCAATAAGTGCAATCATGACAATAACCCGAGGACAATCCGTGGTGCCGAACCCGTCCCCAGTCTCCTTCTTCCTCCGGTAGATGGTGGGATTGCAAGGCCCCACCATCCAATCTCATTGAGCAGAGGGTCCATGAATCCCTAAGCCCGGAACTCCTTCCTCCACTAATCTCCTAGCGGATTCAGGGGTCATCCCAATGTGGTGAGGATAGCATTCGAGTTACCCGTCAGCCCATGTTTTCTCGGTTGGCTCAAATCACTATCCTCGTGCCCAACGTGACAAGCTTTACTCACCAAACACGATTAATCAATCAATCACGATACATGACTTGCTTTTCATGAACATGGCTTGCTTACAATATTTATAAGTTTAGAAATCACTATAAATAAATATATATACCTTTTGGCTTGAAATCCACATAACGGTTATACGGGTTCTATATAACTAGTAATTAAACCTCAACTTTACCTACAAAAGACAAGTAGGATACGGCCTATGGGGCTTGTTCCTCGTCCTGGTGAAGCTGGTCTTGGAAGAACAAGAAATGAAGAAGGAAGATGAAGGTGATGATCAAGCTTCAAAGCTTGAATTTTCTGGAATAAACTTGATGGAATTTGGTAAAATCTTTTCTTCCTTTTCTCTTGTAGGAGCCGAACCAAGAAGGAAGCAATGTGTTGGTGGATTTTGGGATGAAAATGATCATGAGAAGCTTGGAGATGCAATATACCGTGATTCACCCTTTTGGAAATGTGTGAGATGCATAAATTGCTATTTAGCCCCTCAAAGATTCAAATAATGCAATTAAGGATGAAAGGCTTTGAAGATTGATCAATTAAGTCCTTGGAAAAGTTATGCAATTTGATCCTTAATTTTTAAAGAAAAACCATTTGAGGACAAGTTGGTAATTAAATCATATTCGGCAACTATTTCACGTAATAGATATTTTCATGTCATGAAATAAATTCAAAGATTAATATGAATTCGTAAAATTTCATGAAAGTGTGATAAAATATAAGCTATAAAATTATAATAAAACATAAGAATGTAATTAATGAAATTCGGGGCGTTACAGCTACGACACTAACCTTGACCCTTCGTTCAATCTTATCAATGTGAAGGACTCCCCCCTTAACATTTATCGTGTGCTCTACTTGTGAGTGTCTGTGTTTGTTATGTGTTTTCCTCGTGTGTGTGGTTTTCACGGTAAGTTGAAGGTCGTGTTTGCAACGGTCTTGCGGAGCGAGCAAGGATTGGTGATTTAGCTCTCTAACAAAGGGACTTCTTGAATTAGAAGGTGCAAGTGGTGGAGGTTCGGTAACCACACCATTCGTGTAATACTGAGCTTTTGAGTAGTTGGAATGAATCAAACGATGGGTGATGAACCGAACTTGGACCCTCCTATCGTGCGAAACATTTTAGTTGCTCGTAGCACGGATCAAACGATGAGGAAATTCTCCATCAAGATTTCAAGAAGTGATCAAACCCCTTGTGCAAGAAGACCTTACCGGGCTAACCCTTGTCGGGACGTCATGAACCTCGAACTTGGGTGAATACGGGAAGTTGGATTGTGACACCCCGTTTCTTCGGCAAGCCAGGTATGACGTCAATTGAGGGTTTTCGGACGTTTTCTTTTCGATTTAATTTATATGTTGATTTAATTGATTAAGTGATTTATAGGCCTTAAATGTTTAAGTTTTACGTTGTAACTCTCGTATTTAATTTCTTTTACTCGATTCTAATTCCTGAATTTCGTGGATATGTGATATAATTGAATTATTTGATTTATGAACTCATTTATGTGTTTATTTTATTCATTTTTATTTGTTTGAATTGGTCGGAGACCATTCTATTACTTTGGGATTCGAGGGCCTAACAAGCTTTAGCTTTTTGGAAAAACGAATCCCAAAGTAATAGCTTAGATTCGCCTTGGATTCCGGACGACATATCTTGAGCTCGGGAATTCGGATTCGAATTATGGAAGTGGCACCGGACTCGTAATGATATTTTCAAGCTAAGGAACCTAGCTTTATATTTTTCTAAGCCCATCGTACACCCGTTTTTTTGCCCGAAATGTGAGCCTTTCGTAGCTTTGCCACCCTTTATGGTTTTGGCCATAATTAATTCATTCCTTAACCAAATTCACTCATTATTGAGCCTATGTCATCCTAATACAACAATCTTTAATCCTACCAGACCTTTTATTTTTTTAAGTTCATTTGGACATTTGGAATTTAACCGAAACAAGCTGTTAGTGCCTAAATGACCACCTTTCACTAAATTGCACATTAGTCCCTCATCTTTTAACCTTTTTGAGTGAAACTTGGCCCCACACAACCCAAACATAACCCACTTGCTCCCCCTACTCCCTCATTTTTGGTTTCCACAAGAGAAAGAGGAAAAGTTGTAGCTCTTTGGAGAAACAAGAGTTCATTCCCGTCACTATTCATTAAGGAAGAGTTTGGAGCTCAAATCTTCATCAAACTCAACCAAATTCAAGGGGTAAGTGTATGATTGTTATGTACATCCTTATGTGGTCTTTTTCATCCATAAATTTCAGATTTTAGCCAAGGTTTGATATGGTTTTGAAGCTTGAGAATGAATAGTTATGGCATATGCATATTTTGAGATTTCATGACTTTCTTTGGATGATTCCTTGGTTTGAGACTATCTTTGTGACCACATGAGCTTAATTATTGATCATATGAACTGAAATTTGTTGGTGATTGCATGGTTGATGAGTTTTCATGGATGAACCTTACATTCCTTGAAGTTTAAGATGCATATATGTTGATCCTTTTCATCCCATGTCTTGGCCGGTTGTTGTGTGCTTTTGTGTGAAGAATTTGCTCATGTTTTATGCTCCATTTCATGCCTTTATGTGTTGCTTTGGTTGCCTTTCTTCCCCCACCTCGTAACAACCCTGTTCTTGCTCTTTTTCATGCTGATAGCCTCTCCCCGGGCGGGTACCCCTTTATGCAGAAACTTTCTGCCCTGTTTTCCCTGGGCAGGTAACTTTTGCCTTGTTATTTACCCGGCCGGTTACCCCTTCATAAGAACTTTGTTTGACTTGATTTTTGGACAAGATCAACCTCTTTGAGTCTAGAATACTCTCCAATTGGAATCACCTTAAAATTCGTTGTAGATTGTGAGATATAATCGTTCGATTTTCGTGTCGCCACTTCGCCGAAACTCTGCATTTGTTCAACTTCAAACCTCCGCTATTTTCGGCTCCCTTTGAACTAAAATTCGCGATATATCTCTTTGGAAATCCTTGTGTGTCTAGTTTCATTTCCAAGAAACAAAACTTGATTCCCATTTCTCAAACTCAAGTTATGCCCGATTTCCTAAAACTTGTTTGTTTCGATAAAACTGCCAGCTTTGGCCCCTTTTAACTCGAAGCCCTATTTTGTGCTTTTACCCCATTTTTCTCATGAATTTCTGATGGGGAGAAAGAAAAATTATAAAATTTTGAGTGATACTGCAAGAGTTTATACTTGAATCAAAGTGACACGTTTGAGTTTATAAATTGTCATAATATTAATAAGAGACCTTTGAAGTTCTTATTCAGAGCTTATAATACCTGTCTTTTGAAAATTTAGATAATCAAACACCCTTTTATAAGTCATTTGATGGAACCCAGAATTCCTGATGTATTTTAGTCTTGATGATATTTTTCTTTGATTTTCTTGGAATGGACAACATGCTACTTTTGGATTGTGATTATTTGTGCCCATTTTCTTGTTAATATGTATTTATAATTGCAGGAGGTGCTGAAACATCAGAGGATGGGTCTAAATGGTGTCATGTTAGAAAGGGTACCTGTTGTGTGACGCCCCGCATTTTCATAAATTAGGTATATCTTACGTGAGAGTTTAATTTGTATTTTCATTACTTATAATCCGTATCCCTAATTACTTAACGAAACTTAATTTGGTGAATTATGTGCTAAAGTGGAAAATCTGAGAGTTTGCATCATTCGGAAAAATAACGAAAGACTAATTGGACTTAATTAATTTTGTCTACAAATTAAAGGGGACAATTGTTTCAACTTTATTTTAGAAGGACTTAAATGTAATTTGAAATGAAAATTTTGCTGACTTCTTTCCTTTGTATTATACGTGCCTCTTTGTGTTATTTTATTAAACTTTCCCTACATCAGATCATGCAAAACAAAAGGAGAAGGAAAATTCCCATTTCTCATTCTCATTTTGGCCGTCTCTGATCTCTCACGATACACACAAACCATTACAGACCACCTACCTCACCATCATCTCCCTCTCGCCCCTCCGTCACGCACACCACGAGCACCACTGCTTAGCTAGCAAGTCCCCCTTGTCCTTCGAATTCAGCAACTAGCAGGTGACCGAGTTGGTGTGTGTATATATGTTGTGTATGTGTTGTTGGAATTGAACTTGATAGAGTGATGATTTTTCCTGCAAACATATGTTAGAATTCATAATATGTGATCATGCTAGATGAATTTTATGACTTGCGAATGATCCAAAGCATGCCGGAAGTTAGCAAAGCATGAGAATCTTAGAACCTTGCAGACTATAATGATCAACCGTTGTCTTGAATGAAATCTATCAACTTTCATAGTTAAATACATGAATCATAGCTTGTTAGAATTATGAAATCTTATGGTTTTAATGCTAAACCCTCTGAATCCGTGTGAGTTTGCATGATACTAAGGTTTGGGAATGATGTAGATATAAATTTGTAGTGAATTATGGTGCTGTCATGATCTGTGCAGTCATTTCAAATGTAAATTCCGAACTTGTGCGATGCCGTTTTCAAAAACTGTTTTAACTGGAGATTAAAAACATATTAAAGTACACATCTGCCAAGTTTCGTAATTTTCCGAGCTCGTTTCATACCTCGGAAAAATCCTGAAAGATGCCGCAGTCCCCTGTTTTTGCCCTATTTTCTGATCTGGAATAGCAGCTGAGCAGAGGGACTAAACCTTCGAATTTTGCAAAACTATTTTGTAGGAGTACCTATATGTGTTGGGAGTATACCTATTAAGTTTCAGAATTTTCC
The DNA here is from genome assembly GCA_037501455.1 of Lantana camara. Taxonomy (NCBI): domain Eukaryota; kingdom Viridiplantae; phylum Streptophyta; class Magnoliopsida; order Lamiales; family Verbenaceae; genus Lantana; species Lantana camara. Next base: position 32,790,657 of record CM074859.1, on the reverse strand, counting down.
AACTTCGTTTGATATGGTAAACAGGCCGGTCTTTGAAAGGAGTCACTGCATTTGACAGCTTATACGCAGAGAATTCCGACGTAAATTCCGAACTCATAAGATCTCAATTTTCAAAAATGTTTTTACTGGATACTCCTAGTATATTAAGGCTTATTTCCGTCAAATTTTATGTTAATCCGAGTCCATTTGATACCCGAGAAAAATCCGAAATGACTCAGCGGTCCCCTGTTTTCTGGTCTGAATTAACGGCTTGAGAAGAGTGAGTAAATGTATGAAATTTTCAAAACTGTTTTACAGGGGTACTTATGAATGTATCGAGTATATCCCCGTAAACTTTCAGATTAATCCGACTTCATTTGATAGGGTACCGGTAACCTTTTTGGAAATGTGTTTCTGCAGCGTTAATTCTGTTTTTCATCACTTTTGCTCTGAAATCTGTAATTTTACAGAAACAATTAGGGGTTGAGACCTATACCATTTGATAGATATGGTTGTCTAGTCTACTAGGAATTTTACAGTTCGTTAAAATACTTACCGAGCAATAAGTTATGACAAATTTTCTACAACGTGTACATGAATAAAGTTTCTGCACAAATGTACTTGTATGAATGTTGCATGAACTCTATTATCATGATTTCCCTAGCTCGTTTCCATGGGTTCTGCAGCACCTATTCCAAATTTTCATACCATATACATGCTGATACAATTACATGTTTTAATTACATTACGTGGCATTAATCATACATTTAGGCATGTTCGCTCCATCTCATAACTCTTATTACATCTTATATTATCTCATCATTACATTACGCTTAATTGCCGAGCGTCCTTATTTGGTCTTATTAGAGTCTAATGTCACCCGTACTTGAATCTAATTCGATATAGGCCCATTGTTCTTGAATCTAAAATGATTGTATTGATATTAGAAGATTAAAAGGGGGCTATGGTCAACGTGATTGCATTGTATTGTATTGTTGTGACATCCACTTTGATTTTTCATTCAAAACTCTAAATGCTAGTGCTCTTTTTAGGTATAAGGATTGGTTTTCTATGCCAGTAAGCTTATTTCCTATCATTTATTTGCTTGAGGCTATGTTTTCTAGAAACAAATTGTTGAGTTCTTTTTACCCTTTGTGTGTGGGCAGAGCTTCTAGATGCATTACCTGAAAAAAGAAAGCTTGAGAATGGTGGCTATTCTTATGGTGATGATGATGAGGTAATCATCAACATTCTAATCTTATAACTGATTTGGTTTGTGGAAATTTACTGCTAGAGTTATCAATGCAATAAAGGCCATTGTTTCTAACATAATTTATTTAAAGAACCAGGCAATGTTTCTGTAAAAGGAAACAAAAAGAAATGAACTCGAAATGAATCTTCTGCAAGCATGAACAGAAATTGAAGTATTTGTCCAAGAAATATTGGATCCACTTGATTTCTAATGGTTCTTGTTTGGTGTTTGTAAACATGCTCTCAAGTAATCATTTAAAACTGAACTTGATCTGGTATACTCGCAGTCTTCAGCCTACAAGAAGTGAAATCAAAAGGATAAACAGAACTATTATGATTGGAAATCCACAGTTCTGAAGTCTAACAAACGCAGCAGAACTGAAGGTATAATTAACCCCCTTCTCCACTGCACCAAGGAACTTATTTCTCCTTAGTTGCACTTGTGCTGACATTTGCAACTTTAATACCGATTATAGCAGGGCTTAATGGTGATGGAAGAAAGAAAAACACAGAGCAGTGCTTAAATTCTTTGGCCTCTTGTGGACAAACCACTCTATAGATGAAATTGGCGTGGGAATGAAAAAGGTATGGTACAATTATTTTATAATGGAGTTAGTATGGTATGACTTCTAGTAGTATGATGTCATTGTGTGTTTGAGTTCTTACACATATATCTTTAATCTGGTTTTGATAGTCGAAGCGAAGGACTAGAGAGCTGAAAGAAGATAATGTAACCCTTGGACCAGCCACTAGGGATGGAAAACTAGTGTTTGGTGTGGCTCACATCTTTGCTTCATTCAACGATACCTTCATTGTGAGTATTTATAATTGGCTATGTTTATGTTTACCTGTAGCTATCTTTGGAGAAAGAGATGTTATCGACTTTTGCAGCATTTTATTTATCAATTCTGTTTTGTAAGTTAGAACTTGGTTTGCCATTTCTTGTTCTGTTTCATATGTTTTGGCTCAGTGGTGCTCAAATTCATTATAAATAAAAAGTAATGTCTCTGCTAGATAAGTGTAGTAGTTGTGTGATGTTAAGTTCAGTACTTTTGCTGCAAAACCTTTTGCTTTAATTGGTGATTTACTTCCTGTTGGTTTAAGGCTTCTAAAATGTTTTTTATTTTTTAATGAGTTTGTCTCAGGATAATACTAAATAGGATTCCCTATTCAGTTGACCTTGTCTTTATCTGGAATGATTAGCTTAGCCTAAATAGTTGAATTGATTCCTATTCAGTTACCTTTACTGGAATGAGTGGCTTAGCCTAAATGGTTGAATGGCGAGTATTCTTCTGACCAGTGATTCTCACTACGATCTTTGTTGTGATCTTAGATGGAATGAAGGTGAAAGCTGATAGGGATGAACCCTCCCCCTATGCTGCTATGCTTGCGGTCCAGATATTTTCCAAAGATGCAAGGTTTTGAAAAATTCATTTCTAAGAGCAATTTTGGTTTAGATCATTATTTGTTGGCTGATTCATGGAATCTGCAGGAGTTGGGAATTAATGCTCTCCATATCAAGCTCCGTGCTACTGGTGGAAACAAGACCAAGACTCCTGGTCCTGGTGCTCAGCCTGCTCTTAGAGCCCTTGCACGTTCAGGCATGAAGATTGGGCGTATAGGTATTTTACTTATAAATTTTTGCTCCTATCTTTGATATTTGTCCTGAAACAGTTCTTGCAGTTTGTCCTTTCATTGGTTGATTTGGCATTAAACAGTTTAGAGAATGATGTTGGTGATGAAACTGGAGACAGTGAAGATGGTGATGACCCGATAAGAAACAAGAGTCCCTTCATCGTCATCATCTTGATTTCATGCTACAACATTTCAGCCCTCAACATCATCAATGAACAACATGCCTCTTCAGGTAATTAATTATTTGAACCATGTTAAATTTCAGTTGCTATTTTGGGTGGAAGTTTTCTAAGTTTTCTAACAATATATACTATATATCTGAAGGGCTTTCCATTTGAGTGAAATATTTTCAGAACATAGAATGTAATAATCAATTCTTTGTATGGAATCATTGTTATGTAGCTTAATATTTTGAAACTTGTCCCAACCAAACTGTGATCTTTGCTGATATATATCTGGAGTCTGGACCATAATATAATGCTTATTGAATTAGTGTGACTGTGGCCATGCTGCGTTTCTTTATCTATTATTCTGTTTGGGTTGTTTAAGAAGAGATACATAGGCTATATGTACGTGGTATGTGTTTCCTTAGTCTCTTAGTTTTTGTATGCATAGATTCTTGGACCTGTACTTTATATTAGGATTGTTTTCTAAGATGTTTTTTCTTAGTATTGGTTGTATATTAATTGTTGTCGTCCCTTTGGAATCCTTTTCTAGTTGCAATGTGTGAAAGGATTGCATATTCTTTTTATGCCAAAACTAATAGTATATAACTTGATGATGATGATCACCTCATCAAAGAGAGCCCTGGAGGTAATGAGATCCTGATACAGAGGATAGCCTTTCAAGGTAATGAGATCCTCATCAAATTGTGTATGCAGTCATGTTAGGTAACTTAAATTTGATGAAATTTGTGAGGTGGGAGTGAAGTTGTTTGTTTTGTATTCTTTGTATGCAATTTGCTTCAGACTAAATGGAATTTACTTACATTTTGTTTAGATGGTATAGGTTGGGTCAAAAGTATTATTAAAGAGTATGTTTGATTCATCGAAAACTGTGGCAATTGGTTGTCTTTGAATTTTAGATCCTTCGGACAGAATTGGACAAGTGTCTTTGGGCAACAATTGGTGTGACGTGGTCGTCAACGTTGCAGTGGAAGTTGATGAAGAGTTAATACGACCTACATCACATTTCAAAACTATTGGTGATGCGATTGGAGAGGTTATTCCATGGCCAAAAAATATGGTAATGATTGTTCATTAGCTTTAACAATATTTCTTTCTATATATATTTAATATTGATTACAACAAGGGAATTTTTATACAGGTTGCTATCTGTGAAGATTAACACCGGCCATTTGCAAGACTTGTTTCGTTTTGGTTTAACACACCATTACACTACGTACTCTGAATTGGTATTGATACTTAACCTTTTGGCATTTTTGTTGCATATGACCAAAATTATATATTAGGTATCCTTTGTAACTAATATTATTTTGGATTGAAAATTATGCGAACATATTAATATTACGTTATTTGATCCAGTTTATTTAATTTTGTTATTGCTTATATTTGTTTGTAGAAACTAAATAATTCGAATAGAATTACATTTATTAGGAAAAATACGATTTTAATATTAATATTAATTGTAAAATATCATTTATATTTATCTTATCATGACACTTGAATCCGTCAAAATATATGTTAACATGACGCTTTTCTTTGTCATAACATATGTTTTAATGACACTTTAATTCATCATAAAAAACTTAATGTGACGCTATATTTCATCATAATAGACTTTTTAATGACGCTTTATTCCGACTTAATACCATTTATTGTGATGCTATTTGGGTCTTAATTCACTTTATTATGACATTTTACAGCGTCATAACACATATTTTAAGGACGCTATTTAGCGTCATAATAAACTTATTGTGACGCTTTTGAACGTCATATTACAAATTAGTTATGGAGGTTACACCGGCCCAAAATGGTTTTTAGTGACGCTTTACAGCGTCATAATAAATGTTATTGTGACGCTTACACACGTCATATTATTGGACAGTTATGGTAGTTAATAATTTATAATGACGCCGAAAAGCGTCACTATATCATGTCTTTAATGACACATTAAAGCGTCATAATAGAAGCGTCACAATATCATATTGTGACGGTCAATCAAGTGACGCTTTCACATAGCGTCACAAAAACCCATCTTACGTGACGCTTTCTAGCGTCACAAAAGCCCCTTTTTCTAGTAGTGTTCACTTCCTCTCCCTCACGTGCCTTTGATTTTCATCGGAATTGCGCCCTCTCTATCGAACCATCATCATGGCGGAAGCTAATTCAAACAAAAAAGGTAACTAATTTCTTTTCATCTCGATCTTTATTAAAATTAACTTCTAGATACGTTATCCACCATGGCTTCTTCTTCGCACACCCCCGTTGGCAATGCCTCACGGGAATTTAATCTGCTTCTCACCAACACCGACGATCCCCATTCAACCGATACACATCTCCTCAAAAATTATGTCCGCACCATGTGTCAAATCCCTCATTCCTGTGCGCTAATTTTTTCTACTGAAGAACATGAATTTCACAATCCTCTAGAAGATGGCTACCTCGTATTTTTCTATGACCAACTAGTGGCCGGACTCCAATTTCCCATTAACTCTATTTTGTCTCGAATTAGCTCGCAGGTTGAAATCCCCTTAAATCAACTCCACCCAAATTCCATTAGAATTCTACTTGGATTCATAGTTGCGTGTCGAAGTCGTGAGATTGAGCTCCCTGTAGAGCTATTCGATGCCCTCTTTAAAATAAAATCACAATTAGAAGTGTTTTACATAGCTGCTCATAAAAAACCATCGATAGTGGATATCGGTTCCTTTCACAACACCCACTGGACTCGTGATTTCTTGTATATCAAGTGTCAAAAACCTTGGGAACTTCTGTCTAAACCTGTTTTCGCGAACCCCCTCATCGTTATAACAAACCCTCGTATTCGGGAAAGCATGTATGAACGAGAACTTAACATTCTTAGAGCTAGTCGATTCTCTTTTTTGTCTTTGTACGACCCCGGTGCCTTTGCACGGTATCAACTCAGCTCTGACTCCGGATGGCTTTTAACTCCTCTAGGTGAGCCTTCCCGATATGCATTAGAATAAAATCCATGTTTATGTAAATTGTTTAAATCGATTTCATGTGCCTTTATGCAGAGGAAACATAGCTGTTGTTAGTGTCTATTTTGGGCTTAATTTACTTTAATTTTCCCCACATATCTTATAGGAAATCTACTTAATTGTGCTTAAATTTGGCATTACAGGTCTGATTATGGAGAAATGAAGTACAATGCGAGATATGGATCAAAAGAAGTTTCAAGTGCAGAAAAAGACCTGAGCCATGCTCTCAAGCCATGATCATCCCTTGAACTAAGTGGTGACGTATCAGACACATCATCAAAGTCAAAAGTTGCGACTGATTTTCTATTTTTGGCGAACTTCAGCTACTTGCAGTTGCTTTATCAGTATTTGGCGTCTCAATAAGAATATTATCAGGTTTTGGGATGCTAAAGAATATTTAGCCTTGATTTGTGTGCCAAAGATTGGATTTCCAAGCATATAACCAAGGCTTTTGGAGAAAAAACGGGGGATTCAGCTTCTCTTAGGGGAAAAGGAAGTAACGTAGCAGTAGTAGTAGCTGAAGAACAGAAGCAAAATAGGGGACTTCTCCCCTGTTATGATCAGCAAGCAATTTCTTTCCTTTATTCTCTTTTTCACTTATGTTAATGCTTAGATTTGCATAGCTAGTTGAACTCTCTTGTTTAGATCAGCTGTGTTAGCTTATTTTTAGTTCTGAAACAGTTGTTGTTTGGTTATTTTGCAAGCATGTACAGCGGCTAATCTCTCTTTTATCCTAGTAAAGCTGTTTCTTTGATTCATGCTTTGGTTTTGTGAGATCTAATTGTGTTTATGCAGCTCTAAATTCTTGGTATATGCATGTATCTTATGTGTATTGTTTGAACTCGTTTTTGGATGATTTTCTGATCAATTGTTATCTTGAAACTTGTTTTATTTAACTGCACAAATACTTGATCCGTAATTATCTTGTAAATGTGCTTGAAGAGTCACACATCATTGATAGTTTATCACCATGTTTACTTGAGAATGATGAGATGCATGCGTAATAACTTAAATATTCCAAGCTTCTTTGAGTTTGTTGGTTACGATCAGTATCCTTTTCATGATCAATGCTATCACGAAGTTAAATCTTTAGAGCGTTTCTATAAGACTGCTTTTGTGATAAGAGAATGGTTAGTGAGCTTCTCATGATCATTATATAATTAAGAAAGGATGAGGTGTGTAGAGCTTGTTACCACTATAGCCGGTCTATCAATGAATTAGAGTTGAATATTGAATCTATGATCGAACCAATGGCATGAACTTTAAGAACAACTTGGCTAGCATAATCCCACTTTAAATCAATTAATTTCAGTCACTTTGCATCAGCTTTCACTTGCTTGTTATCCTTGTTTTAGTGTTTAGTTTGTAGTTTGATTAATTACACAACCCCCCCCCCCCTCTGTTGTGAACTCTTTCGTGGTTTGTTTCCTTGGTCATTTTGGAATATATAAGAATTGCTAGTCCTTTGGGTTCGACCCTTTGCTGCTAGACTCAATTTATTGCGTGTTGGAAAGTGAAGGTATTATTTGGTGGATTCGGCACCCATCAGCTGTCTGATGCAGTAAGTTGATTCTGGCCCAAAATCGTTTTGCTCGGCCAGTTCAAGCAATAAAACGTAAGACCGCGTCCAACATGGCGAGCTCGTCCTCTGAGACCATTGCCCCCGAGCAGAGTATCCCAAATGCGAATCCAAAAGAGACCTTGTCTACTGGAAATGACATGGATGTCATTGAGGCAATCCACACGCCCGTCGGAGATACTTGCTCGATCGAAGAGCTCGCGGCCAGTCGCGAGTTGTCTGTTCTAGTCGTGCCGTCAACCCAGACTAGCTCATTGCTTGCTAGTCCTGTCCTCACTTCTACAGAATCCATCTTAGCGAGCAACAATGTGGAAAAAAGCCAAGAGTGTCTTCGTAAATGTTTATCTGCTGGCGATTAGTTGGTGATGAACAACATGTCACCCCTTAGTAAGGCCAATTCTTACATCAAATTAGCGTCTAAGGTACGACACGATCCATATAGCATTCGTATCATATTGTAGCTAGTTACATTGTTGTCCTTTTACTGAATGTTCTTGTAATCTCGCTTGTACAGATATCTGTTTTGAGCAATGGTATTGTCGATGACCTCCTCGTTAGTGCCGAACGAATAACTCAGTTGGAGAACCAAGCGAGGGAGAGGAATACTATGCTAGCAGCTGTAAGGGACGCGAGTCAGGTATGGCAAAGCAGGGTAATTGAATTGGAAGCTAAAATGCGAGTAGAGGTCGAGATAAAGAGTTAGAGGAGCAAAAGCAAACGCTTGTTCAAGAGCGGGATCACGTGTTGGTAACTTGATCATGAACGAATTTGTTGATGTTTCACCCATGACTCATGACATCCATGTACTGAGTTGTCAAATGAGCCAACTTGTCCGGGCCCGGGAAGGTGTCCTTGAGAGAGGGGTGCAAAATGCAAACGTGGATCCGGTCATGGAAGAAGAAGGTACCAATTATATGCACGATACAACCCACGGTGAACGGTACACCTAATCATGCATATCACGTGCATCATGAATTTTTTTGTTGTTATATTTAATTTCTTGTCAGTTGCAAATTAGTTAATTATGAATGGCACTTGTGTGATTAATATGACTCTACTTGCCTATGTGACATTTATGTAATTATGCCTACCATCAGTCTCCTTGAATTACATTCGTGTAGGTTGAGAGACGGGGTTCTCTCCCTTCTTGTTGAGAGACGCATTTCTTGCTGAGAAACAGGGTTTTCTCATTTCTTGTTGAAAGACGGGGTTCTTTCATTTCTTGTTTAAGAGACGGGGTTCTCTTATGGCTTGCACATCGTTTGAAACTTGACAGTGGACCTGGGGACCAGGTCCTTTTAAGGGGGGAGAATTGTAACGCCCCGAATTTCATTAATTACATTCTTATGTTTTGTTATAATTTTATATATTATATTTTATCATACTTTCATGAAATTTTACGAATTCATATTAATCTTAGAATTTATTTCATGACATGAAAATATCTATTACCTGAAATAGTTGCCGAATATGATTTAATTACCAACTTGTCCTCAAATGGTTTTTCTTTAAAAATTAAGGATCAAATTGCATAGCTTTTCCAAGGACTTAATTGATCAATCTCCTAAGCCTTTCATCCTTAATTGCATGATTTGAATCTTTGAGGGGCTAAATAGCAATTTATGCATCTCACACATTTCCAAAAGGGTGAATCACGGTATATTGCATCTCCAAGCTTCTCATGATCATTTTCATCCCAAAATCTACCAACACATTGCTTCCTTCTTGGTTCGGCACCTACAAGAGAAAAGGAAGAAAAGATTTTACCAAATTCCATCAAGTTTATTCAAGAAAATTCAAGCTTTGAAGCTTGATCATCACCTTCATCTTCCTTCTTCATTTCTTCTTCTTCCAAGACCAGCTTTACCAGGACGAGGAACAAGCCCCGTAGGCCGAATTACTAGTTATATAGAACCCGTATAACCGTTATGTGGATTTCCAGCCAAAAGGTATATATATTTATTTATAGTGATTTTGTAAACTTATAACAATTGCAAGCAAGCCATGTTCATGAAAAGCAAGTCATGTATCGTGATTGATTGATTGATCGTGTTTGGCGAGTAAAGCATGTCACGTTGGGCCCGAGGATAGTGATTTGAGCCAACCGGGAAAGCATGGGCTGATGGTAACTCGAATGCTATCCTCACCACATTGGGATGACCCCTGAATCCGCTAGGAGATTAGTGGAGGAAGGAGTTCCGGGCTTAGGGATTCATGTACCCTCTGCTCAATGCGATTGGATGGTGGGGCCTCGCAATCCCACCATCAACCGGAGGAAGAAGGAGACTGGGGACGGGTCCGGCACCACGGATTGTCCTCGAGTTATTGTCATGATTGCACTTATTGATTGTCTTACTTGAAAACAATACGCACGAGTGCACGATAACTAAATTGCATGATCACCTATTGATTAATAAAGCAAGCATGTATTGTACACTGTCGGAGTAAGGTTGGAGAACTGCCCTCACTCGCCGGGCCACGTATTGAACGCATGAAAGTGATTAAAGTAATTTAAATTGATAGTTGTAATCTCGGGCAAAGCGTATCATATTTTGAACCTATATTACTTTTAGCTATATAACCTTACCCGAGGTTATAACTTGCATGTTATTTGCGCTAATATATATATATATATTTAATGCCCCTCACTCAGTCTTCCATGGACTGACGCCCCACCTTTCAGGTGGTCGCGGTCGTGTGCTAGGCGGGAGTCAGAGTCGTGTCATGTCGTCCAGCTGAGTCTTGCACTTCTTACACTCTCATGTTTTGGTGTTGATATTTCGGAGTTAGTGTATTATGATTATTGTTAGCTTCTAGAGACTTTTATATGTATGATATATAGACGATAATAATGTATTGATTCATGGTGGTACCTATTAGTATCTATGCTTTTGAATATAAATATGGTATCTATATGTATTAATGAGCTAATGCTTCCGCTTTCGAAATTTTATGTCTTGGTTTTGGTATTGCTTTGGGGTATAGTCCCGCCTAGCTAGCCTATTTCTTTTACTTGTCACCCGTTCGCTATAGGTTAGTTCATGTACTGGTTGACCATTTCGTATGTGAATCGACCTATAGTGCGGGGGTGTGGCATTTCCACGTGTAGGGGTGCTACATCTTAGGTGGTATCAGAGCCCGGTTGCAAAACCGAGGTTCTAGTGTCGTGTCGTGTCAAGTCTAGGTCGAACGGTATAGGAATTAATTGGCAATTTCAGAGTCTTGCATATTATCTGAATCTATTTGAATTTCTTGAATTAATTAGATTACTTGATAACTTGTGCCACTAGTTTCATCACCATAGTCGGGCCAAATTTCGATAGCGTTTAGGGAATTTCAGAACCAACCATCCTCAAATCCTTTGAAGGAAATAAGGATCCCGCCGAGTCACAACTTAAGAAAATCAAAAGAGTGTGGGAACTGATTCCAGGTGATTTTCAAGAAAAGGTTCGAGACACCACCTAGTTGGAGGCAAGAAGGTCTAATCCTCAGCCCGGGCAGGTTTCAGGTTCAAAATCAGGACAGACTTCCAACAAAGGAAAGCGACCTATCTCTCATCATGTCCCAACACTTCAAGAAAGGTCTCGAAAGAAAAAGAATCGATCACTTAAGTTAGGTTCAGGAGCTTCGAATACTCCAGATTTAACAACATCTTCAAAGAAGCTTCTTTGCAACTATTGTGGACGTGACAACCATACTTATGAGGGTTGTAGAAGACGGTTGGGTTTATGTCTATATTGTGGGAGCGATAAGCATCAAATAGACATTTGCTCAAAGCTAAGAGGGAAATCTACCGGGAATGAGAGAATACTTGTCCGGGCCCGAGAAGGTGTCCTTGAGAGAGGGGTGCAAAATGCAAACGTGGATCCGGTCATGGAAGAAGAAGGTACCAATTATATGCACGATACAACCCACGGTGAATGGTACACCTAATCATGCATAACACGTGCATCATGAATCTTTTTGTTGTTATATTTAATTTCTTGTCAGTGGCAAATTAGTTAATTATGAATGGCACTTGTGTGATTAATATGACTCTACTTGCCTATGTGACATTTATGTAATTATGACTACCATCTGTCTCCTTGAATTACCTTCGTGTAGGTTGAGAGACGGGGTTCTCTCCCTTCTTGTTGAGAGACGCATTTCTTGTTGAGAAACGGGGTTTTCTCATTTCTTGTTGAAAGACGGGGTTCTTTCATTTCTTGTTTAAGAGACGGGGTTCTCTTATGGCTTGCACATCATTTGAAACTTGACAGTGGACCTGGGGACCAGGTCCTTTTAAGGGGGGAGAATTGTAACGCCCCGAATTTCATTAATTACATTCTTATGTTTTGTTATAATTTTATAGATTATATTTTATCATACTTTTATGAAATTTTACGAATTCATATTAATCTTAGAATTTATTTCATGACATGAAAATATCTATTATGTGAAATAGTTGCCGAATATGATTTAATTACCAACTTGTCCTCAAATGGTTTTTCTTTAAAAATTAAGGATCAAATTGCATAGCTTTTCCAAGGACTTAATTGATCAATCTCCAAAGCCTTTCATCCTTAATTGCATGATTTGAATCTTTGAGGGGCTAAATAGCAATTTATGCATCTCACACATTTCCAAAAGGGTGAATCACGGTATATTGCATCTCCAAGCTTCTCATGATCATTTTCATCCCAAAATCCACCAACACATTGCTTCCTTCTTGGTTCGGCACCTACAAGAGAAAAGGAAGAAAAGATTTTACCAAATTCCATCAAGTTTATTCAAGAAAATTCAAGCTTTGAAGCTTGATCATCACCTTCATCTTCCTTCTTCATTTCTTCTTCTTCCAAGACCAGCTTCACCAGGACGAGGAACAAGCCCCGTAGGCCGTATCCTACTTGTCTTTTGTCGGTAAAGGTTAGGTTTAATTACTAGTTATATAGAACCCGTATAACCGTTATGTGGATTTCAAGCCAAAAGGTATATATATTTATTTATAGTGATTTCTAAACTTATAACAGTTGCAAGCAAGCCATGTTCATGACAAGCAAGTCATGTATCGTGATTGATTGATTGATCGTGTTTGGCGAGTAAAGCATGTCACTTGGGCCCGAGGATAGTGATTTGAGCCAACCGGGAAAGCATGGGCTCACGGGTAACTCGAATGCTATCCTCACCACATTGGGATGACCCCTGAATCAGCTAGGAGATTAGTGGAGGAAGGAGTTCCGGGCTTAGGGATTCATGTACCCTCTGCTCAATGAGATTGGATGGTGGGGCCTCGCAATCCCACCATCAACCAGAGAAAGAAGGAGACTGGGGACGGGTCCGGCACCGCGGATTGTCCTCGAGTTATTGTCATGATTGCACTTATTGATTGTCTTAGTTGAAAACAATACGCACGAGTGCACGATAACTAAATTGCATGATCACCTATTGATTAATAAAGCAAGCATGTATTGTACACTGTCGGAGTAAGGTTGGAGAAATACCCTCACTCGCCGGGCCACGTATTGAACGCATGATAGTGATTAAAGTAATTAATATTGATAGTTGTAATATCGGGCAAAGCGTATCATATTTTGAACCTATATTACTTTTAGCTATAAAACCTTACCCGAGGTTATAACTTGCATGTTATTTGCGCTAATATATATATATTCAATGCCCCTCACTAGTCTTCCATGGACTGACGCCCCACCTTTCAGGTTGTCGCGGTCGTGTGCTAGGCGGGAGTCAGAGTCGTGTCATGTCGTCCAGCTGAGTCTAACACTTCTTACACTCTCATGTTTTGGTGTTGATATTTCGGAGTTATTGTATTATGATTATTGTTAGCTTCTGGAGACTTTTATATGTATGATATATAGAAGATAATAATGTATTGATTCATGGTGGTACCTATTAGTATCTATGCTTTTGAATATAAATATGGTATCTATATGTATTAATGAGCTAATGCTTCCGCTTTCGAAATTTTATGTCTTGGTTTTGGTATTGCTTTGGGGTATAGTCCCGCCTAGCTAGCCTGTTTCTTTTACTTGTCACCCGTTCGCCATAGGTTACTTCATGTACGGGTTGACCATTTCGTATGTGAATCGACCTATAGTGCGGGGGTGTGGCATCTCCACGTGTAGGGGTGCTACAGTAGCGTCCGTTACTCGAATTCCTCGACTTCGGTTTTCTTGAACGAATCCTTAGCTTGATAATTTCATTCCTTATTTCAACTTCATCTCTAATTGACGATACTTAGCCCCAAGCAATTTTCTTTTCTCGTTCACAAATTCCCTAATTGTTATGAGGGATTGTTTCAATTCTTTTCCTCCGAAGACGTTCAAACTCCATCATTCTACGATCCTTTAAAGTTCTTGATTTTCTCTTGATATAACCGCGAATTATTTACCCCCAAAATCTCATGCTCTATCTTATTCGTTTTTTTTTTTCGATTTCCTTGAATAACAAGTCGACCATTTTACTTCCCCGGAAAATTTAAAACTTTCGACTTCTTAGCTCCTCAAAACTCTCATTCCTCCACTGAGTAATATTATCCGTAATAATTTCTCGTTGATGAAAATGGCTCTCACCATGGCAATTTTGGATTAGTAAAGAAGAGAACCTTCAATCTCTCTTCAATTATTCCGATTAAGCTTCCCAATAGAGCTCTCCTTCATCCTATAGTTGTGTACTCAAAGAAGGAAAAGCTAGTGATCTCTCTCTAATGCTCCACCATCTCCTCAGTCTCGATATTCACGTTGAATAGTGAATCAATCGCTTCCCCTCCTAGGAATTGGGTTTAGCTACTTGTTCCCGGTTTCACTTCCCATCTCAATATTCTCTTGATTATTCATCATTGAACATATCTTCCTTTTCGAATTTCAAACCGATGCATCAAGTAGGTAAGAACAAGACTCACTTGATGTGTTACCAATCTTCTTCTCTTGATTATGTCCTCAACTTCTTGTTATCATCTCAACCGAATCCCTGGAGTCACCATTTTCTTCTTACCCGATTTACACCATCATGAACGGGGAACTTCTCACCATTGCAAGCTATCATGAAAACATTAAACTTATGCATGTCGGGTTAGGTTTGCATATGCTATGCTTCACGTTGTCACCAATTTAAACAAGAAACAACAAGTAATGGCAATATGCAACACACATTCCAAGTAAGTATAAAATACAATGTGGAATGGATGCTCATGCAATGGATGCAATTACCTCCCGAGTGTTTCTTTGGCCTTTGACGGTCACATTCCTTCAACTTGTGCTTTGGCGATCCACATCCAAAGCATCGGGCCAATCTCTTCCAACAATCCTCGTAAGCGTGAGAATTTCTTCTAAAGTGAGCATACGGTGGTTGCTCTATGGATGGAAGTTCCTTCATTTCCTTTCGGTCCCATTTGAGAATCCTCTTGGTTCCTCTTTGATCCCAATCTCGAGCTATTTTCCGATTCCATTCTTCTTACTCAGCTCTTTTCTTTCAATTTCTTGGATTCAACTCGAAGAGCTTCCCGAGTGCTCTTAATCCAAGCTCTAGACTCGATCCCAATTTCCATTTCTTGAAGGTCTTCCCTAGCTTCATCCATAAGTTGGGCCACTCTTCGGATTCGTTCGGGCTTCTTAGGTAGATATGACGGCATACATTGATCTTGTGTTTGGAAGAGCCGCATCTAGTAAACTTACCCAATCTTCTCCAACAACTTCCATAACTATGATTGGGTCCTCCGCAATGGGTGTATGGAATGTTCTTCGGGAAACAATCCGCCCGACAAAAATATAAGATCTTTTATAACAAATCAAGCCATTTCACCCCTCATCTTAGTGGATTGATTATCGGTGCGATGATTCAGTAGTCGTGAAGAGACTTCATCTCTACTTGATCCCAATTTCAGCTTAGGGGCCATAATCATTGAGATGAGTAGTTAATACTCAAGGAAGACGGAAATATGATGCATGCCGTGTTAACCTATAATACTCAAGGAAGACGAAAATATGATGCATGCGGTTAGTGAGTGATTATGGCACGTAAATGGAACAATTAATGCACATAAAGTATGCAACAACAACAATTAATGAAAAGAAAGCAACAATTTTAGAACACATAATTCAAGAGAGTCACATATCTTAATGCAATGCACAGATTAGCACGTTGTTCCTATGCCGTATGACCTATACTTGACACAACACGACACTAGAACTCTGGTTTTGCAACCCAGAGCTCTGATACCACTTTAAGATGTAGCGCCCGAAGCGGCGAGCCACCACATCCCCCGCACCTAGCCCCGAACCCACATATAAAATAGGAATCCATACATGAGCCCAAGACTAAGCGAACGGGAATCTACACATATACGCTAAGCCAGGCGGAGCTAAGACAGAACCAGAGCGCGTAAAACAATAAGGAAGCGAAAGCATAAATTAAAATTCAAGAAGATAAATCCACAAATGGGCTCAACTGTCCCTAGAAACCTGTCCCGAAAATACAAATACAATAAAAGTTCATAAGATTCATACATAGATCATACCAAAGCCATTTTCTAAAAGAACTCATACTTATTCATATATTCGTATATTCTTAAGTGTGAAAAATCGTAAGGATTCATAGATTCAGAAACGCATATGGATTCATATTAAAACTCATATTGAAAACAAACTCTCCTATCCCGTTTCATAATCAACATAATAAAACAAACTTAAATTACCCGACGAGTGCGGGTCAACTCTACTTCATAACAAAAGAATTCATAAGAATCGTAAGGAAACATAAATGCATAAAATTCATAAGATTCATATCCCCGTATTCCATCCACCTTCTCCGGAAGTCTGCACGCGGGTTACGGGCCCACATCGTGTAACTCGATACCGATACGTGGGGTAGCGATCCCACAACGTACCTTAGGGAGCACGTGCACAGGCTTAACCCGGCGGCCCAACACCGCCTCGGGCGTCCTTACCCACACCTCCAGGGCCCAGGGATTCATAAGATTCGTAAGGATTCATAAGATTCTTAGGAAACATATCTAACTCGCGAAACATAAGTGCGTACGATTCATAACTTAAGAAACATACCTTACCGTGCAACTCGGCATATGCTATACACATACCTCTCCGTGTCTTCCTAATTCATAATATGCTGAAGGAAATCCATAGTTTGCTTGACGATACACGGTTTGGAGCATAGCCTTGTTGCAAAACCATTTTAAGCTTATATACGCCCATACGTATAATTTCAGAAGAATTCATATGAAATCGAATTAACAAGATTCATAACATATTATAAGACACATATTTAATATACATATAGTATATTCGCATGCGGGCTTGAAAACGAGCATATAGGGTCGTAGGTCGCATTAACTAAAAGAAAAAAAACCTAAACCTCACCTTTTACCGAAAGTGTTCACGAGTGAGCGTTGACGACCAAGAAGAAGCTAAATGGTGGATCCGACACCTCCTGAACCCAAATCTGGGACAAACATATACATACTTCAGACTTAGACTCGATCATGAACCAATTAGACGCACGGCGACTCATACTAATGCAAACGGATGCAATACATATCATACAGATTCATACTTAGGCATATCGGAGCAAACAATGAAATATCACATAAGGAATTCAAGGATTAAAATCATATCATATTAAATAAGCACATAATGTATCATATATTAACATACCATATGCATTCATAAACTTGAAGTTCAAAGAAATAACAAGAGATGCAAGAATGCGTTAAACGTTTCACATATTGATCATAAATTCACGTACAATTACACTTAGCAAACAAGGTCATAAACTTAAAAATAATTAATGAAACATAACATATTACAACATATTAACATATTAGGATCACAATCGGGGTGGGATTAATGATAAAAACGGAGTAAAAGCACAAAATAGGGCTTTGAATGAAAAGAGGCCAAAGCTGACAGTTTTATCGAAACGAACAAGTTGTAGGAAATTGGGCATAACTTGAGTTTAAGAAATGGGAATCAAGTTTTGTTTCTTGGAAATGAAACTAGACACACAAGGCTTTCCAAAGAGATATAGCACGAATTTTAGTTCAAAGGGAGCCGAAAATGGCGGAGGTTTGAAGTTGAACAAATGTAGAGTTTTGGCGAAGTGGCGACACGAAAATCGAACGATTATATCTCACAATCTAGAATGAATTTTAAGGTGATTCCAATTGGAGAGTGTTCTAGACTCAAAGAGGTTGATCTTGTCCTAAAATCAGGTCAAACGGAGTTCGTATGGAGGGGTAACCGGCCGGGTAAATAACAAGGAAAAAGTTACCCGCCCGGGGAAAACAGGGCAGAAAGTTTCTGCATAAAGGGGTACCCGCCCGGGGAGTTTTCTTCACGAAATGTACCCGCCCGGGGAGAGGCTATCAGCGTGAAAAAGAGCAAGAATAGGGCTGTTAGGTGGGGGAAAAAAGGCAATCAAACCAGCACATAAAGGCATGAAATGGAGCATAAAACATGAGCAAATTCTTCACACAAAAGTACACAACAACCGGCCAAGACATGGGATGAAAAGGATCAACATATATGCATCTTAAACTTCAAGGAATGTAAGGTTCATCCATGAAAACTCATCAACCATGCAATCACCAACTAATTTCAGTTCATATGATCAATAATGAAGCTCATGTGGTCACAAAGATAGTCTCAAACCAAGGAATCATCTAAAGAAAGTCATGAAATCTCAAAATATGCATATGCCCTAACTATTCATTCTCAAGCTTCAAAACCATATCAAACCTTGGCTAAAATCTGAAATTTATGGATGAAAAATACCACATAAGGATGTACATAACAATCATACACTTACCCCTTGAATTTAGTTGAGTTTGATGAAGATTTGAGCTCCAAACTCTTCCTTAGTGAATAGTGACGGGAATGAACTCTTGTTTCTCCAAAGAGCTGCAACTTTTCCTCTTTCTCTTGTGAAAACCGAAAATGAGGGAGTAGGGGGAGCAAGTGGGTTATGTTTGGGTTGCGTGGGGCCAAGTTTCACTCAAAAAGGTTAAAAGATGAGGGACTAATGTGCAATTTAGTGAAAGGTGGTCATTTAGGCACTAGCAACTTGTTTCGGTTAAATTCCAAATGTCCAAATGAACTTATAAAAATAAAAGGTTTGGTAGGATTAAAGATTGTTGTGTTAGGATTACATAGGCTCAAGAATTAGTGAATTTGGTTAAGGAATGAATCAATTATGGCCAAAACCGTAAAGGGTGGCAAAGCTACGAAAGGCTCACGTTTCAGGCAAAAAAA
Organism: Lantana camara; assembly: GCA_037501455.1. NCBI lineage: Eukaryota > Viridiplantae > Streptophyta > Magnoliopsida > Lamiales > Verbenaceae > Lantana > Lantana camara. The sequence goes on along the minus strand of CM074859.1, from coordinate 32,771,768 downwards.
CGGGGGTACGAATGGGCTTAGAAAAATATAAAGCTAGGTTCCTTAGCTTGAAAATCACGAGTCCGGCGCCACTTCCAGAATTCGAATCCGAATTCCCGAGCTCAAGATATGCCGTCCGGAATCCAAGGCGCGCTAAAGCTTGTTAGGCCCTCGAATCCCAAAGCAATAGAAATGGTCTCCGACCAATTCAAACAAATAAAAACGAATAAAATAAACACGTAAACGAGTTCATAAATCAAATAATTCAAGTATATCACATATCCACGAAATTCAGGAATTAGAATCGAGTAAAAGTAATTAAATACGAGATTTACAACGTAAAACTTAAACATTTAAGGCCTATAAATCACTTAATCAATTAAATTAACATATAAATTAAACCGAAAAGAAAACGTCCGAAAACCCTCAGGTGATGTCATACCTGGCTTGCCGAAGAAACGGGGTATCACATTTTTCTTAAAAATGTTATCTTCATTTGCTCAATTGAGTATACATTTTGGGAACACAAACCACGAGTTTGAAGAATACAAGAGGCGATAGGGTTATGGAGGTATCGGGATTTAAAAGGTCGGTTGTTGAATATTCACGGCTTACAAAATAGAACTATGTTTCATTGCTCAACACCGAGATAGAAGGCTTTGATCATGGAGAAGTTTATCAATTTCATCCTCCCTACGAATCTTGTAGATCATCAATATAGGTACATTGTGGGGACCAAACCACCAACCTAAAGGATACGTGAGGCAATGGGATAGGCGTGGAATTCTTAGTCATCGAATTATGACGATATTTGATGCAAGATCAAATCATTCCGAGTTCATCATTGAGACATTCAAGGTTGAAGGAGTTGATCAAAGTAGAAGGCCAAATTGGGAAGTTCCAAGGATAATATCAGATTCACAATGGGGCCAAGCAAGGAAGCTTAATTGATACGATGATTACCATGAAACAACTAGTGGATTTGAAGCAAGGATACAAAAGGAGAGTTAAAAGAATTCAAGTTGCATCATTCTCTCGGGACTTCGGGACATGTGGTGAGATAAGGAAGCAAGCAAGGATTTAGAAGCAAACGAGGATTGAAAAGCATCACTAATGATCAAATTATGCCCAACATTACAACTTGGGCTCACAACATCAAGATCCAACGTCAGGATGTCGAACTAAAACCACTTCTACGTTAACAGGTTTAATACATTCATAGCACGTGCATCATACATTGTAATCAATTATTTAAATTCTTTCTATATCCATTTTAATATTATAAGTGTTAAATTGTTGCTGTAAATTCCTTTGTTGAATTATGTGCTTTGATGCTATAATTGATAATTTGATGTTGTATTATCTTTGTTGAGAATATGTGCTACATTCATTTAGCATCTTCACACAACATGCATCGTTCTATTGTTAACTTGTTAGGATGCCTTCCCCGTAGACCCTTCAACTACCACTTCAAACAAAGTTTTTCTAAATCAAGGTGAAGAAGAGTGTTTTGGGTAATAGGATTCAGACAGAGACAAAGATGAGAATGAGATTTCAGAAATTAAGGGTTGGAGTGGATTTTGGGATGTTCAGATTAGATAAGAAAAGAAAATTGGATTCCGGACTTCTAGAGGATTAAAAGAGAAACCTTGAAGAGCAAAGAATCCGCGATGCTATTCAAATCAACCACTTCAAAGTGAATGTGAGTAGTACACCGAACACCATCGCTAACAAGGATTGCTCATTACTAGGAGATCAAGAATTTTGATTAGAAAATGATAGATAAAGCTGGACTTGAGAAGGCGGAAATTCTTAAGGGTGAGAGCACGACCGAGTGATGAACTTAAATTCAAGGTTGTGCTCGAAGAAGGAATGAAACGGTCCTATTAATTAAACCTTCAAAGTGGAAGTTAAGCTACCAAACTCGGGTTGAAGATTTCTACAGGGTATTGAAGAGATTGGCTTGATCGTTATTTATATGTAAGTTCTGGAGAAAGAAAACCAGATCAAAGTTTCATATTTCGGGATGATGACGATGAAGGTAAATTCAACTAAGTATTGAAAGGGTTTAGACAACAAAACAAAATAGAATCCTTAGTAAGTCATCAGTTATCTTTCCATGATGACTTGGAGAGCTTTGAGATAAGAAGAATAAAAAAGGGGTAATGAAGAAGGCTTGGATCAAACCTCAAGAACATCAAGGAAGTTTTATCTTTAATTAAAGAATTGAATGGGTTAGAACTGAAGGCACTCTTAAAGGCTTGAAGAGGATAAAGGGACCATTTGAATACAAGATGGGAAAGGCTCCGCGAAAGATCGATCTAAAATTTGGAAACCGATTATCTCAACTCAATTGGGAAGGAATTAGTGAAGAAATAAACCATGGCTGTGACTATCCTAAGGTTAGGATCGAACTTAAAGGTTATCAAGAGTGGTCACCTTTGATTATGGTAGATTTAGGCACTGGAAAAGATAGAAGATTTGAACTTTACCTAAAGGATGAAGGTTCCGATGGTATAAGGAATAATTCAGAGCTCGGGCAATTAAAGAGTTGGTCGTACTTCGAGAAATTTACAGGTTGATGAGGAGGGATCAAAGAAGACCATGACCGTTATTTCTAAAGGTTTATTTATATTCCAAGGACTTCACCAAATTGAAGAAGGTAATCAAGGGGTAAGCTTCAGAAAGAAACCAAGAATAGGATCAACCGGTTTATCTTCTTCTCAATCAGATGCACACTGAAGATATTAAAGACAAGTCAAGAACCAAGCCAACTTTTGAGTCAGACCATGCATAGGGCAATGAAGTTACCAACTTCAAGTTTCCTTACCACGGTGAACGGTACATAACGCATTCATGGCATATGTATACATGCAATTTAAGCTCAAATAAATTTTGTTACTATGTACTTTGATTCCCGACTGTATTACTTGCTTTTGTATGAGTGATGAACGATGTGATTGATATTTATTCCTTGCTCCTTGTGTAACTTTGTGTTTAACCCTTTGCTACTTCCTACTTGTCTTTGTTCTGTGTTGTGTTATGTTTCTTGGGAGTATTAGAAACGCCCTTGCCTTGTTGTTTGTGAGAGACGGGATTCTCTTCATGCTTGTGGGAGACGGGGATCTCTCATTGTTGCTCGAAAGATGGGGTTCTTTCGTCGTTGTTTGCTACTTGTTTAGATTTTCGAGTGTTTAGGTTCCGATAAGACAAGGGTCGTGACTAAACAGCAAGCTCCATGAAGCGCCTACGAAGATTTCAGACACTTTTTGAAGACCCCTTGTTGTTTGAAGACCTTTTCCGAACTAATTCCTAACGGGGAGTTTCTAACCCGCGTGTGATAAACACGGGGAGAGTTTGCTTAGAGTCCAGAACTCGAGGTAGTGGACCTGGGGACCAGGTCCTCTTAAGGGGGAGAGGTTGTAACGCCCCTATTTCTCGACAAGTCAGGTATGACATCACGAGTGGGTTTAGGCCGAGTATTATGTGATTTAATTATGTTTTAATTACTAAGTGAACGCTTGATTTAATAATTTCGTGAACTAATTGCTATTATGTGACCAATATGATTTAATTGATTTCATTACTTAAACCCAATTTTAATATGTTTACTTGCTATCAAATGTTTTATTTTGATTATGTACGTATTTGATCTTATATGAAATCCTTAGGCTCAACCGAACCTTGAAATTTGACCCAATTGCAATTCTACCAAGCCTTGAGGCCTTAATTGATGCACTTAATTGTTGAGGGACCAAAGTGCAATTTTTCCCTTTTCCCCTCTTGTATTACATGACACTTCCTGTAGCACCCAAACGTAGGGCCACATTCCCCGCACTATAATCTAAACTTGGATACGAAATGGAATGTCCGTACCCGAATCCAAATCATAGAGAATGGGAGACCAACACACACTCTAGGCTAGGCGGAGCTAAACAAAACTAAACCAGAGTACGCGGAAGCGAATAAATAAAAGCAACAACAAAAGATCATCACATATATACTTATAGGTACCATAACTTACATATTAATATTATTTACATATATGTACCAATATTTAATTCCTATACAAATGCCATCACGGCTCAAGCAAAATATAAGTATCCAAACTACAATCCATACTATACATATACAAAATGATATAATATGCAGGTGAGTAAATGCAACTAGCAAAACCTAGACCGACAAGTGCAGCAACGACACACTTCTCCGCCTAGCTCAAGCCCCAAATGAACCTGCAACTAAAAGAATAAACGAGGGATCAGTCAACGGACTGAGTGAGGGGGCTAACGCACACCCACACCCTATATAAATATAAAGCAAAACACGTAACAAAAGGGTGGACCTATGAACCGGAATAGGTTTTGCAAACCAAACTTTCAAAACAACATAATATACTTGAAATCTTTTCACAACTCTATCCCGATTCATACTTCCCAAACATAACATAACATAACATATGCTCGGCGAGAATGAGCTTCCAACCTTTACTCCTCATAGCATAAAACATAAAACATAATAAACATACTCTCCTCCAATGATAGAAGAGCCACATGTTGGCCCCAACCATCCATATCATAACAAACCCCCGAGAGGTAGCTAACCTGCAACGGGTCCTCCCCGGTAAACCGAAGGCATCGAAATATCACGCCTTCCCTAGCTCCCGAGGTCGCACGTGATACTCCCGGTGGAGACTATGCACAGGCTTAACCTCGACGGCCCAATGCCATCCCGAGGGCTCCTTACCCATAGCTCCTCGAGCTCACAAGCACATAGCATAACATATAACCAGTCTTTCATGGTTCCACTCGCTAACAAACATAATTTAAACATTTTCCAAATGGCTTACATATACCTTCATATTACTTTTCGAAATCAAGGTTGGTTCACAAACACATAAACATATATTACATAACACTTATTTACATGTACATATAATTTATCCACATGCGGGGCAAGAAAATGACATATAAAGGTCATAGGTCGAATAGCTATACAACCACCTAAACCTCACCTTACGCAAAGAAAGGAAAGAGAGTGATCACACTAAGCCTCGCGCTCGACCCTGGTCGCACCGTCTGAAAAGAAACACAAAAGCCCACGACTTAGACACTAAATGAACCAATTAAGACGCTCGGCATATGCTTGACTCATGCTTGGATGTGAAACAATTGTGAAATGAATCATATAAATCACAAAACATAGCATATAACAATTATTCATAATTTATTAAGCAATTAAAATTAAGTTACAACCTTAAACAAGCAAAAGAAAAGCAAAGAAATGCATATGAATGCATAAAATGGAAAATGAAAAGCAATAGTAGCTCCCAGGGTCCGGCTGGGTTGGAAACGGCCCTTTCACTGTAGGGAACGGCCATTCCTATCCTCGCTAAAAGTTTCTGGAAGATGGGAAAGGCCGTTCCTAGTTTGTACTAGGGACGGGAAGGGCCGTTCCCAACTACCCGAACTTCTCCCCGCGCGCCTGTAACTTTTGGCCAAAATTTTGATCATGGGAACGGCAATCTTGGAGAAATCCTTCACGAATCTCCTATAGTAACCCGCTAACCCAAGGAAACTTCTCACTTTGGAGGCATTCTTCGGTCTCTCCCACTGAGCCACGGTTTCAATCTTGGAAGGGTCGACCTCAATTCCTTTACCCGAAATGATATGGCCAAGGAAGGTGACCCGATCAATCCAGAACTCACATTTACTGAACTTAGCATAAAACTTGTGCTCCCTTAGAGTTTCCAAGACAAGTCTGAAGTGATAAGCATGTTTTTCCACAGTTTTCGAATACACCAAGATATCATCTATAAAGATAACCACAAACTTGTCGAGATAGGGTCTGAATACTCGGTGCATCATATCCATAAACACGGCTGGAGCATTAGTCAACCCAAAAGGTATCACCATGAACTCCAGGTGTCCATACCCAGTATTAAATGCTGTCTTAGAAATGTCTTCTTCCCGAATACGGAGTTGGTAATAACTTTGTCTCAAGTCCAACTTGGAATACACTTGGGATCCTTGCAAAATATCAAACAATTCTTCAATACGGGGTAGTGGATACTTATTCTTTACTGTCATCCGATTTAATTCACGTTAATCTATGCACATCCTTAAAGATCCATCCTTCTTTTTCAAAAATAAAACCGGAGCACCCCAAGGTGAAATACTCGGACGAATATAACCAAAAACTAATAACTCATCAAGCTGAGTCTTCAATTCCTTCAATTCTGTAGGAGGCATTCGGTATGGGGTTTTAGAGAACGGTTCTGCTCCAGGATAGAGATCAATCACAAATTCAATATCTCTATCGGGTGGTAAGGAACCCAAATTCTCGGGAAACACATCAAGGAATTCTCTTACAACTTCAGTCTCTTCAAGTTTAGTCTGGTCCTTTGGCTTGTTAAGAAGATAAGCCACGAACCCTGTTGCACCTTCCCGAAGGAGCTTATTAGCTTCTATAAAAGAGAAGAATGGGCTAGACTTCAATCTTTCACCAGTAAACACCACGGTATCCAAAGAAATCTTCTTAGCATAACAATCCAACTGAGCTCGATATCGGAAGAGAAAATCCATACCAAAGATAACCCCATACTTTTTCATCGGCATGATAATCAAATCTGCAGGGAATACTCTGCCTTCAAAACTCACGGGACACTCTCTGAACACCCTGTCAACTTCCAAAGAACCTCCCAATGGGGTACTCACCACATACACATGCGCAGATAATTCATCATGCAAAGGCAAAGAAGCAACAAGATCCCGGGAAATAAATGAATGCGTAGCCCCGGGATCAAATAATGCATGAAATGATATGCCATGAATGTTTATAGTACCTTCAATCATGGCGTTAGGATCCACATCGGCTGCTTCCTCTTCTCCTTCAAGAGCATATACACACGCTGGAACCGCTGGCCTCTTATTTGGACAAGTATCAACCTTGTGCTCGGAAGATCCACACACGTAGCACTTGCCTAGAAGTCTCCAACAACGTTCAACTGGATGCTTTCCCTAACAATATGCACAATGAGGTGGAGTCTGAGCCGGAGCTGGTAAAACAGGAGCTGCATAAGGTGCCACGGGACCGGTAAATCTGGGCTTTTTGTTCCCGAAACCCGGGGGATGAAAAGTCCATGGAATAGGAGCTCTCGGAGCATAAGAAATGGGTCTTTTACCCGATCCAGAGCCGGATCCCAAACTCTGAGAGGAAGAGAAAGGTGGAGGCTTCAACCTTATATTTTGGGCTTCAACTTGCAATGCCCTCTTGGTAACCTTAGCCCAAGAGCTCACATTGGCGGCTTTGAGCGACTCTTGAATGTCCCGACGAAGTCCATGAAGAAATTTACGAGCTTTATGATTATCATGATCGGTGTGTGAGTAGCATAAGGTGCGAGTCTCTCAAATTCCAGAATATATTCCTCCACCGTCCGAGTACCTTGCCTCAAATCCGTAAACTCTTGCAACCGACGTTCTTGAGCACTATGAGGCATATACTTCTCATAAAACTCTCGTACAAAAGTTTCCCAATTGAATTCCATTCCATTCCTTTCCAACTTGGACCGTACACTCCTAAGTCAAACGGCCGCTTGTCCTTGAATAATACAACCCATATAAACCGTTTTATCTTGGGAACTCCCCGGACATATTTCCCAAATCCCTCGAATCTCGGATAGCCATTCCTCAGCTTTGATATCATCTCCCCCATACCACTTTGGAGGATTGTTGCTACTGAAATCCTTATACACACCGGAAATATCTTGCCCTTCACCCGGGTGTGATTCCTTTGATTTTGTTGAAGTTGATTAAGGAGAGCTTGAACAATGTTCTCCGCATTCATAGGTGGTGGCGGAGGAGCATTCTGTGGAGCCGGTTCATTAAGATCGGGAGTACGCTCGCGGTTATTTTGTCTCCTTGGAGGCATCCTGAAATCCACAAATTCAAATAAAATGGATGCGTGTGGATTAGTATATGCCCATGTATACAAGTAAGAAATTAGACAAGTAATCAAGTAATTACATATTCAAGTCATATAGTCCCATAATCACATAATCATATTGTCCTAAGCCGTACGACCTAGACAGACTTACACGACACTAGAGCTCGATTTTGCAACCGCGCTCTGATACCACTTAAGGATGTAGCACCCACACGTAGGGCCACATCCCCCGCACTATAATCCAAACTCGGATACGAAATGGAATGCCCGTACCCGAATCTAAATCATAGCGAACGGGAGACCAACACACACTCTAGGCTAGGCGGGGCTAAACAAAACTAAACCAGAGTACGCGGAAGCAAATAAATAAAAGCAACAAGAAAAGATCATTACATATATACTTATAGGTACCATCACTTACATATTCATATTATTTACATATAGGAACCAACATTTAATTCCTGTACAAATGCCATCACGGCTCAAGCAAAATATAAGTATCCAAACTACAATCCATACTATACATATACAAAATGATATAATATGCAGGTGAGTAAATGCAACTAGCAAAACCTAGACCGACAAGTGCAGCAATGACACACTTCTCCGCCTAGCTCAAGCCCCAAAAGAACCTGCAACTAAAAGAATAAACGAGGGGTCAGCCAACGGACTTAGTGAGGGGGCTAACGCACACCCACACCCTATATAAATATAAAGCAAAGCACGTAACAAAAGGGTGGACCTATGAACCGGAATAGGTTTTGCAAACCAAACTTTCAAAACAACATAATATACTTGAAATCTTTTCACAACTCTATCCCGATTCATACTTCCCAAACATAACATAACATAACATATGCTCGGCGAGAATGAGCTTCCAACCTTTACTCCTCATAGCATAAAACATAAAACATAATAAAATACTCTCCTCCAATAATGGAAGAGCCACGTGTTGGCCCCAACCATCCATATCATAACAAACCCCCGAGAGGTAGCTAACCTGCAACGGGTCCTCCCCGGTAAACCGAAGGCATCGGAATATCACGCCTTCCCTAGCTCCCGAGGTCGCACGTGATACTCCGGGTGGAGACTATGCACAGGCTTAACCTCGACGGCCCAATGCCGTCCCGAGGGCTCTTTACCCATAGCTCCTCGAGCTCACAAGCACATAGCATAGCATATAACCAGTCTTTCATGGTTCCACTCGCTAACAAACATAATTTAAACCTTTTCCAAATGGCTTACATATACCTTCATATTACTTTTCGAAATCAAGGTTGGTTCACAAACTCATAAACATATATTACATAACACTTATTTACATATACATATAATTTATCCACATGCGGGGCAAGAAAACGACATATAAAGGTCATAGGTCGAATAGCAATACAACCACCTAAACCTCACCTTACGCAAAGAAAGGAAAGAGAGTGATCACACTAAGCCTCGGGCTCGACCCCGGCCGCACTGTCTGAAAAGAAACACAAAAGCCCACGACTTAGACACTAAATGAACCAATTAAGACGCTCGACATGTGCTTGACTCATGCTTGGATGTGAAACAATTGTGAAATGAATCATATAAATCACAAAACATAGCATATAACAATTATTCTTAATTTATTAAGCAATTAAAATTAAATTACAACCATAAACAAGCAAAAGAAAAGCAAAGAAATGCATAAAATGGAAAATGGGAAGCAGTAGCAGCTCCCAGGGTCCGGCTGGGTTAGGAATGGCCCTTTCACTGTAGGGAACGGCCCTTTCACTGTAGGCAACGGCCGTTCCTAGCCTCGCTAAAAGTTTCTGGAAGATGGGAACGGCCGTTCCCAGTTTGTACTGGGGATGGGAAGGGCCGTTCCCAACTACCCGAACTTCTCCCCGCGCATCTGTAACTTTTGGCCAAAATTTTGATCATGAGAATGACCCTTCCCATTCCCAGTTCAAACTGGGAACGACCGTTCCCACTCTCGGCAGAAAACATTAAAAGGGCCCGGAAGGGCCATTCCCAGTTTATAACTGGGAGGGGAACAGCCGTTCCGGCCTGGTTCGAATTACAGAAGCAAAATTAGAACAGGGGAAGCTTCAAAATGACCAAAAATGGCAAAAATCCAAGATCTAAGAGCTACAATAACTTACCAACATGCACAAACAATTCATATAAATCATGCTTGACATAAAACCACTCATAAAACCCAAGAAAAACGGAATTAAACGTCATTGATCCAAGAATGAAATTCAAGCCAAAACCCATAATCTCAATAAATGCTCAACTACCCATGCTCTCATGCAATAAATACAGCATATACAACATATACAACTCATATATAAAGATAGAATTCAAATATAACAAGTATAGAACCCATATTCAAAATTTGAACTAAACCCTTACTATTCAAATAGAGTTCAAAGAGAATCATCTAAGACTCCAAGAGGAGAATTTAAATCATAGAAATGACGAGCATGTCGAGAGGTTTCCGAAACTTACTTAAGCTCGAAGATTGGTCAAGAAATGGGGAAGATATGGTTGATTGAAGCTTGAATACAAATGGAGGGTTTGCTTCTCTTGGCTTGGAGCTACTGCTGCTTTGTTACGTGAAAAGGAGAAAAGGAAAAGAATGATTCACTCTTTAAGGCTTAACCAGGTTCGGTTCACGGGTTTGGTTCAAGGTTTCCGGTTCGGTTTAAGAGGTTAAGGTTTAACGAGTCCAAAACGCCAAAATCACATAATCAATTAATTCAAATAGGTTCAAATAAATTCATATAATTCTTGTACAGTTAATGAAAGCGCAAATAATATTAATTCACATAGTCTACCTGTACCGACTGAAGGTCGGGGTGTCACACTTCCCCCCCCTCTCTTCATTCATTTTACTTCTTCCCCTTTCTCTTCCAAGAGACACTCCAAACCCTTCATCCCTTCCCTTCCCAAATCGAGCCCCAAGCAAGAGACAAGGAAGCAAGGAAATTCCATCAAGTTTTAAGACAAGAATCAAGCTCCAATCTTTCTCTTATCCTTCTCTCTTCCAAGGTATATATGAATATAGGTATATGTGTGTATATGTGTATATATATGTGTGTATATATAATTGTGAATGGTGGATTGAATGAAGATTTGATGATGATATGTGTCCATATATGTGTATTGTGGTGTATTTTGATGTATATTAGTGTATGAATTGATCCGGATATGATTTGGGGTCGTTTTGGAACATTGCCCTCCGAACCCTTGCTCCTTGGCCATTGATTTTCTGAGAAGATGACCCAACACGGCCATGTCCAACCTCAGTTCATTTTCAACACGACCGTGTCAATGCTTCGAGTTAGAATTTTTTTTATTCCGACACGGCCGTGTCAGCTTCCAGACCAATTTTGACACGGACGTGCTGACTTCGTTTGAGCTCCGATTGGCCTGAATTTTAAACCATAAGAAACCTATTGAAGCATAGAACATTCTTCAATTGGAATCACCTTAAAAATCATTGTGGTTCGTGAGATATGATTGTTTGAAAATTGTGTCGCCACTTCACCAAAATTCTGCATTGGTCCAACTTCAAACCTACGCCATTTTCACCTCGCTTTGAATCATAATTCGTGTCATATACCATTGAAAAGATCTATGTGTATAGTTTCATTTACAACAAACAAAACTTAATTTCAACATTTAGAACTCGATATATCTTCAATTTTCTACAGCTTGTGCATTTCTGAAAAACTGTCAACTTTTGCCAAAATCCATCTTCTTGCGTTCCTTTCAGCCCCTTGACTTCCGTATGTATTTTAATTGATGCCTTGTGCCTCAAACTTGAATTTATGATATTAATGGATTATGTTATGATATGCTTATGAACTTTATGACTTGATTTGTGTTGAACAAACGTGAAATATATGCCTAAACATTTAAGTGCTATAATGTGATGACTCCTCTTGTTACCAATGTATTCCCTATGTGTTTAATGAATTTATTTCACCTCTAATTGATTCATATGCTTAGTTAACATTTTATATTATGTGCTAAGTTGTATATTTTAAATTTATGGCCTAATTGGAATGCTCGTTTTTTGAATTATGAACTCATATGCTTTTATATTTTACCTTGTTTTGTTTCTTTGTATTCACTGTCCTTATATGAACTTTAACTTTAGTAATTCCTAATGTATACTATTATATGCTTTGATATCAGTTCATTTGACTGATTATGAATTGGATTCTTGAATTATTGGTATGATATTTTATATTTGTTCCAATATGACCTTCTTGCAACTATTGTTTCCTTCATGTGTTTAATGGATTCCTTTCATCTTGAATTGATTTCTACAAATTGTTAACAAGTATTATGATTTGTTATGAATTGAACGAATGATAATGGACAAACACGATTTACTCGTGTAATGAATGAAAGGCTTGTTTATGTGACTAAGTGGCATTATTTGTGACATGTACATCTTATTAGCATATTGTTATTGCTCATGCATGTCTTATCATGTTAATTCATTGCCGTGCGTCATATGTGGTTCATTTGGAGTCTTGAGGCTCACGTATGCGCCGTATTATCTTTTTGTATAGTTTTCTCCAGGGCGGAGATCTACCGGGTTCATAGGCTACTTTCAAGTTTTCCTTTCTTCTAGATTTTGGTTCGGTAAGGTTTAACAGGTGGGTTTCTCTTCTATTAGTTAAATATGACCCGATATACCTCATTGTGTTAGTTTTGAGCCAAAGTGTATATATATATTTATATCGAGTCATTTCAAAGGAGTCATTGATTTCACATTAAAACCCTTTTCTTATCTATTGAATCCATAACCTAATGTTTTGGCGAGACATGATCGAATGCACTGAATGCGGGCCCTGGAGCGATTTGTAAGTGGCTATCCAGGGAAGCATGGGCTGACGGTGAACCTGTGCGCACGTTTCAACGCATAACGACGATACCGGCCCTCGCTAGGAGGTTAGCGAGGAATGGGAACCGGGCATTTGGGGAGTCATGAACCTCACTGGCCACAATGATTGGGTGGACGCGTCTTTGGCCGAGTCCGTCCACTAACCGGAGGAAAAAGGAGTAAAGGATTATGTATGATAATGATAATGAATTGGAATGATTATGAACGAATGATTATGAATGATTGATTATGAACGAATGAATAATTATTGTGTGATCACCAATGATGAATGGATGGTTAATGCACACACGAGGAGAAGGTTGGAGAATTTGCCCACTCGTCGGGCTCACGTATTGGCCTAATGAATAAATGAATATAAAAATTGATTGTTGTAATCCCGCGTGTTGTTTTATTTGTTTCCACCCAATTGGGAAATGTTTCAAAACCTCACCCGGGATTATAGCTTGCATGTGTATGTGTTTAAATTCTCTACTATTATCATATTAAGCCCTATTTTATACTCACCAGTCTCTTATAGACTGAACCCTGTTTGTTTTCAGCTTTCTTGCAGGTTTGGAGTGCTAGGCGGGATTTCGAGTCTGTCGAGTCTCGTGGTTAAGTCCGAGTCACTTCACACGCATTGTAAATTGATTAAGTTATATGAAGAATATATGAATGATCATGATCATGTTGTATTCATTCGGGACAGGCTTCTAGGGGTAGATTGAACCCCGTGTAGTATGATTTTGATTTATTATGTATGTTTGAATTTTCGGGATTAGGAATTTATGCTAGTTGAACCCGTCACTTATTGTCTATTCTGTGTTAGATTATATGAACTGCTTCCGCTCATGCTTTTATTTTGTTGAAGTGCTTATATGGTTTCGAGTTTCTAGCTCCCGCCTAGTATAGCGAGTGAGTGAGTCCCCGTTCGCAGTGACTTGGCACGTGTATGGGCTTCCCATTTCATATACGGGTCGGGTCTCGATGCGGGGGATGTGGCATCTCGCGCTCGGGTGCTACAATATAAATCAAAATAAACAAATAAGAGGCATAGGAAAGCAATTAAAGAAACACGAAAGCCATGCATGCAAGATTGAATAATTAAAATAATATCATCTAAAATTCATATTAAATAAATCATCAAATAAATACTTGACATATATTATAATATATATATATATATATATACCTACATAGCTCTCAATGTTACGATAGGAATCAAATAAACAATGCATGGGAGACAGCAAATAAAGCAACAACGTAATGCATGCACACACCGAGACCCTCACATGAAAATGGCATAAATAATTCCATGATTTTACTATAAGACAAATTATTAAATGACATAATCAGTTTACAAAGCTTAGAGGTTGGAAATAAGAAAATAATTGCATGGGAGCAATTAATGAAACAAGGAAAAGAATCATGCATGTAACTACTCCACCATGCACGGCCTTGCGGAAACATAACTTCAACCATGCACGGCCTTCCGTAACATTTTAATTCCAGAAAATTATCAACCGAAAGTTCAGCACGGCCTTGCTCAATTTTAGCTTGCCGTGCAGCTAATGTTTCCAAAATACCGAGAATTATGCACAGCCTTGCGCCATGCATAACTATAAGGTGCGTGGCCGTGCATTCCTTTTTTCCACAAATTAAAAGCGCAGCAACAGGTCAGTTCGAAGCAACAAAACAGGACAAGGCGGAGCAATGTTTATGCAGCAGCAAAGACATGATTTAAAGCAAGGAAACAACAGCAAATCGACACAAAATCTCCATGAAACTGATCCAAAACTGACAGCAAGTAAAGGAGAAGGAGAAAGGTGCTAAATTCATGTATAACTCTTCCAAACAAACTCAAGAACATTAATGGTATCTCACCCATATCACAACTGCCATCAAAGTCAGGTCTAAGTAGCAATAAATGAAGCATAAATGGTCAAGATTCTAGCTCTAATTCAAGCAAAACACCAAGAAATGTCATGAAATTCAAATATGGAGCAAAACCTAACTATTCACTTCAAGAATCAAATCTCAATCATACATGGCTCAAATTCAGAAAATCATAAGCATGTACATATCAAATATAAACTTACCCCTTGAAGAAGATGGAAGAAAATGGAGATTGGAGCTCAAAATCTCCCTTGGGTGAATAGTTACGGGGTTGCTGTCAATTTCTCCAAAAATGGTTGAATTCTCTTCCTTTGGCTTGTGTGGATCAATGTGAGGGAGAGATGGATGAAAGAGTATCAAGTTGGGGTCATGTGGGTCCAGGTTTCATGTGAAAAGGTTAAGAGATGAGGGACTGATGTGCAAATTAGTGAAAGAAGGTCTTATTGACGCGAGGCTGAGTTACGGGATGGTTTCGGGGTATCAAATGATTTTAGAAAAATGCAAGGCTTGTTCCATTACACTCGAATCATCGAACGAGCACAGCGGTGGTCACGGAATTCGAATCCGAATTCCCGAGCTCAAATTACACTACCCGGAACCCAAGGTGCGCTAAGTACATTTTAGCCTCCTTTAGGTTACCCAACAAAACAAGTCCCGAAAACCCGACATATAAACCCGAAAACACATAATGAGCATATACTCAAGTTCATAACTCATAAAACTCCAATATATTAAAGCGGCACGAAATTTCGATTTCAAATCGAACACAAACGAAGCAAATTACCACAAGGTAGGCAAAATATTCAAATAAAAATTTCAAATAATCAGAGATTTAAAATTAAATATTTCAAATAATAAAATAAACAATTAAAATAAATATAAAATTCATAAATAATAATTTTAAATGCGCACATACATCATACCTGTACGACCGATCAGTCGGGGTGTCACACCCTTTGTCTTGTTGGGGCAAGGATTTCTTATCCTCCAAAACTTTGAATTACTTGTTAGGTAAGAAACGTTTTCTACTTTGACCAAAAGTCTCTTTGATCAACTTGTCTTACAAGAAATTCGATCTAACTCTCTTAGATATTTTATGGGATATTTTTATTTATTCATAATAAATAAATTAATATCAATAATTAATTAATTCACAATTAATTATTTATCGGACATTTAAATTCCAAATTAGGACTTTATAATAATTCATAATTAAATTAAAGTCCATTAAATAATTAATCCAAATTAATTATTTAATTAACCACACAACGCGTGACACGTGTCTGGCCTATACACGTTCCCCACACGTGTCACACGTGTGACCCTCTTTCCAATTCTTAATTGGTTCAATCAACTCGTTTAATCGATTCAAGTCTTAACCCTCGTGATCGGGCATTTGTGTGTGACCCTCTAGGTTCTTTATTCAATTAGCAGTGACCCCAATTAATTGATTCCTAATTAATTAATCAGTACACAGATCACACTACCATAGTCTAACAACAGGTGTGTGACCCCTAGCTGAATAAGAATGTATTAATTCGAAGAACTTTTAAGTCATTGACATATGTGAAATAAGGTCCTCCTACAACCTATCTCTCAACCAAGATATAGGGTAAGGGAATAATTAGAGGCCTAATAATCTTAGTCGATGGAATCTCAAGTCTAAGGACTACTGAATCACATCAATGACTTGTTTAAAAGATTATATGTGATTTACAAAGAAAAAACACTAAGCGGATTATAAGATCGGCTTTTGGGGCACTATTCCTAACACCACAAGTCTACAAGGAGCCCACCCTCAAAGCCTATAATAAACTCAAGAATAAAGCTCCTCCACACTGCAACTTGTGGGAATTGAACCTTACTCGTTGTAGTACTTCTTTCCCTTCGGAACCAATTGAGCTACGCCCTGCGGGCGTTTACTTCATGTTATAAGAAATTGAGTAGGAATCAAATACTTTCGTGATTATAATACTCACAAATTTTAATTAAATCAACTAAAATTAACCTTCTACTTTGAATAAATATCGGATATTATTTTTTTATAAAAAAGAATATACTTTTATCAAGCTAAATTTACATATCTTGATGTACACTATTTATTTGGGAAATTTTAAAATTTGGTATATTAATCCAATCAATTCAATAATTTTAGTACATTTTATTTTTCGATGATAAAATAGAACCATATTTTAAAAATTATGTAATTAATGCGTTTTTTTAACGAAATCCAATTTTGCCCGCCAAAAACTCAATCCGATTTTGTGCGTGGCGAACTCCTAATTTTAAAACCGGTGGGTATTTAATTGACCAATGAAATAAAGAATAAAAATTTTAGAAAAGAAATCGATTATCACGACCGTAGAATTATTATCGAGTCAAATTTTAACTTATTTAGATAAAAAAACATCCTTCCTATATTTCAGACTATAGATCAGAATAAAACATAACTAGCTGCCCACTGGAACGATATCGTTTCGTGATTGACTCCATGTCTCCATCTGTGACTGTGAGATGCGGGATTGGGCCAACTCCCGTTCCATTGAGCTAGTTCCCCATTTGATTTTCATGGCTTTGTTTCTTGAATTTCTTTTATTAATTCTTATTTTGAATAATTAAGTAACATTAACTGTTCGAATCATTAAACATACTCCCATGATCGGTTTGATACTAATGTTTTAAATTTGTCTTAGATTTTTATTGATTTATATCTGTCTTTTTTTCTTTTCTTTTTTTGTAAGATCTAATTCATTTAATACATTTTTTCCCTCGATTTATTAATATAATTTGTATTTTAAAGATATTAACGAAAAATTTAACTGTCCATCATATATAATTTTTAATGGATATTATAGATACCTTTTATATTGTCTTAAACTTAAACTTGCACTGGTTTGATCAGAAGTTTTTATAAGTATTTTAGAGAAGTCTTATATGTACATTGAGTATTGTAGAGTGTAAAATGTTGATCTCATCTGATGGATCGAATATATCTCATTTGTTTATTTTTACATTCAACCCTAGGGGCCTTTTGTTTCTAATCTTTCAAACACTTATTTGTTCATTTTTAAATTGAACTCTATATAGGGGAGTCTTTGTCTCTAACCTATTAAACACATCGGACCTATCATACAAAATTAAGGCAATACATTATAATTTATAATGAAAACAAATAAACAATAAAATATTATTTTTTTAAAACTATCTATTATGCTTGAGGTGCTTCAGGAAAAATATAAATGATTACAGGTTGTTTTTGGAA
Source organism: Lantana camara (assembly GCA_037501455.1). NCBI lineage: Eukaryota > Viridiplantae > Streptophyta > Magnoliopsida > Lamiales > Verbenaceae > Lantana > Lantana camara. The sequence continues at coordinate 32,753,805 of CM074859.1, read as the reverse complement.
TTTTCCAATTTCAAAATATTCGCCAATTGACTGTAATTCGACATTATCGAGGTTCTTTGCCTTCTTCAATTGTATTTTCGCTTGTAATTGCACTCAAAGCCCTCTAGTTCTGTCTATTCTCATTCCACATTCTCATATTTTTCGTGCAGCATGCATATCAAACGCGTGATGAGTTATCAAACGCGTGATGAGACAAGTGGCTAGAGAACTTTTTAATTAGAAAACATTATGTATAGTATTATAAAAAATTATGTATAGTATTATAAAAAGTGTGGATGCCCAAAATTGTTTCTAATCGGATGGTGCAGGAAAGAGAATCCTAATAAATCATCAATACTTTAGAATTTGTTTGTGGAAGGGAAGACCATCACAGGCGTGAGAGCCTAAGGAACTGGGTTTCCAGGAAAGCGTGGGTTCTTTCCAACTAGGATAATACCAGAAAATACAATGATGATGCAGTGAAGGTGATGAAGTGTATGGAGTTTGGGAAGATGAAGATGTGAAGAAAATGCCCAGTTCTTGTGTATGTAGGGTTTGTATGGAAGAAGACTTGGAGAATGTGTGGGTGTATTCTCCTATTTATATGTTAGGGGCAGGGGTGATTTGGTAAAAGTGACCATGTGGTCCCAAACCCGCGCTGCCCTAGACGCGTGGCATCCGATCCTGTGATGGCATGAAAGTGACATCCCTGAATTATTCCCATGTACGGGTGTTAGTGGATGCCAGGGATGGGTGTGCGCACTACCTGGGTGTGTCAGTGGCAGTTGCACAGCAGCAGTAAGAGCATTGGGAAGCCTGGAGATCGTTACACGAGCGTAAGGACGCTGGAGTGCATCCCAAGGATGACCCTGTCTGAGCGTCGGGACGTTCGAAGGAAAGGATCGTCCAGATGATCCGGTCCGAGCGTTGGGACGCTCAAGATGAAGCCTACGTTTTGAGGGCCACTTGAGCGCTGCGAGGGACACGAGCATCAGGATGGTCTCGAGCTTGAAACAAGCACGGGCGTCCTATGCCTGCGACGCTAATCTTGAGTTGTGGTTGTTCCCGTGAGGCGATACTTCGAGCATTAGGTGGGGCTTGGAAGAGGACCCGCGCTCGAGGGATGCTCTTTGGGGACTTGGGCGCGAGGCTGTGGCGGATGGGCCGGGTCCATTACCGCGAGCCCCTATTCTCGAGCGTCTAAGCCCACGGGCTCCGAATTGATCTGAGCCGTCTAGATTTCGACACGTGGGGGGGGGGGGGGGGGGGAGGGGGATCCGAGCGTCATTAGGGCCCATCGTTTTGCCCCCCCAAATTCTGTAGTTACACGAGTGTACTGTAGAGTTTGAAATCCAAGCCCTAATTTTGAATATGCGAGGGTCAATCTCTTGGAGAGAAGTGAGACTGATCGTATTGCACAGGGGACACCTTCTGACAATTCATTACATGTCATCTTGTCGCCCTGGCACTCGAGTAAATCCACAATAAATGCTGAGTGGATGCGTGTCTGCACGTTTACATGAAACGGCGCGTGTATATCGGGAAACGTGTGACGGTTACCAAAAAGGGGGGGGGGGGGGGGTTCTAGGCGGGAATGGTTACCTTTGAATTTAATACCCTAATTATGAGTATCTCTCTCCCCTATAAATAGGGATTTGTAAGGCCTTTTCGCCTCTTTACGTTTTCAAACTCTCCAGAGCAATATAGCAGCAAAATCCTCTGCAATTTCTTGCGATTTTCCAGCGAATCTTCTTCTTCAACCTTAGGTAAACCACCGCAAACTTCTGTTTTTCCATGTGCTAACCCTAGATTTAGGTTGTTGGAGCGTTACTCTCGCGTGAGGAATTTTCTTGAGCGATCGGTTCCGTACCAGAACTTTCTGTTTCCGTTAGATATCTCTGCAAACAACCATGGAGGAAGAGGTTGTGAACCAGACCGCAAGAGAGATAGAGGATATGTCTTGTGCAAGTTCCTCTCCTCAAGGCAATATTCCACTTGCTGTCCCCATAGTGAGGGCTCCCGAAGAGGCTAGGGATGAGGAGCTTGATGCCGCCGTTCAAGGGATGAACGAGCGTGGACCAGAGGGTGTGGATCATCTTTTTTAGGAGATGGATTTGTCCATTTTGATGCAGAGACAGGGGGAGATGGTTTTCCCCATATTAAATAGTGCTCGTTAGGCCTCAGGATCACCAAGTCATGGTGGCAATTGCTGGTCCACAAGGGGAGGAAGGGACCTCCGAGCGTCGGGCAGATGAAGAGCCTCCCCATAAACGCCGTAGACAGGGGAAGGAACCAATGACCCAAGTAAGGAATAACAACCCTCACCAAACAGATAAATCTCCGAATGAAATTGAGAGTACTCTAACGCTCACGGAGTTAGCCACTTTAAAAACGCAGGTTTACTGGGATAATGTTTATATCACCCACCTCCCTACTGAGCGTGAGCGTGAGGGGGTTTGAGGTTTCCGATTCCGGCCCCGATCGTCAACCTACTGAACTCCTTAAACCTATGCACTTCCCAAATTCTACCTAATGGAATAGCCCTGTTGAATACTTTTGTAATATTGATGAGGGCCATTGGTCATGAGCCCTGATTTGACAACTTCAGCAGCTTGATCCACGTAGCCCGCTCTCCCAGCTCGTCTCCGAGGGATGGATTTTATTACGCTCAAGCCAAGTCCGATTTAAAGATGATTGACTCACCCTCAACTTCTTATGGAGAAAATTGGAAGGAGAAGTTCTTCTTCTATGCTGCATTGTATAAGTATACTGGATATGATCATCTGACGCTCGTTTGCTTCTATGCTTGCAGATATCGACATACTAATGGTGGGCACAAGTGCCGAAAGCATTACAGCAATGATGCGCGCTCAGAGGGTGGGCAACAATCAGCCTCAGCAACAACAGCAACATCAGCAGCCCCAGACTACTCCACGAGGGGGGCGCGGTACCAGGCGAGGGTCAGGGAGAGGAGAAGGCGGCCGAGGGGAAGGCCACGGAGATGGAATGAGTGGTCGTGGAGTAGGTCCAGTTGAGGATTTGACAATCGGGGATGCTCATGATATCACTCCCCCGGGTGCCCACGAGGGACGAGTACATTTGGGCCCTGACACTCCCCGCAGCAACCGCTCGGGCGTTATTATAAGGGGCCTGGATGAGGCTAGGGCTCAAGCCTCGAGAAAGAGGAAATGGATGGCAGACTCTATCCCCATTTCTGGTAAGGGAAAAGATGTAGTAGTGGGCGAGCGTGGGGAAGATGGCGACACTTCATCCTCGGATGATGAAAGTTTCTGGAAATTTGAGCGCGGCGGAGACGTGCATTACAAGCGCTCAGTGGAGAATGGTCTTGTGCTTTTGAGAAGAAGCTCTTCCTCCCGTAATTTGGTTACGGGGCTCGTTCATAAACTCCAATTCTCAGGGGATCATCAGAAATTGAACGAGCAGGACGCCACTCAAGTTGCGGACGATGCTTGCCATATCCTCCTGAGGGTAAGTGTCTAAGTCCCCTTAAATAGCTTTAGTTTTTCCTGAGTTAAGTTGGTACTTAACAGAATTTATTTGTTGGTTTAGGAGGTGATCCCCAGGTTCAAGAACCTGCAGCGACGCTCGGAGACCTATTCTGAGCGCAAGGCCAAATACAAGAAATTGCTATGTATTTCCGACCCTGGCCAGTTGCAGGAGGATTACGACATGGTCTCCGCTGAGCTTTCATCTCTTAAGATGGAGCATGAAAAGGTAAAGAAGGCGTTCCAGGATCAAGAAGAGGCCTGGCAGACCTTGGATCGGCGGCATAAGAAGTTGAAGGAGGAGCAGAATCAGCTGAAGAATGACAAGAAGGACCTCACTCAGCAGCTAACCGAGCGCGACCGTCAGCTGGAGTCAGTGAATAAGGAGCTTGCTGACCTCCGAGGGCAGGTTGTGGATCTGGAGACGAGGGTCACTTGGGATGCAATTCTTAAGTTTTTGCGCTCAAAGCCCTTTGCCTTTGCTGCCAATCTTCACTGCTTCGCCAACGCCAAACGGTTCTTCTGGAAATCTGTGGGCCAGCTGGTCAAGTTAGGTGTGGTGCCCCCCAGCACTCGCGATGACGCTCAATTTGACGGAGCCTGAGTACAACGACTTGGTCATCCTGCTCCAAGACGAGTTCATGGCTGCCAACCCACCTGATCCAGAACCCATGGTGACAGATGAGGGTGTCCAGGAAGGCGCTCAAGCTGAAGCGGATCAAAGTGACGCTCAGGCTGTGGATCAAGAAGTGTTGGCGCCTGTTCCCATATCAATTGCTCCTCCTAAACCTGAAAACCAGCCCTCATGAGGCTTCTTCCCGTTCTTGCCCCCCAATCATGAATTTCTGTTCCAGCTTTCTTCATTTCTGCTAAGATCTCTGTCTCGAACCCTTGCAATAATTTCTCTTTTTTTGTAACATACTTTTTCTGCCTTCAGTAGTGTAATTTCCTTCTTCACTGATAATGAAACTTGTTTTTTCTTCATTGTGTTGTGCTACTCTATACGTCATTTGTTGATTTTCTTTTCATACTTGGATTTTTGTGATATGTGAATATATGGGCACGAGGGTGTTCCACACGATGGGTACCCACGAGCGCACGTCAAGGGAAGGATCCATCTTTAGGAGATGTTGAGGGTAGCTAGTAATCTGAACTTGAATTTAGAAATCAGCAAAGGGATTTGCTAAGTGTTTATTTACTGCGTGTGTACGTCAAAAGTGGGATCCGCTTAGGGACCGCGAGCGCGAACTAGAGCAAAGGGTCTAGTTGGCCTTAACAATAATAACAACGTCTCGATGGGATCCGCTCATTTTAAGAGAGATCCGCATGAGGGAAACACTATGCCATTCGACGTGGAGCACCCTCGACACGAAATTGGCAAAGTAGAACATCACAAGATAACAGTTAAATGAAGTTTGCATGAGAAACGCATATGTGCGTAATTTGTATTTCTGTCAAAAGAAAATACACAGCGCCTTGAGCGAGGGTTTTACAATGTTTGCAATTACACGTAGAACCTTCTGAGGTTGCAAGCACTCCATGGTCGAGGGAGAAGCTCGCCTTACAAAGTCTCCAGCAGGTAGGTATTGTTCGCTCGTACCTGAGTGACTTTGAAGGGGCCTTCCCAGTTGGGGTCTAACTTACCCACGTGCTTGGACACTTCAACTTTTTTAAGGACCAGGTCCCCCATCTGGAAGGTCCTTTCCTTGACGCGCATGTTGTACTAATGGGCCACTGCTGCCTTGTACATGTGCATCCAGGCCCAATCAGTGTTTCTCTTCTCATCTAGTAAGTCCACTTCGAGCGCCCTATTACTCTCGTTGATTGTAGGCTCGAAATATGCCACACGTGCGGACTCTTGAGCGATTTACACAGGTATCATATGTTAGGAATAGTGCCCTAAAAGCCGATTGTATATCCGCTTTGTACTTTTCCTTATTGTAATCACAGACAATCTTTGAATGAAATAACGAATTGAGGCAACACTTCTTTATATGCTATTGTTTGGTATGCGTTTACTTTAGCTGTGCATACATGATGTAGCACCCGGAACGCCGAGATGCCACACCCCCGCACTATAGCTCAGCCCACATACGAAATGAGTAATCCGTATATGAACTAAGACTATAGCGAACGGGTGAAAAAAGAAAAGGATCCACTAGCTAGGCAGGACTAACCCTCAATTAGACACAACCATGCATAAACAATAACATGAGAATAGGATATACATGCATTTCATTACCATTCTTCAAATTCAACTTCATCACTTACAAATACACTTTAAATATCCAAAACCTAACGTAACATACGTAAGTACCAAAAACCATAACAATCTATATATGCATTAATAAGGTACATGTGACGGTGTTAGACCCAACTGAATAAAAGACACAACTCAAACTCCCGCCTAGCACACGATCGTGAGTACCTGAAAATGTTGAGGTGTCAGTCTACCAACGACTGAGTGAGGGGTTTATGAATAAATATTAGCGCAATTAACATGTAAGTTATAATCCCGGGTAAAGCTTTTACAAATGAAACAATATAGGTTGAATAAGGAATAATCTTCGCCCGAGATTACAACTATTCAATTTAACAATTCAATCATTTATCAATTCAATCCGTGGCCCGGGCGAGTGAGGGCAATTCTCCAACCTTACACCAATAGTGAACATTACATGCTTGTGTAATTATCATGTGATCATACAATTTAATTAAAGTGCACACGTATCAATTTCATGAACTCCTTTACTCCGGGTGATGGTGGGTTTGCAAGGCCCTAACCATCCATGTTACGTACGTCGGGAACATGACTTCCACGTACGGGATTCCTTCCTCCACCAAACCTCCTGGTGGATTCAGGGGTTATCCCAAAGTAGTGAGGATAGTGCAAGAGTTACCCGTCAGCCCTTGCTTCCTCGGTTAGCTCAATACACTACCCTCGGGCCCAAATGTGAACATGCTTACTCGTCCAAAATAATTAATCAATCCGTTTAGTTCAATCAATAAATTCCATGAAATCAGTTGAAAATCAATAAGGTCACGATCTAATCACGATACATGCATTGCTTTGCATGATCATGGTGCTAATCACACTACATGCATTGCTTTGCATAAGTGTGATTTGCTTGCAATCGTTTAGATTTGGAAAACTCTAGATATATATATACATTTTGGCCGAAGACATCACATAAGGGTTGTACGGGTTCTATATAACTAGAAATTAAACCTCACCTTTAATTTACCAACCAAAACAAGCAAGGAAACACCCTAAGGAGCGTGCTCCTCGTCACCAGGAACGTGATCTGTATAACAAGGACAAGTGTTCATGAGACACGACTCTTATGAACCATTTACGACGCACGGCAAAGTCATGATCAATAAGTCATTCAATAACGCTTAGGAAAATGTCAAGTAGGAGTATGATTATCAATTAAACAAGTATATATATCATATAATTCACATATGGGAGCCAAGAGAGTGAAAGGAATGCAATAATAGAGGTTTTGGTGAAGTTTGGCAAAAATGGGCAATTTTAGAAAATGTACATGTTGAGGGAAAACTAGAATATCTTTAATTATAGAAGTGGGAATTGAGTTTTGTTTGTTGGGTGTGAAACTAGACACAATGACCTTTCCGAGCATATATGGCTCGTTTTCTAGTTCAAAGCGAGGAGAAAATGGCGGACGGTTGAAGTTAGGCGAGTGTAGTTTATCGGGAATGCAGCGACACCAAAAATAATTGATCATAACTCATAAATGGGAAAATATATTGGGATGATTCCAATTGGAGGTTGTTCTAGACTTCAATATCTTTCCAAATAATCAAAAATCAGGTCATTTGGAGTTTGGATGAGGGAGTACCCGGCCGGGTAAAATTCAAGGGAAAAGTTCCCCGACCAGGTAAGTAGTACAGAAGCTTTTCGGGGGAAAACTACCCGCCCGGGTACTTTTTATGCACAAAAAGTACCCGGCCGGGTACTGTTCCGGAGCTGGAAAAAAGGCCAAAACAGGGGTAGCTTCAGGGAAGAAAGAAAAGGAATGAAACCCCAAAGTAAACTCAACCAAAATGCTCCAAAATAATCATATAACATGTATATAAGTCATATATATCAATTAGGCATCATATACTCCATGGAGACATGCTTTGATTCATAAGATTTAATCCAACAACCCATATATGATCATGATCCTTCTCACTCAAACTCAAAAATTATGCATGAAATTCAAGTTGCTAGCTCATGATCACGCTTCTACTAGCTCAAATCTAAGTTATCAATGCAAAAATCATAACCTTAGTTCCACTTATGAAATTCAAGAATCAACCATAATCTCATCTATACCTTGAAATGGAGGAAAGAATGAAGATGTGATGATGATGATGAAGATGCTCCTAAATATGCAAGTTCCCTTTTAAATCAATCTTGAAAGATGATGAAATCTCTTCCTTCCTTCATGGTATTTTGGTCGTGATTGAGTGTGTGAGTGTGTGAAATTCTTTGGATGAAAATAGAATGAAATGGAATGGAATGGAAGAGATGGGATGATATTTACAAAAGTCTTCCAAGAATGTGCATGACTCATCAATTTTTGCACTTAAGTCCCTCAATTATTGGAAGTCATGCAATCAAGTTTCATCTCATGGCAATTGATCATTTAACTCAAATCCATATTATGCAATTAAGTCCATAAATTTACACAAAGAAGCAATAAATGTCATGTAATACAATTAAATCACTTACCTCATATAATTAACATAAATGACAATTCATATAAATGCATAGAAATGTGATGCATATAATATGCTGAAACTTATAATAAATGAATGAAATAATTGAATTTAATCACATTAGTAATTAATTCACGTAGATTTCACGTTAAAAGAAATTTCACATAAGTTTATGAAAATAAAATGAATATAATGATATGAAAATTATAATAATAACACATAATGCATAAATGGAAAACCGGGGCGTTACATATGAGAACTCCCCTAATCCTGATGACTTGAGGACTCTACCATTTAGGTGAAATGGTTCAGGAAACGAGCCCTATATCACATAAGCCATGATTAGAAAAATACTCCAAGCCGATGAGTCCTACTGAAAGTGGGAGTGTCAACCTGACTCCTCTAAGGCTTGCTTGTGGGATCAAGCCCTTAAGAAGGACCACCTTGTTTCATGGAGGTGCAAAGTGTATAGTTGATACGTGCGTGATACATGAGGGTGCTTACTTCAATAAGTAAGTTCACTGAGGTACCCCGTGTGAGAACATTCCTAAATGGGAAAGGAAGTTTCTATTTCAGGAAATGGAAACTTCCAGATTAGGAAATATCTCATGAGTCATTGATGTGATTAATTGATCCTTAGACTTGAGGTGTCGCCTTAGACTACTGATTCAAGGCTTATGCTGGGCTGCACAAGTGACTCATGAAAGTGAATGAAATCAAAAAAGGACCTACACTTGCATTTACAAGGTGATCTTTTATTGTGTAAGTCATTCATATGCCATATGGAGTCCTTGGCCAAGGCAGAAGATCAAGACATCAAGAAAAGGGTTTCTTGGATTGAGATCAAATGGATATGAAATGCACTTAGCTTTAAGACCAAATTATTAGGGTTCTACTTATTCCCTTACCCTAGATCTTGGTTGAGAGATAGTAAGTAGGAGGATTGTATCTCACATGAATCAATGACTTAAAGGTTCTACCGAATCGAGACATTCCAATTCAGCTAGGGGTTAAACACCTGTTGCTAGACTATGGTCGTTTAATCTGTGAACTGATTAATTAATTAGTGAATTAATTAATTAGGGTCACTGCTAATTGAATTGAGAACCTAGAGGGTCACACACATCAACTTGGTTACATGAGTTAAGGCTTTAAAATGATTAAACGAGTTAATCGGGCCAAGAGGGTTCCACACGTGTGGGTCACGTGAGTGACACGTGTCATTGTGACACGTGTCTCACACGTGTATATACATATATATATGTGATATATGTGATTAAATAATTAATGTGTTAATTATTTAATAGACTTTGGTTTAATTTTTCAATTAAAAAGAAAGTCTTATTTTGGAGAAAATTAATCTAGTTAATTAATTAGATAAAAATAAGTTATTTATTTATTTAATAAATAAAGTATAAAATTATTCAAAAGGGGTTTGGATATTTTTAGCTCTCTTAAAAGTTGATTTGAATTAGAATTCAAAGTCAAAGTCAAAATTACTTGATGATCAAGTAATAGGAGAGAGGGACCAAAATCCTTAGCCTATAAGGACTAGGGATTTTCGGCCACTCCCTTTCCTATATATAGGGGAGCTCATGCTCCCCTTAGAGAGTGATTGATTTCTTTTGGTTCATGTGTTGAACACCATCCTTTCTCCAAGATAAATTAAACCCTAGGTTAAGCCTAAACACTAACTAGAGAATTAGCATCCTTACTAGTTAGATTGTAGTAAAGTTGGTGGACTATCTCTAGAGAGCTTCAAGTTAGAAGTTTTTGAAGATTCAAGCCTTACCAAGGAGAGGGGATCAAGCCACGAGAAGAGCGTTCTTGGGTGGCTTAAAACGCTTCAAAAAAGATTATTGAAAAGTAAGTTTCTAATCTCTACGAATTTGGATACACGATTGTGAGTCCAAGATCCTTTTATTGAAAAATTTTTAAATTTCTGCTGCTTTCTGATTCCTGTTTTCCAACATCATAGCCTCGGAGCCGTAAACGAGGGAGTAAGGGGTCTCATCGGTTGCCGCTCGTGGGGTAGTGCGATACGCCCAAAGGGCTCCTTGAAGCTCTTCGGCCCATTCACCCTTTTTGCTCTCGAGCATCATTTTTAAATGCTGGAGTATGGTTCTATTTGTGACCTCAGCTTGACCATTGGCATGAAGGTAGCCCACGGAAGTGAAGCGCTGCTTAATGCCAAGATCTGAACACCACTCTCGAGTGTCTGCGGCGATGAATTGAGAGCCATTTTCTGAGATTAGCACCATCGGGATGCCGTATCTATAGATGATGTTCTTCCAAACAAAGTCCCTTACTACTCTGAACGTTATTTTTGCGACCGCTTCAGCCTCTGCCCACTTGGTGAAGTAATCCACAGCGAGGATCACAAATTTCTTCTGTTCGACCGCCATTGGTAGGGGTCCCACTGTATCGATACCCCATTGGTCAAAGGGCCATGAAACGTCAATTGGGATCATTTGGGCTGCGGGCAGTTGAGGAAGGTTGGAGTGGAATTGGCACTTAGGGTATTTCTTAGAGTAATTGATGGCGTCCTGCAGTACCGAGGGCCAATAAAACCCACTTCTCGATACCTTTTTGGCCAGAATTCGACCGCCAGAGTGATTCCCACAACTTCCACTATGTACATGTTCGAGCACTTCTTTTGCTTGCGAGGGTCTCAATCGCCTTAACGGGTCTTGAAAAGACCTCTTGAAGAGCCTGCCCTCATTGTCAAGTGAGAAACGAGGGGCCTTAATCCTGATTTTCCTTGCTTCCACTTTATCAGATGGGCAAGTCCCATCCCTCAGAAATCTGATGATGTCATCAATCTACCAGGGCTCGGAGGGATCAATCATACTTACCTCTCCCGAGGGTTTTTCTTCATTTATCAATGGTTCTTCCGTTCTGAGAAACGTAACTGAACGCTCGCAGGAACCTTCCAGAGCAGATGCAAATTTAGAGAGGGCGTCAGCACGCTCGTTTTTCCCCCGTGGAACCTACAATAGATGGAATTCCTTGAATTTAGCAATGGCTTCCTTCGCTTTTGTCAGGTATTGCACCATGGTGGTTTCTTGAGCCTCATAAGTGCCACCAATCTCACTAGCAATCAATTGGGAGTCAACGTATGCTGTGATCCGAGAGGCACCGCTCTGAAGGGCGATTCTGAGCCCCTAGATGAGGGCCTCGTACTCGGCCTCGTTATTGGTGACCTGGAAGGCCAGCTTGATCGCGTAATCGATTTCAACTCCATGGGGGTCTCTGAGGGTCACCCCAGCTCCTTCCCCCTGAGAGGTCGAGGAGCCATCCGTGTGCAATAGCAAACACCATCGTCCAAAGAGGATGGGTGCTCCAAGCCAAATCGTTCGACAAAGAGATCCGCTATGGCTTGAGCCTGTATAGCTGTTCTAGGCTCGAAGTTGATGTCAAACTGGCTGAGTTCTATTGACCATTTGATTAGCCTTCCTGAGACGTCTGGTTTCGAGAGTACCTGCCTGAGGGGTTGATCCGTAAGTACAATAATGGAATGACCTTGGAAGTATGGCCTGAGCCTTTTGGAGGCGTTAACGAGGGCGAAAGCAAATTTCTCTATCTCCATATATCTCTTTTTCACCCCCTACAAAGTTTTGCTCAAGTAGTACACTGGCAGGTGCTTACGGTCACGGATAGCTACGAGGACTGAGCTCATGGCCTCCAAGGAAACAGAGAGGTAGATGAACAAATTCTCTCATGGGATTGGTTTCGTCAGTAAAGGCATGCACGAAAGGTACTGTTTCGTGGCTTGCAATGCTTTCTCACATTCCTCGCTCCAGGCAAAATTGCGAGCATTGCGCAGAATCTTGAAGAAAGGCAAGTTCGTATCAGCTGAGCGGGAAATGAACCTGTTCAAGGAGATAATTTTGCCCACAGGCACTTGGACCTCTCAAACATTTCGAGGGGAGGGTATATCTAGGATCGCCTTAATTTTTTCCAGATTGGCCTCAATGCCCCTCTGGCTGACCATATATCCCAAGAAGTTTCCCCCTCGGACGCCAAATGTACATTTTGAGGGATTCAGTTTCATACCGTAGTGGCGCAAAATGTCGAAGGCTTGCCTGAGATCACCCAGGTGTGAATGCTGGTGCTCGCTCTTAACGATCATGTAGTCCACGTATACTTTCATGGACCTCCCAATTTCACGCTCGAACATCCTGTTAATGAGGTGTTGGTACGTGGCTCCAGCGTTCTTAAGCCCGAAAGGCATAACCAGGAAACAGTAAACACCAACGTGGACCACGAAGGACATTTTAGGGAGGTCCTCGGGCTCCATGAATATCTGATAAGACCCCTGAAAAGCAACCATCATGCTCATAAGTACGCAGCCAGCCGTCGAATCCACTAGCTGGTCAATCCTGGGCAGGGGGTAAGGATCCTTGGGGCATGCCTTGTTGAGGTCCGTGAAATCATTGCACATGCGCCACTTATTGGCGTTCTTGGTCACGAGGACCACGTTGCAAAGCCACTCAGGATAAAAGATTTCTTCAATATACTGAGCCTTGAGGAGTTTGTTGACCTCCTCTTCAATGACTTGCCTCTTGAACCCGTGAATGTCCCTCTTCTTCTGTTTAACCGGTTTGAAGGCAAGAACAATATTCAGCCTCTGGACAATGACGCTCGGATCTATGCCAGTTACGTCAGAGGCTTTCCATGCAAAGTGTAACGCCCCGACTTTTCAAAACGTTCAGGTATGAATTATGTGATAATTACGTTCGTATTTAATTTATTTTAATTTTGTTATTAATTACTTTATTTCATATTATGCTAATTAGTGAATTATTTAATTATTTGAAATTATTTGAATTTGAATTTATATGAATTTTGAAATTATTTGCGTTTGAATGAATTGTTTGCTTGCCGTTTCTACGTGAATTGAATTCGAAACTTCGTGAAAATTTGATATGTTGGATTTATATGTGTTATGAATATGGTTATATGCTCGTTTTATGTTTTTGGATTTGTTTAATTGAGTTTTGGAATTTATTTTGATTGGGGAATCCAAAACAGGGGCTAACGAGCAATTAGCGCACCATTGGTTCCTTACGTGATAACTTGAGCTAGGAAACTCGGATTCAAGTTTCGTCAACTTCGTTGAACTTGTATCGAAAATTTGAGTTTGATGAACTTAGCCCTATATTTTTCCAAATTTATTTGAACCTCCGAAATCCAACCGAAACACGCGACAGAAGACAAAACTGCCACCTTTTACTAAAAGAGCCATAACTATTTCACCTCTTGACCAAATTAACTATGGTTTAAGCCTATGGAACCCTAACTCAACCACCTAACCAGACATACCCTCCCTTAACCGAACCAAGACCTTTCACTTAGAGAAATTCAGCCATTTCTCCTCTGCATTCCAGTTTTCCCCGTAGCTCAAGCCAACCCTTGGAGATTCAAGCTCAAATCTCCACCAAACCTCCACCAATCCACAAGGTATGCTTAGGGTTGTATTATACATTCAATATGAGTCATTTTGATCCATTCATCCCTAATTTTGATCATGGTTTCATGAGTTTTGGCTGACTTGGAGAATATTTAGGTTTTGAGTTCATATATTGATCTCTTCCATTTCTTGATGAATTTGATTGATTCCAAGCATGGTTATAATTGTCTTGATCTCTCCTTTGCATTTATGGTGATGTATTAGCTGGTAGTTGGAGCATTCATGAGCTTTCATTAATGAAGTTTTGGAGATATATCATGAAATGATCATCATACACTCCATGTCACGTTTTTATACTTTAGGAGTATGTTTGTATGTTGCTTTGGAGTTATTTTCTTGCATATTTGGGATCATTTGCTAGCTGATCATGTTGGTGAAGTTATGGCATGGCTTTGCTCTGTTTTCCCGTTGCTTTCTGCTGCTACATTAGGTAGGTCGCGCCGCGATCGGACCATGAAGAAAAATGGTAGCGGCCGCGACCACTTTCACGTTTTTGACATTGTGTCTCAGTTCGCGCCCGCGACCTGAATTACTTGTATTTTAGGTCGCGCCCACGACCACTGTTCATTTTTGCTCACGTATTATGAATATTCATGAAAAATTCGGGCATTTTATAAGGGAGTAGCGGCCGCTACCATTTTTATGAAGAAAATGGGTCGTGGCCGTGACCCTATGCATTTTTGCATGAAAATTCAGCCTTTTAACGTGAATTGCATGGCTTCTTTGGATTGTTTTTGATTCATTCACTCATTAACATGTCATAGAAGGTGTTGTATTGTGTGTTGTGAAATCTTATGAGTTTTCGTTGAATATTTCCCGAGATATGCTTCAATATGTCTTCTTTGCTCATAATGTGTGCATGCATGGAATTTAATCCTTATATTTGAACCCTAATTCTGGGGGTTGGTTAACAAGGCTAGAAAGGATATTTGAAGTCCAACAGTTTACTACTCAGGAGAAGGCCCAATTCGCTATATTTCAACTTGATGGAGGGGCTTATGATTGGTGGGAAAGAACAAAGGAAAAGCTAGAAGTTGACGGAGAGGAGATTACATGGGAAGTTTTTAAACGGGAATTTCGAGAGTGCTTTGTACCCGAGGTTGTTAGAGAGCGAAAGGAGCAGGAATTTATGGATCTCAAGCAACGGAATCGGACAGTGGCTCAATATATTGCTATTTTTAACCGACTTGGGAAGTACGCTCCTCATATAACTCGTGATGAAAAAAGGAAGGCGAAGAAGTTTATTACCGGTTGAGACAGGATTTGAGACATGGTCAGGCGGGGCATAATTTTACATCTTTCTCGGACACGGTACAAAGGGCGATGGAGCAAAAAGAGGAGTTTAAAAAGAAAGATCCGGTTTTTAGGCCATCGATGGGACGAGGTTCTGGATCAAATGTAGGAAAGAGACCTATGGTTCAAGCTACTTTTCCACCTAAGGGTCCTTTCAAGAAACCATGAATGGGAAGACAAGCTTCACAAGCTCCAAAGGCTTTACCCGTGACATCTTCGGATCGACAAATTCCAAGTGAGGCACGATTATCCAAGTCACCATGCACATATTGTGGTGGGCCAACTCACAATTATCACAAATGCTGGAAGAGGTTGGGTCTATGCCTAATATGTGGAAAAGATGACCATATGGCGGATACATGTCCTGACAAGAATCCGGGATTTCAAAAGGAAGTTCAGAGGCCCTTGATTTAGGCACGTGCTTATGCCCTTGACTGCGAGGAGCAGGATGCTGAGGTCGATCCGACATCCGTGGTGGAAGGTACTATATACATTCACGCCACGAACATTCATGCATTATTTGATCCGGGTGCTACTCATTCTTTCATATCTAGTAATCTATGTGCTTCTATGTGCCTACCTGTTACTTGTGCGAATTCTTGTTATTTTGTGAGTTCTCCTCTTGGAGAAAATTTGCAGACGGATCAAATTATTCGGGGTTGTTCGATTTTAATAGAAGGGAAAGATTATACAGCCGATTTCATCGTGATGCCTATGAAGTGGTATGGTGTAATCTTCGGGATGGATTGGTTATACCGGCACCGGGCCGAAGTGGATTGTTTTAAGAAGAAGATTAAGTTGGGGGAGGAGTTGATTGGAGAAGTGGGATCGAAGAGTATACCGCTTTTATCTTTTATGGAAGCTCATAAGTTAATGAGGAAAGGGGCTATGGGATTCGTTGCTTATCTTCTCAATAAGCCGAAGGATCAAATTAAGTTTGAGGAGACCGCAGTTGTCAAGGATTTCCCGATGTGTTTTCGGAGAATTTGGGTTCCTTGCCACCGGATCGTGAGATTGAATTCGTTATTGACTTATATCCGGGATCAGAACCGTACTCTAAGACTCCTTACAGAATGGCTCCGGCGGAGTTGAAGGAATTGAAGATACAACTCGAGGAATTACTTAAGATTGGGTATATTCGGCCGAGTTCGTCTCCGTGGGGTGCTCCAGTTCTCTTTGTTAAAAAGAAAGATGAAACGTTGAGGATGTGTATAGATTACCGAGAGCTTAATCGGAGGACTATCAAGAATAAGTATCCGTTGCCCCACATCGAGGATTTATTTGACATGTTGCTTATTCGAAATTGGATCTAAGGCAAGGTTACTACCAGTTGAAAATCCGGGAAGAGGATATACCTAAGATAGGATTTAATACCCGGTATGGACATTATGAGTTCGTAGTAATGCCTTTCGGTTTAACTAATGCCCCTGCAGCATTTATGGATATGATGCATCGGACTTTTCGGCCTTATTTGGACAAATTCGTGGTAATCTTCATCAATGATATTCTGGTTTATTCGAGGACTTCGAAAGATCACGCTAGGTATCTCAGATTGGTCTTGGAGACATTAAGAGAGCACCGGTTGTATACAAAGTTTAGCAAGTGTGAATTCTGGATCGACCGGGTTGCTTTTCTAGGTCATATTGTCTCGAGTAAGGGCTTGGAAGTGGATCCTTCAAAGATTGAGACAGTTATTCAGTGGCAGAGTCCGAAGAATGCTTCCGAAGTTAGAAGTTTCTTGGGTTTAGCTGGGTATTATCGAAGATTTGTTAAGGATTTTTCAAGGATTGCAACTCCTTTAACTCGCTTGACGAAGAAAGAAGTCAAGTTTGATTGGGACGAGGCATGTGAGTCGAGTTTCCAACTCTTGAATGAAAAGTTGACCACTGCACCGGTATTAGCACTCCCTGAAGGTACGGAAGGATACATGGTTTATACGGACGCCTCGAAGGAAGGATTGGGATGTGTTTTGATGCAGAATGGTAAGGTGATAGCCTATGCCTCGAGGAAACTGAAGGATCATGAACAGAATTATCCCACTCACGATCTTGAGCTAGCGGCTGTGATCTTTGCTTTGGGGAAGTGGAGACACTAATTATATGGAATTCCGTTCGAAGTCTTTTCCGACCACAAGAGTCTTCAGTACTTGTTTTCTCAGTAGAAGTTGAACAAAAGACAAAGGCGATGTATGGGGACTTTAGTGGATTATGAGTGTACAATCCGATATCATCCAGGGAAAGCTAATATGGTCGCGGATGCACTTAGCAGGAAGGCTAGTGTGTCTAGTGTGAAAGTGGAAGTTGAAGAGGAAGCTGAGTCTATCAAATTAAGAGCAAGTATTCGGAATATTACGGTACAGCCAGATCTTCAACAGAAGTTATTTGAGGCTCAGAGAAAGGATCCCGAGGTTCAGAAATTAGCTGAGAAAGCTAGAGTGGATCCCGAATGCCCTTTTGGATTTGATGATATGGGACTCTTAAGATTCAAGAACAGGGTTGTTGTGCCGAATGAATTGAAGAGGATTATCTTGGAAGAAGCTCACAGATCAGGGTATTCGATACATCCTAGGGGAAATAAGATGTATAAGGATTTGAAGCAGTTCTATTGGTGGAACGGTCTAAGGAGAGATGTAATTAATTTTGTGAAGCATTGTTTGACTTTCCAAATTGTGAAAGCAGAGCATCAGAAGCCATCGGGGCTACTTCAACCGCTACCTATTCCGGAATGGAAATGGCAACAAGTGGCGATGGATTTCGTTTCGGGTCTTCCTAGAGTAAAGGGTGGTTTTGATGGAATCTGGGTGATAGTGGATCGATTGACAAAATCGGTACATTTTCTGGCTATTCGGATGTCGGATAAGGTGAATAAGTTAGCTAAGAAGTATGTTGATGAAATAGTTCGACTACATGGTGTGCCGGTTAGTATTGTATCAGATCGAGATCCAAGGTTTACTTCTAGACTTTGGCAAGAATTGCAGAGAAATTTGGGATCAAGGCTTCAATTCAGCACAACTTTCCATCCTCAGACCGATGGGCAGTCGGAGAGGTTAATCAAATATTTAGAAGATATGTTGAGAGCCTGTGCATTGGACTTCTCGAGTTCTTGGAACGAGCAGTTGTCTCTGATTGAATTCGCTTATAATAACAGTTTCCAAGCTTCGATAGGAATGGCGCCTTATGAAGCTCTCTACGGACGGAAGTGTAGATCTCCCTTATTTTTCGACCTTGAGGAATGGAATTGGTCAAAACAAGAGGGAGTGAAACGAGGGGAAAAGAAAGAGAAGCCTTCTAAAGCCGTGCAAGCAGCGATTGATAAGGTTCAATTGATTCAGCAAAGAATAAAAGCAGCTCAAGATAGACAGAAGAGTTATGCGGATCGGCGGAGAAAGGATCTTAAGTTTGAAGTTGGTGAAAGAGTATTTCTAAAAGCTTCACCACGAAAGGGGTTTTCGAGGATTGGAAAATGAGGTAAGTTGAATCCTCGTTATCTAGGTCCATATGAGTTTCTTGAGAAAATTGGAGATACGACTTATCGCTTGAATCTACCTCCGAGTTTGACAGGAATCCACAACGTATTCCATGTTTCCCAACTACGCCAATATTTTCCGGATGAATCCGAGATCCTACCCGAGGAAGAGGTGGAAATTGAGCCTAATCTCACCTTCGTTCAGAAATCGGTTAAGATTCTGGATCGAAAATTTCAAGAATTAAGAAACCGGCAAATTCCACTTGTTAAGGTATTGTGGAGAAGTGATAAGACGGAAGAAGCCACGTGGAAAACGGAGGATAAGATGAGAAGGTTTCATCCTGAGCTGTTCTCGGACAATCAGTGAATCCGAGGACGGATTCCTTTTAAGGGGCAGAGGTTGTAACGCCCCGACTTTTTTAAAACGTTCAGGTATGAATTATGTGATAATTACGTGCGTATTTAATTTATTTTAATTTCTTTAT
This sequence comes from Lantana camara, assembly GCA_037501455.1. Lineage (NCBI taxonomy): Eukaryota > Viridiplantae > Streptophyta > Magnoliopsida > Lamiales > Verbenaceae > Lantana > Lantana camara. The sequence continues at coordinate 32,734,876 of CM074859.1, read as the reverse complement.
TAATTGCTTTATTTCATATTATATTAATTAGTGAATTATTTAATTATTTGAATTTGAATTTATATGAATTTTGAAATTATTTGCGTTTGAATGAATTGTTTGCTTGTCGTTTCTACGTGAATTGAATTCGAAACTTCGTGAAAATTTGATGTGTTGGATTTATATGTGTTATGAATATGATTATATGCTCGTTTTATATTTTCGGATTTGTTTAATTGAGTTTTGGAATTTATTTTGATTGGGGAATCCAAAACGGGGGCTAACGAGCAATTAGCGCACCATTGGTTCCTTACGTGATAACTTGAGCTAGGAAACTCGGATTCGAGTTTCGTCAACTTCGTTGAACTTGTATCGAAAATTTGAGTTTGATGAACTTAGCCCTATATTTTTCCAAATTTATTTGAACCTCCGAAATCCAACCGAAACACGCGACGGAAGACAAAACTGCCACCTTTTACTAAATGAGCCATAACTCTTTCACCTCTTGACCAAATTAACTATGGTTTAAGCCTATAGAACCCTAACTCAACCACCTAACTAGAAATACCCTCCCTTAACCGAACCAAGACCTTTCACTTAGAGAAATTCAGCCATTTCTCCTCTGCATTCCAGTTTTCCCCGTAGCTCAAGCTAACCCTTGGAGATTTAAGCTCAAATCTCCTCAAAACCTCCACCAATCCACAAGGTAAGCTTAGGGTTGTATTATACATTCAATATGAGTCATTTTGATCCATTCATCCCTAATTTTGATCATGGTTTCATGAGTTTTGGCTGACTTGGAGAATATTTAGGTTTTGAGCTCATATATTGATCTCTTCCATTTCTTGATGAATTTGATTGATTCCAAGCATGGTTATAATTGTCTTGATCTCTCCTTTGCATTTATGGTGATGTATTAGCTGGTAGTTGGAGCATTCATGAGCTTTCATTAATGAAGTTTTGGAGATATATCATGAAATGATCATCATACACTCCATGTCACGTTTTTATACTTTAGGAGTATGTTTGTATGTTGCTTTGGAGTTATTTTCTTGCATATTTGGGATCATTTGCTAGCTGATCATGTTGGTGAAGTTATGGCATGGCTTTGCTCTATTTTCCCGTTGCTTTCTGCTGCTACATCAGGTAGGTCGCGCAGCGATCGGACCATGAAGAAAAATGGTAGCGGCCGCGACCTCTTTCACATTTTTTACGTTGTGTCTCAGTTCACGCCCGCGACATGAATTACTTGTATCTTAGGTCGCGCCCGCGACCACTGTTCATTTTTGCTCACGTATTATGAATATTCATGAAAAATTCGGGCATTTTATAAGAGAGTAGCGGCCGCTACCTTTTTTATGAAGAAAATGGGTCGCGGCCGTGACCCTATGCATTTTTGCATGAAAATTCAGTCTTTTAACGTGAATTGCATGGCTTCTTTGGATTGTTTTTGATTCATTCACTTCATTAACATGTCATAGAAGGTGTTGTATTGTGTGTTGTGAAATCTTATGAGTTTTCGTTGAATATTTCCCGAGATATGCTTCAATATGTCTTCTTTGCTCATAATGTGTGCATGCATGGAATTTAATCCTTATATTTGAACCCTAATTGCTATATATGCCTTGTTTTATGACTTGTGTGATAAGTACACATGCTATGCTACGTGTTATGGCTTTTATTTAAATTCCTTGAATTAAAATGGAAGGAAATATGTAAGCTATGAACTTGATTGAATTCAAAAGCTTCTTGGAATGAATGTAATGATCGTTTATATGTCTCTATGGTATTAATGATGCACTTGAACGTGACTATTACATGATCTCATCTTCTATGCATTCATAACATATTCATTTCATTGTCGAGCGTCTTAATTGGTCATTTTGAGTCTCACTTCACCTTTCTTGCATAGATTTTGATCCCGTTGGAGACGAGGCCGTTCAGTGAGGCTTTTGTGTCTTCTTTTGTCGGTTCAAAGTGGGTTTCTCTTCTAAATAGATAAATTGACCCGATATACCTCCTTATGTGAAAAGTTTTAAGCCAAAGTAATATGATTATAAATATATTGAGTCCTTTCTCTAGTAAATGATTGCAAATATATAACCTTTCTTTTATGAACCCTACCTTATGATTTTGGCGAGATTATGTTATGTTCACGGGCCCAGGGACTTAGTGTATGTGGCGATCCGAGGAGGCAAGGGCCGATGGTGATCCCATACACTAGTTCCAACCAAATTTACGATAAAACGGACCTCGTTAGGAGTTTTGATGAGGAAATGCTAGTCGGGCTTTTGAGGATTCATATACCTCACTAGTCATTATGTATAAGGTGGTCGGGTCTTGCTAACCCTTCCACCACCAAGAGGAAGAAGGTGTATATGTATGATTATGATCATTTATGTATGTGCACGAAAGATATGTATGAAAATCAATAATTATGATATGATTACACGAGGAGAAGGTTGGAGATTATGCACGCTCACTCGGCGAGCTTATAATCATATGGCTAATTATGAATGAATATGACCGTTGTAAACCCGTAGATGTCTTTCTTTGTCTTACCCACTTGGGAAATCTTTTAAAACTCCTTACGGGTTTATAGCTTGCATGTATATGTTAAATTCTGCATTATTTATATACAATGCCTGTTTTATACCCACCAGTCCCTTTTGGACTGAACCCGGTTTGTTTTCAGTTGTTGTGTGCAGGTTAAGGAGCTAGGCGGGAATACGAGTCTATAGGTCTTGCATTTGCTTCTATCTCTTGTAGTTATCGTTTCACTTGCATATTTTTTTTAGTATATGACTTTGTATTCGAATATGATTATGGAGCGTTATGTTGATAGAACTTGAAACACATTGTATATGAACTCTATTTTGGAGCTTAAGGGCTCATGGTATATATGATCGTTATTGCTTCCGCTTTATTAATGTTTTGCTCTGATTTTTGGTTTAAGGGTTAGTTCCGCCTAACCTAGTTGTGTGTGTGTGTGTGTCCCCGTTCGCCGTGACTTAGCTCGTGTGTGGATTATCCATTTCATATGCGGGTCGGGTCTCAGTGCTGGGGATGTGGCACCTTGCGCTCAGGTGTTACACAAAGACATCAATGTTCTCGTGCAGGAAGTCGATCATCATGATCTGGGAAGGACCATCAAGGTTGGAGCCTATCTGGGTGATTTTATCTGGATTCCCCGGCTCTAACTTGATGGTCAGGAAATTTTCGGTAGGCTCAACCCGTACTGTAAAGCCCCGGTTCCGGAAGAACAGGTAAGCACGCCACGTGTGAGATTTTGAGCGTAGGATTTATTTTAATTCTTTTAAATTTCTATTTTCCTACGTGTCATCTCATATTTTTATAAAATTCATGAAACATTATTTATGTAAATTATATGAAATCATTACATTGAAAAATTATTTCAAGTCATGGAAAAATATTTATTACGCAAAACAATTACCGAGAGTGTTCCAATTTCGAAATTGTCCCTACTCGATTATTTTTCTAACTTTAGGGACCTAATTGCATAACATTCCAAGGACCTAATTGATCATATTTCAAAACCATATATCCTCAATTGCATGACTTGAGTTCTTGGAGGATTAATTAGCAAATGTTGGCATTTCACACATTTCCAAGACATGAATCACGTAACATTGCTTCCATGATCTTCCTTGATCACTCTATCATCAAATTCACCAACATATTTCCCCTTCATGCTCTCGGTATCAAGAAGAAAAGGGAAAGAAGAGATTTTCATCTTTTACATCAAGAATTTCCAAGAAATATTGCAAGAATGGAAGCTTGATCATCTTCATCATCTATTTTCTCCATTTCTTTTCATTTCAAGGTGGGTTTTGCATGAATTGATGATTTTTGATGAAATATGGTTTAGCTAGGGTTTGGGGATTTATAGCATAGATGGAGTAGTTGTTGTTTGAAGCATGATTACATGATTATAACTAAGCATGAATTCTTGGAAGTTTAGGCTTGAGTGATCAAGATGAGCGTGAACATGAAACCTTGATTTCTTGATGATTCTCATGACTTTAGTGTTTATTTGGAATAATATTTCCTTGTTGAACATGAATACATGCATATTTCCTGCAATGTTTCACAAGGTTGATAACATCCCGTTCTCATCCATTCCACCAACAAAATTCTCTTAAGATCCTTATACCTCTTGTTCCCTCCGGGATGTAACGAATACCCTGACCGATGGGCTTCCTCAAGAATAATCCTTTTTAACTCTTTCGGGACAACAACTCTATTCTTAAATCTTAGAAGTCCCGTATCATCAAATCCAAACGGACATTCTGAATCAGCTCGAGCTTTCTCAGCTAATTTCTGAACCTCGGGATCAATCCTCTGAGTATCAATTAACCTCTGTTTAAGATCTAGTCGAACTGTAATATTCCGAACCCTAGCCCTCAGTCTGAACAACTCATTCTCATCTCCAATTTCCACTTTCACATTGGACACACTAGTTTTCCTACTAAGTGCATCCACGACCAAATTGGCTTTGCCGGGATGGTATCGGATTGTACCCTCATAATCCGCCAAGAGTTCCATCCAATACCGTTGTCTCTTGTTCCATTCCTTATGTGAGAGTAAGTATTGGAGACTCTTGTAATCAGAAAAGACCTCGAACGAAATTCCATGAAGATAGTGTCTCTACTTACCCAAAGCAAAGATCATTGTCACTAATTCCAAATCATAAGTGGGTAGTTCTGTTCATGCTCTTTCAATTTCCTTGAGGCATAAGTGATTACTCTTCCATTTTGCATCGACACACATCCCAAACTTCCTTTTTAAGCGTCCGTATAAACTGTATATCTTTCTGTACCTTCGGGAAGTGCTAATACAGGAGCGGTGGTCAACTTTCCTTTACAAGTTGAAAGCTATCCTCATGCCTCGTTCCACTCAAACTTAACCACCTTCTTAGTCACTTGGGTTAAAGGAGCTGTAAACTTCGAAAATCCTGTACAAATCTTCGATAGTAGTCTGCCAACCCCAGAACTTCTTACTTCTGAAACATTTTTCGGGCTTTACCATTGAATAACCATCTCAAACTTAGAAGGGTCTACCTCCAAACCTTTCCTTGAAATAATATGACCCAGAAATGCTACCTGATCAATCCAAAACTCGCCTTTGCTAAACTTAGCATACAATCCGATGCTCTCTTAAAGTATCCAACACAATCCTGAGATGCCTGGCATGATCCTCCGGAATTCTCGAATAAACTAAGATGTCATTGATGAAGATTACCACAACTTATCCAAATACCATAAAGCAGCCGGAGCACCCCAAATGGGACGAATTTGGCCGTATATATTCAACTTTAAGTAATACTTCTAATTGAATCTTTAACTCTTCCAAATCAGCCGGATATTCTTTCCCTTCAATCAAAACTGAACACTCCCGAATCAACTGATCTGTCTGAAGACTACCACCCAGTGGCGAAATCACCAAACCACAAGAAGAAAAAGCAAATAACAGGCAAGCACAGAATAGCAACTAAGTCACAAGAAATAAAAGAATGCGTGACACCCGAATCAAAGAGTGCATGAATGCTCATGTTATGTATGCATAGGGTACCTTCTACCACAGCTGTGGGATTGATCTCTGCATCTTGCTCGTCACCTTCGATGGCGTGAGCACGAGCCGGGATCATTGGCCTTTGAACTCGTCTTTGATATCCGGGGTCTTTATAGGGGCAAGTATCCGCCATATGGTCGCCTTTTCCACATATAAAGCACAAATTCAACCTCCTCCGACAGTTATAGTAATTATGAGTTGGTCCTCCACAATGTGTACAAGGATCTTGAGCCAATCTCGCCTCACTCGGACCTTGTCGATCCCTCGTTGGTGCCATGGATAGAGCCTTTGGTCGAGTCGGTGCGACCTTAGAACCTTGTCCTCCAAACCGAGGTTTCTTAAATGGACCCTTAGGAGGCGGACTAGCTTGAATCATCGGCCTCTTTCCCGAATTCGATCCGGATCCTCTTCCCATAGGAGCTCTAACAACCGGATCCTTCTTTTTGATTTCCTCCCCTTGCGTAGTAGACTGTCGGACTCCAGGTATCCTCTCTACTCGAATCAACCAACCCTCCGAGACCGCATCATCGATAGGACCAGAAAATCGAGGGGGGTTGTAACTTAGAAACACCCCATGAGGATCTCTATTGTTATGGTTTAGTGGAGGAGCTTGTTGTTCTGCTTGTTGCGGTGGGGGAGCTTGAGCCCTCCTATGCTCAACATAGTTGAAAATTGCTTCCATAAAATTCCCCATATCCATCGGTGGTACTTGTGGTTGGGGTGGAGGCGTAGGAGATCGATCATGATGACGACGATGTCCGGGAGATCTCTCATGATGTCTACGTGGAGGCATCCTGTTCAAGAAACACTAAAATGCATGCTATCTTTAGTCCATGCATGCAAGTGCAATTATTTCGATCAAAATTCAGGATTTAGAGCACACAAGCACGTAAACAATGCATATGCAACACATTGACAAGTTGTTCCTAAAGCCGAACGACCTAATTGACTCAACTCGACACTAGAGCCCGGGTTTTGCAACCCTAAGCTCTGATACCACTTAAGGATGTAGCACCCGAGCGTAAGGTACCACATCCCCCGCACCGAGACCCGACCCGTATATGAAATGGAAGTCCATACACGTGCCGAATCCGCGGCGAACGGGGACACAACACACACGCTATGCTAGGCGGGACTAACCCTTGAACCACTCCACTCAAGAATTATAAAATCAGAGTTAAATAAAATTCGCGGAAGCAAGAACTACATAGCATATATACAATGAGCTAACAAGCTCCAAAATAGATATACAAAAGCATTCGAATATCCAACGGCACTCACGGCCCACAAAATCATAACGCTCCAATCCATGCTATGATCAACTACAAAAGTAGCAACAAGAGTATGAATATGAAACTGAAAAGAAGTGCTAAACATAAATGCAAGACCTAGACGACTTGTATTCCCGCCTAGCACTCCTATACCTGCACAAAACAGCTGAAAACAACCGGGTTCAGTCTAAAAGAGACTGGTGGGTATAAAAACGGGGCATAAGATATATAATATCGCGTAATTTAAACACATACATGCAAGCCCTAATCCCGTGTGAAGTTTGAAAGGAATTTACCAAATGGTTAAAATAATAGAAAACATCAACGGGATTACGACGTTCATATTCATTCATAATTAATCATAAGGGTTTAAGCTCGGCGAGTGAGCGTGCACAATCTCCAACCTTCTCCTCGTGTAATCATATCATAATTAGTGGTTATCACACATATCTTTCGTGCACATACAAAAATGATCATAATCATACATATACACCTTCTTCCTCCGGGTGGTGGACAAGTTAGCTAGACCTGACCACCGATAAATTCCTAGGCCAATGGGGGTACATGAATCCCCCAAGGGCACTCAGCTCCCATTCCTCGCTAAACCTCCTAGCGAGGGCCGGTATCACCGTAGTTTGGTTGGGACTAGTATATGGGATCCCCATCAGCCCTTGCTTCCTCGGTTAGCCACATATACTAAGTCCCGGGGCCCGTTCAATAATAAGTAATAAATGTGTCTCGCCAAAACATAAGGTAGGGTTTCATAATTAAAAAGGGGTCATACATTTGAAATCATTTACCCAAAATGACTCGATTGATATAAATATATTATTTTGGCTTAAAACTTTGCACATAAGGGATTTATAGGGTTGTTTTAACTAATAGAAGAAAAACCCACCTTTACCACAGCAAAATAAAGGCACAAGCGCGTCTCAATGCTCGCCCTCGTCTCCGACTAAACCCGAATCTGTGCAAAAGAAAAGGTATGAGACTCAATGACCACATATGACGCTCGGCAATGAAGTGAATATGACATGAATGCATAAATGATCATGTTATATTATAAAAATGTTCATGTGCACGATTAAAGAATTTAAATCATATAATCAAATCATTCGTTCATATATTTCATTCAATTTCATAATTTCATAAATTCATAACATTCATATAATTTTTCATAAATTCATAAATTCATAATTCATAATTCATATCAATTAATCTAACATTCAATTAATAAGCATAACACATATAATATTCATATTCACATCTAGAATAAAATAAATAAAACGTTCAATCAATAATCAGTAAATTAAATACGCGAAATAGAAATCAATTAATTTCAATAATTAAATTAAATCAAATAATAATTAAAATATATAATAAATATATATATATAATATAATATATATGTATAATATACTAAATATATAATAACATATAACATATAATATATATATATATATATATATACACGTACACACTCACACACCCCATACATGCAATATATATGTATATATACTATACACTACACCTCCATGCATACATATATATATAAGGTAATTATACATGCACACACAAAAGCCATGCATGCAACCTCACTCACACCCAGCCATATATATATATATAGCCACACACACATGCAGCAGACATGCAACAGAAACGGCAGCAACACCCAGCAGAAGAATCGCAGCAAAAGAATTCAAACAAAATGGGGTGACACCCCCGTGTCACCTCCAAAGCCTGGACCGAGACACCCCCGTGTCTCGGTACAGAAAAATCAGGCCGCGAAGCACCCCCGTTCCTCGCTGGAACGGGCAGAAATGGAACGCCCGTGTCACGCACCAGCAACTCCAGTTACAGACAACCAAATGCGCAGAAAACAGAGCAGGGAAAAGGCAAGCAACAAATGCAACATTACAAGGCACAAATTGCTGCAAGAACTCAACAAGATTACATGCTACAAGGCCACAAATTGGACAGCGAAACATGAAGGAAACTCAGCAGTTTTGACAGCAAAAGTAGTCCAGAAAAACAGAGCAAAACTTCGAAGAAAACAGAGCAAGCGTGAGCTCAATCAATCCGATTCAGTTCAAGTCCAAAAAGCCACCAAATACGTAGCAAAACACCATATAATCAACAAGTAAATCAGTTCCAAAAGTGATCAAGCAAGGCATGGAAGCACACGTGACCTTATGTGAAATTTTTCTGAAAATTACATAAATGATATCTCATATATAACGCAACAACCACGAAAGCAATGATCATAAATGATATTAGGAAATCAAAACAATTAATCTCAGGCTTGGAATCACTCAAAACCATAGAGAATCAAAGGAGATCAAGATATTGCCCAAAATCCTAAATTTTCGGTAAACAGTCCAGAAATGGAGAAACCAAGCTCAAAAATCATGAATGGTATGATGAAAATGATCAGAATTAATCATATATTACAACCCTAAGCTTACCTTGTTGATTGGTTGAAGTTTGGAGAAGATTTGAGCTCCAAAATCTCCAAGGGATGAAGGGTTTCGGGACTGGAGAGAAAACAGTAGCTTTGGCTGATGTTTGGGGCTTGTGTGATGATAATCTCAGTCAAGGCTTGAAATATCTAGATAGATGGTTGAGTTAGGGTTAAAAGGAATTAAACCATGGTTAATTTGGTTGTGGTTTGGCCAAGTTATGGATGAATTAGTGTAACAAGGTCAAGTTGGTCTCCGTTTCGTTTTTCGGTTGGATTTCGGAGTTTCAAATGAATTGGGAAAATTATAAGGCTAAGTTTACTAAACTCGAATTTTCGTTACGAGTTCAGCGGAGTTGACGGAACTCGAATCCGAGTTCCCGAGCTCAAGATATTAAATTCGGAACCAAGGGTACGCTAAGTGCTCGTTAGCTCCCGTTTTGGTTCCTCAATTAAAATTTAATTCGTTAACATAACAAATGAATTCAAAAACATAATTTGAGCATAAAATCATGTTCATAACACATATATGTACGACATATTACAAAATCGTGACAATTTGATATCATTTCATAAGAGAACGAAGCATAAAATAAACGAACAAACTCATACATGCAATTCAACATAATTCCATGCACAATTATGATTTGCATGCATGCATATTTAATATTCTCCATGCATAATTGGAATAAAATTCATGCAAATTAATTCCCATGCAAAAATATGATTTTCATGCATAAATAAAATTTTCATGCATAAATATATTAATTTGCATGCATAAATAAAAATCTTCATGCATAATTATATATATATATATATATATAGTACGTATAAATATATATATATATAAATAATCAATTAATTAATTAAAACATGATTAATTAATATAACATATAATTAGTATAATCATTAAATTAATAATACTATAATTAAACATATATATATAAAATACGAAACATACATATATAAAATTAATAATATTAAAATAAAATAATATAATATAATATAATATAATAATAACAATTATAATAAAATTAAATATAAAACACGTAAAACAATTAATTCGCGCAATTAGGTAAACACATACGCCCTACCTTTACGTCCGAGAAATCGGGGCGTTACAATCTCTCCCCCTTAAAAGAATCCGTCCTCGGATTCACTGCTCGCTCGGAAACAACTCGGGGTGAAACCTTTACATCTTAACCTCCGTCTCCCACGTAGTCTCTTCGGTTTTATCACTTCCCCGGAGAATCTTGACTAATGGAATACGCCGATTTCGAAGTTCCTGAAACTTTCGATCCACTATCTTAATCGGCTTCTGAACGAAGGTGAGATCCGGTTCTAATTCCACTTCTTCAACCGGTAGAACCTCGGACTCATCTCGAGAATACTTTCGGAGCAAGTGTTTAATTTTCCTCCTCGTCCAATCCTTGAGAATCCTCTTCGTGGGAAAGCCTTTAGGAAAACCTTATCTCCAATCTCAACCTCCAATTTCTTCTTCCGTAGACCTGCATAAATCTTTTGTCAATCCTGAGCAGCCTTCATCCGTTGTCTAATTATCTGGACCTTATCAATAGCCTCTTGTACCGTCTTAAAGGGTTTTTCCTTCTTTTCCCCTCTTTTAATCCCTTCTTGCTTGGTCCAATTCCATTTCTCCAAGTCCAAGAACAACGGTGATCGACATTTACGTCCATACAGAGCTTCATAAGGGCCATTTCAATCGAGGCTTGATAGCTATTGTAGTAAGCAAACTCATTTATCTGTAACAGCTCATTCCACGAACTTTGAAAGTCCAATGCACATGCTCTCAACAGATTCTCCAGATACTTAATCAACCTTTCTGATTGTCCGTCGGTTTGAGAATGGAAAGCTGTGCTGAAATGAAGCCTTGTTCCCAAACACTTCTGCAATTCTTGCCATAACCTTGAAGTAAATCTGGGATCCCGATCCGAGACAATACTAACAAGTACACCATGAAGTCTGATAATCTCATCATTGTATCTCTTAGCCAACTTACTCACTTATCGGACATTCTGATTGCAAGAAAACGAGCGGATTTCGTCAACCTGTCCACGATAACCCAAATCCCATCAACCTCCTCTCGCTTTTGGTAATCCTAAAACAAAATCCATAGCTATCTGTTCCCATTTCCACTCCGGGATAGGCAATGAACAAAGTAGCCCCGATGGCTTTTGATGTTCTGCCTTAATCACTTGACATGTCCTGCAATGTTTCACAAGGTTGATAACATCCCGTTCTCATCCATTCCACCAACAAAATTCTCTTAAGATCCTTATACCTCTTGTTCCCTCCGGGATGTAACGAATACCCTGACCGATGGGCTTCCTCAAGAATAATCCTTTTTAACTCTTTCGGGACAACAACTCTATTCTTAAATCTTAGAAGTCCCGTATCATCAAATCCAAACGGACATTCTGAATCAGCTCGAGCTTTCTCAGCTAATTTCTGAACCTCGGGATCAATCCTCTGAGTATCAATTAACCTCTGTTTAAGATCTAGTCGAACTGTAATATTCCGAACCCTAGCCCTCAGTCTGAACAACTCATTCTCATCTCCAATTTCCACTTTCACATTGGACACACTAGTTTTCCTACTAAGTGCATCCACGACCAAATTGGCTTTGCCGGGATGGTATCGGATTGTACCCTCATAATCCGCCAAGAGTTCCATCCAATACCGTTGTCTCTTGTTCCATTCCTTATGTGAGAGTAAGTATTGGAGACTCTTGTAATCAGAAAAGACCTCGAACGAAATTCCATGAAGATAGTGTCTCTACTTACCCAAAGCAAAGATCATTGTCACTAATTCCAAATCATAAGTGGGTAGTTCTGTTCATGCTCTTTCAATTTCCTTGAGGCATAAGTGATTACTCTTCCATTTTGCATCGACACACATCCCAAACTTCCTTTTTAAGCGTCCGTATAAACTGTATATCTTTCTGTACCTTCGGGAAGTGCTAATACAGGAGCGGTGGTCAACTTTCCTTTACAAGTTGAAAGCTATCCTCATGCCTCGTTCCACTCAAACTTAACCACCTTCTTAGTCACTTGGGTTAAAGGAGCTGTAAACTTCGAAAATCCTGTACAAATCTTCGATAGTAGTCTGCCAACCCCAGAACTTCTTACTTCTGAAACATTTTTCGGGCTTTACCATTGAATAACCATCTCAAACTTAGAAGGGTCTACCTCCAAACCTTTCCTTGAAATAATATGACCCAGAAATGCTACCTGATCAATCCAAAACTCGCCTTTGCTAAACTTAGCATACAATCCGATGCTCTCTTAAAGTATCCAACACAATCCTGAGATGCCTGGCATGATCCTCCGGAATTCTCGAATAAACTAAGATGTCATTGATGAAGATTACCACAACTTATCCAAATACCATAAAGCAACCGGAGCACCCCAAATGGGACGAATTTGGCCGTATATATTCAACTTTAAGTAATACTTCTAATTGAATCTTTAACTCTTCCAAATCAGCCGGATATTCTTTCCCTTCAATCAAAACTGAACACTCCCGAATCAACTGATCTGTCTGAAGACTACCACCCAGTGGCGAAATCACCAAACCACAAGAAGAAAAAGCAAATAACAGGCAAGCACAGAATAGCAACTAAGTCACAAGAAATAAAAGAATGCGTGACACCCGAATCAAAGAGTGCATGAATGCTCATGTTATGTATGCATAGGGTACCTTCTACCACAGCTGTGGGATTGATCTCTGCATCTTGCTCGTCATCTTCGATGGCGTGAGCACGAGCCGGGATCATTGGCCTTTGAACTCGTCTTTGATATCCGGGGTCTTTATAGGGGCAAGTATCCGCCATATGGTCGCCTTTTCCACATATAAAGCACAAATTCAACCTCCTCCGACAGTTATAGTAATTATGAGTTGGTCCTCCACAATGTGTACAAGGATCTTGAGCCAATCTCGCCTCACTCGGACCTTGTCGATCCCTCGTTGGTGCCATGGATAGAGCCTTTGGTCGAGTCGGTGCGGCCTTAGAACCTTGTCCTCCAAACCGAGGTTTCTTAAATGGACCCTTAGGAGGCGGACTAGCTTGAATCATCGGCCTCTTTCCCGAATTCGATCCGGATCCTCTTCCCATAGGAGCTCTAACAACCGGATCCTTCTTTTTGATTTCCTCCCCTTGCGTAGTAGACTGTCGGACTCCAGGTATCCTCTCTACTCGAATCAACCAACCCTCCGAGACCGCATCATCGATAGGACCAGAAAATCGAGGGGGGTTGTAACTTAGAAACACCCCATGAGGATCTCTATTGTTATGGTTTAGTGGAGGAGCTTGTTGTTCTGCTTGTTGCGGTGGGGGAGCTTGAGCCCTCCTATGCTCAACATAGTTGAAAACTGCTTCCATAAAATTCCCCATATCCATCGGTGGTACTTGTGGTTGGGGTGGAGGCGTAGGAGATCGATCATGATGACGACGATGTCCGGGAGATCTCTCATGATGTCTACGTGGAGGCATCCTGTTCAAGAAACACTAAAATGCATGCTATCTTTAGTCCATGCATGCAAGTGCAATTATTTCGATCAAAATTCAGGATTTAGAGCACACAAGCACGTAAACAATGCATATGCAACACATTGACAAGTTGTTCCTAAAGCCGAACGACCTAATTGACTCAACTCGACACTAGAGCCCGGGTTTTGCAACCCTAAGCTCTGATACCACTTAAGGATGTAGCACCCGAGCGTAAGGTACCACATCCCCCGCATCGAGACCCGACCCGTATATGAAATGGAAGTCCATACACGTGCCGAATCCGCGGCGAACGGGGACACAACACACACGCTATGCTAGGCGGGACTAACCCTTGAACCACTCCACTCAAGAATTATAAAATCAGAGTTAAATAAAATTCGCGGAAGCAAGAACTACATAGCATATATACAATGAGCTAACAAGCTCCAAAATAGATATACAAAAGCATTCGAATATCCAACGGCACTCACGGCCCACAAAATCATAACGCTCCAATCCATGCTATGATCAACTACAAAAGTAGCAACAAGAGTATGAGTATGAAACTGAAAAGAAGTGCTAAACATAAATGCAAGACCTAGACGACTTGTATTCCCGCCTAGCACTCCTATACCTGCACAAAACAGCTGAAAACAACCGGGTTCAGTCTAAAAGAGACTGGTGGGTATAAAAACGGGGCATAAGATATATAATATCGCGTAATTTAAACACATACATGCAAGCCCTAATCCCGTGTGAAGTTTGAAAGGAATTTACCAAATGGTTAAAACAATAGAAAACATCAACGGGATTACGACGTTCATATTCATTCATAATTAATCATAAGGGTTTAAGCTCGGCGAGTGAGCGTGCACAATCTCCAACCTTCTCCTCGTGTAATCATATCATAATTAGTGGTTATCACACATATCTTTCGTGCACATACAAAAATGATCATAATCATACATATACACCTTCTTCCTCCGGGTGGTGGACAAGTTAGCTAGACCTGACCACCGATAAATTCCTAGGCCAATGGGGGTACATGAATCCCCCAAGGGCACTCAGCTCCCATTCCTCGCTAAACCTCCTAGCGAGGGCCGGTATCACCGTAGTTTGGTTGGGACTAGTATATGGGATCCCCGTCAGCCCTTGCTTCCTCGGTTAGCCACATATACTAAGTCCCGGGGCCCGTTCAATAATAAGTAATAAATGTGTCTCGCCAAAACATAAGGTAGGGTTTCATAATTAAAAAGGGGTCATACATTTGAAATCATTTACCCAAAATGACTCGATTGATATAAATATATTATTTTGGCTTAAAACTTTGCACATAAGGGATTTATAGGGTTGTTTTAACTAATAGAAGAAAAACCCACCTTTACCACAGCAAAATAAAGGCACAAGCGCGTCTCAATGCTCGCCCTCGTCTCCGACTAAACCCGAATCTGTGCAAAAGAAAAGGTATAAGACTCAATGACCACATATGACGCTCGGCAATGAAGTGAATATGACATGAATGCATAAATGATCATGTTATATTATAAAAATGTTCATGTGCACGATTAAAGAATTTAAATCATATAATCAAATCATTCGTTCATATATTTCATTCAATTTCATAATTTCATAAATTCATAACATTCATATAATTTTTCATAAATTCATAAATTCATAATTCATAATTCATATCAATTAATCTAACATTCAATTAATAAGCATAACACATATAATATTCATATTCACATCTAGAATAAAATAAATAAAACGTTCAATCAATAATCAGTAAATTAAATACGCGAAATAGAAATCAATTAATTTCAATAATTAAATTAAATCAAATAATAATTAAAATATATAATAAATATATATATATATAATATAATATATATGTATAATATACTAAATATATAATAACATATAACATATAATATATATATATATATATATACACGTACACACTCACACACCCCATACATGCAATATATATGTATATATACTATACACTACACCTCCATGCATACATATATATATAAGGTAATTATACATGCACACACAAAAGCCATGCATGCAACCTCACTCACACCCAGCCATATATATATATATAGCCACACACACATGCAGCAGACATGCAACAGAAACGGCAGCAACACCCAGCAGAAGAATCGCAGCAAAAGAATTCAAACAAAATGGGGTGACACCCCCGTGTCACCTCCAAAGCCTGGACCGAGACACCCCCGTGTCTCGGTACAGAAAAATCAGGCCGCGAAGCACCCCCGTTCCTCGCTGGAACGGGCAGAAATGGAACGCCCGTGTCACGCACCAGCAACTCCAGTTACAGACAACCAAATGCGCAGAAAACAGAGCAGGGAAAAGGCAAGCAACAAATGTAACATTACAAGGCACAAATTGCTGCAAGAACTCAACAAGATTACATGCTACAAGGCCACAAATTGGATAGCGAAACATGAAGGAAACTCAGCAGTTTTGACAGCAAAAGTAGTCCAGAAAAACAGAGCAAAACTTCGAAGAAAACAGAGCAAGCGTGAGCTCAATCAATCCGATTCAGTTCAAGTCCAAAAAGCCACCAAATACGTAGCAAAACACCATATAATCAACAAGTAAATCAGTTCCAAAAGTGATTAAGCAAGGCATGGAAGCACACGTGACCTTATGTGAAATTTTTCTGAAAATTACATAAATGATATCTCATATATAACGCAACAACCACGAAAGCAATGATCATAAATGATATTAGGAAATCAAAACAATTAATCTCAGGCTTGGAATCACTCAAAACCATAGAGAATCAAAGGAGATCAAGATATTGCCCAAAATCCTAAATTTTCGGTAAACAGTCCAGAAATGGAGAAACCAAGCTCAAAAATCATGAATGGTATGATGAAAATGATCAGAATTAATCATATATTACAACCCTAAGCTTACCTTGTTGATTGGTTGAAGTTTGGAGAAGATTTGAGCTCCAAAATCTCCAAGGGATGAAGGGTTTCGGGACTGGAGAGAAAACAGTAGCTTTGGCTGATGTTTGGGGCTTGTGTGATGATAATCTCAGTCAAGGCTTGAAATATCTAGATAGATGGTTGAGTTAGGGTTAAAAGGAATTAAACCATGGTTAATTTGGTTGTGGTTTGGCCAAGTTATGGATGAATTAGTGTAACAAGGTCAAGTTGGTCTCCGTTTCGTTTTTCGGTTGGATTTCGGAGTTTCAAATGAATTGGGAAAATTATAAGGCTAAGTTTACTAAACTCGAATTTTCGTTACGAGTTCAGCGGAGTTGACGGAACTCGAATCCGAGTTCCCGAGCTCAAGATATTAAATTCGGAACCAAGGGTACGCTAAGTGCTCGTTAGCTCCCGTTTTGGTTCCTCAATTAAAGTTTAATTCGTTAACATAACAAATGAATTCAAAAACATAATTTGAGCATAAAATCATGTTCATAACACATATATGTACGACATATTACAAAATCGTGACAATTTGATATCATTTCATAAGAGAACGAAGCATAAAATAAACGAACAAACTCATACATGCAATTCAACATAATTCCATGCACAATTATGATTTGCATGCATGCATATTTAATATTCTCCATGCATAATTGGAATAAAATTCATGCAAATTAATTCCCATGCAAAAATATGATTTTCATGCATAAATAAAATTTTCATGCATAAATATATTAATTTGCATGCATAAATAAAAATCTTCATGCATAATTATATATATATATATATATATATAGTACGTATAAATATATATATATATATAAATAATCAATTAATTAATTAAAACATGATTAATTAATATAACATATAATTAGTATAATCATTAAATTAATAATACTATAATTAAACATATATATATAAAATACGAAACATACATATATAAAATTAATAATATTAAAATAATATAATATAATATAATATAATAAAATAATAACAATTATAATAAAATTAAATATAAAACACGTAAAACAATTAATTCGCGCAATTAGGTAAACACATACGCCCTACCTTTACGTCCGAGAAATCGGGCCGTTACATGTTTGGCGAGTACATGACTGCACGTGGGCCCGAGGATAGTTCTTGAGCCAACCGGGAAAGCAAGGGCTGACGGGTAACTCTTGAGCTATTCTCATCTCATTGGGATCACCCCTGAAGCCACTAAGAGATTAGTGGTGGAAGGAGTTCCGTGTTTAGGGAGTCATGTTCCCTATGCACACCATGTCGTGGATAGTTGGGCCTTGCAAACCCCCTATCACCCGGAGGAAGAAGGAGACTGGGGATGGATCCGGTATGTCGGGGTTATCCTCGGGTTATTGCATGTTTCAAGCATGAATATGTTTATTTGAACACTAAAGGAAATGTATGATCACTTATTGAATAAATCATGCAAGCACGTATTGTCACGTTTGGTGTAAAGGTTGGAGAATCGCCCTTACTCGCCGGGGCTACATGTTCATGAAATGATCAAGTTAACGTATTAAAGTGATTAGTTGTAATCTCGGGTAAAGAACGAGTTTTCTTGAACTATATATTTATTTTATTTCCAAGTCTTCACCCGAGGCTACAACTTGCATGTGACGTGTGTTATATATAATTATTGCCCCTCACTCAGTCTTCGGTAGACTGATACTTCACTTTTCAGGTACTTTTGAGCGTGGTCATGCTAGGCGGGAGTCCGGTCAGGTCTTGCATTTTCACGGGTCTAGCATCACACCTTTCATGTATAGCCTTTTGATATAGCATGTATAGAACTTTTGGGAAAGGCATGTCATGATAATTGTTAGCATATTTTGAGTACTCGAGCATGTATATAGTATAAAGAGATGATAATGTATTGATAGTTAAGTTTGGTACCTATATGTATCTATATCGGTAAATATGGTACCTATATGTATGATTGACGTATTGCTTCCGCGTTTAAATTCATGTTTTGATTGATTTATGTTGGGGAGTGTCCCGCCTAGCGCGTTTCTTTTGATTGTTACCCGTTCGCTATAGTTTTGATTTATGTACGGATTGTCTATTTCGTATGTGGATCGAGGCTATAGTGCGGGGGATGTAGTGCCCTGGGGTTAGGGTGCTACACGTACCTCGGGTCTTGGGAGTTCGAACGCCCTTTTCTTACCAGTCAAGCGATCGTCTGCTTCTCCCGAGGATCTGTCTTTATTACTGCTCGAGGAGGATCCTCCGACGGCCCCTAGAGGACCATCATTTATGCCCTAGGTGGTGCTCGACCCTTTTTTCTTGTTCTTCTTCCTGTTCATTTTGGCCCTCTTGCACTCGGGGCCGTCCTCATCTAATTTGGAGAAGTCCATAGATTTCTTAGTGGACCCTGCTTGGATTATTTGCTTGGGTTTGTGGCTGCGAAGAGATAAGATATAGCATTCCCAAGCTTCCTTGACATTGCAAAGAACTTCGCCAGTGCCCTCGGGAGTGGAGAATTAGACCTTCTGATGATAAGTGGAAATCACCGCTTTGAAGTCTACGAGGGTCGGCCATCCGATGATGATGTTGTAGGGTAGATCTATCTCAGCAACGGTATACAAGACGCTCAAAGTCTTTCGTTGTGGGGTACGACCAAAAGAGATGGCCAAGCGAATTTGTCCGCGAGGGACAATCTCGAAAACCCCAAAGCCAACGAGGGCTGTTCTGAGGGGTTCGAAGGGAATGTTTGTTATATTCATCTTTTGAAGCGTTGAGTACGGGAGAACATTCACAGAGCTTCCACTATCAATTAAGACCCTCTTTACAACATGATTGTGAACATCTAAGCTAACTACCATGGGGCAGTCAGAGGTTTCAACGACCCCATGGGGTGTTACAATGTGCTCTAGGTCTTTTTCAGTGAGTCCTACAATCTCATTTTCTTTCGAGCGTGAGGATTCTTCCAAGGAATACACCTGGTTGGGCCTTGAGGATCTCTGATCGTAACTACGGACGTGGCGACCGTGAGAGGCGTTAGAGTCACCCCCTGAGCGTCCACCAGCGATCATGTTGATACGGCAAAGGACTAGTTTTCCATTTCGGCGGCCTTTTGCTTACCGCGGTCGCTTGTCTCTGGGTGATGGGGACGAGGGCTTCTCGAGCAGGAACGGCTTTTTTATCTAGCCCTAGCGCACTTGGCGCAGTGTTCGTCATATCTCTCCAGCATCTTCAAAAACTCCTTGAGGTGCCCCCCGACGATGAGCCTCTGGATCTTGCTCTCCAGCTGATGGCACTCGTTGGTACCATGCCCCTTTTGCTTGTGGAAAGCACTGTATTTGCCTGAGCACTTCTGACCCTCGGTTTCCCTCATTTCTGGCGGCCTCTTGAACAGTTTTTTATCCGCCATGGAATAGACCTCGACAATAGGTCTGTTGATGGGGATACGCTCGAACCGACGAGGGGGGGAGAGTTTCTCCAGATGGGAGCTGGGCTGTGGCGGTGGTTCCTATTGGACTCTCCCCTGTCTTCCGGGCCCTTATTAGTTCGAGGGGCATTGGTGAGTTTCTGTTCCCTCGCGATGTACATGTCCTCGAGGGTGAAGAAAGAATTAGCTATGTCCCTTATTTCCATCAGGGAGCGCGGTTTCTTTTTTGCCACTTCCTCAACAAATTCCTTGCTGACGTAGTTCTTCATGTTGATAGCCCCAAATAACACATGTCTTAGGAAATCCATCGAGGACCTTTCCACCAATAGGATTTCTTTGTTGAACCTGCCCATAAAGGACCTGAGGGTCTCGTTTGGTCCTTGTACCAGGCTGTAGAGAGCCTTGGCAGCGGGCGCCGGTGCCTTCAGAGAGTTGAAGTGGTTTAGGAAGGCATCAGTCAAATCCTCGTACCCTCGGATGGAGCAAGGGGGCAGCTTCTTGTACCACTCTTGTGCTATTCCCATGAGGGAAGTGACAAAGATCTTCATCCAGTAATGACTGGAATGCTCATACAAGTGCATTAGATGCACAAAGTGATCCAAATGCTCAGTCGGATCAGTGGTCCCGTCTTAGCAGTTGACGGATGTGGGGATTTTGCCATCCCCGCACAGGCCATCAAAACCTCGTCAATGAGGGGTGAACCGCCTGTCAAAGGCCTATGGTTCCCGCCCTCGAGGTCACGTTCTTCGTAGTCTTCCTCCCTCCAACAGTGAGGGGCTTGGTTTCGTGGTTGGCGAGCGTCTCTGGCCATGGCTCTCTCACCCCCCACCGGAGGGGGGGGGGGGGGGGGGGGGAAGGGCCGGGCTTGAGACCCCGCTCGAGAGAGCTGCTCAACCATTTGTTGCAGACCATCTAACTGGTCTTACACAGCGTTCAGGCGAGGGTCGCCACTCTCTCTCTTGCTTGTTCTCCTGGAGGCCCTGGATTGGACCTCCTCTTCCGCATCCGCCCTCGGTTGGGGGGCTCTTCCCTTCTCCATTGGGGGCTGCTCTTGCTCGCCCCTCGGTGGGGCTTCTTTACCCTGTGCCGGTGGCGATGGTGGTGGTTGAGCCCTCAACACATTTTGGGCAGCGGTTAAGGGATGAACTTGAAGTCCTCCCATAGGGGAAGCCATCTGGGCGCCCACTCCCGAGGGAAAGTAGGCGGATGTAAAGTGCTTCCAGGCATTTTAGACGGCTTGCACCTCACATCGAGCGTAGAGCGCCTAGAGTTGTTACGATGTCAGCTGGGGCATCTCCACTCCTTGGATTTCTCTAGGAATGGAAACGGGAAGTTGCAATGTGCCCATTTGGTAGGGCTGCACCAAGGGCACCATGCCTGGCATCATGCCAGGCATAACGCTGGGTTGTATGTATGTATACCCGGGTGGGGGCATCGCCATGGAGTATGCAGCGGGGTTGGCGACGATGGCGGCGGGCATGAGCGCCGCAGGCGGGGTAGCAGAGGCTCCAGCTTCAGTCCCAATGACGAGGAGTGATCCCAACAAGACTTCCTTACCTCCGTTTCCAGCATTGGTAGCCGGAAGAGCATTCTCATCCACTAGGGAGTTACCGGCTTGCACGGCGGCATTCTCAGCGACGCTAGGACCGTCCCTTGGATTTTCCTCGTTCACCGGAGAAAGAGTACCCCTATTGTCAAGAGCTCCTGATCTTGTTACTGTTACCATGGTTGAAGGCGATTGGTGTTACTTCTCAACTAGCTTAGGAAGAAAAAGATGAAGCAGATGATGGTTTCCCACAGACGGCGCCAAAAATGATGGTGCAGGAAAGAGAATCCTAATAAATCACCAACACTTTAGAATTTGTTTGTGGAAGGGAAGACCATCACAGGCGTGAGAGCCTCAGGAACTGGGTTTCCAGGAAAGCGTGGGTTCTTCCAGCTAGGATGACACCAGAAAATGCAGTGATGATGCAGTGAAGGTGATGAAGTGTATGGAGCTTGGGAAGAAGATGAAGATGTGAAGAAAATGCCCAGTTCTTGTGTATGCAGGGTTTGTATGGAAGAAGACTTGGAGAATGTGTGGGTGTATTCTCCTATTTATATGTTAGGGGCAGGGGTGATTTGGTAAAAGTGACTGTGTGGTCCCAAACCCGCGTTGCCCTAGACGCGTGGCATCCTGTGATGGCATGAAAGTGACATCCCTGAATTATTCCCATGTACGGGTGTTAGTGGATGTCAGGGATTGGTGTGCGCACTTCCTGGGTGTTTCAGTGGCAGTTGCACAGCAGCAGTAAGAGCGTTGGGAAGCTTGGAGATCGTTACACGAGCGTAAGAACCTTAGAGTGTGTCCCAAGGATGACCCTGTCCGAGCGTCGGGACGTTCGAAAGAAAAGATCGTCCAGAGGATCCGGCCCGAGCGTTGGGACGCTCAGGATGAGGCCTACGTTTTGAGGGCCACTTGAGCGCCGCGAGGGACACGAGCGTCAGGATGGTCTCGAGCGTGAAACAAGCACGGGCGTCCTGTGCCTGCGACGCTAATCTTGAGTTGCGGTTGTTCCCGTGAGGCGATACTTCGAGCATTAGGTGGGGCTTGGAAGAGGACCCGCGCTCGAGGGATGCACTTTGGGGACTTGGGCGCGAGGCTGTGGCGGATGGGCCGGGTCCATTACCGTGAGCCCCTATTCTCGAGCGTCTAAGCCCACGGGCTCCGAATTGATCTGAGCCGTCTAGATTTCGATACGTGTGAGGGGGGATCCGAGCGTGATTAGGGCCCATCATAATCCACTTAATTTATTTTTCTCCTCGATTTACGAATATAATTTGTATTTTAAAGATATTGACAAAAATTTTAGTTGTCCAATAATATATCCCTTTTTAATGGTTATTATTACCTTTAAATTTTTATATTGTCTCGCTAAAAACATTATAAAGAAATGATCCTGCATTGTTTATTTGTTTTCATTATAATGGATTGTTTTAATTTTGTATTTTACTCTACTTCTTTATTTTTAAAAAACACAATAAAGTAATACCTTACATTAAAATTATAAAATCATCAGAAATGAAAAGGTGATCTTTGTGAATAAATCGTAACACTGTCATTTAAGTTGAAATGAAATGAGAAAAAAATATATACTTTTAAATTAAAAATACTGCGAGGTTGCAGAATTATACAAACATTTCGTGGAGGAAATTATTGTTTTCGTCCTATAAACTAATTACTTTTAAATTTTTGTTTCAATCATTAGGGATTTCCTAATTTCAATCCCAAATTGTTTCAATTTTCGCAAATATAGTAATTTCCGTTAATTATTAACAGTGCATGCACGTGAAAGTCATGTGCACGTTAGTTTAACATTTCCCCCAAATTCACTTCAGTGTCATGACCCGATTATTTCCCCCAAATTCACTTCATTGAAAAATCAAATGTTTCTGCTCCTTGCCTTAAATTCCTCTTTCAATCTCTCTCTAAGAGCAATTTGTTAAATTAAATTGTATAAACGAATATCAGGTACTTAACCAACGGAATATCAAATCAGAATTTCACAAATTGCTCTCTAGAACGAACTTGATCGAATATTTATTATCTAAATATCATGAAAAGACAACTTATGAAGAAATGACTGACGAGATAAACTACAAACAAATGCAGGACACTGTTTCATCAATTCAACGAACACTAGGCAGTAGGCACTAGCAAGTAGCAAGTATTGTTGCAACTACTGTGTATAATGTATATATGTAGATATTATAAAGAAGTTTGTGAACATGTCATGCGCAATATATCTTGAAAAATATCGACACTATATAGTAAATAATTTCATTTGTGGGATCAAAGAATATTCTACAAATTGAATTTTTCATTATTACAAATAATGATTCAAATAGTATATAATATATTGAGAATGAGAAATAAAATCTTTAGCCCTCTTGAACTTAGTGAAATCGTACAAATATTGCTGAAATTATCATAAGGAACTGACACAAAAAATCATAAAAGTGAACATACCACAACCACTTCCTCCGAATTATGGGGCTCCAATATAACTTTTCTTTTTGCCTTGTTATGTTTTTATATAGTGATGGGTTGGAATCAGATTATACTGTTAAAAGTATAAAATTCCGAATATCAATAATTAACTATGTATCCATAGTATTGATTACAAAATTTCTAGTTAGATTAACGTAATTTTTTTTAAGAGGATCAATGTTGATTCACCAACTATTTCTAATAAAATTTGAACCCGTGATTTATACATTCATAGGTTCATATACTAGATTAACATAATGTTAAATCGAGAGATTTCCGACGTAACATTGTTAGTAAAAGAAAATAGCAAGTTTTTGCACCAAACAAGAATAGGAAATTGCACTTTCCCCACGTTACCAACCCCACTTACTGAAAATAATAAGCAAAATATCATCCTCTTCAACATGTTAAACATGCTTAACTTTTTCGTTATTGCGTATATATACATCTATAAATTAAAAGAGCTAATCTCTATAATGCACGGATATGATACGGCGACACGGACAAAATACGATATGGATATGGCGATACAAATTTTTTTTTAAATTTTCCATATTAGGAGAGTCGGATACGAGCGTTCGATACGATACGACACAACAAGATGATATTTTCAAAAGTGTCCATACATTATAGGATAATATTGTATGAATATTAAATTTATACTCTTTTTATTCATGTTTTATATAAAATTCTGACTCAGCTTTATACAGACTCAGACGGATCACTATTAGTGACTATAATCACCGGCCTGCATTTTTTATGGATGTCATTAGTAGAAACACTTAAAAGAACACTTCAGATTTTCAACAATAGGGATCAAAATCTTTGCTCCATGCTAGCTTTTCACAACTTTATATATATATATATATATATATATATATATATATAAACCCTAAAACTCTTTGGGCCTTTGTTTATGCATGTGATCAGCAGTTTCGGTAAAAAGTAGCCAGCCAAGCCATGATAGCGGAGACCACAAAATTGTCAACAATTAGCTACCATCACTTCTATTGTACTATTATGTTTAAAAATATTATTTTATTATATCGAATTACGTTAAATACTTATATCGAGTATTGTGTCGAACACTTTTAATTTAGAAGATTCAGAAGAAGAAAAAAATAGTATTGTCGTATTTATGTATCATGTCCGTATCGATATATCCGTATCCATATATTACGGAATTTGACTTCATTCTATGAACTCAAAAGTTTGGTGAAAACAATCAACAGGAAATACTGAGTCAATATTACTATGATTGCTACCTAGATGGTATATTCTTGGAATAAACTTGTCCACTATAACCCCTAAAAATCAAAAGAAAAAATCTGGAAAAAAGGGGCTCCAATCTTTCTATTTGGTTATGGAATTACCTAAGGTTAGCAAATAATGTGCCTAGAAAACAATATGATTTTGTATTTTGTAGCTAAATCCACTATCTTTTTCCACTTAAAAGGAATTGTTTAAGCAAATGTCGTCAATTCAAATGTCATCCATAGTTTTGAGCCCTTTTTTGAGTGGTCAATTTTGGTTTAAACAAAAATTAATATGTTATATTAATACAGATATGAGTTTGAAAAGAAGTTGAATAGATTCCAAGGTCATCGTCAAAGGGATTTGTTACATTGATGTGATGTAGCAATATTTCCGAACCATGAACAAAAAGATTGAAATCCAGTTGATAAGAGACCGATGTATTTTCAAAAGATTTGAATTAAAAGGGTTCCATTTTCTGTGATCCGAATTGGGGAAACTTTTTAGTTTGAATCTAATTCGTATCAAATATCAATGTTGCGCGAGTTATATATTTATTGTTAATTTTGCATACTTCGTCTTATGTTTAATTAAATTTGATTAAATCGGGTTTGAATTAAAATTTTCTCAATCATTTGTTCGAGAATGTTAGAGGAGATCGGAGGCTGACAGAAAAATGGTCAATTGAGGCACGTAAAATGCATCATAAATGGCTAATATTTGGGCTACGTTGATTTTTTGGAGCTAGCTACGATGGCATGCGTTGAGATGTCCTAGTCCATTTTTGGTGACATTTTTTACCGTTTCACATAAAAATTTTGGTACATAAAAGTTACAGATTTAAAGCTTTGGGGGAAAAAACTTGTTTCCTTTTAGTTTTAGATTAGAACAAACTATGTTTAGATTCTCTATAGTCAAATGTGTTTGTACATTTGATGGGTCTGAATATGGGGTACAGAATCCAATCACTTTAGAATTTATTTAAAGATGGGGAAACCGATGAAGATCGCCGGAGAAGAGGGTAGGTTCAACCTGCTAGGACAAACACCAAAAGAAACATAAGTCAGACAGTCAAGCTGGGAGAACTGGGGGTGATTCCCAGTTTGGCTCTCCGACGATCAAGTCAGATGATGATCTAAAAGAGTGAATATGTGAAAAATGAAGTTGTTGTAATGGAGATTACTTACCGGGATGGAGATGAAGACTCCTATTTATAGTTGTGGGTCAGGGACCCTTTGGTAATTTACCCCTTTGTGGTCCTGCCCTAATGTCGCCCTTACACGTGGTGCAATGAGGAGGAATCTAGGAGGAATCTCCTGCAAAAGCTGGTACAAAAGGTGGTGCGGGCAACAGTGGCAGGTGCGCGGACATGTACGGGGTGTCAGAGAGCCGTTTTAGGGGGTTGGTAATGAGGGCTTGAGAGCACGCTCGTGTCAACCAAGGGCCTTGTAGGCCAGAAGATACGCTAAAGGATGAAGGCCAAGGCTCATGCAATAAGGGGGAGTGGAAGCTTCCCTGAGGGGGGTAGCGCTCGAAGAGAGCTTCCTTGATAGTTTTGGAGCTTAACCTAGTATGGCTGAGTGCGCTCGTTAGAGAGTGGCAACGCTGATCGCGTGTGTGCGCAGCATAGATGGCACGTGCCCCTGTGAGACTTTGACGCTCGGGGGGTTTGGGCGCTCGTGAATGACTGCCTTAACCACAGGAGGACATGTGTTACTATCTTGAGGTGCCACGGGTCCAAACGTGGGACGAGCGTGTTTTAGCCCTATCATTTTGCCCCCCCAATTCTGTAGTCCTTGGTGATAAGGGCTGCAGAATTTTACCAATGTACTCTATCGAGCGCTGCACTTGTATAAGGCATGGCGTGTTGGGCAATTATCTTTTTGATTGCGCCATAAATGCGGTCTTTTCTTCTGACCGCTTGAAACGTCTATGCATTAAATGTGGTCCTTTCTTCTGACCGCTTGAAACGTCTATGCATTAAATGCTGATGCGCGTGGGGCGCGTGATTCTTGGGAAGTACGTGACGGTTCAATAAAGTGAACGGTTTCCTAGGCTGGAAATGATTGCAATTTCAAATTACTTGCCAAAAACGTACCAACTCTCATCCCTATAAATAAGGGATTCTGCATCCATACCCACTTTTACACAAACAAATCTTCAGAGCATACATTTGCGAAAAACTCTTTGCAAAACCACTTTCAGAGCACTCACAACCTTCTTCCAAGTTTTTCCAGAAAACTCAAGGTAACTTTCTGATGAAATCTTTTAACTTTGCTAACCTTAGAACAGATTAGGATTTAGTTTTCAGTACATCCCCCTTATTTTCCGGAATCGCTGAATTCTGCCTCTCCTTCCGATTCTTAAAAGAAAACCCTTCCACTTCTCGAAAATCCTTCTCAAACCATGTCTGGAGATCATGTAGAAGAATTTACCTAGGAGGTTGATGGGGCGGCAAGTCAAAATTCATATCCAAGGGATGAAGATTTGCATGTCGCCATGTCGGCCATGGAGGAAAGGAACCCAGGAGGGGTTGAACATATATTTGAAAAGATGTACATGGTGATGGAAGCGGAGAGGCAAGGGGTGACTCTCCTGATAACAGAAAGTGGACCCATCCTCACCGCCATGCCGTAACTGTGGCCGTCGCGGCCCTGGCCCCTGAATTTAAGGGATAAGCGGGGCCTCCCGAAAGAGCCCATGCCAAGGGCAAAAGGAAGAAATCACAGAGGCCCAAAAAAGGTAAGAAGGCCAAAGGGTCAAACGAGGGTGAGGGCTCAGGCATGCAAGCGACCGAGCGTACCCCTGACGAGACTCCCAGCACAATTACTTTGGGGGAGATTAAGACTATGCTGACACCAATATATTGGGACGAGCGCTTCACCTGGCAGATCCCTGCTGATCAGGAGCGTGCCAACCACCCACCCCCCAGAGAGATGGCGGTTTACAAAGATGCAATCAGCTCTGGGGGATTGAGGTTTCCTATCCCGGTCCCGGTGGCCAATATTTTGAATAACTTGAACCTATGTCCCTCGCAGATCGTGCCCAACGGACTCGCCTTATAACCTGCTTCGTGATCCTCATGGAGTGTACCGGATACGAGCCCTCAATGGCAAATTTCAACTCCCTGCTGCGAGTTCTTAGTTCCCCACGCACGTCGCCCGAGGCGGGTTTCTTCTATTATGTCCAAGCAAAGGCTCATCTGAAACTGATCAACTCTCCATCTTCCACGTATGGCCCCGATTGGAAGGAGAAGTTCATTTTCGTCAAAGCCCCAGCGGGTGATGATTTCGGGGTATCACGAGAGTGGATTTCGCACGGGAAAGGCTCCCTTGTGAAGAATCGCCTGGACCCCACTTTCCCTGAGAACTGGGGTAAAGAACTAGCTGGGGCGTTGAGGGACGAGGGCTGGCTGATACAAGCCAAAGATTTGATAGATGACGCGGAACTCATGTTCCTTTGCGGACTTACCAACGACCCCCATTATCTCAGCAACCCTCCCGCTCGGGATTTGGAGAGAGACGGTTAGATTTTAGGGCACTAACTTGTAGATAGGGATGCTAACTGTTTACTTGCATTTGTAATTTGTATTTTGTGAAGTGTGTTCAAGGGTTTCTAGCCCTCGTTGCTTTTTCCTGCCCCAGGAGTAAACATCGTCATGGCTAGAGGAATCCGACAAGCGGCCCGATTTGCCAATGCTTACAGGCGTCAAGCCAACCAAGGAAATCAACAGAACCCACCACCCCGAGGCGCAGGTCGCGCAACGAGCGTGGTGGTCATCAAGCCACAAGTTCGAGAGTCAGACAAGGTAGAGGGAGGAATCAAACACCCAACCCGGATACAAGGGTGATTCCGAGGGCCCCGGTCGCTCCTCAAGCGAGTGGAGCTATTATTCCCGCTCCACCTCCGCCGCCAAGGCCTCAGACGAGCGGCAATGTCAGATATACCCAAGGAGCAAGCGCCTCAGCCTCTAGAAAGAGGAAAAGGATGTCGGATTCCCTCACCATAACCGGCAAAGGCAAACAGGTGGTTGAGGGCCCCAAGGGTGATGGAGACACTTCCTCTTCAGAGGAAGAACACTTGTGGGACTTTGATCGACGAGAGGATAGGGGCTACAAGGGTTCCGTGGATGGAGGCACCGTATTATTGAGGCCCGGAACAATCGCGCAAACCATTAGCGAGGGCTTATACGAGAGGGTCTAATTCACAGCAGACCATAGGGCCTTGTACTCCAAATTCGTGGAGAAGGTGACCAGCGACATGGTACACGCCATAATTTCTGTAAGTCCCCTTCCTCCTTGTAATAATTTTTTCCTTTTGAAGATGTTATTCTTCAAGATTTTTACTAACACTCCTACCCTTTCGAGCCCGTGCAGCAAGTGCTTCCGAGGGCTAAAAACATCCAAATGCACGCCTCTGTTTACGCTGACAGAAAAGTCAAATACAAGAAGAAGGCGCGCTCGAACGATCCTGCCCAGATTCAGGAGAAATTGGATGTGGAGAAGGTCAAGTTCCTCTCCCTTCAGACAGAGCATAACAAGTTGGAGGAAGAGATGAAGAAATTGCAGGATGACTTTATAAACGCCGAGACCGCTCGGAGGAGTTGGTGCACACAATACAATAACCTCCACGAGAGCCATCAAAAGCTTACGGACGACCGTAACGCATGGAGAACGAGGGCCACGGAGACGGAGAAGAAGTACGCGGATACCATGAACCAACTTCCTCAACGCATTGAGCAGTCCGTCAAGGAGGCGCTCATCAAGTTCTGCCATTCAAAGGCGTTCAACTTTGCGGCCTTTTTGCACTGTCTAGATGAGGCTCAAAAAGCCTTCAACTTGGCAATTGAGAAAGGTATCCACAAGGGCCTAACGGATCCATCTGTTCGTGAGGCGCAGGACATGGGGCTCATGTTTAACGAGCGCTGCGTTTAGGAGGATGATGACCGCGACGATCCTGAGTCCAACATCTCTGAGCCAGAGTATAACTTCCTCGTCACGCTCATCCAGGATGAATACATGGCTGCTCATCCTCAGGTGGAAGCCCCTCAAGCAGAGCAGAATAATGGTGTGGATGCTGCCACTATCTCCTCCGGGGCCCTCCCTGCAAATGAGCCTTCCACGCCCGTTGTCAATGCTCCTGCTGCTGCCAGTGAAGCTGATGAGCCCAATGCCCTCCAAGCGCCAGAAAATAATGAGCCTGCGCCTCCTCCAGCCGCCCAGAATCAAGAAGAACAAGCCCCTCCAGTACAAGAGCCGGGGGGCCCAGTGTATGGTCCCGTGGCCCAAAATGTCTTAGTGGTTCTGGATGAAGACGTTGCCCCTGCAGCCTGAAGTTTCCCTCTGTATGCTTATGTAGAAATTTCCTTCTCTTTTTTGTTTAGTACTTAACTTTTTTAGGAATTCTAAGGGCCCACGTGCCCTTATTTTGTAACTTAATGATAGTTCAATGAATGAAGATTTTCTCTTCCGCAATGATGTCTCCTTTTATTTCCTTGTGCTATTTGATTGTGATACTTTACCTTACACTTGTTGTTAACAAAATCTTTTGATGCTATGATTCTGGGTAACATGCTTGGTAAGATATGCACTGTGTTAGCTAAGTCTTGAGTAACTATGAGGGTCTGGTTGGGATG
This sequence comes from Lantana camara, assembly GCA_037501455.1. Taxonomy (NCBI): domain Eukaryota; kingdom Viridiplantae; phylum Streptophyta; class Magnoliopsida; order Lamiales; family Verbenaceae; genus Lantana; species Lantana camara. The sequence continues at coordinate 32,703,772 of CM074859.1, read as the reverse complement.
CTGCCCTTGTTCAAGACTTTGTGAAAATTTTGCTTAACAACTTGGAAAATTTTACTAATTCTTGAGTAACCACGAGGGTCTTACTGGGAGGCTGCCCTAGTTCAAGACTTTTGAAAATTTTATTTAAAAACTTGGAAAATTTTACTAAGTCTTGAGTAATCACAAGGGTCTTACTTTGAGGCTGCCCTCGTTCAAGATTTGTGAAAATTTTGCTTAACAACTTGGAAATTTTACTAAGTCTTGAGTAATCACGAGGGTCTTACTTTGAGGCTGCCCTCGTTCAAGACTTGTGAAAATTTTGCTTAACAAATTGGAAAATTTTACTAAGTCTTGAGTAATCGCGAGGGTCTTACTGGGAGGCTGCCCTCGTTCAAGACTTGTGAAAATTTTATTTAAAAACTTGGAAAATTTTACTAAGTCTTGAGCAATCACGAGGGTCTTACTTTGAGGCTGCCCTCGTTCAAGACTTGTGAAAATTTTGCTTAACAACTTGAAAAATTTTACTAAGTCTTGAGTAATCACGAGGATCTTACTGGAAGGCTGCCCTCGTTCAAGACTTGTGAAATTTTTATTTAAAAACTTGGAAAAGTTTACTAAGTCTTGAGTAATCACATGGATCTTACTTTGAGGCCGCCCTCGTTCAAGACTTGTGAAAATTTTGCATAACAACTTGGAAAATTTTACTAAGTCTTGAGTAATCACGAGGATCTTACTGGGAGGCTGCCCTCGTTCAAGACTTGTGAAAATTTTATTTAAAAACTTGGAAAATTTTTCTAAGTCTTGAGTAATCACGAGGGTCTTAGGCTGCCCTCGTTCAAGACTTGTGAGAGTTTAGCTTTGTTTCTTGCCAAATACAATTGTTTAGCGAGTCCTGTTTTCGAGCGCTAGGTGCCCATAGTATAGGCTACCCAGGCCTACTAGGACGCTCGTGCGTACGGAGTGGACTTTGGGTTCAAGATCCCAAAAGAGGATTCTCAGTAGCCTGCATACTCAGATGAAATGAATGAGAAGAGCAATTTTCATTATAAATTTCCTGAAAAATAACACATGTTCCACGCTTTACAAAATAAACTCAAACATAGAACCGCCTTAGGTTGCATGCGTTCCAAGGGCGTGGGAGACGCTCGCCCTGCAACGATTCGAGCGTGTATGTGTTGTTTGCCTGTATTTGTATAACTTTGAACGGACCTTCCCAGTTGGGATCTAGCTTGCCCACATGCCTTGAGACTTCCACTTTTTTTAGGACCAAGTCCCCTAAAAGTTCTTTCCATTACCCTTTTGTTATACTGCCGAGCCACAGAGCCTTTGTATTGGTGGATGAGTGCCCATGCCTTATCCCTCTTTCCAACTACGAGATCTAATTCCAGCACTCTACTCTCCTCGTTGGCTTTATGTTCAAAGTATGCTACTCGGGCGAATTCTTGTGCAATCTCCGCAGGTATCATTGCTTCTGACCCATATACGAGCGCGAAAGGTGTCTCACCGGTAGCCGCTCGTGGTGTAGTGGGATAAGCTCATAGTGCCCCTTGCAATTCCTCCGTCCATTCACTCTTTTTGCTTTCTAGCATGGTTTTCAGATGCTGCAAAATGACCCTATTGGTGACTTCCGCTTGTCCATTGGCTTGGGGGTGACCCACGGAGGAAAAACGTTGCTCAATACCTAACTCTGAACACCATTCTCGGGTGTCAACTGCTATGAACTGGGACCCATTGTCTGAAATGAGCACCCTTGGTATGCCATATCTGCAGATAATGTTTTTCCAAATGAAGTCCCTCACGACTCTGAAAGTAATCTTTGCTACGGCTTCAGCCTCGGCCCATTTGGTAAAATAATCGACAGCTAAGATGACAAACTTCTTCTGTCCGACCGCAATAGGCAAGGGACCCACAATGTCGATCCCCCATTCGTCAAAGGGCCACGAGACATCTATAGGGACCAATTGAGCGGCTGGCAGTTGAGGGAGGTTAGAGTGAAATTGACACTTAGTGCATTTCCTGGAAAACTCTATGGCGTCTTGGAGAAAGAACCGTGGGCCAATAAAACCCATTCCTCAGGACCTTTTTTGCGAGAATACGCCCCCCCTGAATGGTTTCCACAGCTTCCATTGTGAATAAGCTCGAGCGTTTCTTTAGCTTGCGAGGGCCTTAGACATCTCATCGGGGACCCTTGAAATAACTTCTTGAATAATCTCCCCTCAGAGTCTAAAGAAAACCGAGGGGCCTTGTTCCTGACTTTCCGGACCTCCACCCTGTCAGTGGGACAAACGCCATCCCTAAGAAACCTTATAATATCATCAAGCCAGCATGGCTCGTGCGGATCAATCATGGCCACCGCTCTCTTGGTGCCCTGCTCTTTTATCAGAGGCTCTTCGGTTCTAAGAAACGTAACGGAGCGCTCACCGGTACCTTCCAAGGCCGAGGTAAATTTTGATAGGGTGTCAGCGCGCTCGTTTTCTGCACGTGGGACCTGGAGTAGGTGGAATTCCTTGAACTCCCCAATAATTTCCTTGGCTTTGCTCAAATACTGCACCATGGTGGTTTCTCGAGCCTCATAAGTTCCTTCAATCTGGCTCGCAATTAATTGTAAATCCACGTAGGCGGTAATTCTGGATGCTCTGCTTTGAAAAGCAATTTTCAATCCTTGAACAAGGGCTTCATACTTTGCCTCGTTATTGGTGACCTGAAAATCCAACCTGATTGCAAAGTCTAACTCAACTCCGTTGGGGTCTCTAAGGGTTACCCCTGCTCCTCTCCCTTGAGAGGTTGAGGAACCATCCGTGTACAGGACCCATAGACCATCGTTCTTTAGAACAGCAGGCTCTAAACCGAAGCGTTCAACTAGCAAATCCGCTACAACCTGCGCTTGTATAGCAGTTCTGGACTCAAAACTTAAGTCAAACTGGCTCAACTCAATGGCCCATTTTATCAATCTTCCCGACACATCTGGTTTGGACAGCACTTGCTTCAGAAGCTGATCAGTGAGGATAGTTATTGAGTGTGCTTGGAAGTAAGGCCTCAACCTTCGTGATGCATTAATGAGGGCGAATGCGAATTTCTCAATTTCCAAATACTTCCTCTCGGCCCCTTGTATCGTTTTGCTCAAATAATAAACAGGTAAATGCTTACGCTCTCGTAGGGCGATTAGAACCGCGCTCGTTGCTTCTGTGAAAACAGAGAGGTACATAAACAACCTTGCACCCTCCACGGGCTTTGTTAGCAACGGGGCGCTCGTAAGGTAAGCCTTCATGTCTCGCAATGCTTTTTCATATTCTTCAGTCCAAGCAAAATTTCGCGCATTTCGGAAAATTTTGAAGAAATGAAGGTTTCTGTCTGCCGAGCGTGAGATGAATCTGTTCAAAGAGATGATTTTCCCTACTAGCACTTGCACTTCCCTGAGATTACGAGGGGAGGGGATGTCCAAGATAGCCTTGATTTTCTCCGGATTAGCTTCAATCCCTCTCTGGCTGACCATGTAGCCCAAGAATTTCCCTCCTCGCACTCCAAAAGTGCACTTTGAAGGATTTAATTTCATCCCATACTGGCGCAAGATGGCGAAAGTGCGCTTGAGATCTTCTAGGTGCGAGCCTTAACGCTCACTCTTAACAATCATATCATCGACGTACTCTTCCATGGATCCCCCAATTTTTTTTTCAAACATTTTGTTAACGAGGCGCTGATAAGTGGCCCCAGCGTTCTTGAGCCCAAAGGGCATGACCAGGAAGCAATATATACCCAAGTGGACGACAAATGCTGTTTTGGGACGGTCTTCCAAGGCCATAAAGATTTGATAGTATCCTTTAAAGGCATCCATCATACTCATGAGTTCGCATCCCACGGTCGAATCCACCAACTGGTCTATGTGGGGCAATGGGTAAGGGTCTTTAGGGCAAGCCTTATTAAGATCCGTGAAGTCATTGTACATGCTCCACTTATTTGCGCTCTTGGGCACCAGTACCACGTTACATAACCATTCTGGATACAGTATGGGCTCGATATACTGGGCTTCAAGGAGCTTGTTAACTTCCTCCTCAATAACTTTCTTCTGAAAACCGTGCACATCTCTCTTCTTATGTTTAATTGGCTTAAAGGATGGGTCCACATTGAGCCTGTGGACCATGACGCTTGGGTCAATCCCAGTAAGATCCAAGGCTTTCCATGCAAAGACATCAATATTTTCTCTGAGGAAGTCAATCATCAAGATCTGCGAGGGCCCAAAGAGGTTGGACCCAATCTGAGTAGGTTTATCCTTGTTCCCTGGTTCTAGCTCAATTGTAAGGAATTTTTCTAAGGGCTCAATCCTCATTTCTGGACGGGGGAGCTCAAGCGCCCTTTTCTTTCCTATCAGATGGCCATCATTCCTAGGTTCCTCTTGCCCACGCTCGTTTTCCTCAGAGGAAGACTCTCCAACCGTCCCTAGCGGGGCAACTTCGTGGGTATCTTTGTTCTTGGGATCTTTCTTTTTGTTCTTTTTCTTGTTTATTTTGGCCCTCTTGCGCACGGGACCGTCCTCGTCCAAATTGGGAAAATCAACGGATTTCTTGGTGGACCCGATTTGAAATGCTTTCTCTGTTTTAGGCTTCCTGAGGGATAGCATGTAGCACTCCCAGGCTTCTCGTACGTTACACAAAATCTCTCCGGCGCCCTCGGGGGTGGGGAACTTAATTTTCTGGTGGTAAGTGGAAATAATCGCTTTGAAATCTACAAGAGCGGTCGCCCGATTTTGATGTTATAGGGGATATCAATTTCCACCACTGTGTAGGTGACCATGAGCGTTTTGCGCTGCGGGGCTCGGCCAAATGAAGTGGCCAAGCGAATTTGCCCTCGTGGGACAACCTCAGAACCTCCAAAGTCAATAAGGGCTGTTTTGAGGGGTTCGAGCGGAATGCTGGTAATATTCATTTTTTGGAACGTGGTGTAGGGCAAAACGTTAACAGAGCTTCCACTATCCACTAACACCCTCTTTACAATGTGATTGTGGACATCCAAGCTAACCACAATGGGGCAGTCAGAGGTTTCACTGACCCCATGGGGTGTTACAATATGTTCTAGGTCCTTGTCTGTAAATCCTATCACATCATGTTCCTTTGAGCGATCGTCCCTGGACTCCCGGATGGCATAGACTGACTTGGGTTTCGAGGGGCGCTGATCATAACTCTGGACGAACCGTCGTCTTGAAGCGTTGGAGTCCCCCCTGAGGATCCTCCTGCTATCATGTTGATGACCGCAAAAGGGGCATTTTCTTGCTCTGCCATTTTCTGTTTTCCACGAGAGCTGCTCTCTGGTGGACCTTGCCCTCGAGGGCTCCTTGAGCATGATGGGTTTCTTCTTCTATCCCGAGATTTCTCACTGCAGCGTTCATCGTAGCACTCCAAGGCTCGCACAAACTCCTTCAAATGGCCGCCGGCGACAAGCCTCTGAATTTCGTTCTCCAATTGGCGGCATTCATCTGTATCGTGCCCTTTCTGCTTATGGAAAGCGCAGTACTTGTTCGATCGTCTCAGAGCTTCAGTGTCCCTCATCTTAATGGGGTTTTTTGAAGAGCTTCTTGTCAGAGAGATTGTAAACTTCTGAGTTTGGCCTTGTAAGGGGGATGCGCTCGAAACATCGAGGGGCCGGAGGAGATTTCTTACACTCCTTCCTGATAACATCTTCTCGACCCCGCTCCTGGTGACGCTCGTGTCTTCCTGGGCTATGATGTCGGGGCCCATTCGTCCCATACATATCTTCGAACGCGAAGAACGGCTCGGCAACTTCTCTCAAGGCTATGAGGGATCCTGGCCTTCGTTCTACAATGGCATCGGCAAACTTCTTACTCACGTACTGCTTGTGATCCACAGCCTTAAAGAGCACTGGGATCAAGAAATCCATGGAAGGCCTCTCCACTTGCAATATCTCCTTGTTAAAGCGGGCGAAGAGATTCATTCTTGCCTTGCACTATATTGTAAAGTGTTATAGGCGCAGTGACGGGGGCCTTCAAAGAGTTGAAGTGGTTTAGGAAAACGTTGGCCAACTCCTCATATGAATGTATCGAGCGTGGCGGCAGCCGCTTATACCATTCCTAAGGCATTCCTACTAGGAAAGTGACAAAGACTTTGGCCCAATAGTGGCTCGAATGCTCGTACAAGTACATCAGGTGTAAGAAATGATCCAAGTGTTCCGCAGGATCTGTTGTCCCATCATAGCGGTTGACGGAGGTGGGGATTTTGGCCATTCCTGCTTGGGCCATCAAAACTTCTTCTACGAGGGGGGAGCCTCTCGCAAGTGGGTGATATTCATAAGTGCAAAAGTTCTCTTCCTGCACCTGGCGGTGGGGGATTCGTGGCTAGCGGTCTTTGGGACGAGCGTCTCTGGCATCGGCTCGTTCATCCCTACTGTGCGAGATCTGAGACCACGCTCGAGAGAGCTGTCCGACCATATCCTTTAACCCCTATAGCTGGTCATGCACAGCCGCGAGGAGGTTAGGATTTCCATCTCTCTCCTTGTCCCCTTCTTTAGTGGCTCGGGAAGCCCTTTTGGAGGCATGAGAGTCTCCCTCATCTTCCAAGTTGATTTTATCCACTGGGCCCTTATCTTTGCTGGTCTGGGGACGCTCGTTCCCTCCTTTCTCAGGTGCTTCCTTCTCCTGGGCTGGCGGTGGCGGTGGCCGGGCTTGTAGAACGTTTTGAGCCGCAGTTAGGGGATGAACCTGCCATCCTCGTGGAGGGGCCACTTGATCGGCTGTTCCTGGGGGGAAATAAGCGTGGTGAAATTCTGTCAAGCGTTTTGGACGGCTTGGATTTCACACTGCGTATACAAAGCTTTCAGTTGTGCGGGGGTCAGGGGCGGCAGTTCCATGCCATTGATTTCTTTAGGGACGATGATGGGCAGTTGCATCTGTCCCGCACGGTACCGCTGGACCATCGACACCATGGGAGTCGGGGTCAAGGTCTACCCCGGCGGCGGCATCATATAGGGATACGCGCCAGGTTGGGCCGACAACACGTGAATCTGATTCTGGGAAGCTGGAATCCCAAATCCTCCTTCAGCTACAGCGGAGGGGAGTGGACCCACGGGGGGAGCGACTGTTTCCAGGGGAGGGGCGGACCCATCCGCTGGGGGCGCGCCGCCACCCACGGGTGGAATAGGGCGGCTGCTTGCGTCTTGGGAAAGGTTATCTCCTCCCCCTGTTGTTCCAGAACGTTTGGTAACCATGTTTGAGAGGGTGTTTGCTTTTCAACTAGTGAGGCAGAAAGGAAGAAAATGGTTTCCCACAAACAGCGCCAAAAATAATGGGTCTGAATATGGGGTACAGAATCCAATCACTTTAGAATTTGTTTAAAGGTGGGGAAACCGATGATGATCGCCGAATAAGAGGGTAGGTTCAACCTGCTAGGACAAACACCAAAAGAAACGTAGGTCAGACAGTCAAGCTAGGGGAACTGGGGGTGATTCCCAGTTTGGCTCTCCGACGCTCAAGTCAGATGATGATCTGAAAGAGTGAATATGTGAAAAATGAAGTTGCTGTAATGGAGATTACTTACCGGGATGGAGATGAAGACTCCTATTTATAGTTGTGGGTCAGGGACCCTTTGGTAATTTACCCATTTGTGGTCCTACCCTAATGTCGCCCTTACACGTGGTGCAATGAGGAGAAATCTAGGAGGAATCTCCTGCAAAAGCTGGTACAAAAGGTGGTGCGGGCAACAGTGGCAGGTGCGCGGACATGTACGGGGTGTCAGAGAGCCGTTTTAGGGGGTTGGTAATGAGGGCTTGAGAGCACGCTCGTGTCAACCAACGGCCTTGTAGGCCAGAAGATATGCTAAAGGATGAAGGCCAAGGCTCATGCAATGAGGGGGAGTGGAAGCTTTCCTGAGGGGGGTAGCGCTCGAAGAGAGCTTCCTTGATAGTTTTGGAGCTTAACCTAGTATGGCTGAGTGCGCTCGTTAGAGAGTGGCAATGCTGATCGCGTGTGTGCACAGCATAGATGGCACGTGCCCCTGTGAGACTTTGATGCCCGGGGGGTTTGGGCGCTCGTGAATGACTGCCTTAACTACAGGAGGACATGTGTTACTATCTTGAGGTGCCACGTGTCCAAACATGGGACGAGCGTGTTTTGGCCCTATCAATATTGACATTTATTGGTCTTAGAAATTACATTTCAACTATTATTATTTATTAATAAATTATAAATATTTTATTTGTTAGATCAATTCTTAGGAATTAAAATATTTTTTTGTTAAGATTTTCACATATAGTACTGAACATTTTGTGTCACTACCACCCTGAGTTCTACACATTTGAGCGATGGTAGCAACATTGTGCTAATTATTGCTAAATGCAACATTAATTAAGGAATGCGATGTGGCTCTAGACACGCTGTGTTAACACCTGGTGAATTTTTAATGTTAGTGTGTATTTCAAGGTATATTGCAATTTTAGTGTTCTTTTTTTTTGTAATGTAAAATTGGTGTGTTCCGCTTTTGCCAAAAACAATTTCAACATGCTTTTTCTTTGTGTATTTTTTTTATTTAAAACCCAAATTTTGTGAATGTTTTCAATTAGGTCCATTTATTTTCTTTTCTTGTATTTTTCTTTTTGTAAAACTGTTTCTAAATTTTTTTTCTCACATGTTTAGTATTTTTAACATTCATGATTGTTTTCATTAGCTGTTTTTCTTTTATTATACTATCTATTGATATTTCTCTTTATAATTCATAGTTTAAGCATATGTTATTTGATATGCTATATTTCTTTTTATTTTTAATTTTCTTAACCTATCGTTTTCTATTTTTATCATTATTTCTTTAGTTCTTAATGATATATCATTATTGTATTTTAAATCATGATATGCCATTTTAATAAGATATTCTTCTACAATCATTTGTTAAAAAATACCAACTGTATCATGAAATTGTGATTCCGCTTTTCTCATATGCAACTCACACCACTTTTGCAATATGTTTTCAAAGTACACCTGTTTTGCAATATGTATTTATTTTTACACTATTTTTATAAATGGTCCTTAACATCTCCAAACCCAATCAAAAGACGTGTGCGGCATACGACTCCAAAAGGACTGATGCCATCCTCAGCATCATCGCCAGATTCCAAGAAAATCAAGCCACTTCTGGGGACAAACCTCTCGAGGAGCAATATTGTTTTACCCTCAGGATCCCCCACTTAGGAGTTCCTTTCGAGAAGAAGGGTTCATCTCAACCTTCCATGGGCCATAAACCCTCAAAAATCCAGTATTCTTATTGATATTAAGGAACCCTTCTATATGCATGTGTCCACTACTATTGCACTGTTACAGTGGTATTAGGGCTATGCCATTCATATCTTGGCACCCTCTTATTTGGCTAAATGTTTAGGGTTTGATCTTATCAAGCACCTAATTAGTACCATATTACTAGGAGATGCCCTTAACATCCTCTTATAAATGTAAGAGTAATTCACCATATTTTGTAAGCAATTTCGACTATTTTTTCCTCTTTAACTCATTTAAATCTTCACATATACTGATTTAAGTATTGAAAAACCAAAACTGGGCTAACCCTCTTTCCTTCCCAATTTGACACTTTAACCGTATGTTCATCATAATAAGAGTCATCTACTACTGTCGGACAATCAAAGGCTACCCATATACACCAAGAACCCGGAGCCCTCAACACTCGAATGAGACCCCGCATATAACAAATTTTGAATGATTGTATCCTAACGTAAGATTAGGCCCGAACAGAATGTGAAAAGGAAGTTTACTTATTCTAAAAATTGCCCCACATTCATTACTTACTAAAATACTTTTGGTCTTATAAATTGTAAGTATAGTTTGAATAAGAAGGTGCAATTTTTTATAACTCCCCATCAATTTGGATATTTTTACTTAACTCCCCCATAAATTTATACTACATAATAGGAAATAAATACTGCATTATATCATATTTGTACTACATCATGTGAAAAACATACAACATATTTTAAGAGTTAGAATATATTTAAAACACTTTTGGATACAACATATTACTAAATTGATACTACATAATAGGATATAAATACTGCATTATATCATATTTGTACTGCATCATGTGAAATTTATACGTGGGAAGTTAAGTAAAAATATGATGCCCAATTGGAGAGTTAAGTAAAAATATGATACCCAATTGGTGATTTATTCCACATTACCCATTCGAAGAATAATCAATTTTTATAAACTCAAGATTAGATCCAACGGATCAGTGTATGATATATCGCATACTTTGCACAACACTCCTTCGTCTCAAAACCCCAGATTTTCTAAAAGCGACATGGAAACAATGTAAAGTTGCAAAACAATGTAAAGTTGCAAACTAAGATTTCTTTGTTTTAGTGCCTAACTCGTGTACTTGTTAAATACAAAAGGATCACATTAATTATTATCAAATTCATGAAGTTTGAAAGTGGAATATATTGACTTATTGAGATATTTCCTTCTTTTCATGATGGCCACTTTTGTAAATAATATTAAACCAAGATTCTCTCCTCACATTATAAATTTGTCAAAAATATGGGATTAATATTTATACGATTCCAAGAATTGAAGACGCCCCCACACTTGGAAAGTTCACTAACGTCTATTCCTTCAAGGCCCAACTATAACTAATCTTTTCTTAAAGTATTGAACTATAATTCGAACCTAATTTAATTAAATTAATATAAAATACAAAAAAATATTCTACATTTATCATATAATTAATGTAAATTTTAAAATATTAATTAATTAAACAACAAATGTAATAATGATGCATATATTATCGATCAGATTCTATAAAGTCGGATTTGAATTAGAATTATTTTTTACGCAATTTCCAATTTAGACACGGAACCATGTAGTCTGAATAAATACAATGGAGGGCTCATATTCCGACAGCAAAAAACATGAGAATAAATTCTCTCTCGTTTATATACATAATAATAAAAACTTGAGAGGAACGTTGTTGTCCAAATCAATCCACTGCTAATAGTCACACGACACGTTTAAAGAGAACTAATCAAACAAAAATGTCGACAGAAATTTAATTAAAAGAGAAGGGGAAAAAAAAAAAAAAGGTATTAAGAAGTATTCTCATCTTTTGACTGTGGATTTGTTATTTAAATTTGATCCATCCAATGTGGACAATCAATTCATATATATTTTTCAGACATTGATGGCACTGTTTCACTTTCTTCTCTAAAATTTCATTTTCAACTTCGGTCACGTTCTAAGAGCATCCACCACTCGCCGCATATATATATATATGAAATTTTATTTATTTTTCTAAGATTAAATTTTTTGGGGTTCGGAAATGGAAAGAACATCGTTTTCCATCACCATCGAAAAATTACGCAATCACAACAGTAAAAAAATAAATAAAAGATTTAAGCAGATTACATGTACTATCTTGAACTTAGACATAATTACAAATTTAATTATTTTGTTTGAGAAATTACGGTATAATTTTTTATATTTATGGCAAATGGGTTAAAATTTTCAAAGTACCCGCACTTAAGGATTTCGACAGGGATTTTCTTGCAACTTTTACCCACTTATTGCAAATTTGAAGAGTTATACCGTAATTTAGATGAAAATATTACAATCTTCACCCTTTTAAGTATTTCAAGAATTACAAAATAACATCACTAGTCTTTTGGGTTTAACTAATATCATGAGTAAACTGACATATTTACTCTTAATTTTAATAATTTAAAAATATATAAAACCCCTAAAAAATTATTATTTGTAAATATTAAAATTTTATTTTATTTTGAAATATACTTTAACATTAATGAAATAAGTTTTAATATTTTATTTTAGAGAATTTACATCTTAATTGTCTTACTTGCTCGAACCCTAATAAATAATAACTATAACTATAAAAAAGGGGAAAAAAAAACTCTAGCCGATATTCTCCCGCAATTTGGACGACTTGTTTAGTTGTCCTAATAGCCATGGTTATTATTTAGGATTCTTGATCGAAAAAAGAACGTTGCATACGAATTTGCAGTGTAAATTTGTGAAACATACCTTTCATATATTCTAATTCGAGCAGCCTATAAAGGTAAAAAGTAATACATTTTGATTTTATAAAGTGACATAAAAACTTTGATTGTTGCTAATTCTTGACAAATGACAACATATAAAGTTATAACGCATTAATTTGTGGTGAAAAGACCATACTTAATTTCTGCTTAAATTTCCTAATTGGGATTTATGGCCCGCCCATTACGGCATATATACTGCTCGCAATTTACTTTTTTGTGGTTTTTTTATTTTATTTTATTTTTTTTTTTGAAGGAACTTTTTTGTGGTTTTTGTAAACGGTAAATTACAAAAAATCAGTTAGTATGAGATAAAAATAAAAACTGCCTGAAGCTAGGGAGACTCCAATATCATATGATCTAATCAAGTAGTACAACCAACACCATAAAAAGTCAGAATAATGCAAGTTGAAGTTGTAATGAACGAACGCAAGTCGAAGCTACAATTTTCGAGAACGAATGTGCTACACACAGGACGGAGCCACAAGGGGTAGGGGTGGCCCCCGCCCTCCCTTAATTCCCCCTACAGGTTTTACCACTTTTATTTTAAAATAAATTACAATTTCACCACTTTTAAAAATAATATTATTTATATTTTTGATATTATAAATTTTCATCCCCCTTATCGTAAATCCTTATTACGTCCCTGGTTACACAGTTAGCCTCACGCTAAAAAAACTTAACTTTCATAAGGAAAACATGGAAAAAAATAAAACTGAATTTAAAGAAAGTAACTAAACTTTCATACAAAATATAATTTCGTCAATTGTGTTCTGATAGACACCGTGTTAGACACTTCTCATATGAAAAATTCATAAAAAAGTTCTTATTATCATATCCATATCATGTTGTGTTTGTATCACCGTTTTCATATCCATATATCATTAGTAAGGGGACTAATGCACAGTTAACTCCCTAGAGGAGGACTTCCACGAAAGTTAACAAAAAGTTGTTCAAGTCAGAAATTTAAATGTACACATAAATTATAATTATTATTTGAAAAGGTACACATAAATGAATTAAATGTGATGATTGATGAATAAATGCATGACACAAGAATCATATAAGACCGAACTTATGGCATGTGCTCTAACATATCTACTTTCAAAACGGTTTTATATATTATACATCCAAGCATCATAAAAACAAGAAAATTCAGTTATAAATCACAAAAAAAATATATATAATGAATATATTCACTAGTATCTTTGGAGTGCCAGCATTGGAGTTAATTGAGAATTATCAACTTTCATCAAATGAGAACGGGCAAATTCGATGGTTATTCTTCTGTGCCATTTTGGGTCACCAGGGGCCAAATATTCCATTCTTCTTTAATTAATTACAAAATATTATGAGCTAAAGTTACAGAATTTACGATTATTAGAAATCCCACGTAAAAAAAAGAGCAACATAAACTCATTGAAAACTAGAATTTGGATTGGCCTAAGCGCCATAAGAACAGAAGGACCCATGATTTTAGTATCAAGACATTGTTTACACGATTCTTCATACTTAAATAAATTACATGGAATATTGATGTCCATACCCCGGTAATGAGGGCTGCGAATAAAATGTGTTTTTTCTTTTTGGTTGAATGAAATTAAATTTTGTATGTAGTTAATTAATGGTGGTACTCTTGTTATGTGCACATCACACAGAACAAATATATATCACCATCTAGACCAGATTAATTTCACTTGGAATATAATGTGTAAGAATATGGATGACCCTAAATATTGTGTAGGAGGATTCGACAAAACATTAGTTTTTCTAAGTTCTAATTCTTTACTCAACTTATAAGTATCTTATGTTTGTGGGTAGGCCTATGCCTTGTAAGAATTAATTAGGTGAATCAAAGACGGAAAGTAATTATATTATGTTCACGTGATTGATATTTATTTTCAGACATTTAAAACTGACGTTAATAATACCAAACAAGTTATGAAGTTCCCTTCCATCTTGATATGTCGAAGCTTCGCCTCCCATGACAGGTGTAGTAACATGCGACAATCGGCTACAATATTCTCTAATTTGTGTCGTCCCTAAATATCCTCTTCCATAACAAGGTTAACTATAGTTTTCAAAATTACTTTTAATACTCTCGGTTTCCATGCATATGTTGTCCCATGCAATCTTCAAACCTTCTGCTAGGAAATATAATTGTATATAGTAAAGATACACTCTTCCCTAATTAGCGGAGGGAGTCAACCGCCACCTAACTTGTAGGGATTATTGGCTATTTAATTAGTGTATCGGATGTAATTTGTATGCAATTATCAAACGATGAATACGATGAAAACCTTTTCCTCCCTCTATGCCTATGTGAAAACATGGTATCAGAGCAGTGTTCAGATCTGTGGGACTCAGCCATAAGACATCATCATCGTCCCTAAACCTTTCCCGGAACCCTAATCAGCCTAAACCATGTCAAACCCCACAGAAACCAAAATCGAAAATCCACAAGAACCCAACACCGATCTCACATTACGGATAACAAACCTGTCCAATTTCGATGATCTATCGATTGGATTCAAATCAAACAATGATAACCCAAACCGTAACTCCTTTTGTCATAAAGCCTCACACCTTTGCTTAAGTACCGGCTCAACCACAAAAACAAGACAATGGATTCTGGATTGTGGAGCAACGGATACAATGACTTTCGACCCATCCGATATACTAAACCCAGTTACCCCAAACCAAGTCCATATCCAAACGACAAATGGTGACTTAGCGGTGGTTGAAAAAGAGGGTTCAATTCTTATCTCATCAAAATTAAAATTAAGAAACTGCTTATATGTTCCGTCTTTGTCTTGCAAATTGTTGTCTTTGAGCCATTTGACACGATAGTTAAATTGTGTGGTTCTGATATATCCTCAATTTTGTCTTATACAGGACATTCATACGAAGGAGATTATTGGGCGTGGTACTGAGCGGAACGGACTATATTACATGGACGAAGTGGGACCTCCTTCCAAAGTTCTGTTATCAAAAGGCACTACGGATACACAAATTTGGTTATGGTATCGGCGCCTCGGGCATCCCTCTATCGGGTATCTACGGGTGTTATTTCCTGCTCTTTTTCTGAATAAACAACATTTGGATTTATCCTATCAAACATGTTCAATTGCAAAAAGTCATAGAACTTCTTTTAAACCGACGAACACTCGTGTTGAGTCTGCCTTCTCACTTGTGCATTCAGATGTTTGGGGACCTACCCCTGTTGCTAATCAAAGTCGATTTCAATATTTTGTTATGTTTATCGATGATTTTTCCCGAATGACTTGGGTTTATTTTCTGAGACACAAATCGAAAGTTTATGACACGTTCGTTACATTCTTTAAAATGGTGCAAAATCAGTTTAATAGGAGAATTCAAGTGCTCCGATCAAATAATGGGCGTGAATATGTTAACCAGCAGATGAATGAATTTACAAAAGAACATGGTATTATTCATCAAACAACCTGTCCAAACACACCTCAGCCGAACGGTGTAGCCGAACGGAAGAATCGGATGTTACTTGAGATGACTCGTGCGATCATGATAGAATCTCAAGTACCTAGTCATTTTTTGCCTGAAGCAGTGGCAACCGCCACCTATCTCACAAACAGATTACCTACTAGAGTGCTTGACCGACAAACACCTTTGTCTGTCCTCCAAACACAAGCAGACATTTATGTATTCCTCACAATGCCACCTCGGGTTTTTGGGTGCTCCGTCTTTGTGCATGTTCCGAAATCTGAGCGGACAAAATTGGATCCTTGTGTAATAAAGTGTGTATTTGTTGGATATGCACCTCATTAGAAAGGGTACCGGTATTACAATCCAGCTACACACCGTATGCATGTCACTGTGGACTGTGAATTCCTTGAGACATAGTACTTCTTCCAGAGCTAGCATAGTGCTCAGCTGGAGATTCCGGGTGACTCTCTATACTGGCTGGATGATTCTGAAGTTTCAAAAATTCGTCCCACTTCCGAACTCAGTAACACCACCAATCATCCTCCTCCGCATGAAGTCTAAACTGAGGTAAGTGAACCGGTAAACTCTTCTCCCAGTACCTGTTCATAATAATGAAGATATTGTTACCGTTAATCCCGATTTGGATGATGCAGTAAGTAACAGTTACACTTGCCACAGAGGAGTAATAAAGGGGTTCCCCCAAACCGCTACTCACCTGATCAGAAGGCCCAAACAGCTACATATCCGGTGGGAAATATGATCAAGGGAGTATGTCAGAAGTGTCTAGAGCCTTTGTGGGAAATATCTACCGGGAACGAATCCCAAGTTCTATGTAGCACCCCGCACATGAGGCACCACATCCCCCGCACTAAGGCTCAACACGAGTAACGAAATAGTAAATCCGCACCCGTATCAAACCCTAGCGAACGGGAGACAAACATAAAAACCTTCCTAAGCTAGGCGGAACTAGACCCTGCAATGATAACCAAATCAAAATATATAATGCATGGCTAAGCCCAAGTACAAACATATAAACCATAAACGGAATTTGGGCTCATCAGGCCTCTTTTAAAACATAACAAAACCCAGTAAAATCAATTCAATAACAATTACATAAACATTCAAGTCCAAGATACTACAGAATCGAATCAAACATAAATCCAATACATGAATGAGTGCAGAGACTCTCCTAATCTAACTCGACTCACTTAAAGACTCCAGACACCTCCGCCTAGCTCGAAACTCCAAAGACAAACCTGCACACTGCAAGATTGGGGAGGGAGAGGGGTCAGTCTCTAGAAGACTGAGTGAGCAGGAGCGATAAATATATATATATAAACATGCACATGCAAGTCATAAATTCCGAACAAGGTTTTATTTGGAATTAGTTCCCAAAAAGGGCAAGAAAATAGGTAAACAATGTTCGACTTTTACGACTAATTCATATTAAATTCATTACTCTCATAAATCATACATAAATATAAGGCTCGGCGAGTGAGCGTGCACAATCTCCAACCAAACTCCGACCGTGTACGGCAAATATCAATAATATATTGATTAGGCGATCATGCAATATATCATAATACATGCAGACCATAAATCATGTCATGTCCTAAATATATTTGTTTGGGCAATCCGATTCCCGGCCTTCCCGCACAGTGCCTATCAATCAATAATCAATCATTCAATCATTTTCAATCATAAATAAGTTCCAACCTTCTTCCTCCGGGTTGGTGGTGGGTTTGCAAGGCCCGACCACCCGATCATTGACCAAAAGGGGTTACATGACTCCCCAGATGGCACTCAGCTCCCTTTCCCCGCCAATCTCCTGACGAGGTCCGGTACCGCTGTTCAATAGTGGGACTAGTATATGGGATCCCCGTCAGCCCTTGCTTCCTCGGTTAGCCACATATACTAAGTCCCGGGGCCCGTACAATCAGAAATCCTAAATGTGTCTCGCCAAACAATTCAATTCATAAGTACATATCATAATTCATAAATACATACTATAAGAAATCATACCTTACCGTGTAACTCGGCATATGCTATATACGTACCTCTCCGTGTCATCCGAATCCGTAGCTAGCATGAAGACACACGGTTTGGAGCATAGCCTCATTACAAAACCATTTTAAGCTTATGTACGCTCATACGTATAATTCAGAAGAATTTACTCGATAGCTTCGTTTGAAAACCATATATATATAATCATAAGGTTTTTGGCCAAAGCTTTTCACATAAGGGTTGTAGGGTTTGTTACATAGCTAAAACGAAAACCACCCTCACCTGAACCGTGATGAAACAAGGATCGAGCACCAAGTGCCTGAACGATCAAAAGCTCTCCACCCTGGAGACAAACTGTACAAAAGACCACAAGACGTGTTCGTGAGACTTAAGACTCTTAATGAACCATATATGACGCACGACAATGCCCACACATGATATCATGTCATGAAAATGTTCATGTGCAATATTAAGGCATTTAACTCATATATCCAAGTCGTTCACTCATCCATTCATTATCATTCAATTCATATTTCCAATCCAATAATTCAAGAATGCAAATACGAACATAGAACATATTCAAGCTCTTCCATAATGCTACCACATACTTCATATTACATAATATAGCATATTTCCAAGGTTTGACAACAAGAAGGAAGTATATGAAATAGAAAATGAATTACGCGATTCATAAACGACATATAAACACACATAAACGACAATAAGCAAAAGCATGCCTATAACTCATCCAAATGCCATGAAATTAAACCATAATGCTCCCAACATATAGAAAAACAAGTTCATAGTTCAACACAAAAGGAGATAAAGTCATTCAAGAGGTGAAACGAATCAAAAACCGAAAAGGAAACAACACGGACTGCGCAGGGGAAGGGACACGGGGGTGTCACCAACCCTAGCCAAACTAAGCCACGGGCGTGGCTCAGTACAGAGCTGCCCAGAAGGTGTGACACGCCCGTGTCTCACTCTTATGAGTAAATGAGACACGGGGGTGTCACGGTACAGAACTTATTCACACTTAAAAATTTTACGGCAAAAACTGAACCCAAACAAACTCAATCCAAAGGCATACCAAATGAACTCCAAATACTCTGAAACTTAATATACAACATATTTGGCATGTTATGAACATTTTTCATTTAGAGTACAAAGGCTAAATTTCATGTTAAGACCATCGAATCCATGCAACAAAACTGGGTCGCCAAAATCGCACATATGAGCCCTAATGATTCTATCATGCCTTGATCAAGTACTTAGGGCTTGAATTTGGATCTGAAACTTTGGGGAATGCATGCTAAAATATTAAACAACTAATATACATCGCATATATGCAAAATGGTACAATTTAAAGCACATTAGAATGACCAACAAGTTACCAAACACAACAGCAACAATTCTGTCAAAGATCATGCATAAGAACAGGCCATGTACTTCGGTTTTGAGGCTTCAAATGGAACCAAATACTTAAAGCATGAATGTTAACATATAGAGCAATAAGTTTACATCAACTCCATGCATTTTCACACGAAATGAAGGCCATATGATCAAGCTACAACACATAAATTCACACAGCAGTTCAAAAACAGGGGAAGCAGTTTGATCATCAAGTTTGGGGCTCCATATCTCATAATTTCATCAAAGGGTCAAGAGATAAAATCCTCCTAATATCATATATTATCAGTTAGGAAAGAAATGGATCAAGAAACAAGTTCATATGATCATGTATAAGCAAGAAAATCAGCTGCACAAGCAAACAAGATCATAAGAGCAAATTTCCCCAAAAACAACCCTAACCAAATCTGATCCAAATCATGATGTAAGGAGATGAAATCAAGTATAATAGAGTAGAGAAGACATAAATATTCATACCTTGAAGATTTGGTGAAGGAGGGAAGAGATTTGAGCTCAAAATCTCAAGAATGGCCTAGGGTTTTCTCTCCTTTCTTCTCTTCCTCCATATCGATCAGTTGCAGAAATGAGAGGAGATATTTTGGCTCGGTTTTTGCAGCTAAAAGGGTAGGAGAAAGGGTTTAACTCAAGTACACAAGCCATGGTTAAGGTATGGTTAGGTTAGGGGGGTGTTAAGGGTCCCACCATGAAGACTAGTCAACATAAGGGCTCTTCTTGCACGAGTTGCTCGTTACGGTTGGATTTCGGAGGTCTTAATTATTTCAAAAAGGTATGAGGCTTGTTCCATTGTCTCCGAATCGTCGATACGAAGGCAACGGAGTTGACGGAATTCGAATCCGAATTCCCGAGCTCAAGATATCACGCACGGAACCAAGGGTGCGCTAATTGCTCGTTAGCCCCCGATTTGGTTCCACAATCAAAATTAAATTCATAAACACGTCAAATGAATCCGAAAACATAAACCGAGCATACATGCATGTTCATAACACACATATTTACGACATACTAAATTTCCATACCAATCCGATATCATTACATATATGAACGAAGCGCAAATAGAACACTCATGCGCATGAACGAATTCATATAGTTATAAATGAATTACTAAAACTCAAATTCCATATTAAATAAATTTAAAGCCAACTTACACCATGTTGAAATTAATTTAGAGTAACAATAGTTTACAGTTTAAATCACATAAAAACACTTATAAACAATTAATCATATAATTAAATAATTAATTTGCGCAATTTATAAACAAATACGCCACATTATTAAAACTGAAAAACTGGGGCGTTACATTCTATATAAGAGGCTGTACAAGATAAAGAATGGTGGAAGGCCATAAATGTAGAAATGGATGCCTTGATCAAGAACGGGACTTGGGAGAGATGTGAATTACCCGAAGGTAAGAGGCCAGTAGGGTGCAAGTGGGTATTCACTGTCAAGTACAAAGCAGACGGAACCGTGGAACGGTATAAGGCCCGCCTAGTTACGAAAGGGTACACCCAGATGCACGGAATTGACTACTCCGAGACTTTCTCTCCGGTAGCGAAGATAGACACAGTCCGGGTTCTTCTATCGGTTGCAGCCAACCGGGACTGACCACTTCACCAATTCGATGTGAAGATTGCCTTCTTACATGGCGATCTGACCGAGGAAGTGTTTATGGAAGCTCCAACAGGGTTTACTGATTAGTTTCAGAACAACGAGGTTTGCAGACTCAGAAAAGCACTTTATGGTCTCAAACAGTCTCCACGAGCTTGGTTCGGGAGATTCACAGTGGCGATGCAAAAATATGGGTTTAAACAAAGCAACTCTGATCATACCTTGTTTCTGAAGAAGAGGAGAAATCTGATTACATGTCTGATTATCTACATCGATGACAGGATCATCATTGGGAGCGATAGGGAGGAGATGGAAAGGCTCCAAGAAGATCTGTTCAAGGAGTTCGAGATGAAGAACCTAAGGGGACTAAAATATTTTTTGGGGATCGAAGTGCTGTGGTCTAAACAAGGAATTTTTATCTCACAAAAGAAATATGTTCTCGACTTGCTTGTAGAAACTGGGATGTTAGAATGTAAACCAGCCAACACTCCGATTCAATTGAATCATAAACTCAGAATAGAGGGAGACGGGGAGCCAACAGAAAAAGAGAGATATCAACGGCTGGTTGGGAAACTGATCTACCTATCTCACACTCGGCCGGATATCTCCTATGCAGTAGGGATAGTCAACCAGTTCATGCACCAGCCAAAGAAGGATTACATGGAAGTAGTAATGAGGATTATACAGTACTTGAAAGGATCTATAGGAAATGGGATCATGTTTGGCAGGCATGGTCACTTGGAGATTGAGGCTTATAAAGATGCAGACTTGGTAGGAAACCCAAATGACAGGTGGTCCACCTTGGAATTCTTTACGATGGTCGGGGGAAATGTTGTGACGTGGAGGAGCAAGAAACTAAAGGTGGTAGCTCTATCCGGTGTGGAAGCTAAATTCCGAGGCATTGCGAAGGCAATTACAGAGATCATCTGGCATAGAAAGCTTATGACTGAAATTGGTATGGCCCCACAAGGCCCAGGACGGTTAAAGTGTGACAATAAAGCCACGACCAATATCTCAAAGAACCCCGTGCAGCATGACAGAACGAAACACATCGAATTTGATCGCCACTTCATAAAAGAGAAACTAGAAGATGGGACCATCGAACTTCCCTTCGTCAGATCGGAGGAACAACTGGCAGATATATTGACTAAGGCAGTTACGGGACAAATTTTTCAGACAACGCTTGACAAGCTAAGCATTGGCGACCCCATCACTTAGCTTGAGGGGAAGTGTTAGGAAATATAATTGTATATGGTAAAGATACATTCTTCCCTAATTAGCGGAGTATGTCAATCCCTAACTTGTAGGGATTATTGGCTATTTAACTAGTGTATCGGATGTAATCTGTATGCAATTATCAAACGATGAATACAATGAAAAACCTTTTCCTTTCTCTATGCCTATGTGAAAACACCTTCATTATATTAGAAGATCTTTCCTTCCCCAAATCTTTCCCTATCACACTCGTGATTCTAGGCTAATTAGTTGATACCGAATCAACTGTGATTGATTCGTAATGGACTCTGTTTCCTTTTCCATTCAGTTTGCTCTTGTATAAATTGTACTATGTCTATCAATAAAATACATCTTGAGTTTCTCCAAATCCTTTCATGGTATCAGAGCCATAGCTTAACGGCAATTTTTTTTTTTTCCGAAAGAGACCTATTCGCTAAACTCTTTCTCTATAATGGAACTCAATAGCTCCGCTGCCCCCATCAACCTCAAACTCAACTACAATAACTACATCCAGCCCCTCAAATATATCTATAAACTCCTCAATCCCACCTTTCGTCCTTCCCACAAACAATATTGCCCCAATCACAATGCAACCATCCATAACATCACTGCCACCCCTTCCAACCATGTACCAGCAACCTATTTCACCATCATTACCTCCTTAAACCCTAATAGTTCGACCACGCTGAGAGATACCGACCAAGTTTCATGAAGAAACCGGTGACAAAAAAATTGTGAAATCGCCTTTGAGAATCGGTAACAATACTCGTATGCCGACGAGTTAGCAGCCACAAAAAATCTTGCCACAAAAATGTCAATAATTTTCTTTGGAATCCGATAAAAACCTTTATTTTTTTTGACATTCTTGTTCAATCACAAGTCATTTACAATTTATTTTTAAGTAAATGGGGTGTTTGTTGTGGTGTGAAATGTTGGATATTAAACTAATTAATGCAAAAAGATTATGGAAGTATGTGGTTCTTTTTTAACCTGTTGATGATGCGTGGGAGATACCAAAGATTGATTTTCCTTCACTTTTTGATGCGTCTATGTGCCCTACCATGATGGTGTGGTGTCTCTTCCATTGTTTGTAATTGTAACACATTTCCAATAAGCCAATCTGGACTTAGACTTTGTTAGTGCTTGAGCCACTCAGGTGATTATATGGGAAAAATGAGACCACAAAAACATTCTAAAGATGTTCAATTTACAGTCTATGTAGTGGTTGGGTTGCCACAATTGACATACTTTTGAAACTATGGACAACAAGTCATAGTTAACAGTTTGTTAAGAGATTAAAGGATTGTTAATGGTGAAATTGGTGGTTTTGATCATCTTCTAAGTTTAACAGGATAGGAATGGAGTCAGAATTTACAAGAGTGGGGCAAGAACCGACAGGATTTTTTACGAAATAATTTAAAGGAATAAAAAATGTTATCATCCGGATTATAAGCGTCTTTATACTTTCACGTCCAAATTGGGTTTTTTGTTGCATGCCACCACCAAAAGACCTTCTTCAACTGATTTTCAGTGGTTTTGGTGACCTGAACATTCAACGCACGGTGCCCCACATGATTTTAATAAAGGCAAATTCGTCCTTACTAAGTCATGGAATAATAATTTTGCACTTAAGTCAATGTGTACATCACGTGTTTACTATTCAAACCAACGAAACCACCAAAATTAAGTTTTTATAAAAACTGCGAAGTAGGGATGAGAGTATGCAGTAACATACGAAGCAGTGATGGTCATATGCTACAAAAATTAATTTAGGTGTGAACTTATAAAGACGCCTATAATTTGGATAACAAACATTTTTTATCTCTAATTTTAATGAATGTCTTGTTTCAATTTTGTATTTCACTGCCAGATATTGGAAATCTGAAACGAAACAAAAGGGTTAAGAAAAACGGATATTACATAAGTTTGGCAAATATGGAATTACTATTTTTCTTATCATAGATTACATGAATTCTCATAATTATTCAAAACCGTCCGATATTTATCAAATTACTATTTGTCTTTTTATCCTAAATTAGCCAAGTATGAGTTATCAGAATTATCCAAAACCATCCAAAATCTGTACCAAAAAAATCGTTTTGTATTAAACGATAAATACTATAGTTTCCAAAGGGATGCGTTTCCGTTTTGTATTTTTTGGTTTTGAACTAATTATCTTTTGGATTGAATTAGAAACAAAAATATTATTACTTTTAATATATATTAAAATTTGATAGTATAAATAGACAGATGTTTAGATAAATTTGTATGAATTTCATACTTTTTGGGCAAAATTGCAAATTTAGTCTTAATGGATTTACCCCTCTTTGATTTAGTCTTGTATTTTTTTATAAAATTCAATTTAATCTCAAATTCCTAAATTTACAAATGTGTCCTAATTGGTAATGACTGTTAGTTTTTCTAACGGCACTTGGTCACGTTAGTTATCACATGGTTCGCTAAGTCGGCATTTGGGGGGAAGAAAGACGTTCTTACACATGAGACAGTAAAAAGTTGTCCAAAATTACACATTCCAGTTAATCATTTAACATAAAAATTACTAAGTATAAAAATATAAACAAATAAAAGGGGAGAGATATTGAGAAATTAGATGAGAAGAATGTTAAGAGTGGAAAGGATAATGAGTGAGAAGAGGAATCCAAAATTATTAAAACAAAAGGAAAAAAGTTTCTATCCAACCAAATGAATTTGTTATTTTTATCTATTTTTATACTTTTTCGCTAATAGTTTAAATGTAATATTTTTATGATAAGAAAATAATGATGCTCGAGTACAGAATTTTAATTTAATATTTTTTAATTAGAATGATAAAGTTGTGTTTACTTATGTTATTTTATTAACTTTGTTTTAGCATTAATGTATGTTTTAATTTTATTAAAGTTGTGTGTATGGTATTTAACGCCCATTGTACGTTAAATTTTACTTATTTTAGTTTTGTTGAAGTACTATATAATTTACATAAATACTTCTAACATTTTTATGCAGAAGTAGAAACCACAAGAATGATATTACAATTTATAATTGAAATTTATAACTACAATATCTTTAACAAAAAATTTATTTCTTGGATGAAAATAAAAATTGATAATACGGGCTGGAAACGAAGTGAAACTTCATGCAAGGATACAAAAAATTACTAAATAAACTTTAAGCTAAAGCTCTTCGAAAGACTCTCCCAAACCACACTCTATTCGAGATGAGTGCCCCATTCTAACCAATTGATCTACACTCTCGTTTTTCGATCTTAATATATATATGATTCAACAGTGTTTTCCATAGCTTCCTAAGAAGCTATCGGGTCAAGCACCAAATCTCTAAAGGGGTATTTCTCGACATCATCTTTCTTAATCAGATTCACCACAAATTTCAAATCAAACTTAATGATCTATTATCAATGAGATTACATAAATACAACTCAATGAGATTATGTAAAGGGGTAGACTTAAATATTACGAACTATTACATAATACACATAATCTTGACCAACAAAAACAAATAAATAATATTTATTCAATTTTCAATTTTATTCTCCCGGGAAAAGCAAGCGTCTCCTCCTATAAAAAGCCTGCTTCCTCTTCACACTCCTTCCCAAGAAGGCCACCACCACCACCACCACCCTCCGCCCCGGCCCCCCAACGCCACCATGGGCATGAACTCAAACAGGGTCGAGCACTTTTCCGGCACAGAACCACCACCACCGCCTCGAGGGGTTGAATTTGAAACCGCCGCCGCCACCACCACCGTGAACATTACAATTTCTGAAAACGGCATGCAACAGCTGCCGCCGCTCCCGTTGCACAGAGTGTGCCTGCCGCCGCCGCAAACCACCTTCCAGAAACTCCGCCACCGCTTGTCGGAGATCTTCTTCCCCGACGACCCTCTTCACAGGTTTAAGGATCAGACGTGGTTGAGGAAGCTTCTCGTCGGGCTTCAGTTCTTCTTCCCTGTTTTCCAATGGGCGCCCAATTACAGCCTCAAATTGCTCAAGTCCGATGTTGTCTCAGGGCTTACAATTGCGAGTCTTGCAATTCCGCAGGTACGAGATCAACTGATAAAGATCTGTTCTTTAGTTTTTCAACCCGCATTTTTACTTGTTTAGTGGAGTGTAAATTTCATTTGGAGAAGCTGAATTATTGAGTAATGGACTTGATAATACATTGTTTATGTTACTCTTAGTATTAGTTTTATTTTATTTTATTTTATTTTTTGGTTTTGTATGTCATTATGGGTTCGAGTCGGGTAGGTCGACTAAGGGGTAAAGTTGTTCCGATCAATGGTAGCCACATATCTAGGGACTCGAACACGAGAACTTTGGTTAAGTTAGTATAGTGCTGAGCCACGCCACTTGGTGGTTACTCTTAGTATTATGCAGTTAATTAGTTTCATGAGTTGTTGAATTTGTCTGAATTTAAGGTGGTAGTATATTAGTGTTTATCTTTATGAAATGGATCACGATGTAATGCTTCTCTGAATTATATATTTGTTCTTTTACAGGGTATCAGTTACGCTAAGCTTGCAAACTTGCCACCCATAATTGGACTATGTAAGTTGCAACCTTAAATCACTCTCCCTGAATTTTTTACTAACTTTACTAGATTCTTTGTAAAAATATTCGATAATCGAATCCCGTACTCATGGAACCAACGGTTGTTTTAAGCAGACTCGAGTTTCGTACCGCCTTTGATATACTCGGTTCTCGGGAGTTCCAGGCATCTTGCTGTGGGCCCCGTGTCGATAGCTTCACTTGTAATGGGAACGATGCTGAGTGAAACCGTTTCTTACACTGAAGAACCAATTCTTTACCTTAAACTGGCGTTTACGGCTACATTCTTCGCAGGCTTATTCCAAGCTTCTCTAGGCTTTCTCAGGTATATAGCTAAAAAAGTATTAATATGTTGCGTTGTTTTATGTTAGTGGCCTGATTTTGGTGAGATTTACTGTTAAGTCCATCTGTGCAAAATGGAAACATCTTTTTACAAAAGTATTCCATTGGAATCATTCACTAATATGCACAATGAAGGGCCACAAGCAAAAGATAATTGTGCTAGCTAGTGACGGTTAAATTAAGTATTCGACTCATTAATGGTTTAAAGGTCACAATATCTTTCAAAGGAATCTATATGTTGCTTTTATTTTAAAAACTGATCTAAGTGCTAATAACATTGACATACCCCTAGCTAGGCTTCCACTGAGAAAGTTCGGGGCTTGGCCTCAACGCATGCTGCTATAGTCATGAATTTAAAGTCAAATATTGATCGGTTGTTGACAAGTGTAAAATAGGGTATTCATAAAAGATTAAAGATGTCATCTTCAAAGTTCTTGGAATAGGAAGCTTTGGTAATTTCTGGAACCTGAGGGGAAGTTTGTGTAATTAAGTAAATGTCACAGTGTAATTACCCAACTGATATAAAATTTAAATTTAGATACTCTCTAAGCCTTGAAAATTTATCATTAATTTTAGTTTCTATAGTATATCGAGTTGAAATATGTGTTTCTTCTTTTGCAGACTAGGATTTGTTATTGATTTTCTGTCAAAAGCAACTCTAGTCGGTTTCATGGCTGGTGCAGCAGTAATTGTGTCATTGCAACAGCTAAAAGGGTTACTTGGAATAGTCCATTTCACATCCAGCATGCAACTAATTCCCGTATTATCGTCCGTCTTCCGTCACAGGAATGAGGTAGAATCTCAAATTAAATAAGATTAATTATTTCAAATTTAGTTAAATGATGATCAGATGAGCTACCGTTTCCCGGGGGGAAAATAGTGCAATACTCTTCATTTAACAAAAATATCAATTTTAGAACAAAATCTTAATTTTTCGGGTTATTTTATTTCTGCAGTGGTCTTGGCAAACTATTGTCATGGGAGTTGGATTTTTGGTCTTTTTACTGACCACAAGGCAAATCGTGAGTACCTAAGATCTCCTCACATTTCCTCTAATATTCTTTTAAACATTTTGACCATTTATTTGACAATTTTGAGTTTAATTAATGAATGCAGAGCATGAAGAAACCGAAGCTTTTCTGGGTTTCAGCTGCTTCACCATTAGCATCGGTTATTCTATCAACGATTCTAGTAGTCTGCCTTAAGTCCAAAGTTCATGACATTAAAACAGTAAGAAACGCACCTTGTTTCCACTAAACATAATTAATTTTGGTGAAATGTTGAATTAAGTCTTATAATTTTACAGATCGGACACTTGCCTAAAGGTCTGAACCCACCTTCGTCGAACATGCTATATTTACATGGCACTCATTTGGCACTAGCAATCAAAACTGGCATCATTACAGGAATACTCTCTCTCACAGTAAGTTCTTGAATATTTATGTTGTACATATTGCACGAATCGAAGCCTTAGATTTGCTTTACTTAAATATTAATTAAGTCTTTTCTCAAAACTGAAATTTGTAGGAAGGGATCGCTGTTGGAAGGACATTTGCAGCTCTAAAGAACTACCAAGTTGATGGCAACAAAGAAATGATGGCCATTGGCCTAATGAACATGGCTGGCTCGTGTTCTTCTTGCTACGTCACCACTGGTACAAACATATATATATGTATATATCTTTTTTCCCATATATATATATATATACATATTTTAACTTCTTTTATATTTATTATAGGATCATTTTCAAGATCAGCTGTGAATTACAATGCCGGAGCACAAACGGTGGTCTCAAACATAATAATGGCAGCAACCGTTCTAATAACTCTGCTATTCCTCATGCCACTGTTTTATTACACTCCCAATTTGATTCTAGCAGCAATCATCATAACTGCTGTAATTGGACTGATTGATTATCAAGCTGCAATTAAGCTATGGAAAGTTGACAAAATCGATTTCTTCGCGTGCTTGTGTTCGTTTTTTGGTGTTCTTTTCATCTCGGTGCCTCTTGGTCTTGCAATAGCAGTAAGCCTTGCTAACACATTCAAAAATAAATTATTTGTTGTCTTTCATTTAAGTACGTTACTGGTATAAACTGCTGAATGAAAATTTAAATTTCAGGTCGGAGTTTCTGTTTTCAAGATTCTGCTGCATGTGACGAGGCCAAATACAGTTGTTTTGGGGAATATTCCTGGAACTCAAATATATCAAAATGTTAGTAGATATAGAGAAGCTGTTAGAGTACCCTCGTTTCTTATCCTCGCGGTCGAGGCTCCTATCTACTTTGCAAATTCAACCTACCTCCAAGAAAGGTAAGTAAAGTTTCGGAAACTAATTCCCATATGAAATGAAATGAAAAAACATCCTCGTAATAT
This sequence comes from Lantana camara, assembly GCA_037501455.1. NCBI lineage: Eukaryota > Viridiplantae > Streptophyta > Magnoliopsida > Lamiales > Verbenaceae > Lantana > Lantana camara. The sequence goes on along the minus strand of CM074859.1, from coordinate 32,674,720 downwards.
CTAATTTAAACTAATTTGCGAGTTCTTTTTCCCCAGGATACTAAGATGGGTCCGCGAGGAGGAGGAGTGGCTAGCATCGAACAAGAGAAGTGATATTAAATGTGTAATTCTTGATATGACAGGTAAAAACAAGTTGTAAAAGAAAAAAAAATATCAAACTTCATACATTTATCTTTGAGTATATTTTGATTTACTAAAAGAATGATTGTTTTTTGTCTGGCAGCGGTCTCAGCGATAGATACAAGTGGACTGGACACAATCAATGAACTTAGAAAGATGCTCGAGAAGAGCTCGCTTAAGGTAAATGAACAAGAACATAGTGTGTTTCAGATTACGACATAAAAATTTTCGTATTCATTGTTTTCAAGGTCACTTTATCATGCAACTATCGTTATGCAGCTTGTCTTGGCAAATCCGGTAGGAAGTGTGATGGAAAAGCTGCACGAATCAAAAACCTTAGACGGGTTCGGGTTAGAAGGACTTTATCTAACAGTTGGAGAAGCAGTAGCTGACATTTCCTCTTCTTGGAAAGCTCAGCCATGAAAAGTGGCTCTCTTTCATAGTAGCCACACAAGTGTAGGTTGAAATGAAGAGGATTTTCTTTCTTCTTTTGTTCTGTTTTACTCTGAGGATTTGAAGATCAAGAGATGGAGTTGTACTATGTAGTTCAAACATAAGAAATCTTGCAAGAAAATAGTGTGGTTTGTAGGTTACATGTAAGAAATCTTGCATGAGGAGTGTACTGTGGAACTTAAATGTAAGAATCTTGCAAGAAGAGATTTTGTGATCCTACTCATATTTTGTAGGTTTTGTTTTCAGTTTTCACTAATGCAATGAAGCTATACTTGGGAGTATTCTTAAGTCATCAATGATGCATGGGTGTGTACTAAATTTACTAAATGATAGGTGTTTGATAAAAGTGTTAATTACGATGGAACTGATCATAGTGTGTTTAGAAGATATTTTTTAGCAAGTATTTGTGTGTCATTGTAATATAATTTGTGGAGTGAAATAAAAACTAATAAATTGTGTTTTATTCAACGTTTAATGTTCAAATTGTTTTAAATGGTTAAAAAATTCTTTCTTGAGCGGCTGGTCCAAGTAGTTAAAGAATTTTTTCTCCGGGTAATGATTGGGAGTTCAATTGGTCCAAGTAGTTAAACAGTTCTTTTTTAAGAGTAATGATCCGAGTTCGAATTTCTCTAATCATTTGAGGATTTGCCATTTGACCCATGACAAGTCGAAAAAGTTTGGATAAAAAATTGAAAATAGGGTCAAGAGTAAGAGGGTAATTCTATATCTTTGATTTTCTTAAAAATTATTTAATTCCTTTTTTCCTTTACTAATTATCTCAAATAAACTTCATGGTCTAAACTCAAGTTTACAAGAAGCCAAACACGGATTAAGATTTAAGACCTAAACTACTTCCAAATTCAATTCCTAAAGTCCAACAGAACCTCCACTCTTCCCCCAACTGAGATTCCTCATTCTTCATTAATCTAATCTATCATCATTCCAATCAATTCAAGATCACGTTACAGAAAGGGGGAAGGAATTCCTTCTAAAGTCTCAACCCTGTTGAAAATTTTCTTCGCTGATCTCATTCCCCAAATTTCTAGGTCATTTTGCTCACATTCAAATTCTAGTATCCAAGAATTGCATTCCCCATTTTGCTACACCGAAATTGCTTTTCAATTCGAACCCAAATACGAGAAAAGAAATCTGGGTTCTGATTCTCACCCAATGTCCGAGTGAAACTTCGGAAAAGGTTCGAATCTTTGTGGAAATTTTCGACTGTAAGAGGAACGAGGGGAAATAGATCATGTTCTATGGTACAGCGGCGTGGGATCCATGGCTGATAGTGGCTCAAATCGTTTGCCTTCAATGTGTACACTACTTGACGCTGGGGGTATTTTTGTCAGTTCTTGTTGGGACTCGGGTCTCGAAGATGAGTCTCGTGTATTTCTTTGATTACGCTACGGTTGATGCCTCCACAGTTACTGGCTGGTGCGTGATAGCTTCCTTTCTGCTCAGCTCTATTGCTGGGTAAGCTTCATTTTCTTGCTTAAATTTGTTGTTATGAGTTGTTTAGTTGGGTGGTGTTGAATCTGGTTTAGTTTTTGGATGTTTCTGTAATAAGTTGTGATGTTTTGTTTTACTTCAGAAAGTGAATGAGCTATTGCGTTGTCTGTACTGGTTTTCATTTTCTTGGCAAAGAAACCGATGATCCATCACTAAGAAACTAAGATACCTTTTTTTGTTGTTTCTTTTTTATGCAAAGGGAGTTTGGTAGCTTGCTAAAATGTCATTGTTGGAGTATTTGCTATCTTTAGATCAGGTAGTTCTTATATGAACTTGGTATGGGGCCCCATCTATTAAGCGACCAAATTGTCCATATTTCTTTTTATCCAAGTGAATTAAAAATGTGGCAAAATCTAGACAATGAGTGCATTAGGGGTGCTCGACCTGGTTGATCCGAGAATCTCGTAGGCCATTTTCTCAAAGTACATTAGATGACTTCAGAAAAATTTGTTGATAAGAAGAATTGAAGAAAAGAATGACCATGATTGTATTATTTATGTGTAATTTTGGTGTGAAAAGGCTTGAACATGTTGTATTGTTTAGTTAGAGATCCATTCTTGACAAATTTTCCCTTCTTTCTTCTGAACAGAGCTGGCTATTTAGTTTATATAGTTGAAAGGGCAAAGAAATGTCTGGATTTTTGTGCAACACTGTATATCATCCACTTATTCATTTGCACCGGATATGGAGGTTGGCCTTCATCGATTACATGGTGGGTTGTGAACATTACAAGTTTAGCGGTGACATCATTGTTAGGAGAATATCTTTGCATGAGACGAGAACTGCGAGAAATTCCTATTGCGAGATATCGATCAAGTAAGCCCTTTTCCGAAATTCCCGTTTCAGCAAATTACTTCAGATTGAGCATTAATTTTATTATACTTGGTTCTTGGTCATGTTTTTGATAGTTTATTAGATAGATACATCTGTCTGAGTTCAGTTTATGAATTCATGTTTATCTATAATATGGTTTGATTTGGATGATCTTTGTTTTATTTTTCGAGTTTATTGCACCAAAAACCCTGTGATATACCTAATTAACACTCTTAAACCTGTGATTTGAAATGTCTCAAGCAAACCTTGTCATATTAAATTAGCACTCAAAACCCAACAACCATGATTGTTGTCACGACCATAGGGTTTTGAGTGTTAATTTAGTACTAATTTAATACAATCAAAGGGTTCGCTTTGAGATATTTCAAATCACATAGATCGGAGTGTTAATTAGGTATATCACATGCGGTGACTTGAGGAAAAAACTCTTTATTTTTCTGTATGCTTGGGAAGGGCCCAAATATTGGATTTTTTGCATGTGTAGATTGATATTTTCTTTGTTACAGGGATAGTATAAACTATCAGTTTCAACTTTCAATTATAGGCTACCTTCCTCTTTATTTTGATTATAACTAAGTTCAAATAGCATCCAGAATAAGTTGGTTTTTCCAAAATTTATTTCTTTTTTTAATGTGGTTTTAATTTTGAATCTTGAACTTTTGCCTCCATGCTTGCAGTTGCTTGACGAAGGAGAAACACGATTCTGTTCGATCAACAATCATATAACTGGAGATGGTTTTTTAGACGAAATATGTTTTCTCAGATTTTATTTTTCATTTTCTTGTTTCTCAGAACAGTTATGTGAAAGAAATTCCTGCAGAAATTTACAAAGGTTATTACATATATAGTGTATCTTTTGTGACGAATATGATGCGTAAACTCTTCTAAAACTATTGCTTTATCGTGTTCGTGTCGAGCCGAACACCTCACATAGTCAACTTAAGAAGAAATTCATGTTGTCGTGTTGTGTTTTTGTTGACCGTGTTCGTATCAATGCATTACTGGTCCGGACTTCCATGTCAAAGATTATGATTGCAATTGGGTTTGGGCTAGGTGGGCCAGTCAATAATACTGGACTAGGCCCATATTTGAAGTCCACTAATTCTGGTTTACCAGCCCATCTGAAGCCCATTAATGCACTTTTTGTTCGTTTTGGTGAACAATTGATGCACTCTTAAATCCACTAATTGACTTCTTGATTTTGAAAAATAATTTAAATTATAAATAATAACTTTGAAGTGCAAATGTAACTCAGTAACACCAAATCCAAGTTATACTTTGAATACAAAATTTTCATCTTTTCCACACTGAAAACATGTCTATCAACCTCTAATTTCGTGGGGAAAATTGAGGCCTCAAATCTTCGTAAACATCATGATTTTGAGCTTGAATTTCCATGGATCTGCACCTTATAAACTCTAAAAATAACTCAAAACTTTGAGCTTATTTTTTATTATTTAAAAGAAAAAGGTTTTAAATCAAATTTGAGCTTAACACTACTCTTTTATTAGCAAAATAAACGTGAATTGAAAGTGAAGAACATCATTTTCTTGTTTAAAAGAAACTAATAAGGGTTCTTCAAGAAAACTCCACACCTATTTTCATCCTTGTTAGTTCATTCAGTTCATGCTTCCCACCAAAATTACACAATTAATTAACACTCTTCATTCCATTTGAGCTTCCCCCAAATACAACCAATTTCTTGGATCAAACAAATAAATTGTGATTAGAGAATTTAGAAGGAACAAAAAAAACACGAATAGCTTGATTTATTTATGGTCGAAAAAAATATTTTCCTTTATCGGGTACAACAATTATAATTGGATGGGGTAGATCGAGCCGGCTGAGGTAAGATTTTCAACAAAAAATTCGTCCGGATTTCCTAATTAAAATTCACTTAAAAATAAATTTGTGGATGCAATAACTCATAGAAAAACAGTTATAATATATGTTAATACATATACCTAATAAAATAAATAATGACTAATAGGGGCTATTACATTCATCCCTGAGATTGTTATATATCTTCCTCTTAGCAAATGACAAGTCTTTAATGGCGGCTCTGCAATCATTCGAGAACACTGCGAAGGCGAGGCAGCATCCCGCTGCATCGCTCATGAAGCCACTGCTCATGTTCTCGGGGAAGAACTCCTTTTCCTCTCGAGAAGCCTTCTCGTTATTCGCTTTCGGGTGTTTCGGGTTGCATGAGTCGTACATCACCGTCGCTACCGAGCAGTTCTCCGGCCGGTGGGGGTGGGGGGTCTTCCCGTCTTCCTCCAACGGCGTTGGAGGCAGGGCTGACCTCATTTGAGGTGATCGGGATTGTGGCGGTCCGGCTGACGGAGGAGGGAAGGAGGCCAGTGGGCGTTCGTGGCGGCCGTCGTCGTGAGACCGCGGTGGTGGAGAGTGGCACTGTGGTGGTTTCACGAATCGTGGCTCGTTGCAAGATGTATCATGTAGAGATGATCGTCTATGTTCATTGTTAAGAATGATGCGGCTTTTGGCAATTTCATGACTTTGAATGGCTGAGAAGCAAGAATGGAAGGAAAGAATTAGAATAAAAACTAGTTTTTTAGCCATATCTGTAGTTCCCAGCTGGGATTGAAGAGGGTTGGTGGGGTTTATATAAGAATTTGAGAGGCTGGTAATAATGGTTAATAGGAGGGGTATTTGGTTAATTTTTCATAGCTTTAAAACTTTTTAGTAGTTCTTGATTCTTATAAGTCACTATTTACTATTTAGTTAGCACTTCTTATAAGTCATTCATATTAAAAGGTACACCAAATTTGGGTAGTTTTAGGATATCTCAGCCGTATCATTGTCTCTATCATCCAGAGAATCACAATTACTATCATCAGACTTGATATGCACACTACTATAATTTATGATTTTTTCTTAAATTCTCCATGTGAGTAGTGTCAGACGTAGTCTCCGGCACGAGTACCAGACAAGATACAATATGACAAAATGATATTTTTATAAGTATCCGTATATCACAGCGACACTATCGATAAACTCATCAACTAACTCATCAAGATGAAAAGCCAATGAACATAGAACAGATTCAAGGAGGATGTTTTCAATTTGAGGATCTGTGGGATGACTTAGAGTAAGATTTGAATTTGACTCAACAACAATTATAGGTTCAGGTATAGGAGCCCCGAACGCTATGTGTTAGCTCAACTAGAGGTTTTTTATTCGAGTTATTGAAAACACAACTATGATTGATAGTAAAAACTTCTAAATTCTATTCGAAGAGCTACTATTAGTAGTGAAAACTTTCAAATTCTATTTGACAGGCCAAAATATATTCTCTCTTTAAGGGCAAGAAAGAGGGGGGAAAAGAGAAAATCATGTATAACATTATAAAAATCAAGAATTTACCAATCACATCCTGCTGCTACACTACAATTCTTACCACCACACTTCCCATCTCCATGCCATAGAATGTATATATGTGTACGTATACAAATACATACGCATATATATATACAATGCATGTATGCAACATCAAACAAAAATTTCCAATCTAGGAAGGAAAAAAAGTAGTACAATTACTTCAAGAACTCACAGTTCATGATCAATCTTCTTGCTGAGCGTCAGCTTTTCGCCTCCGACCGACTTTCCTCGTGGGCCGCTCACTAACCTGAGATTTAAAAGAGGTAATTTCACTCTTCAATCTCAAAATCTCACCTTTGGCAGAAGCCAGCTCTTGTTCTAACTTCTTTCCTCTCTCTCTCAAACTCTCTCTCTCCTTCCCGAGTCTCGTAACCAAATCATGCCCGTCTTCTAAATTCTCACGGGCTTCCTGACAAGCCTGTTTCTGCAAATCAAAGGCCTTCAAGATCGCCTCTCTCTCATCCTCTAAGCTCGAGATCTTACCATTAGCAATCTCTCTCTCTCTGGAAAGAGTAAACACATGCTGACCCATCTCATTGAGCGATTCACAAGCCTCATCTAAATCCGATTCGAGCTCTCTTCGTGTTTCACCGTATCTTGAAATCTGAGTCTCAAGGATATTTAATTCTCTGTTCAGACAAGATGTGATGAACTTTTCTTCTTTCAGATCAAGAGCTGCATTCTCTGCTTTTGTACGGGTATCGATCAGTTCTTTCTCTAAAATATCGCATTTTCTCAATGCAGCAGATAATTCCTCCGACTTAATTTGCAGCTCATTCGTTTTTTCACCAAGTTTTTCCTTAGCTGACTTAATTTCTCCGATTACAACTTGATTGTCTTTTTTAGTTTCATCAATATTCATTTGTAATGAGTTTCTAGTTTCATTATACTCAGATCGAGTCTTGGAAACTTCTGCTTCAAGTTCCACGCACGACTTTCTTGAAGTTAGCAATTTTTCACCCACATCAGAAGCTTCATTTCTAGAATTCTCCAAATCACCTAATGTGATTTCGATCTCTTCTTCCAAAATTTTCCCATTTCTCAATTCTATATCTAGCTTTTCTTTTAGCTTTTCTTTCTCCCAGACCAAATCAGAAACTAACCCTTTATTTTTATTCACTTCGTCCAAAGAATCCTCAAGTTGTTCCTCTAGTTGGTGAATTTTTTCCTCCTTTTCACCCAAAATCTTTGCAACTGAGACGGACTTCATATCTGTTGCCGATTTTAAGTGGTTGTATTCCTTTACAATCAAATCATACTCATTGACACACTCATCTTTCTCAGCTAACAAAGACTTTAACTCCTTATCCAGTGAATTTATTGTTTCGCCCCTCAATTCCAGCTCCTCCTCATTTTTACGGATTAAATCCCTCAACCTTTCGATCTCTGAGTTCATACGAGTTATCTCATCCAGGGATTTCTGATACAAATCACTGATCTTATTAACCTCTCTTTCTTTGTCAGCCAGTGTAGTGTCAAGAACCCGAACATCATCATCTTTATCCTGTATTTCCAAATAAAATGAGCTAATCCTTTCTTGAAGGACTGATAGGGAATCCAAGTTCTTGTTCAGATGTTCCTTCAGATCCCATTTCTCGTTCTCAGATTCATCGAGACTGGCTTCAAGATTATCAATCTGTAAATTTAGGTTTTCAACTATTTTTTTCACTTTTTGCAATTCCTGCCCGAGGCCTTTTATCGTATCATTTTCAAGTTTCAATTGCGTAACCAAAGAGAGCTGCTCCTCATTTACTTTTTCAAGTGCCTCGTTTTGATTTTCTTTCTCCGTTGAAAGCTCCACCGCATATTTTTTCTCAAGAGATGTAATGGAATACTCCTTTTCCTTTAGTTTAGTATTCATCTATGCATGCAAGACAAGAGAACAACCAATGACTTATACATAGATTCAGAATTTAGAGTTTTAGAGTAATGTATCATAGAGCATGTAGAAAATAATAAAAAAACATTTCTTTTAGACTGGGAACGAATTGCTAATACCGGAGACGCACAAACAAGAATTTGATTTCTTACAGATTCTACGGTGGCATCTGAAGTAGCTTTTTCCCTCAATATTGAAGCACAGAGAGCAGCAAGAACTCCCGACCCCAAAAGTCCAAGTGCATTCAGAAGCGGAAAAAACGGGTTTTGAGGTGATCTTCCCTCAACAGATTGCTGGGCACATTTGAGAGGAAAAAAAACACATTAATGGCTTTTAGCCCGGTAAAACCACAGGGGTCAGACAGCCATAAGAAGTACTTAGTCATGCTTTATATAGTGTAAGGTGCAAACCTCAGCATCTTGTTTCTGGACTTCTGCTCCTAATACATTATTTTCTGAAAGTAAAAAAGGCAAAGTTATCAGTGAGAGCTTACAAAAGAATCATACGTCTAGGCGTGGGTGTATACATCTCAAAAAGGTTTATTGTCTAGGAATAAATTCGTATAATAGTTCGAATATCCATCTTTCCATGACTTTGAACTTAACATCTGTGTATAGCCTGAAAAGCTAATGGTGGCAATGAGGATGAGTGTCTGTGAAAATTCGACAGTAACGAAAAGCTCAATACGGATAGTAAAGATATACCGGCAAAAGAAGCAAGTGTTTCCAACTGCATATAGAAGATGACATTTTAGAACAATCTACTAAAAAATGATTGTTTTGTGAACAACCACCTGTGCTGAAGATGCCCAGGGACAATAGAAACTTAATGCACAATGCAGTAGATCAATCATCAACTCAAAACTTTCCCCATTCAAGCTTCAATCCAGCAACATTTCATTGCATTATCACATCTAATAATCAAGAAATCAAACACAACCAAAACCAATACACAGTCCATCACCAGTACCAAGTAGTCAAGAACGTCAGAACTCAATAGCCAATCAAAAATAAATAACTAAATAAACCTCAGCCCACCACAGGGAAAAAATAAAAAAAGAATCTTGAAAATACAAGAAAAATAATAGAGGCTAGTCAACCTGCGTTGAGAGCTTCAATGGCTTCTGCCCTCATGTTAAGAAGCGGAACCACAGCAAAACCCATGAAAATAACAACTCTCCTCGCGCAATAATCGCAGTCTTTTGGAAATTTTCGCTGCAAACATGCCATGGCTACTCTGTTCTTCATCCGGGTCGGTGCAATTTTCGATGAAGAAAGCAGAAATGGCGGCTGTATTGAACACTGTGAATTGGAACTCGTGAAGAAAGAATGGTGAAGAGAGCAGAAACTCCCACTGAGAAAACCCATTCGTTCCTCCTTCAAGTTCGCTTGATTTTTTGAGGGATAATCAGCGAATCACTCTGCTTCAGCTATCATAGACATGGATCGATTGCTTTTCCTTCGGGTTTTTCTGCCAAACGAATCCAATTTAATTAGCTAATTTAGCCTTGATAATCTTGATGGATTTCAATGAAGACTCTGCTTGGAAAACAGGGGAGAACAGTGTTTTTCTTTAATGGCGAAGCCATGGAAGGGGGCGAGGGGCTTTAAAGTATAATTCATTAATTTGGTGTGATCCGGCTTGAAATTGACGTAAATTTTGAATGTCAAAATTATATTTTTAAATGCATGAATTGAAAAATTAAAACTCGTCTTCATTAAATATATGAATTGAAAAATTACAGGTTCTCGTATAAATTCGTCAATACGAAAAATTAAAAATTAAATTATTCTTAAAGCGAATAATGCATACAAATTTATCGATAATATAAATAAAGGATTATGTAATTTAAGACGTGATATTATTAATTAAAAATTTAGCGTGTGGCCCTTCGTATAATATAACATATTTTGAAAATTAAATGAGAAGAGAGAATTATTCCTTTTACAAGAATATAATTGGGCCCAATAGAACTTGATGCCCACTACAAAATTCAGTTAGCAAGGTAAGGCCCACTATTCCCTATTCAGAAAAAGTTAGCCCATTTAAAATTGGAATTATTGGCCCACTATAACTATCCATTAACGAATTGATTTGGAACACTACCAAAGGGGATCGACCGTTCGTCGCCGGAATTTGGATCTTCTACTAGGTAAGCTTCTTGCTCGCTGACTTTGTTAGCTAATGCATGATTAGGGTTTTACTCAATCATCTAGCTTATAGAAGAATCGTTAAATACGTTCATTGGTGTATCTCTGTTGCTTCCAGTAAGTAGAAGAATCGTTTGTTTTACTCAATGGAGTATCTCTGTTGCTTCTAACAAAACATGTGGGCTGCACTACTTATGTAGTTGCTGGTTTTTGGTGTGTGTATAAGGATGGTTTTGTTGATCTTAAGATCGCATACTATAAGCTGTTTATGATTTATGCACTGCACTTAGTTTTGATGTAATGTTCTTTGTGTTGGATTCCAGATATGGGTGTGGTTTTATCAAGGGTTTACCTTTCTGAAGTTAATCCCATATGGGTTTCCGTTTTCTGGAGGTTTATTATGCTTTCACTTCTATTTGGATCTTGGTCTTGTAATGTAGCAAAATACTATTAAGTGATAGTGGTGATCTGTGTGAGTGAATTTATTGCCAGTAGTGCATTTTGCCGTTTTCTGTGCATTTTTGTTTAACTGTTATTGTTATCCTCGATTGTGATTAATATGTGAAAATTGCAGGGGAAAGGAGGTAAAGAGAGAAATAATATAATATGTTGGATATTAATCTCTTTCGTGAAGAGAAAGGGGGCAATCCCGAAAAAATTAGGGAGTCTCAGCGCCGGCGTTATGCCAATGTTGATCTTGTGAATGAGGTCATTGAGCTTGACAAAGTTTGGAGGCAGCGTAATTATCTATTCATGTTATTTTTTCCAATTTTCTGTCTTAATACCGCTCCTTCTTTTTGTGTATGTATAAAGTTTCGAGGTGATATGTTTGCAGGCCAGTTTGAGTTGGATGGCTTGAGAACGGATAAAAATAAGATAAGCAAAGAGATTGCCCGCCTGAAAATTGTAAGTCGTATACTTATGTATATATATAGCAGTCAACTTGGTTTTCAGTATTGTGTTTCTACTACCAAAGTTCTTCTTGGAAATAGGTAGGATGTTGAAGTAAGTAAATGTAAATTAATTCGTGACCGGAATATTGTCAAGACATGGATATAATACTAGAATGCGAGAGGGTATTAAGGATTTTCTAATTGCACATTTCTTGTTTTCCTCTTCTTGTCTTTCCATTGGTTGGGTTTGTGAACAGTTTGGTTATAAATGGTTTAATTATGCATTCTTAAAAGTTAAAAGGGAGTTGGTGATGCTTTATCATAACCTTGTTGATTTGATTTGACTAAGCATCATGAGTTTACAATTTCAGCATTTAACAATAATTGTGACTATTTCTCTTAACATTACTATGTGTTTGGGTCTACATGTCACTCTGACCTTTTCCCCCCTTTTTTTCGGCTTGTGAAAGTCCGGAGGAGATGCAAGTGCTATGATTGCAAGCACAGAGGAAAACAGAGAACTTACTGTAAAAAAGGAAGCAGAGGTTCAGGAGGCTCTGGCTGCAGTTCAGTCCAGATTGGCGGTCATTGGTAACCTTGTCCATGATTCAGTCCCTGTTGATAATGATGAGGTCTTTTGGAGTTATCTTAATCTATATTCTATAAAATTAATATGATCCACTGAATATTTTTTGGCTATAAATAATTGAGCCTTTTTTATAGGAAAACAATGCTGTTGTTCGGTCATGGGGAGAGAAACGAACTGAGCCAAAGCTGAAGAATCATGTGGATCTTGTTGAGCTTCTTGGAATTGCAGATATAAAAAAAGGTGCTTCGTTTACATAAACACCTTATAAGTTCTATTTGGTGTTTCTATGATCTTGTTTTGGCTATGAATCTCTTTAATTAATCTTTCAATTTGGTTTATTGTTTATCTATACAACATCAATTTGGTTATTGATTCTCTAAAAGGAGTTTATGAGCTCTCCTATTTAATTTTTTCTGTACAAAACTGCAACGTATAAGTTTCTAGAACATCTTATAATTTTTTAGGTTTTATTCATCGAACACTTGGGACACTTATAAAATAAGATGTAGGAGTTAATAAGCTTCAAGACATTATAGAAGTTTTAGAAGCTCGTATATAAGGCTTACGACGGGCTTAGCCAAACTGCTCCCAGTTGATTCCTTGATTTCTTTCTGAGCTGTCTTTTTATGCATAAGATCTTGAACCGTGGTTAACTGTTTCCATGGGTCAGCAATGAGTTTCTGGTTCCAGCCCGTAAGTTTCCCCTTTTGATTTTGAAAGTTGATATGCATACATACATATGTATATGCATGTAGTAACTAGTTTGCTAATAGAAAGTAATTATGAATGTTTTAGGTGCAAATGTAGCTGGAGGCAGAGGTTATTATCTGAAGGGTGATGGAGTAAGACTGAATCAAGCTCTAATAAACTTTGCTCTTGATTTTTTGGAGAAGCGAAACTTTACTGCATTACAAACTCCATTCTTCATGAGGAAAGACATTATGGCTAAATGTGCTCAGCTGGCTCAATTCGATGAAGAACTTTACAAGGTAATATCTCGTTCAGTAATAAAGATATTGTATGAAACCTATATAGCCTATATCATGCTTTTGTTTCTCAAAAAAGAAGTTTATTTTTCTTGTGTCACAGTATAGCTATTCCCTTGAGGATGCATATATGCCATTTTTTCTTTGCAGATGAATAGTATTGCCTGTTCTTTGCTCTTATGCATACTTTAAATAAAAATTGTTCTTGACTTGTGATTTATTCGTTTAATTTTAATTTTAATTTTGTAAATTATTCTTGTCTTGTTGGTGTTAAAAGGTTACTGGAGAGGGAGATGACAAATATCTGATTGCTACAGCTGAACAGCCTCTTTGTTCATATCATATAGATGATTGGATTCATCCTACTCAACTGCCTTTGAGGTATGGGATTTATGTAAAGCAAACACCTTTGAATAGTTCCTTTATTTTATTCTTTTTCCCCCCTTTTTTGGGCTATTTGTGGAGATGAGTGAGTCCTTTAAATTTTAGTTTATAATCACTTTATTTCCTGATCTTCAAATTGGAAACTTTTAATCCCCATTCTTATAATTTAGTTGCAATCGAGCCCCTTGATGCATGCTTCAGCAAAAATTCAAAGAGACATGAATTTGGCATGTAAGAATTTAAGATTATAACCTTTAATTACGAACTTAATCAAATATTGTGTCTTGATGTTTTTAGAACCTTTAATATGTCCATTCTTTCTCATGCCTGATTTTCAAGTGATTTTTCTGCCAAAAATGCATCATCCGCTTGCAACCAAATTATAAGACCGGGCACTAAAAACTTTTAATTCGACGAGAAAGTAAAGTAACTCTATACTAACACTTAAAAAGGACTATATGGTCATTTGCCCTTTTTCCCTTTCTCTTCCTCATTTTCTTATTTTTTTTATAAAAAAAACCAAGAATGACACCCTCGAGATATTCCATCAGGTATGCTGGATATTCTTCCTGCTTCCGTAAAGAAGCAGGTTCACATGGTCGTGATACTCTGGGAATATTCCGTGTTCATCAGTTTGAGAAGGTGGAGCAGTTCTGTATAACCAGTCCTAATGGAAATGATTCCTGGGAGATGCATGAAGAGATGCTCAAAAACTCTGAGGACTTTTACAAGCTGGTATGTTTTTCCTACTTTGAATAATATATTTGTGAAGTTTGCAAAGTTGTATTGAAGTTTGTGAAGTTATTTTTCAGCTAAAGATTCCATATCAAGTTGTTGCTATTGTGTCTGGTGCACTGAACGATGCTGCTGCAAAGAAGTATGACTTGGAAGGATGGTTTCCAGCATCAAAGACATATAGAGAGCTCGTTTCCTGCTCAAACTGCACTGACTATCAATCAAGAAGATTAGAAACTCGATACGGACAAAAAAAGGTTCGCACTAGTTGTTATTATTATTATTTTTTTTTTTTTCCTTTTTGAGTTTGTCATCCTAGTCATTAATACCAATGTTAGAGTGTCAAGGTGTTGGACCGAAGTTTGGGGTAAAAATCATCAATAATCCTAATGGGCTTGTGATGAGTATCTGGGGTTTAATTTGGATGTGATCCTAATATAGAACGTTTCTCAGCTCTTACTACCATAAGTTCAGCTTTTCCAAAAGCAAAAGCTCCTGCAACAACCCTTTAGATTCGGGTTATAATGATCTTGATCAAATCCCATTTTCCCATTGAAAAGTATCTACTAACAACATTTTTTATGATTATGGTTGTTGCAGAGCAATGATAAGACTAAGGAATACGTTCACATGTTGAACTCTACTCTCACGGCAACTGAGAGAACAATGTGCTGCATCCTTGAGAACTACCAGAAGGAGGATGGTGTCGAAATACCCGAGGTTTTAAGAGGTTACATGGGTGGCAAAACCTTCATGCCTTTCAAAGAAACAAAAGGGAAGAAGGCCAAGTAACGGTGACAACATGAAATTGCATTATATGTCATTTCTGGTTAAGGTGCATTTCCGAATTGCGTTTTCATTGAAATCCCATTTTACTTGGAACTAGGTTTGCAGAAAACCCCAAAAGAAAAACAGCCGTCTTTAGAGTTGTTGCTATTGTATCAGTATTTGTATCCCAATGATTTAACTATTTCAAACGGGCTCTTTTTAGTAGCATAGCGTTTTTGCGGGACAATTTGGTCTGATTATACAAACTTCTTTTATATTTGTGAGAAATTTACAAATATTCCCATCGTAAAAGAATATATATTACATTTGGGTTGATAAATTTTGATATTTTTTATGTCGGATTATTCATAAATACCGAATTTTTAACCTTGTCACTCACCAATAAGTACTTGAACTTAAGTTCATAGCTATAAAATAGTAGGCAATGTGTCAAATACCATAACACGCTATTTGTCAAAGATCAGGCACATTAGGGGACAAACTTCAGAGAAAAGTTTGTGCAATTAAATCAAGTTTCGGGTCAAATATCATAGTGTTGGATGTGTCGTTTTTAGTCCAAACGTGCTGGGAGAGGAAGCAAATAATCTGGCGTTGCCGGCTATGGTGGGGGCGTAAAAGAAAGAGGTCTTCGCAAATATTCATGATAAGATTTGGAATTGGAATGAAGGTCGGAAGGGGAAGAAATTATCACAAGCGGGCCGCGAGATACTTATCAAAGCAGTACTCCAAGCAATTCCAGCTTATGCGATGAGCTGTTTTAAGCTCTTGGATTCTCTCCTTGGGGAAATAAACTCGATGTTGGCCTCATTTTGGTGGACGGGGATTCAGAAGATAAGATTCATTGGCTTAGGTGGAAGAGGATGTGTTACCCGAAGCCAAGCAAAGGCATGGGTTTTTGTGATTTGCAAGCAATTAGTTTAGCACTATTGGCCAAACAGGGTTGGAGATTGATCACAAAACCTAATAACTCTTCTATCTAGGTCAATTGATTAGGTCGGATTGCAAGTGGGATGAAGTGCTGATTCGAGACAGTTTCCTAAGCATTGACGCAAACTCTATTTTATCTACTTCGATAGGAGATAACATGAATGTGGATTGGAGAATTTGGCATTTTAATAAATCGGGACATTTCACATTTCGTAGCGCTTATTTGGTGGCCAATAACGAGTTTCAAGCTTCGGAACAATTAGCACAGCTTTCCATTTGTAAGAGTTGGGATCTTATTTGAAATAGGAAGGTGGCTCCCAAACTAAAGGTATTTCTGTGGAGGGTCAGCATGACCTGGCTCAAAGGCGTAGAAAAGGGGCGTCGAATTGTACTTGGTGTGATGATCTTTCGGAGGATATCGAACATGCTTTCCTTAGATGTTCTGTGGCAAGGTTGTTTTGGATTGTATCAAGTTTTCCTTAGGGAATCGTGTCTCGTTGCTCGGGGAGTAGTGAAGAGTGGCGTAGAGAGGTGCTGGAGAAACTTTCGGTCGAGGAGGGTGATCGTTTTGCCGTCTTTGCTTGGGCATTATGGCGCAACCACGGCAGGATCGATCCCCCCCCCCCCCCCCCCCCCCCCGGCCCACGCAACTTTATGGCAAACACCAACTTTGGGCACCTTAAAGATTAATGTTGATGGAGCTATCTTCGCTGAAGATCAGAGCTTGGGCCTTGGAGTAATAGTGCAAGACCATCAAGTGGACCAGCTTAAGACGTAGGGGATATACCTCACCCGAACTTGCAGAAGCTTTAGCAGCAAAAGAAGTTGCATTATTGGCGAAACAAGAAGGCTGTTGAAAAGTAATTAATTTTTTTTTTTTAATTCACACACTCCCAAGTGCTACAAGGGATTCGAACACGGGTTATTGCCTTCTAGAATGACGCCTTGAACCACTTTGACCAACACCTGTTGGCAGAAAAGTAATTAAACTTGATTTAATTAAGTTTATTAGCTTAATTAGTAGAATATGCTAGAAGTTGGATTAGTGTAGATTAGTATAGAAGGGTAATTAATTAGGTAGTTAGGAGTTGAGTAGTTAGCTTGATTAATTATGTCACTAGAATACTCTTTCAACTAGTATAAATAGGATGTGTTGCTCTCATTTGTAATCAAGCCAAAAACAAGAATTATATTGAGTAATAAAAAGTTCTCCTCTTCTCCTAAATTCTCTCTAATCGATCTCTCCTCTCCTCCTCTAAATAAACTTCTAAGCTCTCCTTACAAATTCCCTTTCCCAACTAAATTATGATCTTCTCCTTCCAACAAAGTGGTATCAGAGCCAAGGTTCGAGAAAATGAGTGGTGATGGAATGGCCGTCTTCCAAGTTCCTATGCTCAACAAAAACAATTATGATAATTGGAGCATTAGGATGAAAGCTCCCTTAGGAGCACAAGATGTGTGGGACATTGTTGCTGAAGGCTACAATGAACCTAACAATGATGCCGGAATTGAGAAAGATGTAAAAGATTTACGAATGAGAGACAAGAAGGCTCTCTACCTCATCTATCAAGCCTTAGATGAGGAAGGTTTCGAGAGAGTGTCGAATGCAACCACGGTGAAGGAGGCATGGCAGAAACTCCAAGTATCGTATCAAGGAGCGGAGCAAGTAAAGAAGGTTCGTCTTCAAAGACGGGGGGGAATTCGAATCTTTGCATATGAAGTAAGGTGAGTCCATCTCCGATTACTTTTCAAGAGTTTTATCTATAACTAATCAATTAAAAAGGAACAAATAAAAATTAGATGATGTGAGAATAATAGAGAAAATAGTACGATCCTGGGTTCCCAAATTTATCCATATCGTAGTAACTTATGAAGAAACAAAGAATTTGGAGGACATGACGATCGAACAACTTATGGGATCGCTACAAGCCTATGAAGAAAAACATAAAAGGCAAGAGGAGATTCAAGAACAAATTCTCAAAATGCAACTTAATACCAAGGAGAAAAAAAAAAGTTTGAGAATGAGAGAACTCAATGTGGAAGAAAGGTTCATACAACGGTGGTCAAGATAGACAAGGATGCTCATGAGTGGTCGTGGCGGAGGCAACTTGAGGCCTAGACAAGATAAACCTCAATTCCGATGTTTCAATTGTCAAAGACCGGGACATAGAGCTTACGAATGCCGGGAACCGAAGACCCGAGTTCAAGGGAAGGTCCACTACATGGAAGAGTCAAATCGAGAAGATGGTACTTTGTCACGAGCATGCAAAGAAAAGATGGAGAATTAAGATAGCACGTGGTATCTCGACACCGGAGCTAGCAACCACATTTGCAGAAAAAGGGAAATGTTCGTACAATTGGACGAGACGGTTAATGGCAATGTCTCCTTCGGTGATGAATCAAAGATTCCGGTGAAGGGCAAAGGTAACATCTTTATCCGCCTAAAGAATTGGAAACAACAATTTATCTCGAATGTTTACTATGTGCCCAACATGAAAAATAATATATTAAGTTTGGGACAATTTTTAGAGAAAGACTATAGTATCCTAATGAAAAACTATAGTCTTTCAATAAAAGATAATCGGAATAATTTAATTGCTAAAGCCCGATGTCAAGGAATAGAATGTTTATGTAGAACATTCAAACCGATGTGGCCAAATACCTTAAAGCTTGCGTTAAAGACACTTCTTGGCTTTGGCATCTAAGATTTGGGAACTTAAATTTTGGCGGATTGGAATTATTATCAAAGAAAGAAATGGTACGAGGATTGCCCCACATAAGCCAACCGGATCAGCTATGCGAAGGATGTCTATTTGGAAAACAATTCAGAAAAAGCTTTCCAAAAGAGTCAAACTCAAGAGCACGAAAGCCTCTAGAGCTCATCCACACCGACGTTTGTGGGCGAATCAAACCACACTTCATGGGTAAAAGTAACTATTTCCTTAGCTTTATTGATGATTTTTCTAGAAAAATATGGGTGTATTTTTTGAAGGAAAAATTAGAAGTATTCAAAGTATTCAAGCAATTCAAGGTGTTAGTGGATAAGGAAAGTGGGCGCGAGATCAAAGCCATGAGATCCGATTGAGGTGGTGAATTTACTTCAAAAGAATTCCAAGAGTTCTGTAGGGAGAATGAGATTCGTCGACAGTTGTATGTTTTACTTAAGTTAAAACCAATCGTGCAAGTGTACACTTAATATACGCGTAGCACAATAGGATCGTACCCACAGGGAAGGGAAATCAATCACTACTCAATATCTATTTCTAATCTAAAGACCGAACGAATTCAAGTTGTTATATCTATCTACTATAACAAAATTGAAATAATTAATCTCTACGAAAACATAAATAACAAACTTAAACACGGATTAAACTCAGTAGACTAAATAGGCAGGGGAAGCAATGACTTATGCATCCATGATTCAATACAATTCTTGTCTGACAAGTGCAATTCTACAACCTAGTCACTTATATATAAATTATCCTCTCTCAAGGTATAACCGTGTATTTAATTAAGCTCAACGTTGCTCTTGCAATCATCAATGTATTAATTAAACCAACAAGACCAAGACTAGTGCAATTCCTATTGTAGCGGCTCGGCATGGAATAAGATTTACTGTTGTATAGACCAGAACCAAATCTCTTTGCATTCATACAATCTACCAGTTATGAAAACCTTCTCAATTACTATTAACCTCTCGATTCTCAAGTAATTCTAGATTATGCTAAGGGTGATCAGGCCTTCACAATTCAATTCAAACCAGTTTTCACACTAAGAATTAGCACAAGTCATTCAAGCATCATATCAAACACATATCATACATTCATCATCACTCCCCTAGCCCTAGGGGTTTAGCTACTCATAATTAAAGCAAAACTCATAAAACTAAAGTAAATTGCATTAAAGGAATTCATGTTCATTAACTCAAGATAAAGTATCAAAAATAAACTCATAAAAATTCAGTAAAAATATGGAAAAACGAATCTAACATAATACTTATTAAACCTAAACTCAAAGGAATTAGTTTGATAATTAAAGCACTAAATAAATTGAAAAACCGAAATTGTTAAAGAACTCGATCCTTTCTGCTGCCGTTCCTATCTCATAGGGTGACCAGCAAAGATACCTCACGAACTAGTTTTATGGTGTGCGTCTCCACACAACCAACCTTACCAGCGGGACCGCGAGGGGTAAGAGTCAATACTTCGTCACAGGTCACACTGCGAGAACCCCCTCTACGATAGAGCCCCTTACGGGTTACTCAAACTAGCTCTGATACCAGTTGCTGGGAGGCGGGCCCAGAACAGTAGCGGTCCGGGACCACATTTTAAAATTTTTATTTATAATACAAGTATTAAAATATTGCTAAAACATTTTAATACAAAGCGGAAGACTTAGCCGGATCTACTCAAGTATATACATGCAATTGATAATAAATTTTAAATCACTTAAGCAGATAAATATCTAACATGCAATTAACACTTAAGAGCACATAATTTATCGTGCTTAAAATAAAATAACTGAAAACTATTACCGTACTGCAAACATGGCTATCTAACGGCATTTTTCCAGCTCCTATCCCACTCGTGAGACCGGCAGAGCTTCCTTGCAATATCCCCAGGGACACCCTCGGAGTGTGGGCTCCAAAAGTATTTCTCTAAATACTTAGAGAAAATAAAACTTTAAACTAAAAACCCTTTTCAGGGTTTATTCTCCCGAAATTAGGCGTTTTAAACAAACACCTAATTAAAATTAATTCCAAAATGAATCGGAATTAACTAGGAGAAAAGGGATATGGTTTCAAAGCTAAGAACTAGCCAAAACCTCTCCCAAAATGTTATGAGAAATGAGGGAGGGGGTCAGCCTATTTATAGGCAAAAACCCGAGGGCAAAACGGTCATTTTTCACATAAATTGAAGGGTATTTTGGTCATTTGGAAACCACGTCCAAACCGCGTCTCAATCCGACCAATCCGAGCATGCCACGTGGTAGAACTCTCCGCCGCCGACATAACGCCGCCAACCACGCGCCGACACGTGGCCCCACGCGCCCCCATGCGCCGCCACAAGTCGGCCAAGTGGTTGGCGCGTGTTCAACCACGTGACCTCACCAGACGCCGACACGTGTCCGGGTCTGGTCCTACCCGGATAGGACCCGGTTTGACCCTATCCGAATAGGGTCTGACCCTATCCGTTTGACCCGCTTTGACCGACCCGTTTCCAGACCAAATCTGGATCGTTACATCATGTCTACGTAGCGCAATCCCGACCGTCCACTTGGCGCGCCACGCGGCGTCTACTCAGTGCCACCTGGGACCCGCCTGCTGACGTGGTATGCCACGTGTACTGCCACGTCAGCTGCCACGTCATCACCGAAAATTTTTTTTTTTTTTCGATGAAAATTTTATTTTCTCCAAAATAAAATTCCGGGCATTTCCAACTCTTTGGAACTTTAATTTATTTTCTTAAAATAAATTCCTTGGCTATTTTCAAACACTTTGAAAATTCATTTCTCTTTCTCCTTTTAATATTTTCTCTTTGGGTTTTCAATTGGGGCTTGCAGGGGGACCTGCAGGACTAATTAATTTTAGCTCCAAACGGATTAATATATTATCATCTCATGATAATAATTAATTACCGTTTAACAATATTTAATTCCACTAAATAAATATTGTTGTACTCTAAAATTAATTAAATTATTCTCGAATTTCTCGATCTAGAATAATTTCGCATTTTACTCCTCCGTGTAAATATCCATGAAAAATAAATTGCAATTACTATCATTTATTTTTCATCTCTAATTTGAAATTTATTGATTTGCCTTTAAGTTCAAATTCTCTGTATGTGAAACACATTCAACATACAACTTCGGTGACGTATCACGCGAAGTGCTTTGGCCAAAGTCTTATTCGAACTTTTGCAAATCTATTTCAAGGATATCTCTTACCTTCCAGCAAGGCCACAGATTCCTCGATCAATATAACTCTTTAGCGCATTTCATATAATCGCTGAACATACAAAGTATTTTGGCCACCCGTTGACCTCACTTCGAGTATGTTACAGTGACTAACACTACATGCCTAAAGCCGAAATATTATCAGGATTAAGAGTACAATGCTTCCTGAGATTTTATTCATTTTAGATAGCAGTATAAAATAAATAATCTCAGTGGTCCAGTTCGATGTTTCCAATCCTATTGAAAATCATCAACGTGTTATAATTGGAATCACCATTCCCTATGACGAAAGACTAATCATCTTATATAACCACGTTATAGTCTTGATAAGAACATATTCTTATCTTGCCGACTAGAATTTTAATGACACGTGATTTCGGTATTCAAAGTCTTTTCCTATGAAACACATTTCATATGAGAATACCACCACACGTCATTAATTATTAATATGTGAAATACTCACAACTCGCTGTAAATTCAGTTTAATTAATTCAACAAATTGAATTTTCAGGGTACCATTCCCAACAATCTCCCACTTACCCTAAATTCAATTTGGCCATACATCTAAGTCTTATTCCTTTCACGCGAGTGTCAAAACTCGTTTTGCACTCTTTTACGCCAATACTTTAGTGAAGGAATCTTTTAGACGTTTCTCTGAGCTAACTAATAGGAAATCATGAATCCAATACATCTAACTGGCTGTTTCTCAAGCTATCATGTATTTGACTTCCATGCCGGTGTAAGTAATACAACTCTGCTTAACATTCTCCAATTAACGATTGCTCTTTCTAGAGTAAACACGTATTCTGATGTCAAACATCTAGAATAAAAATCAGATTGTAAATCCGAATCTGTGCACTCTATTGAAATGAGCTCACCACTGTGGTAGACAAGCATATAATCTCAAGTCCTTCTCAAGTACTCCAATATATGCTTTCACTACTACCCAGTGTCAGATTCTAGGGTTTGACTAATATCTGCTGACTTAGACCTATTTCATAAAAGACATCTGGCCCTGTACATAATATGACACACATAAAGCTTCCGCTGCGGAACTCTAATCATGTCTTCTATCTCTTCAGTTGTCTCAGGACACTGATCCCGAGATAGATAAATTCCAAATCTAAAAGGTAATGAACCTTTATTGGAATTCGTCATATTATACTTTGTCAGCATCTTATCTATATATGCTTCTTGTGATAAACCAATCTCCTTCTTCCTATGATCACGAAAAAAGTCTGATCCTTGGAATAACATTGGTCTCACATAGGTCTTTTCTTGTCAAAATGATTTGACGTTCGAATCTTGACCACTTGACAAAATTCTTGCATCATTCCCAATGAGCAGAATATTAATTACGTACAAAGTGAAAATGGTATAACGCTATCATGATGTCAGTTTGCACACTTCATGGTTCATCAGGCAATTATACAAATCCAAAGAATCTAAATTGCCTTATAATTCTGATGCTCCATAATCTAGACGCTTGCTTAAGATCATAAATCGATCTATTAAGCTTGTATTATATGCACCTGATTTCTGGCTGTGAAGCCATCAGGTTGTATCATGCATCTCTTCTTCTTGAAGTTGCCCGTTCAAGAACATAGTCTTTACATCCATTTATCTAATCTCATAATCGATAATGAGATAAAATGGAGAGGATAATGGACTTAAGCATTTCTATAGGCGAGAAGACCTCATAAATGATTTCTTCATTCTGGGTAAAATCCCTTTGCCATAAATTTGCTCTAAAGTTTCTACTTTTGTCCATTTCTCCTTTTATCGTCTTGTAGAACCCAATTGTATCTAATAGGGTTTAATGCCTTCAGGCGCCTCTACAAGTTCAAGACTTCGTTAGAATACAGAGATTCTAACTTAGATTTCATGGATATTGACCAAACAGTCAGCGTCTATGTCATCCACAGCTTCATTACATGTGATGGGATCAGATACGTTAGATTCAACCACTTGGGTTAATCTTTAGGTATCTTGTCAGGTGTCCTGACAATCCTCCCACTACAATGATGCTCTCGTGTACACGTCTCTACATCACATGTTGTATTTGGTACATCACATGTATCTGATAAATTTTTAGTTATCACGGGTTTATGGAAATCAGTATCTAATACTGTTACTTCTTTTAACACTACTTTGCTTCCACCCTTTGTGGTTATCTATGTAATTATTTTTGAAATATTCACAAACATCTTTTGTGATTTCTCAAATTACAAAATATACCACCTCTCGTTCTTCTAGGATAACCTTAGAACAAGTAAACCTTTGTTCTTTATTCTAACTTGTCAGGATCCATCCTTAACTTGTGGACCAGGCTACTTTAAATCCGAAGATAAAAGATACAGGGTTTTCACCCTAGCTATAGATCCATCAGTGTTTTAGGAACTGACTTAGATAGAACTAGGTTTGTCGTTTTGTGTGCAAGACCCCAAAACGAAATTCATAGGGTAGCATGACTCTTCACGAATCTTACCATCATTATCAGAGTTTTATTTCTCCTTTCTACAATATATCTTTGCTAAGACGTATCTCATATATATAGTTGAGATCTAATCTCAATTGAGAAATTTTATTTAACTCTGAACTTAGATACTTATCACAGCTTCGATCTAATCGAAGTGCCCTGATATGTTTTCTAATTTGACTCTTTGACTTCAGTCTTATATTCTTTGAACTATTCAAAATTACAGACTTGAGTCTCATCAAATAAACATATCTATATCTAGAGTGTTCATTCAAATGAATGATGAAGTACGCAAAAACTTTCTCTTGCTTGAACATTCATAGTATCATATGTCCATATGAACTAACTCAAGCAAGTTCATGGCTTAATACCTTTTATCTCAAAAGGAACTTTCTTGGTCATTTTACTTTTCTAAATAGGATTCGTAGACTGACAGCTGTCAAGTCGAAAAGACTCGACAATCAGTCTTTGGATCTTATTCGGATAAAAGTGACCAAGACATTGATGCCACGTAGAAGTTTTTCTTTTTAGATGGTAAGTCAAGCTTCTTTAATGTTAAACTTAAAATAGGTTTTTCATTGAGGTATAAAAGACCATCTTTTATTGTGCCAGAGCAAATAAACCTTTTATTTTGCTTAACGGTAACCCTTTGTTCAAAACAAACAGTTAAACCACTAGTTATCAAATAACTTACAAAAATCAAATTTCTGTATATACGACACGTATAATGTAAAACCCTATTGCCAAAATACGACTTTATAGTCCTTACTGCTAATACAATTACACTTGTATTATCCCCGACCAGTAGTTGTGTGTTAGCCGTTTTTCAAACTTCCTGGTTAGTTTGAATCTTCGCAACGAATTGCAAATATGATTAGTTGATCTCAAGTTCACACACCAGGATTCTGGTGAATTTCCAACTAAACATACTTTCAACGGGTAAGATATCTTCATATCTTATCTAAAACGGCGTAACAAACAGACAAACTAAGTATTTTGGATAATTTCCTTTTCCAATACTCGTTACCACCGAAATAGAAACACTTTTCCATTGTCGGATTTGACTTTCTATTTCTGAACCTTAGATTGGGAACTTTTCCTTTTTCTTTCTTCCACTTACTGGCCTTTTAGTCTGTGGATATTGATGTCTGATTAAAGAGAACTTTTCCCTTAGTCTATATCATCCTTTCTGCCATATTGAGGTCGTTCATTGGTTTTATAAAAATTTAAAATTATTCTTGAACGTTCAAATGACTTAGCCAGAGAGTATAGGATCGTATCCTATCTATTAAGATTGTCTCTTTAACCACAAAGGCTTTCAATCTCGTTCAGATTAGCTATCATATTCATAATATGATTCTGAAATAGTGATCCTTCAAACATCTTTAACTGACAACCATTTTCATGGCTCGTACCTTCGTACGACTCTGTCTTCAACACATGTTCTTATCAGTGGACATCTCATGCGTCTGATGCTCAAGAACTTTTAGGACAGATGTCAGGATATAAGACTAGCCAGATCATCATACTTGATCCATTTAGAATAAACGTCTTTCTAATCCTGACTGGTTGCAGTTTCCGAAATTTTCGGATAAGATTCAGTAAGTACGTAAACTTTCGTGTCTCAACACGATGTCAAGATTCATTTCCTAATCAGCATAGTTGAACCCTTACTAGCCTATTTCCTTATAGACATACAGTTTGGAGTGGGTTAAGAGAGATCGTAATTATAAAACTGAAATAAATAAATAAATGCAAGTTATGATTATGTATTTCACTTTCTTCTGCGTCCAACCAATAAATGAAATCCACGTAAGCATTTTGATTTACGCAATGGTGACTTAACTAACTACAGTTAACTCCCCGGAGGCGAGGTCGAAAAACGCTTAGAAAAGCAAGAACTATTCTTAATTAACATGTCATCTAGACAACTCTTACCAAACAATGTTAATTCACCACGTCAACCCTTGGCCTCTAAGTAAATGTAACAGAGCTCCGAAGGGAGGTTAATACATTACTCAGTCAAGTGTGCACCATTACCTAGAAGTCCGTACGAGTAGGTCAAGACACTCCACGGAGGCGTGGTCGAGCTGACTTTCCCGTATTTCAATCTATCCGTAGAAGTCTAATCTTGTATACCGTGAATACATACCCGCCGAAGGGAGTAGTATATATTCACTATACTATAGACGGGTAATGGAGGCCGTGAGAATCCAACTCTTTTCATCTCGCTCCCACTTGAATTTTTAAAAGGTGTGGATTATCTTTTGATTATTTAATAATCACTTTTGGCGTCTTATTGTTGGGAGTAATTAATCTAATTAATACCCTCCCACTAGGATTACCAAATCATATTTATAATCCTAATAATATTTTAAGGTAATTTAATAACTATTTATTAATTAGGCCGAAAAATATTAATTCAATTATGCATCGCGTCTAATCTCTATTAAACAATACTATTTAATCATATTAAATAAAATATACATAATTGTAAATAACATAATATCTCATATTATCATGATCATGCCATAAAATAAAATAATTAAACATGCTTTCATATAATTATCACATAATTATCATGCTTAAAATTTTAAATGACACAAAATAATTATGCCATAAATTAAATCAATTAAGCATGCTGGTATAATTATCACATAATTATCATGCTTAAAATAAATGGCATAAAGTAAACATGTTATAAATAAATTATCTCATAATTTAAATCATGTTTACTGATTCGGTAATTAACCAGGAAGATTATTGAAATCGATTCCCAGAAAATTACCATTCCACTTAAATTCCCAGGAAACACTGGAGGGGTCACAACGGTCCCACTTAAAAACCAGCCTCCTTTGACAGAATTTACGTGCACAGTAACAGATTTAAAATTATGCATCGCATGCATCATATCAATGCATGTATATATCTAGAGCACGACTCTGATACCAGTTGCTGTCGTTCCTATCCCATAGGGTGACCAGCAAAGATACCTCATGAACTAGTTTTACGATGTGCGTTTCCACACAACCAACCTTACCAGAGGGACCGCGAGGGGTAAGAGTCAATACTTCGTCACAGGTCACACTGCGAGAACCCCCTCTATGATAGAGCCCCTTACGGGTTACTCAAACTAGCTCTGATACCAGTTGCTGGGAGGCGGGCCCAGAACAGTAGCGGTCCGGGACCACATTTTAAAATTTTTATTTATAATACAAGTATTAAAATATTTCTAAAACATTTTAATACAAAGCGGAAGACTTAGCCGGATCTACTCAAGTATATACATGCAATTGATAATAAATTTTAAATCACTTAAGCAGATAAATATCTAACATGCAATTAACACTTAAGAGCACATAATTTATCTTGCTTAAAATAAAATAACTGAAAACTATTACCGTACTGCAAACATGGCTATCTAACGGCATTTTTCCAGCTCCTATCCCACTCGTGAGACCGGCAGAGCTTCCCTGCAATATCCCCAGGGACACCCTCGGAGTGTGGGCTCCAAAAGTATTTCTCTAAATACTTAGAGAAAATAAAACTTTAAACTAAAAACCCTTTTCAGGGTTTATTCTCCCGAAATTAGGCGTTTTAAACAAACACCTAATTAAAATTAATTCCAAAATGAATCGGAATTAACTAGGAGAAAAGGGATATGGTTTCAAAGCAAAGAACTAGACAAAACCTCTCCCAAAATGTTATGAGAAATGAGGGAGGGGGTCAGCCTATTTATAGGCAAAAACCCGAGGGCAAAACGGTCATTTTTCACATAAATTGAAGGGTATTTTAGTCATTTGGAAACCGCGTCCAAACCGCGTCTCAATCCGACCAATCTGAGCATGCCACGTGGTAGAACTCTCCGCCGCGGACATAACGCCGCCAACCACGGGCCGACACGTGGCCCCACGCGCCCCCACGAGCCGCCACAAGTCGGCCAAGTGGTTGGCGCGTGTTCAACCGCGTGACCTCACCAGACACCGACACGTGTCCGGGTCTGGTCCGGTTTGACCCTATCCGTTTAACCCGCTTTGACCGACCCGTTTCCAGACCAAATCTGGACCGTTACATCATGTCTACGTGGCGCAATCCCGACCATCCACTTGGCGCGCCACGTGGCGCCTAGTCAGTGCCACCTGGGACCCGCCTGCTGACGTGGCATGCCACGTCAGCTGCCACGTCATCACCGATTATTTTTTTTATTATTTTTTTTCGATGAAAATTTTATTTTCTCCAAAATAAAATGCCGGACATTTCCAACTCTTTGGAACTTTAATTTATTTTCTTAAAATAAATTCCTTGGCTATTTTCAAACACTTTGAAAATTCATTTCTCTTTCTCCTTTTAATATTTTCTCTTTGGGTTTTCAATTGGGGCTTGCAGGGGGACCTGCAGGACTAATTAATTTTAGCTCCAAACGGATTAATATATTATCATCTCATGATAATAATTAATTACCGTTTAACAATATTTAATTCCACTAAATAAATATTGTTGTACTCTAAAATTAATTAAATTATTCACGAATTTCTCGATCTAGAATAATTTCGCATTTTACTCCTCCGTGTAAATATCCATGAAAAATAAATTGCAACTACTATCATTTATTTTTCACCTCTAATTTGAAATTTATTGATTTGCCTTTAAGTTCAAATTCTCTGTATGTGAAACACATTCAACATACAACTTCGGTGACGTATCACGCGAAGTGCTTTGGCCAAAGTCTTATTCGAACTTTTGTAAATCTATTTCAAGGATATCTCTTACCTTCCAGCAAGGCCACAGATTCCTCGATCAATATAACTCTTTAGCGCATTTCATATAATCGCTGAACATACAAAGTATTTTGGCCACCCGTTGACCTCACTTCGAGTATGTTACAGTGACTAACACTACATGCCTAAAGCCGAAATATTATCAGGATTAA
Source organism: Lantana camara (assembly GCA_037501455.1). Taxonomy (NCBI): domain Eukaryota; kingdom Viridiplantae; phylum Streptophyta; class Magnoliopsida; order Lamiales; family Verbenaceae; genus Lantana; species Lantana camara. The sequence continues at coordinate 32,645,709 of CM074859.1, read as the reverse complement.
GAGTACAATGCTTCCTGAGATTTTATTCATTTTAGATAGCAGTATAAAATAAATAATCTCAGTGGTCCAGTTCGATGTTTCCAATCCTATTGAAAATCATCAACGTGTTATAATTGGAATCACCATTCCCTATGACGAAAGACTAATCATCTTATATAACCACGTTATAGTCTTGATAAGAACATATTCTTATCTTGCCGACTAGAACTTTAATGACACGTGATTTCGGTATTCAAAGTCTTTTCCTATGAAACACATTTCATATGAGAATACCACCATAAGTCATTAATTATTAATATGTTAAATACTCACAACTCGCAGTAAATTCAGTTTAATTAATTCAACAAATTGAATTTTCAGGGCACCATTCCCAACACTTTCTTCTTCTCGAAATTCTCTGAACAACTCTTCAAAACTCCAGAACTTCTCTCCTCAGGTTAGGTCACAAATGGGAGAAGAACTCCCCCCAAAAGACTCCAAAACGCACTTAAATAGCAACCCTAAATTCTGTCTCGCTGCCCTAGGTAACGGGCGTTACCTATCTATGTGTAATAATCGTTAACGCCCGTTACTGCCTTGAAATCGCAATAACGCTTTTATAAGTGGTAACGGGCATTACCACTTTCCTTCTACCCTGGGGTAACGGCGTTACCCCTCCTGTCTCGCCAAAGGCTTTGCTCATGTGTCTGTTAACGGGGGTTAACCTCTTTGTTCTTCCAAGGGGTAATGGGGGTTACTCCTTTTTCCTCCAAAAACGCGTGAATTCGCCTTGGAACACCGTTTCTCATCTCCAACTCAATAATTACCTAAATGGAGCAAAATAAACACATAAAAGCATCAAACGACACACAATTATAGTCTAATAAAAGCTCAAATCCATACGAATTTCACACTCAACATCGATCTTTGGCAGTTCTAGGATCGCCCCAATAAAATGGAGTGGCGGAAAGAAAGAACAAAACTGTCCTTGACATGGCTCGGAGTATGCTCAAAAGCAAGAATATGCCAAAGGAGATTTGGATAGAAGCCTTAGCCACCGCAGTGTACCTGATGAGCCGATCTCCAACAAAACGTGTGTGGGGAATGCCACCGCAAGAAGCGTGGAGTGGAAGAAAGCCAGACGTCTCGCACCTCAAGTCTTCGGGAGTTTGGCTTATACGCATGTACCAGACCTAAGGAGAACTAAGCTCAGTGACAAAATCACAAAGCTAGTCTTCAACAGGTATGACGAGAGCTCCAAAGGATACAAGTTATAAAATCCAAGCAACAGGAAGACGATTATCAGCCGTGATGTACAATTTGATGAAGAAGGTGTTTGGGAGTGGAATGCTCGGGAAGGAAACTACAATCTTCAACCTTACTTTGTCGATGAAAATAAGCAAGCGGTTATTGGACAAGGGCTCATAAGTCCTCTATCCTTCCCAAGAACAAATAATGAAAAATCAAAAAGTTCAAGTTCAAGAACACCATGCCTAAGGAACTTGCAGGATATCTATGACGCCACTGAGAGGTAAGATGATCTCACCTTATTCTGCCTTTTTGCTAATTCAGAACCACTAAAATTTCAGGAGGTAATGAAAGACAAAAATTAGAGAAGTGCGATAGAGGAAGAGATCAAGGCCATAGAGAAGAATAACACGTGGCAACTCACTACGTACCCAAGGGACACAAAGCAATAGGCATGAAATGGGTGTATAAGGTAAAACGAAATGCCAAAGGAGAAATCGAGAGATACAAAGCGAGATTGGTGGCGAAAGGATACAGTCAAAGAGCAGGCATCGACTATGATGAGGTGTTTGCTCCGGTTGCTCGCTTGGAGACTATAAGGTTGATGATTTCGCTCGCTGCACAAAATCGGTGAAAAATATATCAAATGGATGTGAAGTTAACTTTCTTAAATAGAGAGCTTGAAGAAGAGGTGTACATCGAGCAACCACCACGATACGAGGTAAAGCACCCAGAAGATAAAGTGCTAAGGTTGAAGAAAGCATTATACGAGTTGAAGCAAGCACCAAGGGCTTGGAATAGTCGGATCGATAAGTACGTCCAACAACATGACTTCATGAGGTGCCCTTATGAATATGCTTTGTAGGTCAAAGTCAAAAATACTGACATCATGATCATGTGCCTCTACGTGGATGATCTGATCTTTACCAGCAACAATCCAAGCATGTTCGGTGAGTTCAAGAAGGCAATCATCAAGGAGTTTGAGATGACGGACATCGGTCAAATGTCGTATTACCTAGGTATAGAAGTCAAGCAAGAAGACGGTGGCATATTCATTGGACAAGACCGCTATGCAAGAGAGCTCCCAAAGAAGTTCAAGACGAACAACTGTAAACCCGTCGCGACACTGATGGAATGCGGAGTGAAGTTGTCAAAGAATCATGAAGGAGAGAAGATAGATCCAACAAAATTCAAGAGCTTGGTTGGCAGCCTTCGATATTTAACTTGTACAAGGTCTGATACATCATACGCCATGAGACTAGTCAACCGCTTCATGGAAGCTTCAATAGTGAATTATCTTAAAACGGAGAAAAGAATACTTCGCTATATAAAAGGTACAATCGAACTTGGCCTACTTTACTCTCATTCTAACAATTTCGATCTCCATGAGTATAGTGATAACGATTGGGCCGAAGATTTGGATGAAAGGAAAAGCACAAGTGGATTTGCCTTCTTCGTTGGAGATACCGCATTCACTTGGATGTCAAAGAAGCAACCAATAGTGACACTCTCCACTTGCGAGGCAGAATATGTTGCGACAACATCAAGTGTGTGTCATGCAATTTGGCTAAGAAACTTGTTAAAGGAGTTAGGAATAGAGCAAAAGGAGGCGATAACGATCTACTTTGACAACAAGTCCGTGATTGTCTTAGCCAAAAATCTAGTATTCCATGATCGAAGCAAGCACATTGATACACGATTCCATTACATAAGGGAGTGCATTGCTAAGAAGGAAGTCCAACTCGAGTATGTGGCGACTCATGATCAAATTGCAGATATTTTCACCAAGCCACTCAAGGCAAAAACCTTTCTCAAGATTCGGAGTTTACTTGGAGTAACAAAATCAAGTTCAAGAGAGGGTGTTGAAAAGTAATTAAACTTGATTTAATTAAGTTTATTAGCTTAATTAGTAGAATATGCTAGAAGTTGGATTAGTGTAGATTAGTGTAAAAGAGTAATTAATTAGGTAGTTAGGAATTGAGTAGTTAGCTTAATTAATTATGTCACTAGAATACTCTTTCAACTAGTATAAATAAGAGGTGTTGCTCTCATTTGTAACCAAGCCAAAAACAAGAATTCTCTTGAGTAATAAGAAGTTCTCCTCTTCTCCTAAATTCTCTCTAATCGTTTCTCTCCTCTCCTCCTCCAAATAAACTCCTAAGCTCTCCTTACCCATTCCCTCTCCCATCTAAATTATAATCTTCTCCTTCCAACAAAGGCTACCCTCCCATTGTTCTAGAAAGCAACTGCTTAAATTTGATTGACACGCTGCGCTCTAGTGAAGCTGATTTGTCGGACCTTAGGAACATATATAATTGCCGACGTTAAGGAGGCCATTTCAAATGTTCCGGAAGTCGCTTATTCATTTGTCCGACACACCGGCAATAAAGTCGCTCACACTTTGGCTCAATTAGCCCTTGATATCAATATAATGACGGGGACTTCGTAGTTCGTACTCCCCGATTTCGTATTTCATTGTATCGTGGAGGATCTAAGTTGTTAGCTTGCTAGTTCTTCCCAATTCTCAAAAAAAAAACAAAAAAAAACATCTGTGTAATTAGGTCAGAGGATACATCCGTGTAATTACCTCTAAATTATTAGAAAATCATTGCAATTTATGAATTAAGTTTCTACAACTATAACAATACATCAACCACAAACCACAATATAAATTAAACTTTGCATCATATATTTTCTATTTTTCTATAAATGTCATACAATCAAACTTCGACCTCCTTAAGAGGATCTAACTTCGCCAAAGGGAAGGATATGCGAAATTACAATTCAAATTAAATACCTCGATAAGATCATATTGTTCATACCTAAACCCATAATAATTAAATTTCACAACTTAATTAATCATAATAAGATTGATATTGGTCTAGGTGGACCCAATGGCAAAAGTTCGTTGTTCATCCATTCTTGAGGGAGAATCACTTCCATAATCCCCTAGAATGGCCTTCATCACCTTCTCATTGTAGAGGTGGACCAAATAGGCCTCATAACGACACTCAGCGCTGCAAAACAGGTGATTCCTATCCAAAAAGAAAAGAAATTGAAAACATCAAGATTAAAAAAAGCTACCAAACTCGATTAATTTAGTATCTTTGATACATTTCATTTTTCGATGATAAAATAACATCATATATCTTCAAAATCAAGCAATTTCATGTACATTTTTTTTATATCGAAAACTAGGTTTACCGATCGGAATTTACACGTGGAGAACTCCTTGTCCGTCACCTATAAAATCGGGTCGGGTTTCCGGCGGACAAAATCGGGTTCTGGACAAAAGTGCATTAAATTGCATGATTTTTAAGATAAGGTCATCGGTCGAGTTGATATACTAAATTTGTAACTTTTCCATATAGGGTAATACAAAACAATTCCCAAAAACAGAACAAAAAATAAATAATTGAACTTGTAATTTACTATTAATAAGTACTTTAGCTTAATCTTTTTAGGGAGCCTAGATTGAATGTGGTCGAATATCGAAAAACTTAGCCTCCCATGGGCCTGTTACATACTTAAGAAAGCATGATTTAATTAATTGTGAATCGTAAATACAAAAGAACCAAAATTGTTAAAATAATAAAACCCTACAAAGGATGGAATTAAAACCCTTTAAAACATCAAAAATAAATAAATTTTTTACCATATAAAACCAGAATGAATGAATAAAAGGCTAGAATTTCTACCTGAAGACGTAAATGTGTGTTTTCTTGGAGAGTTTGATGAAACACTGGAAGCAGTATTTGCTGCTGTAATCATGAGCAAGTTGACTGCAACGAGGAAACTTCAAGAAACAGTCTTCAAACGTATGCAAAACTTTGATCAGTTTTCTGACGCACTTGAAAGCCATGAAACCTGTGGTAATGGCTCCATGCTTGAGACATTTCCTCGTTGTCGAGGAATTGTCGCAGAAAACCAGGGACGACTTCGACATTGGTAGGCATGGTTTGGAGCCATTGATCTTGGCTAGGGTTTTTCGTATGCTTAAATATTTGGTCCTGAAGATGATACGAGGTTCTTCGAATCTTGGCTCCAGAATCTGTAATACTCCCATAAGGGATTCGGACCTGCAAGTGGGAGATGAAGGAGAAATAAGATGATACTATAAAATTTGGGAAATGTATGTATTATCCGTTGAGGAGCCACGTATACGTTAGAGGGTGTTGTGAGCGCCTAGATTTAATGATTTTCTTCGTATATTGTAAAGCATGTCATGTCGTGGTACCAGAAGAATGAGAACGTCATAACATCTCTCTTCCACGACGAGTTTAAAGCATTACAAAAGATGTATTTTCTAATAGTGCGTGTAGTAGATTATAGATTATAAATTATTTCTGTTTAAAATCAATTGAACTTGATTTCGCAATCACAAAGTGATAAAAATAAACTAGAATCACATCACATAATTAATAGATTTTGCAAACACACTCTTGATGTATATGTAGCAACCGGAAATCATGAGGTATTCAATTAATCGTGGTCTTCCTTAATTATTTCAAAATTGCCCCCCATATATATTTTGCTGGTTAAAAAACGATCGTCTGATTCCGTCACTGTACATGCGTTAAACACATAATACGAGAAATTTTCCATCCTGGATTTGGGGTATATATTTAAAAAATTTGTGCTAGCTATACATAATTAATGAATATTAGGTGAAAGTTTGAGTAAATGTGTCAACAAATAAAAGAAAAACCTCATGAAAATAAATGACACCGATGGGATGAGAATCTATTTGAACAACTTGAACAACATAAATAAATACTTCTTAAAAAAGTATAATTTTTTTAAATAAATCATTGAGTTTTATATACAACTTTTCCTGCAGCTTATAGCCTCAAGAAAGTACGAGTATAATCGTGATCAATTCTTGGAAAAAAGATGATGAAAAATAAATAAAGCATAATTATTACTTTATAAGCTTAGCTTGTATATATATATATCGAAAAGGTGGCGGAATCAAGCTATTTTTACATCTTTAATCGAGATTAGTGTGAGGTTAGCTAAACTTAATTGTTTTAAACCCATAAAAATCCAGCATTACAGAAAGAAAAAAAAAAGAACAACTTGAACTAAAAATGAAGTAAACATTTCTTCTTTTTTGTTTTTCAAATGTATCAAAAATCAGAAACCCCATTAAATCTCTTGAAAATGAGTTTTTATTAATTTATATGTGTGCAAAATACGCAAATATATATATATATATATATATATATATATATATAGATATATAGATAGATAGATAGATATAGAGAGAGATACATATATATATGCATATATATGTATATATAAAATTAATTAATTAATTAATTACCTGAATGGCGAGTGTATGAACTCCATTAAAGAGAGCTTGAATGCATCTAATTTCCTAAATAAAATCTCACGTCTCTCTGCATATCAAATTGTGAAGAAAGGGCACCTCTTTATAGGGCACTTCGGGTAACGTCATTAATATTATCAGAAAACAATTAATTAAATAAAAAAAGAAGAAGAGGAATCTTTTTGTAGGGTAAAATAATTTCCAATTCCTATCCAGATTAAGTAATTAAACAACTGAAATATTATTTTTTTCTACAAAAGTGAAGAAAGACTCACATGTTTGGTGTGGGACATTGAATAGAGATAAAACATAATGACGTATTTTTTTATTTTTTTTACCAATTAAAAAAGAATTATTTGAATGGTTTTTCAATTAATTACATCTAATCTCACATTAAACGGGATAATTATAAAAGCTACGTACATCATATTTAGATACAATTATACCGACACCGAATTAAAAAAAATATTAGTTACGCAGAACATCCACGATTAAAAAAATGGGGCATTTTTGAAAGAAAGTATAATTAAAATTTTAGATAGGATGTGTGTAATTATACTTAAATGCTAGATATCACTTGTAATTACTGTGTTTAATTAGGGAAAAAATGTAATTAACTTACTTGTTTTAGTTGGCATGAGTTTCTGGAAAAAAAAACATGGTTTAAAACGTTATTATTGCATATTCTGCTGTTATAGTGCTTCGTTTGCATGCTTGGAGTTAATGAGTACAACAAGGAATGGAGTTAGTGCTTGTCTGGTATATATATAAATTCTTAAAAATAAAAAAAGTATAATTAATTAATAATAATAATTATTATATATATGTGTGTGTGTGTGTGTGTGTGTGACGAGAAGATTATAAATGAAGGAAATTAACTCATTAATGGTTCTCTTCAGTAATTAGAGAAATTGTGTACGTATTTGTATAATTTTAATGTTTTGCAATGGATAAAATGATCAAAATGTGTATTAACGTATAACGGATTTAACCGTTTATAACGACTGATAAATGTCGATTCAAAATTTCCAAAATAATTATTTTAATTTTATCGTATCTAAGTAGGGGGCATTTTTTTAAAACTCACATGAGTTGAAAAAATTTTAGTTTGCTCCCCATTTTCAAAATTATTTTTGTTCACTCCCCAGATGAGAATCATAATTTTAGTTTGCTTCCCATTTTTTACAGCACATACGACATATTGCGAAAAATATATAACATATTACGATTTATGTACGCGATTCTTGAGTTTTTTTATACTAAAATTATGATTCTCATCCGGGGAGTAAACAAAAATAATTTTGAATATGGGGAACAAACTAAAAATTGACTCCACAATTGGGGATTTTTTCCTAATTCCCCGATCTAAGTATATATTATTATTACTCATATATTAATGATTGTTATTTGTTAACTATAACAAGTAATGAATAAAGAAGAACAAACCGTTATTTAAGGCGTACGTTTTAACACACGGTTTCTTTATTTTATTTTTATTTATTTACTTAAGTATATTTTATTATAATAGTATTATTGGATAATGATATAGTAACGATTTAGAGAAATTATAGAAGTGGGATTCCCACGATAAATAACCTAAAAGCAAGAGATATATTAGACTCGGACTCAACAATTCATCGTGTATAGAGAGAGTTAGAGAGAAAAAAAAAACGACGCTCAGTACAGAAGATTGCGAAAACGTGCGGCGTTCGGCATCGACTTTCGACATCAGAATTTATGTGCAGACTGTTAGATATATTTCGTATGCATACTCTTATAGAATTTGTGAAGTTATATAAAAAATAAAATTGCATAGTCATTAGTTTAAGTGTCCTTGAACAACCATACAGCCGCACCCTATAATTCATATTGCTTAGAAGTTAGATCTAATGGATATTTAATATTGGTTGTGTTGAGAAAATGGGAGAAATTGGATCAGAATGACACGGGTAGTCCCTGTCCTTAAAGTGTTAATCGCCCCTACTCTCTGAGTTTGCTAAAGGTTGCAGACGATTTACTTTTAGGGTATATGTCAAGCTGGTAAAATATGAATTCAGACAATAGCAATTTGCTAGAATTCAGGTGAGTTTTTTGCTGTGTATTTTCAGGTAATGGATTGTCTATTTATAGGTGGCAGGAGTTTGGCAGGATTAAATGTGGGAATTTGAATAGGTCAAATTCAGGTGTTAATGGCCTGAATTACACCCCTATTATTGCCCACTACCTGACTGTTACATCCTTCAACGGATCTGACTATTGAAATCAGATTCGGATGTACCTAGATATCCCTCAGCGGATGTATTTGGACATTGGTTCGTAATTTGAATTTGGACAGAATCAGGCCGACTCTGGCTCAAAAAGTAAGGCTCTGGGCTCGGAGGCGAGGCTCCAAGCTCCTAGCGACGATGCGCACGTGTGAAGTGCAAAGTGAGCCATCAAACGCCACATTCGCCCATGCCTGGCCCCGGCCCGAGCCCGAGCCCGTGCCCGTGCCCATGCCCGCGCGCGCGGGTGGTGCGGTGCACCGCACCGCGTGTGAGCCCATTAGTCCTCTCTTGGATCCCATAATTTAATAACACATACATCATTTTAATATATAAAGCTATCTGCTTAGTGTTATTTTTCCAACGTGGGACACAATAACCAATGCACATTTTCCAAACAACTTATGATATGCTTTTGCATAATTATTGATTAATCCTCCAACAATTAATCATATATATATTAATTCTCCAACAATTAATTATATATATATGCACAGCATATTCAACAATCCCCCACTTGTTTGGAAAACTACTCTTTTGCCAGACAAGTCCCTGAAGATTTTGTCAAAGATCACATGCCTAGAGGAAGGTGTGACGAACATTGAACCTTCCCTTAGTGTAAAAAAATCAAAACTGCATCGAAGTTGACGGTGTCCGTAGATTGAACCTCAACTCCTTCGTGATGCAATCGGAGTTATCACACACACGTTTTCTTTCTCATACAGCAAGCACTCCACTGCTTTGCGCTTATAAAGCCATACGCCATATCCCATTTCATGAACCTTTAAGAGAGTAAACCATAACTCTCTATAAGAAGCGACTTCACTTCTTGTTCATATAGGCAAAATGTTTCTCGAGCACTAGTTGCATTAGTGTAGCATTTTGTTAAGAGCATAGCTCAACCTTGTCACTTTGCAACTCACTGAGCTATCTTTTACTACATATGAGACCACTTGATAGCTCTAACCAACTCGTGACTTGTTTTTCCCTTTGAACCTATAACCAGGGGTAACCTAGGTTATAGGTAGGGTTACCATCACTTATGGTTCGGGTGGTTTAAGTCCCATATCTCTAGTAGTTGTAGCTACTAAGTCTCTCGTCAGAGGCGAGTAAATTGCACCGGGACCCCCTATGTAACACGAAAAAACCTAAAAAAACCCTGTCAAAAAAAAAAATTAGTCCCATAAACCTTGTGTTTTTTTTTTGTTGCATAAAAAACCCTGCGACCAGTGAGTGTGGCACACGCGCGTTGACTGCGACTGAGATTGGGTTTTTTGTGATTTTAAGCTGCAAAAAGACTATTTTACCCCTCAATTATTCTAATTCAAAAAATGGGATGTTTCCCACTCATTTTGACTAGAACCCTTGTGTTTTGGTATTTTAGCATGACAGACCCTGTGTTATTGGAATGCTGCACAATGAACCCTGTCAGAATTTATTACCATATTAAACGGATATTAAACGGATCGGATGTATGATTACCATATAAATAAATTATTTAATAATTATATGACTTTGAATATATATATATATATATATATATATATATATATTAGACAAAGAGAGATATAATAACTATATCTATATATATCATTTTTATTTTTTGGTGAATGTATAAATATGTTGGAAATTATAAATTTGTTCATATAATCAATTTGAAATATAATACTTATATTAATAACATATGTATGTTACTTATATTATCTCTACATAAATGTTGAAGTAAACATATGGTTACTAATAAAACCTAAGGTTTTTCTTTAATAAATGGGCTAAAAAATTTACTTAATACTAATAATCTATCATACATACACAGTTGTGTGTATATATTTTAATATAATATATTATTTATCGGATACGGATTACGGATAAATCGAATAACGAATAAATCTAACGGATAATGAAACAGATCGGATGTTAAACGGATCGGATGTCTTATTACCATATCCTTATCTGTTTATAATTCGAATGTCTATAATCGGATACGGATAATATCCTCTCGAAACGGATTCGGATAATATCCTCTGTAAACGAATTCGAATGCGGACGGATATCCATTTATAGCCCTACCCACCAACACTCTAAATTGCTCTGAAATGACTATTTTCCTGTTCATTTTGACTAGAACCCTTGTGTTTTGGTATTTTAGCATGAAAGACCCTGTGTTATTGTAATGCTACCCAATGAACCCCAACACTCTAAATTGCTCTGAAATGACTAAAGGGCAATTTGGGTAATTCACATCTCCTCATTGACCAAATGGATTCTGGGGGCGGTGTGCAAAAAATAAAAAACACAAGGTTTTATGTGCTAATTTTTTTTTGATAGGGTTTTTTTTGCTATTTGGGTAAAACATAAGGTTATTGGCGCAGTTAACTCCGTCAGAGGCTTAGTAAATGGATCAGCCAAATTCTTATTTGACCTCACATAGATAATTGTTATGATACCATCTTGTATCAATTGTCTCACAAATGCATGTCTAACACCAATATGTCTAGACTTACCATCATAGGTACCACTATACGCTTTTGTAAGCGTAGCTTCGCTGTCACAATGCAACGAAATTGGAGGCATTGGACTTGGCCATAGATCTATGTCTAACAACATATTTCTAATCCAATCAGCCTCTTGTCCAGCTTGTGCCAAAGCTATGAACTCAGATTCCATGGTAGAGTGAGAGATTATTGTCTGTTTCTTGCTTGCCCAAGAAACAGCCCCACCGGCAAGAGTGAAAACCCACCCACTTGTGGATTTATTATCTCCCATGCTAGTTATCCAACTTGCGTCTGAATACCCTTCCAACACACTAGGGAATTTGTTATAGAACAAACCAAAGCTAATAGTTCTCTTAAGGTACCCAATTACCCTACTAATAGCTTTCCAATGATCAGCATTGGGACTGCTCGTATATCTGTTAAGTTTTGAAACTGCAAAGGAAATATCTGGTCTAGTGCAATGCATTGCGTACATAAGGCTGCCAATAGCACTTGCATACTCAAGCTGTGCAATAGCTCTACCAGTATTTTCTTTAAGTTTATGTCCGTTGTCAAACGGAGTGTTCACCTCCTTGATCTCGAGGTGACTAAACTTAGTCAGAACTTTCTCAATATAGTGAGATTGGTTTAGTGAAAAACCTCCACTATGTTTTTTAACTTTAGTGCCTAAAATAGTATCTACTTCACCTAAGTCTTTCATCTTAAAGACCGAGGATAGATACTTTTTAGTCTCATTTACTCCAATCATATTCGTCCCGATGATCAACATATCATCGACATATAGACAGACTATCACCATATAGTCAGCCATACTTTTGGAGTAAATGCACCTGTCAGCACTGTTATACTTGAATCCGAATTTCAAGATGGCAGTGTCAAACTTCTCGTGCCACTGTTTTGGTGCTTGTTTTAGACCATACAGAGATTTGACTAACTTACACACTTTGTTTTCTGTTCCCGGTGCTACAAAACCCTCAGGTTGTTCCATATAGATTTCTTCTTTTAAATTTTCATTTAAAAATGTTGTCTTTACGTCCATTTGATGAACAAACAGATCGTAAAGAGAGGCTAAGGCAAGAAGAACTCTAATGGAGGCAACTGGAGCCACCGGTGAATAACTATCAAAGTAGTCAATCCCTTCTACTTGTCTAAACCCTTTGGCAACTAATCTAGCTTTAAAAGCTGAGATAGTGCCATCAGTGTTTCGTTTTCTTCTAAATACCCACTTGCAGCCAATGGGTTTAGAACCACGAGGTAAGTCTGCTAATACCCAAGTATTATTACCCAAGATCGAATCCATTTCATCGTTTACAGCTTTCTTCCAAAAGGAAGCATCTCGAGAAGCCATAGCTTCTGAAAATGTTTTAGGATCCATCTCAAGTGAAAATACAAACGGTATTTCACTTACCACTTTATTATCTTGGTCCCCCTCCACCAAGAATATTAAAGCATCAGAAGAGATAAAGTCTTTATCCAAACTTTTCTCTTTTCTTGCTCTAGTACTCCTTCTAGGCTCAATTTGTTGTTTAGGAACATCATTTTCCACAACCGACCTTATAGGACCTCTAGGCTCAATTTGGGGTGGCAGTGGCACAGATTCGTTTCCAACATCTTTTGAAAACGTACTTTCGAAGAATTCCACGTCCCTGGACTCAGTTTTCATGTTAGACTCCAAATCAAGAAGTCTATAGGCCTTGCTATTAAGAGCATATCCAACGAATACACTTTTAATAGCTCTAGCCCCTAACTTAGTCCGTGTAGGATCAGGAACCCGAAAGTAAGCCACACACCCCCACACTTTGAAATAACTTATGTTGGGTTTTCTGCCTTTCCATATTTCATAGGGACTAGACTTCACAACAGTACTAGGCATCCTATTTAGAATATGACATGCAGACAGAAGGGCTTCACCCCACAAATTGTGAGGTAAATTTGCATGATTTAACATGCAATTTATCATATCCAGAAAGGTACGATTTTTCCTTTCAGCTACACCGTTCTGCTGGGGTGTATAACCGGCAGTTGTTTGATGTATGATACCACTTTCTTCGCAAAGTGCATCAAAAGCATTCAAACAATATTCCATGCCTCGATCAGAACGTAGAACCTTAATCTTCTTCTCAAGTTGGGTTTCTACTTCTGATTTGTATTTCACAAAAGAACTAAGAGCTTCATCTTTAGTTCTTAACAAATACACATAGCAAAAACGACTAGCATCATCAATAAAAGTAGTAAAATACCTTTTACCACCTCTAGTTAAAATTCCATTTATCTCACAAATATCAGTATGAATTAAATCTAATATTTGTGATTTTGTTTTAACACTTGGAAAAGGCTTTCTTACAATTTTTGATTTTGCACATATTTCACACTTATCAAATTCGTTTTTACCAATATCAATTAATCCCATTGCATGCATATTTTTCAAATTCTTTGCACTAACATGTCCTAATCGACTATGCTATAAAGAAATTGAAGAAATCATGTAAGCAGAAACAGAATTCATATTATTGATAGACATCTTGTATATCCCATTACAAGCATAACCTTTTCCAATAAATTCACCATTTTTCATGATGATGACTTTGCCAGATTCAACAGAAATCTTAAAACCTTTCTTATCTAACAAATCAACAAAAATTAAACTTTTTCTAACATCTGGTACAAATAAGACATTGATCAAGGTTAATTTCTTTCTGGAGGTAAAATTGAGCTCGACAGATCCTTTGCCTCCAACACCGGCCTTGGAGCTATTGCCCATTTGAACCTCTTGCCCAACAACTTCTTCAAAGGTCTTGAAAAGCCTTCGATCGTTACAAATGTGAACCGTTGCTCCAGAATCTAACCACCAGCCAGAAAGTTCACTTGCCATGTTGATTTCAGAAATCATAGCCACATCGAGGCTAAGATCAGTCACCATGGCAACAAGGTTCTCCTCAACCATGTTTGCAACCCCGGATCCACTCTTCCGTTGTGGGCATTCTCTCGCATAATGTCTTGTTTCTCCACAAACATGACACTTGCCTTTTCTTTTGTTAGTAACATTATGAACAGGTTTAGGTTTCTGCCCGTATTTCTTAAATTGTCCTTGATTCTTTTTAACCTCGAAAGGTTTCTTTTTAGAATTTCCAGCCTCAACATAATTCACGCCCGATTGTCCTTGAACCAAATTCTTACCATCGCATTTCCGAGCCTCCTCTTCAATACGCAGATGTTTCTGAATTTGTTCTAAGGACATATCCTCAGATTTATGCATCAATCTCTTTGCATAATCTTTCCAGGCAGGAGGGAGCTTTGAAATTATAGCTCCTACCTGGAAGGCTTCTGGAAGGACAATTTTCACCATCCGTAGTTTGTTTACAATTACCTGGAGCTCATGCACTTGCTCCAGGATTGGCTTATTATCAGTCATTTTGAAATCGAGGTATTTAGATACTAAATATTTGTTAGTACCTTCTTCCTCAGCCTTATACTTGTATTCCAGCGCCTCCCAAAGCTCTCTAGGTGATTTGATGTTTGTGTACAGATCATATAATCTGTCAGAGAGAGTGTTGAGGATGTGGCCACGAGCCAACTCTTCATCTTCAGCCCTTTTTCTCCTTTGTTGTTGACGAGTCTCCACAATCTCTTGGTGCATCTGCATAGTATTCCTGGAAGGACCTGTTGCTGCAGTGTTGGGAGGAACAACAACTCCTGTTGTCGGAGGATTGGCAGGAGGAGCACCACCTGTTTCAGTGGTTGGTGGATCCAAATCAACAGACTGCTGGGGAGCAGGAAGATCTTCTGGAATTGGTGGTAGGCTAGGATCCAGAACATAGGCCAGCTTCAAAACGGTAAGCAGGAACTTCATCTTGTCTTGCCAGCGGCTGAAATTGTTTCCATCGAAGCGATCCAATTTCTGCTGGTTCATGATATGGAAGGATTCTGATTCCATCTTCACACGAATTAACACTTTAAGATTGTTGAGAAAATGGGAGAAATGGGATCAGAATGATACGGGTAGTCCTTGTCCTTAAAGTGTTAATCGCCCCTACTCTCTGAGTTTGCTAAAGGTTGCAGACGATTTACTTTTAGGATATATGTCAAGCTGGTAAAATATGAATTCAGACAATAGCAATTTGCCAGAATTCAGGTGAGTTTTTTGCTGTGGATTTTCAGGTAATGGATTGTCTATTTATAGGTGTCAGGAGTTTGGCAGGATTAAATGTGGGAATTTGAATAGGTCAAATTCAGGTGTTAATGGCCTGAATTACACCCCTATTATTGCCCACTACCTGACTGTTACATCCTTCAACTGATCTGACTGTTGAAATCAGATTCGGATGTACCTAGACATCCCTCAGCGGATGTACTTGGACATTGGTTCGTAATTTGAATTTGGACTGAATCAGGCCGACTCTGGCTCAAAAAGTAAGGCTCTGGGCTCGGAGGCGAGGCTCCAAGCGACGATGCGCACGTGCGAAGTGCAAAGTGCGCCATCAAACGCCACATTCGCCCATGCCCGGCCCCGTCCGAGCTCGAGCCCGTACCCGTGCGCGCGCGCGGGTGGTGCGGTGCACCGCACCGCGTGTGAGCCCATTAGTCCTCTCTTGGATCCCATAATTTAATAACACATACATCATTTTAATATATAAAGTTGTCTGCTTAGTGTTATTTTTCCAACGTGGGACACAATAACCAATGCACATTTTCCAAACAACCTATGATATACCTTTACATAATTATTGATTAATCCTCCAACAATTAATAATATATATATTAATTCTCCAACGATTAATTATATATATATGCACAGCATATTCAACAGGTTGGTTGTTTAATTTTCGACTACAGAGACACCATATGTAGGAATAGGTAAGGATGATAGATAAGAAATTCCTAAGAAATATCGCATATTTATTATGGAAATACTCTTCTGCATGTAAATATCCAGTGTATAAGATTTTCTCATCAATTGACAAAGCTAGTACTCTGTACACATAGGACAATTATAGATTATTAGAAACATTAATAATGTTTTTCAGTAGACAACCTGAGTGATTGAAACAATTTGGTAAGATAGTATAGTATATTGTGTTTAGTATTACTTAGTTCGTATTTTAGCCGGATCAGTGGGACCAACATTTAATTAGATCATTGGGGATAAGTAATATATTTAATTTAGCATTGGAATGGAATCACAGTAGCTATGGAATTTAAATTCGGATTATTGGTATTTAAGCTAATTATCAAGTTTCCTTATTAGATTGATCTCCATCGACTTAGAGCTTTCACCAATTAGCTATCAAGGTTTTCTAGAATTTCAAGTACCCCGAGGTAAGTAATTCTCGACGATTTCTACTTTACTATATTTTTATTAAATTATTGATATTGTTTCGATTAAACTGTTTTTAAATGTAAAATGTATCCTTCAATTTGTGAGTTTTTATGAAAATTAAGATCAAGCATATAAATAAAGTTATTATTTTCCGTTATGGATGAAAATTGTATTTTTCATGAAAATATGATTGTTGTGATTGAACTCATAGATTGATCAGATCATTGTTTTAGATCATTGGGTTATTTGTTGGCGCCCGGAACTAGTTCCATTATTGTTTGGCCGTCCAGCGGGAGTACAGCTGGATTATTGTTTGGCTATTGCCCATGGATATCCATTTAGCCGACAACCCTGCCTAGGATTAGAATGATGGTCTTATTATTGTTCTTTGAGCTAAATTCAATTGTTCATTGACTCATTGTTTGGAAATTTTTATGGCTTGGAAATTGTTATGACTTATTGATATGAAAATCTGTATGATATTATTCGTAAAAATGCTAAGTTTTTAAATATGCTTGATCGGATAGAGAAAGTTTGGAATTACTTATTGAGTATGCAGCTCACCCCCCTTGCTATTATTTTTCAGATTATTGATTGATTATTGGAGTAGAGGAAGATGGATTGAAGAACTTTATTTTATCTGATTATTTGAATTTCATATGATCGAAGACCTATTTGAAAGTTTTAGTTCTATTAGTTAGATTACTTGAGATTTTCAGCTTTTGCTATAGTAATCGATCAATGACATTCTCACATATGTTTGAGATGTTATTTTTGGGATTTTAGATGCTCTGTACCATGAAGTCTTTAATTTTATTGAAGGATTTTGTACCTCTACTCGTATATCAAGATTAAGTATTTTCTAGTTTTATTATTTAAGAGGGCTTTGTGTTGTCGGGATACAACCGACGGCACGACCGATCACGTCCTGAGTTTGGGGCGTGACATACATAGTAAATTTAACGGTTTGCAACGAATAACGACAACTAACGGTAAAACCCTAAACAATTATTGATCTAGCTATTTGTACCAATTGATGAGCAACATTTCTGAGCTTCTGAAGCAATTATTTTGATTTTGTCGTATCTAAGTAAATATTTGGAAAAACATTTTTTGAATGTTTCGAATTCCACACGTTTGAATTTATGCACTTTATATTCACTTACTTGTTTCTCGGGCTTTCCATTGAATATCGGGGGCGAGCTTAGGGGTTTCATTTACTGTCCATATAATAATATCCGACCACGTGTCAGTCCTTTCATATGTCTAGTCGTAAGAGTTGAGAATATTATTTGACGTCCTTTTTTAGAGAATTACATCAGAAGATCCAAATAATCGTATCAATATAATTGCTCGTACATTAATAACTATCGACTATATCAATAACAAATAATGACACTATCTGAGATAAACAAAAAATTTAATAGTCGGCATTTATACTTAATTATAAATAGATAGATTATGCTTAAAAAGAAAAAAGATAAATTATGAAGTCCAGCCTTATTAGATGAAATCAAAAAACTAGCAAGCCCAAGCCCCCATGATCGTGTTAAAATGAATATCGTTACAATCCATTATTGTATTTAAATGTGCATAGTAATTAGTAAAAGTAACAATATGCAACCAACGACGAATACTACTAACTATGAATTTTTAAAACAATTATTTGGGTTCCAAGTCTCACAAACTTAGAAACTACTCCTGCATTAATAATAGTTAAATCCACATTCATGCCAACTTTCTAACTCTATTTAAAGAGGGCGGATATGTGTTGGCTATCCACAGTTATGACATATTAACTAAGGTCGAAAATTAAATTGGATTTAAAATAAATCGATTCGACCAAATTCATACAATGAGGGACGAATATTTTATAATTGTCGTGAGATTGATAAAAAATTAAGAAAAATAACAAATCAAACGATAAGTGTATCATACTTGTCATTATAATTGACTGCACTCAGTTGAGTCAAGTATGAGTTAATGGGTTCATTATAGGGCAATGTCATTATAATTGATTGAATTCAACTAAATCAAATATGAGTGAATGGACTCATTCTCCCGGACAAGGTCCCGCGTTCGAATCCTACTCGAGTGTGTGCATTAAAGGGGGAAAAAAAAAAAAAAGAAGTATGAGTTAGAATTTTTTACCATGGAGTAAGTATTTTCTTTAAAGAAATCGATTCATTGATCGTAGTTTGAACCTAACTCAATCAAGTCACTATAATAATAACCACCATAATATGCTTATTATTGTAGTTAATTTAAGTTTGATGGAATCGAATTTGAGCTGCACTTTCGAGCAAGATCAGCAAGAATTTTTCCAGACCAAAGGATGTGAATATTTTTTGAAAGTATTATAATTTTAAAAAATATTATATAATCATTTTTTCTCTTTTACAAGAATAAAATGATATAATTTTATCCAATGTTTTATCCTGTGGGGCCCAAGTTTGGTGAGATGCCGCCAGAATTCGTGAGTGCATCCCTAGCGCATTTTAGCAACTGCCACTTCACAATTCTCGTCATCATTCATCCTCCTCCCCCCGAATGATGCGTCTTTTTCTACTTTCAACTCCAGACCAAAACCCCCCTTGTGATTTCCCAAGTTCCCCACCAAATTTTGTAGAATTTCACGTGAAAAGCTTCATCGGAATTCGCTTCTCTCTCAATTCACATATTAAATGTTTTTGACGAATATTGGTGACTTTTTGTCTTGTCTTTATTCTGCGACAAGCTTGAATTGCGGAGGCGTTATGAGCGTGAATCGACTTTCTTGAGGTGAGATTTGTTATGGGTTTTTCATATTTGGGGATTTCATTCTGCGGGATTTGTTAAAGTTTCGATCTTTAAGTAGGATCTTTGTTGTGCTTTGGGATAATCTCTTCCTGTTCGTAGTCTTCTGTTTTTGTGTGTTAATTATAATTAAGAGCATAATTATATTCGGGTTTTTATTTTCTGGGTAAGTATCTTTGCAGTTGCTGATCTTAATAAGCTGAATTTCTTGATTGCCTTGACTGGTGCAAGTTAGCTGTTTGATATTTGGTCCAAAAGAAGTAGTCCCAATTAGCAAATGTAGTCTGCTTCTTTACTTTTTTGGCGATAATGAGTAATGTTTAAAGTATTTAGGTGGTTTGAGAAGAAATATCATGCTGATGGCGATGCAAGAAGGCTGAATCTTTGGTTGGATGTTAGCATGAAAATTCGTTGGTTAGGAAACTGGTTTTGACTTTTGAGACATAATTCAAAACAAGAACCTTTGTTGCTTGTATTGGACTTTGAAGCATAATGGATGATGAAGATAATAAGAGGTACCCTCCTAGCTCTTATGGCATCAATCGCCAAAAGTTTCCCCTCGAAAATGTGAGTTATCCTCAAAATATTGGGAATTCATATCCTAATTTTGATGATGACGATAGTGACGATGATGATGATGATGAGGGTGTAAACAATGAAGAAGAAGATGATGATGATGATGATGACGACGATGGGGGAAATGGTGTTCAGAGGATAAGTAAAGATGATTATGAATATGGTGATGAGGACGAGGGCGAAGAAAATAACTTTATTAATTCACAGAAGCACCCCAAGAAAAGAAAACTGAAAAACCTATTGTCAAACTACGAATTTGCCCCTCGAGTACCGCCCCCATCATCATCAACCTCAAAGCCATCATATGGGGGGCGAAACCCCCTCACAGATTGGACCGAGCACGAGACATTCATATTACTCGAATCTTGGGGTGATCGGTTTCTGAAACAAGGAAGGAAAAGTCTCCGTTCTGAGGAATGGCAAGAAGTTGCAGAAAGGGTTTCCCAAGACTCAAAAATTGAAAGAACCGACACCCAATGCAGGAACCGTTTGGACACACTGAAAAAAAAGTACAAAAAGGAGAAAGCAAAGCTAGGGGATATTAGTAAATGGATTTATTTCAAGAAAATGGATTCCCTTTTGTCCCCACCATCCTCGGTCCCTCATCAAACGGGCCTCTCATGTGGGGTCGACTCAGGCGAGTTCATTTTCATGAACCCTAAAGTTTACTTAAACAGCTCGAATGGATTGGATGAAATGAGGGATAGTCCTGGAAATTCAGACTCGTTGGGTGGTGGGGAAGATGAATCTGTTGGGGGTCGCGACAATTCAAAAAGTGGGCCGGCTACTTTTAAGATGCTTGCTGATTCTATTCAGAAATTTAGCGATGTATATCAGAAGATTGAGAGTAGTAAGAGACAGCAAATGGTGGAGTTAGAGAAGATGAGGATGGATTTTCATAGGGATTTGGAGTTTCAAAAGAGGCAGATTCTCGAGAGAGGTCAAGCCGAGATTGAGAAGATCAGGCAAGGAGAGGGGGATGACGACGACGACGATGTGTCGGCTGAGAATGTTAGTCGTTAACGTAGGTTTAGTTTGATCTTTTTCCTATTGTTGTACTATAAGTGCCCATTTTTTGGGTTCTTGATATGCTGGAGAATAAATCTGGTGTGAAATATTGTTATCAAAAGAGTTCAAGTTTGATTTTCAAGCTCTGCAATGTGGCCTAGTTCAGTTTTCTTCTTAACTGCTGTTGTTTAATGCTCATTTGCAAAGTTTTTGTATTACCTTCATTCTTTTACATCATTAAAAATGGTTGGTTCTTTTGCAAAAACTAGCATTTCTGGTAAACTTTAAAATGCAGCAGCAAACAAGCTACTAAGAATCTAGAATCAAGTACGGATATTATGAATATCCAGTAAAAATAGCGTGTACACCACACAAGAATCGAGTCGAGTCGAGTTGAAATCTTGTTCGAGTTTGGTTCGATCTCTATATTTGAATTTGATTTGATTATTGAATGAATCAACCTCAATTAAGTAGATTTGGTATTTGGAGTTATCTTAAATATTGAATAGCTTCGACTATCTGCATATGCATACAAGTTCTGGGGGGAAAAAAAAATACTCCAATTAGAAAATTTTTGATTGTCCATTTTATTTTAGTACGATCTCAAGAGCTCGTACTTGTAATGCTTGGAAAATACTCTTAAAGAAAATGTTGGGCGATGTATCCATGAACTTACCACCCAAGCAAAATAAGAAGACATCGTTGGGGTGCACTACGAAAAATTTCAATCCTCTCGAAAGCTAGAATATAAGTAGAAAATTTTTAGTTTAGTCAAGTCAAGTAAATGGATATAGAAAGATTATAGAATTTATGTTGTCTCATTTGAAATGAGAGTATTTATAGTGGACAATACTAGGTCAATCTTTAGAGCGACGCTTGGCACTTGGCGCAATCTGAAGCCTCAATCTTATGATGAAATAGAGGGGTGATATTCTCTGGGCTTTGGCCCATAACATAAGCCTTTGGGCTGTTTTCTACCCAAAGCCCTATTGTATGATCCATAAAGACCATGATAAAAGATGAAAACAGAAAATAACAAACAATACATTATACATATAAGTTTTATTTTCTCACATAAATTTAAAATATTTAAAAAATTGGATATATTTTTAAATTGTAACAAATGTAGTTTATAAGTATAATTTAATGTTAAAAAAATATAAAAATAAAATAGTACATAAATTTAATTATTTGAAGAGAGAAGAGAGCGTATTCAAAAATACGTTGGAGATAAATGAAAATCATGAAACTATTTTGCAATTATAAAATCCCATTCCATCAATTTTCCCTCTAAAAACTCATGAAGAGATATATACTATCTCATCAAAATGCAAATAAACAGCTCAGTACAAACCATCAATGTATAAATTACCATAGGGATCATTACAAATACCCGCAGAGGTTTAAGCTAATGTCGAAAAAACTTCAAGAAAGGGGATATTCGTAGTTATCCCTTTATAATCATACTTTGTTTCATCTTCGAGTCTAACTGAAAGTATCACGGGGTATTCGTAATTATCCCTTTATAATCATAGTTTGTTTCACCTTTGAGCCTAACCGGAAGCATTACAATCTCTTGTGCAAGTGCAGTTGCTAAGATAGATTATCTTACAACCAACTGCGTTTTTGGTGGAAAAATTGATTTGAGATGTCTGGCGCGCTCTTTTGCTTTCTTCATCGTCCGCGCCCCAATTCTTTTCTTCATCGTCTGCGCCCCCCACCCTGGTGCTGAAACAGGTGCTGGGGGCCGGTAGGACGCATGCAACTGGTAGAGGGTCGTTTGTTGTGGCGTCCACAGCTGGCTATTGTGTTGGGAATCTGAATATTGAAGGTTCTTATGCTCCATGGGAGGATCCATCTTTCAGAATTCAGATATCCTGAAAACGTGGCTTCTCTCCTTCAGATTCTCATTGATGCCAACAATGGTGCATCGGACTATGGTAATGAATTTGGGGAGACATTGATTCAGGGCAACACAAGGACTTTTGGGACAAGGCTCCATAAGTTCATCACATCGCTCAATCGGAAAATTTGGCCTTTGTGAACTTCAAGAAGAGGTGGAGCCGCTTGAGATGGAGAGCCTCAAGCCTTTCTCAGCTGGAACAAGAACTAAAAATGATGGAAAAGGGAAAAACGGTGCCAAAATACAACTGAAATTAGGGTTCTATTTGTTTTAACGCTCAAACTAACGGAAGGACCGATTCTGGAAAAAAAAAAGTGATAGTTTAGTGACCATTTTTGTTAAAATTGAAAATGGGGGACGAAAAACGAATAAGTCATAAATGTAGTATTCCCTATCTCAAAATTTTACGGGAAGTTTGTGTAATTAAGCCAAACCCAGACATACCATTCTAATTATCACTAGAAACGTATGATAACAAGTATAACAATACAAGATATCCACAAATGAAACAAAGCTCAAGTCTAAGACTGAAGAACATTCACAATGACCTATATTCTGGTTCCAAAAAGGTCGTTATAACATTGTTCCAGCAAACAATTCTTATAACTCAAAAGCTTGTACCTCGATTATGGACTTATGGAATACGGGGGGGCGGCTTTAATCAAGAAAGTAAAGAAGAGAAGGCTCTGCCCAAGTCTAGACACAGTAGACAATTCCAACCACTTAAGAGAGTATAACAGAGGTAAATCAAAAGGAACTGCCCACGTAAGCTGACAACAACTAATATGAAAATATTAATGATAATTGAAGATTAGTAATGATTGTTATACTGAATAGGAATATAATGCTTCATCACTAACAGTAGTCCCAAGGTACAATGAAAGCTTCTCCAGCTAAACTGAAAAACTCACTTATATGCTATCTTCCTATTCGTAAATAAACAATGTATGGACAACCTCAACCCTTTCTCAGCTCCATAAGTATGTACTTCTCCAACGGCCAATTGTCATATTGTCCAGTGAACGAAAATGATATAATTCTCATGGAAGAAACCTTCAAACTTTTTAGGGAATGGCAACTTGATATTTCCAAGCTTTTGAAATTTGGGATTGGATCACCAATTTTGAGGTTCTTAGTTGAACTAGAACAAGTTATGATAAATGTTCAAGATTCGGACATACTGCCAAAAAGTAATGAACAACCTCATCTGTGATATTAACATTCTGAAACTTAAGGGATCTTAAGGACCCAAATGCACAGTTCAATGATAATAACTTGGGAAAATTACAAAATCGGGACAATAAGTGACCACTACTAGCATTTTCGGGACAGTATTTTCTTCAGCGACAAAAGTGGCCAATAAGTCCCAAAATTTGTCAATTTCAGGACAGTGGGTGTCGGAGGCCGCTGATGTGGCACCGGAGTGCTGACGTGGACACATGTAATTGACACCTGGGCATTTACTATATATTGACATCAGATATTATTTAAATGTCAAATATACGTGTTATATGACTTGGATGGGGCCCACTACACATTTGAAATCAATTTAAAATTACAGCGTACTAAGGAAGCTTCCAACAGTTCAGTTCCCAAAGACATCCTTGAACATCGCGATTTTCAGCATCTGAAGAAAAAATTTCCCTTTCAACTTCTGAAGAAAAAAACCTAGGTTACCCGTGATTACTCAGTGGGATTGAAGAACTTCTGAAGAAAAAATTTACCCTTTCAACTTCCGAAGAAAAAACGCAAATTTTTGTCTGAAGAAGAACTTCCGGTGTCCTGCGATGGTGAGGCTGCGCACGAAGGGGCTTGACAGCGTACCACCCCTGTATCGTAAGTGTTATGCCTTTTCTGAGAATGTTGGGGATTTGAATAATGCTTGTGGTAGGGTTCGATAAAGTGGGTGTCTGTTGTCACTTTATGTTTGTTGAGGCGTTGTATACTATACATGTTGTCGTTTTTCATAAGCTGATGGTCCCATGCTTGTCATCTTTGTCTCTTTATTTAACTATTGTACTTTGGTTGTTGTAAACATTAAAGAACAGAAAATGCCAAAATTTTGGGACTTATTGTTGTTATTTTTTAAATTTTTTTCAGATCCAGAGTCTACTTCCTTGACATTGGATATTTATTATGGGGGAAAGGCTGTGTTGAATACGTATGAGGGTGGGAAAGTTAGGAAGTTAGATTATGTGGACCTAGATAAACTGAACTTTGATCAGAATGGAGAGTACACTCAGAACTTGGTTCCACATGGTTCTGTTGCTAGGTTTTACACTGCTGTACCGGGAGAGGAGGGGGAGAGGGGGAGGGGTGGTTTAGAGGGGGAGGGGTGGTTTAAGTTATTGTTGTCAAATATAGAGTTGGTGAATTATGGCAAACAATATGTTAAAGGAGGGAGAGAGTATCCAATTTTACTTGACCTTATTGTACCTGAAGCCTCAGAGGGAGATAAGGAAACTGAAAAGGGAGTGGAAAGAGAGAAAAGAGAGTCAAGTGTGGAATTCATTAGTAGGGCAGAACCTACTAACGAGTGGTTGGATGAGTACACTACGAGATACCCTGGACAAAATGGTAAATCTTTTGTGAATACTAATGCTTGTGCAGATGTAATAGATGATGTTCCTGAATTTGGGGTTGAAAGTTCTGATGGTTCTGATACAGATTTCTCTGAGGGTAAAGAGGTATGTAATTCTGATGATGATATGGTATTTGAGAATAATGTTGTGAATGATGTTGAGCCTGAATTTGTTGTTGAAAAGGATCATTTAACTGATGATGTAGTGTTTATGAATTTTGATGTGGGGTATGAATCTGAAGCTGACTCTGATTATGTGCCTAATGATGAGCATAATAGTTCAAGGGATGATTATCAGTTTGATGATAATGTTAGTTCTAGTGCTAAGATAGGAGTTAATGATGATGAAAATGATAATGACTCAGATGAAAAGAGTTTTTTTTATGCAAGATGTAGTTGGAACTGATAAAGATAATCTTGATATGAGTAAGGTTTCTGATGATGAGGCTCAGCCTGATATGTTTCCTCCCTTCAACATGGCTAACATATATGACCCTACTTTTTACATTGGCCAAACCTTTGTAGACAAAGATACTTTCAAGAAATCTGTACAATCTTATGCAATTAAAACAAGAAGATCATTGCGTTGTACTAAGAGTTGTACATTAAGGGTTTATGCCAGATGTAGGAATAGAACTTGTTCATTCAAATTAAATGCAATTAGATAACCTGGTGAGGAGAAGTTATTTGTTTTGAGAGAGATGAATTTGGAACATGTGTGTAATAAATCTTTTAATGTAAAGAATGTGAAAACAATTTGGCTAGCTGAAAAGTATATTGCACTGTTCAAGAGTGATCCAAAAAGGAATGTGCTTGGATGGAGGTTTGATGTGCAGAAAGAACTTTCTGTAGATGTTTCTGTATCACAGGCCTATAGGGCAAACAGAAAGGCAATTGAGACCCTAGAAGGTGACCCTGATTACCAGTACACCGAACTTTGGGACTATGCAAATGAGTTGAGGAAGACAAATCCTGGGTCAACCATTATTTTAGGGACTGTTGACACTGATGGTGATATGAGATTTTCTAACTTTTATGTTTGCTTCCAAGCTATGAAAACAGGTTTTAAAAGTTGTAGGCCTATAGTGGGTGTAGATGATTGTCACCTTAAGGGGCCTCATGGTGGGGTACTATTGACTGTTGTGGGAGTTGATCCAAACAATAGTATTTTCCCTTTAGCATATGCAGTTGTATCAGCTGAGAACAAGGAGAATTGGTGTTGGTTCTTTAATGTTATCAAGAATGATCTTGAAATTGGTAATGGTTCAGGGTTCACCTTCATTAGTGATAAACAGAAGGGGTTAATAAGTGTTTTACCTGATGTCTTTCCAGCAGCAGAGGTGAGATTCTGTGTCAGGCATCTGATTCTTAACTTGAATACTGCTGGACATAGGGGAATTGATTTGAAAAATACTGTGTACAAGGCAGCTAATGCCACTACAATTGGTGAATTTAGAACTGCAATGAGCAAGATGAAGGATAAGCACCCTGGAGCTAATGATTGGTTTCAGGACAAACATCCATCCCAATGGTCTAAAAGCCATTTTTTGGAGATCTGTAAATGTGATATACTATTGAACAACTCTTGTGAGTCAGTCAATAGTTCAATACTGCCAGCTAGGGAAAAACCCATCTTCACTATGTTAGAGTGGATCAGGGTATACTTGATGAAATTACTACAGAAATGCAGAGAAGAGTCTGATAAATGGGAAGGTCAGTGTTTGAATATGGTTATTACTTTGCTAATATTTGTAATTAAAGTTGACTTTTTTTATTTACTAACACTGTTAAATTGATTGTAGGCCTACTTTGTCCAAGGATTTCTGACATTGTTGTGCAGAATGGGAAAAAGGTTGGTGGATGTAGGCCAATCAAAGCCTCCAGCTTTCATTATCAAATTCAGAGCATGGATGGAGGTCAATATGCAGTGGACTTGGAAGGAAAGAGTTGTTCATGTAGGGAATGGCAACTCACAGGTATCCCATGTACCCATGCTTTGTCTGCCATATACAAAGAAAAGCAAGATGCTCCTGAGATTGTAGACCAGTACTACACAGTTGCCACCTTCAAGGAAGCATACCAGGGAGTTATATACCCCATCAGTGGCCACAATGTTTGGGGCAAAACAATGTTCATTCCACCATTGCCCCCAAACTTTGGGAGAAAACCAGGCAGGCCCAAAAGACTTAGGAGGAGAGGTATAGATGAACAGGAAGGTAACACAAAGAGAAAGAAAAAGGGTTCTTGAACCAAAAAACTGAAAAGGTTCCAAAGCAAGATTCACTGTGGCCATTGTAAAGGTGAAGGTCACAATGCACTGTACTGTCCACAATTACCTGAAAGTGCACAGAAAATCAGAGAGAAGTTGTTTGAGAAGGCTAGACAGGTAACATATGGTGTTGTATATGTTATTTTCAACATTTTATATTTTAATACTTACTTTTTGTTTAGGATGGAGCTAGACCATCTGCTGTTCATGATGACGGTGAGGAAAATGCAACTGACAGTTTTCAAGAAGTGTTGGAGGTAAATTAAGATTAATTGAGATCGATCAACTTCCTTTAAACATTATAAAATACAATGACTGATTGTATAACTTCTCTATCACAGGAAGCACCAGAGATATTGTCCCCAAACCCCCAGACACAATCTGAATCAATTGAGATTGAGCATTCTCAAATCTTTCAAGGTCCCACATACAACTACAATGATGAGCCTTCTGCAATAGGACCAACCATGTTTGATCAGCTCCAAATGGGAAACATTGAAGTGGCAAACATGAGGCAAGTGGGATCAGCAAAAAGGACCATCACAAGTGTGACTGAATTGAAGGAGACATTGGTGACTCAGCTCAAGAAGAAGAGAGCAAAGGGCAAGAAGAAACCAGGAGTCAACCTGAGAGTTCCCCACATCATGGATGCTTCAGATTTTAACCTGTCCCAATCCAGCATTTGTGGTCCTATGCAGGAGAAGAACATCATTGTTGATGGAGGCAAAAAGTTTCTGTCTTTGTCCAGTCCTTCAAAGTCTTCAGCCCCTTAATGCAGTTGTGTTTTTGTTCATGAATTCATACAATGAGCAGTGCTTAGGTTGTTTTTGTATTTAATTATGCTCAAAACTTTTAGGGTCTTTGCATAATGGTGATGAATGTGTTTCGAACTTGTATCTTTGAACAATTTCTTTGCTTCCTTTTGTCTTACACCATGT
The DNA here is from genome assembly GCA_037501455.1 of Lantana camara. Lineage (NCBI taxonomy): Eukaryota > Viridiplantae > Streptophyta > Magnoliopsida > Lamiales > Verbenaceae > Lantana > Lantana camara. The sequence goes on along the minus strand of CM074859.1, from coordinate 32,617,003 downwards.
ACCTTGATCATGATGTTATGGAGAATGTTGTTAACCAAATTCTTAAGCAGTGTGATTATTCAACATGTGTACATTCATTCAGATTCATAGTGCTATTTTCACATTCAACCATTTCACAGTAGCATAAATTCATTGAAAAAGGAGATGGACCCTTATATTACCAACATGGAAAATGATGGTGCAGGAAAATGATGAGTTTCCTAAAATTCAATAACACTTTCAATATTTGTATAGAAAGGGGAAGACCATCACAGGCGTAGGAGCCTCAGGAACTGGGTTTCCTTTTGAGCGCGGGTCCTTCCATCTAGGATAACACCAAGAGTGTAAAATGCGGTGGTGATGCAACAGTGTTTCAGATAGTGTGTAGCTTGGGAAGATACAGATTAATGGAGGAATATACTAGTTCAAGGTGTGTGTTGATGAAGAAAATCACTTTTGGAAGAAAGCCTGTGTTTCCCCCTATTTATAGGTTAAGGGTGAGGGCAGATTAGGTAATCTGACCGTGTGGTCCCAAACCTATGTTGCCCTAACACGTGGCGGCCTGTGAGGGTATGAGAGTGACGGCTCTGAAAAGCAAGCGGTGAGCCAGGTACGAGGTGCACACTGCCATAGTGTCAGAGGTTGTTGGCGAGCATTGAGCGTTGGGAAGCTCAAACCCTGTCCCACAGGTGTACGGACGCCTCAATGGGGGTTGATCATACTTGAGCGTGGATGACGCTCGAAAGGAGGCACGAAGGGGTCCCCTGTGACAAATGACCAACGAGCGTTGGATAATCGAGCGCCAGGTAGAACGTGCCCTCGTGGGACGCTTCCTTGGGAGGACAGCCCCTGAGAGGACCGTATCACGAGCGCTGGGTCTCTAGCCTGAATCCCCCGCTTGGATAGTGGGCCGAGGCCTGTAGACCTGGGCTTAGTCATCAAGTGGATGGGCTGGGTAGGCGCGCAGGCCCGTTAGTATGAGCGTATAAGTTTTAGGCCAATAGATGGCGACACGCGGACGGCTCTAATCCGAGCGAGGTTTTGTGTCTCATCATTTTGCCCCCCAAATTCTGTAGTATCGCTTTGAGCGTACTGTAGAATTTTCGAAGAAGCAAGCCTTGAATTTTTTGAACATCCGAGGGTCAAGCCTCTTTCAAGAGAAGTGACCTCTAGGCTCCCGTAACGGACATGTTCTGACATTGCATTTAATGAAGTCCTGCCCGCATTAAATGCTGAGTGGGGGCGTGGGCGCGTGTGTTCCGGGAGACGTGAGGTGGTTACCAAAAGTGGGGGGATTTCCTAGGCGGGAAATGATTGCAATTTGAAATCTCCAGCCCTAATTAATGCCAGCCTTTACCCCTATAAATAGGGATTTGTAAGACTTTATCTCTCTTTTCACGCATTCATCAGTCTTCAAGCAAACCAAGCAGCAAAAGCCCTCTACCATTTTCTGTGATTTCCAGCAGGCTTTTCCCCCAACTTTAGGTAAAAATTCCGCAAATCCTCATTTCTTGTACTAACTTTAGATTTAGGTTGAGGAAGATAAATTCTTCAGTGAAGGACCTCCTTCTGCCGTTTAATTCGCTATAGAGACTTCCTTCTTCATAGAATTTTCTGCAAAAAAGAAGCTGCGCCTTCAAGGAAATCAAAGGGCAGACATGGCAGAACTCCAAGCAAACGACTACGTGAGCGAGATAGACGAGATGTCAGTGGGGAGCTCTTCCCCTCATGGTAATGTTCCCACAGCGATCCCCCTGGCCAGAGCCTCTCCAGGCGATGAGATTCCAACCGCCATTCCAGTGGCTAGGGTTCCGGCTGAAGCTGGGGATGAAGAAGTTAATGTCGTTGTTCAAGGGATGAACGAGCGAGCTCCTGGAGGGGTAGATGATTTGTTTGAGGAGATGGGTAATGTTATGGAGATGCAGAGGCAGGGAGAGAGGGTGTTCTCTGTGCTTAACAGCGCTGTGAGACCCCAAGATCACAAGATTACAGTGGCCGTCGCGGCCCCCGAGGGTGGTGCAGGGCCATCCGGGCGTCCATTTGAGGTTGAACCTTCCAGAAGGCGTCAAAGGAGGGGAAAAGGAGCCTGCAACGCGAGTGAGGCAAGATAACCCCCACCAAACCGACAGATCCCCCGATGAAATTGAGAGTATTCTGACGCTCGACGATTTGAAGGAATTGAGGGCGAAAGTGTACTGGGATGAAGTAGTATTTCCTTTACGACTTCCCGAGGAGGGAGAGAGAGCCAACCGACCGCCACCCGGGATGTTGACGGTTTACTGGGATGCTGTCCTGGCCGGGGGCCTAAGGTTTCTGATCCCATCCGCCGTCGCCACCATCTGCCATCACCTAGCGCTTTGCCCTCCTGCCAAACGGCATAGCCTTAATCAACACTTTTGTAATAATGATGAGAGCCCTAGGCCACGAACCCTCGATTGCCAATTTTGATAGTTTGATACAAGTGGCCCGATCACCACGCTCGTCTCCTACAGATGGGTTTTATTATGCCCAGGCCAAATCGGGCTTTAAGATGATAGACTCTCCATCCACCTCCTACGGCGAGCATTGGAAAGAGAAGTACTTTTTCGTGGGGGCTCCAGGGGGAATTTTTAGGGTTCACCGACAGTGGTTGACACATGACGAGGGGCCATTGATTAGGGAGAGAATAAGGAATAAGGCTTTTGAGGACTGGGCAAAGGGGTTGGCCCTCGAGATGAGGAGTGAGAAGAAGTGGATCAAGGCTGAGGTCTTGATGAAGAACGAGGGAGTGCTATTCCGTTATGGCCTATCCTGCCCCCCGAGCATGATAATAGATCCTCCGGCCAAAATCATGGCGCTCGACGGTTAGATTCTAGGAACTAACTGCTCTAACCTTTAGAATAGTTTCACTGACTTATCTTCACTTATTACACTTTGTAGCTGTTATCCAAACATCCAATTTCTGACGCTCGCACCTTTTGTTTTGCAGATATCCAAATACTAACAGCAGAAATGGAAGTCGAACGTCTTGCTGAGATTATGCGTGCCCAGAGGGGAGGTGCTAAGCCTCAACAACCGCAGCAACATGCACAAGTCCCCAATGCTCCGAGGGGAAGAGGAGCCCGATGAAGGGCAGGGCGAGGACATGGCGGAAGGGGTGCGGAAAATGAAGTTCCGATCGCCGGTCCCATCGAAGACCTGACCGTCGACGGCGCTCGGGATCCTACTCCCCCTCCGGCCGCCCCAGAAGGGCCCATTGCCCTGAGCTCAGGCACCTCCCGCAACCGCTCGGGGACAGCGGTCCAAATACACGAACTCTTGAGGGCCGACCGTCAAGGGAAGAGAAAAAGGCTGCCCGACTCACTTCCTATTTTGGGCAAAAGCAAGGAGGTGGTCGTGGGCCACCGGGGCGAAGGCGGCGATACCTCCTCGTCGGAGAAAGAAGATTTTTGGAAGGTTGGCTGTCGGGGCTCGTTACAAACGCCAACGGACCGAGGGTCCGGTACTGCTGAAGAAGAGCGCGTATTCCGTGAACTTAGTCTCTGATATCGTCGGGAAACTCCAGTTCTCCGGCGACCATGACAAGTTGAACGAGCATGACGCCGCTCGTGTTACGGACGATGCTTGCCATGCCCTCATGACGGTAAGTCTTCCATTTCCTTTGCGAAACATCAATCTACTTTGTCTCCACTTTTGATCGATTTTAGCTTTCCAGGAGGTAATCCCGAGGCTGAAGAACTTGCAGGCTCGAGCGCAGGCCTACTCCCAACACAAGGCCAAATACAAGAAGCTGCTACACGTCTCCGACCCCGATCAGTTGCAGGAGGATTACAATGCAGTCTGAGCTCAACTGACGGATGCCAACCTCGAGAGGGATAGGCTGAAAGAAGCCTTGAGGAAATCAGACGAAGCCTTCCTGACCCTCAACCATTGTCACGATAAGCTGAAAGAGGAACGTGACCAGATGAGGGTCCAGAATGGGGAATTGGGACAACAGTTGGCCGAGAGTACTCGCCAGAACGATATAATCAAGAAGTCCCTCGCTGACTTGCAAGAAAAGGTGGCCAGTCTTGAGTCGAAGGTGGCATGGGACTCAGTGATGAAGTTCGTGTGCTCCAAGGCCTTCGGTTTTGCCGCCAACCTCCATTGCTTTGACAACGCCAGGCGCTTCTTTTTCAAAGCAATTGGGCAGATGGTCAAACAAGGGTTAGCCCCTGAAAGTGCTCGCTCTGACGACCACCTCCGCATGGATTTAGACGAGAACTGCGAGCCCGTAGTTCGTGATGTGGATCCCTCGGAGGAATTAGCTGAGCCCGAGTATCAAGAGCTGGTGGCGATGCTCCAGGGTGAGTTCATGGCGGCCAATCCCCTAAATCCCGAGCCCCTACAAATAGAAGATGATGGCGTTACCATTGACGCTTAAGGTGGCGAGGATCCTGGTGATGCGCAAACTTCTGATGCCCATGTGCTGGCCCCAGTCCCTCTTTCAACTGCCCCTCCTGAGCCCGAGAGTCAAGCCCCTTGAAGATTATCCCTCTGCTACTTTACTGCTTAGCCATCTTAGTTTCCATTTATGTTTATGAACACTTTTAATTTCTACGATAGAAGTCTGTATTTTTGACAATCAATGCTAATTTCCCTGTTGTTTGAATGCTTTAAGCTTTAATTTCCCATTTATTGACGCCTCAAGGCATGTTCTTTTTTATGTTGGAATATCTGTGATAATACAGTATGCGTACGAGAGTATCTCCTTTAGTTTAGGCTTCTGTAGGGACAAGCCGTTTGTGAGACGAACGAATGGGCTCGAGGGTGTTCCCTTCAAGGGTACCTTGGCCATAATCGCAACGATGCTCGAATTTGAACTTAGTACATTTTTAAAGATTTAGCTAAGTATTGGCCTTAGAGGGGCGATGCATACTTCCCATTTTGAGCGTCCCATCGATTTGAGCGAGTTTAAAAGCCAACTGTGGGATTCGCTTAAGGAAAGAGAGTGAGTGTAGATGTAAGGTTAGCTTTACCCTAAGGTACCTGCGATCGGATGCGCTTGTGGCTTGGTGTTTACGAGCGTGCTCCTACCTATGGAGGCGAGGGTCGTTGGGGGGTTTACATACGCGAACTGGAGTGATAAACATCCAGTTGGTGTAAATTAAGCGTTTAACATCCCCCTTTTGACATGCTCGTTCCCAGGATTTACCCTCGTGTGAGCTTCATACGTGCTTGGCGTATGGCGTTCTCAGAATACGAATAACGCTAACTTGAAGTTACTAGAATGCCCACTAGGCCGTTCAGCATTGTGGACGCTCGACACAGAGCGGGTCCATCATCCCCATGAAAGGAAAAGTAAGTGCATGTCATAGCAACGATAAAGGGGTAAAATACTTATCATTAAGCTTGCAATAAAAGATAACAATTAATCATGCTTTCTGTCTAAAGAAAGTACAATGTGCCCCGAGCGGGCGATTACAAGAGCCAATTCTTACATGTAGAACCGTCTAAGGTTACATGCATTCCACGGTCGCGGGAGGTGCTCACCTTGCAAAGTCTTTAGCAGGTAGGTGTTGTTCGCTCGTACCTGAATGACTTTGAAGGGGCCTTCCCAATTGGGGTCCAACTTTCCCACATGCTTGGAGACTTTAACTTTCTTGAGTACCAGGTCCCCCATCTGGAAAGTCCTTTCTCTGACTCGTTTGTTGTACTAGTGGGCTACGGTCGCTTTGTACTTATGGATTCGAGCCCAAGCCATATCCCTCCTTTCGTCTAGCAAATCTAATTCAAACGCTCTGTTGGCTTCGTTGGTAGCATGCTCGAAAAAGGCAACGCGGGCGGATTCTTGCGAAATCTCCGCAGGTATCATAGCTTCGGAGTCATAAACGAGGGAGTAGGGGGTTTCTCCTGTTGCCGCTCGTGGGGTAGTACGGTACGCCCACATGGCTCCTTGAAGTTCTTCAGCCCATTCGCCCTTCTTACTCTCGAGCATCGTCTTCAGATGCTGGAGTATGGTTCGATTGGTTACCTCCGCTTGACCATTGGCCTGAGGGTGGCCCACGGAAGTGAAACGTTGCTCAATCCCAAGCTCGTAGCACCAATCCCGTGTGTCAGCAGCAATGAATTGGGATCCATTATCCGAGATGATTACCCTCGGGATACCGTACCTACAAATGATGTTCTTCCAAATGAAGTCCCTTACAACTTTGAACGTTATTTTCGTGACCGCCTCAGCCTCTGCCCATTTGGTGAAATAATTCACTACGAGGATCACGAATTTCTTTTGCCCTACCGCCATGGGCAGGGGCCCAACTATGTCAATTCCCCATTGGTCAAAAGGCCAAGAAACGTCAATAGGTATCATCTGGGAAGCTGGCAGTTGAGGGGTGTTGGAGTGAAATTGGCATTTGGGACATTTCTTAGAGTAGGCGAGGGCGTCCTGTAACACCGACGGCCAGTAGAACCCACTCCTTAATACCTTCTTGGCCAACATACGACCACTCGAGTGGTTCCCACAACTTCCACTGTACACATGTTCTAGTACTTTCTTGGCTTGCGAGGGTCTCAAACATCTCAACGGGGGGCCCTGGAAGGACCGCTTGAATAATCGGCCCTCGGCGTCCAATGAAAAGTGAGGAGCCTTGTTTCTGATTTTCCGAGCCTCAACTTTGTCGCTTGGGCTAGTTCCATCCTGGAGGAATCTGATAATTTCGTCGAGCCAACAAGGCTCGGAGGGGTCAATCATATTCATCTCCTTCGAAGGTTTGCCTTTACTTATCAGCGGCTCCTCTGTTCTAAGAAATGTAATAGCGCTCGCAAGAACCATCCAGGGCGGATGCGAACTTTGAGAGGGCGTCAACACGCTCGTTTTTTGCCCTTGGGACCTGTACAAGGTGGAATTCCTTGAACTTGGCTATCACCTCCTTAGCGCTCGCTAGATACTGCACCATAGTGGCTTCTCGGGCCTCATAAGAACCGTCAATTTGACTCGTGATCAACTGTGAATCAACATATGCAGTGACCCGAGTGGCACCATTTTGGAGTGCAATCCTGAGCCCCTGGATGAGGACCTCATACTCAGCTTCGTTGTTGGTGACTTGGAACGCCAGCTTGATTGCATAGTCAACTTCAGCTCCGAGAGGGTCCCTGAGGGTCACCCCAGCTCCCCACCTTGTGAGGTCGAGGAACCATCTGTGTGCAGAAGCCATAAACCATCCTCTGCTGAGGGCACGGTATCTAAGTTGAAACGTTCCACCAATAGGTCGGCTACGGCCTGAGCCTGTATTGCCGTGCGAGGCTCGAAGGTGATGTCGAATTGACTAAGTTCAATTGACCATTTAATTAATCTCCCTGAGACGTCCGGCTTTGCAAGCACCTGTTTGAGGGGCTGATCTGTAAGCACCACGATGGAATGTGCTTGAAAATAAGGCCTTAGCCTTCGGGAGGCATTAACGAGCGCAAAAGCAAACTTCTCTATTTCCATGTATCTTTTCTCCCTCCTTGTAGAGTCTTGCTTAAATAATATACAGGCATATGCTTACGCTCGCGAACCGCCACGAGGACAGCGCTCGTTGCTTCTGAGGAAACTGATAGATAGATAAACAAGTTCTCCCCCGGGTTAGGTTTGGCCAACAAGGGCGCGCTCGAAAGATACTGCTTCATGTCTCGCAAAGCTTTCTCACAGTCCTCGCTCCAAGCAAAATTGCGAGCGTTATGCAAAATTTTAAAGAAGGGCAGATTCTGGTCCGCTGATCGGGAGATGAACCTGTTTAAAGAAATGATCTTACCCACAAGCACCTGGACCTCTCTCAGATTGCGAAGAGAGGGTATGTCCAGGATTGCTTTAATCTTCTCCGGGTTTGCCTCTATGCCTCGTCGGCTGACCATGTACCCCAAAAACCTGCCACCCCGTACGCCAAATGTACATTTGGAAGGATTCAATTTCATACCGTAACGACGCAGGATGTCACCCGTTTGAGGTCTTTCGGATGGGAATATCGGCGTTCGCTTTTAACGATCATGTCGTCCACATACACTTCCATGGATTTTCCAATTTCACACTCGAACATTCTGTTGACAAGGCGTTGGTATGTCGCTCCTGCATTTTTTAGCCCAAAGGGCATAACCTTGAAGCAATAAACACCCATATGGACAAGGAACGCAGTTTTGGGACGATCCTCATGAGCCATAAATATCTGATAATACCCTTGGAAAGCATCCATCATGCTCATAAGTTCACATCCAGCGGTCGAATCCACTAACTGATCAATTCTTGGCAGTAGGTACGGATCCTTAGGACACACCTTGTTGAGATCCGTGAAGTCATTGCACATACGCCACTTGTTGGCGCTCTTTGGAACGAGCACCACATTGCAAAGCCATTCAGGATATAGGATCTCCTCTATGTACTGAGCCTCGAGGAGCTTGTTTACCTCCTCTTCAACGACTTGCCTCCTAAATCCATGAACGTCTCTTTTCTTTTGCTGGGCTTGAAGGCCGGGTCCACGTTGAGCCTATGGACTATGACACTCGGATCTATCCCCGTGAGATCGGAATCCTTCCATGCAAATACATCAAGGTTCTCACGAAGGAAATCGATCATCATGATCTGTGAGGGACCGTCGAGATTGGAGCCTATCTGGGTGGTTTTATCGGGGTTCCGGGGCTCTAATTCGATGGTAAGAAAGCTCTCTGAAGGCTCTATCCGTACTTCAGGCCTTGGTTGTTCGAGAGCTTGTTTTTTGCCTGTAAGTTTCTCATTAGAACCTCCCGAGGGTAGGCGATCCTCGTCTTCTGAGAATGATTCTCCAACGGCACCAAGAGGCGTCCCCCCTGTGTCCTTGGGCTCGGTCTCGGCCTTCTTTTTATTTTTCTTTTTGTAAAGTTTGGCCCTCTTGCGCTCGGGGCCATCTTCATCCAACTTGGGAAAATCCACTGACTTCTTGGTGGAACCTACTTGAGTGGGTTGCTTGGGTTTGTGGCTTCGAAGGGAAAGGATGTACCATTCCCAAGCCTCTTTGACATTGCACAATACTTCGCCTGTTCCCTCGCGGGTAGGGAACTTGACTTTCTGGTGATATGTTGAAATCACTGCCTTAAAGTCTACAAGCGCTGGTCGTCCGATGATGATATTGTATGGGAGATCTACTTCAACCACTGCATAAAGAACATTCAAAGTTTTTCGCTGTGGGGCACGACCAAATGAGGTGGCCAAGCGAATTTGTCCGCGAGGGACAATCTCGGAACCCCCAAAGCCAACGAGGGTTGTTCTGAGGGGTTCGAGTGGAATGTTTGTTACATTCATCTTCTGAAATGTGGAATAAGGGAGAACGTTCACAGAGCTTCCACTGTCAATTAGAACCCTCTTTACAACGTGGTTATGAACGTCTAAGCTAACCACTATGGGGCAGTCAGAGGTTTCACCGACCCCATGGCGTGTTACAATGTGCTCTAAATCTTTCTCTGTGAAACCTACGCTCTCATCCTTTTCCGAGCGTGATGAGCTGTCGATGGAGAGCACTGGCCTGAGCTGAGAAGATCTTTGATCGTAGCTCCGAACGTATCAGCCTCGAGAAGCGTTAGAATCTCCCCCCGAGGGTCCTCCAGCAATCATGTGGATGACGGCGAAGGGCTGGTTTTCCACGTCTGCGGCTTTCCCTTTGCCACGGTCACTTGGCTCTGTGTGATGGTGGCGTGGACTCCGCGAGCGTGAACGGCTTCTTCCTCTGGCACGCGCTCGCTCAGCGCAGTGTTCATCATACCTCTCCAACACCTTCACGAATTCCTTGAGGTGCCCCCCAGCGATGAGCCTCTGAATCTCACCCTCAAGCTGACGACACTCGTTGGTGTCATGCCCTTTCTACTTGTGGAAAGCGCAGTACTTTCCCGAGCGCTTTTGGGCCTCTGTTTCTCTCAATTTTGGTGGTCTCTTGAACAGTTTTTTATCCGCCATGGATTAAACTTCGGCGATTGGGCGGTTGAGGGGGATGCGCTCAAACTTACGCAGAAGTGGAGAATTCCGACGAGTGGGAATAGGGCTGCGGCGGCAACCCCTGGTTGAATCTGCTCTGTCCTCGGGGGCTTTGCTGGGGCGAGGGGCGTTAGCCATTTTCTGGTCCCTCGCAAGGTACATATCTTCGAGGGTGAAAAACGAGTCAGCTATGTCCCTTATCTCCATCAGCAAGCGTGGCTTTTTCTTAGCCACCTCTTCTACAAATTCCTTGCTGACATAATGCTTCATATTGATGGCTCCAAACAGAACGTGCCTCAAGAAGTCCATCGAGGGCTTCTCTACCAACAAGATCTCCTTGTTGAACCTTCCCATGAAAGACCGGAGGGTCTCGTTCGGCCCCTGGACCAAGCTGTAAAGGGCGGTTGCGGCCGGGGCCGGTGCTTTTAAAGAATTAAAATGGCTCACAAAGGCATCGGTCAAGTCATAATACCCTCGAGTTGAGCGCGGGAGAAGTTTTTTGTACCAATCTTGAGCCATTCCAGTGAGGGAAGTGACGAACACCTTGGCCCAATAGTTGTTAGGGTGATCATATAAATGCATCAGATGCACAAAGTGATCCAAATGCTCGGCAGGATCGGTGGCTCCATCATACCTGTTGACAGACGAGGGGATTTTGCCCTTCCCCGCGCGAGTCATCAATACCTCCTCAATGAGGGGTGAATCGCCGGTCATGATTCTGTAATCCCTGTCGTCGGGATCTTCGTAGCTGGCTTCCCTTCTGCGGCGAGAAATGGGGCTACGTGGCCGGCGAGCGTCTCTGGCCCTGGACCTCTCGTCCCCATCTCGGGGGACTTGAGACCTTGCTCGAGAGAGCTGCTCAACCACATTCTGGAGCCCCTTAAGCTGATCTTGTACCGCGGCGAGTTGTGGGTCACCGACGTTCCGATGGCTTGCTCTTTCTGTGGCCCTTGATTGAACTTCTTCATTATCCCTGGCCTTCTCATTTCCACCGGGTTGCTACTCTTGTTGGGCCCTCGGAGGAACCTCATTTTCCTGGACAGGTGGCGCGGGGGAAGGGGGGGTTGCTGGGCCCTCAATGCATTTTGCGCCATCGTCAATGGATGAGCCGGGAGCCCTCCAAGGGGTGGGTCCATTCGAGCGCCAGCCTGTGAAGGGAAATATGCCGCAGTGAAGTGTTCCCAAGCGTTCTGGACCGCCTGGCCCTCTCATTGTGCGTAGAGCGCCTAAAGCTGCTGAGTAGTAATCTGGGGCATTTCCACCCCTTGTATCTCCCTAGGCAGCGACAAGGGGAGATTCAGTGTTCCTACCTGGTAGAGCTGGACCATAGGCATCATCCCGGGCACCATCCCGGGCTGCAGATAAGTGTATCCTTGTGGTGGCATGGTTATGGGATACATGTCGGGATGGTAGGTTGGAGCATTGGGCCCGGAGATAGGAGGAGGAGGAATGGGGCCAGCCTCGTTCCCTCCTGGAGGGAGTGTTGCAGCAGCTGCCTCTGTGTCTCCGGCGATTGGCGGGGGTGTACCTCCGGCGGGGGTTGGATTCTCGATGTTTTCCATACCAACGGGAGGAAGAGCCCCCCTCTTGTCCACCGCGCCTGACCTCGTTGCAGTCACCATAGTGAATGCCGCCGGTGTTACTTTTCAACTAGCTGAAGAAGAATCTGATGAAGATGAGGAAGATGATGGTTTCCCACAGACGGCGCCAGAAAATGATGGTGCAGGAAAATGATGAGTTTCCTAAAATGCAATAATACTTTCAATATTTGTATAGAAAGGGGAAGACCATCACAGGCGTAGGAGCCTCAGGAACTGGGTTTCCTTTTGAGCGTGGGTCCTTCCAGCTAGGATAACACCAAGAGTGTAAAATACGGTGGTGATGCAACAGTGTTTCAGATAGTGTGTAGCTTGGGAAGATATAGATTAATGGAGGAATATACCAGTTCAAGGTGTGTGTTGATGAAGAAAATCACTTTTGGAAGAAAGCCTGTGGTTCCCCCTATTTATAGGTTAAGGGTGAGGGCAGATTGGGTAATCTGACCGTGTGGTCCCAAACCTGTGTTGCCCTAACACGTGCCGGCCTGTGAGGGTATGAGAGTGACGGCTCTGAAAAGCAAGCGGCGTGCCAGGTACGAGGTGCACACTGCCATAGTGTCAGAGGTTGTTGGCGAGCATTGAGCGTTAGGAAGCTCAAACCCTGTCCCACAGGTGTACGGACGCCTCAATGGGGGTTGATCATACTTGAGCGTGGATGACGCTCGAAGGGAGGCACGAAGGGGTCCCCTGTGACAAATGACCAACGAGCATTGGATAACCGAGCGCCAGGTAGAACGTGCCCTCGTGGGACGCTTCCCTGGGAGGAAAACCCCTTAGAGGACCGTATCAGGAGCGTTGGGTCTCTAGCCTGAATCCCCCGCTTGGATAGTGGGCCGAGGTCTGTAGACCTGGGCTTAGTCATCAAGTGGATGGGCTGGGTAGGCGCGCAGGCCCGTTAGTGCGAGCGTATAAGTTTTAGGTCAATAGATGGCGACACGCGGACGGCTCTGATCCGAGCGAGGTTTTGTGCCTCATTAGAAACAACAAGCACAACACCTATTTAAAACAGTGAAAAAAAAAAACCTACACTATTAACTTGGACACGAGAACAGCTACAACAATAAACAGACACATGAATGCTCGGGTTGCCGTTTTCCGATATTTTTCGTACACCTCCTCGAGCTCAGCCTCGAGCTTGTTAATTTTCTTTAAGAGCCCGGGTATTATAGCCTTACTCCGCTCACACATCTCTGGATCATACCAACGAAAGAACCGGTATGCCGTATCGGGACAACAGTAGAATCGTCTTCCGGGGTTACTTGGCTTCCACGTGGTGCGCACAACGGTAATCTTACCACAAAAATAGTTTCTCTAATCGGGGGACGGAAACTGGAATACGGCAGTTGACGAGGTTGCGTGCGACATTTGTAAGTGTGTTGTGTGCTGGAGTGTTATTGCGTGAGGAAGAGAATGTGTAACAACAATGGTAGAAATGAGGTTTTAAAGAAATATGGTGAGAAGCTTTGACCCAAATAATCCTTAGACCATAAATGTTTTAGGCGGGAAACTTTCCCTCCCTTAAAAAACATGTTTCCATGAAGTGGGGAAAGTTGTCAATTGTTGTGTAAGGCAAAAAATACAATCATTAGCTTTAAAATGAGTAAATGCCCAGGTGTCAATTACATGTGTCCACGTCAGCACTCCGGTGCCACATCAACGGCCTCCGGCAACCACTGTCCTGAAATTGACAAATTTTGGGACTTATTGGCCACTTTTGTCGCCGAAGAAATTACTGTCCCGAAAATGCTAGTAGTGGTCACTTACTGTCCCGATTTTGTAATTTTCCCATAATAACTTCTCCAACTTAGGAAAATCATTATGATAATTCTCATTGATTAAATGATTTACTGGTGGTTTATTCAGGTTAGGATCCCCTAATTTCAGTTCAAAATTTTTTACTTCTGCATTGCAGCGGAGCCCAATGTAATTTTATCACACGATCGACCCAAGTTATCACTTCGTCCGCTCTAGTTCTGGGTTCCACAAAATGGTGACCAGAGTTCAAAGCAACCCTTGACAAAGGGCTCAATCTACGCAATGGAACCCTAGTTCCCACAACACCCGCATCCATTAGAGGTTTAGTTTTAGTTCTCCTCATGGCATCAAAATCCAAACTACCAGTAAATCTCCGCAAATATTTCCATCTACGCGACAAAACACTAGTGTCCACAACGGTCATTCGAGACAATATAACAATAAGAACATCATCCGGCTAACTATTCAACCCAATAATATCCAGAACACTCGATGATGCTCCTCCAGTTCTCTGCATTACCTCAATCCACGAAGGTGTCCGCTCTTTTTCCACCCTATAAAGCTCCTGAGAAAATCTTTCCCTTTCCACAAAATTTGCTTGATCCTGATTTTGTTTGACGCACTTGTTTATAGATTCAGGTTCAGTTTCCAAATCTTTGACCTGCTAAAGAAGTGACAGCAAGCTTATCAGCAGCAAAATTAGCTTTCAAGGCATTTGGACATTTATATTACAACATTTCTAGAAAATATAGAAATATTGATCCCGATACACTCAAGTATTCGCTGTTGTACAGATAACCGAAAATTTGAGAGTCCCTTCAACAGAAATATCGAATCTCAAATTACAATGTCAATGAGAAATATTCATACCTTATGCTCTCGCTTTCGTTTTCTTTGGTACTGAATAACTGAAACCGTCTCAGGAGCACGAGTATCATCCATATGTATCACGATATTAGCAGATTCGATGTTGAAAAGATGATCACGATTCACGAAGCTTAAGCTGAACTCAAAGAGAGAGCAAAAGGGAAAAAAGATTCAATTTTTTTTTTTCAAATTCATTCATACGCCCTGACTCCCTGTTGAGTCAGCTCTACAATTGTCGCAGATTTACCCTAGATTTTGTATTATCAAGTCTTATATATACCGGACCGCATAATCATGGACCCGTGTTACCCACGTTAAATATGTTATTATTAGTTGATTAACCTGTATTAGGAATTAGGAAAAGGGTGTGATTAATTGTATTAAAATTAAGAGCAAATTACATTTTTGGTCCCATAGGATTGGGCGATTTGCAATTTTGGTCCCACTGTTTTAAAAAGTGACAATTTTGGTCCCGTAGGTTTCAATTTGTGACAATTTTGGTCCCAACCGTTAAATGGCGGACGGAAACCGTTAAATGTTAGAAAAGTCAAATTCAATGTTTGACAAAACAAAAATACAAACGTAGCCGTAGCCCAGTGGACGGGAGTCTCCCTCTTATGCGCGAGGTCTAGGGTTCAAATTCCATTCAACACCCTTTTTGTTCAAATAATTATTTTGTTAAAATATAAATAAATTTTAATAATAATATAATATAAATATATTATTATGTTAAAATAAAGATATAATATATTATTATGTCAAAGTATTATATATATATAAGTATATAATATATATTATGTATTTATATATTATATATGTGTAATTATTATGTTAAAATATTTTTAAGCTATAATATATATATTTGCATATTATATGTACTATATATTATATACGTTAATATATATAATATATATATATATAAAATGTATATTATGTATTTACAAGAAATAATATTTATATAACATATATATTAAATATTATGTATTTATATATTATATACGTGTAATTATTGATGGGTTCAGAAATGGAGGGATCCGAATCCGATCACTTTACGATTTGTATTTTGTGGAGAAAACCACCGGAGCTTCGCCGGAAATGAGAAAGGGGTTCTACCTGTTGGGACAAGCACAAGAAAAGTCAGAAGGCCAAGCTGGGGGGACTGGGGGTGATACCCAGTTTGGCTCTCCGACGCTCAAGTCAGTTCAATGTATGAGAAATGTAAGTTCAGTCACAATTGCAGTGATGAAGAAAGCTTACTTGTGTAGAAGATGACTTTAGCTATTTATAGTTGAGGGTCAAGGGCCCTTTGGTCATTTGCCTCATGTGGTCCTGGCCGAATGTTGCCCTAACACGTGTCGCCGTGAGAGAGAAACCTAGGAGGAATCTTCTGCAAAAGCGGCCAAAAGTTAGTGCTGGCAACAATGGCAGGTGCGCGGGCATGTACGTTGTGTCAGAGAGCCATGTGGGTGGTTGGTAACGAGGGCTTGAGAGCGCGCTCGTGACAACCTAGAGTATTGGAAGCCAGGATATCCGCTGAGGGGAATGAAGGCTTTAGTTCCAGTGACGAGCCGAAGGGGAAACCACTCTGAGGGAGTGTGACGCTCGAAGAGAGTCCCCTTGGCAAGTGGGCGTGCCCATCATTTGTCATGAAGGACGCTCGTGAATGTAACAGCGCTCGCTGGGCTTAACTCCTGAAGAAGACTTGCGCTCGTTGGGCTCAGCGCTCGTGAAGTGATGGGTGCAACCTTGGGGTGACAGATGTCATCGTCTTGGTGAGGCCACGTGTCATAACTTGGGACGATCGTATTTTGACCTTATCATTTTACCCCCCAATTCTATAGTCCTTAGTGATAAGGACTGTAGAATTCTGACACGCTCTACAGCGCTCGTGTAAGGCTTGGCGTGTTGAGCAATTTTTCCTCTGATTGCGCTATAAATGCGATCTTTTCAACTGACCGCCTGTAACACTTCCGCATTAAATGTTGTACTATTCTGAAGCACTCGAAACGTCAGAGCATTAAATGCGGGTGCGCGTGGGGCGCGTGAACATGGGGAAGCATGTGCCGGTTCCATAAAGTGGGCGGTTTCCTAGGCGGGAAATGATTACCATTTTGAATTTATTTCCGAAAACGGTACCAACTCCCATCCCTATAAATACGGAATTCTGAAATCTTGGTACTCTTTACGCATTCAGAACTTCCAAGCATCCTTTGCAAAAAGAATTCTCTCGCACTCCAGTTCTTAGAGCATCTTCAACCTTTCTTCCCAGACTTTCTCAGAAACCTTCAAGGTAAATTTCCCGTGTAATTTTCTAACTTTGCTAACCGTAGATTCGGACTTTAGGATTTCGCAACCTCATAGATTTTTCGCCTTTCTGAACCCTAATCTCTTTCCAAGAAAACTCCCAAATCCCAGTTTCTGCCATGGCCGACCAACACATTGAGGAATTTGCCCGTGAAATCCAAGAAATGGCCACCGAAAGTTCTTCTTCCCCCGATTCACCTAGAGATGAGGAGTTGGGGGCGGCAGTAATGGCCATGGAGGACAGGAACCCTGGTGGAACGGATCCTCTCTTTGAGGAGATGGATCTGGTAATGGAGGCAGAACGGCAAGGGGTTGTACTCCCCATAACTCAGAGTGCCACACATCCCCACCGCCATACCGTGACCGTGGCCGTTGCAAACCCGCTTCCAGTGGCGGAAGCCATAACCGGGCCTTCAGAAAGGGCCCGTGACAAGGGAAAAAGCAAGAAGTCCCAAAAATCCAAAGGATATGACGAGGGTAAAGGATCGGGTTACCAAGCTACCGAGCGCACGCCTGATGAAACCCCCAGCACAGTTACCGTGGGGGACGTGAAGACGATGATGGCACCCATTTACTGGGACGAGCGGTACACGTGGAGAATCCCAAAAAATCATGAGCGCGCGAATAATCCGCCTCCTGGGGAAATGGCAGTGTATGTGGACACAGTGAGTTCGGGGGGCTTGAGGTTCCCCATCTCAATCTCTTTGGCTCATTTGTTGAATGATCTGGGTCTCTGTCCATCACAGATCGTGCCCAACGGCTTGGCTTTGCTAACCTGTTTCGTGATCCTGATGAGAAGCATGGGTTACGAGCCTTACTCGCGGAATTTCAACGCCCTTTTCCAAGTGGTCAGTTCCTCTCGTTCTTCTCCCGAGGCGGGTTTTTACTATGTACAAGCGAAGGCTCATATGAAGTTGATTAACTCGCCCTCGAGTACCTACGGCCCCAATTGGAAAGAGAAGTTTATCTTCGTTAAGGCCCCAACAGAAGAGGGCTTTGGGGTGCCCACACACTGGGGCTCGTTTTCAAAGAGCCGGCTGCAACCCGCACTCCCTAAAGATTGGGCCAAAAACCTAGCAGCAACCCTGAGGGACGAGGGCCATCTGATTCCAGCGAAAGATTGGATAGATGACGAGGAGCTCATGTTCCTGTGCGGCCTCTCCAACAATCCCTATTTCCTTGACAACCCTCCGGCTCGTGACATAGAGAGAGATGGTTAGATCCTTAGGGCACTAACTTTAGATAGGAAAAAATACTAACTTCTTTTCTGTACTTGTAACTTGCAATCTGAGTAGATGGTTCGAGGATTTCTAACCCTCGAATTTTTCATTCTTGCAGGAGTCGCTATTTTAGAAATGGCTGGAGGAATTAGACAAGCGGCTCGTTTTGCCCACGCCAACAGAAATCAAACCCCACAGGGGGATCAGCAGCGTGAACAACAGCGCCCTCGTAACCGCAACAATAGAGGGGACGCTCGTAGTGGCGCCAGTTCGAGCGCCAATCTTGAGGTGCAGCCCCCTCGTGGCCGAGGCGAGCGCAGAGTGGTCAGCAGGGAGACCAGGGGGCGGTCTTCTTCAGAGAGAGCAAGCGATGTTCAACCCCCCACTCCTGCAGAACAAACGAGGCCAGTAACCACCCTGGCGATAACTGAAGCTCCTCCGAGCGCTAGCAGGCCTTCCCGCAAGAGGAAGAGGATGCCCGATACGGTTGCTATCCAGGGCAAAGGAAAACAAGTTGTCGAGGGCCCCAGGGGCGGGGGAGACACTTCCTCCTCCGAGGAGGAACATTTGTGGGAGTTCCCCCGACGAGGGGACAGAGACTTCACTGGTGCCCCAGATGGTGGGCCGGTTCTATTGAGGCCCGGCACGGTCGCCTAGACTGTCACCGACAGTATTTTCAGCAGGGCCCAATTCACGGCGGATCACCGGCATCTCTACAATGAGTCTGTGGAGAAAGTGACTTTTGACGCGGCCCAAGCTCTTATCTCTGTAAGCCTTCACTCTTTACTTTCTGGGTTTATTTCTATAAATTACCATTTTTTAGCTAACACTTTTCCTCTCGTTTATGCAGCAAGTTCTTCCCCGGCTCCGAAACGTGCAAATGCGAGCCTCTACTTACGCCGAGCGCAAGGCCAAATACAAGAAGATGGCCCGCTCGAATGACCCGGCTCAGATCCAATCAGAGCTGGATGCAGAAATCGCCAAGTATGAATCCCTCAAGGGTTTATTCAACACAACGGAGGAGGAGCTGGGAAAGCTAAAGGAGGATTTCTTGGCGGTAGACGGCGCTCGAATCCGTTTGGGCAACCAGTTGGCCCAGGCTGACGAGCGGTGCAAGAAGGCCGAGGCGGAGAGGGAAAGCTGGAAAGCAAGGGCATTGGAGGCCGAGCGCAAATTTAACGATGCAGTCAGCGAGTGGCCTCGAAGCCTAGAGCGTACGAATAAGGAGGCGCTAATCAAATTCTGCCACTCCAAAGCCTTCAATTTCGCAGCCTCGTTGCACTGTCTGGAGGAGGCCCAGAATGCCTTTAACTTGGCAGTGGACCAGGGCATTCACAAGGGGCTGACCGATCCGGCAATGAAGGGAGCTGAAGGCACGGGGCTCATGTTTAACGAGCGCTGTGAGGAGGTGGATGAGGATCTCAACGATCCCGCGGACGCTATCGCTGAAATGGAGTACGACTTCTTGGTCAAACTGATCCAAGATGAGTACACGGACACTCATCGGGAAGGGGGTGCGGCTCAAACTGATGATCCCGAAGATGAGCCCCAAGCGCCCGTCGCGGAAGATGCCCCGATCCAAATTGATGAAGGTGCCAACGCCCCTGCTCCAGATGCCAACGAGCCCAACGATCCCCAAGATCAACCGCAGGAGCCTGAGGGTCCAGTTCATGGCCCAGTTCATGGCCCAGTTCTGGTGATCGTTGATGAGGACATCGCCCCAGCCGCTTGAAGCTTTCCCTTTACCAATTCCCTCATGTATTTTTCAGCTTTTCTGCCTTTTGTAATAGTATTTCCTGGGCCTTTGAGCCCTTTGCTTGTAAGAGTTCTTATTGCAATGAATGAAGATTCCATTTTTCATGACTTTGTCCTTTATTTCTCTGATGCAATGAAAATTTTTCTTTTGTAAATTTGTCTAAGTCTTGAGCGATCGTGAGGGTCTTACAGTGAGATTGCCCCCCCACTCAAGACTTGTATAAATTTTTCTTTTGTAAATTTGTCTAAGTCTTGAGCGATCGTGAGGGTCTTACAGTGAGATTGCCCCCCTACTCAAAACTTGTGTAAATTTTTCCTTTGTAAATTTGTCTAAGTCTTGAGCGATCGTGAGGGTCTTACAGTGAGATTGCCCCCCCACTCAAGACTTGTATAAATTTCTGCCTTTGTAAATTTGTCTAAGTCTTGAGTGTGTGCGAGGGTCTTACTGAGTGGTTGCCCTCGTTCAAGACTTGTGACATTTCTTCTGCCTCTGGGGGATTTTGCTAAGTCTTGAGTATGTGCGAGGGTCTTACTGAGTGGTTGCCCTCGTTCAAGACTTGTGCAATTCCTTCTTGATTCTGAGGCCATCGTTCGAGCGCTATGGCTTTTGTCGTATCTCTGGCTCTGCAGGGAATCCCTTTTTCGAGCGCGAGGCGTTTTAAGAAACGGCCAAGGCCTACTAGGATTTGCTCTTGTAGGAGATCCCGTTTTCGAGCGCAAGGCGTTTTAAGAAACAGCCAAGGCCTACTAGGATTCGCTCTTGCAGGAGATCCCGTTTTCGAGTGCAGGGCGTTTTTTTTTTTAAGAAACAGCCAAGGCCTACTAGGATTTTCTTCGCAATCTTCTTCCAACTCGCCTAATTGGTTTTGAGCGTAACCAGTCTATCCTTATGAGGGCGTCCCCCCATGCAGAGTAGAGTGCTGGCCAGCGTAACCCATACGAGATAACAGCATACACATTGGAATGAGTTGCCAACCACGCTCGCAAAAACGAGGGACGTGGGGCTTATTCATTCAAGCAACCAAAGAAACAGGAATATTAATGAAATTAAAAAGATTACATTACTGCTTACTTGTGATTGGAAGAACATAAAACCCGTCAACGAGGGTTGTTACATCAGGGTTTGCAAAGAGCTTTTAAACATAAAACCGCCGGAGGTTACATACGTTCCAAGGGCGAGGCAAACGCTCACCTTGAAGTGTCTCCAGGGTGTAAGTGTTGTTAGCTCTGAGTTGTACAACCTTGAATGGGCCTTCCCAATTGGGGTCCAACTTCCCCACGTGTTTGGATACTTCCACTTTCTTCAAAACCAAGTCTCCTAACTGGAAAGTTCTTTCCTTCACACGCTTGTTGTACTGTTGGGCCACAGAGGCTTTATAGTGGTGGATCTTAGCCCACGCTCTGTCTCTCTTTTCATCCAACAAATCCAACTCCAAGCTTCTGTTGCCATCGTTGAGCTGAGGCTCAAAATAACCGACACGAGCGGACTCATTTACTATCTCCGCTGGTATCATTGCTTCTGATCCGTAAACGAGCGCGTAAGGAGTTTCTCCAGTGGCCGCTCGTGGGGTGGTGCGATAAGCCCAAAGCGCTCCTTGCAGCTCCTCAGCCCATTCACTTTTCTTGCTCTCAAGCATGGTTTTCAGATGTTGCAAGATGATCCTATTGGTAACTTCTGCTTGCCCATTGGCTTGAGGATGTCCTACAGAGGTAAATCGTTGCTCGATCCCCAACTCAGAACACCATTCTCGTGTGTCAGCAGCTATGAACTGGGATCCGTTGTCAGAAATGAGCACCCTCGGTATGCCGTACCTGCAAATGATGTTCTTCCAAATGAAGTCCCTTACAACCCTGAAAGTGATTTTTGCAACAGCTTCGGCCTCGGCCCACTTGGTGAAGTAGTCGACGGCTAAAATGACGAACTTCTTTTGTCCCGCAGCCATGGGCAAGGGGCCCACGATGTCTATTCCCCACTGGTCAAAAGGCCAAGAGACGTCTATGGGGACCATCTGTGCGGCTGGCAATTGTGGGAGATTTGAATGAAATTGGCATTTGGGGCACTTCCTCGAAAATTCGATGGCATCTTGGAGAACTGTAGGCCAATAAAACCCACTTCTCAGAACCTTCTTTGCCAGGATACGCCCTCCGGAATGATTCCCACAGCTTCCATTGTGGATGAGTTCGAGCGTCTCCTTCGCTTGTGAGGGTCTCAGGCATCTCATTGGGGGTCCTTGAAATGATTTCTTGAACAACCTCCCCTCGGGATCCAAAGCGAAACGAGGGGCCTTATTTCGGACTTTCCTGGCTTCCACCTTGTCTGCGGGAGTGATTCCATCCCTAAGGAAAATGACGATGTTGTCAAGCCAACAGGGCTCGTTTGGATCAATCATGGCAATTATCTTGGTGGCGATCCTTTCCTTGATTAAAGGTTCCTCAGTTCTCAGAAATGTAACAGAGCGTTTGGAAGTGCCCTCTAAAGCTGATGCAAACTTTGATAGAGCGTCCGCACGCTCGTTTTCTCCTCGGGGCACTTGAAGTAGATGAAATTCCTTGAACTTCCCAATAATTTCTCTGGCTTTGTTTAAGTACTGTACCATGGTGGTTTCTCGAGCCTCATAAGTCCCTTCAATCTGGCTCGCTATTAATTGTGAATCCACATAAGCGGTGATTCTGGAGGCTCCATTCTGAAAAGCAATATCCAACCCTTGTACGAGGGCTTCATATTCTGCTTCGTTATTAGTGACTTGGAAATCCAGCTTGATTGCAAAGTCCAGCTCAATGCCATCGGGATTTCTGAGGGCCACTCCTACTCCTCCCCCTTGAGAGGTCGAGGAACCATCTGTGTGCAGTACCCATAACCCCTCATCCTTCGCAACGGTGGGCTCGAAACCAAAACGTTCAACCAACAAATCCGCCACAACCTGAGCCTGTATCGCAGTTCTGGGCTCGAAGCATAGGTCAAATTGGCTCAATTCGATGGCCCACTTGATTAATCTACCATATACGTCCGGCTTGGACAAAACTTGCTTCAAAGGTTGGTCGGTGAGAACCGTTATGGAGTGCGCTTGAAAGTAAGGCCTTAGCCTTCTTGAGGCGTTAATAAGAGCGAAGGCGAATTTCTCTATCTCCAAATACTTCTTTTCGGCTCCTTGCAATGTTTTGCTCAGATAATAAACGGGTAAGTGTTTCCGCTCCCGCACATCGATCAGAACCGCGCTCGTAGCTTCGGGAGAGACGGAAAGATACATAAATAATCTCTCACCTTCGACGGGCTTAGTCAGCAGTGGTGCGCTCGATAAGTAAGCCTTCATATCTTGCAACGCCCTTTCGCATTCCTCCGTCCAAGCAAAGTTACGTGCGTTCCTCAAAATTTTGAAAAAGGGAAGGTTCCTGTCCGCCGAGCGAGAAATAAATCTGTTCAACGAGATGATTTTGCCTACCAGGACCTGCACTTCCCGCAAATTTCGAGGGGAGGGGATTTCCAATATTGCCTTGATCTTCTCCGGATTGGCTTCAATTCCTCTCTGACTGACCATGTACCCCAAGAACTTTCCTCCTTGAACTCCAAAGGTGCACTTCGAGGGGTTCAACTTCATTCCATATTGACGCAGGATTGAAAAGGTGCGCTTGAGATCTTCCAAGTGGGAGTCCTGGCGCTCGCTTTTGACAATCATATCATCCACGTAAACCTCCATGGACCTCCCAATTTCCTCTTCAAACATCTTGTTGACGAGTCACTGATACGTAGCTCCGGCGTTCTTAAGTCCGAAAGGCATAACCAAGAAGCAATACACCCCCAGATGGACAACGAACGAGGTTTTGGGACGGTCTTCTGGGGCCATAAAAATCTGATAGTATCCCTGGAAAGCGTCCATCATGCTCATGAGCTCGCAACCAGCGGTCGAATCCACCAATTGATCAATCCGGGGCAGCGGGTAAGGATCTTTAGGGCAAGCTTTGTTGAGATCTGTGAAATCATTGCACATGCGCCATTTATTTGCGCTCTTGGGCACCAAGACGACGTTGCACAACCACTCCGGATACAAGATGGGCTCGATATATTGAGCCTCCAAGAGTTTATTAACTTCCTCTTCAATGACTTTTTTCCGAAAGCCATGTACATCCCGCTTTTTCTGCTTGATGGGTTTGAAAGAGGGATCCACATTAAGCCTATGGACAATGACGCTCGGGTCAATTCCTGTGAGATCAGAGGCTTTCCACGCAAATACATCCTTGTTTTCCCTCAAAAAATCAATCATCATGATCTGAGAAGGCCCTGAAAGGTTTGAGCCTATCTGTGTAGTCTTATCCTTGTTTCCGGGCTCCAGCTCAATGGTAAGGAACTTTTTCGAGGGTTCGATCCTTACCTCAGGGCGAGGAAGTTCGAGCGCCCTCTTCTTTCCCGTCAAACGGTCAACGGGTGCTGATTCATCGTCTCCCGGCTCGTCTCCTTCTGAGGACGATCCCCCTATGGTTCCTGGTGGTGCACTTTCGAGGGGATTCTCCCCGTTGTTTCCCCTTTTCTTTTTCTTCTTTTTGTTCAGTTTCGCCCTTTTCCGCGCTGGGCTGTCCTCGTCTAGGTTGGGGAAGTCCACCGCCTTCTTTGTGGACCCAACTTGGAAGGTTTTCTCCGTTTTTGGCTTTCTGAGGGACAGCATATAACATTCCCAAGCCTCTCGCACATTGCACAGTACTTCTCCCACGCCCTCGGAAGTAGGGAATTTAATCTTCTGGTGGTAGGTGGAGATGATGGCTTTGAAATCCACGAGGGCAGGGCGCCCAATTATGATGTTATATGGAATGTCAATCTCCACTACCGCGTATGTCACCAAGAGTGTTTTGCGTTGAGGGGCTCGGCCGAACGAAGTAGCTAGGCGTATTTGCCCTCGTGGGACAACTTCTGAGCCTCCAAAGCCAATGAGGGCTGTTTTGAGAGGCTCGAGCGGGAGATCAACCTTCATCTTTAAGAATGTAGAGTAAGGCAAAACATTAACGGAGCTTCCACTATCCACCAATACCCTTTTTACAACATGATTATGAACATCTAAACTAACCACCATGGGGCAATCTGAGGTTATACCCTTCCCATGGGGCATTATAATGTGTTCTAAATCCCTATCATCAAAGCCTATTACATCATTTTCTCTCGATCGTTGTGCGCTTGATCTTTGGATGGCATAGATAGGTTTGGGTACTGCTGGGCGTTGATTGTAGCTCCGGACGTACCTCCGTCGGGAGGCGTTTGAATCCCCTCCTGATGAGCCTCCTGCAATCATATTTATGACTGCGAAGGGCTCGTTTTCTTGCTCAGGGGCTTTTCCTTTATTGCCTCGGTGGCTGCTGCTTTCAGGGGGTCCCCTACCCCTTGGGCTCCTTGACCGGGAAGGACTCCTCCTTCTCCTTCCGGAGCGCTCGTTGCATTGGTCATCATAGCGCTCGAGCACCCGGACAAACTCCTTCAGGTGGCCCCCTGCGACGAGCCTTTGGATTTCAGCTTCCAATTGCCGGCACTCATCCGTGTCGTGCCCTCTCTGCTTGTGGAAGGCGCAGTACTTGTTCGAGCGCCTGAGTGAGTCTGTTTCCCTCATCTTGATGGGTCTTTTGAAGAGCTTCTTATCGGAGAGGTTATAGACTTCTGAATTTGGCCTGGTGAGCGGAATTCGCTCGAATCGACGAGGGGGTGGTGGCGACCTCCTGCGCTCTTGAAGGCGCTCCTTCTTGGGGGCCACGTCCCGTCCCCGCTCGTGATGAGGTCGCTCGTTCCTGGCCGGGCTGTGATGCCGGGGACCATTCGTCCCATACATGTCCTCGAGCGCGAAGAACGGCTCGGCTATCTCCCTTAGGCCCATGAGGGTCCCAGGCCTCCTCTCCACAATGGCATCAGCAAATTTTTTGCTCACATATTGCTTGTGATCCACAGCCTGAAAAAGCACTGGGATCAAGAAATCCATTGAAGGCCTCTCCACCTGTAGGATTTCCTTGTTGAAGCGGGCAAAGAACGAGCGCAGAGATTCGCTCTTGCCTTGCACCACGTTGTACAGGGCAGTGGGTGCGGTGACTGGCGCTTTCAAAGAATTGAAGTGGTTGAGGAAAGCATTGGCCAGTTCTTCATACGAGTGGATCGAGCGCGGCGGCAGTCACTTGTACCACTCTTGAGCCATTCCTACCAATGAAGTGACAAACACTTTTGCCCAGTAATTGCTGGAATGCTCGTAGAGGTGCATAAGATGCACAAAGTGATCCAAGTGCTCAGCTGGATCAGTTGTCCCGTCGTAACGGTTGATGGAAGTGGGGACTTTGGCCATGCCTGCCTGGGCCATCAGAACTTCTTCTACGAGGGGTGAACCCCTCGCCAGTGGGTGATATTCATACGTGCCGAAGTTTTCCTCCGGCTCCTTGCGACGGGGGACCCTTGGTTGAGGGTCCTTGGTGCGGGTGCTTCTGGCGTCAACCCGTTCATCCCGACTAGGGGAGATCTGAGCTGAACGCCCTCGTGAGAGCTGTCCCACAATATCCTTGAGACCCTGCAGCTGGTCTTGCACAGCCGCGAGGATGTCAGGATTTACGTCTCCTTGCCTGTCTCCGTGCCTGGGGGCTCGTGAGCCCCTCCTGGAGACATGAGAGTCTCCTTCATTCTCGTTCACTCGCTCCGTGGGCTCTTTATTTCTGCCCAGGGAGGGACGCTCGTTGCCCTCATGCGGAGGCACTTCTCTGGCGGGTGGTGGTGGTGGTTGTGCCCTCAGGGCAGCCTGGGCTTCTCTGAGGGGAAAGTTTTGCTGTCCGCCTAAAGGGGCAGCAATCTGAGTGGCCTGCCCAGAGGGGAAGTACATGGAGTGAAACCTCTCCCATGCTCCCTGGGCCGCCTGAACCTCACATTGGGCATAGAGAGCCCTCAACTGTTGAGTGGTTAGTGGAGATAACTCCACTCCTTCGATCTCCCTGGGGATGGCCACCGGGAGCTGGATCTGACCAGCCTGATATGGCGGGACTGGCGGCATCATCATCGCTGGAGTGAGGGTATACCCAGGTGGGGGCATCATGTAGCTCTGCATTCCAGGAATCATCTGGGGATGGACCCAGGGATTCTGAGTGTGTTGCGGAGGAACAGGGAGAGAGACTCCTTCATCGGCGGCGGGGATAGGCAGTGCCGGCGGTGCAGGTGGAGGTATTGAAGACTCCGCCTACGGGGTCACTCCTGCAGCGGGAGGTGCTCCACCAGCAGCGACGGAAGAAGGCGGGGCTCCACCAGTAGCGGTGGAGGGAAGAATGATATTTGCATCTTGGGAGGCGTTATCTCCTCCTCCCACAACTCCAGATCTTGTGGCAACCATAACTGTTAAAGGTAAAGGTGTGCTTGCTTTTCTACCAACAAAAAGAAAGGAGGAAAATGGACTGGTTTCCCACAGACGGCGCCAAAAATGATGGGTTCAGAAATGGAGGGATCCGAATCCGATCACTTTACGATTTGTATTTTGTGGAGAAAACCACCGGAGCTTCGCCGGAAATGAGAAAGGGGTTCTACCTGTTGGGACAAGCACAAGAAAAGTCAGAAGGCCAAGCTGGGGGGACTGGGGGTGATACCCAGTTTGGCTCTCCGACGCTCAAGTCAGTTCAATGTATGAGAAATGTAAGTTCAGTCACAGTTGCAGTGATGAAGAAAGCTTACTTGTGTAGAAGATGACTTTAGCTATTTATAGTTGAGGGTCAAGGGCCCTTTGGTCATTTGCCTCATGTGGTCCTGGCCGAATGTTGCCCTAACACGTGTCGCCGTGAGAGAGAAACCTAGGAGGAATCTTCTGCAAAAGCGGCCAAAAGTTAGTGCTGGCAACAATGGCAGGTGCGCGGGCATGTACGTTGTGTCAGAGAGCCATGTGGGTGGTTGGTAACGAGGGCTTGAGAGCGCGCTCGTGACAACCTAGAGTATTGGAAGCCAGGATATCCGCTGAGGGGAATGAAGGCTTTAGTTCCAGTGACGAGCCGAAGGGGAAACCACTCTGAGGGAGTGTGACGCTCGAAGAGAGTCCCCTTGGCAAGTGGGCGTGCCCATCATTTGGCATGAAGGACGCTCGTGAATGTAACAGCGCTCGCTGGGCTTAACTCCTGAAGAAGACTTGCGCTCGTTGGGCTCAGCGCTCGTGAAGTGATGGGTGCAACCTTGGGGAGACAAATGTCATCGTCTTGGTGAGGCCACGTGTCATAACTTGGGACGATCGTATTTTGACCTTATCAATTATTATGTTAAAATATAAATAAATTCTAATAATAATATAATATAAATATATTATTATGTTAAAATAAAAATATAATATTTGAAACTAAAAATATATATATTTAATATTAATATATGTATAATATATAATATAATATATATATATATATATATATATATATATATATAATTTATAGTATGTATTTAAAAAAAAATATTTATACACTAGAAATATTAAATATTATATACTTATATATTATATACCTATAATTATTATGTTAAAATATAAATAAAATTTAATAATAATATAATATAAATATATTATTATATTAAAATCTGTTTTAAGCTATAACACGTGTATATATATATATATATATGTATGTATATATATATATATATTTAATATTAATATATATAATATATAATATATGTTAAAATATTTTTTAAGCTATAATATATTTTTGCATATTATATGTACTATATATTATATACATTAATATATATATATGTATAAATGTATATGTATTTATAAAAAATAATATTTATATAATATATATTAAATATTATGTATTTATAAATTATATACGTGTAATTATTATGTTAAAATATAAATAAATTCTAATAATAATATAATATAAATATATTATTATGTTAAAATAAAAATATAATATTTGAAACTAAAAATATATATATTTAATATTAATATATGTATAAAATTTATAGTATGTATTTATAAAAAAAAATATTTATACACTATAAATATTAAATATTATATACTTATATATATAAAATATTTTGACATAATAATATATTATATCTTTATTTTAACATAATAATATATTTATATTATATTATTATTAAAATTTATTTGTATTTTAACAAAATAATTATTTGAACAAAAAATGTGTTGAATGGAATTTGAACCCTGGACCTCACGCATAAAAGGGAAGCTCGCGTCCACTAGGCTACGGCAGCCTTTGTGTTTTTGTTTTGTCAAACATTATCTTGACTTTTCTCACATTTAACGGTTTCCGTCCGCCATTTAACGGTTGGGACCAAAATTGTCACAAATTGAAACCTACGGGACCAAAATTGCAAATCGCCCTATCCTATGGGACCAAAAATGTAATTTGCTCTAAAATTAATGGAAATTATATTAAAGGTAAATATAATTTAACATATCTAATATAATTGGGTTAATTATACCTGACCTCGAATTAGATAGGGTAATTACAGTTGGTATCCCACTATTAGATGTAATTACAGACACCACCCCTCTGAAGTTTGTTTATTACACTTAACCCCCAAAATTGCTAAAAAATTGATAATGTCAGCAAAAATATTTGTGAAAGTTCGTAATTGACTCTGTTGACTTCGATCAAATTTTTATTACTGATCATATCCTTAGGGTTAATTGTAATTTAGTAAATTAAAATGGGGGGTATGTGTAATTTTTTATGTTAAATTTTCAATTAGATTTTTGAGTTGAAATTAGTTGTTGCAACGACTAATTCCATGCCTAATATGACCATAATTTTCATAATTTGAAGCCTATAAATATTATATTTTTAAATTTAAAATTTATAATTTAATATAATATTTATATTTTATCTATAAGTATAAACCGAAATAGATATTTCATGCATGTTTATTTCATACTTTATGTTTATATTTTAGTTTTATGTATATTTTACATAAGTTTATTTAAATTTATTTGTTTGAGAATAACAAAATTTTCCTTTGGAATAGATAACTATAACAAAACATACCAATATTAATCGATGCATTAGTAAACGAACATAAATATCCATTAAAGTTATTGAAACAAATATTTTAAGTGTTGGTGATCCTTAATGCATCTAACTCACATACAAAGAATAACATCTCAATATAAACACGCATGCCCAATATAAAATGAATAAAAATTAACATTCATAAGCTCTAAGTGTGAAATTAGTTCATCATAAAAATATTAAAATATCATTAAGTAGCATTCTCTAGAAAAAATGGTATTAAAAAGTTATAAAACTCAAAGTATTTGCATCAAACCTCCAAAAAATTTCAGTACTTGTATTAACCTCATTATCTTTAAAATTTTCTTACATATGCATGCTCCCTTGAGTTTCAGCATATGAGGGGTAAAATAGCAAAACCGCACATTCTGTTAAATTTTACGATGGAAATAACGGGGTAGAGAGAATTCATAAATTCTCAAATCTTAGGAAAAAATCTATAATTTTGTCATTATTCTCGGGGAGTCCTCAGTAATTATTCCAAAATAATATTACATAATTAACAATTTCTTTAAGTTATTATTACTTGCACTGACACTTCACAAGAATCCTCTGGTCCCCTTACTTCCCTGCTCCCTAAATGCTGCGGTGGTACAAGAAGGCAGAATCTTTCTTTGGTTGGATGTTATTATGAAAATTTGTTGTTCTTGGGAAACTGACCTTGAGACATAATTGAAATTTGAAAACAAGAACCTTTGTTTGCTTATATTGGACTTTGAAGCATTATGGATGATGAAGATAACAAGAGCTACCTTCCTAGCTCTTATGGCATCAATCGCCAAAAGTTTAATATCCTAATCTTGACGATGATGATAGTGACGATGCTTTATGCTAAGCATATACTTGCACACCGGTACATGTGAAGTTGGATTATTGCTTGAATCAAGCTCAATTAAGAAAAAAAAAAAGAATTTGATTTAATTAGAAAAAATTACATCTGGCTACTCTGCTAAATAGGATAATTATAATACAGTCAATTTTTATTCAGATATTACAATTTAATACCTAAATATTATGGACCGTTTATGATCCCTCTATTCCGTTAGGGTTGGACTCTATCCCCAAGAACTACGTTTTATATGCGTAATAACTAGGGATCATTTTGTTGGAATGTATATATTGAATGGATGAATTTGTTATTTTATTCATTAAATTAATGGAAGGACAAATTCAACCCTAACGGAACATTAACGGAATAGAGGATCACAAACGGTCAAAATATTTAGGGATTAAATTGTAATTTTCGAATAAAGATGGATTACGTTATAATTACCCTATTTAACAAGGTAGTCGAATGTAATTTTCCCATTGGATTATTGAATGAATCAAGTTCAATCAAGAATTTTAAAAAAAAAAACTTAATAACAAACCAAATAGATCCACATCCCACACAATGATTTTACGTTATAATTAGGGGAGAACAAAACATACATTTTATTATAACAAAGTAATCTTCCCCAGCAAGATCAACAATTCATGCGTGGAAGATCAGAAGTGTAGTCAGTTTTATTAAAAGCCCTACTTCCAAAGAAGAAGAACCCAATACTATGTCCAGCAATGGCAACTATGAGGACGCCGGCGTTGAAAGACATGACGGCCAGCATTACTAGATAAGCCAAACCCATCCTCACGGCGTACAACAGCGTCTGCAGCAGCCCCGCCGCCGCGGACTGCGATTTTCCCCGGAGGATACTGCAGTGAGAGAGAAACTCGACGGCGGCGGAGAGGACAAACACCACCGCAAGGGCTAAAATGTACAAGCCCAGGTGATCGTATCCCGGCCATCCATCGAAAAGAATCTCGGTGTTTTTGCCCCAGAAGAAGGTCATGTGCATCATCATGTGGCGCCGGTGCATCATCATCGTGCCATTCCCGCCGGGAATCGACGGCGGCGCCGCCATTCCGTGCATGTGGCCTCCGTTGTTCATCTGTCTCGGTCTCTCTCGCCCTCCCTCTCCGTGTATTTGTGCTTATTTGATTTGTGCCGTTAAATGTCAAAAGGCGTGATGTAGAATTGTAGATAAAAGTTGGGTTAATTGTTCGAGGCGACGAGATAGAAGGAAAGGGGTAAGGTAGTTGTGATCATTAAATTGGAATGGTAGTACAATGCAGTAAATTTGGGGTAGTACAAGAAATAATAGAAGTTAAGTTTTAATTTGTTATGTACGATGGAGAAAGAAACAACTAGATCGGGGGGTTTGACCAGGAAATAGGGCACCGAAATTCAATGCGTGCTGGAATTTGTGCTCTGTTTTATATTACGCAAAGGTGTCATTGTTAAAAAAGACACACACACGTGACTTATGAAGTTTAATATATATATAATTTTTATTTTTATTTTTTTTTTAAATTTTTTTTCATCCCAGCTTTTTGAACGTTTTGCACTTTAATACCAACTTTTAAAATTTTACACTTTAGTATCTGTTAGATATCGTGGTTTATAGTATAGTTGATTTACCGGATATAACTACTTAATCTATATCATTTGACTGATTCTTTGGGATTGTGTTTTAGGCTCTATATATCCTAGCTGATAGGTTT
The DNA here is from genome assembly GCA_037501455.1 of Lantana camara. Classification (NCBI taxonomy): domain Eukaryota; kingdom Viridiplantae; phylum Streptophyta; class Magnoliopsida; order Lamiales; family Verbenaceae; genus Lantana; species Lantana camara. The sequence goes on along the minus strand of CM074859.1, from coordinate 32,585,048 downwards.
GGGCATTGTAACACAGAAAAATACATTACAATGAATACAATTCAGTGTTTTTTTCTCCAAATCCCATGTTCTAACATGGTATCAGAGCGGCATTGAGATCTTAGGGACTCAGCCGTAACATCATCGTCCCCTACCAATCCCCAATGGCAAACCCAACAGACAACAATCAAGACCTCTCAATACAGTTTGCAGATCTTCTGCACAACAATCACCAAATCCAAACAACCATGCCCAACCCGGATGATTTGTCAATAAAAACAAAATTGAACAACGATCGCCCGATATGGGCTAGGCTCAGAAAACCGACCACCAAAGGCGGAGATGACTCCCCACCTTCAAGAAACTGTGGTCAACCCCACTGGTTGACTGAGAATTGTGCCCTTTATACCCAAACCAAATCAGAAAAATCGTGTCAGTGGATTTTGGATTGCGGGACTACTGATACAATGGCTTTTGACCTCCCCGATATACTTGACCAGTCACACCAAAACAACCTCATATCTACACTGCAAACGGGGATTTGGCTGAAAAAGAAGGCTCGATATCAGTGTCACCAAAATTGAAATTAAGAAATTGTCTTTATGTTCCTTCTTTATCGTGTAAATTACTGTCTTTGAGCCATATCACAAAAGAACCGAACTGTACAGTGCTTATATACCCTCGTTTTTGCTTGATACAGGACATTCATACGAAGGTGATCATCGGGCGTGGTACTGAGCGTGACGGATTATATTATGTTGACGAAGTGGAAAAACCCTCCAAAACTCTTCTTTCAGCGGGGACAGAAAATACACAACTCTGGCTCTATCACAGGCGGCTTGGTCATCCCTCACTCGGGTATCTAAGAATGTTATTTCCTACGCTCTTCTCGCATAATCAGTCTTTGAATTGGTCATGTAGACTTGCCTTACTGCTAAAAGTCATAGAGCCTCATTTAAACCTAATAATACTCGGGTTGAGTCTGTTTTCTCACTAGTACATTCAGATGTTTGGGGACCAGCCCCCGTGGCAAATCAGAATCAGTTTCGGTATTTCGTATCATTTATTGACAATTATTCTCGCGTGGCATGGATATATTTTCTGCGTCATAAATCTGAAGTTTATGGTACATTTGTGGCTTTCTTTAATATGGTACAAACACAGTTTGATCACAAGATCAGGGTACTCCGGTCAGATAATGGACGGGAATATGTTGACGAGGAAATGCACGGTTTCTTCCAAAAACACGGCATGATTCACCAAACCTCCTGCCCTAACACCCCTTAACAAAATGGGGTAGCTGAACGGAAAAACAGAACCATTCTTGAAATGACCCGGGCTTTACTCACTGAGGCCAGTGTTCCAAAACATTTTTGGCCCAAGGTCGTTGCCACTGCAACTTACTTGACCAACAGGCTGCCCACAAAAATCCTGGCCCATCAGACACCACTTTCAGTCCTCCAAACTCAAACTGAAGTACCACCTCATCTCACTTTACCACCTCGCATCTTTGGGTGTACTGTCTTCGTTCATGTACCAAAATCTGACCGGACCAAGTTGGATGCATGTGCAGAGAAGTGTGTCTTTATGGGATATACCCCTAGCCAGAAGGGGTACCGTTGCTATAATCCCAAAACCAGACGGTTTCTTGTCACTATGGATTGCAATTTTGTTGAGACCGAAAATTACTATCCCTACCAACTCAGTGATCAGGGGGAGATTCAGAACAGTGATTCCCTGAGCTGGTTGAGCTATATGGATCCAGTTGAGCAAGATTCTCAAGAACTCAGTACCACACCCATGCCTAGTGATTCTCCTTCGGATGATGTCCAAAATGTCCAAAATGAGGTAACTGAACAATCTCCACTTCCTGTTGTCATTTATGATAATATTGATACATCAAATGCTTCTAATGCTGTGACCGAGAATACAGTGAGCCATAGGTACAATCTACCATAGAGAAGCACTAGAGGGATAACCACAAAGGATTCACCTGACCATACTTCCCGATCCACCAAGTACCCTGTGGGAAATATGGTCGGGGGGACATACAACAAAGGCCTTCTTAAGCAATCTTTATATGGAGGAGATTCCCAGAATTGTACAGGAAACCAGATAGAACAAGGAGTGGCAGAAAGCCATGGAAGTGGAAATGGAAGCATTGGTAAAGAACCAGACATGGGAAAAATGCAAGCTACCTGAGAAAAAAAGACCAGTTGGCTGTATTATAAATAATTTTGTACAAAATTATAATAGTTTGCAATAATTCATATTTAATTTAATACTAACATCATATTATAACACCCAAAAATATTTTAACATAAATTAGTAAGTTTATAAAAATTAAAAGTGATTACAAACATTTAAATGATTTTTTTTTTTGTTTATCATTTATTTTTTTTTCCTGTTTATCATTTTTTTTTTTTCTATTTATCACTTTTCTTTTTCCCATTTATCACTTTTTTTTCCTCAAACGGACTGTGATTTTTTAAGTTTTGCAAACAAATTGGGCTAAACCCTATTTCTTGAGATTTATCACTTCCTTTACATGGGATACATAACACAACCCAGTGCCAGAACTCATCATACATCCTAACCTTGGTTCACGTATATTGTTTCTGAAGAAGAGGAGAAAAGTGAAGGATTTCAAAATTTTCCCTTAGCCCAATCCAAGAAGAAGCCAAAAGACAGACAGAATAAACATGATGCTAAAATTGCAGTATAAATGGTAAAACACATATGCTCACAAAGAAGAGGACACTTGACTTGATAAGCTAAACAATCATCCATGTCAAGTGCCGGTAGCAGGCCCATTTAGCAAAGACGCGGATGCCGATCGCCATTGCAGCATATAGTAAGGGAACCGGAACCCTGTTTATTGCTCCGGTGATTTTCTCTTCTTTTAAGTCCACCCGGTTCCGTTCCCTAGAGCTGTAAACAATAGCCAAGGCCAAATAGGAAGCCATCACTAATACTCTAACCCAAGGCTCTCCAACAGCGGCTAAAACAGCAGCAACAGGCAATGCTGAAGATACATAATCTCTCTTCTTCACCAACTTTGCAAAACCAAACAAACCAACAAGCAATGCCCAGAAAAAGAGCTCCGAGATGTAGTTCTTAACAGCAGCGAACCCAATTAAGCCGCCCACAGTGAGTTCATACGGCTGGCTGTTCACTGAATCTGGAACGGTAGCTTCAGCAACAGCAAGAACGGCAGATGTCAGCATGATGATGAGTGTCAGCTCCCGAATTGGAGCATACGCAACTATACCAGAGTAGAAAGCTCGAATATTGTAGAGTGTTGTCTCAACTCCCCATATTAAAGATGTGAGAGGACCGCCAATGTAATGGAAAATAACGGATAAGAAAAATGCCGCGATGTAACTCAAGAATCCACCAACGGCGCTAACAACTTTTTTCCAGTTAGACAGCTCCCACAAGACAGTTCTCCAGGTATAAAGCAGGAACGCCGATGCTGCAAAGTCTCAAAGGAGTAAGTACTTTCCACAGTAGAATGAAACGATCATGAAATACACAGTTGAACGAAGCAAAGTGAGACCTTTCCTTTTAAACTGACAATAAAATGCACTAATTAAGTATCAAAGGCAATTATGAGACCATATATATCGAAGGAAGTTGGCAAGCAGAAGTCAGAGAAATACAGTTGGAAGTTTTACGATATTTTTCATCAGACGGACTAATATAAATTAAGAATAGCTAAAACATGTACGTCAGCCTTTCATGATTACTAGGCAAATCAGAGGAAAAGAACAGGAGACATAAAAAATTGCAAGTAATTTTCAAGTAAAAGAAAATAAGATTGAGATGCTATCTGCATAAGTAGAAACTGAAGAACATTGAGAAGCTTTTTAGGTAAATAATTAGTACAACGAAAACTAATTATTTCACCGACTCTGCATGTCAATTTCAGCTTCAGCATATGACAAATAACAGTGGGAGACCAATCGTGCGTGTCGAAATCCTTGCAGAGAGATCAAAAAATGTCAAATGTGCAACTTTAGTAAAAGAAACGTTATAGCTAAAGTATTAAATTTCTCTCAATTTACTCCAATGGGATAAACAAGCTAAACGTCCAAACACCAATCCATCTGCAATCTTGTCTGAGATAAGAAAGTCATCGTACATATGAAGCTATCTTTATATGGGTTTCAATATCCCAAAACTAAAAATTACAAAATCAAGAAATGATATCAAAATCTGTAAATACTAAAAGAGTTTTGAAACCATTTAATTTTCCTGAGCTCAAAAGGTAAAATGATGGACATGCAGCAACTTACAAAAGTAAGCATGCATCAAACCTTATTCAAATTTATGAGAACAACAGAGGGTAAATTATCTGATCTCTAATTATGTACTCCAAGTCTATATATAAGAAGAGTTGTCAATATCTTCAACCATGAGGCAGACCAGGGGAATCGTGCTTCAATTTTATTTGATGCTCTTCCAGATTGCTTCTAATCCATCTCATATAAAAGAACACTTCACATACACGGTGTGCAAAAACACATAGATGTATGAACCTAATAAGATGTTTATTAGTGGTGGTGCAGAAACGACCAATTAGATTGTGTTGTTATTCCTTTCAGTTTCACCCACCTAATTAATCCTCAGATGTTGCAAACACAATAACTATTTTGGTTAGCAAACACATGTGAATATTAGCAAGAAAAGCTTGGTCTAATCACATAATGATCTGCTCCATGTTACAAGAATCCAATACCTTAAAGAAAAGTCAGTAACAAAAAGCAAAATCAGAATACTGCATATGCATTCGTGACTTCAATTCATGATTCTACATATGTTCCAAACAGTACTCAGAATGGTTCATTCTTCTTGACAGGATAACGTTTTCTGCATAATCTTTCAGTAGTATCACTAGTTCCATGTCCAGGGGGGGATCATTAGATAATGAATTTACTAATCACATTCTCGGAAAACTCCTACAATATGATATATATTGCAAGTTAATTTAATATGATTGGCACTTTCAGCAATGCACAGTTCCACAATACAAAGGCGTTCCATCATTACGAACGAAAATTTGGCATAAAAACATCTATACTTCGTCTCACACAGCATGCAACACGATAAAACAAGATAGTATCTTTATCTTCTTTGCAAATTTAAATCCAGAAATTCCATAAATTAGCAGGTTTTGAACTGTCAATAAGCATAATAATCATCAGCATTCCTTTTCTTCACTCAATTCCACAATGCAAATGTCATAGTGCTACACTGTTCTATTTCAATGAAGAGACAAAGAAACCAGCTTATCATTATCAACTAAGATACCCAAAAATTAACAGCTACACATCTTCACATCTTTGTTTAATTACTTCAGCTAATAAAGCAAGCCGGCTGCATTACATTTTTGCACAATTAACCACCAAAATAGAACCTAATACCAAAAAAATGGGGGAAAAAAAAAGAAAAAGAAAACAGAGAAATTGTAGCGTACCAATGAGCAAAAGCTGAATAGGAGGTTTTTCAGGAGCTTCTTTGCTCAGATGTCTGAATCTTTCAGGCATACTGCTGGGCTCACGATCATCCATTTCTTCTTCTTTCTCGCTGGAACCGCTGTCATTTTTTGCTTTCAGAATAAACCCACGAGATTTAACGGGAAATCCGCTAAAAGTTTTCTTCAACGGGCCATATACATGAAGGGCACTTCGAAGTTCTTTCACAGGGTTCCCCTTTGCGGTTAATGAAGGAAATCTGTATGGAAATGGGTGTTCTGGATGATGAATTCGGGAGGAAAATTTTGATGAAGAAAAATTTAGGAGGGGTTTGTAGGAGAGAGTTGATAGTGTCGTCGACATGATTAAGGGGTTTTGGAGTTCAGAATTCAGCCATTAAAGGAGAAACAGAAGGGTTTTATACAAGAACTCGACACAACACAGCGTTGAGCCGCTGAGCAAATAAATTCAATATTTTAAGCATATTTATGACAACGGGCTCATTTATTTTGAGAAAGTAATCGTGAATTTTTATTCAAGATAAATAGATAATGATTCTGACTTCCCATTCTTTTTTTACATTCATTCTTTATTGATAGGTCATTCATAAATTTTAAAAAATCCTTTTGGCCACAATCTTCTATTGATAGGTCGTTAATAAATTTTAAAAAATTCGTCCTAATTAATAGTGGCCTCCAACTTTATAAATTTAATAGTCACTCTTACTCCTAATTTTTTATTGCTAACGATAGAAAATACTATAATGGTGTGTTTACCTTGGCACAAAATTAGGATTTAGGGCGAGTTTACTTTATAAGAATAAATGGGTTTGGTAAAATAAAGACTCATAATCCGCCCTTTACTTTAATAGAAAATAAATATGTCATTTTCTCGGAGCTCCGGGTTTTGAACAGAATATGTACACCTAAATAATCTCATTTTGAAGTCGTTGCTAAATTACCAGCATTTCTGGCCAAGGAGAAATTTACTTTTTTATCCCGATTTCTCGCTCTATCTCTCCACTTATAATTATTTAGCTTTTTTTTTTTTTTCTCTCTCCTTATTCTATATTTCTTTTTTTATTTTTGTTGAAAGAATTTAATCGCAAAATTTTTTATTCAACTTCAGTTTATTTCTACTTCAGATTTCTGCTTTTTAATTTTTTAGAGTTGTGTTGGATAAATTTTAAACATTTTTTTTCTTATTTGTCATTTTGTTTTTAATTAATTTTATATGAATTTGATGTTTTTAGGAATTTATTAGTGGATTGATTTTGCTGTTTGAAGTTTTATGGACTATTGGTATTTTCTGGTATCTTTAATTCTCATCTTCTGAATTTTAACAGAAATTGGGTCTCGTTCATGAATAAATCGTGATCTCTGAATAAGGACAAAAATGAAAATATGCTCTTAGAGGATGGTTTTTAATATCGAAAAGTAAAGGGATTACTAAAATAAGCTTATATAACAAAAGTGTTTTCTATTGAAGTAAAAAAGAAAAGTTGGTATTTAAACCCAAATAATTACGGTTAATAACCAAGATTTGATGGATTGCTATCTATTAAAGTAAACTCGCCCGTAGACGGACAGTTTGTGTGGTTTTACTTTTACTTCACTTTGTGGTTGGGTTGATGTATTTGTTACGAGTAGGGGTGGCAAATGGGTGGGTTGGGCTGGGTTTGGGTTGGGTTCATATGGATTGGGTCTAAATGGTTTGGGTCAAAAATGAGTTCTATACTAATGGGTTCTTAATGGGTTGGGTTCTTAATGGGTTTTTGATGGGTTGTGGTGGGTTTTAATGGTTTGCTAGTGGGTTCAATAATGGGTTATTAATGAGTTTCAACTCAATTCAAGTACTTAAATGTCCAATATACCCTTCACTAATATATTTAACTTATTTTGGATTTATTTGACCCAATTAATATATTTTCAACCCATTTGGTCTATTTTGAGTCCGTTTTTTCGTTTTTCGACATGTTCGTTTTATTTTAGACTCGTTTAACCCATTTTTGGTCTGTTTCACCCGTTTTTCGACATGTTCGACCTATTTTGGACTCGTTTGACCCGTTTTGGACTCATTTCACCTAATTTTCAATCTGTTCGACCTATTTCTGACTCGTTCGACTCGTTTTGGGCCTTTTTCACCCGTTTTTCGACCTATTCGACCTTTTTAGTAATCATTTGATCCGTTTTGGACCCATTTCACCAAATTTTCAACCTGTTCGACCTATTTTGGACTCGTTTGACCCATTTTGGACCCATTTCACCCAATTTTCAACATGTTCGACCTATTTTTGACTCGTTCAACTCGTTTTGGGCCCCTTTCACCCGTTTTTTGACCTATTCGACCTATTTTGGAATCATTTGACCCATTTTGGGATCGTTTCACTCGTTTTTCGACTTGTTTGTCTTATTTAAGACTCGTTTGACCCATTTTTTGCCATTTCAACCCGTATTTCGACCTATTTGACCTATTTTGGACTAATTTGACCCGTTTTTAACCTATTTCGCCCTTTTTTTGATATGTTCATTCTATTTTTGACTCGTTTGGCCCATTTTAGGCTATTTTAACCCTTTTTTGAACCTGTTAAATCTATTTAGACTCGTTTTGAACCTTTTGAAGCCCATCTCACCCGTTTTTCAACCTGTTAGACCTATTTTCGATTTGTTTTACTTGTTTTAGGCCCGTTTTTTACCTCTTGACCTATTTTGGACTTTCTTTTAACTTGTTTTTTGACCTATTTGTCATATTTTGGAATCGTTCGAGTCGTTTTGGGCCCTTTTCACCCGTTTTGGATCTACTTTACCCGTTTTGGATCCATTTTATCCATTTAGATCCATTTTACCCATTTGTATCCATTTTACTCATTTTGCATCCATTTTATCCATTTGGATTCATTTTACCCACTTGGATCAATTTTACCCATTTGGATCCATTTTACCCAAATTTTACCAATTTAGAATCATTTTACCCATTTCGATTCAATTTTACCAATTTATATTTATTTTACTCATTTGTATCAATTTTACCCACTTGGATCAATTTTACCCATTTCGGTCCATTTTGGATCCATTTTACCCACTTTGATCCATTTAACCTATATTTTATCCATTTGAATCCATTTAACCCACATTTTACCAATTTGGATCCATTTTACCCACTTGGATCCATTTTACCCATTTTGGATCCATTTTATCCACTTGAATCCATTTTACCCACATTTTACCCAGTTGGATCCATTTAACCCACATTTTACCCATTTGGATCCATTTAGCCCAGTTGGATCCATTTTACCCATTTGGATCCATTTAACCCATTTTGGATCTATTTTACCCACTTGGATCCATTTTACCCATTTGGATCTATTTTACCCATTTGGATCCATTTGACACACTTGAATCCATTTAACCCACATTTTACCCATTTGGATCCATTTTACCCATTTGGATCCATTTAACCCATTTTTGATCTATTTTACCCAGTTGGATCCATTTTACCCATTTGAATCGATTTTACCCATTTTGGATCTATTTTACCCAGTTGGATCCATTTTACCCATTTGGATCTATTTTACCTATTTGGATCCATTTTACCCACTTAGATCCATTTAACCCACATTTTACCCATTTGGATCCATTTAACCCATTTTGGATCCATTTGGATCCATTTTACCCACTTGGATCCATTTTACCCATTTGGATCAATTTTACCCATTTTGGATCTATTTTACCCATTTGGATCTATTTTACCCATTTGGATCCATTTTACCCACTTTGATCCATTTTACCCATTTTGGATCCATTTTATCCACATTTTATCCAGTTGGATCCATTTAACCCACATTTTACCCATTTGGATCCATTTTATCCATATTTTACCTAGTTGGATCCATTTAACCCACATTTTACCCATTTGGATCCATTTTACCCATTTGGATCCATTTAGCCCAGTTGGATATATTTTACCCATTTGGATCCATTTTACTTAGTTTGGATCTATTTGGCCCATTTTAGATCATATTCACCAAATTTGGATATATATGATATGTTAGAGTAAACATGCTAAAAATAGGTTGAAACAAGTCCAAATTGGTTGAACAATTCAAAAAATGGATCAAATGGGTCTAAAATAATCAAACACATAAAAAATCGGTGAAATAGGTCTAAAATGGGCCAAACGAGTCCAAAATAAATCGAATAGGTTGAAAAACGAGTGAAAGAGGTCCAAAACTGATCAAACGAATCCAAAATTGGTCGAATAGGACGAAAAACCGGTAAAAATGGTCTGAAATGGGTCAAACGAGTCCAAAATAGGTTGAACAAGTCGAAAAACGGGTGAAACAGGCTCAAAATAAATCAAACATATTGAAAAATAGGTGAAGCAAGCCCAAAATGGGTTGAATAAGTCAAAAAACGGATCAAATGGGTCTAAAATAATTCAAACACACAAAAAAATCAATGAAATAGGTCTAAAATGGGCCAAACGAGTCCAAAATAGATCGAATAGATTGAAAAACGAGTGAAAGAGGTCCAAAACTGATCAAACGAGTCCAAAATTGGTCGAATAGGGTGAAAAACCGGTAAAAATGGTCTGAAATGGGTTAAACGAGTCCAAAATAGGTTGAACAAGTTGAAAAACAGGTAAAACGAGCTCAAAATGGGCCAAATAAGTCCAAAACAGGTCTAATAGGTCGATAAATGGATGAAACGGGTCCAAAATTGGTCAAACGAGTCCAAAATTGGTCGAATAAGTCGAAAAACGGGTTAAAATGGTCAAAAACGGGTCAAACGAGTCCAAAATAAATTGAACGGGTTAAAAAATGGGTGAAATTGATCCCAAATGGGTCAAACGAGTCTAAAATAAATAGAGCAGGTTGAAAATTTGGCAAACGAGTTAAAAATCGTGTTCGTGTGTGAAAATACGTGTAAAATTATGTTAGTGTGTAAATGTGTGTAAAAAATATGTTATTGTGTGAAAATATGTGTAAAATTGTGTTAGTGTGTGTAAATATATGTTAGTATGTGTAATTATGTTTAAAAAGTTTATGAATAAAAATATAATATTTAATTTATGGGGAGGGTAAAATAGTAATAAAACATTAAAATTGGATAATTAATCTTAAACCATTAAAGACCCAACTCAAACCCAATATCAACCCACCATAACCCATGAAAAACCCATTACTTTCCTAATCCATCATTGACCCAACCCAAACCAACCCAATTTAAATTTCATCAAAACCAACCCAACCCAACCCACCTATAATGGGTTGGACCCATTGGATTCAACCCATTTTGCCACCCCTAGTTACGAGCATATTTTTAAGTGAGTTATGACATTTTAAAATCTTTGAATTGAAGATACATTCTAAACTACCCAAATAAACTTTACCATTATTTCTTAAAGTAGGACAAATTTAAGCGAGCTACCCAGAGAACACAAAGATGAAAGAACCCTCATTTGGTCATGAATTTTGGGAGGTTCTGAAGAAGAACATGAAGAAATACTAACGAGATGATTGGGTACCTAAGGAATGGATAAACCCATGTTCGTAGGAATTAGGCATTATCTCAGTAATGAGCATTCCCAATCACATTTTGTACCAATCAAGGGTTTAGGAATGAGTGTGGGAATATTCATTCTATTCTCATCACATTCCATCATACCAATCATACCATTAAGATTTTAATCACGGGTTTTTTTTAGTAATTGGACTTGTTTGCCCATTGGGATAAGGTGTGAAGTACTCAAGTATACTATAAACTAAATTAGCCTAATATATTCAATGAAATAACTACTAAAATAAGCAATAAAATTCACGATATTATTCAGGTATATTCAAAGCCCCAATATTTTTGGAGCAAAGCAATATAATATAAAGTCTTCTGTATGTGTTGGGATATAGAAATTTTTGTGAATGGAACTTACTCTTTCTCCCTTTATTTTATTGCGTTTTTTTTTTCCTAATTTCATTTGAATTCATTAGGTTCTATTTCATGTGCAAAATATCGAAATATTGGTAATCTTAGAAGACAGATGTCGATATCTGATGGCTAGATACCTACGGTCGGTATATCTTTGATGGCTCAAACGGTTACTAACCGGCAATATCTACCTCCAAATATATGTAAGACAATCTAGCTCATCCCTTATTCACATCCAAGTATACGTATGAGTTACCATTTAGCTCATTCCTTAAACAGCCTAATTTATAATCCATACTTCTTAAAAGTTTGAGACAAGTTAATCTAAACATAATTCTAATCATCCCAAAATATGAAGAATCAGTGTTGTTATTGCTGGCGTTTTTTCTATTTATGAATCTGCAAAGGGGTATGGCATGAACCTTACGGCTTTACAACCTATAGATTGAGCCCTCTTTCCATCATCATACCAATTATTCTCTCGGCATCATCATAATGACCGAGGTTACTGTAAATCTTAATCAAGAGTTCAAAATTATGCTCACCATCCGGCTCCAACTCAAACAGATGATTCGCGGCTATTTCTCCCACTTCAGCATTACTATGAAGATAACAACCATAGAGCAAAGCTCCCCACACCGTCGGGCCAGCCTCAATCTCCATTCTCTTCGATATAAATTTGTACGCCTCATTCACCAATCCTACCCTTGCATAAAGATTCACCATACAAGCATAATGCTCCATACATGGACTAATCCCGTAATTTCCCACCATTTCTGCAAATATTCTTTCACCGTCCTTCACCAACCCCAAATGAGCACAAGAAGATAACAATGATACAAATGTGATGGTATCGGGTGATACGTTTGAGTTTATCATACGGTTGAAGTACTCTAAGGATGTGATATTCTTTACATGAGCGGAAATTATGGAATTCCACGACACCAAGTCCCTCTCAGGCATATTCTCGAACACCCACCGTGCTTCCTTCAATTTATCTTGGTTTGAGTAGAAAACAATCAAAGAATTAGCAATGGATAAATTCCATTCAATCCCTTTACGTAAAACCCATCCGTGAATTTGTGTTCCGACTTTATACGGTGATAAGTTAGTCAGAATAGAAGAGAATGTGACTGAGTCGGGCTCACATTGCTCTCTTATCATTGTTCCTAATACAGACAATGCTTCTGCTATAAGGCCATGTCTGGCATAACCACTTACAATAGAATTCCAAGAAACCAGTTCCTTATTCTCAATAGTGTCGAAAACCTTCCTAGCTTTTGTAATATCACCACATTTGGCATACATATCAACAAGGGCATTCAAGATGAATGTATTATTCCCGAACCCAGAGCGAATCACATGGCGATGAACTTCTTCACCAACACTAATAATTCCAACTCCTCCACAAGCTTTCAGCACCCTTGGGAATGTGTGCTGATCAGGCTCCACTCCTTCTTCCACCATCTGGAAGTACAATGCCAATGCATCTTCGTACAAACCCATCTCAGAATACCCAGAAATAAGCGAATTCCAAGCAAATGTCGAAGAATTTCGGTCGCGCATTTTGTCGAACACCTCATGGGCCTTCTCCACTTGCCCGCTACAAGCGTACAACCTGAGCAGCTTCGACGAGATGCCGACGTTCTTGTGTAGAAGCTTATGCGGGATAAGCTTATGGACTCTAATACCATGATCAATCGCTTTCAACTGGAAGCAGGTCTCTAAAAGGGAAGCGAATATTTGAGGGTCGTCGATCTCTATCCCATTCTTGACCGAGGATTCCAAGTTGTTTATCACGGCTTCGAGGGCGTCCACCTTTGACTGGGGTTGGAGTTTCTGGATGGTTAACAATGGCGTCGGATATGATTTTGGAAATGGGAGATTCGGACTCTTGACTCGGTAAATTTTTTCATGCTTTCCACGTCTCTTCTTCGCGGCCGAGCATGAAAAGCTTCGGCACGGAAATGATGGTCTTGAACACAAATTCATGTCTATCAAGAAAGAAGCGAAGGCAGATTGTAACAGCATCATTATTTCCTGCATCTCATTGCTTACAAATGGTGTCTAGCATCGTATGTTGGGAGGTACAAATGTTGGGAGGTACAAATGGCACTTTTGGTGTTCTGTTTAGTCGGGACAACTCTAGGATTGTCCACATGTTTATATATGCCCCCTGTGAGATTGGATAATTACAACACGTATCCCCTTAAATGAAAATATTACACAATTAAGTTTGGACAATTACAAATGAACCCATTCCGATTGAATTTTTTGCAAAATCATTCTTGAATCAACTATATATCACCACTAATCAGTTCCTCACAACCACCCACACATCATTCTCAAGTGATAGACACGTAATTTACGAAATTTTTTGGATGATCAACACATGATTCGTTTGTAAATTGATATCCATAAGATTTTTTTTCACTCAATTAGCGGTGAGAAACTAATTAGTGGTGAAATATTATAATACCCCGACTCTTCGGCAGTTCTGGTACGCTCTAACGAGATAGTTAGTTGTGCGTTTTAATTATTTATTTATGCTCTAAATTGTTTAAGTGTTTATATGAATTTATACGAATTAATTGTTAAGTGTTTTATTTGAACTTTAATACGTATTTGCTTGTTTGCTCCTGTATTTGCCCCGTATGTGCTCGTATTTGATTTCTGATTTTTGTAATAATTTGTTATGCATGAATTATGTGATTTATGAATTCGTTTGCATGCTCGTTATTTGTTTTTGAGTTCGTTTGATACGGTTCTTTAACCATTTCATTTCTTAAGGGATTCGAGGGCCTAACTCGTTTTAGCGCACCTTGGGTTCCGGAAGGCGTAACTTGAGCTCGGGAATTCAAATTCAAATTCGAATTCCGGAAAAGGCGTTGGACTCGTAACAAGATTTGGAAGGTTTTGTTGGAAAACACATCCGGTCTTAAAGCTAAGTGCATTTCATATCCATTTGATCTCAATCCAAGAAACCCTTGATGTCTTGATCTACTGCCTTGGCCAAGGACTCCATATGGCATATGAATGACTTACACAATAAGAGGTCACCTTGCAAATGCAAATGTAGGTCCTTTCTTGATTCTCATTCACTTTCATGAATCACTTGTGCAGCCCCAGCATAAACCTTGAATCAGTTTGTCTAAGGCGACACCCTTTAAAGCTTATACCTAAGACTACAGAGTTAACTCATAAAGCGACAAGGAACCTCAAGTCTAAGGATCAATTAATCACATCAATGACTCGTGAGATATTTCCCAATCTGGAAGTTTCCATTTCCTAAAATAGAAACTTCCTTTCCCATTTAGGAATCTTCTCACACGGGGCACCTCAGTGAACTTACTTATTAAAGTAAGCACCCTCATGTATCACGCACGTATCACATATACACTTTGCACCTCCATGAAACAAGGTGGTCCTTCTTAAGGGCGTGATCCCACTAGCAAGCCTTAGAGGAGTCAGGTTGACACTCCCACTGTCGGTAGGACTCATCGGCTTGGAGTATTTTACTAATCATGACTTATGTGATATAGGGCTCGTTTCATGAACCATTTCACCTAAATGGTAGAGTCCTAAAGTTATCGGGATTAGGGGAGTTCTCATACATACACAGCTAAAGTAAACGCATACCAAACAAGAGCATATAAAGAAGTGTTGCCTCAATTCGTTATTTCATTCAAAGATTGTCTGTGATTACAAGAAGGAAAAGCACAAAGCGGATATACAATCGGCTTTCTAGGGAACTATTCCTAACAGGTTTCAAACCTAGCCTTGTATTTTTCTAAACCCGTTTGAATCCCTAAATTTTTCCCGAACCGTGAGCCTCGCGCATGTTTCCCACCTTTTCCGATTTTTGCCATAACTTATTCGTTTCTTAACCAAATGCTTTGATTCTTGAGCCTTATTAACCATGGTTTAACCATCTAACGCCCCACCTTAACCTCATTTCTTACTCAGCCAAGAAATGGGAGAAAAGAGCCTGCAAACCGAGATCAAGAGAGAAGGAAAAAGGGGATCTCGGTATTGTTCACGAGTGGCAATTTCAAGCTCATTTCTTCATTGATTCTTCTCCCATCGAAGAGGTAAGAATGTTTTCTTGATTTCCATTCGTTTGTGCTTCTTTCAAGCATAGATTTGCATGATTTATTGGAGTACAGAGCATGTATTAATGAAGAACATGAATAGTTAGGCTTATGTGTATATTTTATGATTTCTTGCTAATCCTTGGATCATTTCTTGAATTGGAGCTATATTCTTGATCTATTTGACATCCCTAATGCATTAGTGATGGATTATTTCATGGAATTGCTTGCCTAGAGATCCAACATTATTTTATTTCTTGAAGAACTTGAAGGAATACGAACTTGGTTGCCTCCTTGCTCTTACCTGCGTTTGCTGTGATTTTAAGGTCGAATGTGTGGAGTTTTTAGTATGTATTTGTTGTGCTTTGTTGCTGCTTCGATGCCTCATTCCCTCCCCTGCGTTTCAGCTCTATTCCAGCTTGTTTTTCCGTGTTTTCGTCCAGTGGCACTGCCGTGATCGCGCAAGGAGTAAACCTCATCGCAGCCGCGATGCTACTAGGGTTTCGGAACTGTAAGGGAGGCGCGGCTGTTCCAGTTCTGGTCGCGGCCGCGACCACCTGACAGTGGGTGGTTCTAGGAGGGTGGCGCGGGCGCGACCTACTTCTTTTCTCGGCTGAAAATGCTGCAAACACGGCTGCGACCATGTTGCAACCCTTTTGTGTGTGTTTTCTTGCTTCATGTGTGTGTTGTTCGACCTTGCTTGCTTCGTTTATGTTTAATCTTCATTGTTGTGTGACTTCGATGCTCGTATATGCAATACATGAGGAGGTATGCCTTAAACGCTTTTATACGTGCATGCATGAACTTATGCCTTGATTATTTGAATTATAAGATATCCCCTTGGTTGTTTCTTGATACGTATGCATTGCTAACACGTAATGTGATATGTTATGTACCTTGTATGTGAATTTTGGATCCGTTTGACGTGATTTGTGCCCGGTATGACTTGAAATGATTCGATACGTCTAAGTATGATTTGAATGCTATCTTGTTGCATCTCACTTGCATCATTTGCATTCATACACATATGCCGAGCATCTACTTGGTGCATTTGAGTCTAAGTTCGTCTCTTGTCACTTGTTTTGTTTAGGGAATCATCTCGTTGGTGATGTGGTGGTCCATAGGCATCCGTTTGCCTCCTTTTGTTCCCGTTACGTCTTGAAGGTGAGGTTTTTGTTCTTCAAGTTATCTTGACCTAAAACCCCTATGTGTTTTGAAGCCTGCATGTGATATATGTATACGATATAATAGATACGTGCTTGATATGTATTTTGAGGGCTTGTCCCGAATCTTGAAAACGATTTTATATGTATATACAATATGTTTTGTTTTGTTTTGAAAAGTTTTGAGTACGCTTTGAACATTTTTGAACTTGTAGCGAGTTATGACCTTGAAAGATAGGTCACTTGACATGACCTTGTTCTTAACTTGATGGGCCTTGGAGATTGTGGGACAGAGCAACCGTGTCGAGCAAGGGGACACCGGACACACTTCTCGTTCATGACCTCCACTTGATAGGACGAACTCGAAACCCACTAAGAGGTTGGTGGGGGATGGAGTCCTCGGCCGTGAGTGTCACGAAACTCACGACCCATACATACACGCTTGCTTGGATGGCTAAGGGTCTGCAGGCCCTTCCATCACCGGAGTTGAGGTAGGTTTGTTTTGTTTTGCCTTGCTTGACTTGAACTTGTCTTCATATGAGGAGTTTGGAGGGAACCCGTACTCGCCGGGTAGTTTGTCTTGTCTTGTCTTGTTTTGTCTTGAAATCTATGAAACGGGAATGGATTCTTAAATATTTAAAATTGGTTATTTTAGCCTTCGGGCCTTAACTTCTTTTAAATATATATATTATCACGGGAAATGTTTTGGCGTGCAAAAACCATTCCCGGTTCATGGATTATTTACAATCTTGATACATGTTTTGCTCTATATGTATTCTGGTGCGTGTGTTAGCCCACTCAACAGTCTCTAGGACTGACCCTCGTGGTTTCTCTCTTTTTTTTCCCTTGTCTTTGAGTTGTAGGTTTTGGTGTGACTCGTGCTAGGCGGTCTTTGCTTTCGAGTCTTGGAGTCGTGTTTAAGTCTCATGCATCTCTTGTATTTATTTTTTGTAATCTTGAACTTTGGAATTATGTATATGATCATGTTTCGAACTTGAAGAGCATGTACATGAATTTAATTTGGTCGTAATGGCAAGTTATGTATTTGATTTAATTTGGAAATTGTATATTGCACGTACGTATACTTGTATTTTTGGATCCTGTTGCTTCCGCTTTTGCATTGATTTTGGTATGCGCCCTCTGATTTGGGGTCTAGACTGCCTAGCCTAGGGTTTTGTTTTTATTTATCTCCGGTTCGCCATGGTTTGATGCGTGTGCGGAGTCCATATTTCGTTACACATGTCGAGCTATGGTGCGGGGGATGTGGTGCCCACCGCTCGGGGTGTTACATCCTTAAGTGGTATCAGAGCTCTAGGTTGCAAAACCGGAGCTCTCGTGTCGTGTCGAGTTTGTCTAGGTCGTTCGGCTTAGGATTACGTGTTTGTTTGCATCCACTACATCACTTATGTGAATTATTTGTTATTAATTTTATTAATTATTCACATGAACATGCACTGAAAAACCCCGCATGCATCGACATTCTCTTGGAATTGTATTTCATTTCAGGATATCTCTTCAACATCAACAAGTATCACCAGGAAGAAGAACAAGAGAGATAAGCATCTTTGGTCTACAAGAGGTTTAGAGATTTTGATATTCCGAAGGGAATTGAAGATGATGATATCACGGTCGAGTTTCAAAGTGATTCAAGAAAATGAAGTTGAGATTTGAAGAGTTCGAGAAGAGTTCTTATGGGAAGGTTTATTCGAGAACTTTGTTATGAGTACTTCTCATCCAAGTTCAACGATAAGAATAATTCAAGAATTCTTAAATCTTGAAGAAGAACGAAAGAAGATGGATGATTTCATATTATAGCTTGAAAGATTGAGCACCGACAAGGATTACCCTAGAGTTTGGAAATTCTCACAAGCAAGTAGAGATGGAATTCAATCAATTCACAAACTTCAAGAGTACATGTGTGATCCGAAGATGCAAGATACATGGTTCAAGATGAAATGGGTAAGCAATGGTTCGAGTCTCGCACTTTTCCTTATGTGGGACAAGAACCTGGTTTAAGTCTTAGTCCAAGAAAGAGGTCCGAAATGCGAATAGAAATTTCAAGAATTTCAAGATATCAATAATACAAAGTAGAAGGAGATTCCAACACCGAAGATGGAAGTAAGATTTGGAGAAATTTGGAATTTGTTTCAAGTGCCGAGAGTTGGAAGAATGCTTCAAGCATAGAGAATTTGAAGACTTGATGAGAATTGCCCAAAGAATAAGAATTTGAAATCTTTAAAGAAATATCATGACTTTAAGATCCTAGTTCAAGTACAAGATGAAACTTTGAAAGGCAAAAGAATTGACACCAGATTCGGCATCTCTGCCATGGTGAACGGTACACGAAGCATTCATGGCATTCCATACATGCATATATTATTCTTGGGGAAAACCCACTTCCTTGCTACTTTTCTCTTCTTCGTTACCTTGGTGTTTGCTTGTTGCTTGTGTTTTTGTTGCATCTTTGTTGTGAACCCCCTCTTGGAGAGAGTTTGGTGAGGAGAGTGCTCGAGTGGCTTGTGAGGGTCGAGTTGCGGGTGGTTTTGTTTGAAGGTGCCTAGAGAGGTACGGAGCTACCTTAGGCATGGTTTGGTTGTTAGAGCACTGAGTCCGGTTTCTACAGGGTTTTGTCGACTGCGTGTTTGAGTAGAAGAACCGAGATTGCCTCAGAGTTAGAAGGCTCTTGTGTCGTTGGGGTACACTAGGCGAATTTTCTTTAAGAATGCCAACCCGTTGACATGGATGACGAGAAGAGGCACGGTTTTCAGTGGGGAGAGGAGGTTGAAGAGAGTTGCCTTTGGCATCAGCTTTTGTCTGCCCAAGGTACATAAGGCTACTCACTCTCGATTGAGGCACAAAAGAAGGCTTTGGTCATGTGTTGCTAGCGGTAGAGCATGGCCTAAGCCTCGAACAGTGCAAGGTCACAATCTTCACCCATTCACGGTTTGAGTTTATCCGAAAACTTGAAGAACTGGTAAGGTGTAATGGCGTAAGGAAAAGATGTTGCAAACCTTGTTTAGCAATGTCTAAAGAGTCATCGGTTGAAGACCGAGCATCAGAAACCGATAAAGATTCTCCAACTACTTCCGAATTCTATTTGGAAGTAGGAGCGAACGACTATGGACTCTGTATCCGGTTTCTAAGTTAAGGAGACGTCGATGAGAGTCGAATGATTGCTCATTTTAATGAGCTAATCCGTTTCTCTCTTGGCTTAGTGGTTTAACAGGTTTCGGGAGCTTCATTCCGGATTCAATCAAGACCTCATTGAGGACCTGAGGACAGGTCCTTTTGAAGAGGGGAAGTTTGTAACACCCCGACTCTCCGGCCGTTCAAGTACGCTCTAACGAGAGAATTGGTTGCAGGTTTTAATTATTTATTTATGCTCTTATATGTTTATTAAATTGTTTAAGTGCTCATATGAATTTATATGAATTAATTGTTAAGTGTTTTATTTGAACTTTAATACCCATTTGCTTGTCTGCTCCTGTATTTGACCTATATGTGCTCGTATTTTATTTTTGATTTTTGTAGTTGATAAGGGGAAAATCGGGAGTTGTGATTAGGCGCCATGTGCCCTTACCACATTAAGGGAACTGACAAGTCAGCACTTGTATCCGACCCAGTCATCTTTCTGTTATCGAGCCAGTACTTGGCTCCCTGTGAGGAAAGGCAACTATACTCGCCACCTTGGGTGAGGCTCAACCCTGGAAAGTCACCGAACGCGGTCCCTCGAGCCAGGCCACGGGCCGACCCACACAGTACAAGCACATTAAATGTTGGTACCACCCACTGCTGGCCGCATTAATTGCGGCCACACCAAGTACGGTGTCAGGCATCTCTGTAAGAGCAGGTGAACAGTGCTTTAGCTGTAAAGTACTGTTCTGGCCATAGTTGGTATCCCTCTCTCAGCAGACAAGATCCATACCTTTCTGATGGTGTACTTGCATGCACCAATGTCTTCTCCTCGCTATGTAAACCCATCTCCCACACTAATAAGGGTAAGCTTTCCTTTACGTTCTGACTCCGAATTCTCTTTGCATTATCGACCCAGAGCTTTAGCTAACTTGAGCGTCACAGTGCCAAAACAGGTCCAACCCCCCATATACCCCGGTTTTGGCCTTTGAGATCACGTTTGTTCTTACTTTTCAACTAAGGAAAGCATCAGAGTTGCCTCACGTAAACAAATATCTTGGGTGATTGGGAGTCCAAGTTTGTCATTCCGTACATAGCCAAATTTTGACACCATCAGTAATAATTTGCTATGCATGAATTCTGAGTTTTATGAACTCGTTTGCATGCTCGTTATTTATTTCTTAGTTCGTTTTATACGGCTCTTAACCATTTTTTTTGTTAAGGGATTCGAGGGCCTAACTTGTTTTAGTTCGCCTTGGGTTCCGGAAGGTGTAACTTGAGCTCGGGAACTCGGATTTGAATTTAGAAAAAGAGTTGGACTCGTAACGAGATTTGAAAGCTTTTAAACTTAGCCTTGTATTTTTCTAAACCCGTTTGAACCCCCGAATTTTGCCCGAACAGTGAGCCTCGCGCGTGTTTGCCACCTTTTACAGTTTTAGCCATAACTTATTCGTTTCTTAACCAAATGCTTTGATTCTTGAGACTAATTAATCAAGGTTTAACCTTCTATCACCCCACCTTAACCTCATTCTCTCACTCAGCTAAGAAAGGGGAGAAAAGAGCCAACAAACCGAGATCAAGAGAGAAGGAAAAAGGGGATCTCGGCACTATTCACAAGTGACGATTTCAAGCTCGTTTCTTCATCGATTCTTATCCAATCAAAGAGGTAAGCATGTTTTCTTGATTTCCATTCGTTTCTGCTTCTTTCAAGCCTAGATTTGCATGATTTCTTGGAGTATGAAACATATATTAATGAAGAACAAGAATAGTTAGGTTTATGTGTATATTTGATGATTTCTTGCCAATCCTTGGATCATTTATTGAATTGGAGCTATATTCTGAGTGAAGGATTATTTCCTGGAATTGCTTGCTTAGAGATCCACCATTGTTTTATTTCTTGAAGAACTTGAAGAAATACGAACTTGGTTGCCTCCTTGCTCTTACCTGCGTTTGTTGCGGTTTTGAAGTCGAATGTGTGGAGTTTTTAGCATGTATTTGTTGTGCTTTGTTGTTGCTTTGATGCCTCATCCCCTCCCCTACGTTTCAACTCTGTTCCAGCTTATTTTTACGTGTTATCGTCCAATAGCGCGGTCGCGATTGCGCGAGGAGTAAACCTTATCTCGGCCGCAACGCTGCTTGGGTTTTGGGATTGTAAGGGAGGCGCGTAAGTGCCAATTCTGGTCGCGGTCGCGACCACCTGACAGTAGGTGGTTCTAGGAGGGTGGTGCAGGTGTTGCGCGGCCGCAACCATGTTGCAACCCTTTTGTGTGTGTTTTCTTGCTTCGTGTGTTTTGTTTGACCTTGCTTGCTTCGTTTATGTTTAATCTTCGTTGTTATGTGACTTCGATGCTCATATATGCAATACATGAGAAGATATGCCTTAAACGCTTTTATACGTGCATGCATGAACTTGTGTCTTGATTATTTGAATTATATGATATCCCCTTACTTGTTTCTTGATACGTATGCAGTGCTAATACGTTATGTGGTATGTTATGTACCTTGTATGTGAATTTTGGATCCGTTTGACGTGATTTGTGCCCGGTATGACTTGAAATGATTTGATACGTCTAAGTATGATTTGAATGTTAACTTGTTGCATCTCACTTACATAATTTACATTCATACAAATATGCCGAGCGTCTACTTGGTGCATTTAAGTCTAAGTTCGTCTCTTGTCGCTTATTTTGTTTAGGGGATCATCTCGTTGGTGACGTGGTGGTCCATAGACGTCCGTTTACCTCCTTTTGTTCCCGTTACGTCTTGAAGGTGAGGTTTTTGTTCTTCTAGTTATCTTGACCTAAAACCCCTATGTGTTTTGAAGCCTGCATGCAATATATGTATACGATATGATAGATACGTGCTTGATATGTATTTTGAGGGCTTGTCTCGATTGTCTCGAATCTTGAAAACGCTTTTATATGTATATACGATATGTTTTCCTTTGTTTTGAGTATGTTTTGAACACGTTTGAACTTGTAGCAAGTTATGAACTTGAAAGATAAGTCACTTGACATGATCTTGTTCTTGACTTGATGGGTCCCGGAGATTGAGGGAAAAAGCAATCGGGTCGGCAAAGGGGTCACCGGACACACCTCTCGTTCATGATCTCCACTTGATAGGACGAACCCGAGACCCACTAGGAGGTTGGTGGAAGATAGACTCCTCAGGCATGAGTGTTGCGAAACTCACGACCCATACATACACACTTGCTTGGATGGCTAAATGTCTGCAGGCCCTTCCATCACCGGAGTTGAGGTAGGTTTGTTTTGTTTTGCCTTGCTTGACTTGAACTTGTCTAGACATGAGGAGTTTGGAGGAAACCCGTACTCGCCGGGTAGTTTATCTTGTCTTGTTTTGTCTTGAAATCTATGAATCGGGAATGGATTCTTAAATATTTAAAATTGGTTATTTTAGCCTTTAGGCCTTAACTTCTTTTAAATATATATATATTATCACTGGAAATGTTTTCGCGTGCAAAAACCATCCCCGGTTCGTGGATTATTTACAATCTTGACACATGTTTTGCTCTATATGTATACGGGGGCGTGTGTTAGCCCCTTCACCAGTCTCTAGGACTGACCCTCGTGGTTTCTCTCTTTTTTTTCCCTTGTTTTTGAGTTGCAGGTTTTGGCGTGGCTCGTGCTAGGCGGCGGTCTTTGCTTTTGAGTCTTGGAGTCGTGTTTAAGTCTCATGCATCTCTTGTATTTATTTTTTGTAATCTTGAACTTTGGAATTATGTATATGATCATGTTTCGAACTTGAAGAGCATGTATATGAATTTAATTTGGCCGTAGTGGCAAGTTATGTATTTGATTTAATTTGGAAATTATATATTGCACGTATGTATACTTGTATTTTTGGATCCTGTTGCTTCAACTTTTGCTTTGATTTTGGTATGAGCGCTCTGATTTGGGGTCTAGACCGCCTAGCCTAGGGTTTTGTTTTTGTTTATCTCTCGTTTGCCATTGTTTGATGCGTGTACAGAGTCCATGTTTCGTTACACGTGTCGAGCCATGGTGCGGGGGATGTGGTGCTCACTGCTCGCGGTGCTACAAATATAATCAATTAAAAAAAAATCGTGAAAAATCCTACCGGAATGAGTTCATTTGTAATTTTTCAAATTAGAATAGTGGATTGTGTAATATTTTCATCTAAGGGGGTACAAGTTGTAATTAACGTATCTCGCAAGGGGTGTAGATGTAAAAATACTCTTATTTTAAAATTATCTTAAAATTTTAACTAAAAAATATATATTATTAAAAATAAAATATTTTATTTAAAATATTTATTTTAAAATTATTCTCTATGATTTTTTATTTGTACTAAATACATCTATCACTGAGGGAGTGTTTGCAAACTCTACTCCATAAATAAAAATAAAGAAGTGAACGTTGTAAAAAATTGCAGTAGCAGTGAGTGTTTGAAAAAAAAAATTGATAAGCAGAAAAATAATAAATACAAATTAAAGTGGATAGTTATTTTACTTTTATAAAATTACTAATTTACCCTGAAGTACTTTGAAATATTATTTAAATAAAATAGAAGTAAAAGCTGTAAAAAACTTGCAGTTGCAGTGAGTGTTTGAAAAAAAAAATGATAAGCAGAAAAATAATAAATATAAAGAAAAGTGGATAATTACTTTAATTTTATAAAGTTACTAATTTACCCTGAAATACTTTGAAATATTTTTGGGTATTATAATATAATTTAAGTATTATATTAATATAAAAATTATTATAAATTATTATAATTTTGTGTAAGATTATTTCTAATTAATCAAACATGGAATTATTCTATTTGTACCTTTACTTATAAATTTGTAAAAATTAAGAAAAGACAAAATGTAATTGCACATTTTTTAGTTACTAGACTTTTTGGAATTACGATTGTGATGACAAGAGAAAAAGGAAAAATATAAAGAATGGAAAAAGAAAGATATAATGAAAATATAAACTATAGTGTAGTATTTGTAGGTAAAAGATTAATTTGATAATATTAATATTTTAATAAGGATATTATTGTCAAAATAAAATTTTAAATAAATACTATGATAGGATATTAATGTATGAGATAAGGATGTTTTACTAAGGATATTCTAGCTTCTTAAATTAAGTGGAAGTTGGTTTTTCAAATATTCCAAAACTATTGAAAATAATCACTTATCTCATAATACTTATATTTAGACTTTACAAACACTCTTTACCTATGTATTTTGAAATTGAAGAAAACTACAAAGTTTATATTATTTAGAGTTCTTTTAGAGTATCATTAAATATATTTTTATTTTTATTTTTTTGATTATAAACTTTTTTTTAATTATACTAGTTTTAAATTTAAGGGTCAACACAAATTTCTTATGTGGGGTAAAAAAAATATAAAAATACATAATATATATTTTTTTTAAGTGGGTCACCCTCACCCACTTCTCCAAGGGTGGGGTCGCCATTGTGTTTAGCACCGTGGGAGGTTGAGGAAGGGAAGTATGATGTACAGACTTTTTGAATAGATATCTTATTATTGAAAGAAATAATAAATTGGTCCCGTAGCTCAGTTGGTTAGAGCGTTGGTCTTATGAGCCGAAGGTCGCGGGTTCGAGCCCCGCCGGGACCAAATAATTATATTTATTTTATTTTAGAATAAAACATTGTTTTATGGTCAAACATATTTTGTATATTTGTATTAGTACATTTTGATATGAACTTACACACTTTTCTTTTTTTTCATAATGCATGTGTATCAGTAAGCTTTTTTTTTTCTTTTTTTTTCCCCCTAAACTTATAAAGATAACTATTTATACATTTTCACCAACGATGACAATTAAAAAATCAACAGGTAAAAGTAGACCTTCTAGAATTATGTGGTAAATAGTTCTATAAAAGAGATTATTCTAAATTTCTTTATAATCTTTTATATTCTAAAATTGTTATCGTATGTATTTTTATTTGTCATTTTTATTTGTAGGAAAACAAACTTTGTATAGGCAAACTCTAACTATTACTTTGTTTATTTAAATAATAAAAAAATCGACATTTAATTATTATCTTATATTATAAAATTAAATTGACAATTTCTAATTAAAGCATACATTTAAATTTAATTAACTTCTTAATTACGACGCAAACGTCAGTTTGTGCTTGAATTTCATCGTGTTTTTATTTTTTTATTTTAACGAAAGATAAACTTTATGACAAATAAAAAAATTAATCAAGATCTCTAAGATTTAGGCACAGTTTCAACTGAGATAATTAAAATTTAAGTTCGAATATAGAAACATTAATTAATTACACCCAGATGAGACATTTTAATACATTTGGATCGGATATTTTATCTTTTAATCTTAACAAAAAAATTCCATCAACAATAATCCTACTTTTATATATTTCGGGTTGCAAATTAGTTTTATAGTTTATTTATTTTTTTAATTATTAAATTATTAGAAATGAATACTTTATTGCACCAAATTCCTCTTACCTAATGAAACTGAGGCGGATCCAAGACTTCTCATCAGCCGGGGTTGAAAATTTTTAGGGCTCAATATATTAAAAATATAATAATAATTTGAAATTGATTAAAAACACTAGAACTCATAGATTATAAGTGTTTTCGACAATTTGTCTTCCCTTCAATTTGCTCCCACCATTTTTTCTCAAACTAAAATCTTCATGTAAAGATAATAAGAGACAATTAGGTCCCATGGGACGCCAAAGTCTTTTTTTAGGGATGTAACCCTCAGTTTTTTTTTTAATTTATTTTATTATCTATTATCTGATGTGACTCTTTAATTATATATATTTTTTAATATTATATCGATAATCACGCCATATCTTTCAAATTCAGATCTCCCACCCAAATCAAACCCTATTTTTTACTTCTCTCTTTCTCCTTCTCTCGCCGTTTCTTCTTCTCTCCTTGAATGATGAAAAACATAAATCTATATCTTTCAACCATGATTTTCTTCTTCTTCTCTCCTTCAACGATGAAAAACAGAAATCCTTGTCTTCTTGTCTGCATCTGTGCTCTCCTCTGCACCTGCGTTCTCGACGTCTTCTCGCTTGCATCCGTCTTATCGCCTCCATGGAATTCGTCTTCTATAATTATTTCTGACTGCATCTTTGTCATCTGACAACCGTTTCTGCAATTGAAGATCCAGAAATCTTATCGTCCTCTTCTTCTATTCTTTTACATTTATTTTTTTCAGATTTCTTCAAGAAATCGAGTGTGCGAAATCGAGTGCGTCATTGCAGAAATCGCCACTCGATCTAAAAAACCGAGTGCGCGATTGCAGAAATCGCGCAAGCGATTGAAGAAATCGAGTGCACGATACCTAGATTTCTGCAATCGCGTACTCGATTTTTAGAAATCGAGTGCGTGATTGCAGAAATCGCGTACTCGATTTCTTGAAGAAAAAGAAATAAACGAAATCTGGATCTTCAAAAAATAAAAGAAAATAAATAAAAAAAAAAGTGATAAATGAAAATAAAGAAAAAATTGAAAGAAGATCGAGATGAATAAAAATAATAAAAGAAAATAAAGAGAATAAAAGAAAATAAAGAAAAAAATAAAAGAAAAAAAATCTTAAAGATCGAATGACTCGATGTAGAAATCGCTCACTCGATTTAAACACGTGGAAAATAATTATATTTAATATTTATTTTATTAGACAAAATTCAAAAAAAGGTTACATAACGAAAACTTAAAAACTTGGGGTTACATAACAAAAAAAAGACTTGTGTGTCCCTTATAACGCAATGCGTATGGTCCCTTATTTAAAAAAAAAACTAAAATTTATTTCGGGATTATAATATCAAATTACAACTCATTGAATTTTAATATTAGTTTAATTTAATTCTGATCATTTTTCTCGATCCAAATGCATTTAAAAAAAAAAAGAAAGAGGCGCAGCCCTCGGAATAATAAAACCCAACCAAAAAAGTTTACAAAGGATAGGCCCTAAGTAAACAAACAAACTGAGCCCGCAAACATGTTAGGCCGGAAACCCTAAAAGGACGAAATAAAAACCAAACCCAAATCTAAATGGGTTGATCAACAAAGCTAACTGAAAATCATGTAAGAAAAAACATGCGCAAAGCCAAAAAAGCCACTAAAGCCAAGCCGAAGAACTTAGCCCAAGCCATCACTTCCTATTCAAATCTGCCCATGAATCAAATGACGGATTTATTAATTAATACCTACCACCATAGGGACCCCTCTCCCCCCGAAGGTTATATCCACCTTGCTCTCCTCTAGTATAAGCACCTCGCGAAGCACTTCTAGTCTTGCGTGGGCAAAAATGACTCGAGTCTTCATAAGAAGACCCTTTACTTTTACGAGTATAGGAAGCATCTTCTGAGTTTGAAGGCTTGCAAAGTGCTTCTCAACCCTACCATCCTCGTGATCCTCTATCGTGTGATTATTATCCTCGTCAACATCTTCCTGAATCGAAAAAGGTATCAAGGTGCCCTCCGTATTTCTCTTAACCGTTTTAGCAATAATTGCCTTAAGGGAATCCTCAACAACACGATTATTAGGCTCCTCTCTAACCTTCAAATCCTCAACCACCTTCTGATTAGCCTGAGCAATAGCTGCTTTGGCTTGTTAAATCGCAATCTCCGAAGAATCCAAATCAACGGGCTTATTCTGCTCCTTAGCCACCTCATTCTGTAACTCTTCATCGCTTTCAGATACAAATTCACTCTCTTCTTCTTCTTCTTCTTCATTTTTATCCTCATTCTTTTGGTTTTCCTCAGAATCCAGATCATCATCAGACCCCGAGGGCATGTCGTCATCAGTTTTTTCAGCGTTATGGTGATGTTCATCTTCCTGAAGATTCATTAAATCCTCCTTTTCGCCAACTCCTAATTTTCCTCCTTTTTCCTCAATGGTAATAAGGCCATCATTCGACGTTTCATTACACAAATTCGCAAAAGGGTTATCATGCACAGTAAACGGCTTAGGGCCCTCTATCTTTTTCCAAATTCCAACTTATCCAAACACGAGGTTTTATTTCTTAGTTGCATCGACTTCTTTTTCCTTTTTCTTATTTGTTGGTTCTACCCAAACTACACTAGTAGCATGGTTTGCTCATTTTCTCTCGAGATTGGAGTGTAAAGAAGTCTTAGACGCGCGTGCATCCTCATGTTCTTTCCCTTCTCGATGCTCATGTACATAGCCATCGCCATCCAGTTGAGGCATGGAGTCTTTTTTAGGCGCATGAACATCATCAACCCGATGTTCATGCATGCCTTCTCCTCCATCAACTCCTTCCTCGTCATCATCCCCCTTACAATCTTGAATTTCATGACCCAAACAGTGACAATTCATGCAAAATTTAGGGATTTTCCCATAATTAATTTTCAGTAGAAAGCTCCAATCTCCATATCTAACCCAAACAGATCTTGTCAGAGTCTTAGATACATCCAATTCGATACACACCCTCGGCTCAAACGTGTTATCCGTTCTAGCAGTCAATTCATCCACACAAATAGGTCTACCAATCAACAAAGCAATATTCCAAAAACCCTCTTTGTATACTAATTGCAAAGGCAATCTAGGAAAAGAGACCCAAACCGGAACTATAGGTGAATCAAAATTAGGGTTGAAATCCCGTGACCACTTCATAATCCGCATCGGAAAGTCACGAAAATACCAGACCTCTTTCATGAACAATCTAGCATAATCCTTAGAATTGTGGCATCTAATTAAGACATGACTTTCGTTTAACAAACTAATACGAACCTCACCTTTGAAATCAATCTTGGAGAAATAGAAGCGAAGCTGGGACATCGTTGGATAGCCCTGTGCAAATTTCCCAATCAAAGCTAACTAGAAGGGTCGATTCAAAACCTAGCACTCCTCATGCGAGAAAAAAAACCGACGGCAGCCCATTAAATTCTGTAATTGTGCCTAATGGCGTGAACGTGTTGAGATCAAAAGCCTTGATGTGTGCCTTCTCATCGGGGGGAGGAACGCGTCGCGATGAGACCCCGCAACAGCAGCTGCATAAGATGGGTGATTGGCAGCAAGGGGCGGCGTTGGCGTTGCGGGATGCAGCGCAGCAGTCGTGTAACGCCCCAGCTTTCGACATTTCAGGTATGAACGCCACGTGTGAGTTTGAGAGTTATAATTTAATTGTTAATTGATCATTTCGTTAATTTTCCATGTCATGACATAATTTTTCAAAATTATATTCTAAGTGTTTTATTGAAATTCATGCTAAATTGATACTTATTGCATACTTGAACGTGATTGTAACGTGAATTATTTTCCCGAACATGATTTAATTTCTTTTATGTCCTTACTTGATCATTTCGTGAATTTTGGGACTTAATTGCATTAATATTTCATTGGACTTAATTGCTCATTTAATATGGAATTGAACCTAATTGCATAACTTATTAAATAGAAGGACTCAATAGCAATTTGGCCATTTCTTCCCCTTTATAGCAGCATATCACGTACCATGTAACGCCCCGGTTCCGGATGAACAGGTAAGCATGCCACGTGTGAGACTTTGAGCGTAGGATTTATTTTAATTCCTTAATTTTACAATATTCCTACGTGACATCACATAATTTTATAAAATTCATGATACATTATTTATGTGAATTATATGAAATCATAACATTGGAAAATTATTTCACATCATGGAAAAATATTTATTACATGAAATAATTACCGAGAGTGCTTTAATTACCAAAATTGTCCCCACATATTTATTTCTTTAAAATTAGGGACTTAATTGCATAACTTTTCAAGGACTCGATTGATCATATTTCAAAACTACATATCCTCAATTGCATGACTTGAACACTCGAAGGATTAAATTGCAAATTGTGGTATTTCACACATTTCAAAATGGGATGAATCGGTATATGCATCTCCAAGCTTCCTTGATCACTTTCAACCAAAATTTACCCAACACATTTGCTTTCCTCACTCTCGGTTCATTCAAGCACAAAGGGGGAAGAGATTTTCATCATTTCATCCAAGAATTTCACGAAATATTCAAGTCTTAGAGCTTGATCATCATCTCTCTCTATCTTCTTCATTTCTTTAACTCTAGAGCATATCCTTGTTTTATTTTGTAGCAAAGGTGAGGTTTTATTCTAGATACATAGAACCATTACCACCCTTATATGTTGTTTTCGGCCAAAACGTATTATATCTATAACCGTTTTCAAACTATAAACATTTTCAACCAAGCAAGCCATGATTGTTCATGATTTCAAGCACGTTTTGACGAGTTCATGATTGCACTTGGGCCCGAGGGTAGTTCTTGAGCCAACCGGGAAAGCAAGGGCTGACGGACAATTATTGAGCTATCCACACCTAATTGGGATCACCCCCGAAGCCACTAGGAGATTGGTGGTGGAAGGAGTTCTGTGCGTCGGAGTCATGTTCCCGACGTACACCATGTCGTGGATAGTTGGGCCTTGCAAACCCACTATCACCTGGAGGAAGAAGGAGACTGGGGATGGATCCAGCACCACGGATTATCCTCGGGTTATTGCATGTTTTAATCAATATTATGTCTACTTGAACACTAAAGGAAATGTATGATCACGTATTGAATGAATCATGCAAGCACGTATTGTTCACATTTGGTGGAAAGGTTGGAGATTTGCCCTTACTCGCCGGGGCCACATGTTTCATGAAATTGACAAGTTAACAAGTTAAACCTGATAGTCGTAATCTCGGGCAAAGAACTACTGATTCTTGAACTTTATATTTATTTCTTTCCCAAGTCTTCACCTGAGGCTATGACTTGCATGTGACGTGTGTTATTTATATATTGCCCCTCACTCAGTCTTCGGTAGACTGGTACTTCACTTTTCAGGTACTTTTGGGCGTGGTCGTGCTAGGCGGGAGTTGAGTCAGGCCTAGCATTTTGTCTTCCATGTATAGAACTTTTGGACATATCACGTTATTGTCGTTGTTAGTACATTTTGGCACTTAAGTATGTATATTATGAAGGAGATGATAATGTATTGATAGTTAATGTTGGTACCTATTATGTATATACTTTGGTAAATATGGTACCTGTACGTATAAATCTAAATGCTTCCGCTTTTGATTTCTTGTCTTGGTTTGTGTATGTTGGGGAGTGTCCCGCCTAGCTTGTTATTTTCTTGTTTGTCACCCGTTCGCTGTAGTTTCGGTTTATGTACGGATAGTCTATTTTGTATGTGGATCAGGCTATAATGCGGGGGATGTAGTGCCTTGGGGGGTTAGGGTGCTACATACCATGCCTTACCATTTCATACAAAACATTTCATACACATTTGCTCTTGCTTCATTTTCAACCGAGACAAAACCCTCTTCAAGGAGTAAGGAGATTTCCATCATTCAAGCTATAATTTGTGGGATTTCTGATCATTGAAGCATCATCAACATATCTTCATCTCATCTTCCATTTCTTTCATTTGACGTATTTTAGGAGAATTGATGATTTTCTTGAATATATTGTATAAATAGGGCTTTGTTATATGTTGGTTAATTTGTGTATTTGTTATTGGAAATATGTGTGTGAACCTTAAGCTTAAGATTGATGCATATATCTTGTGATTGGTGGACTTGAAGCATGAATGAGTATATGGGTTTCAAATGATGAATTCTTGATGATCTAATGTGGAATTAAGTGTTTATATAAGTTGTTATTGATCTATTTGTATGCTAATATGTATATTGCATGAAATATATGCATTTGAAAGTGTTTTTGGATCATTTAGGCTTGTTGGTTGTTGGTACGTTGCTTCTCCTGCTGCTGTTCTGCATTTTCTGCAACTGCGTAACGGGAACGGCCCTTCCCGTCCCAGTTTATTCTGGGAACGGCCCTTCCCACCCCATGCCAGCTGTCCCGCGAGACTGGGAACGGCCCTTCCCAGTTTTGGCCTGTGGCCAGAACGGCCATTCCCAGCCCCAAAAATTTCCCAAATCTTTACAGACGCGCGGGAT
The DNA here is from genome assembly GCA_037501455.1 of Lantana camara. NCBI lineage: Eukaryota > Viridiplantae > Streptophyta > Magnoliopsida > Lamiales > Verbenaceae > Lantana > Lantana camara. Next base: position 32,552,325 of record CM074859.1, on the reverse strand, counting down.
TGATTCGGGGAGCTGGGAACGGCCGTTCCCAGTCCCAGTTCAAAACTGGAACGACCGTTCCCAGCTCCAATGGGTGTGCAAAATTTTCTGCATAAAATTGCATTTTCCAAATTCGTTTCTATTGCCTTAATTGATCGATACGTGTTATTATATGTTTGTTTTGTGCATGAAATTGATCATATCATTCCATAAATTTGTTGGAAAACAGGAATCAGAAAGCAGCGGAAATTTAAAATTTTTTCCAACAAAAGGATCCTGGACTCGCAATATCCAAATTCGTAGAGATCAAGAAACTCACTTGGGTAGTAGCTTTCTTGACACGTTTTGAGCCGCCCTCAAACGCGCTTCATGCGGTAATGGCAACCCGTTCCTCGAAAGTCTCTTTCTATTTAAGAATCCATTGTAGGGATAACAATCCACACCAACCTAGATTCAAATGATGTTAGGGAAGTTCTTAACGATATAACATAAAGAAAGAAACATGAAACGAGAAAGGCATGATTGAAACTCCCTTCGAAAACCAGTTTTGCGAAAGTAGAAATCTGCCAGCCATAAAACCCTCGTGAAAAAAATCATCCTTCAGGATATGGACGAACGGTTTTGGCCATCTTCTTTGGTTCGATTTTTTCACTCGTTTTATGTTGGGTTCAGAATCGTTTCATCATCCCTTCTGATCGTTTTGCTTGATCCCCTCTTTTTGGTAAATCTCGAATCTTCAAAACTTCTAACTTGAAGCTCTCTAGAGGTAGTCCACCAACTTGGCTACAATCTAACTAGTAAGGATACTAGCTCTCTAGTTAGTGTTTAGGCTTAACCTAGGGTTTCGTTTATCTTGGAGAAAGGATGGTGTTCAACACATGAACCTGTTGGAAAACACGAATCAGAAAGCAGTGGAATTTAAAAATTTTCCCAACAAAAAGGATCTTAGACTAGCAATCGAGTATCCAAATTCGTAGAGATAGAAAACTTACTTTTTCTTTTATTCTTTCTTAAAGCGTTTCAAGCCACCCAAGAACGCTCTTCTCGCGGCTTGATCCCCTCTCCTTGGTAAAGCTCGAATCTTCAAACTTCTAACTTGAAGTCTCTAGAGAAAGTCCACCAACTTGATCATAATCTAACTAGTAAGGATGCTAGTTCTCTAGTTAGTGTTTAGGCCTAACCTAGGGTTTTATTTAATCTTGGAGAAAGGAAGGTGTTCAACACATGAACCAAAAGAATTGTCAATTAGCTCTAAAGGGGAGCATGAGCTCCCCTATATATAGGAAAGGGAGAGGGACGGCCGAACCTATTCCTTGATGGGCAAGGATTTGGTCCCTCTCTCTCCTATTACTTGATCATCAAGTAATTTCCAACTTTGACTTTGAATTCTAATTCAAATCAACTTTCAAGAGAGCTAAAAATATCCAAACTATTTTTGGATAATTTTATACTTTATTTATTTAAAATAAATAACTTATTTTATCTAATTAATTAATTCATAATTAATTAACTAGATTATTTTTCTCCAAAATTAGACTTTCTTTTTAATTCAAAATTAAACCAAAGTCTATTAAATAACTAACACATTTAATTATTTAATATATATATATACAATATATATACACACACGTGCGGGACACGTGTCACAAGGACACGTGTCACTCACGTGAGCCACACGTGTGGTTTCACACGTGTGGAACCCTCTAGGCCCGATTAACTCGTTTAATCATTTTTAAGCCTTAACTCATGTAACCAAGTTGTTGTGTGTGACCCTCTAGGTTCTCAATTCAATTAGCAGTGACCCTAATTAATTAATTCACTAATTAATTAATCAGTCCACAGATTAAACGACCATAGTCTAGCAACAAGTGTTTAACCCCTAGCTGAATTGGAATGTTCGGATTCAACAGAACCTTTAAGTCATTGATTCATGTGAGATACAATCCTTCTACTTACTATCTCTCAACCAAGATCTAGGGTAAGGGAATAATCAGAACCCTAATAATCCGTTCTTAAAGCTAAGTACATTTCATATCCATTTGATCTCAATCCAAGAAACCCTTTTCTTGATGTCTTGATCTACTGCCTTGGCCAAGGACTCTATATGGCATATGAATGACTTACACAATAAGAGATCACATTGCAAATGCAAGTGTAGGTCCTTTCTTGATTCTCATTCACTTTCATGAATCACTTGTGCAGCCCCAGCATAAGCCTTGAATCAGTTGTCCAAGGCGACACCCTTTAAAGCTTATACCTAAGACTACAGAGTTAACTCATAAAGTGACAAGGAACCTCAAGTCTAAGGATCAATTAATCACATCAATGACTCGTGAGATATTTCCTAATCTGGAAGTTTCCATTTCCTGAAATAGAAACTTCCTTTCCCATTTAGGAATGTTCTCATACGGGGCACCTCAGTGAACTTACTTATTAAAGTAAGCACCCTCATGTATCACGCACGTATCAACTTTACACTTTGCACTTCCATGAAACAAGGTGGTCCTTCTTAAGGGCGTGATCCCACAAGCAAGCCTTAGAGGAGTCAGGTTGACACTCCCACTGTCTGTAGGACTCATCGGCTTGGAGTAATTTACTAATCATGACTTATGTGATATAGGGCTCGTTTCATTAACCATTTCACCTAAATGGTAGAGTCCTAAAGTCATCAGGATTAGGGGAGTTCTCATACATGCACAGATAAAGTAAACGCATACCAAACAAGAGCATATAAAGAAGTGTTGCCTCAATTCGTTATTTCATTCAAAGATTGTCTGTGATTACAATAAGGAAAAGCACAAAGCGGATATACAATCGGCTTTTTGGGGCACTATTCCTAATAATCTCCCACTTGCCCGTCAAAGGCATTCTAAAGCTACTCTAAGCCCCATCTTCTGAAGATGACCTTGGAAAGATTCTCGACTAAGGGGTTTAGTAAGTGGATCTGCCACGTTCTCTGCTGATGTGACCCTCTCAATTTGGACATCTCTTCTTTTGATAATATCACGGATTAGGTGATACTTCCTCATAATGTGCTTGGTCCGTTGGTGAGATCTTGGTTCTCTTGCTTGAGCAACCGCCCCAGTGTTGTCACAAAATACAGTAATGGGGTCTTTCATGCTAGGAACAACATTCAACTCTTGAATGAAGTTTCTAATCCAAACACCTTCCTTAGCTGCATCATTTGCAGCTAAGTATTCGGCCTCAGTGGTCGAATCTGTAGTGGTAGTTTGCTTGGAACTCTTCCAACTCACTGTTCCGCCGTTTAGGCAGAAAATGTATCCTGACATTGACTTAAAATCATCTAAGTCAGATGCAAAGCTTGCATCGCAGTATCCTTCGACAGTAAGATCTTTCTTACCTCCGTAAACTAAGAATAAATCTTTAGTACTTTTCAAGTACTTAAGAATATTCTTCACGGCAGCCCAGTGACCATCTCTAGGGTCAGATTGGAAACGACTTGTTACACTAAGTGCATAAGCCACATCCGGTCGAGTACATAACATTGCATACATTATGCTACCTATTGCTGATGCATAAGGTGTATGAGTCATTCTTTCCTTCTCAAGGTTAGTCTTAGGACACATCTTCTTTGAAAGACATGTTCCTACACTCATAGGAAGGTTCTTAACCTTTGCTGACTCCATATTAAATCTCTTCAATACTTTGTCAATGTACATCGACTGTGATAGTCCTATTAACCTTCTAGATCTATCTCTATAGATTTTAATTCCAAGGATATAGGACGCATCACCAAGATCCTTCATCTCGAATTGGTTCGATAACCATAACTTAGTCACTTTCATGTCATCCTTTGAATTCCCAATAAGAAGGATGTCATCAACATAAAGTACTAAGAATTGCACTGAGGTCTCCAATTCATTTCTATACACACAGGACTCATTCGAAATTTGAATGAAGCCAAACGCTTTGACTGATTCATCAAATTGAATGTTCCAATTCCTAGAAGCCTGTTTCAATCCATAGATTGATCTTTGGAGCTTGCAAACCTTTTGCTCACTCCCACTGAATGTGAAACCTATGGGTTGCTCCATATAAATGTCTTTGTCAATGTCACCATTGAGAAAGGCAGTTTTCACATCCATTTTCCATATCTCATAGTCATAATATGCAGCAATGGCAAGCATGATCCGAATAGACTTTTGTATTGCAACTGGCGAAAAGGTTTCATCAAAGTCCATGCCGGGTCTTTGAGTGAATCCTTTTGCAACCAGTCTTGCTTTGTAGGCTGCAATGCTTCCATCAACTCCAAGCTTTCTCTTAAAGATCCATTTGCAACCTATGGGTTTGACCCCATCAGGCAAATCTACCAAGGTCCAAACTTGGTTGGAGTTCATGGAATCCATTTCGGATTTCATGGCTTCTATCCACTGTTCAGAGTCAGAATCTGAAAGTGCCTCCTCATATGTTAAAGGATCATTATCCTTTTGAGAGATTTCATGGAAGAATCCATACCATCTCTCCGGCTGTCTAGGAGTGCGTTCAGAACGCCTCAGAGGAGGATTTTCGTGTGTATCGAAATTCGTGATTGGTTGTAGTTATCAGAAGGGGACGTTTCTTCAGTGGGTGGTGTGGGATCACTTTGTACTTCTTCTAATTCTATGATCAACTACAACCAATCACGAATTTCGATACACACGAAAATCCTCCTCTGAGGCGTTCTGAAGAAGTGGGATCACTTTGTACTTCTTCTAATTCTATGATCTTGCCTTTATTTTCTTTAAGGAACGGTTCCTCAAGAAAAGTGGCATTTCTGGAAACAAAGCGCAGATTGATCATAGAAGTAGTATCCTATGGATTCCTTAGGATAACCTACAAAGTAGCATAAGTTAGAACGAGATTCTAACTTATCTCCCACTGTCCTCTTCACGTAAGCAGGACAACCCCAAATTCTTAAGTAAGAATAACTGGGGATTTTACCATGCCACATTTCATAGGGCGTTTTAGGGACTGACTTAGAGGGAACTAGATTCAAAATCTTTGCTGCACTTTCTAGGGCATAACCCCAGAAAGAAGGTGGTAAGTCAGTGAAACTCATCATGGAACGAACCATATCAAGTAGGGTTCGATTCCTTCTCTCAGAAACTCCATTAAGCTGAGGAGTTCCCGGAGGAGTCCACTGAGAGATAATCCCATTATCTTTGAGATGATTAAGGAATTCTTCACTAAGATACTCGCCTCCTCGATCAGATCGAAGTGTTTTGATCTTGTGACCAGTTTGGTTCTCAACCTCCTTTTGAAATTCTAAGAATTTCTCAAAAGCTTCAGATTTATACTTCATTAAGTATACATAACCATACCGACTAAAGTCATCAGTAAAGGTTATGAAATACTGATGATTGTTTCTAGTGCTTACACTAAGCGGTCCACATACATCAGTATGGATCAAATCCAAAACCTTAGTGGCACGTTCCACAGTTCCTTTAAAAGGGACTTTGGACATTTTTCCTTTGAGACAGGATTCGCAAGAAGTTAACTCCTTAAGATCATTTTCAGAGAATGATCCTAAAGTGTTTATCTTGCTAATTCTGTTCTTGGAAATATGTCATAATCTAGCGTGCCATAAGGGAGCTGAAACTTTGTCATCTCTCTTACGCTTCGTTTCTCGTTGTATATTCATGATATTGATATTTTGAGTTAGGTAAAGTCCATTACTTAGAGTACCGATGTGAACGGAAGAGTTGTTCCGTTTGATAAAATATTTACAATTCTTAATATAAGTTTCATAACCTTCACAATCTAATATTGGAACTGAAATTATTTTACGAATAATGCTCTGTATATAAAGGACTTTATTCAAGACTAACTCAAAACTACCTAAATCTAATCTAATTGTGCCTAAAGCTCGAGCTTCAACGTTTGAGCCATCGCCGATCTTCAAGACACATTCTCCTTCTTTGAGTTGTTGGACTTCACTTAGCATCTGTACATCATTACAGATATGAGTTCCACAACCGGTATCAAGTACCCAAGAACTAGAATTAATAGAAAGATTTACTTCAACGAGAAAGATACCTTTCTTTAGAGTAGCCTTGTACTCTGGGCAGTTTCTCCTCCAATGTCCCGCTTTGCCACAATGAAAGCAAACATCCTCTTTCTGATCACGCTTCTTCTTTTGGGCCTTCCCCTTCGAAATGCCACCAGTGGGCCTAAGGGGTTTCTTCTTCTTCTTTTAGGCTCTCTTGCCCTTACCTTTAGAAGGACCAGAAGAAGAAGATGGAGCATTCACCATCAAAACCTTATTGTCCTTCTTGATCGTGCTTTCAGCAGTCACAAGCTGACTAATCAGCTCAGCTACAGTAGCACCAACATGATTCATATTGAAGTTAAGGACAAATGGGTTGAATGATGGTGGGAGCGAAGCTAGCAACAAATCCACTGAAAGCTCATCTTTCAGTGGCATGTCCATGGAAGCAAGTTTCTCAGTAAGGGCAAGAAACTTGAGTCCATATTCATGGACACTTGAACCTTCCCTCATTCTCAAGTGGAACAATTCCTTTGAAGTGTTATACCTTGTAACACGTTCATGAGGGCGGTAAAGTTGCTCTAAGTGGTCGTAAATCTCCCAACCAAATTCCATGGCCTCATGTTGCCTTTGCAAGTCCGGAGACATGTTAGCCAACATAAGGCAACGAGCTTGGAGATTATCATCCTTCCACTTCTGAATCGCATCCCGCTCGGCCCGAGTAGGAGCCTCCCCTTCGGGACTAGGCTCCCCTTCGAAGAGAACGTAAGTTCTCTTCTCAGAATCTAAAATGATTTTTAGATTCCTCAGCCAATCGGAATAGTTGGGACCAGTCAACTTGTTTGACTCGAGGATCGATACAAGAGGGTTTTTGGTTGCCATTTCAAAACACGTAGAGAATCACAGAATCTACGACCTAAATGTTAAAACAGAGAACTAGTGAGCATGCTGAATTATAACGATATACAAAAGATAAGGTCTTTAATCTAATGTAGCTCCCACTGGTTTTCAAAGATCTATAATTCCCAAAGATCTAAGAGGAACACGTTTCCCAATGGGTACTAAGATCCTAGGCATTTTACCTCGAACCCACGACTCGCGGACATTCTAAGTAAGAACCCTAGGTAGGTACAACTTACCAATTCTAACACCTTTAGAACTCTTCGTAATTGTTTTTGCATCACCTATCTTTCAATATGGACCCACGACTCGTGCGACATCCATATTTACTTAGGCGTTAAGCTTAACCCATCAATCATAAGATCATGACCAAAACTTAGTTCGAACGACCCACGACTCGCGGACATCGCCCTTGCTAAAATTGACCACGAAATATTGACCATTTAAAATGATCAATTAGGTAACTAAGAACTAATAAGCTCCACTAGTTATCCCACGACTCGCGGACAATAACTAGCTTCATTTACTAAACTTAAAACCTATTGATGGAATGCTAGGAATTTAATTCAAAATTTGCATCTCGAATTAAACACCTATTTGTTCGAAATTAGCTTAATATTTAATGGGAATTTTCGAATCAACCTGAGAGTTGTCCGGTTCGACCTCACCAACATATATGTTATCTAATTTTATTAGTCTTGATTAATGCAAGTACACTTAAATGCATTTCAAACAAGCACATAAACAGATAACATGTCCTAGCATGATACTAACATGTAATGATCATGGGTTCTACCTATCTTATGCGTGATATGTGGGAGCCACTCCACAATCACAAGTTCTAACATACATGCCACATAAACAGTTTAAATCACATAAAGGAAAGCGGTAACAAAATACGAGCCCTATCTCTATTACATTTAACAATTGAGATTCCCCTCCCTAACATGTTGAGGGGTCTTCACTTATGGCCTCCTTGTTACTTGAATGTGGTCCATCTTACTCCATGGGTGCATTGTCTCCAAAATGAAAATAAAACCTCACCACCTATCTCTACTCTCAAATTACAATAAAAAGAAAAAGACATAAAGTAATAAGGCTCAATCTTCATATTGGCCTTAGACAATTACACGGGGCATACCCCGGCCTAAAAAACAGTAATATGGAAAGCCACATAATAAATCACATAACAGTACGCACATAAGTGAGGCTCCAACCTCAATTGAAAAACGCAACTATAGGGCTCCAACCCCAATTTAAACCATCCATGTGCATAAATTAAAACCATACATAGATCTAAACCCATGATCACCTAACATGCTTTTGCAAGAATTTAAATTTAACCAATAAATTAAAATTCCCGTTTCAAGTCCTAATGACTTAAAACACGACTTGATGCGAGTCTTATTTATAAAACTTTTCAATAAATCCCAATTTAACAAAACAAATAAAATTCCAATTAATTTCTGAAAATTAATAATTTTATCAAGAATGCAATTTCCCAAAATATAAACCGTTTCTATTTCTCAAAAATCCCAATTTTAAGTTTTATTCAAAAATTAAAAATAAATATTCAAAAATAAAATTTTAAAATTAAAATAAAAAAATTGGGACTGGATTGCAGGAAACACGAAAAACGGATTACGAAGGAAAACGGGGCCCGTACGTGAAAGGGCTGCACCCGGCCCTCTCGGCCAGTGCGGGCGGGCGATGGGCGGCCAGTCTCGGCCACCCTGGGCGGGCGCGCCTAGAAGGGCCTCCCGCGCGGTTGCGGGAGGATGCTGGGCGGCTGCCCTGCGCGCGCCTAGGCCAGGCGGGCGATGCGCGCGAAGCCCGCGCTCGCGTGTTCGTCGTATTCCGTATTTTCATTTCGTGTTTTCGTTCAAAAGCAAAACCAATCCAAAAAATCCAAAAACAGTTTATACAGTTTCAAATCTAAAATTGTTTTCAAAAATTAAATTTTGTAAAAACCAATTTTCAGAAACTTTCAGAAAAAAATACAGTTTCGTAATTCAGGCTTTCTAAAACAATTACAAATACTCAATCGCATCAAGCCTAAGAATTTCTACCAAATTCAGTATAATTGAGACGAATCAGAAACACGATTTACGAGGTGGCTCTGATACCACTTGTTGGAAAACACAAATCAGAAAGCAGCGGAATTTAAAAATTTTCCCAACAAAAAGGATCTTGGACTCGCAATCGTGTATCCAAATTCGTAGAGATAGAAAACTTACTTTTTCTTTTATTCTTTCTTGAAGCGTTTCAAGCCACCCAAGAACGCTCTTCTCGCGGCTTGATCCCCTCTCCTTGGTAAAGCTCGAATCTTCAAACTTCTAACTTGAAGTCTCTAGAGAAAGTCCACCAACTTGATCACAATCTAACTAGTAAGGATGCTAGTTCTCGAGTTAGTGTTTAGGCTTAACCTAGGGTTTTATTTAATCTTGGAGAAAGGAAGGTGTTCAACACATGAACCAAAAGAATTGTCAATTAGCTCTAAAGGGGAGCATGAGCTCCCCTATATATAGGAAAGGGAGAGGGACGACCGAACCTATTCCTTGATGGGCAAGGATTTGGTCCCTCTCTCTCCTATTACTTGATCATCAAGTAATTTCCAACTTTGACTTTGAATTCTAATTCAAATCAACTTTCAAGAGAGCTAAAAATATCCAAACTATTTTTGGATAATTTTATACTTTATTTATTTAAAATAAATAACTTATTTTATCTAATTAATTAATTCATAATTAATTAACTAGATTATTTTTCTCCAAAATTAGACTTTCTTTTTAATTCAAAATTAAACCAAAGTCTATTAAATAATTAACACATTTAATTATTTAATATATATATACAATATATATACACACACGTGCGGGACACGTGTCACTCACGTGAGCCACACGTGTGGTTTCACACGTGTGGAACCCTCTAGGCCCGATTAACTCGTTTAATCATTTTTAAGCCTTAACTCATGTAACCAAGTTGTTGTGTGTGACCCTCTAGGTTCTCAATTCAATTAGCAGTGACCCTAATTAATTAATCAGTCCACAGATTAAACGACCATAGTCTAGCAACAGATGTTTAACCCCTAGCTGAATTGGAATGTTCGGATTCGACAGAACCTTTAAGTCATTGATTCATGTGAGATACAATCCTCCTACTTACTATCTCTCAACCAAGATCTAGGGTAAGAGAATAATCAGAACCCTAATAATCCGTTCTTAAAGCTAAGTGCATTTCATATCTATTTGATCTCAATCCAAGAAACCCTTTTCTTGATGTCTTGATCTACTGCCTTGGCCAAGGACTCCATATGGCATATGAATGACTTACACAATAGGAGATCACCTTGCAAATGCAAGTGTAGGTCCTTTCTTGATTCTCATTCACTTTCATGAATCACTTGTGCAGCCCCAGCATAAGCCTTGAATCAGTTGTCTAAGGCGACACCCTTTAAAGCTTATACCTAAGACTACAGAGTTAACTCATAAAGTGACAAGGAACCTCAAGTCTAAGGATCAATTAATCACATCAATGACTCGTGAGATATTTCCTAATCTGGAAGTTTCCATTTCCTGAAATAGAAACTTCCTTTCCCATTTAGGAATGTTCTCACACGGGGCACCTCAGTGAACTTACTTATTAAAGTAAGCACCCTCATGTATCACACACGTATCAACTATACACTTTGCACCTCCATGAAACAAGGTGGTCCTTCTTAAGGGCGTGATCCCACAAGCAAGCCTTAGAGGAGTCAGGTTGACACTCCCACTGTCTGTAAGACTCATCGGCTTGGAGTAATTTACTAATCATGACTTATGTGATATAGGGCTCGTTTCATTAACCATTTCACCTAAATGGTAGAGTCCTAAAGTCATCAGGATTAGGGGAGTTCTCATACATGCACAGATAAAGTAAACGCATACCAAACAAGAGCATATAAAGAAGTGTTGCCTCAATTCGTTATTTCATTCAAAAATTGTCTGTGATTACAATAAGGAAAAGCACAAAGTGGATATACAATTGGCTTTCTAGGGCACTATTCCTAACAGAACCAAAAGAATTCTCGATTAGCTCTAAGGGGAGCTCGAGCTCCCTTATTTATAAGAAGGGGAGGACCGAAAATCCTAGTCCTTATGGACTAAGGATTTGGTCTCTCTCTCCTATCACTTGATCATCAAGTAATTTTGACTTTGACTTTGAATTCTAATTCAAATCAACTTTCAAGAGAGCTAAAAATATCCAAACTATTTTTGGATAATTTTATACTTTATTTATTTAAAATAAATAACTTATTTTATCTAATTAATTAATTCACAATTAATTAACTAGATTATTTTTCTCCAAAATAAGACTTTCTTTTTAATTCAAAAATTAAACCAAAGTCTATTAAATAATTAACACATTTAATTATTTAATATATATATATATATACACGTGTGGGACACGTGTCACTCACGTGACCCACACGTGTGGTTCCACACCTCTTGGCCCGATTAACTCGTTTAATCATTTTCAAGCCTCAACTCATGTAACCAAGTTATTGTGTGTGACCCTCTAGGTTCTCAATTCAATTAGCAGTGACCCTAATTAATTAATTCACTAATTAATTAATCAGTCCACAGATTAAACGACCATAGTCTAGCAACAGGTGTTTAACCCCTAGCTGAATTGGAATGTTCGGATTCGACAGAACCTTTAAGTCATTGATTCATGTGAGATACAATCCTCCTACTTACTATCTCTCAACCAAGATCTAGGGTAAGGGAATAATTAGAACCCTAATAATCTGGTCTTAAAGCTAAGTGCATTTCATATCCATTTGATCTCAATCCAAGAAACCCTTTTCTTGATGTCTTGATCTACTGCCTTGGCCAAGGACTCCATATGGCATATGAATGACTTACACAATAAGAGATCAACACTTGCAAATGCAAGTGTAGGTCCTTTCTTGATTCTCATTCATTTTCATGAGTCACTTGTGTAGCCCCAGCATAAGCCTTGAATCAGTTGTCTAAGGAGACGCCCTTTAAAGCTTATACCAAAGACTATAGTGTTAACTCATAAAGTGACATGGAACCTCAAGTCTAAGGATCAATTAATCACATCAATGACTCGTGAGATATTTCCTAATCTGGAAGTTTTCATTTCCTGAAATAGAAACTTCCTTTCCCATTTAGGAATCTTCTCACACGGGGCACCTCAATGAACTTACTTATTGAAGTAAGCACCCTCATGTATCATGCACGTATCAACTATACACTTTGCACCTCCATGAAACAAGGTGGTCCTTCTTAAGGGCGTGATCCTACAAGCAAGCCTTAGAGGAGTCAGGTTGACACTCCCACTGTCTGTAGGACTCATCGGCTTGGAGTATTTTACTAATCATGACTTATGTGAAATAGGGTTCGTTTCAAGAACCATTTCACCTAAATGGTAGAGTCCTAAAGTCATCAGGATTAGGGGAGTTCTCGTACATGCGCACATAATGGAAACACACAAAACACGTATTGGCATATAAAGAAGTGTTTGCCTATGATCAATCATATATTATTCAAAGATTGTCTGTGATACAAGAAAAGTCCCAAAGCAGATTACGTCGAATCGGCTTTCTAGGGCACTATTCCTAACAAAATTATCATTGCACGTTTTAATGTTCATGATCACGCCGTTCGTCCTAATTGGTACATTTTGAGTCGTGACTCACGGACAGCAGTCTTTCTTGCACAGACCAGCTTTCTGGTGACGAGGAGCAGGCCCCGTGAGCTGTTTCCTTGTTTGTTGTGGTCGTTCAGGTGAGGTTTAATTCTAGATATATATAACCCATAAAACCCTATGTGAAGTTTTAAGCCAAAAATGTATCTATATATCTATAGTTTTCAAATGTTATTGGTTTTCAAAGGATTTACCGAACTATTGTATTGTATTGATGAATTGATTGTTTGGCGAGTATCGTATTGCACTGTGGGCCCGAGGGTAGTGGCTCGAGCCAACCGGGAAAGCATGGGCTGACGGGTAACTCGAGCGCTATTGTCACCAAATTGGGATGACCCCTGAACCCCCTAGGAGATTATGGGAGGAAGGAGTTCCGGGCTTAGGGATTCATGTACCCTCTGCCCAGATTGATTGAATGGTGGGGCCTTGCAATCCCACCATCACCCGGAGGAAGAAGGAGTTATTGAAACTGCTAATTGTGCACTGTAATGTAATTGCTTGATCACCTAATAATTGATTGATTGTATACGGTCGGAGAAAGGTTGGAGAATTGCCCTCACTCGCGGGGCCACTAATTGATTGTATTGAATTGATTGAATTGATAAATTGAATTAGTTGTAACCTCAGGCGATAGTATCCCTTATTTTCCAAAATTATTACCCGAGATTATAACTTGCATGGTAATTGCGCATATATTTATTTATACCCCTCGCTCAGTCCGTGGTGGACTGACACCTCAACTTTTCAGTTTTGCAGGTGCGTGCTAGGCGGGAATTAGAGTCTAGCTTGTCTTTAATTTGGGTCTAGCACACTTCACCTTCATCTTTTGTTCATGTATAGATACTTGATATTTTTGTAGCATGCCTTGTTACTTATTTTGGAGATGATATTGTATTGATATGTATTGTTGGTACCTATTAGTAGATATGTAAATATGGTACCTATAAGTATTGAATGAATTATTGCTTCCGCTTTTATTACTCTGAATTGATTGTTTGGTTTGGGGGTTAGTCCCGCCTAGCTTTGTTGTCGTTTTTTTTTTTGTTGTCTCCCGTTCGCTATAGCTTTGGTTCATGTATGGATTGACCATTTCATATGTGGATTGGGGCTATAGTGCAGGGGATGTGGTGCCTAGCGTTCCGGGTGTTACAAGTAGCGTGCAAGGCTGTGCCTAGTTGCGCAGCGACGTGCGGCGTGGCAGCATTTGGAGCGCCACCGTCCGCCATAGTGGCGCAACACAACGGCGGCAAGAAACTCGCCACAAAGCTTGAACGGCGATGTGGATTTGGCGTGGAAGGAGGCACCGATTCTCATCTCTGTTTCTGCACTTATTAGAAAGTTGATAAACTTCAATTCGATCTAAATGCACTTACGTTTCCCAATAAAAGTCTTTTGATATTCTTTTCTTCTTTCACATATTAAAAAATCTCTCATTATTCTTCTTTTTTTTTTTTTTCTCTCTTTACCGTCTTCTTACTCTTTCATTTTTCTATTCTTCTCTTTTTCTTCTCCTCAACTTAAAATTTTTATTTTTCTATTCTTCAAAATCTACACTTGTTGGGAAAAAGATCAACTCCTCAACTTAAAACTCTTATTTTTCAATTATTCAAAATCTATACTTGTTAGGAAAAAGATGTTGATTGTGGTCCAAGTTATCCAATAAAACCAATAATATTAACTTATATTTAACTCTTATTTTTCAATTCTTCAAAATCTACTGTTGGGAAAAAGAAGTTGATCGTGGTCCAATTATCCAATAAAACCAATAATATTAAATTATTTTTCAATTCTTCAAAATTATTGGGAAAAAGAAGTTGATTGTGGTCAAGTTATCCAATAAAACCAATAATATTAACTTATATTTAATTTTAATTTTATAGTTTTATTCTAAATAAATTATTTAGATAAAATTTATAATTAAGTGGCCCCCATTGTCCTTAACTGGCTTCGTCCCTATAATGAAACATTATGTACACTCATATAGAAAAATAATAAAATCGCCTCGTATGATAAATCTAAGGAAGTACTGTGGATCATGTTCATGCATAATAAGTCATGTGTCTATGTACAATTATATGGGATAATTACCAACGTCCCCTGAGGTTTGGCGTTATTACAGAATATTCCTTGAGATTTTGGAAATTACGAATTCCCCACTGGGCCGTTATCTTCTCCGTTAAATTTAATGAATTATGTGAAATTTACTATTTTACCCTTACTATGTTGAAACTCAGGGGGTATATGTAATAAAGAGCCAAAGGTAAGGGGGGCTAATGCAAGAACTGAAATTATTAAGGGGATTTGATGTAAATACTTGAGTTTTGTGTCTACCTAGCATTTTTTTTTAATAAAATGCTACTTGATGTTATTTTAATATTTTTATGATAAACTAATTTCATACCTACAATTTATGGATGTTTAATATTTTCTGTAGATATTGACCATACATGTTCAATGTTTGAAATAATTGTTTAAATGGCTGGCGGATATTTTTGTGAATTTACTAATGTATTTGTTGATATTAGTGTATTTGTTATGATTTTCAATTTTGAGGAAAAAAATTGATAATGCACTAGTTGATCTTTGTGTGGGTTTTTTTATACGAATTTTTATTTTGAGGGAAAATTTGTTATAATTGCAAATAAATTATTTTAAATTAACTTTAAATGGATTTGTACAAAATATATTTAAAACTAAGAAATAAATATGAAAGGAAATTTATAACTTATCATATTTTATAGAAATAAATATGCATGGAATATCTAATTCAATTTATATTTATAGATAAAATATAAAATATTAAATTAAATAACAACTTTTTAAATACAAAAAATCCAAAATTAACTAATATTACAATTATATCATTAAACTCTAAGTAAAATTACAATATACCCCCTAAGGGTGTTTTTGGAATTTAAATTTGAATTTAACGGTGTAATTAACGGTCGGTGCTATTTGTAAGCGAGGGTGTACTATTCAGGGGGGAGTTCGTAATTTTCGAAACCTCAGGGGGTATTCTGTAATAACGTCAAAAAATAAAAAATAAAAAAAGTCATGTGTCTATGTTTATCTCAATTTTTTTCAATTTCTTTAAGAGGTTCAATATTGATTGCTTAACTATCCCCTATAAAATTCGACCTATAACATACTAATTCACACGTGCAGATACTTACAACTTAAACCTATCTACTACTCTTCTTCAATTTTCCCCAACTTGATTTGTACCAATGTTACTTTCTTATGTGGGTATTTTGTTACACTTCTTTGTTAGAGATGTGGATTCTTATGCATTTGATGTCTACTTGGTTCGAGTTGGTTAATATATGAGGAGAGCCTCTCTAATAACCCCACCAATCACCATGCTATTGACGTTTTCTTTTTCTTTTTTGAAAAAAAAATAATCTCTCTATACGTTTTTGGTCGAGTAACCCTCTATTCGAATAGACAACAAAAAGAGAAAAAAAAAAACACCTACTCAAATACACAAAAAAACTTGATAAATATATGCGTAGTCAAAAAACACATGAATCAGATCAATGGGCATGCTTCAACACGAGTTATAAATCACAACCATAAAACGTGCATGACAAAACCCTCAGTATCAAGAAGCTGCAAGTTCACAATCTTCATCAACTTTCCCAACAGCTTCAAGAATCGAAGAGTAAGTAATAACATCATACTCAAAGCCATTCGCATTCATCTCTTTCATTATCTTTGCAGCTTCCTCAAACATGCCAGCACGGCTCAGACAACCTAAAACTGTGTTATACGACACGGCATCCGGCTTCATCTTTGAGCCCTTCATCTCTGCAAACATCTCCATCGCCCTCTGCGGCCCACCCGTTCTAGCCAATCCATTCAAGATAATGTTATACGAATTGAGATCAGGATTGCACCCATTTTCCTCCATATTCCTGAGCAAAGATTGAGCATCGTTTACCATTCCCGCCCTCACCATCCCCGACATGAGTGCATTGTAAGCATAAACGTCCGGAGGGCAGTTTAGTCTTTTCATCTCATTGAAGAGATCAACAGCCTCACTTAAGCGCCCACACTTCCCAAAATGTTTTATCATCACGGCATAGACACGAGCGCTCGAGGATCCACAATTTTCCTTTAGTTCTTGAAAAAGCTCAGAAGCTGCATCGTAACGCTTGGCCCTTCCGAGGCTGTTGATTAAGCTGCAATAAGCTGATGGGCAGGGAGGAAAGCCCTTTTCGTCCATCTCCTCAAGCATTAAAAGCGCTTTTTCCAAGCTGTTTTTCTTGCAAAGCCCGTCTATGAGGATCGAGTAAGTGAAGGAACTGGGAGCCACACTGTTCGCCTTCATTTTCTCATACCACGAGGTGATTTCAGATACTGGGACACCTTTTGATTCAAAAAGTGCTTTCATGATGGTGTTATAAGTAACAACATTGGGAGTACAGTTCATAGACTCCATTCCTTCGAATATCTTAATAGCATCACCCAAACGCCCCCCTTTCCCCAAGAAATTGATCACATTGTTTATGAGGACAACATCAGGCCTACAACCGTCATTCAACATGTTTAGAAATACAGAATATGCTTCTTCGATCCTTCCAGCTGAACCAAGCCCTCTTATCATTTCAGTATATGTATATACAGTTGGTGCACACCCTGTTTCTTTCATTTCCTGCGCTAACCCTAAGGCTTTTTCAGCCCTACCTAGTTTGAAATAAATACCTAATAAAGTAGTGTATATTTTTGCAGTAGGATATAAACCATTCTCTTTCATTTCCTCAAACAGCCTGATTGCTGACTCATCACGGCCTAATTTCCCAAATGCAGATATTAGAGCGCTATATGTAGTAGTGTCAGGGAAACAATTACCTTCACTGCACATCTCATTATACAGCTCATGAACTTTCTCATGATGACCTTCTTGAATCAGCATCAGAATTATGGAATTATATGTGCTCGCTGTCGGTTTACACTTTCGGTTTTTAATCTGGTAAAAGACCGAGAGTGCTTTATTTACCATTTTAGCCCTGCCCAAGATTTTCACAATTGTGGATAGATCAGCAGGGGTAATGGGACATGAACTTTTGACCATTTCCTGGATTATCTTCCACATTCCACCAAAGAGTTTCTCTTGCTCAAGACAATGGATTAAAGTCATGTAAGTTGTGGAATCATGCTCAAAATTCCTTCTTTTCCCAGCCCATTTGAAGAACTGCACTTTCACATTGATCTCCACATCTACCTGCAAAACCTCACGAACCAATCTATGATCGACCTTCAGTTTCAAAACCTCGAGGGCCTTTTCTGCATCCGGGCCCCATTTAAATATCTTCAAGATCCTTATAAATCTCTCATCAAGTGTTCTTGCTGAGGCATTCTTCCTTATAGTGGAGCGGTTCGTGAAATTAGGTGTTTCATCCTTTGGGATTCCTAAGCGGAACATTTGAACAATTTCATTTTCTGCATCAATTAAATAGCTAAAACTTTTCAGTTTCTGGTACTATCATACACAATCTCGAGAATTCGCCAAACACTGAAATATAATAGAGCTTGACTACACATCAAGAATGATTCAGAATCAACAAATTACAGAAAAAACACAAACAAGAGCGAAAATAACAGAATAAATTAACCAAAAAAAAAACACAAATAGGAGGGTGGATCACCTGTCTGCTTGATTCTCTGAAATAAACAAGAACAAGTAGATATCTCTCGCCTCCAGAGAATTGAATTCGCCACCAATTTCCCTCTAGCCATCACTTTTCAATCCAAAGACCCATTCTTGAAATTCCTAACGCGAATTTATCACCTGAAAGAAATGCAAGCACGGTGAAAAATGTCAGAGAAATGAAGACAACCCACATATTATAGCGCAATTTCAGTGATTACAGAGTAAATCGGCCATGTCTGTCTCCATTTTCAGAGAAATTAAAGCAAGGTATGAACATTGAAGACCTCCAGGATAAGAAAATCCCACCTCCAAAACCTCCTCCCCGCCTGAATCGGAATTTTCGCGGCCTCTATTACGACGCAGTAGCAGAGTATGAAATCGGAAAACCCTAGGTTTGATTAGCACAATCTTCTACTGAAATTCAATGAGGCAAATAGGAATCGGTGAGGTTGAGCTTGTGGGAGAGAGATGACGGAGTTTTAGAGAGAGCATATATTTCTCTATTATTAAACTTAGCCCCCTGAACTTGAAGTTATAACACTTAACACCCTCTAAAATCGCTTAAATATGGGTCTCCCTGCAGTTTCCTAAAATTTCAAGGGCTGCTATGCAAATCCAAGCCAGCAGCCGGGTGACTCTACACGGCGTCGTTTAGAAAGGCTTTATTCAAGAAAATGGCGGGAAATGAGCGAGCATAACACAGTGTTAGGGTTTTAGCCACAAAAATCGACTAATCCAACTCCAATTCTACTGGGAAATTCATCAAGTTCAGAATGCCGACGTACAAGATCAGGGGAATCGATGTGGATTTCCCTTACGAGGCGTACGATTGCCAGCTCGTTTACATGGAAAAAGTCATTGAATCTCTGCAAAACGTATGAAGATTGTTAATTTCAATTTTGTTTATTTATTTCGTTGTTTTTCTGCTACTGTTTGATATTGAAAGAGGTTTTGCATTCAGCTTTGCATTTGTTGAGAAAGTTCTTGGTGGATAACTTAGTTACATGTTGGTTTCAGGCTATACTTTGGCAGAAATTTGAATACGAATTATTTTGTGATTTAGTTACGAACAGAACTGTTCCTCGGAAATTTTTAAGTCGAATCTTATCATATATGTAGTTTGGTGGCAAAAAAGATGGTCTTTTTGTGAAGTTATTAAAGTCCGTGCTGCCTTCTCATAGCCTCTAATTCGATTTCTTCAAAATTTATGATGACAGAAAACTAATGCGTTATTGGAGAGCCCAACTGGAACTGGTAAGACATTATGCCTTTTATGCTCCACATTAGCGTGGAGGAGAAGTTTGGGTGAATTTACTAGGGGTAGGAGTGAAAGAAGTAACATCAGAGCAAGTCAGAGTGAAAGAAGTAGCATCAGAGCAAGTCAGAATTCTGATGATGAATTGCCACTATCCCAATCGTCTAAGTTTCCCCCCATAATATACACGTCACGCACTCACAGCCAGATTAAACAAGTGATACAAGAGTTGAGGAGGTCCAACTACAGGTCAGGTCTGTCTCACTGTTTTGGCTCTGGCAACTGACGACTGTTTTCTTATGGTTAAAGAATTAGTTTGATTCTACTGGTCGATGGTGGTTTACCTGTGAATACATGGAGCATCTATATGGCTGATGCATAGGTCATTATATGGAGAATGGATTTAATTGACTGTCTGCATGATTCTCATAATTTCGTTATCTAAGACTTCAATTTGAGTGCTGTTTTCTAAATAACCTGCAATTCTGATGGAAAGCTGGGTAAAGTTTATTGCCAAGGAAGAGAGACACACTTCTTTATTTTCATTAAGTTTGGAAGCCCTTGAAGATACACATCCCACATCCCCAAATCTTTTGCCGACTGGATATTAGTATTTTTTAGTGCTGATTTCTGTTGCTCAGATCATATTGATATTGGAAATGTTTTCCTTCTTCTCTTTGCAGACACTTTAAGTAACTATAAAAAGATACAACATTTCCTAGTAACCAGCCTTCATAACTAGCTATTGACGCACAATTTTAAATGCTGAATTAGTATTTTAATTTAATTTAGTCATTTTACTATTACTTTAATTTGGGGAGGAGTGGAGGTCCTGGTGTTGTTGCCTGTTTGGTTCTAGCTCATGAGTGTTGATATTGGGTATTGATATGCTGGCTTCCATTATCACATTTTTATTCTTAAGGTACTGTGGGAATGATGAGTTTTTTTTTTTTTTTAACATATTTTATATATATGGGTGTTGGTAAATTTGCATAAAGATATCATCTTAATGAGATATATATGATGAAGTTCAGGCCCAAAATGGTGGTGTTGGGATCTCGAGAGCAATTGTGCATTCATGAGCAAGTAAGCTTACTTCGTGGAAAGGCACAGACAAATGCTTGTCACGCCCTATGCAAAAAGCGGGGAAAGCGATATTGTTCTCATTTTTCTCGAGTTACAGGTATGCGGTACATTGGTTTGGTACCATTTGAAATATGGTTGAAAGTCATCATATGAATCTTTTGCTGCAGCTAATATATCATCAATGCCTCTTCTATATTATACAATATAGTTGCGAGGTTTATTTTATGTCCTCTGGACATGCCTACCTTCAACTATCCAGATAATACATTGTTGTGAAAATATTGTGATATCTTTGTGATTAAACAAATACAGTTCTATTTCGAGACTACATTACTTTCTTTCCTATCTTATGCAGAATTTGTAAAGAAGAATCCTGGTATTGGAGATGATCCAATTGACATAGAGGACTTGTTCAACATTGGAAGAAGCTCTGGACCGTAGGTTTCAGGTTTTTTATTGTCACTTATACCAGAAATTTAGAATTGAACTTGAAAATGATTTGTTATCCATGCTTAGGTGCCCTTATTATTTGTCACGGGAGATTCATAAGGAAGTCGACATCATATTTGCTCCTTACAACTACCTTATCGATCGTGGAAATAGAAAATCTTTGAAAATCAACTGGGGAAACAGCATCCTGATATTTGATGAAGCTCACAACTTGGTACGTACAAATATATGCACTGTAGGAGAATCCTAGCTTATTTTTGTCACCTATCTCTATATTCTATTTGGCAATATGTTTATGTTTTGTAACAGCAATTAAAAATAAACCTTCATGATTGTTGCAAGCTATTAACAAGCTTTACTGGTGTCAATTGGTTTTACAATGCAGGAAAGCTTATGTGCTGATGCAGCCTCGTTTGACCTGCCTTCAGGCCTTTTGACAGCTTGCATATCAGAGGCAAAAAACTGCATTGATCTTTCCATTACTAGGAGAGAAACCTCAAGTGATAAATCTTGTAATCCAGATAATTTTGCAATTCTCAGAGGTAAAACTTCACTTTTGCCTAATGATTCTTCCTCCAGTAATGGGTGAATACTAAATCTTGATGATCCTGATCTATAACAAATATTTATGTTTCTTACCTCATTTCAATTTTCCACTTCTATTCTGGTCTTTTCTAAATAAGCATTATTTCCTAAACATGATCGTACCTTTTGAATTTTTCATTTTTCTTTCACCATTTCTGGGGTTGTATGGCCCAAGTTGTTGGATCATTATATTGGTCAATTATGGTGTTGGTGCAGCACTTCTCTTGAAGCTCGAGAAGAGAATATCTGAGGTGCCAATTGAATCCAAAGAGTTAGGTTTTACGAAGGCTGGACCATACATTTATGAGCTACTAGCTGAGCTAAATATAACCCAAAAGACTGCCGACATGCTCATTGATATCATTGAGAAAGGATGCACACTTCTTGAAGAAGGTACCTGCTAGAGTCACTACCTTGCCTAAGAATATTTTTCTTTACATTCTTAATTTATTTTAAGGTTATGAATCAGTGAGTATGTTTAAGTCTGTTTCCTTGTTGAAATTCTCAAAAAGAAATTAGTAATATAGAAGAAAAAAGGAAAGGAATATGCCTTACTGGTGGCTCTGCTGTGGGCCTGTGGCTTATATGTCAGAAAATATTTAGGAGTATTCCATGATTATCTTTTCACTTTTCAGTATCACTAGTTACTAAATGGATGGAATTGTGTTCTTTCCCCAAAGCTTAGGTTAGGTAGTTTCTTATCCACCTCTTGGTTTCCAATGCCAAATTTACTTTATATCCACCTTCTCTCCTCAATTTCAAGATACGTTCTCCTAGTATCTTCCCCAGACGACATGCCAAATTTTGTTGTCTGACTCATTTTCCTAGATACAATTTACACTGAGATGAGAACATTTATATGGAAACACAACTACCCTCAAAATAGTTTGTTGACATGGTGATCCAACTCTTTCTGATATTTCTTGCAATCAATCTGTACTCTTGCACTAAGAGGTGGAACTTGGGTCATCTTCTGACCTTTCCTTCAGATGTCAACGCGAGTGAAACTGGTGGATCAAATAAAACAAGTGGGACTATTTTCAGGCTAGAAAGCATGGCTGACATTTTGAGACTGATATACAGGGATAATAGTAATGCTCATGCGCAATATTATCGTGTAAGTTCTATCACGTCATTGCCCTTTATACTGCCCTACGTAAATAACAATTGTTGATACCATCTTTTGTTTTCATGAGGCATATATTGGATTCTAATTTATTGACCTTTGACAGGTTCATGTGAGGGATGTTGAAGCTAGTGGAACAGATGGCTTTAGAGGTAATCCATAGACTTCTTTGCACTTAAAACGTTAACATCATTTTAGAGCTTCATATCTCCCACATTTCTAATTTGTAGTCTGTTGAAGACCATTAAAAGTTTTCAAGTATTTAAAACTAGCATTACAGAATTCTTAAAGTACTTGTTTCCTTTATATAACATGTTGTTACAAGAAGATTAATTTGTAGAAAATAGAAATCATTAAGCTCTGAAGAATGCATTGTATCTATTGCTATGGTTTCTTCCTGATGTTAATCAATCGACATTCAATAAAGTGTTCATGTCATATAAGTTAGTGGTGGACAATATTGCATCTTGTTGATACCCTCTCTCTGCAAAGAGGGTGGGGACGTGGAAAATAAAGACTTATGTTTGTACAGGAACTTAGTTTATGAAATTGAAAATCATTCTAACCTTGATAAAATCACGTGAATGTTGCTCCGAAAGAAAAAAAACATTTCATATAACTATACTGTATCTCTGCTGAGCAAACTGCTATGTCTTGGTGATTTACTTTACACATTTTTGTTTCTTTTTGGAGATGCATATTAAAACAATTTAGGTTTCATTTTAACCTTAGTTAACGGCATAGTGTGTCAAACTATTCCTGAAATGTAACAATTAACATTTGATCCAAGCATCAGGGCTGGTTTACTATCATGACTATTCTAATTAATTCTATACAAAGAATAATATTCCGGGGAACACCATGCATTTCACCTGCATCTTTTATTATTTATCTCGTCTATAATTTGGTGTAAGTTGTAGCAATGGCAGCCCATATGCAGCTATGCAAATCTTTGAAAGCATGTGAATTTTTCTCAATGTTGAAAATTAGGGAAAACTTCTAGAACTCTAAGCTGGTGGTGCTTCAATCCTGGAATTGCCATGGAAGAGTTCTCCAGGCTAGGTGTTGGGTCCATCATTCTAACATCTGGGACATTATCTCCAATGGATTCATTTGCTGAAGAATTGAAATTGTGAGTAATTATAGATCAATCAGTTATTCACCACAATCATGTCACAGATTAATTTTAAGGGATTAATTATATAATTTTTTTCCTGTTGTAGAGAGTTTCCTATACGTTTGGAGAATCCTCATGTTATATCAGGAAATCAAATATGGGCTGGAGTTGCACCTGTTGGGCCATCTGGTTATTCTTTCAATTCTTCGTATCGTAGTCGGGGTTCTATAGAGTACAAGCTGGAGTTGGGCAATGCCATTGGTATGCATAACTCATATTGTGGACAATATCCAAATCTTACTGCTTTATATATGTAGGATCGGCTATATTCAACATATGGCTTTAATTAAATTGTTTTAATATCAGTGCTGAGCTGTTTGATTTGAATTTTATTTGGAAACATCACTAAATTTGACATCATGTGACAGTCAATTTTGCTCGAATTGTACCGGATGGGCTGCTTGTATTCTTTCCATCTTACTACCTTTTGGAGCAATGTATCAGCTGCTGGAAAACTATGGTAATGCATGCCATATCAGGATAAACTTTGATGTCTCTGTATATCCCTTTTTTTATCAAGCTTCTTATTTGCAGGGTCAACAAAATTTGACCAATTCAACTACAGTTTGGGAAAGAATCTGCAAGAATAAGTTACCCGTCGTGGAACCTAGGCAAGCCTCACTTTTTCCGTCGGCAATTGAAGTGAGTTGTTCAAACAAATAATTTCAACTATGGTTTTTTTTTTTTCCCCCATGCTAGCTTCCTTCTTAGTTATTAGGATATTACATTTATAGCTGGTTATTGTCTTCTTGATCAGGATTATATGTCAAAATTAAAGGAGACCTCCTCTTCTGGGGCAATATTTTTTGCGGTTTGCCGAGGCAAGGTATGGGTAGATCCTGTTGAAACCACAAGTTCATTGTGTATAGTGCATTTGAAGTTGATTTGTTCACTTGCATGGTTGTGCCCCTCCCCTTGAGATTTTATATGCTAATCTTGCTGCCTCATCAGTTTACAATTGTCTGATGTTTTTTTCTGCATAGTGTATTTGAAGACAACTTTCACTAAACAGTGAACACATGTGGTCTCTTGGTTTAAGATTGAAGCTCACAATTTGGTGAATTGAAACTTCATACTACTTTAGTTCTGAGAAAAATGCAATGAATTATCATGAGAAAATATTTCAATGCAATGTTAAATATTGATATGGGACATCCCTGTCCCATGGATTTAACAATTATCTACATAATGTCATATAAGTGTGCAACTATAGTGAATGAAGTCTCACCATATGTCAGGACTGGCAACTGCAATTCTGCTGTTACTTATTAGTGCTGGTGGTGAAATATTAACTAGTTTTAAACAATTATCTTAAATTATGTTTTACCTAATTTTTGGTTCTTTTCCAACTTTTATTCTGATTATGTGCAGAAAATCTCTCTTATGTCTAAACAAAATTATTTTCTAAGTTTCATGTTTTATATGCATTTTTAGATGATCCCTGTTATATTTTCCAATCATGTATATAGGTGAGTGAAGGATTGGATTTTGCTGACCATGCCGGTAGAGCTGTGGTCATAACTGGGTTGCCATTTGCCACCATGACTGATGCTAAGGTTTGTTTTGTTGTGCTTTTTACTCACATCTTTCAGTATTTCCATTTTCACCAAAAAACTCTACCGCACTTTTTGAGTGATGGTTTCTTCCAGTTTTATTTTGGCAGCATCCTTTTTCATGCTCATGTTACCATTACTACTTTGTAAAATTGGACTAGCTTGTTTGTTCTGCCTTAAAATTCTAAGATTATTGTCATTGCTTTATCTGTCATTCTGTCCTTTTCCTCGCTGATGTCTATACATATATAAACACAATAGCTTCATTATTCCCCAGTACTTTTCTATAATTTAATAGCTGCACTCCTACGGCCTTTTCCTATTGAACAGATTCCAGAAAATAAATATAAAATGATAAAGAAAAGACCTAGGTGTTGTCTGATTCAAGAACGTTCTCCTGTATAATTATGCCAATGTTTGTTGATTATTCTTAAGTTGTAAAGGCTTCAGTTTTTAATTATTGAGCAAATTGAAGCTTTAGACAACTCTAAATTGATTATCGGTCAGCATTATCTTCTGTCAGTTTGTTATCTCACCTCATACATTAAGTATACATGTTCCACTGAACATATGTATATTTTTCCATCAAATTATAAGAACTGTTTTTCCTTCTTTCACAATTATATGCATATTTTTATCACTCTTGGCTTCAAGGTTCAACAAGTAATGAACCTTCTCATTTTAATTGTTGATACAGGTTCGCCTGAAACGTGAGTACTTGGATCAACAGGCACAGTCACAAAAGATTGGAAACAAGGTAGTATTCAAGCTAAGAAAATGAAATACCCTTGTTCTTCTATGTCGAAATCTTTTTCATGCTTGAATATCACAAAGTTGTATTCATGGCACTCTGATTGGACAGGCTCTGAATGGTGAAGAGTGGTACTCTCAGCAAGCATCACGGGCTGTAAATCAGGCTGTTGGGCGTGTCATTCGTCATCAGCATGATTATGGAGCAATTATATTCTGTGATGAGAGGTGCTTACGATCATTGACTGCTTCTTTAAACCTGAAACTTTTGAAAAAAACTAATTTTTTTGAGATCAGTATGTTGCAGTTTAAGAGCTATACCCCTCAACTAGAATAAATTCAAACTTTTAAATCCCTAAACTTTTAGGTTTCCTTGAATCATGTGTCTTTCTTGAATCTTTATACCAATAATGGTTGCAAACCAGAGTGTTGCCATGGCTGCAAATGCTTTCAAAGTTAGGTGGCCATATGAACCGAGGTTCCAGCATTTGCTGAAATCAAATGTTTCATTGATTCTTATAGCTTCATCATTCTATATTTTCAGAATATGATTACTGTCAGTTATATGTAATTGCTAACCAACATCTTTTTTGTAGAAGAGATACGTTGAACATGTCATAGAAACTTTTGATAATTTCTTCCCCACCTCTTATAAACAGGTTTGCACATTCAAACCGCCTGTCTCAGATATCATTGTGGATACAACCTCATGTCAAAGTGCGGTTTATTTGTTTCGTGAACTTTTCTGATCTTCTATTCATATTTTCTCCTGTTTTCTCTAAATTAAGTCTTGTGCAATTTTAATTTGCAGTGTTATTCGAAATTTGGTGATGTAGTTTACACATTGACTCGTTTCTTTCGAGATGCTGCAAAACGTGACCCTCCAAAGTTGTTATTGGCACGAAAGGAAGATCATGGTAACTCTTTTGTGTTTGCTAATAATGAACTAGTTTACTTTCCTGTGCTTTTATCCATTTTCTGTGATTAATCTTAAATACTATCTATGCACTCTACGAAAATATTTTTCTTTGTATGCTGATCAGCAGCCTTGCTTGTTATGTGTACATCTAGCATAATTGCATAATTTGATAGTTTTATATTGTAGAAAATATACATTAAGGTACGTGGAGGAACTTTGAACGAATAGTTTGTGATGATTCTAACACAATTAACACAATTAAAGCTGGATAAGATGGAGGTGGTTATGTTCAAGGTTCTATGTTGTGAACCAAATGTTAATCAAATGGACCAGGATTCTGTAATTAAAAAATGTGGGATACAGCTAAACAGCTGCATGTGGAATTTGTTCTTAAGAAAGAGTAGACTCCAAATACAGTTTGGCTATAAAAAGCTGAATATGCGGTTTTAAGTGTAAAAATTTCTCCAGGCAATTATTCGAAGATTTATATGATTATTAAGAGATCTGCAAATATGCATATATCATTGCAGAAAATGTCAGATTTTTACCAGTGGATCCAGCTTGTTCCTTGAACTCTGCACCTTCTATCAAACAAGTGAAACAAGGAAGTATTTTAACCCGCTTGGAGGAAATAGTTCCAGCCAATCGATCATCATCTCTGACATTAGGCAAGAATTTTGAAAATCCAACTTTGAAGCACTCAAGTGATCTGATATGCCCAAAAAAAGAACCTTTCATCAGTGGGACAGAAAGTATACAAGGTTTGGATGTAGAAACTGGTATGTTGAAAAGACGTAAATTACTGATAACCGGGCCTGATCTGTTAAAACAGTATGAAAAGCTTAATCATGGCTTCAGCAATTCAATAAAGAATGAAAACCTACAGTCTTCTAGGAGTGCAAGCACACATAGTACTCGAGGAAAAAGAGAATTCGTGATGGATGATGGAATTATTACACAAAAGAAAACAATTGGACATACCATTCAGGCAGGAAAGGAAGTAGTGTCTCAAAATATAGGGGAGACGAAGGGATCAGCTTTTCTCATCCAGGTGCAGTATTTTATTTTGCTTGGGTTAATAATAGAAACCACTCCAAAATTTGGACATTTTGGGATTTTAGTAGCCAATTGTGTGGGCGAGCCTTACAAATTCACTTCTCTTAAAAGTGTACCGTGATGGTTTTTCTGGTGGAGTATTGAAGAATATTCTGTTGATGCTTGCCTAGTTGCCTACACAACTTACGCATGCATTTTAGAAGGGCAAAATGGAGGTACATTGAGACGATGGTCGCCTTCGGCTTGAAAACTGTATGGGAACTAAGTGCGGAAATTGGAGTCTGCCTCAGTTTTGTTAATCCTGTTGAAATTGTCTTTGTCCATAAGAAAATAATCAAGGAAAAATAGTTGGAGAAAGAGAGAAAAGGTGTGTATCATGTGTTCTTCTTTTGCTGTTTCAGGGAGGGAGTGTCCAGGGGGACCCAACGGAAGATGCTCCTAATTTGTTTTCCCGAATACCACATTTACCTTCTAAGATACACAGACATGTCACGTATGCAAGCATAAATGGAATATTCTCCAATATCCCACCAGAGTGACCATCAAAGCACACTTTTAAGAGAATAGGTATCAATACGCAACAATTGGGTACTACCAAAAGGGTCCAACGATTGGAGTTTCTAAACCCTTGATTTAGTTTGAAAATAAGTTAAATTAGGCAATCTGTGTATATGTAAATTTCAGGTTCGAGAAAAGCTTAGTGATGCAGAATATCAAGAATTTGTAGGCTTTATGAAGGGGCTGAAATCTAAAGCAATGAAGATAGGCCATGTTCTGCAATCAATTGCAAGATTATTTTCTGTTCCAGACAGGCTCTCCCTTCTCCATGGGTATCCAATTTTATTATAAACTTCCTCCAGTCATCATTCTTGTGCTCGTGGCGTCCATTGTGCTCTAGACCATGTATTTATATATAAATAATATATGTATATATATTATATATTATTCTTCTTATAATATTGGTGTCTGTATATGTGTGCATGCTCCTTTTTGTATCATCGAGTTGTATTACTTGGATTCCATCTAGTGATATACCCTGTCAAATAGAATCAGTTGCTGAAACAGGTGTTTCTTAATGTTGGACAGTTTCAAGGAGTATGTTCCTGCGAAATATCGTTCTTTGTATGAGCATTACTTGTGTACTAGTAGCGATGCAGCTGGTGTTTAAGGTAAGGAGTTCTTCTCTACTACATGAATTTATCGGAGCTATATTTCAGTACTGATACACTATTTGCTGCATTTCTTGAAGCAGATGAATAGACATTTACTGATGATCTTTTCATGCTCACATTTCCATTTGCAGAGTTCATAAGAAACACAAAGACAAAGTTTGAAGATTTGGTCGTACCTTTTGGATGATGATAGGAAACGTCACCTTCTTGTACAGTTTCCGGGGAACCGAGTTACCGGAAGTGTTGTTGCACATCTGAAATGTCGAAGTTGGCATCCAGACTCATGACTGAGTTCAAGGGTCTGCTATATTTTGATGGGTGGAATATGAGAATATGAGATAGTTTTATGTTTTTCCACCAAGTTTCCCTTTGTTCCTGATGTAAAGTTATGTGGGAACTGGTTTAACATGAACCCTTAGTTTAGACATTGCTGCTGCATAAGTTGATTATTTTGTAAAACCATTGTATTTAAAGAAACTGTCAAATGTCAATTAGACACTTTCCAAGAGGAAGAAAGGAAGATGATTCATATCTTGCAAAAAAATAAAGTAATATTCCCATCTCTCTCTCACACACACATATACACACTCACGTACGGCTGCACAGACACGAAGAGAACGTGTGAAAGATGTATTTATCCCTTCTCAAAACCCGTCTCTTATACACGAAGTTGGGTGTGATTAAACATGAATTCGAATATGATTGCAACTGTAGTGTTATTCATATGCATCATTATCCCCATTGAACTCAATCAATTATAATGACAAATATATCACACTTGATATTTAATTAATCATTCTTCCATCAATCTTACTTCTTATTATTTTGGTTTGACAATTGAGGTAAAATTAACGTATTACATCCCCGCCGTCAAAATCCAAAATACATGGACATGCATGCATGGGGCCTACATATATACCCTTTAATTAAACTGCCTCCTCCTCCGGCCGCCGTTCAACGGAGGACGAATCGCCGGAATCCTCCCGGCGTTCTCCCTCAAAACCACTATTAAATCCACAAAAGCCCTGAGAATAAACCTATACGCCTTCTTGTTATTCAGATCCAAATAACAGAACAAAAGCTCCTCCAAGAACTCCCAATCCACTTTGCCGTTGTGTTCCACACGCGCCTCCACCATCTCCAGCATTGATCGCCGGAAATCCTCGTACGGGCTCGGCGAGTACGTCAACAGCGCGATGAAATCGTCCGGCGCCGCCGCCGCCGGCGACTCACTCCCCTTATTGACATCCTCCGACTCCTCCTCCGCCGTGGAGGAGCCACTCGTACCGGCGGAGGCTGAACTCGACGAGAACGCCGCCGCCGGCGCATCTTCCATGATGAGCGAACTCGACGAGCCGGCGGCGACGAAGAACCTCGCCGACCGGCAAAGGTTTTCCGGCGGCGGAAAATCGAGAAGCCGTGGCGACTCGAGGAGAAACGCCGCCGCCTTGCCGCCGGCGGAGGCGGCGGCAGGCTTCTTCAACGTTCCTTCCTCGAACTCCTTTTGGTATAGGGATCTGAAATTTTCGAACAAGAATTTATCGATGTCGGACAGGGTGGCGGCGTCGCTTCCCTTATCTTTGCCGCCGCCGGCGGTGGCAGCCACCGAGAATGACGGCGTTTTAGGGTGCTTGCAGCTCCGCAACGGCAGCTGCATTTGCTTGTGGGAAGCTTTGATCTTTGAGAGGCAGTCTTGAAGTGATTTCTGAATTTGATTTGGCATTTTTTCTCAATTTTTCTTTTTTGATAATATATATATTTTTCAATTTAATTCTTTGCAATGGGATTTATGGTGACAGTTGAAAGTATGGGGTGTGCTATTTATACTGAAAATTTTTAAAAATAATTAAATTAAAAATTAATAAAAATAGACAATTACAAACTTTGGAAATGGCGTTAAATAGTTGGGAATTAATAATGGACGTTTTAATTACACCATAAAGATAGATAGGTAAGTAATTTTAATGAGACTATTTACTGCACTCCTCTTAGAAAATTCATATTTTTCAATTAATTTTGAATGTATAAATAATTGAAACATTAATAAAATTTGCTCATAAATTGGTGTAAATAGGGTAGCTGAAAATTGAGATTAGGGTTTATTATTATCATTATTATTTTTGTTTTATATTTTAGTTAATTGGTTTGCACCGAACGATAAGTAA
This sequence comes from Lantana camara, assembly GCA_037501455.1. NCBI lineage: Eukaryota > Viridiplantae > Streptophyta > Magnoliopsida > Lamiales > Verbenaceae > Lantana > Lantana camara. The sequence continues at coordinate 32,520,795 of CM074859.1, read as the reverse complement.
TTTTTTTTTTCAATAGGACTTTTAACCATTTTAAATAATAAGGTACAATCCGTCTTTTGTAATCTAATCGGTTATTACTAGATCAAGACCACTCGGTGAGATTAAGGTTTATGAATTCAAGAATCTATGCAAATTATTTTGAGTAAATTTTATTTAAATTACATTATATAATTTATGTATTTTTGGCATGATGGGTGGTGGCAAGAATTAATTAATATTGTCCTTTTTTTAATAATTCTTTAAATGTGGTATCATATTTCTTGAATGTTTATAGGTATGTATATCTACCCTTTAGATTTTCAAAACAATATATGGTTATTATCAATTTCCCATATGATTGATTTGGGATGAGTTTGACTATGATGATATATATTACTTAAATCCTTAATAACTTTTAATAAAAAGTTAATATAATCTTCTTCATATTCTTGAAAATATATATGATCCCAATAGTCTAGTCAAATAGTCCATTCTGCCCTACCATATTTTTCGCATGAAAGAATAAATGGAGATTTTCAAAATATTATATGTAATTTTTTAATTATCTTTAAATTTAAAAATAAAAATTTCACATTTTGTTTATTAGATCATGACATTCAAGTTAATAATAGTAATTACTCATATCATTGAATTATTGACATTTTAAGGGTAGGGTGGAACAATCAATTGTATGAACAATAACATCATCATATCCAAAAAAAAAATAGAAATTGAACTCTCGACCTTTAACTAAGAACGAATGAGTACTCCATCGTACACTTTTACTATACACACTACACATGCAAAATTCAAATTTAGACTCAATTTAGCTGAATTCAACCGATCATACGACAAGTATTGTATCACATGTGCTGCTTAATTGGTCATATTTTTTAAAATTTCCTCGTTCAAATAATAAGTGTAAAATATTTGACATCTCATTATATTGGTTTGATTGAATCAGAACTAGAATTAGACGGTGATTTAATTGTACACATTTCCAAATAAAAGAAGCTCTTTTCTTTTTGATTGGTTGGAAATGAACAATTGTGGAATTTTGATTTGTGTCCGTCAATAATGGGTCCATTATAGATGGGACATATTTTTGTCCGTAAATTATGACCCATTATAGATGGTCAAAAACCACACACATTATAGATGGCCACAACATGAGCTGAATTAATACAATGAATTTCTTCGAATGTCGAGAGGTCAAATCCAAAGATTTTATTTGCTTTGGAAAACATTGCCAAAATCTTGACCTTAGTGGTAAGAAGGAGCTTTGTAATTAATAAATCTCTATGTTTGAGTTTTGTAAAGGTGAATTTGGGTCCACTATATGGTAGTTAGTTTATTTTCCTATATTTGATAATTAATCGTAATTTGTTAAAATAAATAAGGTGACGACGTAAGGGTGGTTCAATATTATTAATGTAGAATATGGTTTGATAATTAATCAACATGAGATAGGTTTACATCTCCTCCTTACGTTCAGGTTCGAACAATCGAATCAATGTGGAGCGCGTGAAATTTAAATGTGAGACAAATTTACACCCCCCCTCACACTCAGGTTCGAACAATTGGGATCAATGTGAAGTGTGTGAAATTTAAATGTGAGACAGGTTTGCACATCCTCATCACACTCAGGCTCAAACAATCGTGGGTCAATCTGGAGTGTGAAATTTAAATGTAGAATATAGTTTGCTTTAATACTATGTTAAAATATATGTTCAATCTAATTCACCTCAAAAGTTAGCTGATGAAGTGAGAATTGTCCAACATTATTAAGGTAAGCATGGTTTGGTAATTAGTCAATACGAGATTGGTTTACATAATTGATTAATAATAATTATATTAATTTGGTTTGAGCCAGATCAAACCATTTATGTGTAAAACTCCTCATATTAATGGCGGTTGCATCCCATGAACTCAAACATAAAACCTCTTGTTGATTTAGTATAACGTCCAATCGCTAAGTTATATAAATCGGTGAAATTAATTGGGGCCATTGATTTTTTTTAGTAACAAATTAATTGGGCCTACTTATAACTAGTAAATCGCAGTCAGATAAAAGGCAAAGACTAAAAACCTAGCAACTTAATCTGATTGTGCCAAATTAAATCATTTTCGAACCAATTACCAACTATACATTTGGACCCAAAATAAATAAGAGAGAATCATTGGACCTATAACGCCTAATAGGAATGTTGAAGCCCAGTCCAGTATATGCTCCATAAGGCTCAAAATTCCATCTCTATGGACTATGATTACCCGTCCAAACGGATATGGAGATACAGATAAGACCTAATCTAGCACAACGCCACTAATTTTGTCTTAAATGCACTATACGAGAGGAGTCCCATAGAACATTCAATACTGATATCCAACATGACACGATATTACAAAATAATATTTTCAGAAATATCGTAACGTAATATAATATATATTACCGCTCAATCGCTCATAAAATTACTCTATGAACTGAATATTGAGTTTTACATATTCATTCGATCATCATAAGTTATTCAATATATTTTTATATCATTAAATAACTCATTAGTATTATTTGTACATATAGAAAGTCTGAAATCCAATTTAAAAGAATTAACTAATTGCCTACAAATTGTGCATGGCTATTAGGTAGGGACACTGTTGACTGTACATTAGGGTCAAAATTGGATGGCCCGACGACACAAGTATGGCCCGCCTCATTTGAGGGGTGTGAGCCCTCCTACATGTGGTGCCACCCATTGCACATTTCGACCCTTTATGCTACCAGCTTTACCCTTAGTGCTGAGAATATTCCAAAAGGGTATTTTGGTACCATCACTTCAAGAAGAATAATGATATCTTGATGTTGGATAATTCTAACCCGAACTTTAACTCGGTTAATCTAGTGTAATGAGCGACGAATATTTTATATTTATCGTGTAGCTGATAAAAAATTTAGAAAAAAATAACAAATCAAATAACAATTAACAAGTGAATTAAATACAATTTAAAAAGGTATGAGATCTTATAATTTATTTAAAATAAATTTAGCGAAACACTCTCTGATCATTACAGTCTTTCATGCATCAGAAGCTTTAAATATCATGTTGAATACGATCCTCGAAAATATCATCTCATATCAAGTATTGCATTGGATATGATACTCTTGAACAACGTGTTAAAATAAGTATCTATTGTCCGTAAATCAAAGCTATCACAACAATAATAAATATGCACTTAAATGACACGAAACACCGATATATTTTAAAAAAATGAATAAACACCAAGAAAGTGATCAATATGTATACATAAATTTTAGGAGTAATTCCGAACATTCTCTCGTTCTTTAATTTTTAATGTGCTTATTGACCCATAACTTTTGAATTAGGATGATTATTCTATAACCTTTTTAAAATTTCACACTTAATCCCATTAAGCATCGTAGATCTATACATAACAAATCTCAAATATGTCGATATTATATACCAAATCGAAGTTCTCGATGCAAGAAACATAAGGGTGATCTTGAAACCAAAATCGGACACTCGACGAAGGAAAAATTATTGATCAAAGACGATGCACGGAGGATGGAACTTTGCAGCGACTTCTGACGGCCAATAAAATCAATCGGGGTATGAGTTTTGTTCTCCTTGTAGCTTTGGTCACCATGACGAAGGATAAATTGACGATCAAACTTATTAAAAGAGATTAAGTGTAATATTTTTTAAAGGTTAAGAGAATAATTACAGTAATTAAAAATTAAAAAACAAAGCACACTATAAAAACAAAAGGATAAAGGGTATCCAGAATTAAGCCTAAACTTTAATCCGTAGTCTTTTTTTTCTTTCTTTTTTTCTTTTTTTCCCGGAATACAATGGTAGAGTTCATTCCCCTTGGGCCTTGATACAAAGTATATATACACTTTTAAAATGAAAAATTAATTATGCCTATCAATTAGAGATGAACTTTATATTAACCATTTGTTGTCTCCAGAAATATATATAAAGTTCAATTAATAAATTCACATACATAGGACGGGGCCACCACGAATATATGAATACATTAAAATATATGATATTTAATAATCTTCTTGGATAAAACAAAAAGGCTTAAGATTCCTTCTGGTTTGTTACAAGTTTCAACTGTATCAACTTAAAAATAAATAAATAAGCATATACCCATTTGATTTTACCTAACTTTAATTTAAATAATTACTTGATAAATTTATAACACAACCAACTTTAATTATTTTTTAAATTAAAAAAATGAGGCGAAAAGAGTATCCAAAGAAAATAATATAAATTGTCATTACCGACTTACCGTTGCACAAATTATTAATTCAATGTCAGCATTAAGCTGAAGCGAAGTCAAATATTGCAGCAGAAATCGATCTCCTATCTGTACAAAGTTGGCATTCCCTATAAATGTCATTAATTACAAATCCACCTCTCTAATATCAATTAATACCATACTTTATGAAATACATATTTTTTAGTAACAAATTCGATTCTCCCTTAACTAATCTGGTTGCTGAATCCTTAACAATAAAATTCGACCATGTTGGTTGCGAAGAATATATAAAACATATGGTATAATAAGATATTAGTAGTTAAAAATTAATTAAATCTACTAGGACAAAAAAAAAAATAATAATAATAATAATTAACCCGATGGATCGGCCCATCTGGATATATATATATATTGTTGGGAACATATCTAAAACACTTAAGTCTCTGTGTCAATTCGGAAACATTAGATATATATTGTTGAGAATATACCTAAAAGACTTAAGTCCCTGTGTCAATTTGGAAAAATAAGGTGAATAGACAAGTGAACTGGGCGTGACGAAGTATTCAGGGACTAAGACTCTTTAATTAAAAGTGTCCCAAAAGTAATAATAAAGTCTAGACAAAAATAAATTTAGGTTAAAATCATATAACTAATAAATTGGAAAACTTATGATGATGACTTATGACGAGAATAACTATCGATAATTGCCGTCTATTATCAGAAATAGTTATCAAGAATTCTCAGTTACTAGCCGGACCCAAAGAAATTTATACAGATTAATTAAATTTGATGAACTCAATTAATCGGGGTGAAATATGTTATTGCACTATCAAGAACAGTAAAAAGAAAGAAAAAAAAAGAAAAGGTGATCAACATTAAGCAATTAATCCAGAATAATCTGCAAGTCATCATCATTGCCATTCAGAAGCATCTAACTTTACTTGCAAATGCAGCCACAAAGGAGATCAACAAAAACATGTACACCAAGTTCATCAAAAAGCCATTACTTTTACAAATTACACCAAAGTCCAAACTAACTTGTTATTACAAATACATCAACTCTGTTCTCTTTTGGTGCTTTGGGGCGGTAAACATTCGCAAATCACAATCAAACCATCAATCTGTTGTTGTCAAAGATCCTCGATGGAACTGCGAACCGGGCTGAAAACGAACGGGAGAGATCTTCGTGATCGGCCCACAACATCCCTTGATCGAAGTTTTGTGCATAAGAACATGGATCATAAGTGAACCTCATTGAGTTTGAACATTGGAAGACTCTCTTCTTCTCCTTCCTAAACTTCCTCCATATTTGAGTCCATATGGGAGCTTTTCTTCTTCTTGTTGTTACCGGAAGATTGGTATACGACACGACACGATCGTACCTTCGACTCGAATAGCTTCTGGGCCAGCAGGCATTGTTTTGGCTCGAGCAAGGCCATGGTTCTTCATCCATCTTTTCTTGAGAAAAATAAAAGATTTTGTATGACTGTGTTCTTGTGTGTGGATATATAGAGGACTTTGTGTTTGTGTTGAGTCTTTGTGTGTGAAAAGGGGAAAAAGTGGGCAATTTATATATAGTGTATCAGATCCTTAGAATTGTATATGTTGTATAGTTTAGCTTATGTACAAAACATGTTCGAGAATAAAGGGAGTGGTGGCATGTGAGGATATTAGGGGCAAAATGGTCAATTTACTTTCATTGACTTTATTCTTAAAAAAATTTCTAGACCCAGAATTTTAATGCGAGAAATTAAAAAGAATTAAGATTTTAGGTGGATTTTTTTTTAGTTTTTAAAATTTTATATAATTTTTTAGTGGGGAACCAAAATTGACGGGAGCGAATGCCCTCATATGCATTATATATGACGTATGGATACAGACAAAATACGATACAAACATAAATACAAATTTATCCATCGGCATAGCTTTCTGACAAAGGATTTTTCTAAGGGCTTTAAATTTGTGGATTTTCCATCGGATTTTTTTTGGAAATCAATTATTCCAAGGAAAAATTAATGAAAATTTTTGTTTTCTATTTATGTTTTTCGTTAAATATATTTCTAGTAGTGGAGGCATCCATATACAATGCGACATGATACAACAAATTATACTTCTACGAGTATTCGTATTATGATGAGCTTGTGCCAGAATAGTGAATTATTAATGTTATATTTCATATTTCTCGTCCTTCAATTTTTTCTTTTTTGAAATTGTTGTAATAGCATCCTACGTTTTTATAATTAAGAGAATTCCTCTCTTGATTATGAAGTCGCGTTACCTTTCCTTTCTCATGATGTATGTACTCGTCAAGAAGAACGAGAACCTCTCATATCAAGAGTTGATAAAATCTGATGTCTAAGGTGTAGAATGTAGATTACAAGAAAAATATGCACTTAGGGAAGAAAATTAATGTTTACATTAATATTATTTGTACCTAGGCTTAGCTTGTAATATAGTTTTTAATTAATTTATGTTTAATCCATGGCAGGTGTTTTCAACCCTTAAGTAATTCCTTCTGCTAATAACATAGCTGGTAGAATTTGATTTATTTTCTTTTCCGTATGTGGAATAATAACGGAAAATCATTGATTAACCTAATTACGAAAAATAATATTATAGTTGAAAAATAAAATGAAAAAACACATTATAAATGGGAACTATTTGTTATTTATCAAAATCTTTTCTTCCTAATTCATATTCAAATATCAGGTTGGTTTTCGGACTTTATTTAATTATAAGATTTTTTTCGGTAAATGGGGTGAGGTTTAGTATTATCGCTTTAATATTCGTCAATACTTTATGACCATTGTAATAATGTATATATTGAAAATTAGAAATAAATGATGGTAGTGTTGAGCATTATTTGGATGTGAGTTGACTAACCAAAGTTGATAGAGTTGGATTAGGCTTGGTTGTGTGAACAACTCATACATTTGCTGTCAATTATTTATTATCAATATTTGGAAATCTTCTACTCATGAAATATATATGTGTGGGGTGATATATATATATATATATAGATAGATATTATTATTTATTTATTGGGTTGGTCGGATTTGGCTAGTAAGATGTAAAGCTATTCATAATAATAATAACTACGTATTCAAATACTTAAATATAAAATTTTTAATTAAATTACCATAAAATGGGATAATATAATAAGCTACACTAGTTAACGCGGAAAGGAAGGCTAATGCATCAACTATAAACTTTAAGGTATGGACATAGAATTTCCTGTCATTCTCAAGCGTCCCCAAATCAAATTATTAAATCTGCATAAAATCTTCATTATTTATATTGTATTATTATATTAAGGGCGACCGTAGACGAATTAATTTTCGTCGAATTGAAATGTGCCACATGGGATTAAATATTAATTGTCAAATTTAATTCATGCTATTTTTATATTTTTGGATAAATATTAAATTGAAATCCATAAAATATTTAAATAGTTGATTTAATTGATAATTTTAATATTTATTATGTCATCAAATCAAGTATTGACATGTGTCAAAATTGAGGTGTTCCGGCTAATCAAATCAAGCCTTGCAGTTCAAATGGTGATGACCAATCAAATGATGACACGTGGCATATTTCAACACGTGGACCAATCAAATCAAGACATATGTTATTTATTTATTTTCTTTAATATAAATTCATATTAAAGTAATAAATAAATAAATAAGTTTGATATTATCCCTTTAATAAATAAATTAATTAATTAAGGGATAATTATCAAAAAGCCCCACCCTACGCCTATAAATAGAGGCATTCTACAACACAATTTTCACAACTTGGAGAAGCAAAGAAGCAAGCCACAAAGCAAGAGAAAGAAGCTCTCTGGTGTTCTTCAGCATCTTCGGTGTTCTTCGGCATCTTCAACGGCGTTCTTCGTAGAAGTCAGCACCAACGGCGTTTGATCCGGCATCAAGGCATCGAAGTGGTGTTTCGGCGTTGCTCTCCTCAAAGATCGAAGCGAGATTCAAGCGTGTTCTTCTCGTTCTTCGTGGAAATCAACCAAATCGAAGCCTCCGATCCGCAACAAGGCGTCAAGTCCGCGAATCCGGCGTTTTCCTCAAATCAAATTCGAAGGTGTTCCGAGTGTGTTCTTCGGCGTTCTTCGAGAAAGTCAACAAACTGAGGCGTTCAATCCGCAATCAAAGCATCAAATCCAGATTACGGCGTTGCTCCTCAACAAATTCAAATCAAACTCAAATCAACATCAAAGGTGTTCATCGGCGTGTTCTTCGGTGTTCATCAAATCAAGACGTTTAATTCGCGATCAAGTCTAAAGACCCGCAATTAACGTTTAAAGAAGCAAATCAAATTCAACGGAAGACCGAAGCTCCAAAGTCAACGAAGGAGTTTCAAACCTTCCGAATTTCAGCAAATTCTTGTAGGAAGAATCAGAGGAATAAATTAGAGATTGTACCCGCAAGTTCAAATAATTCAATAAAAATTTATTTGTGATTATTTTCTTGTGTTTAATTATTTAATTAACACGGAAATTATATTACAAATTTTGGCACGCCCAGTGGGACCATCTCTACCTCTCATCTCCTCATACTCAACAAACTTGTAGCACGAAATGGCCAACAACAAGATCGTCGATCTCGAGGCTATCATCTCCAAACTTGTTGCGGAAAGCTTCGTCGTTGTAACAAGGAGTATGTCTAAGAAAGGACAAACGTCTTCCGGGAAAGCTAGATCCCTCCAAAGCGATGGAAAGAACGCTCGACTTCTCAGCTACGAAAGTGAAGGCGAAGAAGACGACTCGGCCTCGTCCACCCCACGTTCAAGTTCTTCAAGTTTTGCGCCCGCTATGACGACAAGTGCAACAACTCTAGAAGAACAACTTGCGAATTTGACAAAGGTCATCGAGGGACTCTCCAAGCATGTTGAAGAGCAAGACTTTCGCATTTCAAAGTTGATGGACAGAGTAGACGGTGACAACGCTAGCCAAGTGAAGGGGAAGCGTTCGGATGAGCAAGAAGTGTCGGAAACTTCTGCGAAAGAACGATCAAATGGAATTGAGAAGCCTCCAGCTAAAGAATTTCAAGTTTCATCGGACGGACTTATCCCGGTAGAGCAATTGAAGGAGTTCATCATGGGGACAATCAAAGACAAGATCGAGGGAGGCTCCAAATCATCCTTGGTCTACTCCAAGCCCTACACCCAAAGAATCGATAACTTGAAGATGCCGATTGGTTATCAACCTCCCAAATTCCAGCAGTTTGACGGCAAAGGCAATCCTAAGCAACACGTAGCTCACTTCATCGAGACGTGCAACAATGCCGGAACTTACAGGGATCACCTAGTCAAGCAATTCGTTCGATCACTAAAAGGAAATGCCTTCGATTGGTACACAGACTTAGAAGCAGACTCGATCGATAGTTGGGGACAACTCGAGCAAGAATTCCTCAATCGCTTCTACAGAACTCGTCGGACAGTTAGTATGATCGAACTCACCAACTCCCGACAATAGAAAGAAGAACCCGTTGTCGACTACATCAATCGGTGGAGAAACCTTAGTCTAAATTGCAAAGATCGACTATCAGAGGCTTCAGCAACTGAAATGTGTATTCAAGGGATTCATTGGGGTCTCCGCTACATTCTCCAAGGAATTCAGCCCAAGTCGTTCGAAGAGCTCACTACTCGGGCACATGATATGGAGTTGAGCATGATCGCTACTGGAGTCGAAGGACCGCCGGTCCAAGAATTCCGCAGGTCTAGGGAAAAACAAGATTTCAGGAAAGGGGGCAAACCCTTTACTAAACCACAAGCCAAAGAGTCCATGGCGGTGAATGCAATTCCTGTCAAATTTCGGGCTAAGACAAATAACAAGGCGGATGAGAGGAAGGAGGTTCCCCAAGAAAGAACATTCAGAAAATTATCCTTAGCAGAGATGCAAGCCAAGGAATACCCATTCAAAGACTCTGATGTCTCCGGAATTTTCGATGACCTGCTCAAAGCAAACCTCATCGAATTACCCGAAATGAAGAGGCCCAACGAAGCCGGAAAGACTGACGATCCAAAGTATTGCAAGTATCATCGTCTGCTCGGACACCCAATCCACGGTTGCTTCATATTCAAGGATAAGGTGATGCAATTGGCACGACAAGGAAAGATCGCACTCAAAGATGTTAGCGTGACGTCCAACGCTGTAACTTGCCTGATGATAAGTGAGGAAGAAGTTCCCAAGCAAACTCACTCCAAAGGCGATGAATGCATGGCAACCATGACCTTCTCAGATAAAGATTTTCTGCTCGGTTCAAAGCCTCACAACAGACCGCTGTTCGTGATAGGTTATACCCGCGAACAAAAGGTGAATAGAATGCTCGTCGATGGAGGCTCCGCAGTCAATATCTTGCCTTTGAGAGTGATGAACGAGTTAGGAATTTTGAAGGATGAACTAGCAAGCAGCCGTCTGATGATCCAAGGCTTCAACCAGGGAGGACAAAGAGCTCTCGGCATCATTCGACTAAAGCTGTTGATAGAAGACATGACGTCAAATGCACTGTTTCATGTCATAGATGCCAAAACTTCATACAACATGCTTCTAGGACGACCCTGGTTACATGAAAACGGCGTCGTCCCATCTACTTGGCATCAATGCTTCAAGTACTGCCGGGAGGGTGTGATAAAGAAGGTTCTTGGAGATAGCAAACCTTTCACCGAGGCTGAAGCTCACTTCGCCGATGCAAAGTACTACCGTGAAGAAGTTGAAGAAAGCAAAGGAAAGGAAGTTTCTGATCCACAAGATAATTGCAATGGTGAAAGCAAAGTTGGAGCCTCAACTTCGATCGATCGCCAAGAAAAGAGGGGATCATCACTTACAACGTCCGAGGCACTAGAAGGGCTGACATTGCCCCTCACCAAACTAGATGTTGTGAAACCTCCTTCTCCACCACTTGACAAATTCGTTCGTCCGACTCAAGGAAGTAAAACAGAGCATGGAGAAGCAACCAAACTCCAAAATGCAAAGGAGTATGATCCTAAAGCATATAAACTTCTCGTCAAAGCCGGGTACAACCCACAAGAGAAGTCAAAGTTAGGAAAACTCATCCCAACGGCCAAGACAAAAGAAACAAAGTCGAGGTCGTCAAAAGAAGATGGCAGTTTCGCCCCAAACTCGCGAGTAGGACTCGGGTTTGCCACGCAAGGCCCCGTTCGAATCTCCATAAACAGAGCGACAAATAACTATATATCTGAAGAGCTCTCATCAACTAAAGACACTTTTGATGAGAATGGAAGAAAAATCCGGCGAAAGTCGGTCTTCGATAGACTTAGTCCTCCCAAAGGAGCCAAAGCTAGTCACTGGCTAAGAAGACGCAAGGCACAACGCTTTCCAAAGCTTCAAAGTGCAGTTCCATCTCGTATGAAACGGTGCACCAATCTGATCGTCTCATGCGATAAAGTATTGAAAGCTAGGTGGGAGACGATCATCTTCACACGTGACAAAACCAAAGACGAAGATAGCGAAAGTGTAGCATCGTCCTACCACATCACTTCAGTTAAAGAAGTTTCAATCGAGGAGGACGCCGAAGATGCGCCACCCGAGCTTGAAGAAGGAGTTAAGGCGACCGTGGACAATCTTAAAGAAGTCAACCTAGGTAACACCGACGATCCTCGCCCGATCTACATCAGCGCCTTATTGACCAATGATGAGGAGAAAGCCTATGTCGGACTCTTGCTCGAATTCAGAGACGTATTTGCATGGTCCTATAAAGAAATACCGAGACTAAACCCGAAAGTTGCAGTGCACCATCTCTCTGTGAAGAAAGGCACTCGTCCAGTGAAATAAGCTCAGCGGCGATTCCGACCGGACTTAGTTCCCTTAATTGAAGCTGAGGTGAACAAGCTCATCGAAGTCGGGTTCATTCGAGAAGTGAAGTATCCCACGTGGATCTCTAGCATAGTGCCGGTAAGAAAGAAAAATGGCCAGATTAGGGTATGTGTCGACTTCAGAGACTTAAATATTGCTTGCCCGAAGGATGATTTTCCACTGCCTATAACCGAGCTCATGATCGATGCTACCTTGGGCCATGAAGCTCTTTCCTTCATGGACGGCTCGTCAGGGTATAATCAAATACGAATGGCACCTGAAGATGAAGAGTTAACGGCATTTCGCACCCCTAAAGGGATATACTGCTACAAAGTGATGTCTTTCGGCTTGAAGAACGCAGGTGCCACATATCAAAGGGCGATGCAGAAAATCTTCGATGATTTACTCCACAAGAACATCGAATGCTACGTGGATGACGTGCTGGTAAAATCCAAGAAGCGAGAAGATCATCTACAAGACTTAAGGAAGATCTTCGAACGATTAAGAAGGTACCAACTCCGGATGAATCCGCTCAAGTGCGCTTTCGGATTTTCGTCAGGGAAGTTCCTCGGGTTCATAGTCCGACATCGAGGTATTGAAATCGAACAAGCAAAGATAGACGCGATCTTGAAAATGCCACCACCTCGAGATATCCATGACTTGAAGAGTTTGCAAGGAAAGTTGGCTTACATCCGAAGATTCATCTCGAACCTGGCCGGCCGGTGTCAACCATTCAGTCGGCTTATGAAGAAAGGCATTCCCTTCGAATGGGACGAAGCATGCCAAAAGGCCTTCGAGAGCATAAAGGCGTACTTAATGAGGCCACCTGTCTTGGTCGCACCTACTCCGGGACGGTCATTGATTCTCTACATTGCAGCTCAAGAACGATCTGTTGGTGCCTTACTCGCCCAAGAAAATGACAAAGAAAAAGAAAGTTCTTTGTACTACTTGAGTAGAACGATGATGCCAAACGAGTTGAAGTATTCGCCCATCGAGAAGATGTGTTTGGCCTTGATCTTCGCAATTCAAAAGTTGAAGCACTATTTCCAAGCACATACTGTACATCTCGTCTCAAAGGCAAACCTTCTAAAGTACGTCATGTCAAGACTGGTGCTTTCGGATAGACTCGCAAGATGGTATCTCCAACTTCAGCAGTTTGAGATCGTTTATATCCCCCAAAAGACGGTGAAAGGACAAGTTATGGCTGACTTCCTGACAGACCACCCTATACCAGCTGAATGAGAATTGTCTGATGACTTTCCTGATGAAGACGCACTTCTAGTCGAGGTCACTCCCCCTTGGAAGATGTTCTTTGACGGAGCTTCACATAGAGCAGGAGCCGGTGCAGGAGTTGTATTCATCACGTCCGATGGGGAGGTTCTACCATATTCCTTCACCTTAACACATAAATGTTCCAACAACGTCGCCGAATATCAAGCTCTCATACTTGGGTTGGAAGTAGCGGTCGACATAAAACAGTTGCATCTTAGAATATATGGAGACTCAAAGGTGGTGGTCAATCAATTGGAAGGCTCGTACGACGTCAAAAAGCCTGAATTGACCCCCCTATGTTAACTATGCTAAAATGCTAATGGGATGGCTCGGAGATGTGACGATCGAACACGTGCCTAGAAAAGAGAACAAGCAGGCGGACGCGTTGGCGAAACTTGCCTCTACATTGGCGATGCCGGAGAAGGAAACTCGAGTGTCGGTTTGCAAGAATTGGGTTATACCTCCAATCTTCGAAGATGAAGACTTTGAAGAAGAAGAAAATCACGTTGTCGAAGTGTTCGAAGTCGAAAAGGAGGATTGGCGACAACCCCTTGTTGACTATCTCAAATATGAAAAGTTGCCCAACGATCCACGACAGAGAGTTGATGTACGACGACGCTCAGCTCGATTCATCTACTTTAAGGGTACACTCTACCGACGCTCGTTTGATGGAGTCTTCTTGAGGTGTTTGGGCGAAGACGAAGCAAACCAAGCCATGGAAGAAGCTCATTCTGGAGTCTGCGGTGCTCATCAGTCGGGCCCAAAGCTGCACTTTCGCATAAAAAGAATGGGATACTATTGGCCAACAATGGTGAAAGACTGCATGGAATACGCGCAACGATGTCAAGCTTGTCAGATTCACGCTAACTTCATTCACCAACCTCCCGAACCGTTGCATCCGACGGTTGCCTCGTGGCCTTTCGATGCTTGGGGATTGGATGTGGTAGGCCCCATAACGAAATCTTCTGCCGGTCATCTCTACATTTTGGCTGCAACTGATTATTTCTCCAAGTGGGCGGAAGTAGTTCCCCTAAAAGAAGTGAAGAAGGAGAATGTCGCTGACTTCATCCGAATAAACATCATCTTCCGCTATGGCGTGCCTCGTTATATCATCACGGATAATGGGAAGCCATTCAGCAATAGCCTGATAGACAAACTCTGCCTGAAGTTTGGATTCAAGCAAAGAAAGTCTTCAATGTACAACGCCGCTGCCAACGGTCTTACCGAAGCTTTCAATAAAACTCTATGCAGTTTGCTGAAGAAGGTGGTTTCCAAGTCGAAACGAGATTGGCACGAAAGGATTGGAGAAGCTTTGTGGGCTTACCGAACCACTTATAGAACACCTACCCAAGCGACCCCTTATGCATTGGTGTATGGTGTCGAAGCCGTTGTTCCTCTTGAACAACAAATTCCATCGCTAAGGATAGCGATTCAAGAAGATCTAACCCAAGATGAAAATGCTTGCCTACGACTTGAAGAGTTGGAGGCGCTCGATGAGAAGAGGCTGGAGGCTCAACAAAGGCTCGAGTGCTATCAAGCTCATCTCTCCAGGTCATTCAACAAAAAAGTGAGGACTCGTTCGTTCTAAGTTGGGGATTTGGTGCTTGCTGTGAGAAGGCCAATCATCACTACTCATCGAACGGGGAATAAATTCATCTCCAAATGGGATGATCCATATGTTGTGAAGGAAGTTTACACAAACGGCGCTTACAGGTTGATCGCCGAAGATGGTCTGAGAATTGGTCCCATAAACGGGAAATTCTTAAAGCGCTACTACGCATAAGTTGAAGATTGCTCCTTGACGTACGAGCCTAAACTGCATGTCACTCCTGACCCGCATGAGTATAAACTGTGTACGGTACCCACCAATGGTTAAGCAAGTGGCTAAACTGCTAAGTTATTCCACTGATGGTATTTCGTGTGGCTAAAACAGAAATTCCCCACTCTTGTTCAGGGTGGTTAAACTTTGAGTACTCCTGGCCCGCATGAGTATAAACTGTGAACGGCCCCCCAAATCATCTTAAAAGAAGTTTTCCCTTGAACTACGTTATGACTTGATCCCTTCACCGGGGTATGTAGGCAGCTTAGAAATTAACTAAGTTCAGTCAAGATTATCCGTTAAGTTATGTTTTCTTGTTGAAAACTTTATTCTTCAAGTTAAACAAATCAAAAGAAGTGCAAAGAAGTTATGGACTACTGAAGCAAAAGAAAATGCATACGAGATTGGAATAAAGCAAATAAAGTCTTTATTAAATAATCTCAAAATTGACAAGGTTCATTAAACTAGACAATGAATTGAAGAAAAAAAAAAAGTAAAAACATCCTAAACTATCAAGGGGAGGGGCTCAAATTCTTCAAGTCTTCCTTCGCCATCTTCAGAAGTGCTAGTGAATCTTCCACAACTTTAAACACCTTGAGGGCAATGTTGTCATCCAATGGGGGAGTCTTTTCAAGTGTCTCGATCTCTTGGCTGATAGTCTGAACTAGCGATTGAGCATTCTCGTAAAGGAGTTGATGCTGCCCAATGAAAGTGACAAATCTTCCTTTTGTTTCGTCAAGTTGGCAAGTTTCTTCGTAACAGACTTCAACTTCTTCTCAGTTGCCTTGACTTGATTCGCCCCAGTTGCTTCTTCGGCTTGGGCACTGGCGAGTCGATCCCTTGCATTGCTCAATTGCTGAGAAAGCCAATCTTTTGAAGTCTCTCCAGAAGTTGCAGACCTCGCCTCATCATAAGCAGTTGCCTTGGCAAACAAAATCGCCAATGACTTCTCGACAGCAGAAACAAAAGGCTCGTCAAAACCCTTAACATCATTCAACGCCGATTGAACCTCGTTCTTGAGGGATGAAATGAAGTCAAGTGGAGCGCTCTCTATCTTCTGGAGGAGATTGCCCCACATCATCCTGACAAATTACTGCTTTTGAGTGGCGACAAATGTGGATGCTTGGAAACTGAGACTGCGGGATGCTGAGGCATTTGCTTTTCTTCGGATATCACAAGTGTTTTGGATTGCGCCTCTCCTTCAGAAATAAGAACTGTCTCCAAAAGAACCGGCCCGAGGATCGATCCTTGAGACTCCACATCATCAGCTTTAAGAGGTTCCTCTTCCAACTGCAAGTGAAACACGTTCGATGATTAAAGAAGAATAGAATGTTAGGAATAGTGCCCTAGAAAGTCGATTAGTCATAATCCGTTTTGGGACTTTCCTAGTATCACAGACAATCTTTGAATAATATACGATTGATTAATATCATAGGTAAACACTTCTTTATATGCTCTTGTTTGGTATGCGTTTACTTTAGCTGTGCATGTATGAGAACTCCCCTAATCCTGATGACTTTAGGACTCTACCATTTAGGTGAAATGGTTCATGAAACGAGCCCTATATCACATAAGTCATGATTAGTAAAATACTCCAAGCCGATGAGTCCTACAGACAGCGTGAGTGTCAACCTGACTCCTCTAAGGCTTGCTTGTAGGATCACGCCCTTAAGAAGGACCACCTTGTTTCATGTAGGTGCAAAGTGTATAGTTGATACGTGCGTGATACATGAGGATGCTTACTTCAATAAGTAAGTTCACTGAGGTGCCCCGTGTGAGAAGATTCCTAAATGGGAAAGGAAGTTTCTATTTCAGGAAATGAAAACTTCCAGATTAGGAAATATCTCACGAGTCATTGATGTGATTAATTGATCCTTAGACTTGAGGTTCCTTGTCACTTTATGAGTTAACTCTGTAGTCTTAGGTATAAGTTTTAAAGGGTGTCGCCTTAGACAACTGATTCAAGGCTTATACAGGGGCTGCACAAGTGATTCATGAAAGTGAATGAGAATCAAGAAAGGACCTACACTTGCATTTGCAAGGTGATCTCTTATTGTGTAAGTCATTCATATGCCATATGGAGTCCTTGGCCAAGGCAGTAGATCAAGACATCAAGAAAAGGGTTTCTTGGATTGAGATCAAATGGATATGAAATGCACTTAGCTTTAAGACCAGATTATTAGGGTTTTAATTATTCCCTTACCCTAGATCTTGGTTGAGAGATAGTAAGTAGGAGGATTGTATCTCACATGAATCAATGACTTAAAGGTTCTGTCGAATCCGAACATTCCAATTCAGCTAGGGGTTAAGCACCTGTTGCTAGACTATGGTCGTTTAATCTGTGGACTGATTAATTAATTAGTGAATTAATTAATTAGGGTCACTGCTAATTGAATTGAGAACCTAGAGGGTCACACACAACAACTTGGTTACATGAGTTGAGGCTTTAAAATGATTAAACGAGTTAATCGGGCCTAGAGGGTTCCACACGTGTGAAACCGCACGTGTGGGTCACGTGACTGGACACGTGTCATAGGGACACGTGTGCCACACGTGTTTATTTGATTGAATATTAAATAATTAATTTATTAATTATTTAATAGACTTTGGTTTAATTTTGAATTAAAAAGAAAGTCTTATTTTGGAGAAAAAATAATCTAGTTAATTAATTATGAATTAATTAATTAGATAAAATAAGTTATTTATTTTAAATAAATAAAGTATAAAATTATCCAAAAATAGTTTGGATATTTTAGCTCTCTTGAAAGTTGATTTGAATTTGAATTCAAAGTCAAAGTCAAAATTACTTGATGATCAAGTAATAGGAGAGAGGGACCAAATCCTTGGTCCATAAGGACTGGGATTTTCGGTCCTCCCTTCCTATATATAGGGGAGCTCGAGCTCCCCTTAGAGCTAATCGAGAATTCTTTTGGTTCATGTGTTGAACACCATCCTTTCTCCAAGATAAACGAAACCCTAGGTTAAGCCTAAACACTAACTAGAGAACTAGCATCCTTACTAGTTAGATTGTAGCCAAGTTGGTGGACTATCTCTAGAGAGCTTCAAGTTAGAAGTTTTGAAGATTCGAGCTTTACCAAAAGGTGGGGATCAAGCAAAACGATCAGAAGGGATGATGAAACGATTCTGAACCCAACATGAAACGAGTGAAAAAATCGAACCAAAGAAGATGGCGAAAATCGTTTGTCCATATCCTGAAGGATGAATTTTTTCACGAGGGTTTTGTGACTGGCAGTTTTCTACTTTCGCAAAACTGGTTTTCGAAGGGAGTTTCAATCATGTTTTTCTAGTTTCATGTTTCTTTCTTTATGTTATATTGTTAAGAACTTCCCTAACATGATTTGAATCTAGGTTGGTGTGGATTGTTATCCCTACAATGGATTCTGAAGTAGAAAGAGACTTTCGAGGAACGGGTTGCCATTACCGCATGAAGCGCGTTTGAGGGCGGCTCAAAACGTGTCAAGAAAGCTACTACCCAAGTGAGTTTCTTGATCTCTACGGATTTGGATACACGATTGCGAGTCCAAGATCCTTTTGTTGGAAAAATTTTAAAAATTCCGCTACTTTCTGATTTCTGTTTTCCAACAAGTGGTATCAGAGCCACCTCGTTAATCGTGTTTCTGATTCGTCTCAATTATTCTGAATTTGGTAGAAATTCTTAGGCTTAGATGCGAATTAGGTATTCATGAATTCTTTTAGAAAGCCTGAATTACGAAACTGTAATTTTTCTTGAATTTCTGAAACTGTTTTCTTGAATTGTGTTTTGGAAAACCGTTTTGATTGAAATTTATTTAAATCGAATTTTTCTGATTATGGATTGAACCGGGTTTTGGAGAAACCCAAAAATACGAAACGAGACACGAAAAGAATGGGCCTGGGCGTGCTAGCACGTCGCACGCCCAAGCCCCGTCACCGCCGCCCAGCCCTCCTGCATCCGTGCGAGAGGACCTCCCGCCACCGCCTAGGCGCCCCGCTCGCCTGTCCCGCAACTGTGCGGGACAGCCGCCTGCTCCTCCCGCAACCGCGCGGGAGCGTCCGCCCAGGGATGGGTGGGACTGACTGCCCACGCCGCATGCCTGCGCGCAAGGGCGCGCCCCTGGCGTGCGCACGCTGGCGGCAATCGATGCCGGCTGTGCGCAACGCTGGTGCGAGCGCCTAGCGCGCGTTCCTGTGCGGCGGGCGGGCGATCCCGCGTCGTCCCGGGCCCGTGTTTTTGTGTTTCTCGTGTTTCGTGTTTTGGTCCTTAAAATCCCATTTAATTTTATTTTAATTTTATCTTTTAAAATCAGTTTTGCTAAAATAAAATTATTTTAAAATTTTTGATTAAATTGGGATTTTTGAGAAATTGATCAATTTAAATTTTGGAAAAATTACAATCTTTGTTTTCTGAAAATATTGAAAGAATAAAATTATTAATTTTCAGAAATTAATTGGAATTTTATTAGTTTATTATTTTTCGGGTTTTATTGAAAAGGCTCTTAAACAAGAATTGCATCTAAGTCGTGTTTTAAGCTATTATAGCTTAAAGCGAGAATTTTAATTTATTGGTTAAATTTAAATTCTTGCAATTTATGCATGTTAGGTGATCATGGGTTTAGACCTATGTATGGTTTTAATTTATGCACATGGATGGTTTAAATTGGGGTTGGAGCCCTATAGTTGCGTTTTTCAATTGAGGTTGGAGCCTCACTTATGTGCGTACTGTTATGTGATTTATTATGTGGCTTTCCATATTACTGTTTTTTAGGCCGGGGTATACCCCGTGTATTTGTCTAAGGCCAATATGAAGATTGAGCCTTATTACTTTATGTCTTTTTCTTTTTATTGTAATTTGAGAGTAGAGATAGGTGGTGAGGTTTTATTTTCATTTTGGAGACAATGCACCCATGGAGTAAGATGGACCACATTCAAGTAACAAGGAGGACATAAGTGAAGACCCCTCAAAATGTTAGGGAGGGGAATCTCAATTGTAAAATGTAATAGAGATAGGGCTGGTATTTTGTTACCGCTTTCCCTTATGTGATTTAAACTGTTTATGTGACATGTATGTTAGAACTTGTGATTGTGGAGTGACTCCCACATATCACGCATAAGATAGGTAGAACCCATGATCATCTCATGTTAGTATCATGCTAGGACATGTTATCTGTTTATGTGCTTGTTTGAAATGCATTTAAGTTGTACTTGCATTAATCAAGACTAATAAAATCGGATAACATATATGTTGGTGAGGTCGAACCGAACAACTCTTCGGTTGATTCGAAAATTCCCATTAAATATTAAGCTCATTTCGAATAATAGGTATTTAATTCGAGATGCAAATTTTGAATTAAATTCCTAGCATTCCATCAATAGGTTTTAAGTTTAGTAAGTAAAGCTAGTTATTGTCCGCGAGTCGTGGGATAGCTAGTGGAGCTTATTAGTTCTTAGTTACCTAATTGATCATTTTAAATGATCAATATTTCGTGGTTAATTTTGGCAAGGGCGATGTCCGCGAGTCGTGGGTCGTTCGAACTAAGTTTTGATCATGATCTTATGATTGATGGGTCTAGCTTAACGCCTAAGTAAATATGGATGTCGCACGAGTCGTGGGTCCATATTGAAAGATAGGTGATGCAAAAACAATTACTAAGAGTTCTAAAGGTGTTAGAATTGGTAAGTTGTACCTACCTAGGATTTTACTTAGAATGTCCGCGAGTCGTGGGTTCGAGGTAAAATGCTTAGGAGCTTAGTACCCATTGGGAAACGCGTTCCTCTTAGATCTTTGGGAATTATAGATCTTTGAAAAACAGTGGGAGCTACATTAGATTAAAGACCTTATCTTTTGTATATCGTTATAATTCAGCATGCTCACATTTTCTCTGCTTAGCATTTAGGTTGTAGTTCTGTGATTCTCTACAATATGAAATGCAAACCCATTTGTATCCATCCTTAAGTCAAAAGAGTTGACTAAGTCCTAACTAACTCTGATTGGCTTCGGACCCTAAAATTCGTTTTAGATTCCGAATAAGAGAAAGACGTTCTCTAAAGGGCAAAGTTTTCAATTGTGAAAATTCGACCCGGGCCAAAAGAGAAGCAATCTGAGGTGAATGGATTTTTTCCAAACCACTTAAGAGCAATTGAACCACCTCATAAAAATGTTACCAGGTATAACATTATGGAATTATTCAATATTCCAAATGAGGAAACAAGTGCACACGAACAAGGTCTAAAGATCTTATTTGAAGATCTTATGGTCTCGATCATCAACCGAGAAAAGAGTTCTCTATGCACTGATTGCTTACATTGCTTCCACCATCATTCAAACCCTTTATGCTCAACTAGAATGATGCTAATGTAGCATAGTTAATCATTTAGTTGATAATGGTTGAGAGCATCCTTAAGAAGGAATAAAAGGTTGAGATGGTTAATTCTTCTTCTAAACTCCCTAAGTTAAAGGCTTGAACGCCTAAAGAAGAAGAAACCCTTAAGAGCCCAATGGAGGGGCATGTAAGAGGTGCGCCCAAAAGACACTAGAGATCAAATAGGACGTTTGCTTCTATGGTAGAAAATAAGGACTTTGAAAGGGAACTGCGAAGAGTATGAGTACTCTGAAATGTTACCTCGTTTAGTAATTCTACTAGGAATAGAATTCACTAGTCTTGAGTCAATTCTGCATAATCCGTTGTGCAAAGACTCAAGGCACTAATGTTCTGAACATACAACGAGATAACAAAAGTAAGTAAGATGACAAAGCTTCGAATTACTTTGGAACGTTGAGATATAAAAGGATTAGCAAGTCAGACACCTTAGGATCATTCTATGAAAATGAACCTATAGAGTTGACTTCCTGTGAATCCTATCTCAAAGGGAAAACGTTCCCGGAACATTGTTTAGGTGAAACATGGAACGTTCCAAAATTATAGTGGATTTCGATCCATGCTGATGAGTGTAAGATGCTTAATGTAAGCACTAGATACAATCGTCAGTTTAATCATTATGAATGAATGTACTTGTTAAAGTACAAATTCGAAACTTATATGAAATTCTTAGAATTTCAAAAGGAGGTTAGGAACCGAAGTAGTCATAAGTTATAGGCAAATCGATATGATCGAGATAGCCAATATCTTATCAACTAATTCCTTAGTCATCTTAGAAATAATAGGATTATCTCTCAGTAAACTAATTCGAGAACACCTTAGTGTTTCCGAATGAGGGAATGAAACCTTATAGGATATGGTCCATTCCATAGCAAACTTTACCGACTTATAATCATTCTAGGAATAAACTCCCAGAATATGTAGTTAGAGATTTTGAATTTTGCACCTTCCAAAATCAGTCCTTTAGATGCACTATGCAATGTGGCACACTAAATTCCCTAATTATTCTTGTCCAAGAATTTAGTGGAATACTCTTAAGTAAAGAGGATAGTGGGAGATAGGCTTGAAATGAGTTCAAGTTTATACAAACAATATTGGATATCATTTCTGCGATTCCCTTAGACAAAGGTTGTTTGTCTCAAGGAATGTATCTTTCTTAAGGAATCGTTCCTATAGAAGAAGAAAGACAAGCAAGCAGACCTCAAAGAAATTTGAGAATAAATATCCACGCCACATATAGAAGAAACAAGCCCATCTGATAAAACTTAGCCAAATTTTAGAGCATGTACACGTGTGAAACCCTTCTCTTAAGACGTGTTTAGAACGCGTTCCTAGATAGCCAAGGAATTACTTGAAGAGGAGACACTGTCAGATTTGGAATCTGAGTAGTGTAAGCAAGCCTTGAAATCCATATGGATTCCATATACTCGAACCAAGTTTTGACCTTGGTTGATCCACCTGATAGGATCAAGCTCGTGCAGCTTCGAGTGAATGAAAGCATTACAACCTTCTTGACGGTTGAAATGCAAAAGTCCATTTGGATTGTGTTTATCACATCCTCATATTCTGACTATGAGATATGATAAATGAATATGAGAACTATCTTGTTCAATATGAGATTGAAAGAGACTGAAATAAGGTATTTCTATAAATCTCATATTCAGTGGGAGTATGCATAAGGTATACAAATCCCTAAAGTCAATCTGTGGATTGATAAAGGCTTCTAGGAGTTAGACAATTCGATTCCATAGGATAGTCAAATCGTTTGGCACAGATGGAAGTCGAATAAGTCTTAAAAGTGCACATATGAAAGTTAGTGATGTAAGAGTCAATTTTTGGTTCTTTAGAAGACGACATCCTTCTCATTAGGAATGTCAAGGATAACGTGAAAGTTACCAATTCTTGTTTAAGAAACAATTTGACATGAAAGATCTTAGTGATTATCCTAAATTCTCGACATTCAGATCTATAGAAGATAGATCTAAGAGAATAAAAGGATTATCACAAAACGAGTACATAACCATAATACTAAAAGGAGTTTAGTAGGGACAATGGAGCATCTCTTTTGAAGAGTATGTGTCCTAAGATAACTTTAAGAAAGTTAGAATGTCCAAAATCCCTTTAAGTAAAAGGGTGCATAATGTATGAAATGTTATGTACTAGACTTGATATGGCGCAACACTAAGCGTAGTGGGCCGAATCTATCTGCTTCCTCTGCTCCTTCTTCTATTCTCAACCCGTGATTGACTACCATGGGGGTGTCGGCTGGCTTACAATCTAGGAGTACGGTTTCAACGAGCAAATCAAGAACGAACTTTCTCTGGGAAATGTAAATCCCTTTTTTGGATCGCAGTACCTCAATCCCAAGAAAGTACTTCAGCTGTCCCAAATCCTTCATCTCAAACTCTCTGAACAAATTCTCCCTTAAGTTTGAGATTCCGTCTGAATCATCTCCTGTAATAACCATATCATCTACATAGATGATAAGACAAGTCACTCGGTCTCCTCTCCGTTTGATGAAGAGAGTATGGTCTGAATTACTCTGATGATAGCCATACTTCTTCATTGCTGCTGAAAACCTACCAAACCACACTCTGGGCGACTGCTTCAGCCCGTACAATGCTTTCCTTAACCTGCAAACTTCCCCCTTCCTGAAACCTCTACTGAACCCCGGAGGGGGTTCCATATACACTTCCTCCTGGAGATCTCCATGCAGAAAAGCATTCTTCACATCGAACTGGTGAAGAGGCCAACCTTGGTTAGCTGCAACCGAGAATAACACCCTGATTGTATCAATCTTGGCCACCGGAGAGAAGGTCTCTGAGTAATCGATCCCATATGTCTGAGTATACCCTTTTGTGTTATTTACTCGCAAAAAGTCATAAGCAGTCCTACCCTGTGTCGAACTCTAGGTCTAAGACAGCGTTTTCCTTAGTGCATTCTGATGTATGGGGCTCTGCCCCGAACACTGAGTCAAGTCAGGGGTTCAGGTATTTTGTTCTTTTTAGTGATGATTATTCACGTATGACTTGGGTGTATTTTCTCAAAAATAAAGCTGAAGTTTCTGATAAATTCATTGAGTTCTTCCATATGATTCGTACTCAGTTTCGTTCTCACCTCCAAGTTCTTCGTTCAGATAATGGGGGGGAATATGTTAACTCTGTCTTAAAACAATTCTTCCAGAATCAAGGAATAGTACACCAAACTTCCTGCTCCCATACTCCACAGCAGAATGGGGTAGCTGAACGCAGAAATCGTCAGCTACTTGAGATGTCCAGGTCCCTACTGATTGAATCTCATTGTCCTCATTACATGTGGCCCGAAGCTGTGGCTATGTCAGTTTATCTTGTGAATCGGTTGCCCTCCAAACCTCTCAACTTCAAAACACCACTAGAATGCCTAAACTCTCAAGTCAGTATTCCTTCTATTCTAACCCTCCAGCCACGAGTCTTTGGGTGTTCTGTATTTGTCCATCTCCCAAAAACGTTCAGGTCTAAACTCGACCCGTGTTCAGTTAAGTGTGTCTTTGTTGGTTATGGGGTTAACCAGAAGGGGTATCGATGTTACCATCCATCTACTAGACGGCTATTCACCACGATGGATTGTGATTTCGTAGAGTCAGAGTACTTCTTTCTTTCCCCACTCAGTAGTCAGGGGGAGAGTAGTCAGCAGGATCCACTGAGTGGGGTGCCACCCCTGTCTTGGCCTAGCACGGTCCCAAAAGAGCAAGTAGGCGGGACCACCGAGCCACCACCTCCCGCAGTACAGCCCGCGGCTACCTCCACTGAGCCCACTACCCCGACGAATAGTCCTGAGGTGAGTAATGATATCTTGCTTACTTCTGTGTCACCTACTGTTTCGCCTATTCCCTATAACAGTGCAGGGGATACAGAAGGACAGGGGGAGAGTAATGTTCGAGATACGGGAAGATATATGCTCCCACCACGAGCCAACAGAGGAGTCCCGCCCAGACGGTATGAACCTGAACATACGGGCCGAGCTCCGAAGTACCCAGTAGCGAACTTTGTGCGCGGAACCCTGACAGAACAAGCCCAAGCTTATACAACGGCCGTACATTCGGTCTCGATACCAACCAGGGTGGAAGAAGCACTTACAGATGAGAGGTGGGTGCAGGCTATGCAGGCAGAAATGGAGGCACTTGAGAAAAATGAGACATGGGAGAAGTGTGTCGTTTCCCCAGAAAAGAGAACCGTGGGGTGTCGTTGGGTGTTTACAGTGAAGCACAGAGCAGATGGAAGTGTAGAACGGTATAAGGCGAGACTCGTCGCAAAAGGGTATACTCAGACATATGGGATCGATTACTCAGAGACCTTCTCTCCGGTGGCCAAGATTGATAGAATCAGGGTGTTATTCTCGGTTGCAGCTAACCAAGGTTGGCCTCTTCACCAGTTCGATGTGAAGAATGCTTTTCTGCATGGAGATCTCCAGGAGGAAGTGTATATGGAACCCCCTTCGGGGTTCAGTAGAGGTTTCAGGAAGGGGGAAGTTTGCAGGTTAAGGAAAGCATTGTACGGGCTGAAGCAGTTGCCCAGAGCGTGGTTTGGTAGGTTTTCAACAGCAATGAAGAAGTATGGCTATCATCAGAGTAATTCAGACCATACTCTCTTCATCAAACGGAGAGGAGACCGAGTGACTTGTCTCATCATCTATGTAGATGATATGGTTATTACAGGAGATGATTCAGACGGAATCTCAAACTTAAGGGAGAATTTGTTCAGAGAGTTTGAGATGAAGGATTTGGGACAGCTGAAGTACTTTCTTGGGATTGAGGTACTGCGATCCAAAAAAGGGATTTACATTTCCCAGAGAAAGTTCGTTCTTGATTTGCTCGTTGAAACCGGACTCCTAGATTGTAAGCCAGCCGACACCCCCCATGGTAGTCAATCACGGGTTGAGAATAGAAGAAGGAGCAGAGGAAGCAGATAGGGCAAGATATCAGCATCTGGTGGGAAAGCTGATCTATTTGTCTCATACCAGACCTGATATTACGTATGCTGTAGGGGTGTTAAGTCAGTTTATGCACCAACCACAGAAAGGACATATGGACGCAGCAGTCAGAGTGTGCAGATACCTGAAGGGTTGTCCGGGGAAAGGAATTGTGTTTCAAAAGCATGGACACTTAGAGATTGAGGCTTATACTGATGCAGACTGGGCAGGGAGTCCTAGTGATCGGCGGTCAACCTCCGGTTAGTTCACATTGGTCGGAGAAAACCTAGTAACTTGGAAGAGTAAGAAGCAGAAAGTAGTGGCTCTTTCGAGTGCAGAGGCTGAATTCAGAGGAATTGCTCGTGGGGTAGCAGAGGTGCTCTGGTTGAGGAAGTTGCTTACAGAGATTGGTTACTCACCCACCGGAGCATGCAGATTGAAGTGTGATAACAGAGCAGCGATCAGTATATCGGAAAACCCCGTCCAACATGATCGGACGAAGCACGTAGAAGTGGATCGACACTTCATCAAAGAAAAGATCGAGGAAGGGATCATCAAGCTCCCATTTGTGAGGTCTGAGGACCAACTGGCGGACATCCTGACAAAGGCCGTGAACGGAAGGATATTTTCAGAGGTTCTGAGCAAGTTGTACATCGAGGATCCGACGGTACAACTTGAGGGGGAGTGTCAAAGTATAGCAAGCAAATAATCAGGGATTTGTGTATTAGTGTAAATTGTTAACGTGATTTACTTTCCTTTCCTAGTTTAGGTGTATTTGTATTTAGCCTCCCTTGTAGGTTGGATTGTACATACAGTCAATACAGAAATAATACAATTTCTCCAAAAACATGAATTCTCTTAAGTTCAACAATTAGATCTCTGTAAAGGATGTCCTCAGAGTACTTGAGAAGAAATGAGGATATGTATTAGTTTACAGAGCCCAAAAGATCTTATCATTGAAAGGATATTTTGATGTAATTGTTTCATCAAACATAGATGATTATGAAATCATTGAAAGGGTATAACTTCTACCAGAATGGTAATGCAATGTGTTGGAAAGGGGTTCCAAGGACGGACATTGCAAAACTCGACTATCGTAGTTGAGAACTTAGTCGTATTATATAACGCTAAGTTAAGTGTTTGGGTAAGAAACTCCATCTAACTGGTTAGATGAAGTTCCTAGCATGAAACAACTCCTTTATCATATTGTATGATAAAATGGATGGTTGCTCAAGTAAGAGAACCAAGACCTCACCAAGAGACTGAACACGTGATTACGAATCACTTTATAAGGAAAAGGTGTTTTCCTAAGAGATGTGTAAACAAGAGGGTCACATCAGCAGAGAATATAGCAGATCCACTTTGGAAACGCCCAAAGTCAATAGGCTCTCAAAGTGCATCTTGAGAAGATGGGACTTAGAGTACCTAAATGGCTTTTACGGGCAAGTGGGAGATTGTTAGGAATAGTGCCCTAGAAAGCCGATTAGTCAAATCCGTTTTGGGACTTTCCTAGTATCACAGACAATCTTTGAATAATATACGATTGATTAATATCATAGGCAAACACTTCTTTATATGCTCTTGTTTGGTATGCGTTTACTTTAGCTGTGCATGTATGAGAACTCCCCTAATCCTGATGACTTTAGGACTCTACCCTTTAGGTGAAATGGTTCATGAAACGAGCCCTATATCACATAAGTCATGATTAGTAAAATACTCCAAGCCGATGAGTCCTACAGACAGTGGGAGTGTCAACCTGACTCCTTTAAGGCTTGCTTGTGCGATCACGCCCTTAAGAAGGACCACCTTGTTTCATGTAGGTGCAAAGTGTATAGTTGATACGTGCGTGATACATGAGGGTGCTTACTTCAATAAGTAAGTTCGCTGAGGTGCCCCGTGTGAGAAGATTCCTAAATGGGAAAGGAAGTTTCTATTTCAGGAAATGAAAACTTCCAGATTAGGAAATATCTCACGAGTCATTGATGTGATTAATTGATCCTTAGACTTGAGGTTCCTTGTCACTTTATGAGTTAACTCTGTAGTCTTAGGTATAAGTTTTAAAGGGTGTCGCCTTAGACAACTGATTCAAGGCTTATGCTGGGGCTGCACAAGTGATTCATGAAAGTGAATGAGAATCAAGAAAGGACCTACACTTGCATTTGCAAGGTGATCTCTTATTGTGTAAGTCATTCATATGCCATATGGAGTCCTTGGCCAAGGCAGTAGATCAAGACATCAAGAAAAGGGTTTCTTGGATTGAGATCAAATGGATATGAAATGCACTTAGCTTTAAGACTAGATTATTAGGGTTTTAATTATTCCCTTACCCTAGATCTTGGTTGAGAGATAGTAAGTAGGAGGATTGTATCTCACATGAATCAATGATTTAAAGGTTCTGTCGAATCCGAACATTCCAATTCAGCTAGGGGTTAAACACCTGTTGCTAGACTATGATCGTTTAATCTGTTGACTGATTAATTAATTAGTGAATTAATTAATTAGGGTCACTGCTAATTGAATTGAGAACCTAGAGGGTCACACACAACAACTTGGTTACATGAGTTGAGGCTTTAAAATGATTAAACGAGTTAATCGGGCCTAGAGGGTTCCACACGTGTGAAACCACACGTGTGGGTCACGTGACTGGACACGTGTCATAGGGACACGTGTGCCACACGTGTTTATTTGATTGAATATTAAATAATTAATTTATTAATTATTTAATAGACTTTGGTTTAATTTTGAATTAAAAAGAAAGTCTTATTTTGGAGAAAAAATAATCTAGTTAATTAATTATGAATTAATTAATTAGATAAAATAAGTTATTTATTTTAAATAAATAAAGTATAAAATTATCCAAAAATAGTTTGGATATTTTAGCTCTCTTGAAAGTTGATTTGAATTTGAATTCAAAGTCAAAGTCAAAATTACTTGATGATCAAGTAATAGGAGAGAGGGACCAAATCCTTGGTCCATAAGGACTGGGATTTTCGGTCCTCCCTTTCTATATATAGGGGAGCTCGAGCTCCCCTTAGAGCTAATCGAGAATTCTTTTGGTTCATGTGTTGAACACCATCCTTTCTCCAAGATAAACGAAACCCTAGGTTAAGCCTAAACACTAACTAGAGAACTAGCATCCTTACTAGTTAGATTGTAGCCAAGTTGGTGGACTATATCTAGAGAGCTTTAAGTTAGAAGTTTTGAAGATTCGAGCTTTACCAAAAGGTGGGGATCAAGCAAAACGATCAGAAGGGATGATGAAACGATTCTGAATCCAACATGAAACGAGTGAAAAAATCGAACCAAAGAAGATGGCGAAAACCGTTTGTCCATATCCTGAAGGATTAATTTTTTCACGAGGGTTTTGTGACTGGCAGTTTTCTACTTTCGCAAAACTGGTTTTCGAAGGGAGTTTCAATCATGCTTTTCTCGTTTCATGTTTCTTTCTTTATGTTATATTGTTAAGAACTTCCCTAACATGATTTGAATCTAGGTTGGTGTGGATTGTTATCCCTACAAAGGATTCTGAAGTAGAAAGAGACTTTCGAGGAACGGGTTGCCATTATCGCATGAAGCGCGTTTGAGGGCGGCTCAAAACGTGTCAAGAAAGCTACTACCCAAGTGAGTTTCTTGATCTCTACGAATTTGGATACACGATTGCGAGTCCAAGATCCTTTTGTTGGAAAAATTTTAAAAATTCCGCTGCTTTCTGATTCCTGTTTTCCAACATAGAAAAGTATTGAAGAACGATACAAAGAAGAGGGAGAAAACTACCTTTTCACCAGCTGAAATCTTATCACGCTTCTTTGGCCTCTTCCAATGACGATCTGCAGTGCCACTTTCACTCTTCGCCAAAGGGACGAGGGAAGTCTTTCTCTTTTCTCCTCCAATCAGATCAACTTTCTCAACTTGGATTGGGGCGATTTTCACATTGATCAATTTCACGATGTTGTCATCAAAGAAGCTGCCGTGAGTTCTCGACCACCATTCCGTATAGCTCTTGGCACACAACTTCTTAACAGCCGCAGTTATTGGGGGAAAGACCACTCCATCCATAGAATTCGATAAAGTGCACACTCGACAATGGTTGGGTTCTTTGTCTAGAGAAGCATCACGAAAGTCATTCTTGAGAACTCCGGGTACCACTTGATAAAACCCGAACTGACGAGCAAAACGGTGGGGACTGTATGGCTCAATGATGAAATGATCCCCTTGTCTCAAAGGTAGGTAGCAAGATCGAATTGACATGAAGTAGTTGTGCTCTTCCTCTGAGCCTTCCCCATTGTCAGTATAATGGAACTTCTTGTAGAGCTTCATCGCATTGCAGTTCCAAGCTACGAACTCCGCTTTGTGGATCTTCTTACGAGCCTCCCTCGCATCATAATCCTTTGCCCCTCTCTCACCGGAAAACCGCATCATTTTCGGACCATGGATGTCTTGATAAGCTTGGTGATGCGTCTTGAAGTAGTGTGCTAGCCAACCATAGACAAAGTGGACGGGAAATGGAGCATGAATTTGAGTCGGTTGGGCGGATGCCGATATCTTGTTCAAACCACGATAGATGCTTGCCAAGACCGGAATAGCCAAACCAACCTTGAAGCCGCTTGCTATGACGCTCGTCATCTTGAAAGTACTTGGACGTATCAAGCCGACCCTCTCTGTTGGAAGAACAAAGAGACAAAGCCAACAAGCTATGAACGCCGCCAAATAAGTATCTTCCCTTTTGTTCCCGTCAAGTCCAAGTCTAGCAAACAACCTCTCCTCTGCGGCATTCCAAGCTTCATAAGGGCCGAAGTCACCAAGTGGGCGTTGGGTTGACTCATCTTGGACATACTTCTTCACCTTTTGCACCAAAAACTCACCCAGACCTCGATAGAAACTTGGCCGCCATGAGCATCCTTTCGCAGCAAGTGATAGGCATGGAACAAGTACTGGCAACTAGAGGGGGCATATCTCTTTCCGAATTCGCCTTTCTCGGTGAGTTCCTTTGCATCGGGGACCACTTCGTCGTAGAGAAGACCCGTCATTGGGAGACCCGCCAAAAAATATAAATCCCAGAGCGATATAGACAACTCGCCATTCGATGTCAAAAGAGTGTTGGTTGCAGGACACCACGCTTCACAGAACGCCTTCATAATCTCCGAGTTGCCGTCATAGACAAACAATGAGGCGCGCACCGAGCTGTATATTTGGGCTGACTGCAGCTTGTCTTTGCACCGGCTGAGTATGTCCTCGGTCCATTCCCAATATTCGGCAACATAGTGGAACTCGCCATTGAACCGAAGGTCGTCTCTCCACTCCACATTGCCTTCGATGATGCTTTGCCCTAGCGTCGGTAGATGAGCCGGTTCATTTGAGTGTTGATGATGACCCGCTTCCAGAACCCACACGTGCAACGCTTGGCTCAACTTGATTCGGTATGACCACTCCTTGATGCGAAAGGGCACCGTCACCTTTCCCCGATCACCCGCATATGGTCCGGTGAGTCAAGGATGAACCGCCAACTTCGTACCCATCTCAAGTTCTTGCTTCTTGTCGTCAAGAATCACCAATTGTTTAACTTCGGAAGCTAAGATGATATCTTTAAAGTGCACCATCGTTACCTACAAATCAACAAGGCCAAAGAAACACGAAATTAAGCAAATTGTCAAATATGTGCGATGGAAAAAAAATAAACAAATAAATTTGACGTAGCAAAAGGATTTGTTTTAGTTGCTGTATCGTCCTTGCCATAATGAAGTTGCAAAAGAAAAAAAGTGATTGGTTAGTGATACTCATTAACTTGCAAACAAAGATGGTGCTACGAAATTGCAAGAGGAGGTGATTTCTAAATCACCGTGTTGTCCAGGAAATTGCAAAGGAAATTTGAGACCAATTAATTGGTAGGCCCTTGATTGAATTACATTAAAAGTAAATGAAATATATATACATATGAAGAAAGAACAAAAAAAGAAATTGAGAAGACTCCAATTCACCTTCTTCAAACCCTGCACCTGAGCACTTGAGGCGGAAAGGGAATATCGTTCGTCGAAAAAGGAGAAGCCTCCCCAACTAGTTGACAGCGAGCCGTAATTCAAAAACTCCCTCCCCGACTCCGATCCTGAAGCAAGAACAGGGTACCGCCTCCACTCAATTCTTCTCGAGATTATGTTGCTGAGATTGTGTTGTGATTATGGGCTGGGGTGACAATATATTTATAGGCATGAGGATCGTGTAAGTCCTTGTTCTACTAGGATTCTGAAACTTATGTTCCGTTATTTCGAAGGAGTCTATTTGTTTCTTAGAGCACAAGTAGAGCTCCATCAAGTCATCGGAGTCCAACTCAAATTCTTCCAAAAAAAAAAAAAAGAAAAGAAAAAACATAAAAAAAGGGGGAAGGAAGTGAAGCAGAGTTCTTATGCTGGTGGGATGCTCTGTATCGACAAGGAACTGGAAGGCGTGACTTGGCTCAGGAAAGATGAAGTAAAATTGGGCCTACTTACTTTAAAGGCTAAGTAATTGCAATGAAGTAAAAAATTGGGACAATTACCCAAGACAGGCGCTTAGGTGAGCCATATAGTTTCTTGAAGCATTCATGGGCTTCAACAATTATCTTTGTCACCACAGGCCCATTTGCTTTAAAGGGAACTCAAACAATTGTAATGAAATTGGGAAAGTTACCCAAGTGATAAAATCAAGCCCCCTAGGCCACGTATTATGATGGTGTATTTTTTTAGTTCAAGTTAAAATGTTGATCAGTGGTGCCGAAAATTACTGTAAGTTTGAGAGATGAAATTAATTACTTCAAATTTCGCTGCATCGACCGCTTGACATGTACCTCGCCGAACTTTGAAGTGGGGGCATTTGTGGACGAATTAATTTTCGTCGAATTGAAATGTGACACATAGGATTAAATATTAATTATCAAATTTAATTCATCTATATTTTTGGATAAATAATAAATTGAAATCAATAAAATATTTAAATAGTTGATTTAATTGATAATTTTAATATTTATTATGTCATCAAATCAAGTATTGATATGTTTCAAAATTGAGGTGTTCCGGTCAATCAAATCAAGTCTTGCAGTTCAAATGGTGATAACCAATCAAATGATGACAAGTGGCATATCTCAACACGTGGACCAATCAAGTCAAGACATATGTTATTTATTTATTTTCTTTAATATAAACTCATATTAAAATAATAAATAAATAAATAAGTTTGATATTATCCCTTTAATAAATAAATAAATTAATTAAGGGATAATTATCAAAAAGTCCCACCCTACGCCTATAAATAGAGGCATTCTACAACACAATTTTCACAACTTGGAGAAGCAAAGAAGCAAGCCACAAAGCAAGAGAAAGAAGCTCTCTGGTGTTCTTCAACATCTTCGATGTTCTTCGGCATCTTCAACGGCGTTTTTCGTAGAAGTCAGTACCAACGGCGTTTGATCCGGCATCAAGGCATCGAAGTGGTGTTTCGGCGTTGCTCTCCTCAAAGATCGAAGCGAGATTCAAGCGTGTTCTTCGTGGAAATCAACCAAATCAAAGCCTCCGATCCGTAACAAGGCGCCAAGTCCGTGAATCCGGCGTTTTCCTCAAATCAAATTCGAAGGTGCTCCGAGCGTGTTCTTCGAGAAAGTCAACAAACTGAGGCGTTCAATCCGCAATCAAAGCATCAAATCCAGATTACGGCGTTGCTGCTCAACAAATTCAAATCAAACTCAAATCAATATCAAAGGTGTTTATCGGCGTGTTCTTCGGTGTTCATCAAATCAAGGCGTTTAATTCACGATCAAGTCTAAAGACCCGCAATTAACGTTTAAAGAAGCAAATCAAATTCAACGGAAGACCGAAGCTCCAAAGTCAACGAAGGAGTTTCAAACCTTCCGAATTTCAGCAAATTCTTGTAGGAAGAATCAGAGGAATAAATTAGAGATTGTACCCGCAAGTTCAAATAATTCAATAAAAATTTATTTGTGATTATTTTCTTGTGTTTAATTATTTAATTAACACGGAAATTATATTACAGCGACATTCGAGTAATTGTTTTGGGCTCTTTCTCTTTTTATTTATTATTGTTTTGTGTTGGTTTTTTATTGATTTAATTTTTATACATATTTAAATAATAATAATTTTTTATTTGTACATGATTACTACTTATTTTATTATTATACATATAATTTTTGTGGACAAGGCACAAGCTAAAACTAATTATTACAATAGACAATTAACATCAAGCTATGATGCACGGACACTCCTAAAAATATCATTTTGTCATGTCGTGTCGTGTCGTGTCGGACACTCATGTCCGACACCATATCCGACACTTCTCACGTGGGAAATTCAAGAAAAAATTCGTGTCCCCATATCCGTATCGTATCGTATCCGTGTCGCCGTATCCATATCCGTGCATCATAGACTTCAAGTCATTAGAAAATTTCTCCAAATGTTGAGAGTTCCAATTCCAACTTTGAATATAAAAACTCTAATTTTTTTAATTGATTATCCCATTTTATAAGATGTCTACAATTCAGCGGGGAGACTACAATCACTATAGTCGACCATTAATGTCATGTTAAATCAAAAAAGAAGGGATAATTACGAACATCCCCCTGAGGTTTGGCAGAATTACAGATTATCCCCTGAGGTTTGAGAAATTACGAACTTCCCCTTATGTTTACACTCTCTCACACAAATTTCACCACTGTTAATCACACCGTTTAAATTCATATTTTCATTCCAAAAACAACCTTAGGGGGTATATTGTAATTTTATTCAGAGTTTAAATTAGTTAATTTTTTGTATTTTAAAAGTTGTTATTTAATTTAAATTTAATATTTTATCTATAAATATAAATTAAATTAGATATTCCATGTATATTCATTTTTATGAATATGATAGAAAGTTATAAATTCCCTCTTATATTTATATATTAGTTTTAAATATATTTTGTACAAGTTTATTTAAAATAATTTATTTGTAATTATAACAATCTTTTCTTCAAAATAAAAATTCATATAAAAAAACCACACAACTATCAATTAGTACATTATTAAATATTCCCCTCAAAATTGAAACTAATAACAAACACACCAACATCAATAAATGCATTAGTAAATTCACATAAATATATGTAAAAGTTATTTAAACAATTATTTCCAACGTTGAACATGCATGATAAATATCAACAGAAAAATATTAGGCATCCATAAACTCTATATATGAAATTAGTTTATCATAAAAATATTAAAATATCATTAAATAGTATTCATTGGAAAAAAAAAATTTTGTTAGTAGACACAAAATTCAAGTATTTACATCAAGCTCCCTAAGAATTTCAGTCCTTACATTAACCCCTTACCTTTTGATTCTTTATTACATATGCCCCCTAAATTTCAGTATATTAGGGGCAAAATAATAAATTCTGCACATTCCGTTAAATTTAACGGAGGAGATAACGGATTAGGAGAGAATTTGTAAATTTTCAAACCTCAGGGAATAATCTGTAATTTCGTCAAATCTCAGAAAACTGTTTGTAATTATCCCAAAAAAGAAAACTTTTTCAATAGCTACATTTTCAAAAACTCATGTCCAAGACGAGCCTTAAAATCTACACCCACATTCCTAGTTCTCCTAATATGTTTGAGCTTTGCATATTGGAGTTTTTCAGGTAAATTCGACAATCACCAATTATATATACCCTAGTAAATGATACAGGACATCATGTTTGGATAATGGGGGCCACGAGGGATTGACCAAGTGGTTTGAGAGTTCTTTCTCGAAGGCAATGACTCCGGTTCGAATCTCTCTAGCCTCTTGGGGAGTTGGGGTGTATATTAGAAAAAAAAAAAATGTTTGGACAATGGGGCTTTGGGATTCAAAATGGGACATGGTAGCAAAAGCACTACATATATATAGCTTACTGGCCCAAGTTCATGGAATCTAATTCTTGGAGGCCCTATCTAATTATTGAAAATTACATTTACCCCCACCAAGACGAAGATGCAAATTGTTCCTTTTGGGTTTTGGCACAAATAATTGCTCCATTGTCAAACCGGTGTGAGTCTTTTATTGAGTACTGAATCAATCCCAACTCTGTAACTTGGCAATCGATGAATGTGTAAATAAAAAATAAATATTATTAATTATATGTGAAAACTAAAATTGTCATATTATGATGCTCTTGAGAAACAAACAATGATGTTTTTTGCACGAGCAACTAATTGAGGGCAATAAATTTCACAAGTACTTGTGTTCTTCAACACCACTGACTCCACAGTGCTGGTAGAGCTTTTAATCCGATCGCCCTCCATAAGAAATTGAGCAAAGTATATATCATACATTTTGTACTTGACCACATGCTCATCTGGGTGGATATCAAATCCTTGAAATAAAGAAGGCATTACTAAATTATCAAAGTACTTTCCTCCTTTTAAGTTCTAGGTCACTTTCTACATTTCCATCTGAACTTAGATAGCCAAGTACCATCCAATTTCCTATCAACTTATATACCTCAATCTCATGATCTTTGGCAAATACAACACAATATGAGAAGCAATGTTTCAGTGTTGGGGACTAATCGTTGCAGCTCAAAAACAAATGAGGGAAGAAATCTAATTTGGCTTGATAATAGGAAATCTGGATTTGTCATTAACAACGTCATTCTCTTTATCTATCATATTGGATGTCGATGTATGGGTAACCTAATCTACTAATTCCAAGATCATATGAACCATGGATGATGCTAAGAACAATATGAGTTAGATCGATACGATCAAGAAATTCTGGACCATCGGATCATCCACATTTATCGTAGTGTTAGTTCTATTCTCAATTCTACAAAAAAATAACAGAAATAATCTGATTAAATATGGAAAAATGTAAATATGTGAATCACACTCTGGAGGAATGTCTGCAAAAGCAATGGAAACTTAGATGCTAGCATTTCCGAAACAGATAACAACTGGTGGAATCTGCAGGTAAACAGAGCATCTCATCACAAGGGGTGTTGCTGTAATTACTAAACACTATACTAATATTTCCTACATAATTACAATTTACAGCAAACATCATCCTAAAGTTATATCCCTACTTTGAAACACCTATTTTGAGATTAGTTCTATCTGACGATGATTTGAATTGCATTTGCACCCCCTCTGCAATCTCTCCAATAATCCACTCCGTCAAGGTGGAGTGCTGTGGCTGTTCCTGCTGCGCTCCAGTTGGCGCCATATTTCCCCTCCAAACTGTACAAAAGGCAAAAATTTCTCCACTTGACAGCTTTTAGGAAGCTCGATTAGTTCGTGATTGAGCTCCCTAGCCAAAATTTGGTGGAAGTATTTGAAATATAGACAGAGTTTGATCAAATGTTAAAGCTCATTGACACCAAAAGTGAGATTCTCCTGAAAACCGTAATTCATGATTCAATACTTTTGGATATTCCTTGAAATATTAGAATTTTTTGCAAGCTACACTTCACTGTGCGAAGGACCTCGTCGAATTAAAAATGTCAAGAAAAACTTTGTCAAACTTAAACCTCTGGCAAAGAAGCCTAAGAACAATATTTGTTGTTAACCGCGAATGAGACTGTATTTTTCTGAAGAAATGATCATTTATGCCTGTCATGATAGCTGAATAGTTAATTACATACAAAAAAAAACCTTACATTTTTCATAAGCAGCATATGTATATACAAATTTACAAAAGCAAGCAATAAAAATTTACAAATTAGAATGAAAATGAAAATAAAAACAGCTATTGGTATGCGAAACAGCAGAGTCAGCCTTCTACGTGTACTTTTGGGATGCGGGATATTAACTTTCTGAAGGGATCTTCCTTGTCTTCATAACGTTTTGTCAGATGATATGAACCATCAAGACTTAGCTGCTTTATTGATGACGCCTTTCGAAGCAGACAATAGGGTAGCTTCCTCAAGACAAAGCAATCAAAGAGCCTCAAATTAGTCAAACATGGCATAACCGACAAAGTAGGAGACTCCTCTTCCTTGTCCGTTATGTCCTCCCACTCCTTCAGTCTGGGACAAGCTTCCAATGTCAGCTCCTTCAACTTGGGAAACCCAATAAGCATACCACTAGTTGATGATGATGATGTTATTCCCAAAAATTCTCGTCCCAAATATTCCAATCGAGGCATATCGCGAATGTCGAGCTCTTCCAGGCATGGTAGTTGTCCAAAAGGCGGCAGCGACAAACAGTATTCAAATGTCTTCAGACGAATTTTTCTTAAATGGTAACGGGGAGAGCCAATCCAACTCGGAAGTTTGGGTCCCTTGAAATCCCAAATCCTTAGTTCTTGCAAATTCGTATGCGGGCGCAGAGCATCTAATACATCCATGCACAATGGCTCCTCCTTTTCACAACCTTCAGCGACGAAATTAATTAGGAGGTGCTGAAGGTGTATCTTGTTCACCAATTCTGCTCCCCGAGCATCCTCAACCACCTCTTCATCCAAATTGGCCAATCTCATGTCCAAACTTAGATATTTGCTAAGCCGATTCAAATTCTTCAAGATTCCAAAGCTGCTCCAATCTCTTCCTCCATGAAATTCGTTCAACTCCCGAAGACCAGTTAATTGGGCTAGCTCTTGAGGATACTGATTTAGAGACCCTGTATAATAATTATTAAATGCTTTGAGATTTACGAGACTGTGAATCCCTTGAGGAAGCTCAGTAAGTCTTTCACAACTATTGATATCCAAGATTCGCAACTCCTGCAAACCACATATGCTCTCTGGCAACTTATTTAAATGTACATTGCTACTCAAATCAAGGTGTCTCAATTGAACCAAATTTCCAAGATCAGTCGGAATCTCTTCTAGTCCACACGAACATAACAAGAGAGTTTGCAAGTTATAAACCTTACAAATAGACTTCTGGTCATTCACAGATAATTGATTCTTACTTACATTCAAGTCCCTCAAGTGAATCAACTTCTCTATTTCTACGGGAATACTTTGCAAGCCACATCTCGCGAGACTTAAAACTCTCAAACTTGTGAGACAATCACAAATATGTAGAGACACTTTCTTTTCTTGGAAAAATAAGCTACGGTATTCTTTTATACTAGAAATTAATTGAGGGTCACAAACTTGACAAGTACTTGTTTTCTTCAACATCACTGACTCTACTCTGGCATCAGAACTTTTCAAATGATCACCCTCCCTAAGAAATTGAGCAAAGTCATGAACTATATCATGCATTTTGCACCTAACTATAGTATGCAAATTCTGATCATATTTCTTAAAATCTTGGAACAGAGAATGCATTACTAAATTGTCAAAGTACTCTCGCCCTCTAAGTTCTAAGTCACTTTCGACATTTTCATCGGAACTTAGATAACCAAGTGCCATCCAATTCCCGATCAACTTATCCACCTCAATCACATAATCTTTAGGAAATACAGCACAATACGAGAAGCAACGTTTCAGTGTTGGCGACAAATCATTATAGCTCAAAACCAAATGAGGAAAGAGATCTAATTTCGCTTCTTTCAATTGCCATATTTCACTATTCAAAACATTCTCCCACGCCTCCGGTGTATTTTTGTAACGCAAAAGACTTCCCAAAACTTTTGCTGCAAGTGGCAAGCCCTGGCACTTATGAGCTATCTTCCTACCAATGTCCGAAAATTCTTGAAACGTCTCTTCGCTTCTTCCATGAAAGGCTTTCCTATTGAATAATAACCAACAATCTTCATCGGAGAGTTGTTCTAAACGGTATACCTCATCAGTAGTTGAGCCCATCATCATTGCAACCTTTTCATTTCTTGTTGTCACCAAAACATTACTTCCCGCCGCACCGTGTTTGAGAGAAGTTTTCAAGGGCCCCCACTTGGTATCCTCGTCTGTCCAAACATCATCTAGCACAAGCAGAAACCTTTTACCCGAAACAGACTCTATTACAAGTTTTAGTAACATTTCCAATTGGTTTGTGCTTGGGGTACCCTTTCGCGCCTGCTCCAGAATCTCTTTTGCAATCTTAATCTCATCAAATGGATCAGAAACACAAATCCAAATCCTTAATGAAAACCAATCTTTTACTCGATCGTCATTATAAACCAATTGAGCAAGAGTCGTCTTCCCTATTCCCCCCGTCCCCACTATAGAGGCCACGATGATGCCCATTTGAGTAGCATCCCTTTCTATGAGCTTTCTGACAAGAATATCTTTATCATGACCTCTACCTTTGATTTCCTCAACTTCAACCAAAGAAGTAGTAACTCGCCCCAATTCATGACCTGAAGAATCCTTTCCATGATCCTTGATGAAATTATACCTATCTTTCTCCTCCAAAATCACATCAAGCTGTGCTTTAACTTTTTTTATTTTTATTACAATATCACGACGAGTAGCAACATTCTTGAAACATAAACAGGAAGAACGTGGGATCAAAGGGAATACCTTCTCCTTAGGAGGAGCATTGCGTTGCTCCATTTGAAACTTGAGAAGAGAGAGACTCCACTCATCCAACACGTCGTCCATTTCATAAGACGCGTCTTCAAGCCTCTTCAACCAATCTTTGATACTTTTATCCTGAAATCCTCTCCTGTCTGCATCATCCAGAACATTTCTCACTCTCTTCAGCTCATTAGAGAGATTGAGGACCTCTTTGTCGAGGCCTCTCACCAAATTGACTTCGTTCCTGATCTGCTCTTCAATGATGGCTATAAGCCTTCGTGCAACAGCAGAAACAATAGCATCCGCCATCATCAATAGCTTTCTCTATGAGCACTTATATTTTTCTGATATCAAATTTCGGTGTTAGCCCAAGATACATGAACACACGAACTAATTTTTTTTTTTTTTGAGGATAGGAGAAGTAGAATTCTTTACTTGGCATCGAGCTTGCTGTACCCCACTCAGGAAAGCATGACTTTGTTGAGTGTTGACCAGCTTGTCCTGTTCCCTCCATCCAAGTCTCTTTTTTCTTTTAGCACTCTTTTTTTTTTGTTTTTTCTTTTAAAAAAAGAAAAAAATTTTTATAGAGGATCCCATCCCACGCAATGAAAAACAAAGCGTAATGTGAAGTTTTTTTTTTTTTTTGGAAGCAGCGCAATGTGAAGTTAATAAAACAAAGAAACGGAAGGACTACTTCCCATACAATAAAGCATCAAGTCTAAGAATATTTTCATCAGAATTATTTTTATTAAAATAAACTTAGCCAAACACCCTCTAATCGGTGCCGTCTATGATGCATCAGAAGCTTCAAATATCATGTTGGATACGACGCACGCTCGGAAATATCATGTCAGATCAAGTATCGAGTTGGATACAACACTTCTAAACAACATGTTAAAATAGGTATCTATTGGCTATAAATCAAAGCTATCATAATAATAAATATGCACTTAAATGACATGGAACACCCCACATATCTATAATCTATAATCTATATAAAAGTCTGGATAATATGATTATGATTGTGAATTGACTGGATTACCCTTATACAATTTAATTTATAGTTTATGTAAGCCAAAAATTACTAATTCAACTTAATTATTTTATTTTATTTGGTTCATTTATATCAACAATATTAAAGTATCAAATGTTGCCATCCTCACCTTTTGATATGAGTTAATTGTCCGGATACTCCCTGTGTTATGCCTAATTAGTACGTAGATCCCTGTGTTTCAACAATTAGCATGGAAAATCCTATGATTCCATTTAATTATTACTGAGAACCCTGCGTCAGTGGTTGTTGTCACACGCTCTTGAATTGCGGCTGGGATTACGAATATTTGTATTTATTGGCTGTTAAATGACATTTATACCCCTCTGTAACCTAATAAAATTAAACGCATATTTTCTTCTTCTTCTTTTTTTTTTTTTTGAATTCCACAAAATACACTTCCAATATTATAAAAAAAAAAAACAAAATGAATTAAAAAAAGTTTAAAATATATATAATTATTTACAATTTTATATACATATATATTTCAGGTTATGCAATTATATACATATATATATGTGTGTATATATAACAGATTATATTATATACATATATATACACACACACACAACGTAATGGCACCACCGCCTCCAACACAACAACCGTCCAAGCCACCGGCACAAACACCGTCCGGGCCACCGGCACCACTACCCTCTGCCTCAACTTGAACCAGATCCCCCCACCACAGTCGCCACTACCGCCCTCCACCTCAACTCTGAACCAGATCTGACCCATCGGCCATCTCCATC
Organism: Lantana camara; assembly: GCA_037501455.1. Taxonomy (NCBI): domain Eukaryota; kingdom Viridiplantae; phylum Streptophyta; class Magnoliopsida; order Lamiales; family Verbenaceae; genus Lantana; species Lantana camara. Next base: position 32,478,093 of record CM074859.1, on the reverse strand, counting down.
GTCATCGCCGCTCCCCGCCTCAGCCCGACCTAGATCTAGGCTTGGAAGAATCGTTGAAGGAAGCAATCGCTCCCATTTTTTGTTGGAGATCTGAGTCTACCTGATCTCCGACGTCCTCGACGGTGACGAAGCTGAAGGATATAGTGTTCGTGCTGAGGAAGAAGGCACAACGAGAGGCAAGGTGGTGTAACGGTGGCAGTTCGTGCGCTGTCTCAGCCTTTTTCTTTTCTTTTCTTGGTTTTCCCTCTATTTTCTTCTTGGGTCAACTAGTCACAGAGAAAAGATTGGAAGAGAGGTCGTGGTGGCGGTGGTGGTTGTCATGTGGTGGTGGTGGCGACTTCAGATCTGAGTTGGGATGGCTTCGTGGCGGTGGTGGTGGTTGCAGATCCGGGTTGGGATGGGTGTGTGGTGGTGGCGGTGGCGATGTGGCGGTGGTCCTTTCAGATCTGGGTTGGAAAAGGATGGTGTTGGTGGGGCGGTGGTGGCGCGATGCTGAAGAAGATGAAGAAGTTTAGGGAGAACGTGGGCTTGCCGGTAGTGGGTGGATTTGTGGTGGTGGCGGCGACTCGGTGGATTTGTGATTCTGGAAATTTTCTTTCTTTTCCGAAGCTGGTGAATCATGGAATTGCTCCTGAGTTCATGGACAAAGTGGAGAGGCTTACAAAGGAGCACTACAGGAAATCCATGGAGCAGAGATGATAGCCCAGAATTTGTCATACAATTTTATTTTTTGTTTGAATTAATTAGATTAATATATAACATTATATATATGATATATATAATACAGATCATTAATCATATGATATATATAAATTTATATCATAAAATATATTATTTTAGTATTAATTTTAATTAATTATAAAATATATATCTATTTTTTTTTGAATTATTTACATTAATATATAACAATATATATATGATATATATAATACAGATCATTAATCATATGATATATATAAATTTATATCATAAAATATATTATTTTAATATTAATTTTAATAAGTTATGAAATATATACCTTTTTTTTTTTTGAATTAATTACATTAATATATAACATTATATATGTGATACATATAATACATATAAATATATATATGATACCTTGTTTGAGTGTTAAAGGGGCAAAACAGGCATTTCCTATCCTCCATTGCCGTTTGAGTGTTAAAGGGGGCGGTGAGAGAATTTAATGGAATCATAGGGTTTTCCATGCTAATTGTTGAAACACAGGGTTCTACGTGCTAATTAGGCATAACACAGGATTTTCGGCGTAATTAACTCCTTTTGATATTCTCCTGTTAATGGACAATAAACTTTAATGTAATTAATTATGTTAACCATCTTTGAAGTTGTTTTTTTTTTTTTTCCGGAATTTGGATTATCAACTCTACTTTTGTCTCTTGTTTTACATTTTCAAGTGGATCATGTACTAGAAAGGGCCATCGAAAGCATCATAGAAGTGACAATATTCAGGTTATATATAATGAATGTCTATTGTTTGCCGATCGATACCAAAAATATTCCATTTTTATATGGTGGTGCTTTCACCAACTTGCAAAAGATGATCTCCAAAATATGCCGTTAATTGTCGATCAATGGGGACTCTCTAGCTTCAAGTTCAAGGTTTTCAATTATTAAGGCGGCTTTAATGTTTGGTTATTTTACTAATCTGCATGTGAAACGTTGTAGGGCTAGCTTCTATGTGTGTATCGTGTGAATATGTAGTTGTCTATCTTGATAGATATTATGCAATGTGGGCTGAGTTGGATGATTATTACATTGCCTTTGGGTTGAACATTATACTTCTTGGGGCGAGGAATGAATATCCTACTTCTTGGATAAGGAGGAGAACTCATCAGGTGAATTCGTTCACTTCTATGTAAATGTGGTTATTTCACTTCTTTGGTATTTTCTCCTCCTCTAGCTTTTCTTGGTGAGTAATTGGTTTTCGTGCAATGTTTTACAATTTTGTGTATACGGTAAAGTTACTTATAGGAAGAATGTATATAGATTACATTACAAGCGACGATTTGTGCATGAGATGTAATGACAATTAACGAAGACCAAAAATGTTGTGTATTACTACGAAGTGCTTAGTAGAGGTACCACAACTTTATTAATTTAATTTTGATGGTATAGAGGAAAAAAAAATTGTGTAATTATTTATTCACTTTATGGCACGTAATATTACTAATTTACGTATTTAACTAGCTATAGTTGAAAATCCCTTCCAGAAGTGCATGACACTAATTGTAGGAGGCCACCAAATAAACAAGAAAGTGGTACTCATCAAAAACAAACACAGAGAATTGGAAGTAGCCCACGCTGGTAGGCTGGAATGTAAATAATAAATAGAAATTTTTAAAGAATGTAGTCAAAAACTTTATAATGGATATATCTGTTGGAAAACACGAATCAGAAAGCAGCGAAATTTAAAAAATTTTCCCAACAAAAAGACCTTGAACTCGCAATCGTGTAACCAAATTCGTAAAGATAGAAAACTTACTTTTCTATTGTTCTTTCTTGAAGCGTTTCAAGCCACCCAAGAACGCTCTTCACGCGGCTTGATCCCCTCTCCTTGGTAAAGCTCGAATCTTCAAACTTCTAACTTGAAGTCTCTAGAGAAAGTCCACCAACTTGACCACAATCTAACTAGTAAGGATGCTAGTTCTCTAGTTAGTGTTTAGGCTTAACCTAGGGTTTAATTTAATCTTGGAGAAAGGAAGGTGTTCAACACATGAACCAAGAATTGTCAATTAGCTCTAAAGGGGAGCATGAGCTCCCCTATATATAGGAAAGGGGAGAGGCGGCCGAACCTAGTCCTTATTGGACTAGGATTTGGTTCCTCTCTCTCCTATTACTTGATCACCAAGTATTTTCCAACTTTGACTTTGAATTCTAATTCTAGTCAACTTTTAAGAGAGCTAAAAATATCCAAACTATTTTTGGATAATTTTATACTTTATTTATTATAAAATAAATAACTTATTTTTATCTAATTAATTAATTCATAATTAATTAACTAGATTATTTTCTCCAAAATTAGACTTTCTTTTTAATTCAAAATTAAACCAAAGTCTATTAAATAATTAACTAATTAATTATATATATATATATATATATATATAATATATATACACACACGTGTGTGACACGTGTCACAGTGACACGTGTCACTCACGTGAGCCACACGTGTGATTTCACACGTGTGGAACCCTCTTGGCCCGATTAACTCGTTTAATCATTTTCAAGCCTCAACTCATGTAACCAAGTTGTTGTGTGTGACCCTCTAGGTTCTCAATTCAATTAGCAGTGACCCTAATTAATTAATTCACTAATTAATTAATCAGTCCACAGATTAAACGACCATAGTCTAGCAACAGGTGTTTAACCCCTAGCTGAATTGGAATGTTCGGATTCGACAGAACCTTTAAGTCATTGATTCATGTGAGATACAATCCTCCTACTTACTATCTCTCAACCAAGATCTAGGGCAAGGGAATAATCAGAACCCTAATAATCCGGTCTTAAAGCTAAGTGCATTTCATATCCATTTGATCTCAATCCAAGAAACCCTTTTCTTGATGTCTTGATCTATTGCCTTGGCCAAGGACTCCATATGGCATATGAATGACTTACACAATAAGAGATCACCTTGCATATGCAAGTGTAGGTCCTTTCTTGATTCTCATTCACTTTCATGAATCACTTGTGCAGCCCCAGCATAAGCCTTGAATCAGTTGTCTAAGGCGACACCCTTTAAAGCTTATACCAAAGACTACAGAGTTAACTCATAAAGTAACATGGAACCTCAAGTCTAAGGATCAATTAATCACATCAATGACTCGTGAGATATTTCCTAATCTGGAAGTTTCCATTTCCTGAAATAGAAACTTCCTTTCCCATTTAGGAATGTTCTCACACGAGGTACCTCAGTGAACTTACTTATTAAAGTAAGCACCCTCATGTATCACGCACGTATCAACTATACACTTTCCACCTCCATGAAACAAGGTGATCCTTCTTAAGGGCGTGATCCCACAAGCAAGCCTTAGAGGAGTTAGGTTGACACTCCCACTGTCTGTAGGACTCATCGGCTTGGAGTATTTTACTAATCATGACTTATATGATATAGGGCTCGTTTCATGAACCATTTCACCTAAATGGTAGAGTCCTAAAGTCATCAGGATTAGGGGAGTTCTCATACATGCACAGCTAAAGTAAACGCATACCAAACAAGAGCATATAAAGAAGTGTTGCCTCAATTCGTTATTTCATTCAAAGATTGTCTGTGATTACAATAAGGAAAAGCACAAAGCGGATATTCAATCGGTTTTCTAGGGCACCATTCCTAACAATCTCCCACTTGCCCATCAAAGCCATTTTAAAGCTACTCTAAGACCCATCTTCTGAAGATGACCTTGGAAAGCTTCTCGACTAAGGGGTTTAGTAAGTGGATCTGCCACGTTCTCTGCTGATGTGACCCTCTCAATTAGCACATCTCCTCTTTTGATAATATCACGGATTAGGTTATACTTCCTCATAATGTGCTTGGTCCGTTGGTGAGATCTTGGTTCTCTTGCTTGAGCAACCGCCCCAGTGTTGTCACAAAACACAGCAATGGGGTCTTTCATGCTAGGAACAACATTCAACTCTTGAATGAAGTTTCTAATCCAAACACCTTCCTTAGCTGCATCATTTGCAGCTAAGTATTCGGCCTCAGTGGTCGAATCTGCAGTGGTAGTTTGCTTGGAACTCTTCCAACTCACTGCACCGCCGTTTAGGCAGAAAATGTATCCTGACATTGACTTAAAATCATCTAAGTCAGATGCAAAGCTTGCATCGCAGTATCCTTCGACAGTAAGATCTTTCTGACCTCCGTAAACTAAGAATAAATCTTTAGTACTTTTCAAGTACTTAAGAATATTCTTCACGGCAGCCCAGTGGCCATCTCCAGGGTCAGATTGGAAACGACTTGTTACACTAAGTGCATAAGCCACATCCGGTCTAGTACATAACACTGCATACATTATGCTACCTATTGCTGATGCATAAGGTGTATGAGTCATTCTTTCCTTCTCAAGGTTGGTCTTAGGACACATCTTCTTTGAAAGACATGTTCCTACACTCATAGGAAGGTTCTTAACCTTTGCTGACTCCATATTGAATCTCTTCAATACTTTGTCAATGTACATCGACTGTGATAGTCCTATTAACCTTCTAGATCTATCTCTATAGATTTTAATTCCAAGGATATAGGATGCATCACCAAGATCTTTCATCTCGAATTGGTTCGATAACCATAACTTAGTCACTTTCATATCATCCTTCGAATTCCCAATAAGAAGGATGTCATCAACATAAAGCACTAAGAATTGCACTGAGGTTTCCAATTCCTTTCTATACACATAGGATTCATTCGAAATTTGGATGAAGCCAAACGCTTTGACTGATTCATCAAATCGAATGTTCCAATTCCTAGAAGCCTGTTTCAATCCATAGATTGATCTTTGGAGTTTGCAAACCTTTTGCTCACTCCCACTGAATGTGAAACCTATGGGTTGCTCCATATAAATGTCTTTGTCAATGTCACCATTGAGAAAGACAGTTTTTACATCCATTTGCCATATCTCATAGTCATAATATGCAGCAATGGCAAGCATGATCCGAATAGACTTTTGCATTGCAACTGGTGAAAAGGTTTCATCAAAATCCACGCCGGGTCTCTGAGTGAATCCTTTTGCAACCAGTCTTGCTTTGTAGGCTGCAATGCTTCCATCAACTCCAAGCTTTCTCTTAAAGATCCATTTGCAACCTATGGGTTTGACCCCATCAGGCAAATCTACCAAGGTCCAAACTTGGTTGGAGTTCATGGAATCCATTTCGGATTTCATGGCTTCTATCCACTGTTCAGAGTCAGAATCTGAAAGTGCCTCCTCATATGTTGAAGGATCATTATCTTTTTGAGAGATTTCATGGAAGAATCCATACCATCTCTCCGGCTGTCTAGGATTGCGTTCAGAACGCCTTAGAGGAGGATTTTCATGTGTATCGAAATTCGTGATTGGTTGTGGTTGATCAGAGTGGGACGTTTCTTCAGTGGGTGGTATGGGGCCACTTTGTACTTCTTCTAATTCTATGATCTTGCCTTGCTTTTCTTTAAGGAACGGTTCCTCCAGAAAAGTAGCATTTCTGGAAACAAACACCTTTTGCTCAGATTGATCATAGAAGTAGTATCCTATGGATTCCTTAGGATAACCTACAAAGTAGCATAAGTTAGAACGAGATTCTAACTTATCTCCCACTGTCCTCTTCACGTAAGCAGGACAACCCCAAATTCTTAAGTAAGAATAACTAGGGATTTTACCATGCCACATTTCATAGGGCGTTTTAGGGACTGACTTAGAGGGAACTAGATTCAAAATCTTTGATGCACTTTCTAGGGCATAACCCCAGAAAGAAGGTGGTAAGTCAGTGAAACTCATCATGGAACGAACCATATCAAGTAGGGTTCGATTCCTTCTCTCAGAAACTCCATTAAGCTGAGGAGTTCCCGGAGGAGTCCACTGAGAGACAATCCCATTATCCTTGAGATGATTAAGGAATTCTTCACTAAGATATTCGCCTCCTCGATCAGATCGAAGTGCTTTGATCTTGTGACCAGTTTGGTTCTCAACCTCCTTTTGAAATTCTAAGAATTTCTCAAAAGCTTCAGATTTATACTTCATTAAGTACACATAACCATACCGACTAAAGTCATCAGTAAAGGTTATGAAGTACTGATGATTGTTTCTAGTGCTTACACTAAGCGGTCCACAAACATCAGTATGGATCAAATCCAAAACCTTAGTGGCACGTTCCACAGTTCCTTTAAAAGGAACTTTGGACATCTTTCCTTTGAGACAGGATTCGCAAGAAGTCAACTCTTTGAGATCATTTTCAGAATGATCCTAAAGTGTTTATCTTGCTAATTCTGTTCCTGGAAATGTGTCCTAATCTAGCGTGCCATAAGGGAGCTGAAACTTTGTCATCTCTCTTACGCTTTGTTTCTCGTTGTATATTCATAATATTGATATTTTGAGTTAGGTAAAGTCCATTACTTAGAGTACCGATATGAACGGAAGAGTTGTTCCGTTTGATAAAATATTTACCATTCTTAATATAAGTTTCATAACCTTCACAATCTAATATTGGAACTGAAATTATATTACGAATAATGCTCGGTACATAAAGGACTTTATTTAATACTAACTCAAAACTACCTAAATCTAATCTAATTGTGCCTAAAGCTCGAGCTTCAACGTTTGAGCCATCGCCGATCTTCAAGACACATTCTCCTTCTTTTAGTTGTTGAACATCACTTAGCATCTGTACATCATTACAGATATGAGTTCCACAACCGGTATCAAGTATCCAAGAACTAGAATTAATAGAAAGATTTACTTCAACGAGAAAGATACCTTTCTTTAGAGTAGCCTTGTACTCTCGGCAGTTTCTCCTCCAATGTCCCGCTTTGCCACAATGGAAGCAAACATCCTCTTTCTGATCACGCTTCTTCTTTTGGGCCTTCCCCTTCGAAATGCCACCAGTGGGCCTAAGGGGTTTCTTCTTCTTCTTTTGGGCTTTCTTGCCCTTACCTTTAGAAGGCCCAGAAGAGGAAGATGGAGCATTCACCATCAAAATCTTATTGTCCTTCTTGATCGTGCTTTCAGCAGTCACAAGCTGACTAATCAGCTCGGCTACAGTAGCACCAACATGATTCATGTTGAAGTTAAGGACAAATGGGTTGAATGATGGTGGGAGCGAAGCTAGCAACAAATCCACTGAAAGCTCATCTTTCAGTGGCATGTCCATGGAAGCAAGTTTCTCAGTAAGGGCAAGAAACTTGAGTCCATATTCATGGACACTCGAACCTTCCCTCATTCTCAAGTGGAACAATTCCTTTGAAGTGTTATACCTTGTAACACGTTCATGAGGGCGGTAAAGTTGCTCTAAGTGGTCGTAAATCTCCCAAGCAAATTCCATGGCCTCATGTTGTCTTTGCAAGTCCGGAGACATGTTAGCCAACATAAGGCAACGGGCTTGGAGATTATCATCCTTCCACTTCTGAATCGCGTCCCGCTCGGCCCGAGTGGGAGCCTCCCCTTCGGGACTAGGCTCCCCTTCGAATAGAACATAAGTTCTCTTCTCAGAATCTAAAATGATTTTTAGATTCCTCAGCCAATCAGAATAGTTGGGACCAGTCAACTTGTTTGACTCGAGGATCGATACAAGAGGGTTTTTGGTTGCCATTTCAAAACACGTAGAGAATCACAGAATCTACGACCTAAATGGTAGAACAGAGAACTAGTGAGCATGCTGAATTATAACGATATACAAAAGATAAGGTCTTTAATCTAATGTAGCTCCCACTGTTTTTCAAAGATCTATAATTCCCAAAGATCTAAGAGGAACACGTTTCCCAATGGGTACTAAGATCCTAGGCATTTTACCTCGAACCCACGACTCGCGGACATTCTAAGTAAGAACCCTAGGTAGGTACAGCTTACCAATTCTAACACCTTTAGAACTCCTAGTAATTGTTTTTGCATCACCTATCTTTCAATATGGACCCACGACTCGTGCGACATCCATATTTACTTAGGCGTTAAGGTAGACCCATCAATCATAAGATCATGACCAAAACTTAGTTCGAACGACCCACGACTCGCGGGCATCGCCCTTGCTAAAATTGACCACGAAATATTGATCATTTAAAATGATTAATTAGGTAACTAAGAACTAATAAGCTCCACTAGCTATCCCACGACTCGCGGACAATAACTAGCTTTACTTACTAAACTTAAAACCTATTGATGGAATGCTAGGAATTTAATTCAAAATTTGCATCTCGAATTAAACACCTATTTGTTCGAAATTAGCTTAATATTTAATGGGAATTTTCGAATCAACCGGAGAGTTGTCCGGTTCGACCTCACCAACATATATGTTATCCAATTTTATTAGTCTTGATTAATGCAAGTACACTTAAAATGCATTTCAAACAAGCACATAAACAGATAACATGTCCTAGCATGATACTAACATGTAATGATCATGGGTTCTACCTATCTTATGCGTGATATGTGGGAGCCACTCCACAATCACAAGTTCTAACATACATGCCACATAAACAGTTTAAATCACATAAGGGAAAGCGGTAACAAAATACGAGCCCTATCTCTATTACATTTAACAATTGAGATTCCCCTCCCTAACATTTTGAGGGGTCTTCACTTATGCCCTCCTTGTTACTTGAATGTGGTCCATCTTACTCCTTGGGTGCATTGTCTCCAAAATGAAAATAAAACCTCACCACCTATCTCTACTCTCAAATTACAATAAAAAGAAAAAGACATAAAGTAATAAGGCTCAATCTTCATATTGGCCTTAGACAATTACACGGGGCATACCCCGGCCTCAAAAACAGTAATATGGAAAGCCACATAATAAATCACATAACAGTACGCACATAAGTGAGGCTCCAACCTCAATTGAAAAAACGCAACTATAGGGCTCCAACCCCAATTTAAACCATCCATGTGCATAAATTAAAACCATACATAGATCTAAACCCATGATCACCTAACATGCTTTTGCAAGAATTTAAATTTAACCAATAAATTAAAATTCTCGCCTTAAGCTCTAATAGCTTAAAACACGACTTGATGCGAGTCTTGTTTATAAAAGTTTTCAATAAATCCCAAATTATCAAAACAAATAAAATTCCAATTAATTTCTGAAAATTAATAATTTTATCAAGATGTATTTTCCCAAAATATAAACCGTTTCAATTTCTCAAAAATCCCAATTTTAAGTTTTGTTCAAAATTAAAATAAATATTCAAAAATAAAATTTTAAAATTAAAATAAAATTGGGACTGGATTGCACGAAACACGAAAAGGCCGGATCGCGAAAACGGGACCCGTACGCGGAGAAGACCGCACGCACGCGGCGCGCGCGGCTTTCCCGCAAGCATGCGGGCGGGGTGGGCGGGCGCGCCTAGGCTCCCGCACAGGCGTGCGGGAGGAGCTGGGCGGCTGGCCGGTTTGTCCCGGCCAAGCCTGGGCGGTTGCCCTTGCGCACGCCTAGCACAGGCGGGCGGCGGCGCGCGAAGCCCGCGCGCGCGACTCCTTCGCGCGCGGGGTTTCGCGTGTTCGTCGCAATCCGGGTTTTCGTTTCGTGTTTTCGTTCAAAAACAAAACCAATCCAAGAAATCCAAAAACAGTTTATACAGTTTCAAATCTAAAACAGTTTTCAAAATTAAATTTTACAAAAACCAATTTTCAGAAACTTTCAGGAAAAAATACAGTTTCGTAATTCAGGCTTTCTAAAACAATTACAAATACTCAATCGCATCAAGCCTAAGAATTTCTACCAAATTCAGTATAATTGAGACGAATCAGAAACACGATTAACGAGGTGGCTCTGATACCACTTGTTGGAAAACACGAATCAGAAAGCAGCGAAATTTAAAAAATTTTCCCAACAAAAAGACCTTGAACTCGCAATCGTGTAACCAAATTCGTAAAGATAGAAAACTTACTTTTCTATTGTTCTTTCTTGAAGCGTTTCAAGCCACCCAAGAACGCTCTTCACGCGGCTTGATCCCCTCTCCTTGGTAAAGCTCGAATCTTCAAACTTCTAACTTGAAGTCTCTAGAGAAAGTCCACCAACTTGACCACAATCTAACTAGTAAGGATGCTAGTTCTCTAGTTAGTGTTTAGGCTTAACCTAGGGTTTAATTTAATCTTGGAGAAAGGAAGGTGTTCAACACATGAACCAAGAATTGTCAATTAGCTCTAAAGGGGAGCATGAGCTCCCCTATATATAGGAAAGGGGAGGGGCGGCCGAACCTAGTCCTTATTGGACTAGGATTTGGTTCCTCTCTCTCCTATTACTTGATCACCAAGTATTTTCCAACTTTGACTTTGAATTCTAATTCTAGTCAACTTTTAAGAGAGCTAAAAATATCCAAACTATTTTTGGATAATTTTATACTTTATTTATTATAAAATAAATAACTTATTTTTATCTAATTAATTAATTCATAATTAATTAACTAGATTATTTTCTCCAAAATTAGACTTTCTTTTTAATTCAAAATTAAACCAAAGTCTATTAAATAATTAACTAATTAATTATTTAATATATATATATATATATATACATATATATATATATATATAATATATACACACACGTGTGTGACACGTGTCACAGTGACACGTGTCACTCACGTGAGCCACACGTGTGGAACCCTCTTGGCCCGATTAACTCGTTTAATCATTTTCAAGCCTCAACTCATGTAACCAAGTTGTTGTGTGTGACCCTCTAGGTTCTCAATTCAATTAGCAGTGACCCTAATTAATTAATCAGTCCACAGATTAAACGACCATAGTCTAGCAACAGGTGTTTAACCCCTAGCTGAATTGGAATGTTCGGATTCGACAGAACCTTTAAGTCATTGATTCATGTGAGATACAATCCTCCTACTTACTATCTCTCAACCAAGATCTAGGGCAAGGGAATAATCAGAACCCTAATAATCCGGTCTTAAAGCTAAGTGCATTTCATATCCATTTGATCTCAATCCAAAAAACCCTTTTCTTGATGTCTTGATCTATTGCCTTGGCCAAGGACTCCATATGGCATATGAATGATTTACACAATAAGAGATCACCTTGCATATGCAAGTGTAGGTCCTTTCTTGATTCTCATTCACTTTCATGAATCACTTGTGCAGCCCCAGCATAAGCCTTGAATCAGTTGTCTAAGGCGACACCCTTTAAAGCTTATACCAAAGACTACAGAGTTAACTCATAAAGTAACATGGAACCTCAAGTCTAAGGATCAATTAATCACATCAATGACTCGTGAGATATTTCCTAATCTGGAAGTTTCCATTTCCTGAAATAGAAACTTCCTTTCCCATTTAGGAATGTTCTCACACGAGGTACCTCAGTGAACTTACTTATTAAAGTAAGCACCCTCATGTATCACGCACGTATCAACTATACACTTTCCACCTCCATGAAACAAGGTGGTCCTTCTTAAGGGCGTGATCCCACAAGCAAGCCTTAGAGGAGTCAGGTTGACACTCCCACTGTCTGTAGGACTCATCGGCTTGGAGTATTTTACTAATCATGACTTATATGATATAAGGCTCGTTTCATGAACCATTTCACCTAAATGGTAGAGTCCTAAAGTCATCAGGATTAGGGGAGTTCTCATACATGCACAGCTAAAGTAAACGCATACCAAACAAGAGCATATAAAGAAGTGTTGCCTCAATTCGTTATTTCATTCAAAGATTGTCTGTGATTACAATAAGGAAAAGCACAAAGCGGATATTCAATCGGCTTTCTAGGGCACCATTCCTAACAATATCATTCGTTTTTATTGAATAATCATTTCCAGACTATGGCATTTTTCTCTATTGTCATTTTCTCTATTTATTCCCTGAAGATTATAATTTTGTTTATTTAATTTCTCTATTTATAATAGTAATAAATTTTGATTGACTCACGAGATATCTTACAAAGGTCAAGTTTAAACACAGTTATCTCGATATTGTCTCGGCATTGTAAATTTGAAGTAGTTCAAGCTCTGAAGATTTAAACTTACTAAGTGGAATAAATAAATCTCCAAACATACCTTGATCTCCAGATCGTTTGAGATGGTTCACAGATTCTTTGAATGAATTCTTCACGTACAAGCGGTCCAAGTTTGCTTAGGATAAGCAGACTTAATTCCACAACTTAAGTGCTTTGGATACGGTGAATAGAGAATTCCACACTATTCTCTCACAAGAATTTCTGTATATCGTGATGTGGGATTTTCTGTATTGATTGTGTTCTGGATATGTTCTGGATTGTCTTATGGAGGGAGAGAGAGATTTCTCTCTATTTATTTGACAGGAGTTGGAATAACTTCCCGTTCAAATTCAAACTCTCCCACCAACCCATTTATCTATATGGGTTTCGGGTCAGCCCCATGGGCGACCCGTTTTATATTTCCAACATCTCCCACGCGCACATGAGGGCTGACCTCAAGCGATAACTGACTTGTATATAGTGTAACCGTATATCCAAAATATTTCATACTTGCAAATAAGTCGTGTGACCGGCGAGCACAGTAGAGCCTTCAAATGTTATACACCGGTTAAGGATATATAACAACTCACTTCACAAATGAAGATATTCATGTCTCGCTATACCCCAGATCCCTGTTTTGATTTCACTAGTTATAACATCTCTTGATCCCTCAAAATTTTTAAGAGCATATTTAACTATTTTCACAATGTATCCACAATTGTGTTCCAAATACAATTGGCTAGCTGGTGAATACATCTCAGTAACAATCAACAGTAACTCTAGATTATCTTCCTTTCCAAACAGTAACTCTAGATTATCACCTTAGCTGCTTTCCTAGACATACACCGCAACTCCGAATCTCTCGTGGATATTGGTGATATGCTAAAGTAGCAGCACTGAAGTATAATCCTGAGATATTATTGATAATTAATAAGGGTATAAAATGGGATTATCGAAAAAACTCCAGGTCTCACACAATGAGAAAGACGGGATCCATTTCTCATTACCTATGTAAGGTCAAATTTAGTACATACGGTATGAAAATGCATGCTACGGTACATGACTTCAATTTTGAAGCGTATGTCGTTACTTATCAACAATAGTACCGTACAGATCTAAGTTCAAATGTATCTCAAACATTTAACTTCTGAGTTTTGCTTCCAGTGTATCCTCAATAATTTCAGGCACTGAAGCCAAAAACTCAAATCTGACTGACAAGTTCTAGTGGTGTGTGGGATCCACTATGATTATCAAATACGCATATAGTGTAATCTCATCCCTGCACATTTCCCAAATGTCAGAGGCGATTGCTCGTGTGAGAGAGCCAATCTCAACTTGTTCGACACACTTTTCAGATAACAACAAACATATATGTGTTTAGCTCAGAAAACAAACTTTATCATAGCATAGATATTAATCATTCATACACTCAAATAAGTACATCAAATCCTACGCAGTCCCAAAGACTTAACATGACCCATAAATACATCTCTAGATATTGGTTTAGTAAATGGGTCTGCTACCATAGCATGTGTAGATATGTATCTCAGTATCACTTCCTTCTTCTCAACAATATCACGCACAAAATTATATTTTGTGTCTATGTGTTTGGTTTTTCCATGATATTTGGGATCTTTAGTATAAGCCATGGCTACCTGACTATCACAATAAACTGTCACGACTCCCACTTTACTGTTTATCAATCCCAAATGATTGAAAAAACGCTTTAACCAAACTGCTTCTTGAACTGCAGAAGCACAAGCCACAAATTTTGCTTCCATAGTGGACAGAGATACACATGTTTGTTTCTTGCTACTCCGAGATATGGCGCCATCATTTAGCAAGAACGTATAGCCGGAGGTCGACTTTCGCTCGTCTAAGTCACCTGCCCAATCAGCATCTGTGTATCCTCTTAACCATAAATTATTCCCTTGATAGCATAAGGAATATTCTGTAGTTCCTTTTAGGTATCTGAATATCCTTTTAATAGCTTTCCAGTGGCTTCATCCTGGATTAGATTGATACCTACTAACTAGACCCACGGCGTAACATATATCAGGGCGAGTGCACATCATTGCATACATTAAACTTCTAATGGCACTAGCATATGGTACTTTGGACATATCTTGTATTTCTTGTGGAGTCTTAGGACACGTTTCATGGCTTAATGATTCACCTTTTGCCACGGGAGTATCAATGGGATTGCAGTTTTCCATTTTGAATCGTCTAAAATCCTTTTAATATAAGGTTCCTGTGAGAGACCAAGTAATCTCTTAGAACGATCACGATGGATTTTTACTCCAAGTATATATTCTACTTCTCCCAAATCCTTCATCTCAAAATTTGAGGATAACCATTTCTTAATGGCAATAAGATACTCTTTGTCGTTTGATGCTAATAAAATGTCATCAACATAGAGTGATAGAATTACAAACTTTTCTTTGGACCTTTTCACATAAACACAATGGCCTTCATCAATCATGACAAAGTTATATGAGATTATCGCTTGATGAAATCTCAAATACCACTGCCTAGAAGACTGCTTCAATCCGTAAATTGATTTCTTTAATTTACAGACCTTATTTTCTTGACCCTTGAGAATAAAACCTATTGGTTGAACCATATAGATTTCTTCTTCAAGTTTTCCATTGAGAAATGCAGTCTTTACGTCCATTTGATGTAATTCCAAATCCATGTTGGCTACGATGGCCAAAAGAAGGCGAATGGAGGCGAATCTCACCACTGGCGAAAAGGTTTCTTCATAGTCAATACCCTCTTGTTGAGTATAACCTTTTGCTACCAAGCGAGCTTTATACCTCTCAATTGATCCATCAGCTTTACGCTTAATCTTGAGAACCCACTTGTTCCCAATAGCCTTTCGTCCTTGTGGGAGGTCAACTAATTCCCACACCTTGTTTGACTCCATAGACTTCATTTCTTCTTCCATTGCATTTTTCCACTTATCCTTAGCGGGACATGATAGAGCCTCACTTACGGTTTTAGGCTCATAAATATCTTCTGAACAGATTTCAATGTTGTGCTTTTCAGACTTATCCTTACTATCAAGACAAGCCTTAAAAGCATAACCCTCAATGTCAAAGTGTCGTTTTGGCATGATTTTCCTACTAGTCTTTCGAGAATGAGATTCAAAGGAATTGTCTAAATTCAAATTGCTCCCACTTGGATCAAGTGGTAACGAATTATCTTCTGTTTCCATTGATCCACATTGCACGGGGCTATCTGTTGAATCTACCAACTCAAATAGAGGTTCTTTTTCTTTTATCTCACCCCTCTTAGGAAAATCCCTTTCCGGGAAATCTGCATTTCTCGATTCAATTTCAATTACACTTCCATCACCTTGTTCTCCAATGAACACATAACCCTTAGATTGATCAGAGTGTCGTATGAAGATACATTTTCGTCCTCGAGGGCCTAACTTTCCATATTTGTTGAAAGAATCAAGAGTATAGGCTGCACATCCCCAAGGTTTAAGGTTATCAAGGATCGATTTTCTACCTTTCCAAAGTTCATAAGGAGTAAAAGATACTGACTTTTTAGGAACTCTGTTCAAGATATAAGACGCAGTTAATAAGGTATCTCCCCAAAAGGAAATTGGTAAGTTAGCCTGCGCCATCATGGATCTGACCATATCCAACAATGTCCTATTTCTCCTTTCTGCAACACCATTTTGTTACGGTGTGTATGGGATAGTCAATTGCCATGTAATTCCTTTTTCATTACATAGATCTTTAAATTGATCTGATAGATATTCACGCCCTTGATCAATTCTTAGTGTTTTGATCCTTCTGTCTAATTGATTTTCAACCTCATTTATGTATCGTCTGAAACAATCCAATGCTTCAGACTTGTGTGAGATCAAATAGACATGATCAAAGCGCATGAAATCATCTATGAAAGTAATGAAATAAGAAGCTCCATGTCTCACTTTAAGACTCATAGGACCACAAATGTCAGAGTGAATCAAATGCAATGGGTATTCGACTCGAGTAGCCTTTCCAAATGGTTTACGTGTCATTTTGCCAGCAAAACAGTTTTCACATACAGACAAATCAACCTTAGAGATAGGGCCTAAAAGCCCATCTCGTGCCAATCGATTCATCATATCTTACCCTATGTGACCTAATCTAACATGCCAAACATCCACATCAATATTTGCATCGCTAGAAGAACTTACATTAAACGAAGTACATTGGTCCACATAGTAGTCAAACATATGTCTTTTACAATTTAACAAGATAAAACAATCCCTAATAAGTCCACTACCATAATATGCATCACCATAGTAAAGTTTAACAGTGTCACTAGTAAATATCAAGCTATATCCTAACTTTAGTAGAACAACAACAGATACTAGATTTCGTCGAATCTCCGGTGCAAATAGGACATCATGTAGAATAAGGACCTTGCCTTCTTGCAATTCCAGCTTGCAAGTTCCAATACCCTTTACTTCTACTCGAGTATTGTTGCCTACATATATCCACCTCGTACCGACGGGAATTCGGAAAAAATCTACAAATGCCTCTCGGCCCCTAGTCACATGGTCTGTTGCCCCTGAGTCCACAATCCACATAGGACAAGATTCAGTTAATAAGACAGTGCTAGAGACGTAAGCATGACTAGATAAAGCAAATGCAAGTGCTACCTTGTCCTTAGGTGACTGAGGACATTCTCGAGCAAAGTGACATAGAGTGTCACTATTGAAACACTTCATCTTGCCCTTATCTTTCTTCTTTCCAAACTGCTTTCTTTTGGATTTATTATTGCTGCTGCAGTTAGGATCGTTGTTCTTCTTATGCCCTTTGGCAAACCTCTTCCCTTTGTTCCTTTTGAAGTTCCACTTAGGCTTAAACCCCATAGGTTTCTTGGAACTACTTTCGGCAACAAATGCACTCGCCATAACCTTTGCAGCACTAAGGCGCTCGTCTTCGAGCTCAACATGGCGTGCAACATCAGCAAAAGTTTTGATGTTGTCACTATGAGTGAGATTAACTTTCTTATGCTCCCACTGCTCTGGAAGAGATCGGATCACAGCTTGAATTTGTTGCTCGTTAGAGAGGGTGTGGCCAGCTGACCTAAGTTCTGTTATCATGTTTGACATCACCCTTAAATGTTGTTTCATGTTATGATCAGGGCATTTCTTATAGGTGTCAAACCTGATAGTCAACTGCCTTAAGCGAGTGATCGATGTACCTCCGTATTTTTCTCTGAGGTAAACCCAAATGTCATGAGCAGTGTGATGCTGCTCGCACTCGTGGATCAAATCATCCACCACAGAGCTCACTAGGATACCCCGGGCTGTGGAATTTTTCTTTTTCCAGGCCTGGTAAACCTCTTGGTCCCTCCCCTACTGAGCAGTATTACCCACACCTGGATCTTCCATGATTTGGTTGATACCCTCCAAGGCATCTTGCTCATCAAGCACGTACCAAATCTTATGACGCCAGGTGTCATAGTTGTCACCGATCAACTTTTCACCCTTGCTCAGATCAGTAATAATTGATCTAGAAGCCATGGTCTAATTGAAAGAAAGTGAGAGATTGAATGATTAATATTGTTAAACACATATCATTCTGTACAAATCATTTGACATCTACAATAATTCGAGACTAAGTTTTGAATCGACAGAGAACAATGTTCTCGATCATCATCTAACCCAAGTGTCTAATTATCATAAAGTCAAATATTTAAGTACAAAGAATCAATGTTCTAAAGGATCTTATCAACCCAAAGAACTCCCACTCGAATCAAACATAATCGATTCAATCATGCAAGAAAAATAAAAAATGCATAACATAGAACACATATTTTCACATAAGTAAAATACCAAACATTTGGATTTGCATGTGTAAATAAACATAAAATTACAATGTTACTACAACTGGAAATAAGCCACGCTAGCTAGGAGTGGAGACGATGAACATGATCAAACTTCTTCCCTTTATAGCTTCTCCCCACAGCCGTCTCTCTATGCACTTTTATATTGCAAGCCATATGAATCATGGCGTTAGAAAGTCTATCAATTCTAGCATATTTAAGAGGATCATTCTTTTTATTTTTCAAAAGACCTTTCTTATTACCCTCTTCTCGAGTGCGAAGTAGAGACCGTAACTGACGTGGGTTTGAGTGCATATTTCGAAACATGGTTAATTGCAACTTCACTCTTGTTTCGACTTTCCACTCTTTAAGCATTTCCTCTTTCACCACAGAAAGAGTCTTATCGTGCTCAACTCTTTCACGAATTCTATAGAAAGGAAGTCTGTAACGTTTTCTTAGGGAAGCCGTCCACACGAGCATTAACATAGAGTTTTCTTGAAAAATGGATGAGGGTCCCAAACCGAAGCGTCGAAGCTCATCATTCAAACTCTCCATAATTGCGAAATGCTCCGGAAGAGTATCCCACTTTCGCATTTTATGGTAAAGGAATGCTCTTATTTTGTCTTCAAAGTGTGACGCTTGTAGATCCCTACTCCTCCCTTGGGGGCGATTCATTCTTGCCATGCCTTAGAAAGAATTTGAACGTCGATATTAGGATATTATATTCTAATTTTCATGTATAATGAAGAAACTCAAATGCCCATATCCAAATAAATAATTACACGAGAAAACATATTTTCTCAAGCGTAATTTCGGAGCACTTATTCATTTATACACAAAAATTAAATATTATATATCCAAACGACCCTCCAAAAATGTTGGAAAACACGAATAAAAAAACAGCGGAAATTTAAAAATTTTCCAACAAAAGGACCTTGGACTCGCAATCGTGTATCCAAATTCGTAGAGATAAGAAACTTACTTTTCTTTTATTCTTTCTTGAAGCGTTTCAAGCCACCCAAGAACGCTCTTCTCTCGGCTTGATCCCCTCTCCTTGGTAAAGCTCGAATCTTCAAACTTCTAACTTGAAGCTCTCTAGAGATAGTCCACCAACTTGACTACAATCTAACTAGTAAGGATGCTAGTTCTCTAGTTAGTGTTTAGGCTTAACCTAGGGTTTTGTTTATCTTGGAGAAAGGATGGTGTTCAACACATGAACCAAAAGAAATCTCGATTAGCTCTAAGGGGAGCTTGAGCTCCCCTATATATAGGAGAGGGAGAGGGACGCCGAACCTAGTCCTTATGGGGCAAGGATTTGGTCCCTCTCTCGTATTACTTGATCATCAAGTAATTTCCAACTTTGACTTTGAATTCAAATTCAAATCAACTTTTAAGAGAGCTAAAATATCCAAACTATTTTTGGATAATTTTATACTTTATTTATTTAAAATAAATAACTTATTTATATCTAATTAATTAATTCATAATTAATTAACTAGATTATTTTTCTCCAAAATAAGACTTTCTTTTTAATTCAAAATTAAACCAAAGTCTATTAAATAATTAATAAATTAATTATTTAATATTCAATCAAATGAACACGTGTGGCACACGTGTCCCAATGACACGTGTCCAGTCACGTGACCCACACGTGTGGTTTCACACGTGTGGAACCCTCTAGGCCCGATTAACTCGTTTAATCATTTTAAAGCCTTAACTCATGTAACCAAGTTGTTGTGTGTGACCCTCTAGGTTCTCAATTCAATTAGCAGTGACCCTCTAGGTTCTCAATTCAATTAGCAGTGACCCTAATTAATTAATTCACTAATTAATTAATCAGTCCACAGATTAAACGACCATAGTCTAGCAACAGGTGTTTAACCCCTAGCTGAATTGGAATGTTCGGATTCGACAGAACCTTTAAGTCATTGATTCATGTGAGATACAATCCTCCTACTTACTATCTCTCAACCAAGATCTAGGACAAGGGAATAATCAGAACCCTAATAATCCGGTCTTAAAGCTAAGTACATTTCATATCCATTTGATCTCAATCCAAAAAACCCTTTTCTTGATGTCTTGATCTACTGCCTTGGCCAAGGACTCCATATGGCATATGAATGACTTACACAATAAGAGATCACCTTTCAAATGCAAGTGTAGGTCCTTTCTTGATTCACATTCACTTTCATGAATCACTTGTGCAGCCCCAGCATAAGCCTTGAATCAGTTGTCTAAGGCGACACCCTTTAAAGCTTATACCTAAGACTACAGAGTTAACTCATAAAGTGACAAGGAACCTCAAGTCTAAGGATCAATTAATCACATCAATGACTCGTGAGATATTTCCTAATCTGGAAGTTTCCATTTCCTGAAATAGAAACTTCCTTTCCCATTTAGGAATGTTCTCACACGGGGCACCTCAGTGAACTTACTTATTAAAGTAAGCACCCTCATGTATCACGCACGTATCAACTATACACTTTGCACCTCCATGAAACAAGGTGGTCCTTCTTAAGGGCGTGATCCCACAAGCAAGCCTTAGAGGAGTCAAGTTGACACTCCTACTGTTTGTAGGACTCATCGGCTTGGAGCATTTTACTAATCATGACTTATGTGATATAGGGCTCGTTTCATGAACCATTTCACCTAAATGGTAGAGTCCTAAAGTCATCAGGATTAGGGGAGTTCTCATACATGCACAACTAAAGTAAACGCATACCAAACAAGAGCATATAAAGAAGTGTTGCCTCAATTCGTTATTTCATTCAAAGATTGTCTGTGATTACAATAAGGAAAAGCATAAAGCGGATATTCAATCGGCTTTTTAGGGCACTATTCCTAACAAAAAATTCTCCAACCCATTGTATATATCCTTGATATATTTGATTTCTAATAATTCAAAAAAAATAAAATGAATCCATTATGCCAAAAAAAATGGAAGTAATTTTCGCAACAGGTTAATAAATACATTTCGGCAATGAAAAATTCACAAAAGGCTTTTGTTAGCCCACTGGTCCGGGAGGCACTAGGTGGACGTTGGGTCGCAAGTTCAATTCCCACTATTCCCAAATGTTTTTGATTTGTTTGGATTCATTTTCCACAATATTCAAAATCAAGGATAAATTCAATTTTACAACCACCATTTTGAAAGTTGGTCGGTTTAGCCAAGTGGTTATTATGGGCGAGAATGGGGAGAATGTCACGGGTTCAAATTTTGGCAGGTGCGAAATTTTGTTTTATTTTTTTTTAAGAATACTGTTCATCCGTCTTCTCCAACTGATTTCCAGAAAAACGTGAAAACTTAAAAAAATCACATAAAATTCAAATCTCAACCGTTTTTCATGAATTTTATATCGAATCGAAGCATATTGCACGAACTACACAATCACATAAGTTTCATGCCTTAAATCAAAACATACAAAATGTAACATGCTTCTCAAGATTTGATTCTCACAATCCAAAAATGCAAAAAATGTTCATCGTCACTGTTCATCCGTCTTCTCCAACAAATTTCCAGAAAAACGTGAAAACTTCAAAAAATCACATAAAATTCAAATCTCAACCGTTTTTCATGAATTTTATATTGAATCGAAGCATATTGCACGAACTACACAATCACATAAGTTTCATGCCTTAAATCAAAACATACAAAACGTAACATGCTTCTCAAGATTTGATTCTCACAATCCAAAAATGCAAAAATCTCATAATATACAGATCGGATCACAACGAAATTTCACAGGCATGATTCTCAACATGAAAACATCATACAACAAAATTTTCGAAGTCTATCATGCACAATTCGTAAATCTGCCATTTTTGCACGTTCAAGAATTTAAAGAACAAATTTCTTCACATATACAAAAAAAGCACGATAAAATCATCAGGAACACATCTTCTCATGCTCTGATACCACTGGAGATTTAAATTTACTAAGCGGAATAAATAAATCTCCAAACATACCTTGATCTCCGGATCGTTTGAGATGGTTCACAGATTCTTTGATTGAATTCTTCACGTACAAGCGGTCCTAGTTTGCTTGGGATAAGCAGACTTAATTCCACAACTTAAGTGCTTTGAATATGGTGAATAGAAAATTCCACACTATTCTCTCACAAGAATTTCTGTATATCGTGATGTGGGATTTTTTGTATTGATTGTGTTCTGGATATGTTCTGGATTATCTTATGGAGGGAGAGAGAGATTTCTCTCTATTTATTTGACGGGAGTTGAAATAACTTCCCGTTCAAATTCAAACTCTCCCACCAACCCATTTATCCATATGGGTTTCGGGTCAACCCCATGGGCGACCCGTTTTATATTTCCCACAAGCTCAATTAACCTTCACTCAAACTTGGAGTCCGCTTGCGGGGTTTGGTGGCCATGGTCAACTCGTTTGTCATTACTCTATGTTTCAGGGGCATATTATTGATATGAAAATGAATTAATATTACTAATTTTCTATTAATATAAATTAAGAAGATTTAGACACAAATAAGAGATAAACATTTTCTCATATTAAAAGACTTTAACCGGCTTTCATCGTGTTTCTTTGGTTTTTTTTGTTTTTTTTTTTGGGTCAAAATGGTGTTTCTTTGTTGATTGCGTAAAAGGTGACTACAACAGTTGGGGATTTTTTGGAATTAAAGTTAAGATTGAATTCCAACAAAAAGGGGAAAAAAAGGATAAGAGAGAGAGAGATGTGGTTCTACGAATAGGCATGGAAACGCCATTCGAGGTGGCCTAGCCCGGCATTCATTCGCAAATCCTATAGTGAAATTGAGATTGCTTAACCTCAGAAGCTAATTCGCGTGTAGACAACGTTGTCTGTTGTACCTATCTATTCATTGAATTTGCTTTATTGCATTTTTTATTTGTATATATAGACTCGCTCCCTCTTTTTCCAAGAATTCATGCACTTCCCTTTACTCCATAGGGCCTTCTCAAATAGAGAAAAGCCTTCCATTTCTGTCAAATGACCCCCCCTCCCCTGGCTCCTCCTTTTGGTCCTTTAATTATAATAACATCTATTAACTGGCATAATTTTTTATATTTAATAATTTGGAGCTCTTGACATCCATCTAGACAGTATATATAAATAAATTCATTGAATTTTACACCACCTAAACAAATACATAACTTTTATTAATTATTTTATTTGTAAAACAATTTTATCCAAAAAAATAGAGGATTTCATATAAGGGAGTTTTTGACAAAACTTCCTATTTTACTAAAATTTTTTAACTCACTCCCCATCAATTCAAATAAATTTTTAGTTTGCTCCCTAATAATATAATTGTCTATTTTACCCTTAATTTTCTTAATATGAAATATTTACATTTGAGTTTGCAGAACTATATTTAAATTTTGAAGAACTATCGTGACATTCAATAATTAGGGAGTTAACTAAAAATTTTAATTATTTAATTGGAGAGTATACTAAATATTCAAGTCCTATTTAGGATTAAACTCAAATAAATATGATAGTTATTTATTTAATTCAAATTAAATTATTTTTTACGACATCATTATATGTATTTATACATTCAATAATATTTATATAAATAATTTAATATTTAACAAAATCAAAATCAAACTATCAATCGAATACTCACATAAAAATAATTTATTTTTAAAGGAGAAAATGATAATTGTTAACATAAAATAAATATGAGATAATTTTTTTTTATTATAACTAAATTAAATATATTAATAGATATGATTTTGTTATTCATTTTTTTTTTGACAACCAGCCAACACGGCCGAATCAAGCTAAATCAGCCGCCACAAAACCGAAAGGGAAAAAAGGAATGTCCGAAAAGCCAACGCAGACCGAGACCGCAGTTCTAGCAAGTGTGTGGGCCACAACATTAGTGCCACGTCTAATATGAATAAGCCGGACAGCGGTGAAAGAAGAGCACACTCTCTTGATGTCCGAAATGATGTTACCAATGGGAGAAAGATCATCTTCTTCTTGCTTGAGAAGGTTGATGACGTTCAAGTTATCGCCCTCCAAAATGATCTTCGACCACCCAAAATCTCTCCCCCGAATCGCAGCAGCGTGGGCAGCCAAAGCCTCTGCAACAAGAGGGTCCGACATGTTAAATTGCCTGTCCGTTTCCCAACCAATACAGCAATCATTCTCGTCGCGAGCTACCACACCAATACCCACTGAATTATACTCCGTGAAGACCGCTCCGTCGAAATTGATCTTAGCCCATCCAACCCTCGGGTTTGGTCCATCTCTCAGCTGCGTTAGCTTCTGTCAAACCATTCGGTTCATCTTCCAAAGCCATAACAAGAGTAGAGTTCGCTGCAGCTTGACTCTAGAGATCGTGTGGCTGCTGCTCCAGGCCTTCAGTTCTCCTCAAGTTCCGATGACTCCAGATGACCTACAAATGGTAGCCAGCTTGCTTGCATTCCTCTGATCAAGCTGTGCAAGAGCCTCCCCCAGTCCCACATTAAATTCAGTTGACAGGCGCTGTATAGTAGACTGTGGAAGCTGAGACAAGGCCAAAACTTGTCGCCAAGTCTCCGGGCCAAATTCCTCCCGGTAGGGAGAATATCATGGCAACATCTCCACAAGAAGTTCCTAATCTTCGGTTTAACATTGAGTTTCCAGATACGATCCCAAGTCTCCAGATCAGGTGAATTAGGAAAAGAACATGAATTCTCCAAATTGGCCAGCTGCTTCGCCATATGATGTGCGCTCCTCTGACTGCCATATGTCTTCTTGAAGATTTCTTCTCACCTTTTAAATCGATCGTTTTCTTTTTCTCCTTAACGTCTGAGAAGATTTCCGCTTTACCTTTCGTCTTGCCCTTTTCTCTTTAACGTCTGAGAAGATTTTCGCTTTACCTTCCGTCTTGCCCTCTTTTCCTTAACGTCTGAGAAGATTTTCGCTTTACCTTCCGTCTTGCCCTCCATAGATATCTCCACCGACTTCTCCACAGCCAACGTGTCTCTACGGAAAATCTCCTAGAATTTCATTCGGTTTGATTTTTTTATTTAATCTTGCACCTAGCCCATATATTATCACATTTTGAAGTGAGATTATCAAAAACTCTACCAGATATTTATGGGTTTTCATAAATCAGGTAAGAGATTGATATTGTCGGCACTTCTTTTGTTCCAAGACACAGAAGAAGTATTTGAAGAGAACTTTTGATTTTGCAAATCTTGAGGAGAAAAGGTATTTGAAGAAAACGTTTGATTTTGCAAATTTTGAGTTTGGATATGGGGTTTGCATTTCTTGTTGTTAATTTATAGGGTTTCATTCAGAAGATTAACAGAACTAGACTTTCACATAACCCTAATCGTACAATTTTATCAAACCTTTAATTATATTTTCTCTATCAAGAACCTACTCTATATATATGGGTTTTCCAATATCGAATAGTCGGTTCTTCTTTGCTGGAGTTTTCTGGTGAGTTATTGATTGATTTTCTTGGTTTTTTTTTTTTTTAAGGTTTGAGATTTTCAGTTCCGTTTTGTTTAGTACTAACTGGTTTAAGGGAATGTATCGGTTGTCTGCACTCGATGTTGCGACTTTCTTGAATTTTGGACTCGTAGAGAACAAACTTTTAAACTTGCTACTGACATTGATAATCCTAAAGAATAATATGAAACCATGATTGTTTCTTGCATTTTGTTTATGAAGTTTATATCTGACATCTGGTTCTTTATGCAATTCCACAATTTTCTGGTCCTTAATCTTTGATTCGTCTTGAGATTATCGTCTGGTGTTGCCCATCCTGATACATTTATTTTGATTTGAAGACTGAAATGAAGTTCTTTTGATAACTTGTACTCTTACAGAGTTATTAATGGTGTATCTGTTACACTCAGTCAGTTATATTATCAATGGAGTATCTTATGTTACTCATTTTTCCCGTGGTAATCAGGGAGTGTTATTCTGTTAGCCTACAAAATATAGTCAGGAATGAAGGAGTGAAGGGACTTTATTATGGTCTTACGCCAACATTGACAGCATTGCTTCCAAATTGGGGGGTGAGTGTTACATACTATAATACAAACACTTTACATAGTTTATACTTTTACCATAATCAACACCCACAGTCCATATTATACTTCTGGCACTATATTGTTTACTCTTAATTGCTCAATAGAAAGGGATAGTGCAATGCCAATGGTAAATTCTGGAGTGTTGTTACAAATTCGCCTTTTAACTTACTAGGTTGAATACCTCAACATCTTTCTCCTAAGCCCTCTCATGATAAAGCTTTTTGTTTATTTTATTATATTTGCCATATTGATGGATTATTCATCTCTTGTAGGTATATTTCACCAGTTTATGGATATCTTAAAGAGCTATTACATTCACAAGGTGGGTGGTGGTATTTTTTCTGTCAGTGAGTGTGCTAATTTGTTTAGTTTTTACTATAGGTCGTACTGTTGTACACTTGTACTAGAAGGCAATGACTTAAGCAGTTGATATTTCGGACGAATTTCGTTTTCCTTGATGTCGTGCATTTTGGCTAACCATACAGAGGGCGGCAATGGACAGCTTACAATTGGTTCAAACATGATAGCTGTTGCAGGAGCTGGTGCTGCAACATCCGTTGCGACGAATCCATTGTGGGTTGTTAAGACACGACTTCAAGTAGGTTTGAATTGTGATTTCTCATCTGATTTATAAAGTTGATAGTTTTTTAAACCAGACTTACATTTGTGTTTTCTGTCATGTTGTGATCATTATCTTTGAACGAAATGATATCCGATTGGTTGCTTTTTGAATTTGATCACACATTACAGCTTTCAGTACTTGTTTCTCCATCTTCTTTGATTAAGCGAAATGAAGTATTATATGGTCACTTTACCCGTAATTTAGTTGTATATATTCTTAGTTCGAATTGGTAGTATATGGGTCTTGCAAATAATATATAAATTACTTAATAAGCTCATCTATCTAAGCTATCTTCTTCTATTTCTTTGCTGTTTGGCAGATAGGTACACTCAGACGCATATGCAAAGTAATATAAAATATTGTTTAGATTTATTCACTGTTTTTATAAATATAATTTGTGGTTTAGATATTAAACTTGCAATGGAGAAAAGATTGACTCTATGTTTCTTTTATGATGGTAGATTCTATTGAGCTCAGATCACTATGTGTGTGTGTGGTGCATTTTTCCTTTTATGTAATCATGATTTTTCTTTTGGGTTCGGTTTGTAGACTAAGTTGATTTGTGATTTTGAACTTCTGTTATATATTTATATGTGTGTACAATCCCTAATAAAGATATGATTATAAGCTTAAGCTTAAGAAATCATCAACTGTATTAAGTTTATATATGTCCTAAAGTTTAGTACAGATATATGATCACAAGCTTAAAATGGATCATGGGTTTGAAACCTGACTGAATTTCATATATCTGCCAATAACTACAAACTGATTTACTCCAGTAATGTTGTAATATTCCTCTTTATTCGATGGATTTGAATCAATAATTGGAGGCTTCTGTTTCAGCTTGCAATTATATGTCCAACTTTCCTGTCAGCACTTTAGTTTCATGTTATGGAGGTTGGTTGCGTAGTTCCAGATGCTTGATTAATTAAAAGAGCATCAATTCTTATTTCTATATTATTATTAGTTTATCACAAAGTGCTAATAATTAGAACTATCATTTATGCATATATATATTTGCTAATTGTTGTATGTAGATGTATGTACTGTGTATTATTTTGAATAAAAATTTGCTTCTTGGAAACAATATGTCACACTGTGTGTGTGTGTGTGTGTGTTCACGTATTGAAGACTACAAACTGACCTAAGCATCTAATTGATCTAAGCATCTAATTCTTAGACCCATTTTAACCTTTTCAAATATTTTGATTTTTTTTCCCCGAACATTTATACTGAATTTATTTTGAACTTGCTGGAAAGTTTGGCAACTACAACTATAATGGTTTTTGTAATTTTCTTATATCCTTGAAATGGATTTCCTATTGGTTACTAAGTAGGAAAATCATGTTTAGTTGCTCATGAGCAGCAGCTTGGTGGTACAGAGTCTATGCAGCAATTGAAAAACTGGAGGTGATATTTTTGTTTGTAATTTTCTTGTTAATGCATGCAGGTATTCTAATCCTAGCATTCTTGAATTGCATAGCTCACCAGTTCATGACCCAAATTACCCTTTTGGTGATTAATCCTAGCATTCTTAAAGTGCTATGTCACTTGATTATTCGTTTGAGGAGTATTTTTGCTTGTGGCTTTTTTATTAATGTCACCTGATACTTCACATAGGAAGAATTTCACACTTATGTTTTGTAATTGCCAAAAGATTTTCCTTAATGCAGGGAGCTCATGTGCTGACCAATGTAAGTTTTTCAGATTAACTAGAAAATGAGTACGCATATTCTAATATTAGCATATTGCCATATCTTAAAGATGCATCGTTGAGTTTGTCATACCAATCTGCATACTATATTTCTTAGCCGGTTTTGAGATTGTCCCAACCTAATAGGTTGATACAACTTAAATTATGTTTTTCACAGGTCAATTTGCTATCTAACAATAAAAAGGAGGGTACTCGGCTCCTGGAGACCATCAAAGCGGTTAAGAATCGTTTTTCCTCAGTAGACTTGTGGTGGTGGTTTCCCTAGGAAGGAAACCATCAATTCTTATTAGAGTTCTCTCATTCTCACCAAATATTGTGATCCATTACAGCAAGTTGACTGTTTTTAAATGGAAGTTTTTGTTTCATTTTTTCTCTTCTTTCTCTTTTTGCTTGTGTAATTTTTGTTATAATGTAAAGACACTAAAAATGATAAGGAACCTCCATATTATTAATAATTATAATTATGTTATAAGTCGATATAATAATTATAATTATGTTATAAGTACTTATATCGACGGGCATAGATTACCGCGATTAAACTAGTTAATTAATAAGAGAGACTGACCCTAACTTGCTAACCAATACGAAGGTCCATGTGATTATATATACTTTTTAGAAATGGTGGATTTAATATGTTGTCATCCGAAAAGAGGATAAATTTACAAAGTGAATATTATAGTTATTATATATTTTATTGACAACATCATATGTTTAAATTGGTTTCTATTTTCGATTGTCGTATTCATAATACCTAACTGAAGTCGCACCGCCAAAAACCAAAACCAAAACATACATAAACAAAAATTAAGGTGATGATGATTCGATAAGGCAATAGCAAGATGGCAAACCAGGATTTTAAAATCATAAGAAAACGCATATTAATTTATGGATGCTCAGGTAAATAAACTACCCCATGTATTGGACATTGCGAGTGAATAATAAGTGATAATTTTCGTAATAATACTTGAAATATTTGTTGATACATGCTTGCTTAATGATCTATTCAAGTATCAATTGAGAAGATTATATATTTGAACTTTAAAATTATATTTTACAATCGATAGAACAAATTTGGTTTTGCTATTCAAACACATGATAACATTTGTTTTGTTTGCAGTCTCGATTCTCCACAGTAAATAGTTACATTTTCTTGCACATTATTAAATTTTAACAATCTTTTGGACTAAAAAAAGATAATTACAAGGAGAACAATTAAGTATTTTGATTTATATTTCTTTTGAGAAAAATATATTCATTTTTTTTTTCCAGTTAATTGAGTAATTTAATACTCTTTTTCTTCACATATATATAATATAATATATTGTACAAAATGCATGAACACATAATATTATTCGTCTTTTAACTAAAAATAACTTTGCATGACATTTTCCTACTTAGAAGAACCAATAATTAGATAAACTTTCAAAAGTAAAATCAAAATCTCGAGATAAATACATTTAAAAGATAGTCAATTTTCTCTTTTTTTTTTTATTTTTTTTACGGAATTCTCCAAAATTAATTTTAGTTGATATATCATGGCTGGTGTTACACCGTTGAAAGTTGCCTAGCCTTGACTCGGTGGGTGGACGAGTCAAGGTGCGAGAAGATGCTTGCTTTGGGGGAGTATCATCGAATTAAAGTGGTTTGGCGCAATGCAAAGCATGTTGTCCCGATAAAGCTTGACTTGGATGCAAGGATGTTGGACATTGATGCTTGAAGGCTGGGCGTCAAGCAAGGTCGTACGAATGTGTTTGGCATGGTGTGCACAAGTCTTGGTGGATTGCGCGAGTGTCCCGCAATATTAGTGCATAAGAAGTAATTGTTCCACAAGGGTTGGCTAAGTTGGCTGCTAGATGTGCAAGTTTTACGAAGTATGCGTGCATGAAGGGGCTAAGTGTCCCGCAAGACTGATTCCATGTGCGCGCACTGAGCAGGCAGGCGGCAACATGGGGCTTGGCATGCGCGCATGTGCGCGCTGGACTAGGCGGTTGGCTGCTGGGCGGGCGGAACTAGGCCGCGTGTGCGCATTGTTGCGCGTAGCGCATAGGCGCATTCGGGCTTGGCTAGCAGTAAGTCAAAAGTTAGCGGGAACGGTTACTTTGGCGGGAACGGTTATGAGGCGAATTTTCGCAGCTCTTAGGCGCCAAAAACAGTCCGATTTGAGTGAGCTTTGACTTGGGCGGTTGGCTGGCATAACCGCCAAGTTAGTGGGCAAAATGGGTTGAGTAAGTGGCGGTTTTTGGAGGGAAAACGCCCAGCAGTTAGAGGGGCTTTTGAAATTCGAATTGACCTAGATGAGTGGGTTGTACTCAGCATTATATGTAGCTTGATAGGGCCTTGTGCAAGTTTTGATGAGAGTTTCGTGCAAGAAAGCTATGTATGCCCTTTGTATTGATTTTATACGAGAAATAATATGAAGGTGGGGTGTAAGCCCGTAAATGTTCGATGTTGCCTTTAAATTCAGCTAGTGTGTGTGCATGGGGCTTGTTGAATGTTTGATGCAATGCATGGGCTTTACTTGTACGGATTCAATCCCCCAAAACGTGGGAAATTCACGAGTGTTGGGTTCAATCTTTGGAAACACGAGTGTATGTGAGTTTTGGGATAAGGCTGAGGGAGTTTGTGAGGAATTTCTGCCGGAAGAGGCTGAACTCGCGCGAAAATTTTAGTGTTAGAGTTTGACCTCCTTTCAATGGTATCAGAGCCCGATTTTTATGGGTTCTGATCCGAGAAGCTTGAGTGTGTGAAGATCAAGCTTGAAGCGTGCGAGCTGAAGACCTTTGGGTTGGAACAATCTCCACGCAAAGAACCATCGTGCTCGGATGTGAAGCTGTCCAAAAATTGGGAGTTGATGCGCAACTCATTTCCGCTGCGTGAATCTCGATCCTTGAAGGTGAACAAGGATGATGATGGTGGACGAAATCCTTGAGTGCATGCAAGGATTTGAACTACGATGTTGGCCGCCATTGTTGGTTCTTGTTCTTAAGGATGGAACTTTCAACAGATTTAGAGGAGAAGAAGGATTTTGGTACGGGATTGATGACTAAAAGGCTTTCCCACACCAGATATAACGCACAAGCACAACCTAATTCTGGAGTTAGTATTAGAAATTTTGGAGAATTACCTAAGGTTGAAGAAGAAGTCGCGGGAACTGCTGAGAATCGTAGGAGTTTGCAGAGGATTTTGCTGCTGTTTGCCTAAGAATTCTTTGAATGCGTAAAAGAGTGGAGAAAGGGTTGCAGCCTCTATTTATAGGGGAGAGGCTAACAACGATTAGGGTTTAGAGATTAAAAAACGCAATCATTTCTCGCTTTGAAAACCCCCCACTTTTGGTAACCGCCGCACGCCTTCCCACATGCACGCGCCCACGTCGCCCTTGCGCATTAAATACGGATGGGACTTCATTTAATGTTGTGTCAGAAGACAAGCGGTCACTTCTTTCCCGGAAGCTTGACCCTCATATATTCAAAAAACCAAGGCCCGCCTATTTAAATTCTACAGTACGCTCAAGCGCAACTACAGAATTTGAGGGCCAAAATGATGGGACCAAATCACGCTCGGATCAGCACCTTACACGTGTCACGATCTGAAGGACCCAGTGGTCTAACGCTCGTGGTAATGGGCTCGTGGATCCAACCCGGCCCATTCCCTAATCACTTTTCTAACCTACACTTGCGCGCCTCGGCCCAAGTCACGAGCGTGAGACCCCCCCAACAAACACCTGAACGCTCGTGCTACGGTCCCCCCTTTCCCTCGGTAACCGCGCTCGGGTTTCCCCCCAGCGCTCTGGCGCTCGGTCCCTCAGCGTTCACAGCCTTTCGCCAGGAAGCCCTTCGTGCGTGACCGGCGCTCGAGTTAGTACTCAAAAAGGAGGCTACCCTCTTCGAGGGTTAATCCCAACAACGTGAGGTGCCCCTTCCGAAAGCACTTCGGAGGTACAGGGAGCATGGTTAGATACCTGTACGCTCGCCGCTCGCTAACCACCTCTGACACAGTGGTAGTGCGCACCTCGTACCTGCCATCCCCCAGGCTTTTCAAAGCCATCACTTTCACACCGTCACAGACCACCACGTGTCTAGGGCAACATTGGGATTGAGACCACTTGGTCACTATTACCAAAATACCCCTGCCCTCAACGTATAAATAGGGGGGATTTTCACTCACATTCCCTAAGCAATCCCAAGTCATCTTCTACACTGAAACACATAACTGGGCATCTACACCATTGCTGCACATCCATTCCAAGCTCTGTGTACTTCACCGTTTTTCGCACCCTTACTGCATCATCTTTCCTGGTGTTATCCTAGCTGGAAGAACCCACGCTCAATCGGAAACCCAGTTCCTGAGGCTAATCGTCTGTGATGGTCTTCCCTTCTTCATACAAATTCTAAAGTGATTGGTTGCATATTAGGAATCCATTTCCGGCACCATCAAGCTCAAGCCCCCCTTCCGCCCCCCATCAACCCCCCACCCCCTTATAAAAAAATAAAAAAATTTATATACCCATCCCTCATAAAATTGAAATCCCACATATACTTGTCCCCAACCCCAATCGTAAATTCATCTCTCTTTCTACAAATTGGGTAGTAACCCCATCCCTTGGATAGATAGAGAGGGAGGGCAGAGCTTTTGGTTTTTTCATGTTGTCAAATAGTTGAACAATGGTTTTTCGCCCATATTGTAGGGTGGATCTCGAAATATATGAAAGATCTCCCTCCAAGCCGCGTTGGGAAGCGATTCAGTAATTAAACCTTCATGAAACCCCTTTAGACCTTTTTGAAGAAGGTTCGGTTATGAACATGTTTACTTCCATCGTAGAAAATGCAGGGCGGACGATTTTTAAGCAGACTCCCGGGGGTTTCCATTAGGTTTTGCAATTCTTTGGATAGCAATGTTCAGTTTTCGATTTACTGTAACACCCCAATTTTCAATTATGCAATATGTGAATTAATTTCCAAATATGACTTAATTGTTTAATTGCATAATTGTCCTTAAGTGGTCATTTTATTAATTTAAGGACCTAATTGCATGAAATAGTTTTAGACTTAATTGATCAATTTCCATGGGATTGAACTTGATTGCATGACTAATGTTTTGGGAGGATTAAATTGCAATTTGTGCCTAGTCTTATAATATCTAGCATATGTCTTCCATGAGCTCATTTCATGTTATCACTACACTCCTTGCTTCCTTTCTTTTACCGATTCTAAAACCCTACCAAGAAGAGAAGAGGATTCATCATTTGAAGCTTGGATTCAAGGGTTAATTGCATAAATTGAAGCATCATCATCATCACCACATCATCTCTTTTCCTTCTTTTCATTCATTCAAGGTATGAGCTTTTAGTTGGGGAAATACATGAATATATATGAGAGCTAAGGTTATGTGTTGAGCTTAGTAAATTATGTTTTAGTTGTTGGAAGCATGATTACATGGTTCTAGCTTGGATTTGATGCATTTATTGTGAAGGTTATATGCTTGGGGCATGAGTTCATATGTGGGTTCTAAAGTGTTGATTCTTGATGATTAATGAGAGATATGAATGTTTATGTTAGATTTTATTGTATACTAAGCATGTATACATGTTATTTTATGTTTTAGATGCATTTTGGTGCTTGGAATTGGTGTTTTGTTGTTGTTGTTGTCTTGGCCGAAACTCCCCTGTAACTGCTCTGTTTCTGTAATGTCCAGAAACTGGGAACGGTCGTTCCCGCCTTAGTGCATTTTGGGAACGGGCGTTCCCAGGCTTCTGAGTGTGGTTAGGCCAGCGAGACTGGGAACGGCCGTTCCCACTTTGGCCTGTTAGCCGGAAGGGCTGTTCCCAGCCAAAGCGTGCTTTAATTTATAAAACGCTGGCGCGTTTCTGAAGGGCCATGGGAACGGCCCTTCCCATTTTCAAAGGGAAGCCGGAACGGCCGTTCCCATGCGTCTGACAGAATAAAATATTCTGCATAAAATTGCATTTTTAGCACCTCGTTCCAACGGCTTCTTTGACCCCGATTTGATATTATATGATCTAAAATGAAGTGAAACAAGAAATTTTCATGTCACATTGCATTTTGCTCGTCGTCTCGTTGCATTTCGCCGTTCGTCATAATTGGTGCATTTTGAGTCGTGTCTTATGTACACTTGTCTTTGTTGCACAGACCGGCACGCCAGTGACGTGGAGTGGGCTTCTTAGGCCGTGCCTTTCTCTTTATTTTGTCGGTACAGGTGAGGTTTAATTGCTAGATATCTAGAACCGTTACAACCCTATGTGATGTTTTAAGCCAAAAAGGTATATATATCTATAGTTTTCCAAACTCTATTGAATTGCAACTGATTTACCGAATTGTATAGTATTGATTGATCGTGTTTTGGGCGAGTATATTGTACCGTGCACTGTGGGCCCGAGAGTTAGTGTTTGAGCCAACCGGGAAAGCATGGGCTGACGGGTAACTCTTACACTCCTCTCTACCGTGGGGATGAACCCTGAATCCACCAGGAGGTTTGGTGGAGGAAGGAGTCCCGTGCGTGGGAGTCATGTTCCCGACGTACACCGTGTTTACCGTGGATGGATCGGGCTTTGTAAACCCACCATCATTGGAGGAAGAAGGAGTTATTGAAACTGCTACGTGTGCACTGTAATTGATTGTGTGATCACTTAATTAATTAATGAAAAGTATCGTGATTGTACACTGTCGGAGTAAGGTTGGAGAATGCCCTCACTCGCCGGGCCACTGATTGATTGATTGATTGAAATGATTGATTGTTAAATCTGATAGTTATAATCTCGGGCGAGCTTTGTGTTGTTATTGAACTTAGATTGTTTTTGTTTATAAAACCTTACCCGAGGTTATGACTTGCCTGTTATCTGCGCTTATATATTATTATGCCCCTCGCTCAGGCTTGTGGAGACTGACACCTCACCTTTCAGTTTTGCAGGTTGTGTGCTAGGCGGGATTGGTGTCGAGTCCAGTCTTTCATTTTGGGTCTAGCACGTGTCCATCCTACTTTGGCATATGTATTGTTATCTACTGCTTTATGATATGTTATGTATGTGAGAGATGATAATGTATTGATAGGAGATTGGAAGTGGTTTGCTTGTTAAAGACTTGATATTAATGCATCTCAGTTTATTTTCTGTTGTGATAATTGGTTTGGGGTTAGTCCCGCCTAGCTAGTTAGCATTTATTCTCTTGTCACCCGTTCGCTATGGCTTAGTTCATGTATGGATTATCCATTTCATATGTGGACTGGGCTCTAGTGCGGGGGATGTGACACCTTTGCGCTTCGGGTGTTACATTTACAAAATGAAATTCTCGGGGTAGCGTTAGAAAGCCAGACGAATTAGCGAAAAAAATTATCC
Organism: Lantana camara; assembly: GCA_037501455.1. NCBI lineage: Eukaryota > Viridiplantae > Streptophyta > Magnoliopsida > Lamiales > Verbenaceae > Lantana > Lantana camara. The sequence continues at coordinate 32,441,914 of CM074859.1, read as the reverse complement.
CTAGAGGCCATCTCCCAAACGAAATATCTGTGTTATGCTACAAGTCTAAGTAAAAAAGAAAATTTATCTCCCCATCGTCTCTAATTGTAAGATATTGTGAAGCGGATTATTTTTTAGTTTTGATGGGTAAGCTTCCTTTTAATTTTTTTCGGCTTTAGTTTGTATAAAAATTAAGGATTTTTGTGAAGTGGGTTACCTGTTATTTCTTAATTTTTGTGAAATGGATTGTTTCTATGAATTCTTATTGAATGTTTAAGCTTTGTATGTTTATAAAATGTTTCCAGTTTTGTATGTTTATTGAGGGTGCTAACTGATGAATTATTATTTTTTTAATTGGCATCGTAATTTGTAATCATGTATCGGTATTTTAACAAAAGATCGAAGAGTTCTATTGAATCATTAAATTCGATTGTCAACCAAGAAAAAATGTTGATAGTGTAAAATTTAATCTTGAAGACATAATTAGTGATTCGGAACTACAAATTTTCAGCCCCGGCTACTAAGAGATCCTGAATCCACCCATGGATGGCAACACCGTGATCAACCTGGATCGACCTGATCCATTTTACTCCATAAGTAGGGTCTGGATCATTGCAAGAATGGGCAGGGATTGTCGTGGAAGTGATATCATGGATCATCACCTGCACCATCACCATCTTCTGGTGTAGGGTTATTCTCTGTCGTAAGGGAAATGGTATTCTTTCAAATATCCCACGTCGAATAATCAAATATGTGGAATTCAATATATAATGACTTGACAACCTGGCTTTTGGGGATGAGTTAGCTAATCACATTATTCATCATATTCTTCTATGTTGTTATCATTGCTGCTGCCTCCATGATCAATGTATAACTTCGATCAGTTCCAGGTTATACAGTAGTTATTGTGGTTTGGATTAAGGTTGTCTGATTGGAAGCATGTTGGATTCAATGGCTTAAAAGTGTTAAAGAGAGTTTCCACTTTCCTGAAGGAATTACAAATACACCTTCCTTTTCTCCTTCGGATCAAATGTGAGTTTTTTTTTCATCCATTGATGTAATGGAAAAACAAAATTCATACATGAAAGTTCGCAAATAACCTCCCAAAGAGGGATTTTTTTTTTTTTCCGAAAATTTTCAGGGCGTTTTTCGCTACATAGAGCTTTCGGCCCAAGTTCTTGTAATCTAAATACTAAAACGTTATATTCACCCCAACCAATCTTAATTGTCCTCAGATACTTGATGAAAAAGTAGCTTGAAGTTCTGCTTTGGGCCCAAATAATTGGTTCGTTGTCGAGCCACCATGAGATTTTACCTCTAATTTTCAGTCCTTTTATTCATTGGGCTTAGGTTGGGTCCAATGGGTTCAAATTCACTGGTCCGAGAGGTTGCTCTCAGTCCATCACCTTAGCCCAAATCCGAGTCCAATTCAAATTAGCATATAATTAATGAAATGCCAAAAAATTAATTACTCAGATTGATCCCCCAAAAGCTCGTTTGAAAGCTATTCCTAAAGCATAAAAAAGAATAAATTAAAGTTTGAATTAAATCTATTTATTTGATAAGATTTGAAATTCCTACCAAAACGTGGCGAGATTAATTATTTAAAATACATATTTTAGTTAATTATTTCATTCCCTCCCACTACTACAAATTGTTTTCTCCTTATCTAATTCTAGGAGAGGAAAAGGGCAAAAGAGATTCTGCAGGATAAGTTCTGCATGCAAAAATAGGTAGGCAGTAGTCTGTAGAGAAAGCAGAGGGCCAAAGCCAATCCCTTTCCATCCCCATCCCCCACATCCTAATCCAAGAAAGCTTTCCCTCCTATTTAATCCCATCATTCATCCCTATCCTTCTATTTCAAACTATCTCATCTCACAAAACAGCAGGAAAAGTAGACGATGTGCTACCCGGGTTCTTACAACTCCGCCAGTCCCCACCCGGGATTATCCACAGCAGCAGCACGACAGAGTCATGTGGTGGTTAGACGTGGCGGGTTGGCTGAAGGTGGTGGTGGCGGCAGAATCAGAAAGGTATGTGTTTGTTCACCAACCAGCCATCCCGGTTCGTTCAGGTGTAGGGTACATCGTCTGGATTACCAATGGGGTGGTCGGAATAAGAACAACTGAAGTTCACTACCAAGTGTACTGTGTATCTGGTGTTTTCTTAAAGGAATTTCTGAAGTCAGGCTTATGTTTCAGTAGGTAATACCTCTTTTATATAATTGGCAAATGATAAGAAAACAAACTCGAGATCTCTCTCTCTTGTATCATATCATTAACTTCAAACAACTATCGAAAACTATGTATAATTACATACTAGAGTGTGATGGAAATCAACCCTATAACCTAAAGGTTCAGCTCCATACGGACAGAAACATTGTAAGAGAAAAAATAAAATAAAAATTAAATGATTAATGGCGATGCTCGGAAAAGAGACCATTTTTGTGCGTCTTGATGATATTCACATCAAATGGCAAGTGAATTGTAAATGTACGAATACATCTATACAAGTATTGATATCATAAATAATGATAGGATTATATAATTACCCCAGGACTTGGACTTGGACGGGAGGCCAGTGGAAAATTTACAAGGTTTCTTGCACTTCATCAATGATTCAGGATTCAGGAATCTGGCTGGCTTCAGAAACCTGTTCAACATCCACGTTCGCATTAGTATTCAGAACTTGAATTAGCATGTTATTCACATCTTACGGAGCATTTTAGTTAAATCATATAAATCTTAAAGAAAATTTCACATCATTATCAAAATTAAGAAAAAAACTTACATTCTGTATTATTTGCATTGAAGAACTGGAAGTCTCCAGAACGCAAAGGTTACAAATTCGAGCCGAGTATTATCATTGTGTGCAATATTTAAGGTATGAAAGGATGAATAATTAGAGTAATGGTCAAAGCATTACACACTGCAGCTTACCTCAGGATAGCAATTCTGATGAGAAACCTTTTGAGTCCGGGTATTTACAGTCACTTCACATTTTAATTTCGTCTGCAAGATCACAAAGAGGACAATTTCAGCAAATTCAGCTTATTCAAAAGTTCTCAGAGGGAATCAAGATGAAACTATTCATTAGTCACTACAGGGCTATACACTCAAAAGTCCCGTATTTAAATGAAGAATAGCATTATAAAGAAAGATTCTCAACACACATAGGTCTACGAAAACCACTCCTATAGCCATCCAGCATCCTCTTGGATGAAAATTAATGTAAACTATGAACAACTACATTTGAGCCAAATCAAAGACCTAGTCCCTCATTTCACAGTTGAAGATGGGCTACAAAACTGACTCAGTAGTCATTACTTCCTTCTATCAATGTTCATTTATGACCCGGACATCAAATTCTCTTACCTTCTACAACAAAAGTTCAGTACACTAGACCCAAGACGCCATCATGTGCAAAAAACTTGACCTTTAATTCTCAAGCTACCTTAATTCAATCAAGTACGAAATAATTACTATAGGGAATTTTCCTAGATTCTTACAAATTATCAATTAGGTCACCCACATGCTACTTTAGCTTCTCAAACTTTTTCTAGTATAGAATCCAAACCAAAAAAACCAAGAAAGACAGCGCGTATCAGATTCTTTACCAATCTATACATTATTAATTGAGCACAAGCAGAATATTGCAGCACCATCCACCAAAGTAGAACTGTTCAAAGAATAATAATAATAACCTCACATCACATAATTCTTAATTCTAATGCGTACCTTCAGAGGCAAGTCAAACACGAACATCCCGAGCATTCCACTAATCTCCGATTCCGTATCAAACGTGATCTGACCCCTCGCCAAGTCCTCAATCAACAAAAACACGTCGCTCAAAACCTCCACCCGATCGAGCTGGAGCGTGGCGTTCACGTACGACGACGCACGCGCCTTCATATTCCCGCCGTCGGAAGTCGCGTACCCGAGCCTCTTCCCCCGGTACCCGATCGCCACCAGCAAGGAATCGTAGTTCATGGAGTAGAAATCCTGGTTGCGAACCCTAACCGTGAGGTCCATGGTGACGTCGATCGAGATTTTGGGGGTGGTGTGGAAACGGAGGCGATCGAGGCGGAGGCGGAGGCGGACAACGGAAAGCTCGGGGTTGGAGGGCCAGAGGAGGTAGGCGGCGGCGACGAGGAAGAGGATGAAGACGGCGAAGCAGAAGAGGCAGCGCTGCCACGATTTGCGGAGGAGACGGTGGCGGTGCGGCTGAGGATACGGCGGTAGAACGACGACGTATTGCGGTGGCGGTTGGGGCTCGGAGAGGAGGGGCTGCTGAGACGACGACGTATTGGAGTGTTTCGTGGCGGTCATGTTTGTGTTTGTGTATGTATACACACAAACACGTTTTCATTTTACACACACCAATATGTATATAGTATATACATTGCAGGAGGTGGGGTTTACAATTTACTACGCGTCCTCTACAGTTTGCCAGCTACAGTTTTCTCCAATTAGAAGGGAAGTTGTTGGTGGTTGTGAAGAAGAGGTATTGTTTTGGCGTTGGTTAGTTACGGTGTGAACTGTGCAAGTCAATGATTGTTGCTCTTGCGTATTAAGGAAAGGAAATGATATAAAAATAGCAGTACCCGACAATACGACATAGCTACACATTTTTTATTTTTGAAACAATTTAAGGTTAAGTATTTGTACTTGTTACGAGTTTGATTCTTAGTTCGGGAACCAATAATCATTTCAATGATACAAATTTTTTTGATGAGTGCCCAAATACATGGTAAAATAATAATTTCAGAGCTGTCCGTGTATCATAGATAATAATCTTTTTTAAAGAATAAGAAATTTCATGATAATTTTTAGCACTTAGTAATTTTTGAGGATTTGAATATCAATTATAAAGAAATTAAATAAAAATTATACACAGAATAAATAATCAAATATCGGAACTAAACTAATCATTAATAGTTGTGATTTGTATATATGAAAATCTGTTTCTTATAAATTGTTAGAATATATATATATATATATATATGTGCACTTTTAAGTGATTAGAATAAATTAAATTCCAATCATTTTTTGGAGAAAGAATATTTTCAATTATTTGGGACAATCCTGACCGCAATATAGCTAAATTATATCTACACTCCATATTGTTATTGTTATATATCTATGTATATATTCTTCTTAATGTCTCAAATTATATTTTTATCTATTATAATTAACTAATAATTATAAGCATTTTATTCTTTTTTTTGTTTGTTTGTTGGAGTTATAAGCATTTTATTCACTAGATCCTATCATGGAGTAAGAATGTTTTTCCGTTAAGGTTTTAACGTGTAGTATACGGATTATCTAATCACTACCACCACCCTCGCAAATCCCACTCATTTCAGTGGTGTCGACAACTTTAATAATTTTCACCCAATTTAACGGACTTCATTATTTATTACTAATCATTTTGAGTTGTTTTGGTTCTTACGGAGATTCCATAGCAACGAAGTTGAGAAAGTTCAATGGTTATGGTGGTTTCGTATTCATTCATTTGATCAGTTTGAACGCTATATGTGAAAATTTCAATCAGATGAAATTTGTATATGAAAATGACAGGAAAACCTCCATTCTTTTTTAATTGTGTCGTGGTTCATGATTTTATAATATTACCGATAAAACAGTTAGGATTTTTCTTTTTTTTTTTATTATTCATTTATTTGGATCGAGTTGGATCGAACCACTAAGGTATAAAGCTCTATCTACCAATGGTAACAGTACACCCAGTGATTTAAACACAAAACCTCTATTTAATCTAGCATAACATCGAACTGTTAAGCTACACCACTTGATAGTATCCAATTCAAATGTAAAATTTGAAGAAGTGTAAAATTTACAACTGAGTCAATGCATGGGATGAATGAGAGTATATTCTGTTTGAGATGTTTTACCCAGGGTACATATACAAAAGCATGGTTCCTATTCCTTTTCCTGGGAAGAGAATACATAAACACGACTCCAGTAGAACACTGCCATCAAGTGTTTTCTAGAAAGACCTAGTTTTAACCAAGTCCTACAATGTGTGTTGTTCGAATTTATTCTTCATGTAGGATAGCCCAGAAAAAATAGAGTGAGATGAATTTGAAGACGCTCACCACTTGAAATTGTCTTAGAGTGCCTTCTTCACATCGAAGAAGTTGGGACGTGACTGGTTCGCAACGTCCACGTCGTCTGGAGATGCTACGGCGACCACAACACCATTGTTCTTAACCACGTCAATAACGTCAGCGAATTCCTTGAAGTCGGCCAACCTACAGAAAGGAAGTATTGAATAAATGGTGTTAACAAAGAGTATCGAAGAGAAGCACCAACGAGAAAATTCGATTTTATAGAATGATGGAGTTATTGCAACGTTGTGTTATTACAACCCGATGAAATGAGGAAGTTTTTTATTACACTGAGTAGATATCGTTCGTGGTGATCATCATCAGCTGTACATGTCAATTTCTTCTTCGATAATTTTTTATTCTAGAATTTGTGATGGATGGCAAAAACTAACACAAATTTGGACTCATTCTATATCCAAACTTGTTCTATAATCAAATAAATATGCACGTACCTTGTTGACAAAATCTCTTCTCGCCTCATTTGCCTCTCCTCCTCGGTGACTCCTAATAAGTATCTCAGTAAACTAGAAAGAAAACGAAAATTATTAATCACCGCTGGAAAGGAAACATCCCAAATTTGGAATGCATACATAGAAAAAAAAATATACTAGGTTAGAACTCTCATAATATTGCCCACATCATCTAATTCTAATTTAATCCCAGACTTTTACATTAAACATGAACAAACTGAAAAGAAGATACACATTGATATCCAAGAAATGAGCGAATATGTAGTACAAATGATAAAGCTACTTCAATTTGGAAATAGAGGTCATACTTAAAACCAAAGATCTCTTTTGAACTCTATTGAACCCTTCAAAGGTTCTTAATTATCTTCATCCCATTCTAGGGGAATGAAAAGTTCGTCTCCATAAAGCTTTACCAATAATTTTGTAGGGAAGGAAATTTTTTATCACGAAACCTTAAATCTATTCTTGCGTATATGCTGTCACACAACGTGGTAACTTTGTATAGACAAAAACAGAAATTGGCATACCTGCTATATCCCTTGGCATCAGGTAGCTGATAGGAGTCAACATCTCCAATTGTCCCAATAATTGCCTTAGTGAGAGCATCATTGTCCATTTCAAGTTCTCTCAGAAAGTTGCTTGTTCCATCATAAACATCAAGTGTCTTCAACAAGTTGGGATCTCGGTAAGACAAGAATGAGAAAACACCTGAATATGAAGGATATATTAGGACAATTCGAGTTGGAGTATTCATTTATTTTTCTTTCTTTTGAAAGGGGAGCTGGAGGTTAGCCGTCCTGAAAATTTTGAGACTGTCAATTTTACCTGAGTGAGTGTCAAAATCACAAAATCCTCCATAAGCTCCACCACTGACTCTCACACGTTCCCACAGCCATGTATTGCTTATGAATTTTGAGATGACATGGGCACTGCCTTTAAGTTGATAGCCAGTCTCAAAAAGGTTAGCTGCTTTCCCAACATAATTTACCTACGTAATGATGTTATTGAGTATGTTAATATACAGAAAAATTATGTAGATAAAGAAAGTTTCACATGTCAACGGTTCATAATTCTTCTAACCTGAGTAGGTATCACAATAGCTTCATCTGTGCGAGGAAGTCGAGCATTCCAGGTAGTTGATCCAACTGGAGAACTGTTGGGAAGCATATCTAGAAAATTGCTGATATATTTTTGTGAGTTCTGAAGATTTTTCCCATCAGCAGTCAAATTGACAAGGCAGCCATTTTTTGAAAATAATGTTTTGCGTATCTCCTCAAGTGAAGAAGATATTCCATGCCAGTCATCATCAACTTTCTTTTCAAGATCTTGTAAAAATTCCAAGTAACTGCAAGCACATATGTTAACAGCATTTAGGGGCAATGCAACTTCCGTAAAATGAATCGATGATAATTCGATGGCAAGTGAAAGTGTACATCTTAAGGATTCAAAGGAAAAAAAGGAAAAAAAGAAAAGCAACAGTTGCAACAAATAGGACCGAACTCCCTGTAGGTGGTCGCAACAAAATAAATCGTGGGACAGACGCCCCTATATCCACATAACAGATAGTGGCTACCTCGTGCAAATTTTAATGCATAAACTAGCTTTCAAAATTAGGATTTGCAAATTTGAAACGTAAGAATTAGGCTTCCAAGAAATCAACCTGACACCGCCCATTTGTTCAGACATCCAACCGGCAACATTCAGCTTTGCATCCATCCTTGCAGCGGCAATGCCATGTCCACTGCCTCTTAGTCGGTTCTAAAAAAATCAGCATCAATTAGTTTAGAAAAGGCAAATTGGTGAGGAACTCCTACGTTCCCAGATAGGCATATACAATCAATTTTGAAAAGGAAAAATTAGAATAACTATTTCGGAAAACGCAAATTAGCTAGTACTGCTGGGTTCACATGGATTACCTCCATTCTTGCTTTGCTTTGAGAAACAAACTGCTTAAAACGCTTTTGGTCTGTCAACTGAACTTCTTGAATAACACGGTTAACCTAAAAATTACAAGTGCGGGGGTTAATCTCCGAAGATCCACAAAGTTGGACAACTAAAAGGGAAAAGTAATGCTGAACAATAACAGTTTCATCAGTGTCCAGTGAATGATGAAATAAAACCTCGTATTTGAGTCAATACAACTAGATGGCAAAGCAGTACAATTGAACATATAGAGGATACTAACATGGGATATTAAGAAACAAACTGATTGATCTCCCTTGGTAAACCTCAAACTAGATAGAGAAGTGAACATGCTAAACCATAATGTACAAAATACAGTAACATATAAATGTGCAGACATGTACCGTCAGACAAACAAAACTGTTTTTTTTTTCGGAAAGGGAACAAAACTGTTATTCCTCCAAGAAACATTACAATACGCTTAACAATAAGGAATACATCCAAAAACATAAACCAAACTAAAAACAAGCAAAAATATATGAACACAATCACAGTAAAGAGAAATGATCCTGAACAGAGCAAAGGGTAGACATACATTAAAACAAGGTGTCAACCAGTTCCCTGGTTTCATTATTTCACAAATAATTTAGCATAGATTTCCTATTAAACATATTATTCTCTATTAAGGCATGTCTATGGGCTGGCAATTGCACGCGAGTGAAATCTTCAGGAGATCTTTTCTAATAAATCTGTAAAACATGCAAAAAACAGACATATAGAAATCCTAAAACATTAATGTAACATAAAGATAAAGAATGCGATGGAATTAGCAATCTGCAGTTCTAAATCATGTTCAAATATGCTAGTCACATCAAAGAAAGAAAGTCACAGTAGAAGAAGTCCAGGTAATATATGGATGGATTATCAACAACTGACCATGGTGAGGATGCTCAAATGTAATTATAATTAAAAGACCAAAATGAATAACCACAATTTACCAAATTAAACAAGTCTTCTGCACGTTCAGACATAGCTTTGCCTCGAACAATTATATGGCTGCATGGGTCTTCCTTCCCTCGAACTGATGATGTTAAGGGGTATACTGATATACCACCAGTTTTTCTTCCAATTAGTTGGTTCAGTTGTACAAAATCTAAGTCTTTAGTTCCCATCTCCTGCAATGACTGGCTGTTGACATATCCACAAATCATTAGTTTAATGTTGGACGATATAGAGTTGCAGTGAAATTATTAATCACATGAATCCATTAAAGTTAATATTTGATAGTACAAGATCATCATGGAACTATGAATTGCATCCAAAAAGAATGGTTATAGTCCTTATAGACTAAGAGTAACCTGTTCTATTAGACTATGCAGTATTCATATATAGCTTTCGTGACATTGGTAAATGCACATAGGATTAGAGAGGGAGTATATCAAATATATACATTTTTGTATACTGGAAAAAGAAGAAATTGGAGCTAAAGAGATTTTGCGATTGACTATATACTAGTCATGCTCATAGGCCCTAAACCTTGAGCAGTCTAGAATAAGAATAGTATCAAGAATCAAAATACACATAGTTTTCACATAATTTGCTCGCCGTGGTGATCCATAGAATCTACCAATACACATAGTATCTGCCATCCCACGATGGCAGATCAAAAGTCAAGAAAAAGAAACAATAAGAGTGCTTATGAAAGAAAAAAAAAATAGTTGTTGCTATCTCACCAGAATAACGGTATCAAAGGAAGAAGCTCTTGCTTCAAAGAGCTCATGTCGAATACAACTTCAGCATATAGAACATCATTTGTGAAAAGGTCATGCTGCAAGACCTTTGTCCCATTGATTTCACCAACCTACAATCGCAAGCAGATGAACTTAATTCAGAAGAAGAAGATAAGAAATTGCCAGAATGAAGATCTACAGTATTATCGTCATCCCATAACCTCCAAAGGAATGTGGATAGGCTTTTTCGGTATGTCTTGCAATGAAAGGCTTGGTACGCATTTTAGAGCTTCTGGTGGATCAGGAGTCTCCTGCTTCAACTTAAGTTCATGCGTTGCACGTGCCATTTCAGCAAGATCCTCTTCAGTCATGCTAGATTTCACCTTGTCCAGATTTTCTTTCTCAGCAATTTCATCACGGGAAGCCTTCTCTGGATCAGGCTGTTTACAACATCAAGTAGCAAATCAAACAGTCATGCCATATTGCAAATCACAAACATCAAAAGTGAAAATAGAAAAGATTATTTACCTGCATTTCAACAGTTACACGATGTGGGTTATTCAAAATGTATTTCTCTATTAAGGGACCAAAGATTGCTTTGGAGCCTTGCTCAGCTATTCTAGCTTTCAATGCCTTTAAAGGTTCTTGATACTTTAATGGCTCAAATGGATCCTTATCATAAATCCACTTTCCCTATGAAATAAGAACTTTGTCAGAGTATTTCAAACTACAAAGACAGGGAAAGAGAAGAGACATTGTCAATGAAGATAGTACAACAATCTAGCATGGCTTACCATGGAGCGAAGCATTAGTGCTAAGCCACGAGGGAAGGATCCAGTATTGTTTTCTCTAAGAGAAAACTCAATTGTATTCATTGATGCTTCCACGGCATCTGAATGAAAGCCTTCCTCTGCCAGCTTTTTCAATGTATTCATGATTAATTCTTCTACTTTTTGAATATCATCCTCTGATACACCTTTTAATCCAATACTAAACTGAGGCTGCAGGAGCTCATCTTCAATTCCCCCACCAACAATAGCATCTCCCAAACCACTCTCTAGCAGGATTTTTCTCAAGGGAGAAGCAGGAGTTCCCATCATTAAATGGTCCATGAAACCCAGGGCCAGCTCAGTTTCCAAGTCTAGAGGAGTTTCACATAGAAGCCAATTAAGGCACACCATATGCTTCTTTTTCAAGTCACCACCTTCAGCAGCAGGGTATTTTTCAACTATCCTAACTGGTGCCGAGAACAGTTTCTGAGATTTAACTCTTGATTCGTCACGAGCTGAATTTGCTTCAAACTTGTCAAGATATTCTGCATCCAAAAGCAGGAAAAATAATTGTATATTAAGCTTTAATTTAAGGATTTTATACATGGTTCACTGGATGGCACAGCAGTAAACAGTTAAAGAAGAAAATCTGCAATAAAACAGAATAATGGAAATTACCACTTAGTATACGTAGCCGCTCATTTGGATCATCGTCTCCATAAAACCAAATCCTGGCATTGCTCGGATGATAGTACTTATCATGGAATTCCTGTAAATAGTAAACAAAACTAATAAATTTCTATTTGGGACATAGTGTCATGTATGAAATAACAAAAGTCACTGCCATGCCCAGAAGTACACTAGATTTAGTAATAACTACTAATATGGATGTTATTGTACTTTGGACTACCAGTTCGAATATCGATTAGCGTGCATATAGCTAAACCTTTGACTCTCTGATAGTTTAATGTAACTTCTTATAATGCAAAGGAAATGGAATGAAACAATACTAGCAGGTAAAATATCCAAGCATTTTGCACCTTTACATTATTCATCTCAGAGAACTATCAATATATAACTAAATTAATCAATGAACATGGAAATCAAAGCCAAAGAAATACTGACAGCTAAAGATTAACAAACTAACATGGTCAACAGAAAACCAACCTTGAATTCCTCAAAAGTTAGTTTGGGAATAACTTCTGGGTCACCACCACTATCAACACCATAAGTATTGTCAGGAAAAAGGGCCTGCATCGAAGTACAACAAATTAAAACCAGCACAGTTCATTTTTACTATATTACTATGTAAAGTGGTGTATATGTCCCTGAGAATCATATCAAGTACTCTTTAACTTTTGGGGAAACGTTAAACTAAAATTCTAGTCCTAGAGTCCACGAAATTAATTAACCTCAACTTAGTTAGAAGTGAGGTTAGCTTACTTGTTGGCAAGCACGACCTAGTATGCTGTCAGGCTGGGAGTAAACACCTTTCATCTCATTGAAAACAACCCCTGGAGGACCACATAAAAATTTATCAATGATGTCAAGAATCTGTCTGCCCTTCTATACGGAGATTGGCATATTCATTACGAGACAAGAAAATACTTGAGGCAATACCAACCTTTATATGTTATGTCCTCTGAAGGGTCATTCAGTTCATAATGCCAACCTTCTTGTTGAAATGTTTTAACGTCTTCGACACATTTAGGGAAAAAGACCGCATCTAAGTACACATCAACCAAGTTATAGAAATCCTGCACAAAGCAAGTGGCCACATGTTCAACAAAACAAGATCACAGAAAGAAAAAAAAAAAAAAACAAAAACACTTCAGTCTTGTTACTTGTATTGAAGGACCAAACCTTTGTATTAGTGGAAGCGACAGGATAGCAAGTCCTATCAGGATATGTGAAAGCATTAAGAAACGTATGCAAGCTCCCTTTCAACAACTCAACAAACGGTTCTTTCAAAGGATACTTTCTTGAACCACATAACACACTATGTTCCAAAATGTGAGGAATTCCAGTCGAATCTTTTCTGCAATGACAAATTGACACGTGGAACTTCATGAAGTAGCTTATCTAAAGTAAATCATAAAAGAAATAGCAACATCTTTCGTCGGACCGGCAACTTAATAGAATCTTTGCTTAAGTCCTCTTATTTAATAATAATTACAACAGTTAATCATTATAGCTCTGTAATGCAAGAGAAGAGGCATATTCCCATTCACAATGTTTGAACCATCATAAATCCAAATGAAAGTTTCTGCAGTACAGTTACTTCAAACATATACAACTTGATCAATGACCTTGACAACCAGGCCCAGTGAGTTTGTACAACCAGAACTTAGAACTGTTCTCAATATCGACCTATGAATATTCTAACTTGAAAGAGATTGAAGTCACACAACGAGTAACATACTATTCTTTTCCATCTTCAACTTCATAACACCATTCAAAATCTCACCAAGTCACTTAATCATGCAACTAAACTAGACACTCTCCCGAAAAAAAAGAACTTACATGTTCAGAATGGAAACAAAACAATAAATTTCTGGAATATTATAGAAGCATGATTAAATTGGAAAACTAGAATATCGAATATCAGTAAAACCACTTACGGAGGAGTCCGGAAAACAATGCCGAAGACTTTATTCTCATCATCATTGGTAACTGACATGATCTCGGCGCCAGTCTTCTTGTGCTTATACAAGACCGCTCTAGATTTACACTCCTCAATAAACTCATCCGACACTTTCTCAAACCCAAGGTTCTCCGCCACTTCATCATCCGCTCCCAATGCCTCTGAAAACACACAAACAAACAAAAAATTTCACAAACAGCTCTTCCAATTCAGCTAAAACAACCGCAAAATATACACCAACCAGGAGAAGACTGGACGGACGAGGTAGCAACGGCGCGGGCGGCCAGAGAACAGAAGTTCCTCCTCAAGTGAACAGAAGGACGGGTGACGGACGACACCAGGCCGAAGTGACGGCCGAGGAGGGAGCGGCGGCTGACATCGGGCACCAAACGGTGTCGTCTAGGGAGGCGAGCGAGGCGGTGGGCGGAGCGGGTGAAGAACCTGGTGGAGGCGAGGGCGGAGGAAGAAGATGAGCGGAGGAGCACCGCTCTCTCCATTGTAGCTCGGATGAAGGCAGCAATGGCGGAGGGATGAAGGAGAGAAGAGGAAGGAGTAAAAGGGATAATAATAATAATAATAATATCTTGTATTGTATGTTTGGGGTTTTAGTTTATGAGAGGGAAGGGAAGGGACGGAAATGTAAATATCAATAACTTGTGGTGCTTTCTTGGGGAATAAGAACTCTGTAATAATGGGAAAATAAGGAAATAGATTGGAAATATTCTGGTTGATTTTTGAGACATTTTGCCTCTTCTCGTCCTCTAATTCGGAAGTGCTTTTTTTTTTTTTTCTTTTATTCAAAATTCATTTTAGAAAATTCAAAGAACATTGAAACTTTTTTAACTTTTTTTAAAATTTATTTTACTTTCTAAACATTTTATTTTATTTATACATAAAATTCACAAGAAAAGTAAAAGTTTTTTTTATACCAATTGTGCCTAAGAGTACAAGTCAGACATGTATTTGGACTCCTTTGATTTTTGTAGCGTCGATATTTAGGTTGTAAAATGTAAACGTGTAATTTATAACGCTTGGACAGGGTAATACATATATTATACGATATAATTCAGAAACATATTTTTTTATAATACAGACACAGCTCAAACACAACATGACATATCCGATAATACAAATTTATTCTTGAATTTTCTATTTGGAAAGTACAATAATATAAAATAATATTTTTAAAAGCATTCGTTTATAAAAATGCTAATAAGCATAACCAGTAGGCATAGGCATAGCAGCATAGCTATACAATAGACACAGACAAATACAAACATAACTTCCTCCAAATTGGGAAAAAGATTGTGTTCATAGATTACCACTGAAGGATGAATCAATGCACAATCCCATTAGGTTTCTATACATAATGCAACAGTTCTTGCTCCTATTTCACAACAAAACACAACCAAATGATATGTTATTGGCAACATACATAGGGCCAAAATGGAAAAGGGAAAAGGGAAAAGGAATATTTGAAAGAAAGCACAAATCCATAAAAGAAACCCTTTTTTCTACTCATTTCTGTTCCTGGAATGTGCAATGGCCCTCAAATTCCTATACATATCCGAGCAAGCGAGGGAAAACTCGGCCAGAGCCCGAAAAAGCTCGGGCAAATGGCTTTTCAGACTCATAAGCGACTTCTCTCGGACCTGCACACATTGCTTCTGATAGGCTTCCTCATCCTCCTCCAGCTTCTGCTTTGCAGCTTCCACGACAAGCTGCCTTTCGGCAATAAGGTCGCTCTCGTGCGCCCTTTCGGGATCCAACTCATCAGGAGGCGTTCTCTTCTGCATGTACTTATTATACCAATTCTCGAAATCCCGAGTTTTCCTGATAAGCTCCTTTCTAGATTCAGCACATCTGTTTCGAAAATCCAACTCCTCCTTCTGATACTGCCAAATGGTCTTAATTATGGCTGCAAAGTTGTTTATGGTAGCTTTTGCTGGCTCGTCTGGTAGCTTTTCAAGATTGTCGTGCCACGCGTGGAGGAGCATTTGTATTGGGGGGTTTTGAGGTCTACCTGGAGATGAGACTTTTTCTTTCCAGTTTGTGTCTATTGGAATGAGGTTTAGTTTCAGCCAATTGTTGAGTGCTCTAATGTATTCCTTTTGTTGGTTCATGAGTTCACTGAAATTCGTGTACCATTCTTGGACAACACCGCCTAGCTGCCGTGTACGGTCATGGTGGTGGTCACTAGTTTCCTTCTGGGATTGGGAAATGTCGAGGCATCTTAGAGCTTGGACAATTTTAGATTGGCTCTCATTGTATATTCTGATTGATTCCCACATTGCTGCCATTCTGTTGGAAGGGTTAAAACAGTTAGAAAACACACAAGAAGTTCACTTATAAATGCAATATGTTTCTGAAAGAATTAAGGGAAATCTAACAATTAAGTGCAGGAGAGTTTTTTCACATAATTTCGGGTGAAAACATAGCAACCGGAGTCAATAGCCTAAGCAAATTTGAAGTTTAAATGATGAAATAAGAAAAGACGGGTATAGTTGATGAGTTAGGTAATTGGTAATTAATGATGCTTTTATATCACTTAGTCTCAGTAGTAATACTAAACTTTACATTTCGGTAAATATTCCCAAAGCATCCGGTTCAACACTGAGAGGCAATGAGTAGACAAGTATAGATACAGGATCGGGAGGACCTTTTTATAGACCTCGTACAAGTCTATGAATCCTCAAACGTATAATTCCATTTCCATGTCCAGAAATGGAAAAAAGAAGCACTTGGCGTATTAAATGTTATGATGCACATAGGAGAAGACCTAACCAGGATAGTATAATTAAAGAAATTACTAAATAAAAAAGATTTGGAAAGCCATAGTTTATATCCCACCATTTAAACCATTAACAACATAACAAATGATTTTTAACCACAAAAGTGATACAGATTCCCAACAGGAGTAAGAGCAGACACAATAAGATAAATTTTAGAAAGAAGGCATAAAAACTCACCCATCGACAAGAGCAACCAGTTTAGGGTAGAGTTGTTCATCACGCAGACGATTAATTTCAGAAACAGTGGAATCCATGGATTGCATATCGACAATATATCTTGTATGCAAATGGCTGACTGATGCTTTCATTCTCTCTAATGCTTCTGTATTTGAACCTCGTTTCTTCAACTTATTCAGTGAAGCTACCTTTCTTTGATATTCAAGTTTCATTTGTTCACCTGCCTGTCGAGCACCAAAGTAGACAAAAGAAACATTATCAAACACAAAAACTTAAGCTTCTCAATTTTTATGTCAGTCATCAAGAGCTTTGTGTTTGGATTTTGCCAACAAACAAAATACTCAAGTTTAGGAATTGATTGTTGATCAGGCATGAAGCTTTCGTAAATTTATTAGATGAAGTCATGCCAACATAGACATAGCATATAAGGTTAAGGCCGCATGAGAAGTTACAAGCAATCTTGTAAAATATATGCTGCAAGTCATTTAGTATGTTTCAAAGCTGAGATATGTCAAGTCAAATTAATTCTCAAAGGTACATTACGTTTATCTTCTTCTTCTTGAAAGTCAGAGATCCTTCTGCAAGTTTACTCACCTGCAAAACTCTTTTCATCTATTTAAATGATTTGATTTCAAGTTTAGCAGGGTTGTTTGCGTTTATGGAATCAGAGTCATGCTATAAGCACACAAGGACAGATGCAAAATTGATTTCTACACGTGTAAAGTTTTAGCATTAATTTCACATCATGACTTCTATCCCATCTTATTCTTCAAAGTAAGCTGACAATCAATTCCGGCGTAAAATTCATATAATAAATTGAATGAAATAAAAATGACTTCAAGAAAACAAACAAGCTGAAGACTACAAAAAGGAACCCCAGATATCACCAACTCAAATAACCTAGAGATGTGATAACCACCAGGATGCTAGGGAGAATGGAAACCGAACTAATATAAGATAGAAGCATGCTAATACCTTCACTTCATCATAAAGCTTTTTCTCCCATGCCAGCATCTTGTCCAACACAGTTGCATGAGTTTCATGCTCCTCTGAGTCAAAATCATCAACCCGGTCATCATTATTAGCCAACCCTCTGAAAGACCTATTCCAAGTTATGACACGCATCACCCTCTCTGAATGATTAATATGACCTGCAAATCAAGGATCCCGTATTGAATACATGTTTGAAAATTATATGGCTCGAACAAACTTGAGAACAAAAACCAACTTGTTAAGTTTGGAAAATATCCATATTTCATAACACCACAAATTGACAACAATCAACAATTGAATCTATACCTCTCTTATCCGCAAAGTTCGAGTGATAATGCAAGCGAGTCGCCTCGAGCATCCTAGAAACTTCATGAGCACTCTCTGAAGCCTTAAGAAACCAATCGTCAAGTTCAACAAATATTTGCAGCAAGTTCACATTGCTTCCTCCACTCTTCCTTTTCACCTCAGCTGGAACCGCTGGTTTAACTCTCTTAACAACTTTTGTAGCTGCCATTGCTTCCTCCGGTGGTGGTGGCTGTGGCGGGAGTTCACTCACAGGCTCCCGCTCCACCACCTCCGCCGCTTTTTCTGCTCTCTCACTCTTCTCTTCCATTTCTCTCCTCCTAGCTCTTTCTTCAAGCATCTTCCGTTCAATCTCCTCCCTCTCGACACTATTCTCATCCACCTCTGCTAATGTCGGCCCAGGGACATTGTCCATTGAGAAAAAATAGTCCCACGAAGACATCCCTTGAGGAGGAGGAGGAGGCTGAATAGGTGGCTGCGGCTGCTCACGTTGATCATTTTTCCTCGGCTGATGCAAAACCTCGTCTTCTACGACCTCAGGAGGCGAAATCCGAGTCTGACTCCGGGCCTTACTACTACGCCGTCTCAAGCTATGGCTACTCTCCGCCTCAATATCCTCCTCGTTTTCTTCTTCAATGATGGGATCTGAATGTTTGTTTTCGGGCGTCGGGAGCCCAAATTCCGGCATGGTGGCGGCGCGTTGGAGGGGGGACGTGTTGGCAAAGGACGAGGGAAGGGGAGGAGGCGGAGCAATGAAATTCTCGAATGGAGGGATGGGGGGAGGAGGATTGGCGCCTATGGCGGTGGATGACGGCTCCGCAGGAGAAGCGACGCCACCGCCGGCGACGGGGTAGATAACCTCACCCTGGGCAAAGTCGCTAAGCGCAGCTCCGGTGTTCTTCAAGGACATGGCGTGGGCCGAGTGCGCCGCCGCGAACTTGTTCCTCGCCGTCACCGCCCGCTCCATGTGCTGCTTCCGGTCCTTGCATCGATTCACCGTCTCTTCGTTCTCGATCTTCGATTGCGTGCAGCCCATTGGGCTAACCGGGGAGTAGAATCACCGCCGCAAATCCACCAAAACACGATCAGAAACACACGGTGCGTGCAAATTGGTGGAAATTCAGGGTTTCGAGAATTTAGATCAGCTGTTCGCTCCTTTCTTCTTTTCTTTCCCTCTTTCTCCTGTTTGGGAGAACAAAATTTGGAAAAAGGAAAGTGAAGCTCAAGCAATACCTATGTCTATGATGACAATTGACCACTAGTAGAGCATCAGAGGGAAACGACGAGGTTCGATTCCCTTCTCTTTTACCAGAACTGTGAAAAAAGCAGAAAAGCAGGTAAATTTCACCGTGGTAAAAGAAGATTCGCGACTGTTTCAGTTTCAGATAAGCAGCAAAATTGTTGCGGTTTTACTTTCTCTGCCGCGATTAAGTTGATAAAAGGGATCTCGGTTTTCCGGCGCGATGGCGCCGCCGCAGACGACAGGGAGGTCCAATCCCGAAATTCTACTGTTTCGTTTTGGAGCGTGTAAGCATTCTAGAAGGAAAAGTGCATTGGGGTTGACAGTGTAATAAATATAAATGCGGGGGAACGAGGAATAAATATTCCAAAAGTTTATTTAGGAGGCAAATATTCTTTATTTGGAGAAATTATTTTTTTTGGCCATACGAACATTGTATCTGATAATCGCCCGTCAAATTTGGATATGGATAGCAATTTCATTATCTATTGGATGATAGATATAAATTCAGATAACAAATATGCTAAATGAATTCGAATTTGGATTCGGATTCTATATATCTGCTCCGTTTATTATCCGTTTACACCCCTATTACATACAGTCATTCAATATTTGTATTTATCAGTTATGATATAAGTATATAACGTTATTTAACTTTTTTTTTAAATTAGTTTTGACTAAAAATTAATATATTTATAAAATATACACTTCAATTGTATTTTCACAAAAATTATTCTAAACAAAATAGATGGTGCAAATGCAAACTTTTGATGATGGTATGCAACGAAAGTTCATTGGGATGATAAGGTGCAAAGAGAAACAATATTCGGATAACAAAAAATATTTCTCTTCTTTATTATGATTATTTTTCCCAATAAAATCAATATTGATTTCTTAATTATCCATAATCAAACTCGACCCATAATAATTTCTCAACTACTCAATAAAAATTAAATACATAACATATCTATTCACAAGAATAGATACTTGCTAGTTGCTACTAAAATTGTCTCTATATATTCTTGATTTATTTCTTTGTCCGAAAACAATTGTCTATATTTATTTTTGTAACATCATAGTATGAGACATTGAGACTCCCAGGCAAGAGACATGGACTTTTGTGTTGAGCTATAACGTACTTATTTTAGTAGGGATTAAGTACAAATTATCATCTAATATACCTAAGGCTCAAACTAACCCAAACCAAATAATTGGGTATGGTGGGTGACGAATTCTCCATCAAAATTAATTTTATAAAGCAATATCATAGATAACATCTCAGAATTAGGTAATTTTAGTTCAAATCCAACCCTTTCAAACTAATAAAATAAGACAACAAATATTATATACTTATCGTGTAATTTAAAAACAAAAATTATTATATAATAAATGTAATACATTTTTTTAATATAATCAATCAGGTTAACAGAAACAATCCAAATAAAAATTTCACCTTAATATTTTATTGAAATGATGTTAATAGCGTGACCCTTGCCTAGTCGCAAGTAGTTATCAAGATTTAATGTCATTTTATAAATTGACAATCTATTTCTTTAATAGAAGTCATGCCAAAGTATACTTTTTCTGACATCAACGAAAAGTTTTACGAATATTAGCCATTCCTACTGGACACTATTTACATGAAAAAAATAAAAAAAAACAAAATAAATTATATCCACATATTTATATTGCCGTATTTCTTAAAATGTGCACACTTTTAAAAATATCATCATATCGAATCAGATAACATTCATGTCAAAAAAAAAAAAAAAAAACAAATCATATCATCATATCCTATTCATAATTCCTAATCAAACAGTTTTACCAACTAATCGCTCTTATCTAGGGGTGCTCTTATCTAGGGGTGTGCAGAGTTCGGTATTACCGACCGAACCGACCGATACCGAAAATTCGGTACGTACCGAATACCGAACCGAAAATTCGGTTCGGTATTCGGTATAAAGGTTTTCAAAAATTCGGTATTCGGTTCGGTATCGGTATACATGTGCGGTATACCGAACCGACCGAAATACCGAATTAGATATTATATATATTTTTTAATATATATTTTTATTATATTATATATATTATATTCCTAAACAAAGCATATAAAATTCTTTATTGGTTTATATATATATATATATATTCCTACACACCACAACGTATATAGCTAAATATATTTATGATATTATCTACATTATATTCCTACACAAAGCATATGAAATTCTTTTTTGGTTTATATATATATATATATATATATATATATATATATATATATATATTCCTACACACCATCAACATTTTTAATATATTTAGCTATTCTTGTTTCAAAGTCTAATTAACACATTTATGCAAAACAAAAGGAATACTTTTATATTCCTGTCTTGAATCTTATTATTTGTTTTTTTTATTTTTAGACTTGGAGAAACTTTAATTAAAAATATGTAGTTCTTTCATTTTTCTTTTTTTTTTTTAACAAAATTCGGTAATTCGGTTATATACCGAATCGTACCGAATTTTTTTCGGTAAAAACCGTACCGAACCTAAAATTTCGGTTCGGTATTCGGTACGCCATTTCGGCGTACCGAAACTTCGGTTCGGTCGGTTCGGTATATACCGAATGCACACCCCTACTCTTATCTATCTAACACACAGTAATACTTAGGATCAAACAAATGATGAAATGAAGAGTCCGAGAAAAAAGTTTGTTGGAGACAACTAACCAAGAAAAGTTGAAAAAAAAGCTCTTTTCACTGTGTAATGTTTGATGCTGATATAAAGTGCGCTTTTTGCAGCCGACCAGGGCAAGATTCGCGGTGTGCATGTGACAACCAAAACGGCAAAACCCGCTTCTACTTCTACATATGTTTTCCAGCCATGCAAAATGTGTCGTTTTTAACCAAGTGGGCTTCTTTCCTTTTCTGCTTTTTTCTGGGATGTGCCGAAGCTTTCTGGGTTCAGCAAATGTCAAACTAAGTGAGAGATTCCTGGTTTTAAGATTTCAGCTTCTTGTATTTGATCTGCCAAAGCTCGATGTCGCTTCCTCTGTCATACTCCTGGATGTACTGTGGTATCTCGTCTAGATCGATGAGCTTTCCGATGAAGCTACGGGAGTGATTGGTTTTAAGGGCGTCGTAGCCCTCTTCTGCATAATCCGTTGTAAAAGCAATAAATAATGCAAATAGATCGAAACTGATAAGATACTCTCATACATTATAGGCTATAGCAAATGCAGAAAGACATGCATATTCACCATTTTCAAGGATGTATGTTTTCACTAATTTGAAAACGAGGATGTATTTTGCATTCATTTTGTTACGACAGGCCCTGTATTTTGACAGTTTTATATTTTAATCGTGGAGGTAGTTGGGGTCTTGGGGTGGGTTAAATTGCATTTTAATTTTCTTTAGAGAAAAATTCTTAAACATCAACTGAAAAACAAAATACTGACTGGCAAACGATATTTTGAAGCGATCGAAACTGCTTACCTTCATCATCTTGAAGATAACTGCAGAAATGCGAATAGCCATTTGCAACGATATCAAGATCATTGATGCTGAAATTATATCGTTTCTCCAGAGCTACGTATAGTACCTGAAATCAGAAACAAAGCCGTATATGGCTGTATTGATCACAAATAGGGCACTGCAGTAAATAGAGTTCTTATATTACCCACTCAACGGGCCAATTTCCAATAGCCAAATTTACCTTTTCTGGACTATTAGACATAATTACTTCTAAGACACTGAAAAAGGCATCAGTTAAGTCATCACTGTATATCACATCAGCAGCTAACAGCAAAGAAGCTCTCTGGAGCTCTTCAACCTCGGACATGCTCCAACCATAACTGCACAAGTTTGTAGGGTTTTGAAAGCTTCAATTCGTGAAGGGATGGGACAAGAATGCCCTTGAATTTGGTGGATTGTTTAGGAAAGTGATTTTATATTGTTTTTGTTCTCCAGGATAATATATTTAGTCATTAGATAAATGAAAAGATGATAAAGACTACCTTTGATCAGATGGAGAATTTACTAAAACTTTCGGTGGCCATGGATGGCTCCAATCAAGTTCCCGTACATGTACTGATGCCTTACGGTGGAATATTCTGGAATTTAGATCAACATTCTCTACACAATTTCCAAGTACTTCGTCGCTTCGGTCTGCAACAAATTTCAAGTTGTAAATCACAGCTCCAAACAGACCACTAAAATCATGTATTTCGAAGTAGTTACAGAATTCAACCAGTTATGAAAACAGTATTTGCAACACGTGCGAGTAACATGCCAACCAACCCTGGTACAGAACACAAAAGAAATTCCGGTCATGTTTTTGGCAAATATGGAATAACAGAATCGGACTGACAATTGAAACTTTCCTCCTTCCACCAGTTATTGACAATTGACAAATATAACTCCATGACTCACCGAACTAAGCACAAGAAATTTTACCAGTACCAGCTCCAAGTTCTAAGGCAACAATTCCTTGAAAATTGGATGAATTATTATAAATCATATGCAGCACAAAGTCAGCTAGTACAAGCTCTGCTCTCCACACCTGGGTCAGGAAAACCACATTCTTAGAGGTAGAAATAGAAAATGCAAGAACATTGATGAAGTGGTTGAAGTAAACAAGAAACCAAACACCGACAATGAAATATTATGTCATGTTTTCCATAAAAGGACAAGACTTACTTAACGAGACACAAACAAACGCATACAACAAATTAAATTAGAGAATCAACGATAAAAGAATTTTGACGGCGTGCAAAGATGTGTAGGGCCTGATTGATTACCTGTAGTCCGACGCTTGGAATGGATGAAGTGATGTTATGCTGGATACTGATAACAAAAGTGTCTGGCGCTGCAAATGCAATCACAAATTAAAATTTATTAATTTCTTAGCTTCTTTTATCCTTCTCTGGGAAGGGATGTTAAAAATTCAACAGAAACAAGAGAATCAAGACTTTCTCAACAACATAACACCTGTGTCATTACAACACTTAAACTGAAAACAACCGCAACTCTAAACAAACCCATTCATGATAAGTTGACAACATGCCAAAGCAAATACAGACCCATTCATGATAAGTTGACAACATGCCAAAGCAAATACAGAAAAATAACAAAAACTTCCCTTGGGAAGCAAAAAACTGTGATTATTCTGGCCAAAATCAGTAGGAAAACTAGTTCAGCAGCTTCATACTTCACCTAATTACAGTGAAGCAACACGAGCAAAGAAGAAAGATGAACTTAGTAATAAATAGCAATTAGGAAAAGAAAATCTTACCGCGCCGGCGAGGTAAGATCAAATCTCCATCTTCATCCACTTCACAGACTTTTGCCCCGACAGAACCCAAACTATCTTCCATCTGCTCATCTCCTATAAATGAAGAAGGAACAAAAGGTAATCAATCAGTATTATCAAAAAAATTGAAATATGGTGATTGTAGCCATAAACAAGAAATCATCCAAACAACTGCTTTGGCACAAAGCAATCACAAGACATTTCCCCAATATTTCTTCGACAATTATACATGCATCGATGGTATAAAATTTCCTTGAAGAAGAAAAAAATCAAACAGAAAGGAACAAAAACCCTAACGAGTTGGGGGTGAGATGGTGAAATAGGAGACGTGGCGCCCAGGGTGGTTCGGTGGGCATCCCAGGTGAACCTCACTCATCACTTGCTCCTCCTCCAAGTCGCCGCCTTCCGCCGTACGCGGCGGCGGAGTTCCCTTCTCGCATTCCATTTTTACCCTCGCAACTTTCAGATAGCGGGAAAACAAAGAAAAACTAGCAAAAGCGGCTCAATTCCTGGACCGGCCCATTTAAACCCGTTAAGAACCGCTATTAGCCGGTTTGGGACCACCCCGGTCCAGACCGCTATGTTTTTACCGCCCAACCCAACGGTTATTTTCATTCAAAATGCGAAAAAGTAGCCGTTTGGGTAAAATGGAAAACAATTTGAAATTTCTATAAATTCCGCGCCAAAATCTCTTCACCATATACATTTAGGCTCTAGCTTCTTTCAGCCTTAAAAATCACTTCTTTCACTGATGTTGTTTGTAGAAAACTAGAATCTTTTTCAAGCTCTTGGCAATCAGGACAACATCATCCACAGCACGAACTAGGTAAGATCTCTGATTATTATTGTTATTTTTGCTTAAATATTGTTATTTTGGGATTTTGATGATCATGATTTCATATATTTAGGGTTTTATTTGCGGAAATCTGCTTCAATGGCTGCTAGTTCAGTAGCGAGCAACGATCCCTTTGTTTACTCGCGTGAGCGGATGGTAAAAGGATTAGTTAGGATGATTATTTCATCAGGTTTGGCTCTTAATCTGGGGTCAAGGCCTCATTTTGTGCAGTTTGTGAAAGCTGAAAATCCAGATTTCAGAAAGGTTAAGCAGAGAATTGTGGTAAGGGAAGCTAACAAGGAATATAAGAACTTGAAAATGGATCTAAATTCTACTTTTGCATCTCTTAACCACAAGGTTGCCTTAGCTGTTGATGTTTGGCGCAACGTGAATGAGCTATGTTTTATTCGTATTACGGCTCATTGGATAGATAGTGATTGGAAAATGCAGAGGAGGATCATCAATTTCAAAATGCTTGAATGTCCTATTCTTGCTGCTAGCATATCTAAACCTGTCTTGAAGTCTGTAAATGCATGGGGGATTAAGGGGAAAACGATTTCGGTTACTACTGATGATGATTGTGATTGGGCTGATGCTATTCAGGGTATTAAGAACGTCATAAACCCCATTTTGGATGGAAAATTGTTTCATGTTCGTTGTGTTTGTCGTATGTTGAATTCCTGCGTTCTGATTGGTTTGCAGCAGGTGAGTCGGCATTTGACCAAGATTCGAGATGGGATAGCACGCCGGGTTCATCATGAAGAGCTGTTCGTCAGTTTGTGTAAGAAACATGGCCTTAATCCTAAGTTAATGTTTGATGATGAAGTCAGGTGGGATTCGACTAGGGACATGCCGAAAAATTCCTTGCAATATAAGGATGTCCTTGCTGAATATTTTGCAATAAAATGGCCTCGTGATAAATCCAATGTAATTCATGAAAAAGATTGGAGAATTGCAGCTGTATTCAGCACATTCCTTGATGTGTTTTACGAAGCAGTTGATTATGTGTCTGGTAATTATCATCCTTCTTCGTGTGGGATTCTTGGCCACTTGGTTAACATTGCTAAGCTGTTTTCTGAACACAGAAAAAGAGGTTACTTTAAACATAAGCTATCAGCAATGGAAGAAAATTTTCTGGAGCACTATGAAAGAATCCCGGATTTGTATTGTTTGGCAGCTGTTATGGATCCGAGGATTAAATTGTCGGGATGTGAGTGTCTGTTGGAGTCTTTTTATCAGTTTACAGATAATAAAAAGGTAAATGTGGAAGAAGAAAAGATTGGATTGCGTAATCTGTTACAGGAGACGTACAATCTATATGCATCAAAATCTGCTAATATGGACTATTCAGAATTCAACGAGCTATCATTTTATCTGCAGACACCCAACGACTTTCAGAATGAAACAAACGACTTTGATATTCTGGGTTGGTGGAAGGCTCGTGAAATGATTTATCCGGTTCTGGTCACCATGGCCCGTGATCTGCTCACCACTCCTGTGTCAACTCTGGCACCGGATTCTGCTTTTGTCGTGAATGAATGGAAAGTGATACAGGATAAGTCTTATCATCTCAGGGGAAGAAAATTGGAAATTTACTCGTGTTTGAAGGACTGGTTTCATGCTGAGGAAAGAACACAAGGTGAAAGAAAGCCATATGAGAATGACAAGGTGACAACTATGATGAAGTTATGTATCTTCGGATTTCAAGGTCAGACAATGACAACTGCTAGAGGATAGTTTATGTATTGTGCAAGGTGCAAGAATGTATTTTCCCCTTAGTTTTGTCTGTGGAATCATCTCCTCTGGTATGTGGTACTTTTGATCATCCTTCTACTTGTAATGAACTTTGTGGTTTTAGTCCTGTTGCATGTTACATTGCTTGCTTTAGTAAAACTTGACTGCATTAGATTATGGGGCCTTTTCACTTGTCACTTTTTGAAAGTTTAAGTTAATAACATTTATAAAAATTTACAACAATTGAAGCAGTAGAAGAAGGTTCCATATTAAGGGAGCACTTTTGGTTATTTCTTAAGCACCAACATCTCTTTATTTTAGGCATAAATAAAAGCTGGAAACTACAAACTTCTAGGAACCAACTTCTAGCTTCAACTTCTAAGTTATTTTAGTAAATAAAGGGGATGTTTGTTTAGTATAATAAAAGTGCTTATCAACTTTTATTTACAATCACTCCCCACTTTTATTACCTTTATCTTTTTACAAATTTAGCTTCTACTGCTACTTCTACTTCTCCAAAAGCATAAGTTTTTGCAATGACCACCTAAAAAGGAAACATATGTACATTGAAGATTCCACAAAGGCACAAGAAAACAGATAAAAACACTTAAACAGCAAAACGGAATGTCTGCATCAGAATGACCTTCTGACATAAAGAATACCAATATATTCATAAAGAACATGAACATAGTTTCCCATACACAATCCTGTTAATGAAGTATACTAAAGACCCTATAACAAACATTACATTCATTCTTTCCCATACACAATCCTGTTAATGAAGTATACTAAAGACCCTATAACAAGCTATATTGATCCCAACAACACATTTAATGAAATCAAACACATAAAGAATGAATGTAATGTTTGTTTTCCTATATACCAATCAATCACTCTGTTCTTTTCCCTCTGAGCTCTGCAAGCCTAGCAACAAATTCGTCATAATCCGGCATCTTAGGATGCACGTGGCCATTGTCGGGCTGGAACGAAGCAGCTCTTGTGTGCTTAGGAGTCTCTTTTGGACTCATTGACTCAACAGGAAGAGAAGACAATCTTCCTGGAGCCTCTCTAACTCTACTTCCAGCGGGCCCTGCTTCTTCTTCGCCTTTTTTGTGGGCCCCACCCCTTCTACGGCTGTAGTACTTAAGAAGCCTGTCCATCATCTTCTCCTCTTGGTCTTCATGACCACGGTCGAGGAATTTTAAGATTCTTCGTCCTTGAGCTGCGGCTTTTTCTTTTTCTTTATTTTTCAATTTTTCTTTCTCACTTTCGCTCTCAGAACTGCCGGATGGAGATGATAGGGATTTTGTGGTCCTAACTGATTTTGGAGCATCGGCAGTATTTGGTTTGTTGCTTTCGGGTTTGGTGTAAGGAGGAGGAATTGATTTGTAATGAAGAGGCTTGGTGTTGTTGTCTTCCTCCTCCTTTTCATTTCTTAAAGGTGCTGCTTCAGGGATCTTAGTTCTTCTCCCAATAATATCCATTTGGATGTCACTAATGGGAGAGACTGTGTTGCTCGGTGCACGATGTTCGAATTCTCTCCCATTTTGAGACTCCTTTTCGATGCCCTCACCGCCTTTCTTTTGGACTGAATTATCCAGACTATTGTTTGAAGAGTATTCTAATCCATCAGGTTTTCTAGAGAACATCTGCAAAAGAGTTGAAACATTTTGCCATGGAAATAATTAGGTTTTGACTCTTGAGAACAAGCTCAAATAATGCCATTAAGCTCCAAAAAAGTATCAAAAAACTATTAAATATGTATAATTACACTGACATACCCTCATGTTTGGCATAATTACGAAAACTTCCAAGTTTCCATGAATTACAGAAACTTCCCAGTCCAAGAACACATACATATGGATCAATGAATTTTGATGACATCAATTCTATTACTTTTATGAATACCGTATGTTGCAGCGATTGATACGTACTGATCAATATTTAGTTTTTATTCATGACTACAATATAACATGCATTAAGTCAAATCTTAGGGTATACCACCACAGGAAGTATTTGTAATTTCTGAAACCTCAGGCGAACTTTGTGTGTTTGCGCAGCATACGCATGTTATCTTCCATATAACATTAAATATATATTTGCTTTTCTTCGGCCTTCTAATCTAAGATGGGAGGTTTACAAGGAATATATAGACCAAATTACCTTCTGATAGAGCTCGTTTTCCAGAGCTTTTGAATCCCATTCCAATCCTGATTCTGCAGCAATCTCTTGCAATAGCTCAATCTTCGTATCTTTTGAAGGAACGCTCGACTTCAACTTGTCGGCGAACTGAACAAGAAACATTAAAAAAAAACAAAAGATTAATGTACTGAGAAATGTCGAACCACATAAACTGGCATGCTTTTGCTATAAAACAAGCCACAACGTAATACCTGTTTATTGACATAATAATCCATGGCCCTGCTGCCATATCTCTCCGAAAATATACTTCGCAGGTGTCTCAGTTCCGGTAAATCAGCAAATCTTGCCGAGGCAAACATCAAAGATGCCACAGCGTCCTTACACTCATCAGGACATTCCCTGCTCATAAAAAATGACAGATTAATTTTTAGTAAAACGGAAAAGAACGATTTTAATTCATTTCTCATTTTAGATCATTAGGCAAAAACTCATCATATTTCGAAATATACCTCTGTTTGTCCATGGTTGAGAGATTTTTCAAGATATCCTCACAACATTGGTGAACGAAGTCATAGCAGCTAGTTCTTGTCATCTCCGCGACAAGCCCTTCGGCCTGTTTAAACATTGAAAAACAGATTATTGATAATAACATTAATAATATCAAATTAAGAGGTTAAAGTGGGATTAACTGATACTTAAGGGAGTAAAAATGCAATATAAAAACTAGGTTTGAGGGAGTTTACTGTGCCCCTTCATCATCAACCTCCTATTGTCCAAAATCCCATGATGACTAAATCTTTTAATCTTTTATCCCAACAAACGAACAAACAATTTGATCCATGGACATATTACCAAAAGAAAATCATAGGCCACCAAATTTTTTTTGTACAAGGAATTTTAGAGGAATATTGCAATAATTTTTTCCTTAAAACCCTCAAATTTGTCTATTCAACAGAGGAATTCTCCTCTCTTGCAGCAGAAGCAGTCAATCATCACTAATACTCTGTTCCTTTTAGATTATATTTTTTAATGGATTAAAAACAAAGAAAACAAGAAAGACAACAAATCTCAGGAGAGAGAGAGAGAGGGAGAGAGAAGAACCATGGGTTCAAGATCTTTGAAAAATTCAGCAAATTTCAGGACAAGAAGAAAAGAGAAAATTACCCTGCCATAGGCGTTGATGTCCAATCCATTTCTAAGCAGATCGGTAATATCATTCCTCAGATACTTCTGCATTGCATTTCTCTTCTTCTTTATGATCTCAATTCTGTTGCTTGTCAGCTTAATGTCCGACTTGCTATATTCCCAGAAAAACCAAGAACACAAAAATCAAACCAAAATACAGACCCAAAACACACACACACTAAACAAACCCAGAAAACAGAAATCTTGATCTCACCACTTGTTGTAAAATTTGCTCTTCATCAACCCGTTAAACATCTTTCCCCCTTCTGATTCTTGAAACGGAATACAATACTCAGGATCCTGATTAAAAAAATGATTTTCAAGAAACGCCCATTTAAGGCGGAGAGCAATATTCAAGAGCTGAAAAGTGAGGAAAAGAAGCTGTTTTGCGAGAGGAAACCGAAAGGAATACGAATATATGGATTTTCAAGGCAAGAAAGAATTATCTCAAAGAGGGTTTTTTTGGCATTAAATCGCCATTAATGGAACTTGACAGGAGATTACACACTGTAATGTACGGGAGGAAATGAATTCCAATCACTTATTGCAGCTCTCTCTATATATATATACACACGCAAAGAATAGAGACATATTTACATACATACATGTAGCTGCACAGAGAGAGCTAGGGAGGTGGGTGGGGTAGGGTAGGGGGTTGCATGCCACGTAGGACTCTACCAGGTGTATAACTGAAAAGGATTGAAATGACGAAAATGGGTCGAGGGTTTGGGGTTGTTGAGAGGGGATTGCTGCGGGAGAGAAGGGTAATTTGGGGAATTCACAGGGTGGGTGAGTGAGTGGACAGCGCGGGAGACGAATCCGCTGAATTCGGTCCAACCCATGTTCCATGTTCTTAGGTCTCGCTTTTATGTAGTGTAGGTATAACTCCAGGAGTATTTTATACGTATTTCTTGCGAATTTCAAAAAATACATGAAATATTATGGAATTTAATAATCGAAATTAATTAGAGAATTTCGTATTTGAATTGTTAAAAATAAAATATTTTCTGGGGTTATTGATAATTTTTTATTGGTAATATTTCATTTTTATCCTATAAATACGGAGATAATTCAATTTTGATCATATAAGTATTTCAGTAACATAATTGGTCTTATATCTTGTTAATTTTTAACACAATTCATTCAAATTTACGTATTTGGTCCTATGTTAACACATTTTGTCCTTTAATTTTAATATATTTGATCATTTGAATATAATATCTTTGCTTCTTTAGTCCAAAAATGTGTTAAAATCAAAGGATCTAATGTTTAAAAAGTAAAAACTAATAAAATATGGGACTAAATGTGTTAACGAAATACTTGTAGAATCAAAATCGAATTCTAATTATACTTATAGGACAAAATTGCAATTTTGTTATTCTTAAATTATCAATAAATCATTTGTTGTGTGTGTATATATATATATATATATCACTATTGACAAGTTCAAATAATACTATTTTTTAGTTATTTATTTATTTTTAGTGATAGTGTATGTATGTAATTAGATTGGAATAATTAGTTTTAACTTTTAGGAGGAATTGAATGGACAGAAATAGTCTGGAGTGTAGGTCAATTACTAAATGTAAGATTTGTACTGAGAAAGGTTTATTCGGACTGATTCATTAACTAAAATAAATAAATAAAATTATTTATATTTTTCGAAAAACATATTTGAGTACAAATCTTGTTTCTCTTAAAATGGGAAAATTAAGAATTTATGTGATGGGGTCAAAATACGATCGTCCCACGTTAAGACACGTGGCATCACCGAGATGATGACATCTGTCTCCCCCAAGGCTGCCCCCATCAGTGCACGAGCGCTAAGGCAACGAGCGCAATCCTTCTTCAGGAGTTAAGCCCAACGAGCGCTGTCATTCCCACGAGCGTCCTACAAACTAAACGATTGGTACGCCCACGTGCCAAGGGAGCCCTCTTCGAGCGTCACACTCCCTCAGAGTGGCCTCTCCTTTGGCTCGTCACTTGAACTGAAGCCTTCATTCCCCTCAGCGGATATCTTGGCTTCCAGTACTCCAGGTTGTCACGAGCGCGCTCTCAAGCCCTCGTTACCAACCGCCCAAATGGCTCTCTGACACAACGTACATGCCCGCGCACCTGCCACTGTTGCCAGCACTAACTTTTGGCCGCTTTTGCAGAAGATTCCTCCTAGGTTTCTCTCACACAGCGCCACGTGTTAGGGCAACATTCGGCCAGGACCACTTGAGGCAAATGACCAAAGGGCCCTTGACCCTCAACTATAAATAGCTAAAGTCATCTTCTACACAAGTAAGCATTCTTCATCACTGTAACTGTGACTGAACTGACATTTCTTCATATCTTGAATTGACTTGAGCGTCGGAGAGCCAAACTGGGTATCACCCCCAGTTCCCCCAGCTTGGCCTTCTGACCTTTCTTGTGCTTGTCCCAACAGGTTGAACCCATTTCTCATCTCCGGTGGTTTCCTCCACAAATACAAATTGTAAAGTGATCGGATTCGGATCAACCCATTTCTGAACCCATCATTTTTGGCGCCGTCTGTGGGAAACCGGTCCTCCATCTTCTTCCTTTCTTTTTGTTGGTAGAAAAACAAGCACCCATTTACCTTTAACAGTCATGGTTGCCACAAGATCTGGAGCTGTGGGAGGAGGAGATAACACCTCCCAAGATGCCAATGTCATTCTTCCCTCCACCGCTACCGGTGGAGCCCCGCCACCTCCTTCCGTCGCCGCTGGTGGAGCACCTCCCACCGCAGGGGTGACTCCACAAGTAGAGTCTTCCGTGCCACCACCTGCGCCGCCAGCGTTGCCCATTCCCACCACCGCTGGAGGAGTCTCTCTCCCTGCTCCTCCGCAGCTTGCACAGAACCCCTGGGTCCATCCCCAGATGAATCTTGGAGTACAGGGTTATATGATGCCTCCACCAGGATATACCCTCACTCCAGCTGTGATGATGCCGCCGGTCCAGCCGTATCAGGCTGGTCAGATCCAGCTCCCGGTGGCCATCCCCAGGGAGATCGAAGGAGTGGAGTTACCTCCACTAACTACTCAACAGTTGAGGGCTCTCTATGCCCAATGTGAGGTTCAGGCGGCCCAGGGAGCATGGGAGAGGTTCCACTCCATGTACTTTCCCTCTGGGCAGGCCACTCAGATTGCTGCCCCTTTGGGCGGACAGCAAAGCTTTCCCCTCAAAGAAGCCCAGGCTGTCCTGAGGGCACAGCCGCCGGCACCACCAGTCAGAGAAGTGGCCCAGCCGGAGGGCAACGAGCGTCCCTCCATGGGCAGGAATAAAGAGCCCACGGAGCGAGTGAACGAGAATGAAGGAGACTCTCATGTCTCCAGGAGGGGCTCACGAGCCCCCAGGCACGGAGACAGGCAAGGAGACGTAAATCCTGACATCCTCGCGGCTGTGCAAGACCAGCTGCAGGGTCTCAAGGATATTGTGGGACAGCTCTCACGAGGGCGTTCAACTCAGATCTCCCCTAGTCGGGATGAACGGGTTGACGCCAGAAGCACCCGCACCAAGGACCCTCCACCAAAGGTCCCCCGCCGCAAGGAGCCGGAGGAAAACTTCGGCACGTATGAGTACCACCCATTGGCGAGGGGTTCACCCCTCGTGGAAGAAGTTCTGATGGCCCAAGCAGGCATGGCTAAAGTCCCCACTTCCATCAACCGTTATGACGGGACAACTGATCCAGCTGAACACTTGGATCACTTTGTGCATCTAATGCACCTCTACGAGCATTCCAGCAACTACTGGGCAAAGGTGTTTGTCACTTCCTTAGTGGGAATGGCCCAAGAATGGTACAAACGACTGCCGCCGCGCTCGATCCACTCCTATGAAGAACTGGCCAATGCTTTCCTCAACCACTTCAATTCTTTGAAGGCGCCAGTCACCGCACCCACTGCCCTGTACAACGTGGTGCAAGGCAAGAGCGAATCTCTGCGCTCGTTCTTTGCCCGCTTCAACAAAGAGATCCTACAGGTAGAGAGGCCTTCAATGGATTTCCTGATCCCAGTGCTCTTTCAGGCTGTGGATCACAAGCAATATGTGAGCAAAAAATTTGCTGATGCCATTGTGGAAAGGAGGCCTGGGACCCTCATGGCCTTGAGAGAAATAGCCGAGCCGTTCTTCGCGCTAGAAAATATGTATGGGACGAATGGTCCCCGGCATCATAGCACGGCCAGGAACGAGCGACCTCATCACGAGCGGGGACGGGACGTGGCCGTCAAGAAGGAGCGCCCTCAAGAGCGCAGGAGGTCGCCACCACCCCCTCTTCGATTCGAGCGAATTCCGCTCACCAGGCCAAATTCAGAAGTCTACAACCTCTCAGATAAAAAGCTCTTTAAGAGACCCATCAAGATGAGAGAAACGGAATCGCTCCGGCGCTCGAACAAATACTGCGCGTTCCACAAGCAGAGGGGGCACGACACGGATCAGTGCCGCCAGTTGGAGGCTGAGATTCAGAGGCTCGTTGCGGGGGGCCACTTGAAGGAGTTTGTCCGGGTGCTCGAGCGTTATGATGAACAATGCAACGAGCGCCCCGGAAGAAGAAGGCGGAGTCCGTCCCGCTCAAGGAGCCCAAGGGGTAGGGGACCCCCAGAAAGCAGCAGCCGCCGGGACGATAAAGGAAAAGCCCCTGAGCAAGAAAACGAGCCCTTCGCAGTCATAAATATGATTGCAGGAGGCTCATCAGGGGGGGATTCGAACGCCTCCCGACGGAGGTATGTCCGGAGCTACAAACAACGCCCAGCAGTGCCTAAACCCATCTACGCCATCCAAAGATCAAGCGCTCAAAGGTCTAGAGAAAATGATGTAATAGGCTTTGATGATAGGGATTTAGAACATATTGTAAGGCCCCATGGGGAGGGCATAACCTCAGATTGCCCCATGGTGGTTAGTTTAGATGTTCATAATCATGTTGTAAAAAGGGTATTGGTGGATAGTGGAAGCTCCGTTAATGTTTTGCCTTACTCTACATTCTTAAAGATGAAGGCTGATCTTCCGCTTGAGCCTCTCAAAACAGCCCTCATTGGCTTTGGAGGCTCGGAAGTTGTCCCACGAGGACAAATACGCCTAGCTACTTCGTTCGGCCGAGCCCCTCAACGCAAAACGCTCCTGGTAACATACGCGGTGGTGGAGATTGACATTCCTTACAACATCATAATTGGGCGCCCTGCCCTCGTGGACTTCAAGGCCATCATCTCCACCTACCATCAGAAGATTAAATTCCCCACCCCCGAGGGTGTGGGAGAAGTACTGTGCAATGTGCGAGAGGCTTGGGAATGTTACATGCTGTCCCTCAGAAAGCCAAAAGCGGAGAAAACCTTCCAAATTGGCTCCTCCAAGAAGTCAGTGGATTTCCCCAATCTAGACGAGGACAGCCCAACACGGAAAAGGGCGAAATTGAACAAGAAGAAGAACAAAAAGAAGAGGGGAAACAACGAGGAGAATCCCCTCGAAAGTGCACCACCAGGAACCGTCGGGGGATCATCTTCAGAAGGAGACGAGCCGGGAGAGGGTGAACCAGCACCCGGTGATCGTTTGACAGGAAAGAAGAGGGCGCTCGAACTTCCTCGCCCTGAGGTAAGGATCGAGCCCTAGGAGAAGTTCCTTACCGTTGAGCTGGAACCCGGAAACAAGGATAAGACTACACAGATAGGTTCAAACCTCTCAGGGCCTTCTCAGATCATGATGATTGATTTTCTAAAGGAAAACAAGGATGTATTTGCGTGGAAAGCCTCCGATCTCACAGGAATTGACCCGAGCGTCATCGTCCATAGGCTTAATGTGGATCCCTCATTCAAACCCATCAAGCAGAAAAAGCGGGATGTACACGGCTTTCGAAAGAAAGTCATCGAAGAGGAAGTTAACAAGCTCTTGGAGGCTCAATATATCGAGCCCATTTTGTACCCGGAATGGTTGTGTAATGTCGTTTTGGTACCCAAGAGCGCAAATAAATGGCGCATGTGCAACAATTTCACTGATCTCAACAAAGCCTGCCCTAAAGATCCTTACCCGCTGCCCCGGATTGACCAATTGGTGGATTCGACCGCCGGCTGCGAGCTCATGAGCATGATGGACGCTTTCCAGGGATATTATCAGATCTTTATGGCCCCGGAAGACCATCCCAAAACCTCGTTCGTCGTCCATCTGGGGGTGTATTGCTTCTTGGTTATGCCTTTCGGACTTAAGAACGCCGGAGCTACGTATCAGCGGCTCGTCAACAAGATGTTTGAAGAGGAAATTGGGAGGTCCATGGAAGTTTACGTGGATGATATGATTATCAAAAGCGAGCGCCAGGACTCCCACTTGGAAGATCTCAAGCGCACCTTTTCAATCCTGCGTCAGTATGGAATGAAGTTGAACCCCTCGAAGTGTACCTTTGGAGTTCAAGGAGGAAAGTTCTTAGGGTACATGGTCAGTCAGAGGGGAATTGAGGCCAATCCGGAGAAGATCAAAGCAATATTGGAAATCCCCTCCCCTCGAAATTTGCGGGAAGTGCAAGTCCTGGTAGGAAAAATCATCTCGTTAAACAGGTTTATTTCGCGCTCGGCGGACAGGAACCTTCCCTTCTTCAAAATTTTGAAGAACGCGCGTAACTTTGCTTGGACAGAAGAATGCGAAAGGGCGCTGCAGGATATGAAGGCTTACTTATCGAGCGCGCCACTGCTGACCAAGCCTATCGAAGGAGAGAGGTTGTTCATGTATCTCTTCGTTTCTCCCGAAGCCACGAGCGCGGTTCTGATCGCTGTGCGGGAGCGGAAACACTTACCCGTTTATTATCTGAGCAAAACATTACAAGGAGCCGAAAGGAAGTACTTGGAGATTGAAAAATTCGCGTTCGCCCTTATTAACGCCTCAAGAAGACTAAGGCCTTACTTCCAAGCACACTCCATAACGGTTCTCACCGACCAACCCTTGAAGCAAGTGTTGTCCAAGCCGGACGTATCTGGTAGATTAATCAAGTGGGCCATCGAACTGAGTCAGTTTGACCTATGCTTCGAGCCCAGGACCGCGATACTGGCTCAGGTTGTGGCGGATTTGTTGGTTGAACGCTTTGGTTTCGAGCCCACAGTTGCGGAGAATGAAGGGTTATGGGTACTGCACACAGATGGTTCCTCAACCTCTCAAGGGGGAGGAGTAGGAGTGACCCTCAGAAATCCCGATGGAATTGAGCTGGACTTTGCAATCAAGCTGGATTTCCAAGTCACTAATAATGAAGCAGAATATGAAGCCCTCGTGCAAGGGTTGAATATTGCTTTTCAGAATGGAGCCTCCAGAATCACTGCTTATGTGGATTCACAATTAATAGCGAGCCAGATTGA
The DNA here is from genome assembly GCA_037501455.1 of Lantana camara. Classification (NCBI taxonomy): domain Eukaryota; kingdom Viridiplantae; phylum Streptophyta; class Magnoliopsida; order Lamiales; family Verbenaceae; genus Lantana; species Lantana camara. The sequence goes on along the minus strand of CM074859.1, from coordinate 32,404,262 downwards.
AGGAACTTATGAGGCTCGAGAAACCACCATGGTACAGTACTTAAGGAAAGCTAGAGAAATCATTGGGAAGTTCAAGGAATTTCATCTACTTCAAGTGCCGCGAGGAGAAAACGAGCGTGCGGACGCTCTGTCAAAGTTTGCTTCAGCTTTAGAAGGCATTTCCGAACGTTCTGTTACGTTCCTCAGAACTGAGGAACCTTTGATCAAGGAAAGGGTCGCCACCAAGCTAATCGCCATGATCGATCCAACCGAGCCCTGTTGGCTGGACGACATTGTCGTTTTCCTTAGGGATGGAATTCCCCCCACTGACAAGGTGGAAGCTAGGAAAGTCCGAAGTAAAGCCCCTCGTTTCGCTTTGGATCCCGAGGGAAGGTTATTCAAGAAATCATTTCAAGGACCCCCAATGAGATGCCTGAGGCCCTCACAAGCGAAGGAGACGCTCGAACTCGTCCACAATGGAAGCTGTGGGAATCATTCCGGAGGGCGTATCTTGGCAAAAAAGATTCTGAGAAGTGGGTTTTATTGGCCTACAGTTCTCCAAGATGCCATTGAATTTTCAAGGAAGTGCCCCAAGTGCCAATTTCATTCAAATCTCCCTCAATTGCCAGCCGCACAGATGATCCCAATAGGCGTCTCTTGGCCTTTTGACCAGTGGGGAATAGACATTGTGGGCCCCTTGCCCATGGCTGTGGGACAAAAGAAGTTTATCATTTTAGCCGTCGACTACTTCACCAAGTGGGCCGAGGCCGAAGCTGTTGCAAAAATCACTTTCAGGGTCGTAAGGGACTTCATTTGGAAGAACATCATTTGCAGGTACGGCATACCGAGGGTGCTCATTTCTGACAACGGATCCCAGTTCATAGCTGCTGACACACGAGAATGGTGTTCTGAGTTGGGGATCGAGCAGCGGTTTACCTCTGTAGGACATCCTCAAGCCAATGGGCAAGCAGAAGTTACCAATAGGATCATCTTGCAACATCTGAAAACCATGCTTGAGAGCAAGAAAAGTGAATGGGCTGAGGAGTTGCAAGGAGCGCTTTGGGCTTATCGCACTACCCCACGAGCGGCCACTGGAGAAACTCCTTACGCGCTTGTTTACGGATCAGAAGCAATGATACCAGCGGAGATAGTAAATGAATCCACTCGTGTCGGCTATTTCGAGCCTCAGCTCAACGATGGCAACAGGAGCTTGGAGTTGGATTTGCTGGATGAAAGGAGAGACAAAGCCTGGGCTAAGATCCACCACTATAAAGCCTCTGTGGCCCAACAGTATAACAAGCGTGTGAGGGAAAGAACTTTCCAGTTGGGAGACTTGGTCTTGAAGAAAATGGAAGTATCCAAGCACGTGGGGAAATTGGACCCCAATTGGGAAGGCCCATTCAAGGTCGTACAACTCAGAGCCAACAACACTTACACCCTGGAGACACTTCAAGGTGAGCGCTTGCCTCGCCCTTGGAACGCATGTAACCTTCGGCGGTTTTATGTTTAAAAGCTCTTTGCAAACCCTGATGTAACAACCCTCTTTGACGGGTACTATGTACTTCCAATCACTAGTAAGCGGTAACATAATCTTTTTAATTTCTTTAATATTCCTGTTTCTTTGGTTGCTCGAATGGATAAGTCCCACGTCCCTCGTCCTTGCGAGCGTGGTTGGCAACTCATCCCAATATATATGCTGTTATCTCGTATGGGTTACGCTGGCCAGCACTCTACTCCACATGGGGGGACGCCCTCATAAGGATAGACTGGTTACGCTCATAACCAAGTAGGCGAACTGGAAGAAGACTATGAAGAAAATCCTAGTAGGACTTGGCTGTTTCTTAAAACGCCTTGCGCTCGAAAACGGGATCTCCTACAAGAGCGAATCCTAGTAGGCCTTGGCTGTTTCTTAAAACGCCTTGCGCTCGAAAAGGGGATCTCCTACAAGAGCGAATCCTAGTAGGCCTTGGCTGTTTCTTAAAACGCCTTGCGCTCGAAAATGGGATCTCCTACAAGAGCAAATCCTAGTAGGCCTTGGCCGTTTCTTATAACGCCTTGCGCTCGAAAATGGGATTTCCTGCAGAGCCAAGAAAACGACAAGAGCCAGAGCGCTCGGACTATAGCCTCAGAATCAAGAAGGAATTGCACAAGTCTTGAACGAGGGCAACCACTCAGTAAGACCCTCGCACGCACTCAAGACTTAGCAAAATTCCCCCCCAAGGCAAAAAATTTACACCAGTCTTGAACGAGGGCAACCACTCAATAAGACCCTCACGATCGCTCAAGACTTAGACAAAAATGTATAAGACCCTCACGAGGGCTTATGTCAAAGGCAAAAATGTATACAAGTCTTGGGTAGGGGGGCAATCTAACTATAAGACCCTCACGATCGCTCAAGACTTAGACAAATTTACAAAGGCAGAAATTTATACAAGTCTTGAGTAGGGGGACGATCTCACAATAAGACCCTCACGACCGCTCAAGACTAAGACAAATTTTCATTGCATCAGAGAAATAAAACATTCACGGAGTATGCTACGCAGTCTTATCATATGATTCATAAATGAACAGAAGAACAAAGTCATGAAAAAAGGGATATTTATTCATTGCAAAGGAGAATTATTACAAAGCAAAGGGCTCAAAGGCCCAGGAAATACTATTACAAAAGGCAGAAAAGCTGAAAAATACATGAAAGAATTGATAAAGGGAAAAGCTTCAAGCGGCTGGGGCGATGTCTTCATCAACGATCACCAGGATATTCTGAGCCACGGGGCCATGGACTGGGCCCTCAGGCTCTTGCTGTGGAGCTTGGGGATCGTTGGGCTCGTCTGCACCGGCATCAGGAGCGTTGGCATTTTCAGCGGCTAGGACTGGAGCTTCTTCCATGATGGGCGCTTGAGGCTCGTCTTCAGGATCATCATCTTGACCCGCACCTCCTTCCCTATGAGCGTCGGTGTACTCATCTTGGATCAGCTTCACCAAGAATTCGTACTCCATCTCCGCAATGGCGTCCGCGGGGTCGTTAGGGTCCTCAGCCACCTCTTCACAGCGCTCGTTAAACATGAGCCCCGTGCCCTCGGCTCCCTTCATTGCCGGATCGGTCAGCCCCTTGTGAATGCCCTGATCCACTGCCAAGTTGAAGGCGTTTTGGGCCTCATCCAAGCAGTGTAACGAGGCTGCGAAATTGAAGGCTTTGGAGTGGCAGAACTTGATTAGAGCCTCCTTGTTCGCACGCTCTAAGCTTCGAGGCCACTCGTTGACTGCATCATTAAATTTCCGCTCGGCCTCCAAAGCCCTCGCCTTCCAGCTTTCCTTCTCCGCCTCAGCCTTCTGGCACCGCTCGTTAGATTGGGCCAACTGGTTGCCCAAACGGATTCGAGCGCCGTCTACCGCCAAGAAATCCTCCTTCAGCTTTCCCAGCTCCTCCTCAGTTACGTTGTACAAACCCTTGAGGGATTCATACTTGGCGATTTCTGCGTCTAGCTCTGATTGGATCTGAGCCGGGTCGTTCGAGCGGGCCATCTTCTTGTACTTGGCCTTGCGCTCGGCGTACGTGGAGGCTCGCATTTGCACGTTCCGGAGCTGGGGAAGAACTTGCTGCATAAGTTGACGACAGGGAAAGTGTTAGCCAAAAGTTGATAACTTACAGAAAGTAGCGGGGAAGGTAAAGAGTGAAGACTTACGGAGATAAGAGCATGGGCCGCATCAAGGGTCACCTTCTCCACAGACTCACTGTAGAGATGCCGGTGGTCCGCCGAGAACTGGGCCTTGTGGTAGAGGTTCTCGGTGACGGCCTGTGCGACCGTGCCAGGCCTCAACAGAACTGGCCCACCATCAGGGGCACCCGCGAAGTCTCTGTCCCCTCGTCGGGGGAACTCCCACAAATGCTCCTCCTCTGAAGAGGAAGTGTCTCCTCCGCCCCTGGGGCCCTCGACAACTTGTTTTCCTTTGCCCTGGATAGCAACCGTATCGGGCATCCTCTTCCTCTTGCGGGAAGGTCTACTTGCGCTGGGGGGGGCCTCGGTTATTGCCAGGGTGGTTACTGGCCTCGTTTGTTCTGCAGCCATGGGGGGTTGGACATCACTCACTCTCTCTGAAGAAGACCGCCCCCTAGTCTCCCTGCTGACCACTCTACGCTCCCCTCGGCCACGAGGGGGTTGGACCTCAGGATTGGCGCTCGAACTGGCGCCGCTACGAATGTCCCCTCGAGTATTACGGTTACGAGGGCGCTGTTGCTCACGCTGTTGATCCCCTGGCTGAGTCTGATTCCTATTGGCATGGGCGAAACGAGCTGCTTGTCTAATTCCTCCAGCCATTTCTAGTATAGCAACTCCTGCAAGAATGAAGATTTCGAGGGTTAGAAATCCTCAAACCATCTACTCAAATTGCAAGTTACAAGTACAGAAAAGAAGTTATTATTTTTTCCTATCTAAAGTTAGTGCCCTAAGAATCTAACCATCTCTCTCTATGTCACGAGCCGGAGGGTTGTCAAGGAAATAAGGATTGTCAGAGAGGCCGCACAGGAACATGAGCTCCTCGTCATCTATCCAATCTTTCGCTTGAATAAGATGGCCCTTGTCCCTTAGGGTTGCTGCCAGGCTTTTGGCCCAATCTTTGGGGAGTGAGGGTGGCAAACGGCTCTTTGAGTACGAGCCCCATTCCATGATCACCCCAAAGCCCTCTTCTGTTGGAGCCTTGACGAAGATAAATTTCTCCTTCCAATCAGGGCCATAAGTGCTCGAGGGCGAGTTGATCAGCTTCATGTGGGCCTTCGCTTGAACATAATAAAAACCGGCCTCCGGAGATGAACGAGAGGAGCTGACCACTTGGAAAAGAGCGTTGAAATTCCGCAAGAAGGGCTCGTAACCCATGCTCCTCATCAAAATCACAAAGCAGGTCAGCAGAGCCAAACCGTTGGGCACGATTTGTGATGGACAGAGGCCCAGATCGTTCAGCAAGTGAGCCATTGAGATCGAGATGGGGAACCTCAAGCCCCCCGAACTCACTGTGTCCACATACACTGCCATTTCCCCAGGAGGCGGATTATTCGCGCGCTCGTGATTTTCTGGGATTCTCCACGTGTATCGTTCATCCCAGTAAATGGGTGCCATCATCGTCTTCACGTCCCCCACAGTAACTGTGCTGGGGGTCTCATCAGGCGTGCGCTCGGTAGCTTGGTAGCCTGATCCCTCACCCTCGTGATGTCCTTTGGATTTTTGGGATTTCTTGCCTTTTCCCTTATCACGGGCCCTTTCTGAAGGCCCGGTTATGGCTTCTGCCACTGGAAGCGGGTTTGCAACAGCCACGGTCACGGTATGGCGGTGGGGATGTGTGGCACTCTGAGTTATGGGGAGTACAACCCCTTGCCGTTCTGCCTCTATCACTAGATCCATCTCCTCAAAGAGAGGATCCACTCCGCCAGGATTTCTATCCTCCATAGCCATCACCGCCGCCCCCAACTCTTCATCTCTGGGGGAATCGGGGGAAGAAGAACTTTCAGTGGCCATTTCTTGGATTTCACGGGCAAATTCCTCAATATGCTGGTCGGCCATGGCAGAAACTGGGATTGGGAAGTTTTCTTGGAAAGAAATTAGGGTTCAGAAAGGCGAAAATCTAAGGGGTTACGGAATCCTAAAGTCCGAATCTACGGTTAGCAAAGTTAGAAAATTACACTGGAAATTTACCTTGAAGGTTTCTGAGAAAGTCTGGGAGAAAGGTTGAAGATGCTCTAAGAACTGGAGTGCGAGAGAATTCTTTTTGCAAAGGATGCTTGGAAGTTCTGGATGCGTAAAGAGTATCAAGATTTCAGAATCCCACATTTATAGGGATGGGAGTTGGTACCGTTTTCGGCAATGAATTCAAAATGGTAATCATTTCCCGCCTAGGAAACCGCCCACTTTGTGGAACCGTCACATGCTTCCCAATGCTCACGCGCCCCACGCGCGCCCGCATTTAATGCTCTGACGTTTCGAGTGCTTCAGAATAGTACAACATTTAATGCGGAAGTGTTACGAGCGGTCAGTTGAAAAGACCGCTTTTATAGCGCAATCAGAAGGAAAATTGCTCAACACGCCAAGCCCTACACAAGCGCTATGTGCAAGAGATAGAGCGTGTCAAAATTCTACAGTCCTTATCACTAAGGACTACAGAATTGGGGGGCAAAATGATGGGGTCAAAATACGATCGTCCCACGTTAAGACACGTGGCATCACCGAGATGATGACATCTGTCTCCCCCAAGGCTGCCCCCATCAGCGCACGAGCGCTAAGGCAACGAGCGCAATCCTTCTTCAGGAGTTAAGCCCAACGAGCGCTGTCATTCCCACGAGCGTCCTACAAACTAAACGATTGGTACGCCCACGTGCCAAGGGAGCCCTCTTCGAGCGTCACACTCCCTCAGAGTGGCCTCTCCTTTGGCTCGTCACTTGAACTGAAGCCTTCATTCCCCTCAGCGGATATCTTGGCTTCCAGTACTCCAGGTTGTCACGAGCGCGCTCTCAAGCCCTCGTTACCAACCGCCCAAATGGCTCTCTGACACAACGTACATGCCCGCGCACCTGCCACTGTTGCCAGCACTAACTTTTGGCCGCTTTTGCAGAAGATTCCTCCTAGGTTTCTCTCACACAGCGCCACGTGTTAGGGCAACATTCGGCCAGGACCACTTGAGGCAAATGACCAAAGGGCCCTTGACCCTCAACTATAAATAGCTAAAGTCATCTTCTACACAAGTAAGCATTCTTCATCACTGTAACTGTGACTGAACTGACATTTCTTCATATCTTGAATTGACTTGAGCGTCGGAGAGCCAAACTGGGTATCACCCCCAGTTCCCCCAGCTTGGCCTTCTGACCTTTCTTGTGCTTGTCCCAACAGGTTGAACCCATTTCTCATCTCCGGCGAATCTCCGGTGGTTTCCTCCACAAATACAAATTGTAAAGTGATCGGATTCGGATCAACCCATTTCTGAACCCATCATTATGTATTCCATTAATTTCCCTTTGTGAACACTTGTGGTGTTTATTGATTGAGGGGATGATCCTCAGCAAAAACTCGATGGATTGTTTTGACCCGTTTTTTATTTTAAAAAAAAATTAAGAATTTATGTACGTTATTTAAATATTCAGTCTATTTTCTTTGATGTGGATATATGAATTTGTCACGTCCTAAGAGTTATCAAGAAAGTGTACGTTTTAATTCATTCGTTGGTGTGATTTATTTAATTTTTTCCTAAAAACTTGGTACATTTTTTAAAAATTATGAATATTGATAGGGCCGACTAGGAGTTTACAAAGTAAATTCTTGAATAATTATTTCTTTTTTCTCTTCTTTCTTAAGAATAAATTTGTTACAATTTGAATGCAAGAATATCGAGAAAAATGTCTATTTAAAATGATTCGTTACGTGACCTACCTTCCCCTAAAAAACATGTTATCAAATATACCTTCGTGTTTTTCTCAAAATAGGTGAAATGATATTAACTAAGTATACTTTTTTGAATAGTTCGCCCTTATCTGTGAATTTGTTGCATTGTGAAACCACGTAATCTTATTAAAAAGAGCAAATATGGAGAAATACCTATTTAAATTAGGGTTGTGAGGTAATTTTGAGCCGATCTACGAATTTTGATGATTTTGTTGTAGTAATGATCAATTCAAAATAGTTGATTATACTGAACTTAGAACTTCTTTATAAGTTGAACTCGAACCTAAATATATATATTTTTATAAATTTTGAGTTTGTTCATGAAATTTATCTATTATGAGCTTGGAATCAAACTCAAAATTTTCCTAACCTAAAATTAAATGACAGAACTTGAGTTAGAGCCTTTTTTTTTTTAAAAGAAAAGTTTGATTCATTTACTCCTCTAATTTAAAGTTTTTTGTGATATTTCTAAAATTTGAAACTATTACATTCCCGAATTCTTCTCTTTTTTTTTTTTTTTTTACACAATAAACGAATTCTAAAAATATTCAAATAAAAATTGCAATCACATCAAATGTTAATTAGATTAAAATAATGATCTTTATTTTTGGGTGATGCAATTGTTTGGACATGAAGCATAGGAGGCGACGCCGTTTAGCCATTTGGCGCAGCCCCATGTCGTGCGGCCGAAGGTAAAGAGAGTCAAAAAAGCCAATTGAAAAAGGCGTTATCCTACTACAATACAGCTGGGAAATTCGTTTCTTTTTAGGGATAATTACCGACCCCTGAGGTTTGACGTTATTACAGAATACTCCTTGAAATTTTGAAAATTACGAACTCCACCCTGAATAGTACACCCTCGCTTATAAATAGCACCGATCGTTAATTATACCGTTAAATTCAAATTTAAATTCCAAAAATACCCTTAGGGGCTATATTGTAATTTTACTTAGAGTTTAATGATATAATTGTAATATTAGTTAATTTTGGATTTTTTATATTTAAAAAGTTGTTATTTAATTTAAAATTTTATAATTTATCTATAAATATAAATTTAATTAGATATTCCATGCATATTTATTTCTATAAAATATGATAAGTTATAAATTTCCTTTCATATTTATTTCTTAGTTTTAAATATATTTTGTATAAGTCCATTTAAAGTTAATTTAAAATAATTTATTTGCAATTATAACAAATTTTTCCTCAAAATAAAAATTCATATAAAAAAACTCACACAAAGATCAACTAGTGCATTATCATTTTTTTTCCTCAAAATTGAAAATCATAACAAATACACTAATATCCACAATTGCATTATTAAATTCACAAAAATATCCGCAGCCGTTTAAACAATTATTTAAAACATTGAACATGTATGGTCAAATCTAAAGAAGATATTAAGCATGCATAAACTGTAGGTATGAAATTACTAATTAGTCTATCATAAAAATATTAAAATAACATTAAACAGCATTTTATTAAAAAAAAAATGCTAGGTAGACACAAAACTCAAGTACTTACATCAAACCCCCTTAACAATTTCAGTTCTTGTATTAGCCCCCTTACCTTTGGCTCTTTATTACATATACTACCCCCCCCCCCCCCCCCCCCTCCCTTGAGTTTCAACATAATAGAAGTAAAATAGTAAATTTCACACAATCCGTTAAATTTAACGGAGGAGATAAAGGTCCAGGGGGGAATTCGTAATTTTCGAAACCTTAGGGGGGATTCTATAATAACGTCAAATCTCAGGGGACGTTGGTAATTATCCCTTCTTTTTATAATAACCTCTATTGCAAGTTCTTTTTTTCTTTTTTCTCTTTTTTTTTTTTTTTTTTTTCGCTCACTTTTTTTTAAGTGATCATTTTGTTAATTGTCTACCCATATCTAATGGGATTCGAATATGTGACTTCTCTCTTTATAGTGTCATTGTTTACCATTAATCTATTTGATTATCTTCAACCTCAATTAAAATTTGTGAGGTTCTCGTGTTTTCAATTTTTTATTTTCTACTTATCATTTTTTAAGGAATAAATTGTACCGATATACTATAAAGTTTGTCTAGAAATCCTGAAATTTAGTATGGGAGATGTTGGACTACTGCGAATTAATTTGACAGAGTATAGTCTGCGAAGAAGGGATGAATATCATATTCTGAATATGAAAGATAACACGACTGGAGTATGGAAATAAAATCTTTGAATAAATTGAGTGAAATGTGAAATTAAAATTAAACTACTAGAAAAAAATATACATACCGGGTCATAACTCCACATGATGAATCACATAATTAACTAATCATACTTATAGGCAATGAAAAAAACCCTAGCCCCCACACGAATTATCTCTCTGAACAAGACAAAAGCTTCCCTCTCAACTTCGATCCGGCGGTGAAGAACACAGTTTCACCGCCGGATCGACCCAAATCTGTTATTTACTCACAATTCTATTTCGTCCGTCGGGATCCGCTTGTCACTTTCACGGATCTACGGTAAGTTTCTGACTTCCTCCCAGATCTGACGAATTCCTCTGTTCACAGAGGATTTCTTTATCTGTTTTTTTCTTTTTGGTTTGTTTTCTTTCGTTTCTTCCGTATGGAAGCTTTATTCCTTCCGTATGGAAGTTTTGTCCCTTCCGTTTGGAAGTTTTGTTTTCTCTTTTCCTGTGTTTATCCGGGAGAGTTTTTGGCCGAGTTATCTGTTGTAGGCCCAGCTATTTGTGTTCAATTCGGAGAAAAAGCGACTGTGGAACTACAGCCGTATCAGAACGAGATCAACTTGAGAGGACCAATCTTCAAATAGTCATTTTCTTTTACTAAATGTGATGCTAATATAATAGCTCACAAATCTGTTAGAATTGCGGCTTCGGCCTGCGTTAATTTTTCTGTTGTTGATTCGTGTATTCTTCTTATTGTTCCTTATGATTTGTTATAATATTCCCCTTTGAGAAATTTGGTTGTCAAAAAAAAAAAAACTAATCATACTTGAAAAACCAGTTGTTGAGGAAAAAGTTACAAAATCATTATAAAATATTGAACACCGCATTTTTAAAGTTTCAATGTGAAATGTAACACCATAAGCCCACGTATCTAGATAGAAACACATGACATACTTCGTGAATGGATAGAAAAGCAGAGTTCAGGAGCTCGTTGTATGACAAGCTCCCCAAGAAAGTTCGGGTAGCGAAACGGACCCTAGGGATTGAGAGGACTATGAGTAACGTGATGGATAAGAAAACGAAACTGAGAGAAGATCAAGGACTCCTCTTCTATATAAGAGAGGTTAGAGTAATCACAAAGATTAAGTTAGAGTAAGAGAGTAAGAGATGTTAGAGTAATTACAAAAATCAAGTTATACATGAAAGAGTAGAAAAATGAAAATCTGCTTCGACGAATGCTCATCAATTACGTATATTTAAACTATTTAACTTATACATAAAATTTATATCATATACTTTTTGGATATGACTTATAAGAAAGGCATTACAGTGGATATCAATACAACAAAAACACAAAGATGGGGAATTAGATTGCCTATTAATACTAATATATAATGGGCAACAAGTTGTCAACCACTCATCCTTGATTCCATTCGGGTCCCCCAATAACGAAATAAAAGTAGAGAACATATACAAGGAATCAATGATTGGTAGCTGGGTTCCAGTAATACATGATTTAAAAGTTGACTTTCCAGTAAAGACCCAAGACTTTGGTTGAAGAGATGACACAAAATCAACTTTTATTTTATTTTTATTATTTTTTTAATGTAATGTATTTGTTTACTTAATCTTCACGGTTCGTGATTATATAAGGGGATAAGGAATAAAGGAAGAATATTGAACACATACCTAAGTGGCCAAGTATAAGCTAAAATGTCCAGGCTTTTATTGTTTCATTAGGATATATTCTAATCTCTAATCATTTTGTTACCGACTTGTCGGATATTTTTTATATGGAAAATTTCAAAAAAAAAAAAAATAAAATCATATCATTGTATTCGTATCTATGCATCATAAATCTTGATCTTTTAACATCCCACACCAATTTAAACTATAATTAATTTACAAAAGTTAAATATTAATATTTTTAATCAAGTACACGAATATATTACATAAATCCCACTTAAGTCAATACGAGCACAATTTCATAAGCATACCATAATCAAATTAATATAAATCTATAGCTTAACAATTAGTGGAAGAATAAGTGAACTTTGATATATTTCAATAATGTTTTGGTGGAACACTCCCATAAAGAAGATTCTATTACTTTTTCACTTAGTGGTTACACACGTCTTATTATAAAAAAGGGAAAAGAGAAGCCGCCGAGTTAAATTAAGTTTGGCACTTATGCATAATTATACACTAGTAATTCTGCACATTCGATACTTGTGTCAAGAAAAAAATTATTATCATCTGAATATATTAAATTAAATTATTTATTTTAATGTAAATTTAATAATTCTATATTAATAGAAAATAATTAAAATATAAATGTTATGAGTAAAAAAAATGAAAAGAATATAAAAGTAATAATAAAAGTGAGGTGAGAGAAAAATGATGTTAGTAGGTAAGTAACTAATTGATACACGTTCTATGTGTTCTGTGTGAGATGGAGAAAAATAAATAAATTAAATAAAAAGAAAGAAAAAGAGACCAAGTCTAATATATCGCAGTTGAGTCTCGCACTTAATAATAGAGTATAGATATATAATTATTACTAACTTATGTGCTAACAAGAAAATATATCCTTGTTATTGTCATATATGTTTCTTGATGTAATTATTGTGCTCACGTAAATTTTATTTTGAAAAGAAAAGGGCTGCACTCTTACTACTTGTATTTATTATTGCATGTTGCTTAAACATTTTGCTTATAATTTGAATTGATTTGAGCATTAGAAAATTTATGTTAAGGAATTCCTAATCGATTGTGAAACCATTCAAGTCTTTAAGTCGGATGGTATACATGCATTACGAAGGCCTAAACTCTTTGATGGATCGACTCATTAATCTTTCGAAATTATTCAGGTTCTAAGTTCGGAATACATCGTTGGACACCCTTTTCAAATAACTTTGTTGATCGTGTAGTTATCCGAAATAGTTTGTCGCAACTTCCATATAACATTATTCTATAGGTTTAAGTAACAGGAACAAATTACTTTTCCTTAATTGAAGAGGATCTAGCACATTCGAACGTGGAATGATTGTCGTGACCGTTAATCACGTGATCTGATTGGTGGAGATCACGTGCCCTCCGCCATGAATGAAAAGTGGACATATGATAACCATTGTCTTAATAAGCATCATCATCTTTGTACCAAAAAGGAGAAAAAGAGAGAGAGTTATGAGTTATCCCAACGGAAAGTGAGTCACATCTCACGACAAAAGTGATTGATAAAAGTGAAACTAACCCTCAAAAACTTCCATACGCTATTCATGTCCCATTCTCCACGCCATTCTTTTCATAATTTTTCCTAATACTATAATTTCGCGTTGTCTTAGAATTGCAAATAAGTCGAGTCTGACTCCAGTTTTGATAAAAAAATTCAAGTTCAAGCTTGTATTTGATATATATTTATAAGTTCGATTGTGACGAACTTGTATTTGAGCTCGAATTCTCGATTTGAACTTAATTAAACTTTAGAATATTAGTTAAAACTTAATATATTTTATTTTGTTTATATTGTGTCATTTCTGAATGCTATGACTCACTTTTTCTCTATTTTCTCTTCTTGGCCGTTCTGTATCTACTTTGTGTTTTTATCTCTTATTTATAGATCTCAACTCTCATTATTATCCATTTCCTCATTAGTTCCGTCTCTTTTATTTACCCTAAATTCATCCTTATCTTCCTTTAATTTTTATTGGTCACTTCATAAAAGACTATTCCTATCACGTCTCTCTGCTTCTCAATTCCTTATTCCTACGCGAACTGGGATGTCAAGCTCGCTCCGAACTGAACCTTGGGGTCAAGCCCTAATGAACTCATAGGCTGGTCCCAAGAATTTATACTTAAGACATAATATAATATAAAATGATATAGATTACATTAATGGTATAAAGGATTTATATAATTCACATATAATTTTTCTCTTCTATAATACATATATAATTTAAAGAGAAAAATGCACGAAACTACCTTGTGTTAGGCTAAAAGAGTATAAAAAACCCCGACATATGGAATATCATCCAAACAACCCTGTGTTTTGTTTGGGAGGCCGGGGTGGTGGGGGGAGGTTTTTATATTTATATAATATAATATATATAATAATAAAAATACATTATACACATATAATATATTATATAAATATAAAATATTGTATATTGTATTATGTATATATTTATTTAATATATATGTATAAGTAATTGTATATACATATATAAATAATATATTTTTTAATAAAAATATATAAATAATATCTATGTACATTTTTATTTATTAATAATATTTTTAAATAATAGAATACATTATACACATATAATATAATATATAAATATAAAATATTGTATATTGTATTACGTATATATTTATTTAATATATATGATGGGGTCAAAATACGCTCATCCTACGTGAGGACACGTGGCAGCTCAGGATGATAACACATGTCCTCCTGTGATCCAGGTAATAATACACGAGCGCTCGGCCTTCAAGCGTCAGCGTTCTTCAAAGTCACGTGTCGACTCTGCTACGCGTGCACGTGATCCACATCGCTGCTCTCTAACGAGCGCGGTTCAGACCACATGGCCAAAACTCCAATCAATCAAGGAAGCCCACTTCGAGCGCTACACTTCCTCAGGGAGCCTTCCACTCCAATTCATTACACAAGTTTTGACCTTCATCCCCTAGCGGATTCCTTGGCCTCCAAGGCTCTTGGTTGACATGAGCGTGCTCTTAAGCCCTCGTTACCAACCCCCAAAACGGCACTCTAACACCCGTACATGCCCGCGCACCTACCACTGCTGCCAACACCAACTTTCACCAGCTTTTGCGGAAAAGATTCCTCATAGGTTTCTCTCGCAATGCCACGTGTTAGGGCAACATTCGGTCAGGACCACACGGTGCAAATGACCAAAGGGTCCCTGACCCTCAACTATAAATATGCGAGTTCATCTTCTCCACTGTAAGCAATCTTCATTACTGCAACTCCATACTTAGCATTTTTCTCTCAGATCTTCATCTGACTTGAGCGTCGGAGAGCCAAACTGGGAAATACCCCCAATTCCCCTAGCTTGGCCTTCTGACTTTGTCTGCGTGTTTGTCCTAGCAGGTAGAACCCCCATCTTTTCCGGCAATCTTCTAGTGGTTTCCTCACCTAAACAAATTCTAAAGTGATTGGACTCTGTACGCCATATTCAGACCCCATCAATATATATGTATAAGTAATTTTATATATATATATATATATATTCAGACCCCATCAATATATATGTATAAGTAATTTTATATATATATATATCATATTTTTTAATGAAAATATATAAATAATATCTATGTATATTTTTATTTATTAATAATATTTTTAAAAATAATTATTCATTTATATCTATATTTTAATATATATTTAAAACTATTAAAAATGATTTTTAATATTTATATATTTTTTCTTTTTTAATATAATATGCATATATTAAATATGTATATTTTAAAAATAATATTTTTATTCTTAATACATTAAATATTTACATTTTTAATATTATTTTAATATATAAAGTAAGGGTATTTTAGGGTTAAAAGATTTAATAGTTCACCAAATGGAATAAGGGGGCGGTGTGCAAAAAATAAAATAACGTAAGATCTTTTGAACTAATTTTTATAACAGAGAATTTTTTTTTGCAAATTGGAACAAACATGGGGGGTTTGGTGCAGTTAACTCATAATTTAAATAATCGAAAATGAAGGCATATATTTGCAGTTGATTTCCAATTGTTCATAATTAATATTTAATTTTAAACTTCACAACCACTAGCATTGTGGAAAGGGAGAATATTCGGATATATGATATTTATTTATGAGAAGGACAAAGTGCAGTTGTTTTACTTAATAAAAGATCTTTAAGAAGTTGCATTATTTGACAAAGAATAAATTAAAGTAGAAATTAATTGTTATTATGAAGCTATTGCGCCGGATGTTGGTCTTCCATGCCATGGACCTACGCGACATTATCTTTTTGGTTTGGCAATTATAATTACGTATCATTAATTTGCTTTAATTAATTTTGATTTCTTCATTTAGGGGAGCAACATCAATAATTATCTCAACATGTGAGGGAACTATTAAGTATGATTGGTTTTCATATATTCTCTCACACATACATTATTAAAATCTTTCATGAATTTGTTCTTTTATGTAACATTTCAATTATTTATTATTATTTATATTGATTATACCTGAAAATGATTAAGAATACTGTCGCTCGAAATTAAAGGTATGTGAACTTAGTAAGGGTAATGGGGTCAAATGTATGGTTCGCGTACGATTTAATGGTCACCTTCCTATAAAGTAGAACACATACAAAAATTGAAAGATCAAACTTGACTCTAACGTTCAAATTAGTAAATACTTGAGTAGAAATAAAACTTTCTTTTTCTTTTTTTGGTCTTCCACAAACAGATCCCACGCAGGGGTCAAGAAGACAATCAACCATGATCATCAATTTCCTCAAACGGGGGACAGTCCCACCCCATTAGCTCATCTCCAACGGCCCCAACTTAGCCAACTTATCGGAACTTCCAATGCGCGTTCTCGAAATATGAACCAGTTCCGCATTCCATGCCATTCGGAGGAGTTCCTGACAATCCATGATCAAATTCCGTAATGTGTGTTCCTCAACGTCATCCTTCTTAATGAGCCTCACAACAACTTCGGAGTCTATCTCCACTTTGATATTTTCAAATCTTTGAACGCAGGCGAGGGGCAGTCCCTCCCTTAAACCAAGAAGCTTAGCGATCACTATAGAGACTTCCCCCATATTCATGGCGTAACCAAACATTCACTCGCCCTTACGTACTGTCCCTAACCAAACCTCCCGCTGTACCTCTCCTGTTGTATTGATACCAACTGACGTCACAGTTCAGCTTGACCTATCCCGGAGAGGGAGCAACCCATGGCAACTGAAGTTTGCATTCTCCCACTTTGTGAGCAGGTGCTTTCGTAACTTGGTGCAAGTTTTCAGCCAAAAATTTGATCTAGTTTTATTTCTTGTTTGTTGCCATTACGACAATTACTTTCAAAGAATGAAGAAAAATATATGAAACTTGGTATATTCCGATGTTCTAGGTAAATGTTTTTTTTTTTCCGACTTGTCAAAAGAAAAAAAAATAGTACATCATCGCACTTAATTTCTATATTAATTGTGGGCCCATTTGTGTCCATACCTAATTTGGGGCTTCGTTCTTTTTCTTTTCTATTCTTCAACTCAAAGTAATGGACTTTGTGCGACATAAACATATACTCTTTTTCTTTTCTATTTTTTGGCTCAAATAATACGCTAGGTCCACAACTTTTCAAGTTGCACAAACTGCGTTTTTCTTCAAGTTCCACTGACTTATCTGCCTGGCCAAAAATATCATTTTCTTCAAGTTCCACCGACTTATCTTTTTTTGGTTGGATTCCACAACTTATCTGCATGGCCTGAAATATCATCATCTTCCTCACACAATATACAAAACGAATTACGTTGCTTCAATTATGTTTTTCTTCAAGATCATTTTCTTCAAGTTCCACCAACTTTTTTTTTGGTGGTTTCCATAGACTTATCTGCATAGCTTCAACTTGCTTCAACTGTGTTTTTCTTCAAGATCATTTTCTTTAAGTTCCACCGACTTTTCTTTTCTTGGTGGGATTCCACATAACTGCGTGTCTTCAACTTGCTTCAACTGTGTTTTTCTTCATGATCATTTTCAAGTTCCACCGACTTTTCGTTTTTTGGTGGGATTCCACAGACTTATTTGCATGGCCTTGCACAATATACTAAAGAAATCAGTCCAATCTCTTTGTTTTCAGCACCCTAAAATACAAGATATTTTTCAATAATATCGGTTGAATCTCTATGTCTTCAGAAAATGTAAATATAAGATATTCTTTAATAATAAATATTCTTCAATAATAATTCCAATTGAGGGTTCGGCTAAATTTAAACTAGAAAGAGTTTGAGAAGTAACTCTTTGCATAACTAACTCTTTGGCTTACAATCAGGGGCGACTCCAGGATTATGGGATAGTGGGGTCAAAACAATTTAACTACTAATAAAAAAAATTATTATTTAAAATATTTGTTTTCAAATTATCTTAAAATTTTAACTACTAATAAAAAAAATATATTATTAAAAAATAAAATATTTTATTTAAGATATTTATTTTATAATTATTCTCTATGATATTTTATTTGTACTAAATACATTTATATTTAAGGGGATGTTTGTGAACTCTACTCCATAACTAGAAGATAAAACAGAAGTGAAAGTTGTAAAAGCAACGAGTGTTTGGAAAAACAATGATGAGTAGAAAAGTAATAAGTGAAAACAAAAGTGGATAATCATTTTTACTTTTATGAAGTTACTAATTTACCTTAAAATATTTTGAAACATTTATGGGTATTATAACATGATTTAAGTATTATATTAATATAAAAATTATTATAAATTATTATAATTTTGTATAAGATAATTTATGATTAATCAAACATAGAATTATTCTATGTGTACTTTTATTTGTAAATTTATAAAAATTAAGAAAATTTATCTTGTAATTGAGATCTTTTAGTTATGAGACTTTTTGAAATTAGGATGACAAGAATATATATATAAAGAATAGAAAAAGAAAAGATGTAATGAACATATAAACTATAGAAGATTTGTATGTAAAAGGTTAATTTAAGAATATCAGTGTTTTAATCAGGATATTATTGTCAAAATATAATTTTAAATAAAGTCAGAGAAAACCGTATAATCTATAAACAGATTCTAGCTTATTATTAGGAATAAATAATTTATATTTTCTTTAATTATTTTACTACGTCATTAGGTTAGTAGATAGAATCTTTTATTAGTTTTCTATTCAGTTTTCTATCTTTATCTTTTACGGTTTTTTGTATCTATTATTTAGGGATTTCTCTATATATATATTCAATGTAATTTATTTTTTAAAATGAGAAAAACAATTCTCCAAAGTAATACTTATTTCTGCTTAATTTAAGCAGAAATTGGTTTTCAAATACTCCAAATTGTTAGAAATAATCACTTATCTAAATAATCACTATCTAATTTTCATTTCAATTTAAGAGGGTCAATACAATTTTTTTATTTTTATGTGGGGTCAAAAAAGCTATTCTTAAAATAAAAAATATAAAAAAAGATAAAAAATATATAAATTCCTAAGTAATTGACCCCACTATTCTCTACATGGCGTCGCCCTTGCTTACAATCAACTCTTCGGCATAGAATTAGATTCAAATTCTACAACCAAGGTTTATAAATTATAAGTTTCTAATCGTATTAAATATTAACTATACACTACTAACTCAAGAATTTTTATTAAGAGTAATTTAATTTTTTACCATCGAAATGGAAAATAGGAATGGAGGCAGAGGCAACCAACACAGACCAACTTCAAGAAAGGGTGGTCTCATAACTATCCCTTTCATAATAGGTACTAGTTGTATTTATGCAAATTCTATTTTCAGTAAAAAAAAAAAAAATAAATAAATAATTTGAAAGAAATGGAGTGACGGAAGTTGTGGTGAAAGTGGGCTACGGGGGAGAGAGGGTAGACGGGTTAGGGTTTGCTTCTAAAATGAAGAATTGGAAACGAACGGATTCATTCAAATATTTAAGCATTTTAACTATTAAATGTTTCATTTCAAAAAAACTATTAAATATTTAAGTATATAAATACATCAGATTTGATTTTGTCACTTGTTGACTGTGACTTCATCTAGAAATTTTGTAGGTAGTCAAAAACATGTCAATCGTTTTGAACGGATTATTTGATTTAATTATTTATTTAAATTATTAAAATGTATCTATAGAATTTTGACTCAATCTGAGGGTTCCATTAAATTTTTTTTTTTGTTTTTCCTAGATTACTCATTTTTGTTATTCTAATATTATCATATTGTCAAAAATAACCCCAGGGACTATTTTGTCATATTTCAAATATTAAGTTCTTATTTTGTCATAATTTTAAGGGTAATTTAGTAAAATAATAATTTAAATTTTTAAATATAAAATGTTAGGGATAAACATCAGTGATCATTCTGGGCTAGCTTCTTCAATAATCATTAAGATTCTGTTTTGAGCTTTTATCTTTTCTCCTTCTCGCAGGATATGAGATGGTTGAGAAGATGACAAACTATGCTTTGTTGTCGAACATGATAACATACCTCACGAACAAATACAATATGGGAGCTGCAAGAGCTACTCATGTTATATTCTTCTGGTCAACAACCATAAATTTTATGCAGCTCATGGGAGCTTTTGTGGCAGACTCGTTTATGGGGGCATTTCGTTTCCATTTGTATAGGTTTCTTCTTTAGTCTCCTGGTAAATCATCTGACTTTAAAGAATTATAGTTACCTTTATAATAAGTCACTTTCTTTGCTTTGAAACCATACACATTGTGAATATGCATTCTATTAGTTCGATGGTGTTTGACTATTGAAGGGGTACATTTATAATTCCGAATTTAAGAGAAAAGGTTTGTTGATATTTATATATAAATTATCCAAAAAAAAGAGTGAATTTCACATTATATTTTTTGTCGAATATGAGTTTAAACTATGTGTTGCTTTGGAATTCGATCTACCATCTTGTTTGATCGGATGACGATCAATTTACATAGTCGTCCGATGAAAATTACACTAGATTCGAAAAATTAATGTTGACATTTGAGGATAATTAAAAAGAGTTTTTTGTCACAATTTTCATACTGCTTAAACTTTTCTGTGTAAGGAGTATGAAAAAATTAAACAAAACAGAGAGTCATAATATTATTACAAGAGAAAAGGGCAAAATAATTGTATCGATAATAGTGTAAGGCTTCTCTTGATTTCCACGTTCTTGAACAATGCTTGCATTATTAGGAATCTTGAAGATATATCTCAAAACAGAGTTTCTACGATTCGTTGGAACCTATGCTCCATACAATAAGTCGAGAAGTTAAAAACCCTAATAAAAGTCATGTCGTTATGGTCCATAGGGACAATGGTGGCAATTGACCTAAGGAATACGATGTTACTTGATCTCCAAACAAATTCCATGAACTGACTCATCACATCCGGCTTCAAAGTCTCCGTAGGGTTATTTACGGTGCTCTACACCGCATCAATAATTATTTGGGTTGTGTTGATCAATTTCATATTTTCTGAAAAAAAATAATCTGATCCCACAAACTAAGGTTTCTTGCTGCTTCTCTACTAACACGCCACCTGTTGTTTCTATTATCTGAATCAGGGAATAATCCTTATATGGAAAACTGCAGTTTTCCCAAGAGCAAGGCCTCCTTGCGATAACTTCACATGATCCTGTAAGCTTACCACGCGGCCACAGTACGCACTTCTATTTTCCTCGATCGAGCTAATGTCCATTGGCGTAGGCAATATAAGGCCATGCTCATTGTAATTTGGTGCGGACTAATTGAACAAGAGTGCATTTCTCAATAATGATAGAGTAGGAGAAAACTTCTTTAATTGGTATTATGCTCTGTCGTGACTTTCGACTATAATTGCTTCAACGGGGCTCGTCTATATTCAATTTCGCTTTGGATGGAAAGTGGGGTTTGGAGTACTAGTAATCCTCATGTTCTTTTCACCTTTCATGTTTTTTGTTGCTTCTCCTAGTACGTCAAACACGAGGCTAAAAAGAGCTTGTTGATTGGGTTTTTACAAATAATTGTGGCTGTTTATAAGAACAAATGAATTCCTTTTCCGTCACATAGTTCACGGTTATCATCACGAGCCCAGATCGATGTGCACATCCCCCACCAACAAATTAAGGTTTAATTTTTCAATGATCCAAAGTACCATTAATGTTTACATTTGAGGATAATTAAAAAGTGTTTTTTGTCATAATTTTCATACCACTTACACTTTTCCGTGTAAGGAGTATGAAAAATTAAATAAAACTGAGAGTCATAATATTAGTACAACAGAAAAGACCAAAATAATTATATCCCTAATAGTCTAAGACTTCTTTTGACTTCCATGTTCTTGAACAAATCTTACATTATTAAGAATCTTGAAGACGTATCTCCAACCGGAGTTTCTTCGAATCGTTGGAACCTATGCTCCATGCAACAAATCGAGGAGATAAAGACCCTAATAAAGTCATGCTGTTATGGTCCACAAGGATAATAGTGGCAGTCGACATAAGCAATACAATGTTACCTGATCTCCAAACAAATTCCATGGACCGACTCATCACATCCGGCTTTAAAGTCTCCATAGGGTTATTTACGGTGCTCTACACCGCAGCAATAATTATTTGCATCGTGTTGTATGACAATGTGATCATACCACTAACATCTAAAGCAGCCGGTAAGAAGAAGTATGTTGGGGCCATACTTAAAATGAGAGTTGCAATTTTCTTCTCATGTCTTGCTATGGTAGTTTCCGAAATTGTGGACCATATTGGAAGGAAAAGGTCAATACAACAAGGATTTAGAAATGATCCTCATGGGGTGGTGCAGGTGTCAGCATTATGGATCTTCCCCCAACATTTCCTGATCAATTTAGCCGATGTACTTACTGTTATTGGACGAACGATGTTTTACTACTCTGTGTTCCCTAAAAGTATGTAGGGGTATACATGGTTCGGGTTTTTCAACCGAACCGAAAAATTCGATCGGTTAACCAAACTTTCGATTTGGGAAAAACCTAAACCGAAACCGAACCAAGCCAGTATCGGTTCAGTTCGGTTCGGTTCGGTTTCAGTTTTCGACCGAAAACCGTACTTCAGAAAAATATACATATAAAATTAAAAAAAAAATCTTTAGAAGTTACAATTAGTACGCAACCTGAAAAACCTTCAACCAATTGCACTTCAACCAAGTTCAGTACGCAACCATAAGTTTCATTACATTCTTCAATTACACCAAACAAAGTAACAATTATAACACCCTTCAAACAACCAAACAACCGAAATAGCTATTACAGCTTCGATTCGCCGTAGATGAGAGAAAAACATTGGGAGAGGCTACCTTCAGACCCGTTGGAGAAAGAAAACTGAAAAAGAAAACTGTAGAAAAGCCGAAAAGAAAAAGATGTTGACTTGGTATTTCAGCTTCAGATCTGGAGAAGAAAGAGAGGGAGCTGATGGCTGAGGGACGAGTGGCTTGATTGGCGTCGTCGGTCCCGGCGTGACGGCTTCGTCCATCGTCGCGGATCTGAAGAGGTGGGGCTGATTAGCTTCAGCGTCGCCGACGTGATGGAGTCGCGACTAGCTGTGGAGTGGCGATTGGAAAATTGGGGAGGAAGCAACTAGAGCTTAGGGTTCTTCTTCTTTTCAGATTTGGGGGATTTCAAATGTAAGTGATAAATGTGTAATATATATATCGTTGTTGTAAAAAGACGTTTACATCCTCAGTTCTCTAGAAACGTGTTTTCTTTTAACTTATTAACATATAAATAAATTAAAAAAAAACTATAGGTTCGGTTTTCGGTTTGATCCGGTTTAACCGGCTCACCGAACCAAAAAAAAAACAAAAAATCAGGAAAACACCAACCGAAAACCAAACCGAACCATGTTCGGTCGGTCTAGTTCGATTCGGTTTTCGGTCGGGTCGGGTCGGGTCGGTTTTTTGGTTCTCGGTCTTTTTGTACACCCCTAAAAGTATGTCAAATATTGTGTCATCCTTGTGCAAGTTTGGGATGGATATAGGAAACCTATTGGCAAGAGTTGTGTAAGTTTCCACTTTTGAGCAGGTGCTCCCGTGACCTGGTACAAGTTTCCAGCCAAAAATATTATCTAGTTTTATTTCTTGTTTGTTTCCATTACTACAATTACTTTCATAGAATGGAGAAAAATAAACTTAAGTAATCGTTCTGGGCATGCTTCTTCAATAAACATTAAGATTCTGTTTTGAGCTTTATCTTTTCTCTTTCTCACAGGAAATGAGATGGTTGAGAAGATGACAAACTATGCTTTTATTGTCGAACATGTTATCATACCCCACGAACAAATACAATATGGGATCTGCAAGAGCCACTTGTAGCACCCCGAACGATGGGCACCATATCCCCCGTACTAGAGTCCGACACGTGTAATAAAATAGAAAGTCCGCACACGCGCCAAACAATAGCGAACGAGAGACAAACAAAACTCACTCCTAAGCTAGGCGGTCTAGACCCTCAATCAAAGTGCGCAACAAAAAAATAAATGTGGAAGCGATCGAAAATCAAATTATAGCATGCTATCCAAGATCATCTCATCATATTGTCAATATCAAGTCAATACCATCATATCAAATCCATATACATATTCACAATGCCCACCCCGGCCCAAAATGACAAAGTTTCCAAGTACCGTAATCAAATACATGTCTAAAAGTCATAAGTACTTAAATAAAGTAAACCACTACGAAATGTGGACTCGAGCTAAACCACAAGTACGACTCTAAGACCACTTACCGCCTAGCTCAAACCCCTGAAAGTACCTGCAACTCAAAAGAAGGGGGAAAAAAAGAGAAACAACAACGAGGGTTAGTCCTAAAGACTAGTGAGGGGCTAACACACGCACCCATATATACGTATAGAGAAAAACATATATCAAATTCAAAGAGATCCATGAACCGGGGATGGTTTTTGCAAGCTAAAATGTTTCCCGTGATAATAGATATATGTACTTGAAAGAAGTTAAGGGAAGAGGGCAAAAAAACCAATTTTAAGCAATTATAAGTCCATTCCTCTTTCATAGATTCGTACAAAGTCACCCTAACTCGGCGAGTACGAGTTCTCCTTCCAAACTTTTCATATTCGAAGTCATATTCAAATTTAAAGACAAAATCATAAACTATCCTCATTCCGGGTGATAGAAGGGTTGCAAGCCCTAACTATCGGTCAAAGTCACACGAGATAAGGCTTAATTACTTCCTTGCTCCTTCGGCGGGGATACCACCGGCTCAAGAGAACCACCTTTTCTCAGACTCCTAATGTTACGTGAGAACTCTCAAAGGAAAGTCTTGATGGGAGAGCTCGGCGACCCCACGGATGTCCCGAGATACCATACCACT
The DNA here is from genome assembly GCA_037501455.1 of Lantana camara. Lineage (NCBI taxonomy): Eukaryota > Viridiplantae > Streptophyta > Magnoliopsida > Lamiales > Verbenaceae > Lantana > Lantana camara. The sequence continues at coordinate 32,379,637 of CM074859.1, read as the reverse complement.
CTCCGGGGCCCAAATCAAATTCAAATTCAAATTCATATTTCCTTCAAAGCTTATCTTTCAAAGCCAAAGCTCGCTACACACTCACACGTATCAAATCTTTTCAAAACAAACTAAAATAGAGCTTACATACGTATAAAAGCATTTTCAAAGTCTTATGACAAACCACAAGGCCTTAAAGTACATATCGTGCAGGTATCTATCATATAATATACATATTTTGTATGCGGGCTTCAAAACACGTAGGGCTGTAGGTCATTTTAACTCAAAGAACAAAACCTCACCTTATAAACGTAGTGGCGGGAAAAGAGAGCAAACAGATGCCTAGGGAGCTACCTAGTCATCAACGGGAAGATCCACTGAACAAAACAAACAACAAAAGACATTCTTAGGCTCAATTTGAACCAATTAGACGCTCGACAAATGCGTATGAATGCAATTGATGTCATTGAAATGAAATGAGGTAGCACGTTGAGCATATGAGATCATAGTTCATATACGGACATCGAAATCACTCCATAAAATCAAAACATAAACCATAACACATAGTATAACAAGTTAACAATGCACACAAATCATAAATGGGGTGGGAAAAGGCATCGAAAAGGAACGAAACGACAAAAGAACACCCCCAAGGGCTGCCAGCTTTGTGACACGGCCGTGTCACCCCCAATTTTCCCAAAAAAATCATTGCCAAAACCAATGACACGGCCGTGTCAAAATTCCTTCACAAATGGACACGCCCGTGTCCAATATTTTCCCATAATTCGAAAGTTTTAACACGGCCATGTCAATTTTTTTCACAACATTGACATGGCCGTGTCAGGCCTTCTTATCCAAAAAAAAAAAAAAAAAGGGTTGCAACAGTTCATTTTGCGTGGAAGAAGCAGGGGAAGGCAGCAGTTCAGGGCAGTTCAAAGCAGAAAAAATAGGCACAAAACAAAGCATAAATCAGTTGCAAATCCGTCACACACAAGCATACTTCAACAGGCAAAGAAAGAGAATGAAATTGATCAACATATATGCATCTTCAACCTCAAGAAACTTAAGCTCCATTAATGGTATATCAATAAATACTCACCTACCATGAAATAGAAGTTCATAAATGCAATAAAGAGGCATAAGAGATCAACATACAAGTTTCAAATCATCAAATAACTAAAGGATTCAATATTTCTACAAAACCCTTACTATTCAATCTCTATCTCATAACATACTCAAACCTAAGTGAAAAATTACAAGACTTAAAAGAACCAAAATGAGATAGAGAACACGAATCCAAGCTTACTTGTTGAATCAGATGAAGAATGAGAGTGTTATGAGCTCAAAAGGTCAAGAATGTGAATAGTTCTTTTTTCCTCTTCCTTGATCTCGGTTTGCAATTGGTTTTCCCTTCTTTTTCTTTTAATGGCCAAAACAAGAGTAGGGTAGGGTGAGATAAGGTTTATTTAGGGATATGTGGGTCCATGTTTGGAGTCATTTGGTTAAGAAATGAGTTAGATATGACTAAAATGGTCAAAGGTGGCAGTTTCATAAATGGGGCTCGATTCGAAGGAATTTCGGAGGTTCAAACAGGATTAGAAAATGTATGGCTTGTCTTTTTAGATCCGTATCATCAATACGGGTCCAGCGATGATTTCAGAATTCGAATCCAAATTCCTGAGCTCAAGTTATGCCACCCAGAACCCAAGGTGCGCTAAATGCTCTTTAGCCCCTTTAAGTCCCGTTTCACAAAAATGGTTCAAAACCAAATCAAACAAGTTCTTAAACATGTATAAAACATGTAAACACATTTATAACCCACATATTTCATGCATATCAAATTATCACAAAAATCGAAATTGAATTCGGATGCAAATAGGTCAAATTCGAAGTACTATAAGCACAAATGTTTAATGTGCAAACATATTCTTTAACAATGAATTTATATAATTCAAGAATATCATATAATCATTATAATAAACATATAATAGCATAAAGAAATAATTAAAATGAGCAAGGGTCACACTCGTGACGTCATACCTCCATGACGAAAAAGTCGGGGCGTCACACTCATGTTATATTCTTCTGGTCAGCAGCCATAAATTTCATGCAGTTCGTGGGTGCTTTCTTGGTAGACACAGTTATGGGTCATTTCGTCTCCATTTTTATAAGTTCTCTCTTCAGTCTCCTGGTAAATCATCTGACTTTAAAGAATTATAGTTACCTTTATAATAAGGCACTTTCCTTGCTTTAAATCATACAAATTGTGAATTTGCATTCCATTGGTTCGATCGTGTTTTCTATTAGAATTAAAGGGTTGTATTTATAATTCCGAATTTAAGAGAAAAGGTTTGTTGATATTTATATATAAATTAACTAAAACAAGAGTGAGTTTACATTATATTTTTTGTCAAATATGAGTTTAAACTATGTGCAGCTTTGGAATTCGACCTGCCATCTTGTTTGATCGAACGATGATTAATGTTGGTTTTGGCAATTTACATAGTTGGCCAATCGGATGAAGTTTTCTGGATCTTGTGTTTCGTCTTGTATTAAAAACATTGATCACATTCTGACTGATGTGTGGTAAATCAATTTCATATTTTTTAGAAAAATCAATTTGATCCCACAAACTAAGTTTTCTTGCTGCTTCTCTACTAACACGCCACCTGTTATATCTATTCTCTGAATCAGGGAATAATCCTTATATGGCTAACTGCAGTTTTCCCAAGAGCAAGGCCTCCTTGTGATCACTTCACATGACCCTGTAAGCTTCCCACGCGGCCACAGTACACATTTCTATTTTCCTTGCTCGGGCTAATATCCATTGGCGTAGACAATATAAGGCCATGCTTGTTTTCATTTGGTGCGGACCAATTGAACAACAAAGCATTTCTCAATAACGATAGAGTAGGGGAAAGTTTCTTTAATTGGTATTACGCTCTGTCGTGCCTTTCGGCTATAATTGCTTCAATGAGCCTCGTCTATATTCAAGTTCGCTTTTGATGGAAAGTGGGGTTTGAAGTACTAGTAATCCTCATGTTCTTCTCTGCTCTCATGTTTTTTTTTTGCTTCCCCTAGTACATCAAACACGAGGCTAAAAAGAGCTTGTTGATTGGGTTCTTACAAATAATTGTGGCTGCTTATAAGAACAAAGGAACTCCTTTTTCGTCACATGGTTCATGGTAATCATCACGAGCCCGACTCAATGTGCACATCCCCCATAAATAAAATAACGTTTAATTTTTTCAATGATCCAAAGTACCATTAATGCTGACATTTGAGGATAATTAAAAAGAGTTTTTTTGTGTCAATTTACATGATACTACACTTTTTCATGTAAGGATTGTGAAAAATTAAACAAAACTGAGAGTCATAATATTAGTATAAGAGAAAAGTTAAAACAATTGTATATGCACTAGTCTAAGACTTTTCTTGATTTCCACGTTCTTGAACAAAGCTGGCATTATTAAGAATCTTGAAGACGTATCTCCAACCAGAGTTACTGTTGGGATTAGTGCCCTGAAAATTCAATTTGTTGAATTAATTAAACTGAATTTACAGCGAGTTGTGAGTATTTCACATATTGATAATTAATGGCATGTGGTGGTATTTGTTAGGAATAGTGCCCTAGAAAGCCGATTGTATATCCGCTTTGTGCTTTTCCTTATTGTAATCACAGACAATCTTTGAATGAAATAACGAATTGAGGCAACACTTCTTTATATGCTCTTGTTTGGTATGCGTTTACTTTAGCTGTGCATGTATGAGAACTCCCCTAATCCTGATGACTTTAGGACTCTACCATTTAGGTGAAATGGTTCATGAAACGAGCCATATCACATAAGTCATGATTAGAAAAAATACTCCAAGCCGATGAGTCCTACAGACAGTGGGAGTGTCAACCTGACTCCTCTAAGGCTTGCTTGTGGGATCACGCCCTTAAGAAGGACCACCTTGTTTCATGGAGGTGCAAAGTGTATAGTTGATACGTGCGTGATACATGAGGGTGCTTACTTTAATAAGTAAGTTCACTGAGGTGCCCCGTGTGAGAACATTCCTAAATGGGAAATGAAGTTTCTATTTCAGGAAATAGAAATTTCCAGATTAGGAAATATCGCACGAGTCATTGATGTGATTAATTGATCCTTAGACTTGAGGTTCCTTGTCACTTTATGAGTTAACTCTGTAGTATTAGGTATAAGCTTTAAAGGGTGTCGCCTTAGATAACTGATTCAAGGCTTATGCTGGGGCTGCACAAGTGATTCATGAAAGTGAATGAGAATCAAGAAAGGACCTACACTTGCATTTGCAAGGTGATCTCTTATTGTGTAAGTCATTCATATGCCATATGAAGTCCTTGGCCAAGGTAGTAGATCAAGACATCAAGAAAAGGGTTTCTTGGATTGAGATCAAATGGATATGAAATGCACTTAGCTTTAAGACCGGATTATTAGGGTTCTGATTATTCCCTTACCCTAGATCTTGGTTGAGAGATAGTAAGTAGGAGGATTGTATCTCACATGAATCAATGACTTAAAGGTTCTGTCGAATCCGAACATTCCAATTCAGCTAGGGGTTAAACACCTGTTGCTAGACTATGGTCGTTTAATCTGTGGACTGATTAATTAATTAGTGAATTAATTAATTAGGGTCACTGCTAATTGAATTGAGAACCTAGAGGGTCACACACAACAACTTGGTTACATGAGTTGAGGCTTTAAAATGATTAAACGAGTTAATCGGGCCAAAGGGGACACGTGTGCATGTGCGTGAATAATTATTTGGTGATTAAATAATTAATTTGTTAATTATTTAATAGACTTTGGTTTAATTTTGAATTAAAAAGAAAGTCTTATTTTGGAGAAAAATAATCTAGTTAATTAATTATGAATTAATTAATTAGATAAAAATAAGTTATTTATTTTAAATAAATAAAGTATAAAATTATCCAAAAATAGTTTGGATATTTTTAGCTCTCTTAAAGTTGATTTGAATTAGAATTAAAAGTCAAAGTCGGAAAATACTTGATGATCAAGTAATAGGAGAGAGAGGGACCAAATCCTTGCCCAACAAGGATTGGGTTCGGTGTCCCTCTCCCTTATCTATATATAGGGGAGCTCAAGCTCCCCTTTAGAGCTAATTGACAATTCTCTTTGGTTCATGTGTTGAACACCATCCTTTCTCCAAGATATACGAAACCCTAGGTTAAGCCTAAACACTAACTAGAGAACTAGCATCCTTACTAGTTAGATTGTAGTCAAGTTGGTGGACTATCTCTAGAGAGCTTCAAGTTAGAAGTTTGAAGATTCGAGCTTTACCAAGGAGAGGGGATCAAGCCGCGAGAAGAGCGTTCTTGGGTGGCTTGAAACGCTTCAAGAAAGAATAAAAGAAAAGTAAGTTTTTTAACTCTACGAATTTGGATACACGATTGCGAGTCCAAGATCCTTTTGTTGGAAATTTTTTTTAAATTCTGCTGCTTTCTTATTCGTGTTTTCCAACAAGTGATATCAGAGCCACCTCGTTAATCGTGTTTCTGGTTCGTCTCAATTATACTGAATTTGGTAGAAATTCTTAGGCTTGATGCGATTGAGTATTTGTAATTGTTTTAGAAAGCCTGAATTACGAAACTGTATTTTTTCCTGAAAGTTTCTGAAAATTAGTTTTTACAAAATTTAATTTTTGAAAACAATTTTAGATTTGAAACTGTATAAATTATTTTTGGATTTCTTGGATTGGTTTTGCTTTTGAACGAAAACACGAAACGAAAAGCCTGGATTACGAACAAGCGAAACCCCGCGGGCGAAGGCGTCGCGCGCCGTCGCCCGCCTGTCCTAGGCGCGCGCAGGGTAACCGCCCAGCACACTCCCGTAACCGCGCGGGAGGCCTTAGCGCGCCCGCCCATCGTTGCCTGCCCTGGCCGGGACAGACCGGCCAGCCGCCCGAGAAGGCTGCGCGCATTGGCGCGCACGTGATGTGCGCGACTCTTTCGTGTGCGGGCCCCGTTTTCGTAATCCGTTTTCGTATTTCGTGCAATCCAGTCCCAATTTTTTATTTTAATTTTAAAATTTTATTTTTGAATATTTATTTTAATTTTTGAATAAAACTTAAAATTAGGATTTTTGAGAAATAGAAACGGTTTATATTTTGGGAAAATACACCTTTGATAAAATTATTAATTTTCAGAAATTAATTGGAATTTTATTTGTTTTGTTAATTTGGGATTTATTAAAAGTTTTTATAAATAATACTCGCATCAAGTCGTGTTTTAAGTCATTAGGACTTGAAACGGGAATTTTAATTTATTGGTTAAATTTGAATTATCGCAAAAGCATGTTAGGTGATCATGGGTTTAGATCTATGTATGGTTTTAATTTATGCACATAGATGGTTTAAATTGGGGTTGGAGCCCTATAGTTGCGTTTTTCAATTGAGGTTGGAGCCTCACTTATGTGCGTACTGTTATGTGATTTATTATGTGGTTTTCCTTATTACTGTTTTTTAGGCCGGGGTATGCCCCGTGTAATTGTCTAAGGCCAATATGAAGATTGAGCCTTATTACTTTATGTCTTTTTCTTTTTATTGTAATTTGAGAGTAAAGATAGGTGGTGAGGTTTTATTTTCATTTTGGAGACAATGCACCCATGGAGTAAGATGGACCACATTCAAGTAACAAGGAGGCCATAAGTGAAAACCCCTCAAAATGTTAGGGAGGGGAATCTCAATTGTAAAAATGTAATAGAGATAGGGCTCGTATTTTGTTACCGCTCTCCCTTATGTGATTTAAACTGTTTATGTGGCATGAATGTTAGAACTTGTGATTGTGGAGTGGCTCCCACATATCACGCATAAGATAGGTAGAACCCATGATCATTACATGTTAGTATCATGCTAGGACATGTTATCTGTTTATGTGCTTGTTTGAAATGCATTTAAGTGTACTTGCATTAATCAAGACTAATAAAATTGGATAACACATATGTTGGTGAGGTCGAACCGGACAACTCTCCGGTTGATTTGAAAATTCCCATTAAATATTAAGCTAATTTCGAACAAATAGGTGTTTAATTCGAGATGCAAGTTTTGAATTAAATTCCTAGCATTCCATCAATAGGTTTTAAGTTTAGTAAGTGAAGCTAGTTATTGTCCGCGAGTCGTGGGATAACTAGTGGAGCTTATTAGTTCTTAGTTACCTAATTGATCATTTTAAATGATCAATATTTCATGATCGATTTTAGCAAGGGCGATGTCCGCGAGTCGTGGGTCGTTCGAACTAAGTTTTGGTCATGATCTTATGATTGATGGGTTTAGCTTAACGCCTAAGTAAACATGGATGTCGCACGAGTCGTGGGTCCATATTGAAAGATAGGTGATGCAAAAACAATTACTAAGAGTTCTAAAGGTGTTAGAATTGGTAACATGTACCTACCTAGGGTTTTTACTTAGAATGTCCGCGAGTCGTGGGTTCGAGGTAAAATGCCTAGGATCTTAGTACCCATTGGGAAACGTGTTCCTCTTAGATCTTTGGGAATTATAGATCTTTGAAAAACAGTGGGAGCTACATTAGATTAAAGACCTTATCTTTTGTATATCGTTATAATTCAGCATGCTCACCAGTTCTCTGTTTTACCATTTAGGTCGTAGATTCTGTGATTCTCTACGTGTTTTGAAATGGCAACCAAAAACCCTCTTATATCGATCCTCGAGTCAAACAAGTTGACTGGTCCCAACTATTCTGATTGGTTGAGGAATCTAAAAATCATTTTAGATTCTGAGAAGAGAACTTATGTTCTCTTCGAAGGGGAGCCTAGTCCCGAAGGGGAAGCTCCCACTCGGGCCGAGCGGGACGCGATTCAGAAGTGGAAGGATGATAATCTCCAAACCCGTTGCCTTATGTTGGCTAACATGTCTCCGGACTTGCAAAGACAACATGAGGCCATGGAATTAGCTTGGGAGATTTACGACCACTTAGAGCAACTTTACAGCCCTCATGAACGTGTTACAAGGTATAACACTTCAAAGGAATTGTTCCACTTAAGAATGAGGGAAGGTTCAAGTGTCCATGAATATGGACTCAAGTTTCTCGCCCTTACTGAGAAACTTGCTTCCATGGACATGCCACTGAAAGATGAGCTTTCAGTGGATTTGTTGCTAGCTTCGCTCCCACCATCATTCAACCCATTTGTCCTTAACTTCAATATGAATCATGCTGGTGCTACTGTAGCTGAGCTGATTAGTCAGCTTGCGACTGCTGAAAGCACGATCAAGAAGGACAATAAGGTTTTGATGGTGAATGCTCCATCTTCCTCTTCTAGGCCTTCTAAAGGTAAGGGCAAGAAAGCCCAAAAGAAGAAGAAGAAACCCCTTAGGCCCACTGGTGGCGTTTTGAAGGGGAAGGCCCAAAAGAAGAAGCGTGATCAGAAAGAGGATGTTTGCTTCCATTGTGGCAAAGCGGGACATTGGAGGAGAAACTGCCCAGAGTACAAGGCTACTCTAAAGAAAGGTATCTTTCTCGTTGAAGTAAATCTTTCTATTAATTCTAGTTCTTGGGTACTTGATACCGGTTGTGGAACTCATATCTGTAATGATGTACAGATGCTAAGTGAAGTCCAACAACTCAAAGAAGGAGAATGTGTCTTGAAGATTGGCGATGGCTCAAACGTTGAAGCTCGAGCTTTAGGCACAATTAGATTAGATTTAGGTAGTTTTGAGTTAGTCTTGAATAAAGTCCTTTATGTACCGAGCATTATTCGTAATATAATTTTAGTTCCAATATTAGATTGTGAAGGTTATGAAACTTATATTAAGAATGGTAAATACTTTATCAAACGGAACAACTCTTCCGTTCACATCGGTACTCTAAGTAATGGACTTTATCTAACTCAGAATATCAATATTATGAATATACAACGAGAAACGAAGCGTAAGAGAGATGACAAAGTTTCGGCTCCTTTATGGCACGCTAGATTAGGACACATTTCCAAGAACAGAATTAGCAAGATAAACACTTTAGGATCATTCTCTGAAAATGATCTTAAGGAGTTAACTTCTTGCGAATCCTATCTCAAAGGAAAAATGTCCAAAATTCCTTTTAAAGGAACTGTGGAACGTGCCACTAAGGTATTGGATTTGATCCATACTGATGTTTGTGGACCACTTAGTGTAAGTACAAGAAACAATCATCAGTATTTTATAACCTTTACTGATGACTTCAGTCGGTATGGTTATGTATACTTGATGAAGTATAAATCTGAAGCTTTTGAGAAATTCTTAGAATTTCAAAAGGAGGTTGAGAACCAAACTGGTCATAAGATCAAAGCACTTCGATCTGATCGAGGAGGCGAGTATCTTAGTGAAGAATTCCTTAATCATCTCTAAGATAATGGGATTATCTCTCAGTGGACTCATCCGGGAACTCCTCAGCTTAATGGAGTTTTTGAGAGAAGGAATCGAACCTTACTTGATATGGTTCGTTCCATGATGAGTTTCACTGACTTACCACCTTCTTTCTGGGGTTATGCCCTAGAAAGTGCAGCAAAGATTTTGAATCTAGTTCCCTCTAAGTCAGTCCCTAAAACGCTCTATGAAATGTGGCATGGTAAAATCCCTAGCTATTCTTACTTAAGAATTTGGGGTTGTCCTGCTTACGTGAAGAGGACAGTGGGAGATAAGTTAGAATCTCGTTCTAACTTATGCTACTTTGTAGGTTATCCTAAGAAATCCATAGGATACTACTTCTATGATCAATCTGAGCAAAGGGTGTTTGTTTCCAGAAATGCCACTTTTCTTGAGGAACCGTTCCTTAAAGAAAAGAAAGGCAAGATCATAGAATTAGAGGAAGTACAAAGTGACCCCACGCCACCCACTGAAGAAACGTTCCCTACTGATCAACTGCAACCAATCATGAATTTCGATACACATGAAAATCCTCCTCTAAGGCGTTCTGAACGCACTCCTAGACAGCCGGAGAGATGGTATGGATTCTTCCATGAAATCTCTCAAAAGGATAATGATCCTTTAACATATGAGGAGGCACTTTCAGATTCTGACTCTGAACAGTGGATAGAAGCCATGAAATCCGAAATGGACTCCATGAACTCCAACCAAGTTTGGACCTTGGTAGATTTGCCTGATGGGGTCAAACCCATAGGTTGCAAATGGATCTTTAAGAGAAAGCTTGGAGTTGATGGAAGCATTGAAGCCTACAAAGCAAGACTGGTTGCAAAAGGATTCACTCAAAGACCCGGCGTGGACTTTGATGAAACTTTTTCGCCAGTTGCAATGCAAAAGTCTATTCGGATCATGCTTGCCATTGCTGCATATTATGACTATGAGATATGGCAAATGGATGTGAAAACTGCCTTTCTCAATGGTGACATTGACAAAGACATTTATATGGAGCAACCCATAGGTTTCACATTCAGTGGGAGTGAGCAAAAGGTTTGCAAACTCCAAAGATCAATCTATGGATTGAAACAGGCTTCTAGGAATTAGAACATTCGATTTGATGAATCAGTCAAAGCGTTTGGCTTCATCCAAATTTCGAATGAGTCTTGTGTGTATAGAAAGGAATTGGAGACCTCAGTGCAATTCTTAGTACTTTATGTTGATGACATCCTTCTTATTGGGAATTCGAAGGATGACATAAAAGTGACTAAGTTATGGTTATCAAACCAATTCGAGATGAAAGATCTGGGTGATGCGTCCTATATCCTTGGAATTAAAATCTATCGAGATAGATCTAGAAGGTTAATAGGACTATCACAGTCGATGTACATTGACAAAGTATTGAAGAGATTCAATATTGAGTCCGCGAAGGTTAAGAACCTTCCTATGAGTGTAGGAACATGTCTTTCAAAGAAGATGTGTCCTAAGACTAACCTTGAGAAGGAAAGAATGACTCATAAACCTTATGCATCAGCAATAGGTAGCATAATGTATGCAATATTATGTACTCGACCGGATGTGGTTTATGCACTTAGTGTAACAAGTCGTTTCCAATCTGACCCTGGAGATGGTCACTGGGCTACCGTGAAGAATATTCTTAAGTATTTGAAAAGTACTAAAGATTTATTCTTAGTTTACGGAGGTCAGAAAGATCTTACTGTCGAAGGATACTGCGATGCAAGCTTTGCATCTGACTTAGATGATTTTAAGTCAATGTCAGGATACATTTTCTGCCTAAACGGCGGAGCAGTGAGTTGGAAGAGTTCCAAGCAAACAACCACTGCAGATTCGACCACTGAGGCCGAATACTTAGCTGCAAATGATGCAGCTAAGGAAGGTGTTTGGATTAGAAACTTCATTCAAGAGTTGAATGTTGTTCCTAGCATGAAAGACCCCATTTATGTGTTTTGTGACAACACTGGGGCGGTTGCTCAAGCAAGAGAACCAAGATCTCACCAACGGACCAAGCACATTATGAGGAAGTATCACCTAATCCGTGATATTATCAAAAGAGGAGATGTGCAAATTGAGAGGGTCACATCAGCAGAGAACATGACAGATCCACTTACTAAACCCCTTAGTCGAGAAGCTTTCCAAGGTCATCTTCAGAAGATGGGACTTAGAGTAGCTTTAGAATGGCTTTGACGGGCAAGTGGGAGATTGTTAGGAATAGTGCCCTAGAAAGCCGATTGTATATCCGCTTTGTGCTTTTCCTTATTGTAATCACAGACAATCTTTGAATGAAATAACGAATTGAGGTAACACTTCTTTATATGCTCTTGTTTGGTATGCGTTTACTTTAGCTGTGCATGTATGAGAACTCCCCTAATCCTGATGACTTTAGGACTCTACCATTTAGGTGAAATGGTTCATGAAACGAGCCCTATATCACATAAGTCATGATTAGTAAAATACTCCAAGCCGATGAGTCCTACAGACAGTGGAAGTGTCAACCTGACTCCTCTAAGGCTTGCTTGTGGGATCACGCCCTTAAAAAGGACCACCTTGTTTCATGGAGGTGCAAAGTGTATAGTTGATACGTGCGTGATACATGAGGGTGCTTACTTTAATAAGTAAGTTCACTGAGGTGCCCCGTGTGAGAACATTCCTAAATGGGAAATGAAGTTTCTATTTCAGGAAATAGAAATTTCCAGATTAGGAAATATCTCACGAGTCATTGATGTGATTAATTGATCCTTAGACTTGAGGTTCCTTGTCACTTTATGAGTTAACTCTGTAGTCTTAGGTATAAGCTTTAAAGGGTGTCGCCCTAGACAACTGATTCAAGGCTTATGCTGGGGCTGCACAAGTGATTCATGAAAGTGAATGAGAATCAAGAAAGGACCTACACTTGCATTTGCAAGGTGATCTCTTATTGTGTAAGTCATTCATATGCCATATGAAGTCCTTGGCCAAGTTGGTAGATCAAGACATCAAGAAAAGGGTTTCTTGGATTGAGATCAAATGGATATGAAATGCACTTAGCTTTAAGACCGGATTATTAGGGTTCTGATTATTCCCTTACCCTAGATCTTGGTTGAGAGATAGTAAGTAGGAGGATTGTATCTCACATGAATCAATGACTTAAAGGTTCTGTCGAATCCGAACATTCCAATTCAGCTAGGGGTTAAACACCTGTTGCTAGACTATGGTCGTTTAATCTGTGGACTGATTAATTAATTAGTGAATTAATTAATTAGGGTCACTGCTAATTGAATTGAGAACCTAGAGGGTCACACACAACAACTTGGTTACATGAGTTGAGGCTTTAAAATGATTAAACGAGTTAATCGGGCCAAAGGGTTCCACACGTGTGAAATCACACGTGTGGGTCACGTGCATGGCACCTGTCCTTCATGGACACATGTGCATGTGCGTGAATAATTATTTGGTGATTAAATAATTAATTTGTTAATTATTTAATAGACTTTGGTTTAATTTTGAATTAAAAAGAAAGTCTTATTTTGGAGAAAAATAATCTAGTTAATTAATTATGAATTAATTAATTAGATAAAAATAAGTTATTTATTTTAAATAAATAAAGTATAAAATTATCCAAAAATAGTTTGGATATTTTTAGCTCTCTTAAAGTTGATTTGAATTAGAATTAAAAGTCAAAGTTCGAAAATACTTGATGATCAAGTAATAGGAGAGAGAGGGACCAAATCCTTGCCCAACAAGGATTGGGTTCGGCGTCCCTCTCCCTTATCTATATATAGGGGAGCTCAAGCTCCCCTTTAGAGCTAATTGACAATTCTCTTTGGTTCATGTGTTGAACACCATCCTTTCTCCAAGATATACGAAACCCTAGGTTAAACCTAAACACTAACTAGAGAACTAGCATCCTTACTAGTTAGATTGTAGTCAAGTTGGTGGACTATCTCTAGAGAGCTTCAAGTTAGAAGTTTGAAGATTCGAGCTTTACCAAGGAGAGGGGATCAAGCCGCGAGAAGAGCGTTCTTGGGTGGCTCGAAACGCTTCAAGAAAGAATAAAAGAAAAGTAAGTTTCTTAACTCTACGAATTTGGATACACGATTGTGAGTCCAAGATCCTTTTGTTGGAATTTTTTTTTAAATTCCGCTGCTTTCTGATTCATGTTTTCCAACAAGTGGTATCAGAGCCACCTCGTTAATCGTGTTTCTGATTCGTCTCAATTATACTGAATTTGGTAGAAATTCTTAGGCTTGATGCGATTGAGTATTTGTAATTGTTTTAGAAAGCCTGAATTACGAAACTGTATTTTTTCCTGAAAGTTTCTGAAAATTAGTTTTTACAAAATTTAATTTTTGAAAACAATTTTAGATTTGAAACTGTATAAACTGTTTTTAGATTTCTTGGATTGGTTTTGCTTTTGAACGAAAACACGAAATGAAAAGCCTGGATTACGAACACGCGAAACCCCGCGCGCGAAGGCGTCGCGCGCCGCCGCCCGCCGGTCCTAGGAACGCGCAGGGCAACAGCCCAGCACCCTCCCGCAACCGCACGGCGCACCCGCCCATCGTTGCTTGCCCTGGCCGGGACAGACCGACCAGCCGCCCGAGAAGGCTGCGCGCATCGGCGTGCAGCGTGCGCGCGCATCGCGAGAACTCGGGCGGCCTTGGTCGCGCGCTGTACGCGGCTCTTTCGTGTGCGGGCCCCGTTTTCGTAATCCGTTTTCGTATTTCGTGCAATCCAGTCCCAATTTTTTATTTTAATTTTAAAATTTTATTTTTGAATATCTATTGTAATTTTTGAATAAAACTTAAAATTGGGATTTTTGAGAAATAGAAACGGTTTATATTTTGGGAAAATACACCTTTGATAAAATTATTAATTTTCAGAAATTAATTGGAATTTTATTTGTTTTGTTAATTTGGGATTTATTAAAAGTTTTTATAAATAAGACTCGCATCAAGTCGTGTTTTAAGTCATTAGGACTTGAAACGGGAATTTTAATTTATTGGTTAAATTTAAATTCTCCCAAAAGCATGTTAGGTGATTATGGGTTTAGATCTATGTATAGTTTTAATTTATGCACATGGATGGTTTAAATTGGGATTGGAGCCCTATAGTTGCGTTTTTCAATTGAGGTTGGAGCCTCACTTATGTGCGTACTGTTATGTGATTTATTATGTGGCTTTCCTTATTACTGTTTTTTAGGCCGGGGTATGCCCCGTGTAATTGTCTAAGGCCAATATGAAGATTGAGCCTTATTACTTTATGTCTTTTTCTTTTTATTGTAATTTGAGAGTAGAGATAGTTGGTGAGGTTTTATTTTCATTTTGGAGACAATGCACCCATGGAGTAAGATGGACCACATTCAAGTAACAAGGAGGCCATAAGTGAAAACCCCTCAAAATGTTAGGGAGGGGAATCTCAATTGTAAAAATGTAATAGAGATAGGGCTCGTAGTTTGTTATCGCTTTCCCTTATGTGATTTAAACTGTTTATGTGGTATGAATGTTAGAACTTGTGATTGTGGAGTGGCTCCCACATATAACGCATAAGATAGGTAGAACCCATGATCATTACATATTAGTATCATGCTAGGACATGTTATCTGTTTATGTGCTTGTTTGAAATGCATTTAAGTGTACTTGCATTAATCAAGACTAATAAAATTGGATAACATATATGTTGGTGAGGTCGAACCGGACAACTCTCCGGTTGATTCGAAAATTCCCATTAAATATTAAGCTAATTTCGAACAAATAGGTGTTTAATTCGAGATGCAAGTTTTGAATTAAATTCCTAGCATTCCATCAATAGGTTTTAAGTTTAGTAAGTGAAGCTAGTTATTGTCCGCGAGTCGTGGGATAGCTAGTGGAGCTTATTAGTTCTTAGTTACCTAATTGATCATTTTAAATACTTTGTACGTTCAATGACAACATAAAACGTGCTAAAGAGTTATATTGATCGAGGAATTTGTGGCCTTGCTGGAAGGTAAAAGATATCCTTGAAATAGATTTGCAAAAGTTCGAATTAAGACTTTGGCCAAAGCACTTCGGATGATACGTCACCGAAGTTGTATGTTGAATGTGTTTCACATACAAAGAATTTGAACTTAAGGTAAATCAATTAATTTCACATTGGAAATGAAAAACAAATATCTACACGGAGGAGTGAAATGCGAAATTATTCTAGATCGAGAAATTCGTGAATAATATAATTAATTTTAGAGTGCAATAATATTTATTTAGTGGAATTAAATATTGTTAAATGGTAATTAATTATTATCATGGGATGATAGTATATTAACCCGTTTGGAGCTAAAATTAATTAGTCCTGCAGGTCCCCCTGCAACCCCAAATTGAAAACCCGAAGAGAAAATATTAAAAGAAGAAAGAGAAATGAAATTTCAAAGTGTTTGAAAATAGCCAAGAAATTTATTTTAAGAAAATAAATTGAAGTTCTAAAGAGTTGGAAATGCCTGGAATTTTATTTTGGAGAAAATAAAATTTTCATCTAAAAAAAAAAAAAATATATATATATATATATATATATATATATATATTTTGATGACGTGGCATGCCATGCCAGCGGGTCAGCTGCGAAGTGGCGCTAACTGGGCGCCACGTGTGCGACACGTGGACGGTCCAGATTGAGCCACGTCAGCATAAAGCAACGGTCCAGATTTGACTGGACCGGTCCGGTCAATCTGGTCAACTGGATCCGATTGGACCGACCCGGACACGTGGCCGAATCAGAATCGGCCAGCCAAAACCCTTGCCACGTGTACAACACACGCGCCACCTTCTGGTGGCGTTTGAGGGCGCGTGCGGGGGCGTATCGGCACGTTCGTGACGGTGTTGGACTCGTGGTGCTGAGATCTATGACGTGATCACCTCGGTTTTCGTATCCAAGTTGCACACGTAAGTGGGGTGTGAAATTACCATTTTACCCTCGGGTTTTCCCCTATAAATAGGGGTCTTGGCCCTTCATTTTTCATTCACAACTTTGACAGAGGTTTTGGCTGAGCTCTCGGCTTTGAAACCATATCCCTTTTCTCCTAGTTAATTCCGATTTATTTTGGAATTAATTTTAATTAGTTGTTTATATAAAACGCCTAATTTTGGGAGATTAAACCCTGAAAAGGGGTTTTCTAGTTTAAAGTTTTATTTTCTCTAAGTATTTAGAGAAATACTTTCGGAGCCCACACTCCGAGGGTTTCTCTGGGGTTATTGCAGGGAAGCTTTGCCGGTTTCACGAGGAGATCGGGTATCGGGTTCTCGGGAGGTGAATTCGGGAGCTGGAAAAATGTCGTTAGATAGCCATGTTTGCAGTACGGTAATATTTTTCAGTTATATTATTTTAAGCATGATAAATTATATGCTCTTAAGTGTTAATTGCATGTTAGATATTTATCTGCTTAAGTGATTTAAAATTTATTATCAATTGCATGTATATACTTGAGTAGATCCGGCTAGTCTTCCGCTATTGTATTAAAATGTTTTAGAAATATTTTAATACTTGTATTATAATAAAGATTTTAAAGTGTGGTCTCGGACGGCTACTGTTCAGGGCCCACCTACCCAGCAGTTACTTCAAATCATTTGCACCTATGCTCCATACAATAATTCGAGGAGCTAAAGACCATAATAAAGTCATGCGGTTATGGTCCACAAGGATAATAGTGGGAATCGTCATAAGCAATACGACGTTACCTGATCTCCAAATAAATTCCATCAACTGACTCATCACATCCAGCTTCAAAGTTTCCATGGGGTTACAACGGTGCATACACCGCAACAATAATTATTTGCGTCATGTTGTATGATCGTGTGATCATACCACTGACATCTAAGGTGGCTGACAAGAAGATCTATGTTGTGGCCAAACTTAAAATGGGAGTTGCAATTTTCCTCTCGTGTCTTGCTATGGTAGTTTCTAGAATTGTGGAACATATTAGAAGGAAAAGGTGAATACAACAAGGATTTAGAATTGATCCTTATGGGGTGGTACAAGTGTCAGCATTATGGATCTTCCTCCGACATTTCCTGATCAATTTAGCCAATGTACTTAATGTTATTGGGCGAACAGAGTTTTACTACATAGGACCATTAATGTTGACATTTGAGGAAAATTCAAAATAGGCTTTCGTCACAATTTTCATACTACTTACACTTTTCCGTGTAAGGACAATGAAAAATTAAATAAAACTGAGAGTCATAATATTAGTACATGAGAAAAGGCCAAAACATTTGTATCCGTAATAGTCTAACACTTCTCCTGAACAAAGCTTGCATTATTAAGAATCTTAAAGATGTATCTCCAATCGAAGTTTTTTTGAATCGTTTCAACCTAAGCTCCATACGACAAATCGAGGAGCTAAAGACCCCAATAAAGTCATATCCTTATGGTCCACAGGGATAATAGTGGCAATCGACATAAGCAATACGACGTTACCTGATCTCCAAACAAATTCCATGAACCGGCTAATCACATCCGGCTTCAAAGTCTCCACGAGGTTATTTATGATGCTCTACACCACAACACTATTTATTTGCATCGTGTTGTATGACCGTGTGATCATACCACTAACATCTAAGGTGTCCGACAAGAAGATCTATGTTGGGACCAAAGTTAAAATGGGAATTGCAATTTTCCTATCATGTCTTGCTAAGGTAGTTTCAAGAATTGTGGAACATATTAGAAGGAAAAGGTTAATACAACAAGGATTTAGAAATGATCCTCGTGGGGTGGTGCAGGTGTTAGCATTATAGATCCTCCCCCAATAGTTCCTGATTAATTTAGCCGATGTATTTAATGTTATTGGGCGAATGGAGTTTTACTACTCTGTGTTCCGTAAGAGAATGTCAAGCATTGAGTCTTTCTATTAGCAAGCGTTGTGTAAGTTTCCACTTTGTGAGCAGGTGCTTCCTTGACCTGGTGCAAGTTTCCAGCCAAAAATTTGATCTTGTTTTATTTCTTGTTTGTTTCCATTACCCCAATTACTTTCATAGAATGGAGAAAAATAAACGTAAGTAATCGTTCTTGGCAAGCTTCTTTAATAAATATTAAGTTCTGTTTTGAACTTTATCTTTTCTCTTTCTCACAGGAAATGAGATGGTTGAGAGGATGACAAACTATACTTTTATTTTCGAAGATGTTATCATACCTCATGAACAAATACAATATGGGAGCAGCAAGAGCTAGTCATGTTCTTCTAGTCAGCAACCATAAATTTCATGCAGCTCGTAGGTGCTTTTGTGGCAGACTCGTTTATGGGGCATTTTGTCTCCATTTGTATAGGTTCCATCTTCAGTCCTCTGGTAAATCATCTGACTTTAAAGAATTACAATTACCTTTATAATACGTCGCTTTCTTTGCTTTGAAATCATATACATTATGAATCTGCATTCCATTGGTTCGATCGTGTTTTAGTATTAGAATTAAAGGAGTGCATTTATAATTCTGAATTTAAGAGAAAAGGTTTTACATTATATTTTTTTGTCGAATATGAGTTTAAACTATGTTTAGATTTGGAATTCGATCTGCCATCTTGTTTGATCGGACGAAGATTAATGTGGGTTTTGGGAATTTACATAGTCGTCCGATCGGCAAAGTTTCTGGATATTGTGTTTTGTCTTGTTTAAAAAGCATTGATCACATTCTGACTGATGTGTGGTAAATCAATTTCATATTTTCTAGAAAAAAATCAATATGATCCCACAAACTAAGGTAACATGCCACCTGTTGTATCTATTCTCTGAATCAGGGAATAATCCTTATATGGATAACTACAGTTTTCCTTAGAGGAAGGCCTCCTTGCGATCACTTCACATGACCCTGTAAGCTTCCCACGCGGCCACAGTACACACTTCTATTTTCTTCGCTTGGGCTAATATCCATTGGCTCAGGAAGTATAACGTCGTGCTCGTTGGCATTTGGTGCGGACCAATTGAACAACAGAGCATTTCTCAATAATGATAGAGTAGGAGAAAGCTTCATTAATTGGTATTACGCTCTGTTGACCTCTTTGGTATTTAAATGGTAAGTTTTGATGTTTCCAAGATATTTGATATGTTTGTGCATCTTTCCATATATTATTGTACCACATATTTTATTCTACCATGGAAAGATTATTTGAATTGCATAAAATATTCCCTTAATTGTATTGATTGTAAATCATGATTTTATGCAGCCCATAATTGATTTATTCCATACTTATATTTGTCACATGTTTAGAATATTTATTTGTATGGAAAGTGTTGACCTGGTACTTTTGAAATTTGTCTGGAACTTCGCTGAAAATCTTTCATTTTATATCGGAATCAATCTCAAACGGCTCCTTCCTTATTTTACACATTATAGTCTTTATGTTACTTGTATTTAAGAGAGAAATCTCGTGAAAAATAAGAAGGGAGAAAAAATGTACTAAACCAACATAGTGAAAACGAGAATATTGAGTTTCATATACGGTTTGGTATTTTCTTCTAATTCTTGTTTGCTTGTTTGTTGTCTCGAGGGACTTTGGTGGTGAAGAGATCAAACTCAAGCTCAAGAATTTCTTGGAGCAAGTTGAGTTGTGCAGGGTTGCTGGGTCGTGGAAATAGTCGGTTGATAGCTTGTTCCAGCTAGGTGTGAGTGACGTTAAGCGTACTACACTGAGGTCGTGGAAGCTGAGTGGTCGCGATACTACCGCCAGAACGAGTCACACTATCTTGTTACCAAGATTGGTGATCGGTTATATTGTATCAACTCTTATAGGGAGTTTTCTAAACTCTCTGGTTCTTAATGTTCTACTCCTGGAACTTTATTATACTTGTGCTAATTTATTCGAGTGAAATAGGTTTCAAATCCTAAGTGAAAACTTGGGGATAGGACGTAGGTCTTCGGACTGAACCTGGATAAATTATCGTGTTATTTACTTTGCATATTTATTATTACACTACATGGTACTTCGTCATTTCATACCAATAATAATTTCAAGCAAAGCACGAACTTAACTCTGATAAACGGTTTTCTTAAAACCTTAATATTTCCGCTGTGTTTCATAAAGTTTTATAAAATTTTCGAAATGGTTTTAAGGCCTAATTCAACCCCCCTCTCCCTTCTTAGGCAAACTCACATTCATCACGCTCTATCGTCTCTTTTAGCTACAATTGCTTCAATAGGCCTCGTCTATATTCAAGTCGGGTTTGGATACAAAGTGGGGTTTGGAGTCCTAGTAATCCTCATGTTCTTCTCACCTCTCATGTTTTTTATTGCTTCTCCTGGTACATCAAACAAGAAGCTAAAAAGAGCTTGTTGATTGGGTTCTTACAAATAATTGTGGCTGCTTATATGAATAAAGGAATTCCTTTTCCGTCACATGGTTCATGGTTATCATCATGAGCCCGGCTCGATGTGCATATCCCCCACCAACAAATTAAGTTTTAATTTTTTCAGTGATCCATATTACCATTAATGTTGACATTTGAGGATAATTAAAAAGAGTTTTTTGTCACAATTTTCATACTACTTACACTTTTCCGTGTAAGGACTATGAAAAATTAAACAAAACAGAGAGTCATAATATTAGTAAAAGAGAAAAGGACAAAACAATTCTATCCGTAATAGTCTAAGACTTCTCTTAACTTCCACGTTCTTGAACAAAGCTTGCATTATTAAGAATCTTAAAGACGTATCTCCAACCGGAGTTACTTTGAATTGTTTGAACCTATGCTCCATCCAACAATCTGAGGAGCTAAAGACCCTAATAAAGTCATGTCGTTATGGTCCACAGGGATAATAGTGGCAATCGACATAAGCAATACGACGTTACCTGATCTCCAAATAAATTCCATAAACCGACTCATCACATCTGGCTTCAAAGTCTCCACGGGGTTATTTACGATGCTTTATACCGCATCAATAATTATTTACGTCGTGTTGTTTGATCGTGTGATCATATCACTGACATCTGAGATGGCCGGTAAGAAGATCTATGTTGAGGCCTAACATAAAATGGGATTTGCAATTTTTCTATCGTGTCATGCTGTGGTAGTTTCCATAATTGTGGAACATATCAGAAGGAAGAGGTCAATACAACAAGGATTTAGAAATGATCCTCCTGGGGTTATGTAGGTGTCAGCATTTTGGATCTTCCCCCAACATTTCCTGATCAATTTAGCCGACGTACATAATGTTATACTACTCTGTATTCCCTAAGAGTATGTCAAGCATTGTGTCATCCTTATGCGGGTTTGGGATGGATATAGAAAACCTATTGACAAGCGTCGTGTAAGTTTCCACTTTGTGAGCATGTGTTTCCATGACCTGGTGCAAGTTTGCAGCAAAAATTTTGACCTGGTGCAAATTTCCACCCAAAAATTTGATCTAGTTTTATTTCTTGTTAGTTTCCATTACTATAATTACTTTCATAGAATGAAGAAAAATAAACGTAAGTAATAGTTCTGGGCAGGCTTCTTCAATAAATATTAAGTTTTGTTTTGAGCTTTATCTTTTCTCTTTCTCACAGCAAATGAGATGGTTGAGAGGATGACAAACTATGCTTTTATTGTCGAACATGTTATCATACCTCATGAACAAATACAATATGGGAGCTGCAAGAGCTACTCATGTTATATTCTTCTAGTCAGCAGCCGTAAATTTCATGCAGCTCGTGGGTGCTTTCGTGGCAGACTCGTTTGTGGGGCATTTCGTCTCCATTTGTATAGGTTTCATCTTCAGTCCCCAGTTAAATCACTTTAAAGAATTATAGTTACCTTTACAAAACATCACCTTCTTTTCTTTGAAATCATATACATTGTGAATCTGCATTCCATTGGTTCGATCGTGGTTTACTATTAGAATTAAAGGGGTGTATTTATAATTCTGAATTTAAGAGAAAAGGTTGGTTGATATTTATATATAAATTAACTGAAACAAGAGTGAATTTTAGATTATATTTTTTTGTCGAATATGAGTTTAAAGTATGTTTAGCTTTGGAGTTCGATCTGCCATCTTGTTTGATTGGACGAAGATTAATGTGGGTTTTGGCAATTTACATAGTCGTCCAATTGGCGAAGTTTCTGGATATTGTGTTTTGTCTTGTATTAAAAGCATTGATCACATTCTGACTGATATGTGGCAAATCAATTTCGTATGTATTCTCTGAATCAGGGAAAATTCTTATATGGCTAACTACAGTTTTCCCAAGACCAAGGCCTTCTTGCGATCACTTCACATGACCCTGCAAGCTTCCCACGCAGCCACAGTACACACTTCTATTTTCCTTGCTCGGGCTATGTCCATTGGCGCAGGCAGTATAAGGCCATGCTCATTGTCATTTAGTGCAGACCAATTGAACAACAGGGTATTTCTCAATAATGATAGAGTACGAGAAAGCTTCATTAATTGGTATTACGCACTGTCGTGCCTTTCGGCTACAATTGCTTCAATGGGACTCGTCTATATTCAAGTTCGCTTTGGATGGAAATTGGAGTTTGAAGTACTAGTAATCCTCATGTTCTTCTCACTTCTCATGTTTTTTATGCTTCTCCTGGTACATCAAACACGAGGCTAAAAAGAGCTTGTTGATTGGGTTCTTACAAATAATTGTGGCTGCTTATATGAATAGAGGAATTCCTTTTCCGTCACATGGTTCATGGTTATCATCATGAGCCCGGGTCGATATGCACATCCCCCACCAACAAATTAAGGTTTAATTTTTTCAGTGATCCATGGTACAATTAATGTTAACATTTGAGGATAATTAAAAAGAGTTTTTTGTCACAATTTTCATACTACTTACACTTTTCCGTGTAAGGACTATGAAAAATTAAACAAAACAGAGAGTCATAGTAACAAGAGAAAAGGACAAAACAATTCTATCTGTAATAGTCTAAGACTTCTCTTAACTTCCACGTTCTTGAACAAACCTTGAAATATTAAGAATCTTAAAGACGTATCTCCAATTTGAGTTACTTCGAATTGTTTGAACCTATGCTCCATACAACAATTCGAGGAGCTAAAGACTCTAATAAAGTCATGTCGTTATGGTCCACAGGGATAATAGTGGCAATCGACATAAGCAATACGACGTTACCTGATCTCCAAATAAATTCCATGAACCGACTCATCACATCCAGCTTCAAAGTCTCCATGGGGTTATTTACAGTGCTCTACATCGCAGAAATAATTATTTACGTCGTGTTGTTTGACTGTGTGATCATATCACTGACATCTATGGTGGCTTGCAAGAATATCTATGTTGAGGCCTAACATAAAATACGAGTTGTAATTTTTCTATCGTGTCGTGCTATGGTAGTTTCCAACTTTGTTGTACTAGAAGGAAGAGGTCAATACAACAAGGATTTAGAAATGATCCTCCTGAGGTTGTGCAGGTGTCAGCATTTTGGATCTTCCCCCAATATTTCCTAAACAATTTAGCCTACTTAATGTTATAGGGCAAACGGAGTTTTACTACTCTGTGTTCCCTAAGAGTATGTCAAACATTGCGTTATCCTTGTGCGGGTTTGGGATAGATATAGGAAACCTATTGGCAAGCATCGTGTAAGTTTCCACTTTGTGAGCATGAGTTTCCGTAACCTGGTGCAAGTTTCCAGCAAAAAATTTAACCTGGTACAAATTTCCAGTCAAAAATTTGATCTAGTTTTATTTCTTGCTTTTTTGCATTACTAAAATTACTTTCAAAGAATGGAGGAAAATAAATGTAAGTAATGTTCTAGGCAAACTTCTTCAATAAATATTAAGTTCTGTTTTGAGCTTTATCTTTTCTCTTTCTCACAAGAAATGAGATAGTTGAGAGGATGACAAACTGTGCTTTTATTGTCGAACATGTTATCAAACCTCACGAACAAATACAATATGTGAGTTGCAAGAGCTACTCATGTTATATTCTACTAGTCAGCAGCCATAAATTTCATGCAGCTCGTGGGTGCTTTCGTGGCAGACTCGATTATGGGGCATTTCGTCTCCATTTGTATAGGTTCCATCTTCAGTCCCCTGGTAAATCATCTGACTTTAAAGAATTACAGTTACCTTTACAATACGTCATTTTCTTTACTTTGAAATCATATACATTGTGAATCTGCATTCCATTGGTTCGATCGTATTTTACCATTAGAATGAAAGGGGTGCATTTATAATTCTGAATTTAAGAGAAAAGGTTTGTTGATATTTATATATAAATTAACTGAAACAAGAGGGAATTTTACATTATATTTTTTTTCAAATATGAGTTTAAACAATGTTTAGCTTTGGAATTCGATCTACCATCTTGTTTGATCAGACGAAGATTAATGTATTGGTAATTTACGTAGTCGTCCGATCGACGAAGTTTCTAGATATTGTGTCTTGTCTTGTATTAAAAGCATTGATCACATTCTGACTGTTATGTGATAAATCAATTTCGTATTTTCTAGAAGAAAAATCAATTATATCCCACAAACTAAGGTAACATGCCACCTGTTGTATCTATTCTCCGAATAAGGGAATAATCCTTATATGGCTAACTACTATTTTCCCAAGAGCAAGGCCTCCTTGAGATATCTTCACATGACCCTGTAAGCTTCCCACTCGGCCACAGTACACACTTCTATTTTCCTCGCTCGGGCTAATGTCCATTGGGTTAGACAGTATAAGGCCATGCTCGATGTCATTTGGTGTGGACCAATTAAACAACAGAGCAATTCTCAATAATGATAGAGTAGGAGAAAACATCATTAATTGGTATTACGCTATGTCATGCCTTTCGGCTACAATTGCTTCAATGGGCCTCTCGTCTATATTCAAGGTCGCTTTGGATTGAAAGTGGGGTTTGGAGGACTAGTAAGACTCATGTTCTTCTCACCTCTCATGTTTTTTATTGTTTCTCCAGGTGAGTCAAACACGAGGCTAAAAAGAGCTTGTTGATTGGGCTCTTACAAATAATTGTGGCTGCTTATATGAATAGAGGAATTCCTTTTCTATCAGATGGTTCATGGTTATCATCATGAGCCTGGCTCGATGTGCACATCCCCCACCAACAAATTAATGTTTAATTTTTTCAGAGATCCATAGTACCATCAATGTTGACATTTGAGGATAATTCGAAAGAGTTTTTTGTCACAATTTTCATACTACTTACACTTTTCCGTGTAAGGACTATGAAAAATTAAATAAAATTGAGAGTCATAATATTATATTTGTAAAGGACAAAACAATTATATATGTAATAGTTTAAGACTTCTCTTAACTTCCACGTTCTTGAACAAAGCTTGCATTATTAAGAATCTTAAAGACGTATCTCCAACCGGAGTTACTTCGAGGAGCTAAAGACCCTAAAAAACTCATGTCGTTATGGTCCACAGGGATAATAGTAGCAATCGACATAAGCAATACGACGTTACCTGATCTCCAAATAAATTCCATGAACCGACTCATCACGTCCAACTTCAAAGTCTCCACGGGCTTATTTACGGTGCTCTACACCGCAACCATAATTATTTACGTCATGTTGTTTGACCATGTGATCATATCACTGACATTAAAATGGTCGACAAAAAGATCTATGTTGAGGCCAAACTTAAAATGGGAGTTGCAATTTTTCTATCGTGTCTTCCCATGGTAGTTTCCAGAATTGCGGAACATATTAGAACGAAGAGGTCAATACAACAAGGTTTTAGAACTGATCCTCCTGGGGGTTGTGCAGGTGTCAGCATTGTGGATCTCCCCCCAACATTTCCCGATCAATTTAGCCGATGTACTTAATGTTATTGGGCAAACGGAGTTTTATTAATCTATGTTCCCTAAGAGTATGTCAAACATTCCGTCATCCTTGTGGGTTTGGGATGGATATAGGAAACCTATTGGCAAGCATCGTGTAAGTTTCCACTTTGTGAGCATGAGTTTCCGTGACCTGGTGCAAGTTTCCAGCAAAAATTTAACCTGGTGAAAATTTCCAGCCAAAAATTTGATCTAGTTTTATTTCTTGTTTTTTTGCATTACTAAAATTACTTTCATAGAATGGAGAAAAATAAATGTAAGTAATATTCTGGGCAAACTTCTTCAATAAATATTAATTTCTGTTTTGAGCTTTATCTTTTCTCTTTCTCACAAGAAATGAGATAGTTGAGAGGATGACAAACTGTGCTTTTATTGTCGAACATGTTATCAAACCTCACGAACAAATACAATATCGGAGTTGCAAGAGCTACTCATGTTATATTCTACTAGTCAGCAGCCATAACTTTCATGCAACTCGTGGGTGCTTTCGTAGCAGACTCGATTATGGGGCATTTCGTCTCCATTTGTATAGGTTCCATATTCAGTCCCCTGGTAAATCATCTGACATTAAAGAATTGCAGTTGCCTTTACAACACGTCATTTTCTTGGCTTTCAAATCATATACATTGTAAATCTGCATTCCATTGGTTCGATCGTATTTTACTATTAGAATGAAAGGGGTGCATTTATAATTCCGAATTTAAGAGAAAAGGTTTGTTGATATTTATATATAAATTAAATGAAACAAGAGGGAATTTTACATTATATTTTTTGTCAAATATGAGTTTAAACTATGTTTAGCTTTGGAATTCGATCTACCATCTTGTTTGATCAGACAAAGATTAATGTGGGTTTTGGTAATTTACGTGGCCGTCCGATCGGCGAAGTTTCTAGATATTGTGTCTTGTCTTGTATTAAAAGCATTGATCACAATCTGACTGATGTGTGATAAATCAATTTCGTATTTTCTAGAAAAAAATCAATTATATCCCACAAACTAAGGTAACATGCCACCTGTTGTATCTATTATCCGAATCAGGGAATAATCCTTATATGGCTAACTACTATTTTCCCAAGAGCAAGGCCTCCTTGCGATCTCTTCACATGACCCTGTAAGCTTCCCACGCGGCCACAGTACACACTTCTATTTTCCTCACTCGGGCTAATGTCCATTGGCGTAGACAGTATAAGGCCATGCTCGTTGTCATTTGGTGCGGACCAATTGAACAACAGAGCATTTCTCAATAATGATAGAGTAGGAGAAAACATCATTAATTGGTATTACGCTCTGTCATGCCTTTCGGCTACAATTGCTTCAATGGGCCTCTCGTCTATATTCAAGTTCGCTTTGGATAGAAAGTGGGGTTTGGAGTACTAGTAAGACTCATGTTCATCTCACCTCTCATGTTTTTTATTGTTTCTCCTGGTGAGTCAAACACGAGGCTAAAAAGAGCTTGTTGATTGGGCTCTTACAAATAATTGTGGCTGCTTATATGAATAGAGGAATTCCTTTTCTGTCATATGGTTCATGGTTGTCATCATGAGCCTGACTCGATGTGCACATCCCCCACCAATAAATTAATGTTTAATTTTTTCAGAGATCCATAGTACCAATAATGTTGACATTTGAGGATAATTCGAAAGAGTTTTTTGTCACAATTTTCATACTACTTACACTTTTCCGTGTAAGGACTTTGAAAAATTAAATAAAACTGATAGTCATAATATTAGTACAAGAGAAAAGGACAAAACAATTATATCCGTAGTAGTCTAATACTTCTCTTAACTTCTACGTTCTTGAACAAAGCTTGCATTATTAAGAATCTTAAAGACAAATCTCCAACCGGAGTTACTTCGAGGAGCTAAAGACCCTTAAAAACTCCTGTCGTTATGGTCCACAGGAATAATAGTGCAATCGACATAAGCAATACAACGTTACCTGATCTCAAAATAAATTCCATGAACCGACTCATCACATCCAGCTTCAAAGTCTCCACGTGCTTATTTACGGTGCTCTACACCACAACAATAATTATTTACGTCATGTTGTTTGACTGTGTGATCATATCACTGACATTAAGATGGTCGACAAGAAGATCTATGTTGAGGCTAAACTTAAAATGGGAGTTGCAATTTTTCTATCGTGTCTTCCTATGGTAGTTTCCAGAATTGCGGAACATATTAGAACGAAGAGGTCAATACAACAAGGTTTTAGAACTGTTCCTCCTGGGGTTGTGCAAGTGTCAGCATTGTGGATCTCCCCCCAACATTTGCTGATCAATTTAGCCGATATACTTAATGTTATTGGGCAATCGGAGTTTTACTAATCGATGCTCCCTAAGAGTATGTCAAACATTGCGTCATCCTTGTGGGTTTGGGATGGATATAGGAAACCTATTGGCAAGCATCGGGTAAGTTTCCACTTTGTGAGCATGAGTTTCCGTGACCTGGTGCAAGTTTCCAACAAAAAATTTAACCTGATGCAAATTACCAGCCAAAAATTTGATCTAGTTTTATTTCTTGTTTTTTTGCATTACTAAAATTACTTTCATAGAATGGAGAAAAATAAATGTAAGTAATGTTCTGGGCAAACTTCTTCAATAAATATTAAGTTCTGTTTTGAGCTTTATCTTTTCTCTTTCTCACAAGAAATGAGATAGTTGAGAGGATGACAAACTGTGCTTTTATTGTCGAACATGTTATCAAACCTCACGAACAAATACAATATGGGAGTTGCAAGAGCTACTCATGTTATATTCTACTAGTCAGCAGCCATAAATTTTATGCAGCTCGTGGGTGCTTTCGTAGCAAACTCGATTATGGGGCATTTCGTCTCCATTTGTATAGGTTCCATATTCAGTCCCCTGGTAAATCATCTGACTTTAAAGAATTACAGTTGCCTTTACAATACGTCATTTTCTTGGCTTTCAAATCATATACATTGTGAATCTGCATTCCAATGGTTCGATCGTATTTTACTATTAGAATGAAAGGGGTGCATTTATAATTCCGAATTTAAGAGAAAAGGTTTGTTGATATTTATATATAAATTAACTGAAACAAGAGTGAATTTTACATTATATTTTTTGTCGAATATGAGTTTAAACTATGTTTAGCTTTGGAATTCGGTCTACCATCTTGTTTGATCAGACGAAGATTAATGTGGGTTTTGGTAATTTACGTAGCCGTCCGATCAGCGAAGTTTGTAAATATTGTGTTTTGTCTTGTATTAAAAGCATTGATCACATTCTGACTGATGTGTGATAAATCAATTTCGTATTTTCTAGAAAAAAAATCAATTATATCCCACAAACTAAGGTAACATGCCACCTGTTGTATCTATTCTCCGAATCAGGGAATAATCCTTATATGGCTAACTACTATTTTCCCAATAGCAAGGCCTCCTTGTGATCTCTTCACATGACCCTGTAAGCTTCCCACGCGGCCACAATACACACTTCTATTTTCCTCGCTCGGGCTAATGTCCATTGGCGTAGACAGTATAAGGCCATGCTCGTTGTCATTTGGTGCGGACCAATTGAACAACAGAGCATTTCTCAATAATGATAGAGTAGGAGAAAGCGTCATTAATTGGTATTTCGCTCTGTCATGCCTTTCGGCTACAATTGCTTGAATGGGCCTCTCGTCTATATTCAAGTTCGCTTTGGATAGAAAGTGGGGTTTGGAGTACTAGTAAGACACATGTTCTTCTCACTTCTCATGTTTTTTATTGTTTCTCCAGGTGAGTCAAACACGAGGCTAAAAAGAGCTTGTTGATTGGGCTCTTACAAATAATTGTGGCTGCTTATATGAATTAAGGCATTCCTTTTCTGTCATATGGTTCATGGTTGTCATCATGAGCCTGGCTCGATGTGCACATCCCCCACCAACAAATTAATGTTTAATTTTTTCAGAGATCCATAGTACCAATAATGTTGACATTTGAGGATAATTCGAAAGAGTTTTTTGTCACAATTTTCATACTATTTACACTTTTCCGTGTAAGGACTATGAAAAATTAAATAAAACTGAGAGTCATAATATTAGTACAAGAGAAAAGGACAAAACAATTCTATCCGTAATAGTCTAAGACTTCTCTTAACTTACACGTTCTTGAACAAAGCTTGCATTATTAAGAATCTTAAAGACAAATCTCCAACTGGAGTTACTTCGAGGAGCTAAAGACCCTTAAAAACTCATGTCGTTATGGACCACATGGATAATAGTGGCAATCGATATAAGCAATACGACGTTACCTGATCTCCAAATAAATTCCATGAACCGACTCATCACATCCAACTTCAAAGTCTCCACGGGCTTATTTACGGTGCTCTACACCGCAGCAATATTTATTTACGTTATGTTGTTTGACCGTGTGATCATATCACTGACATTAAGATGGTCGACAAGAAGATCTATGTTGAGGCCAAACTTAAAATGAGAGTTGCAATTTTTCTATCGTGTCTTCCTATGGTAGTTTCCAGAATTGCGGAACATATTAGAACGAAGAGGTCAATACAACAAGGTTTTAGAACTGATCCTCCTGGGGTTGTGCAGGTGTCAACATTGTGGATCTCCCCCCAACATTTTCTGATCAATTTAGCCGATGTACTTAATGTTATTGGGCAAACGGAGTTTTACTAATCGATGTTCCCTAAGAGTATGTCAAACATTGCGTCATCCCTGTGGGTTTGGGATGGATATAGGAAACCTATTGGCAAGCATCCTGTAAGTTTCCACTTTGTGAGCATGAGTTTCCGTGACCTGGTGCAAGTTTCCAGCAAAAAATTTAACCTGGTGCAAATTTCCAGCCAAAAATTTGATCTAATTTTATTTCTTGTTTTTTTCCATTACTGAAATAACTTTCATAGAATGGAGAAAAATAAATGTAAGTAATCGTTCTGGGCAAACTTCTTCAATAAATATTAAGTTCTGTTTTGAGCTTTATCTTTTCTCTTTCTCACAAGAAATGAGATAGATGAGAGGATGACAAACTATGCTTTTATTGTCGAACATGTTATCATACCTCATGAACAAATACAATATGGGAGTTGCAAGAGCTACACATGTTATATTATACTAGTCAGCAGCCATAAATTTCATGCAGCTCGTGGGTGCTTTCGTGGCAGACTCGATTATGGGACATTTCGTCTCCATTTGTATAGGTTCCATATTCAGTCCCCTGGTAAATCATCTGACTTTAAAGAATTACAGTTGCCTTTACAATACGTCATTTTCTTGGCTTTCAAATCATATACATTGTGAATCTGCATTCCATTGGTTCGATCGTATTTTACTATTAGAATGAAAGGGGTGCATTTATAATTCTGAATTTAAGAGAAAAGGTTTGTTGATATTTATATATAAATTAACTTAAACAAGAGGGAATTTTACATTATATTTTTTGTTAAATATGAGTTTAAACTATGTTTAGCTTTGGAATTCGATCTACCATCTTGTTTGATCAGACGAAGATTAATGTGGGTTTTGGTAATTTACGTAGCCGTCCGATCGGCGAAGTTTCTAGATATTGTGTCTTGTCTTGTATTAAAAGCATTGATCACATTCTAACTGATGTGTGATAAATCAATTTCGTATTTTCTAGAAAAAAAATTAATTATATCCCACAAACTAAGGTAACATGCCACCTGTTGTATCTATTCTCCGAATCAGGGAATAATCCTTATATGGCTAACTACTATTTTCCCAAGAGCAAGGCCTCCTTGCGATCTCTTCACATGACCCTGTAAGCTTCCCACGCGGCCACAGTACACACTTCTATTTTCCTCGCTCGGGCTAATGTCCATTGGCGTAGACAGTATGAGGCCTTGCTCGTTGTCATTTGGTGCGGACCAATTGAACAACAAAGCATTCTCAATAATGATAGAGTAGGAGAAAGCATCATTAATTGGTATTTCGCTCTGTCATGCCTTTCGGCTACAATTGCTTGAATGGGCCTCTCGTCTATATTCAAGTTCGCTTTGGATAGAAAGTGGGGTTTGGAGTACTAGTAAGACTCATGTTCTTCTCACCTCTCATGTTTTTTATTGTTTCTCCGGGTGAGTCAAACACGAGGCTAAAAAGAGCTTCTTGATTGGGCTCTTACAAATAATTGTGGCTGTTTATATGAATTGAGGAATTCCTTTTCTGTCATATGCTTCATGGTTATCATCATGAGCCTGGCTTGATGTGCACATCCCCCACCAACAAATTAATGTTTAATTTTTTCAGAGATCCATAGTACCATTAACGTTGACATTTGAGGATAATTCGAAAGAGTTTTTTGTCACAATTTTCATACTACTTACACTTTTCCGTGTAAGGACTATGAAAAATTAAATAAAATTGAGAGTCATAATATTAGTATAAGAGAAAAGGAAAAAAATATCAAACCGGTAATAGTCTAAGACTTCTCTTAACTTCCACGTTCTTGAGCAAAGCTTGCATTATTAAGAATCTTAAAGATAAATTTCCAATCGGAGTTACTTCGAGGAGCTAAAGACCCTTAAAAACTCCTGTCGTTATGGTCCACAGGGATAATAGTGCAATCGACATAAGCAATATGACGTTACCTGATCTCAAAATAAATTCCATGAACCGACTCATCACATCCAGCTTCAAAGTCTCCACGGGCTTATTTACGGTGCTCTGCACCGCAACAATAATTATTTACGTCATGTTGTTTGACCGTGTTATCATATCACTGACATTAAGATGGTCGACAAGAAGATCTATGTTGAGGCCAAACTTAAAATGGGAGTTGCAATTTTTCTATCGTGTCTTCCTATGGTAGTTACCAGAATTACGGAACATATTAGAACGAAGAGGTCAATACAACAAGGTTTTAGAACTGATCCTCCTGTGGTTGTGCAGGTGTCAGCATTGTGGATCTCCCCCCAACATTTCCTGATCAATTTAGCCGATGTACTTAATGTTATTGGGCAAACGGAGTTTTACTAATCTATGTTCCCTAAGAGTATGTCAAACATTGCGTTATCCTTGTGGGTTTGGGATGGATATAGGAAACCTATTGGCAAGCATCGTGTAAGTTTCCACTTTGTGAGCATGAGTTTCCGTGACCTGGTGCAAGTTTCCAGTAAAAAATTTAACCTAGTGCAAATTTCTAGCCAAAAATTTGATCTAGTTTTATTTCTTGTTTTTTTCCATTACTAAAATTACTTTCATAGAATGGAGAAAAATAAATGTAAGTAATCATTCTGGGGAAACTTCTTCAATAAATATTAAGTTCTGTTTTGGGCTTTATCTTTTCTCTTTCTCACAAGAAATGAGAAAGTTGAGAGGATGACAAACTATGTTTTTATTGTCGAACATGTTATCATACCTCACGAACAAATACATTATATTTTTTGTCGAATATGAGTTTAAACTATGTTTAGCTTTGGAATTCGATCTACCATCTTGTTTGATCAGACGAAGATTAATGTGGGTTTTGGTAATTTACGTAGCCGTCCGATCGGCGAAGTTTGTAAATATTGTGTCTTGTCTTGTATTAAAAGCATTGATCACATTCTGACTGATGTGCGATAAATCAATTTCGTATTTTCTAGAAAAAAAATCAATTATTTCCCACAAACTAAGGTAACAAGCCACCTGTTGTATCTATTCTCCGAATCAGGGAATAATCCTTATATGGCTAACTACTATTTTCCCAATAGCAAGGCCTCCTTGCGATCTCTTCACATGACCCTGTAAGCTTCCCACGCGGCCAGAGTACACACTTCTATTTTCCTCGCTCGGGCTAATGTCCATTGGCGTAGACAGTATAAGGCCATGCTCGTTGTCATTTGGTGCGGACAAAATGAACAACAGAGCATTTCTCAACAATGATAGAGTAGGAGAAAGTATCATTAATTGGTATTACGCTATGTCATGCCTTTCAGCTACAATTACTTCAATGGGCCTCTCGTCTATATTCAAGTTCGCTTTGGATGGAAAGTAGGGTTTGGAGAACTAGTAAGGCTCATGTTCTTCTCACCTCTCATGTTTTTTATTGCTTCTCCAAGTAAATCTAACACGAGGCTAAAAATAGCTTGGTGATTGGGCTCTTACAAATAATTGTGGCTGCTTATATGTATAGAGGATTTCCTTTTCCGTCATATGGTTTATGGTTATCATCATGAGCCTAGCCGGATGTGCACATCCCCCACCAACAAATTAATGTTTAATTTTTTCAGAGATCCGTAGTACCATTAATGTTGACATTTGAGGATAATTCGAAAGAGTTTTTTGTCACAATTTTCATACTACTTACACTTTTCCGTGTAAGGACTATGAAAAATTAAATAAAACTGAGAGTCATAATATTAGTACAAGAGAAAAGGACAAAACAATTCTATCCGTAATAGTTTAAGACTTCTCTTAACTTCCACGTTCCTGAACAAACTTGCATTATTAAGAATCTTAAAGGCGTATCTCCAAGTGGAGTTACTTCGAGGAGCTAAAGACCCTTAAAAACTCATGTCGTTATGGTCCACAGGGATAATAGTGGCAATCGACATAAGCAATACGATGTTACATGATCTCCAAATAAATTCCATGAACCGACTCATCACATCCAGCTTCAAAGTATCCACGGGCTTATTTACGGTGCTCTACACCGCAACAATAATTATTTACGTCATGTTATTTGACTGTGTGATCATATCACTGACATTAAGATGGTCGACAAGAAGATCTATGTTGAGGCCAAACTTAAAATGGGAGTTGTAATTTTTCTATCATGTCTTCCTATGGTAGTTGCCAGAATTGCGGACTATATTAGAACGAAGAGGTCAATACAAAAAGGTTTTAGAACTGATCCTCCTGGGGTTGTTCAGGTGTCAGCATTGTGGATCTCCCCCCAACATTTCCTGATCAATTTAGCCGATGTACTTAATGTTATTGGGCAAACGGAGTTTTACTACACTATATTCCCTAAGATTATGTCAAACATTGCGTTATCCTTGTGGGTTTGGGATAGATATAGGAAACCTATTGGCAAGCATAAGTTTCCACTTTGTGAGCATAAGTTTCCATGACCTGGTGTAAGGTTCCAGCAAAAAATTTGACCTGATGCAAATTTCCAACCAAAAATTTGATCTAGTTTTATTTCTTGTTTTTTCCAATTACTAAAATCACTTTCATAGCATGGAGAAAAATTAATGTAAGTAATCGTTCTGGGCAAACTTCTTCAATAAATATTAAGTTCTGTTTTGAGCTTTACCTTTTCTCTTTCTCACAAGAAATGAGATAGTTGAAAGGATGACAAACTATGCTTTTATTGTCGAACATGAAATCATACCTCACGAACAAATACAATATAGGAGCTGCAAGAGCTACTCATGTTATATTCTAGTAGTCAGCAGCAATAAATTTCATGTAGCACGTGGGTGCTTTCGTGGCAGACTCGTTTATGGGGTATTTCGTCTCCATTTGTATAGGTTCCATCTTCAGTCCCCTGGTAAATCATCTGACTTTAAAGAATTACAGTTACCTTTACAATACGTCATTTTCTTTGCTTTGAAATCATATACATTGTGAATTTGCATTCCATTGGTTCGATCGTATTTTACTATTAGAGTTAAAGGGGTGCATTTACAATTCTGAATTTAAGAGAAAAGGTTTGTTGATATTTATATATAAATTAACTGAAACAAGAGTGAATTTTATATTATATTTTTTTTCGAATATGAGTTTAAACTATGTTTAGCTTTGGAATTCGATCTACCATCTTGTTTGATCAGACGAAGATTAATGTGGGTTTTGGTAATTTACGTAGCCGTCCGATCGGCGAAGTTTCTAGATATTGTGTCTTGTCTTGTATTAAAAGCATTGCTCATATTCTGACTGATGTGTGACAAATCAATTTCGTATTTTCTAGAAAAAAATCAATTATATCCCACAAACTAAGGTAACATGCCAATTGTTGTTTCTATTATCCGAATCAGGGAATAATCCTTATATGTCTAACTACAGTTTTCCCAAGAGCAAGGCCTCCTTGCGATCACTTCACATGACCCTGTAAGCTTCCCACGCGGCCATAGTACACACTTCTATTTTCCTCGCTCGGGCTAATGTCCATTGGCACAGACCGTGTAAGGCCATACTTGTTGTCATTTGGTGCGCACCAATTGAACAACAGAGCATTTCTCAATAATGATAGAGTAGGAGAAAGCATCATTAATTGGTATTACGCTCTGTCATGCCTTTCGGCTATAA
Organism: Lantana camara; assembly: GCA_037501455.1. NCBI lineage: Eukaryota > Viridiplantae > Streptophyta > Magnoliopsida > Lamiales > Verbenaceae > Lantana > Lantana camara. The sequence continues at coordinate 32,343,301 of CM074859.1, read as the reverse complement.
TCTCTTCAATGGGCCTCTCGTTTATATTCAAGTTCGCTTTAGATGGAACCTCTCATGCTTTTTATTGCTTCTCCAAGTACATCAAACACGAGGCTAAAAAGAGCTTATTGATTGGGCTCTTACAAATAATTGTGGCTGCTTATATGAATAGAGGAATTCCTTTTCCGTTATATGGTTCATGGTTATCATCATGAGCCTTGCTCGATGTGCACATCCCCCACCAACAAATTAATGTTTAATTTTTTCAGAGATCCATAGTACCATTAATGTCGACATTTGAGAATAATTCAAAAGAGTTTTTTGTCACAATTTTCATACTACTTACACTTTTCCGTGTAAGGACTATGAAAAATTAAATAAAACTGAGAGTCATAATATTAGTACAAGAGAAAAGGACAAAACAATTCTATCCGTAATAGTCTAAGACTTACCTTCCACGTTCTGGAACAAAGCTTGCATTATTAAGAATCTTAAAGACGTATCTCCAACCAGAGTTACTTCGAGGAGCTAAAGACCCTTAAAAACTTATGCCGTTATGGTCCACAGGGATAATAGTGGCAATCGACATAAGCAATACGACGTTACCTGATCTCCAAATAAATTCCATGAACCGACTCATCACATCTAGCTTCAAAGTCTCCAAGGGCTTATTTACGGTGCTTTACACGGCAACAATAATTATTTACGTCATGTTGTTTAGCCGTCTGATCATATCACTGATAATAAGATGGTCGACAAGAAGATCTATGTTGAGGCCAAACTTAAAATGGGAATTGTGATGGTTGTTGAATCCACCAAATAATATTCCTAAACTACCAACCACAATAAATTGTGTATAGTGGTAAAGGGTCGATCCCACAGAGATTGGTTGGTCTCGTAAATCTCTTAATAGCCAAGCAAACGAAGCAACAAAGATTAAAGGAGTGGGGGTTTTGTGTAATTAAAACAAACTAAATTAAAGCACAAAATCAGATTTCTTCGAATAACTACGGCTGAAAATAAAGAGAGTTGTGAAGGTTGATTATGAAGGGAAATATCCTAGCTAAGTTGTTACTTCATTCCATGCCTGTATCTAATCCTTGATGCAAAAATCGAATCTAATCAAATGGTAGATTAACTTACAATAGACAAGAAGCTTATCTATATCATCCTTTCTTATTTTTAACTTAATCAAGAGAAGCTCATCAATTAAATTCTTACCACATAGCAGTCCCGCGAACAAGTATCTAGGATTTAACTATATGATAGCATTAAGCACCAAAAGGACATTAATCATGATCCAAAATCTCAAGAAGCTTGGACTTATGAAATCATATTACGCATGCCTCACCATTTTATTGAGTAAACATGGTGGTAAACTCTCAATGATGTGCGGTTCTTATATACCTTTACAAGACTATTACGTATCAAGTATTAGTATAACCTTATCAAGTTATTATCTAGGCATCGATTGATCAGAAAGATGATTCGAAAACAACTTATACAAATACGTTCAAAGCATGCATAAATACCGTAGATCAGATTCGGATTCATTCACTTAGATCTCATAAATATTGGCAAGGAATAAAGCTACAACCTAACTAAGACATATATGTTCAGCTGTTGTTCATATTTACATAATATATAGAGCTAATAAACCGTAAAGAACTGAATTTAAACCAACTAAGTTAAGCTACAAAAGATATACTAAAGTATTTTATAATCTAAGCATGAAATTCAACTAAAAAGAGGAAAGGAAAAGGGATTTCTTGCTCTTGGCCGAAACAGGGGATCAGCCCCTGTTCTTGCTCTGCTCCAGCAGTAGCAGCTGCTGCGTTCCTTTCTCTCCAGCCCCCAAGACTCAATTAACTAGCTTATATAAAGCTTCCTTATCTCTAGAAAATGATAATGATCAAGGGGAACAAATTAGCTTTTACAAGTCCCAATAAACATGATTAGGACTCTTGAAACTTCCAAAAATGCAGGATCAACTCTTGCATGTCAGCCATGATAGCAAGCTGTTGCATGTGTGCCACCTGTCCCAATAAGAGGAGTCAGCCGTACTTGTTGACCGTGGTCTGCTTTACGTGAATTGGCCTTAGGGATGATCATGCATTGGGGTCATGGCTCAGGCATTTTCAATACTTAGCATCTTTTTCTTCATAATTCTGCCAAATCCCTCATTCATCAACATTTTGCTGCAAAAGCCAAATAAAAACAAATTAAGTAGAAATCTAATCCAATTCAGGGGGAAATTAAAGAGATTTTTATGTAATTTATGCACACTATCAAATTGCAATTTTTCTATCGTGTCTTCCTATGGTAGTTTCCAGAATTGCGGACCATATTAGAACGAAGAGGTCAATACAACAAGGTTTTAGAACTGATCCTCCTGGGGTTGTGCAGGTGTCAGCATTGTGGATCTCCCCCCAACATTTCTTGATCAATCTAGCCGATGTACTTAATGTTATTGCGTAAACGGAGTTTTACTACTCTATGTTCCCTAAGAGTATGTCAAACATTGCGTCATCCCTTTGGGTTTGGGATGGATATAGGAAACCTAATGGTAAGCATAGTGTAAGTCTCCACTTTGTGAGCATGAGTTTCCATGACCTGGTGCAAATTTCTAGCAAAAAATTTGACCTGGTGCAAATTTCCAGCCAAAAATTTGATCTAGTTTTATTTCTTGATTTTTTACATTACTAAAATTACTTTCATAGAATAGAGAAAAATAAATGTAAGTAATCGTTCGGGGAAACTTCTTCAATAAATATTAAGTTCTGTTTTGCGCTTTATCTTTTCTCTTTCTCACAAGAAATGAGATAGTTGAGAGGATGACAAACTATGATTTTATTGTCGAATATGTTATCATACCTCATGAACAAATACAATATGGGAGCTGCAAGAGCTACTCATGTTATATTCTAGTAGTCAGCAGCCATAAATTTCATGCAGCTCATGGGTGCTTTCGTGGCAGACTCGATTATGGGGCATTTCGTCTCCATTTGTGTAGGTTCTATCTTCATTCCCCTGGTAAATCATCTGACTTTAAAGAATTACAGTTACCTTTACAATACGTCATTTTCTTTGCTTTGAAATCATATACATTGTGAATCTGCATTCCATTGGTTCGATCGTATTTTACTATTAGAATTAAAGGGGTGCATTTATAATTATGAATTTAAGAGAAAAGGTTTGTTGATATTTATATATAAATTAACTGAAACTAGAGTGAATTTTATATTATATTTTTTGTCGAATATGAGTTTAAACTATGTGTAGTTTTGGAATTCGATCTACCATCTTCTTTGATCAGACGAAGATTAATGTGGGTTTTGGTAATTTATGTAGCCGTCCGATCGGCGAAGTTTCTAGATATTGTGTCTTGTCTTGTATTAAAAGCATTGATCACATTCTGACTGATGTGTGACAAATCAATTTCTTATTTTCTAGAAAAAAATCAATTATATCCCACAAACTAAGGTAATATGCCACCTATTGTATCTATTCTCCGAATCAGGGAATAATCCTTATATGGCTAACTACAGTTTTCCCAAGAGCAAGGCCTCCTTGCGATCACTTCACATGACCTGTAAGCTTCCCACGCGGCCACAGTACACACTTCTATTTTTCTCGCTCGGGCTAATGTTCATTGGTGCAGACAGTATAAGGCCATACTCGTTGTCATTTGGTGCGGACCAATTGAACAACAGAGCATTTCTCAATAATGATTGAGTAGGTGAAAGTGTCATTAATTGGTATTACGCTCGGTCATGCCTTTCGGCTACAATTGCTTCAATGGGCCTCGTCTATATTCAAGTTCGCTTTGGATGGAAAGTGGGGATTGGAGTACTAGTAAGACTCATGTTCTTCTCACCTCTCATGTTTTTTATTGCTTCTCCGGGCACATCAAACACGAGGCTAAAAAGAGCTTGTTGATTGGGCTCTTACAAATAATTGTGGCTGCTTAGATGAATAGAGAAATTCCTTTTCCGTCATATGGTTCATGGTTATCATCATGAGCCTGGCTCGATGTGCACATCCCCCACCAACAAATTAATGTTTAATTTTTTCAGAGATCCGTAGTACCATTAATGTTGACATTTGAGGATAATTCAAAAGAGTTTTTAGTACAAGAGAAAAGGACAAAACAATTCTATCCGTAATAGTCTAAGACTTACCTTCCACGTTCTGGAACAAAGCTTGCATTATTAAGAATCTTAAAGACGTATCTACAACCGGAGTTACTTTAAATCGTTTGCACCAATGCTCCATACAACAATTCGAGGAGCTAAAGACCCTGATAAAGTCATGCCATTATTGTCCACAGGGATAATAGTGGTAATTGACATAAGCAATACGACGTTACCAGATCTCCAAATAAATTCCATGAACCGACTCATCACATCCGGCTTCAAAGTCTCCACGGGCTGTTTACGGTGCTCTACACTGTTGACCGAGAGATGTTAGAGCTGCATAGATTATTTGCATTGCGCCTACTATCATCAACCAAGGAGAAAATATAGAATGGGCGTAAAGGAATAATTCCATATTGATCCGAACTAATCCATACACTCCCATTTTTAATAAGATTCTGGCTAGAAGCATACAAGTACTATAATGCGCTTCTTCATGGGTATCGGGGCCGTGTTGTTTGATCATTTGATCATATCAATAACATCTAAGATGGTCGGCAAGAAGATCTATATTGAGGCCAAACATGAAATGGGAGTTGCAATTTTTCTACCGTGTCTTGCTATAGTAGTTTCCAGAATTGCGGAACTTATTAGAATGAAGAGGTCAATACAACAAGGATTTAGAAATGATCCTCCTAGGGCTGTGCAGGTGTCAGCATTTTGGATCTTCCCACAACATTTCCTGATCAATTTAGCCGATATACTTAATGTTATTGGGCAAACGGAGTTCTACTACTCTATGTTCCCTAAGAGTATGTCAAGCATTACGTCATCCTTGTGCGGGTTTGGGATGGATATAGGAAACCTATTGGCAATCGTCGTGTAAGTTTCCACTTTGTGAGCATGTGTTTCCGTGAGCTGGTGCAAGTTTCCAGCCAAATATATGACCTGGTGCAAATTTCCAGCCAAAAATTTGATCTAGTTTTATTTCTTGTTTTTTTCCATTACTACAATTACTTTCATTGAATAGAGAAAAATAAACGTAAGTAATCATTTTGGGCAAGCTTCTTCAATAAATATTAAATTCTGCTTTGAGCTTTATTTTTACTCTTTCTCACAAGAAATGAGATGGTTGAGAGGCTGACAAACTATGCTTTTATTGTCGAACATGTTATCATACCTCACGAACAAATACAATATAGGAGCTGCAAGAGCTACTTATGTTATATTTTTCTAGTCAGCAGCTATAAATTTCATGCAGCTCGTGGGTGCTTTCGTGGTAGACTCATTTACGGGGTATTTCGTCTCCATTTGTATTAGTTCCATCTTCAGTCCCCAGGTAAATCATCTGAGTTTAATGACTTACAGTTACCTTTATAATACATCACTTTCTTTGCTTTGAAATCATACGTATTGTGAATCTGCATTATATTGGTTCGATAGTGTTTTACTATTAAAATTAAAAGGGTGCATTTATAATTCCAAATTTAAGAGAAAAGGTTTGTTGATATTTATATATAAATTAACTAAAGGAAGAGTAAATTTTACATTATATATTTTGTCGAATATGAGTTTAAAGTATGTGTAACTTTGGAATTCAATCTGCCATCATGTTTGATCGGACAAAGATTAATGTGGGTTTTAGCAATTCACGTAGTCGTCCGATCGGATGAAGTTTCTGGATCTTCTGTTTTGTCTTGTATTAAAAACATTGATCATATTTTGACTGATGTGGGGTAAATCAATTTCATATTTTCTGGAAAAAATCAATATGATCCCACAAACTAAGGTTTCTTGCTGCTTCTCTACTAACACGCCACCAGCTGAATCTATCTCTAAATCAGGGAATAATCCTTATATCGCTATCTGGAGTTTTCCCAAGAGCAAGGCCTCCTTAAGATCGCTTCACTTGACCCTGTAACCTTACTACCCGGCCACAGTACACACTTCTATTTTCCTCACTCGGGCTAATGTCCATTAGCGCAGGCAGTATAAGGCCATGCTCGTTGTCATTTGGTGTGGACCAATTGAACAACAGAGTATTTCTCAATAATGATAGAGTAGGAGAAAGCTTTTTTAATTGGTAATACGCTCTGTCTTGCCTTTCGGCTATAATTGCTTTAATGGGCCTCGTCTATATTCAAGTTTGCATTGGATGGATTGTGGGGTTTGGAGTATTAGTAGTCCTCATGTTCTTCTCACCTCTCATGGTTTTTGTTGCTTCTCCTGTTACATCAAACACGAGGCTAAAAAGAGCTTGTTAATTGGGTTCTTACAAATAATTGTGGCTGCTTATATGAATAGAGGAATTCTTTTTCCATCACATGGTTTATGGTTATCATCAAGAGCCCGGCTCGATGTACATATACGCCGCCAACAAATTAAGGTTTAATTTTTCCAGTGATCCAAAGTACCATTAATGTTGACATTTGGCGATGATTAAAAAGAGTTTTCTGTCACAATTTCCATACTACTTACACTTTTTCGTGTAAGGATTATGAAATATTAAACAAAACTGAGAGTAATAATATTAGTACAAGAGAAAAGGACAAAACAATTCTATCCGTAATAGTCTTAGACTTCTCTTAACTTCCACGTTCTTGAACAAAGCTTGCATTATTAAGAATCTTAAAAACGTATCTCCAACAGGAGTTACTTCAAATCGTTTGCACCTATGCTCCATACAACAATTCGAGGAGCTAAAGACCCTAATAAAGTCATGTCGTTTTGGTCCACAAAGATAATAGCCGCAATCGACATAAGTAATATGACGTTACCTGATCTCCAAATAAATTCCATCAACCGACTCATCACTTCTGGCTTCAAAGTCTCCATGGGTTTATTTACAGTGCTATACACCGCAACAATAATTATTTGCGTCGTGTTGTATGACCGTGTGATCATACCACTGACATCTAAGGTAGCCGACAAGAAGATCTATGTTGGGGCCAAACTTAAAATGGGAGTTGCAATTTTCCTCTCGTATCTTACTATGATAGTTTTCGGAAATGGGGAACATATTAGAAGGAAAAGGTCAATACAACAGAGATTTAGAAATGATCCTCGTGGGGTTGTGCAGGTGTCAGCATTATGGATCTTTCCCCAACATTTCCTGAATAACTTAGCCGATGTACTTAATATTATTGGGCAAACAGAGTTTTACCACTCTGTGTTCCCTAAGAGTATGCCAAGCATTGTACAATCCTTGTGCGGGTTTAGGATGGATATAGGAAACCTATTGACAAGTGTCGTGTAAGTTTCCAATTTGTGAACAAGTGCTTCCGTGACCTGGTGCAAGTTTCCAGCCAAAATTTTGACCTGGTGCAAATTTCCATCCAAAAATTTAGTCTAATTTTATTTTTTATTTGTTTTCATTACTACAATTACTTTCATAGAATTGAGGGAAATAAACATAAGTAGTCGTTCTGAGCAAATTTTTTCAATAAACATTAAGATTCTGTGTTGAGCTTTGTCTTTTCTCTTTCTCGCTGGAAATGAGATGATTGAGAAGATGACAAACTATGCTTTTATTGTCGAACATGTTATCATACCTCACGAAAAAATACCATGGGAGTTGCAAGAGCTACTCATGTTATATTCTTTTGGTCAACAGCCATAAATTTCATGCCGCTCGTGGGTGATTTCGTGGCAGACTCATTTATGAGGCATTTCGTCTCCATTTGTGTAGGTTCCATCTTACGTCTCCAGGTAAATCATCTGACTTTAAAGAAATACAGTAACCTTTATAATAAGTCATTTTATTTTCTTTGAAATCATACGCATTGTGAATCTGCATTATGTTGGTTGATAGTGTTTTACTATTAAAATTAAAAGAGTGCATTTATAATTCAAAATTTAAGAGAAAAGGTTTGTTGATATTTATATTTAAATTAACTGAAAGAAGAGTGAATTTTACATTATATATTTTGTCGAATATGAGTTTAAAGTATGTGTAACTTTGGAATTCAATCTGCCATCTTGTTTGATCGGATGAAGATTAATGTGGCTTTTGGCAATTTACGTAGACGTCCGATCGGATAAAGTTTCTGGACCTTCTGTTTTGTCCTGTATTAAAAACATTGATCACATTTTGACTGATGTGTGGTAAATTAATTTCATATTTTCTGGAAAAAAATCAATCTGATCCCATAAACTTAGGTTTCCTGCTGCTTCTCTTCTAACACGCCACCTGTTGTATCTATTCTCTGAATCAGGGAATAATCCTTATATCGCTATTTGGAGTGTCCCAATAGCCAGGCCTTCTTGCGATCACTTCACTTGACCTTGTAAGCTTCCTACCCGGCCACAGTACACACTTCTATTTTTCTCACTCGGGCTAATGTCCATTGCCGTAGGCAGTATAAGGTCATGCTCGTTGTCATTTGGTACGGACCAATTGAACAACAGAGCATTTCCCAATAATGATAGAGTAGGAGAAAGCTTCTTCAATTGGTAGTACGCTCTGTCTTGCCTTTCGGCTATAATTGCTTCAATGGGCCTCGTTTATATTCAAGTTTGCATTGGATGGATTGTGGGGTTTGGAGTACTAGTAGTCCTCATGTTCTTCTCACCTCTCATGTTTTTTGTTGCTTCTCCTGTTACATCAAACACGAGGTTAAAAAGAGCTTGTTGATTGGGTTCTTACAAATAATTGTGGCTGCTTATATGAATAGAGGAATTCTTTTTCCATCACTTGGTTTATGGTTATCATCAGGAGCCCGGCTCAATGTACACATCCACCGCTAACAAATTAAGGTTTAATTTTTCCAGTGATCCAAAGTACCATTAATGTTGACATTTGGCGATGATTAAAAAGTGTTTTTTATCACAATTTCCATACTACTGACACTTTTTCTTGTAAGGACTATAAAAATTAAACAAAACTGAGAGTCATAATTTTAGTACAAGAGAAAAGGATAAAACAATTCTATCCGTAATAGTCTAAGACTTCTCTTAACTTCCACGTTCTTGAACAAACCTTGCATTATTAAGAATCTTAAAGACGTATCTCCAACCAGAGTTACTCCAAATCGTTTGCACCTATGCTCCATACAACAATTCGAGGAGCTAAAGACCCTAATAAAGTCATGCCATTTTGGTCCACAAAGATAATAGTAGCAATCGACATAAGCAATACGACGTTACCTTATCTCCAAATAAATTCCATCAACCGACTCATCACTTCCTGCTTCAAAGTCTCCATGGGGTTATTTACGGTGTTATACACCGCAAAAATAATTATTTGCGTCATGTTGTATGAGCGTGTGATCATACCACTGACATCTAAGGTGGCCGACAAGAAGATCTATGTTGGGGCCAAACTTAAAATGGGAGTTGCAATCTTCCTCTCGTATCTTACTATGGTAGTTTTCGGAATTGGGAAACATATTAGAAGGAAAAGGTCAATACAACAGGGATTTAGAAATGATCGTCGTGGGGTTGTGCACGTGTCAGCATTATGGATCTTCCCCCAACATTTCCTGATTAACTTAGTTGATGTACTTAATGTTATTGGGCAAACAGAGTTTTACCACTTTGTGTTCCCTAAGAGTATGTCAAGCATTGCGTCATCCTTGTGCGGGTTTGGGATGGATATAGGAAACCTATTAGCAAGCATCATGTAAGTTTCTACTTGTGTGCAGGTGCTTCCATGACATGGTGCAAGTTTCCAGCCAAAAATTTGACCTGGTGCAAATTTCCATCCAAAAATTTGGTCTAGTTTTATTTCTTGTTTGTTTTCATTACTACAATTACTTTCATAGAATGGAGGAAAATAAACGTAGTAGTCGTTTTGGGCAAGTTTTTTCAATAAACAATAAGATTCTGTGTTGAGCTTTGTCTTTTCTCTTTCTCGCTGGAAATGAGATGATTGAGAAGATGACAAACTATGCTTTTATTGTCGAACATGTTATCATACCTCATGAAAAAATACAACATGGGAGTTGCAAGAGCTACTCATGTTATATTCTTTTAGTCAGCAGCCATAAATTCATGCCGCTCGTGGGTGTTTTCGTGGCAGACTCGTTTATGAGGCATTTTGTCTCCATTTGTATAGGTTTCATCTTACGTATCCAGGTAAATCTTCTGACTTTAAAGAAATAAAGTTACCTTTATAATAAGTCATTTTCTTTGCTTTGAAATCATATGCGTTATGAATCTGCATTATGTTGGTTCGATAGTGTTTTACTATTAAAATTAAAAGGGTGCATTTATAATTCCAAATTTAAAAGAAAAGGTTTGCTGATATTTATATATAAATTAACTGAAAGAAGAGTGAATTTTACATTATATATTTTGTCGAATATGAGTTTAAAGTTTAACTTTAGAATTCAATCTGCCATCTTGTTTGATTGGATGAAGATTAATTTGGGTTTTAGTAATTTACGTAGTCGTCCGATCGGACGAAGCTTCTGGATCTTCTGTTTTGTCTTGTATAAAAAACATTGATCACCTTTTGACTGATGTGTGGTAAATCAATTTCATATTTTCTGGAAAAAATCAATCTAATCCCACAAACTAAGGTTTCTTGTTGTTTCTCTACTAACACGCCACCTGTTGTATCTATTCTCTGAATCAGGGAATAATCCTTATATCGCTATCTAGAGTTTTACCAAGAGCAAGGCCTCCTTGCGATCGCTTCACTTGACCTTTTAAGCTTCCTACCCGGCCACAGTATACACTTCTATTTTCCTCACTCGGGCTAATGTCCATTGGCGCAAGCAGTATAAGGCCATGCTCATTGTCATTTGGTGCGGACCAATTGAACAACAGAGCATTTCTCAATAATGATAGAGTCGGAGAAAGCTTCTTTAATTGGTAGTACGCTCTGTCTTGCCTTTCGGCTATAATTGCTTCAATGGGCCTCGTTTATATTCAAGTTTGCATTGGATGGATTGTGGGGTTTGGAGTACTAGTAGTCCTCATGTTCTTCTCACCTCTCATGTTTTATTTGCTTCTCCTGTTACATCAAACACGAGGCTAAAAAGAGCTTGTTGATTGGGTTTTTACAAATAATTGTGGTTGCTTATAAGAACAGAGGAATTTCTTTTCCATCACATTGATCATGGTTATCATCATGAGCCCGACTCAATGTGCACATCCCCCCGCTAACAAATTAAGGTTTAATTTTTTTCAGTGATCCAAAGTACCATTAATGATGACATTTGAGGATAATCAAAAATAGTTTTTTTTTTGTTTTTTTTTTTCACAATTTTCATACAACTTACACTTTTCCTTGTAAGGACTATGTAAAATTAAACAAAACAAAACTGAGAGTCATAATATTAGTACAAGAGAAAAGGATAAAAAAATTGTATCAGTAATATTCTAAGTCTTCTCTTGATTTGCACATTCTTAAACAAAGCTTGCATTATTAGGAATATTTAAAATGTATCTCCAAATGGAGTTTCTTCGAATCGTTGGAACCTATGCTCTATACAACAAGTCGAGGAGCTAAAGACCCTAATAAAAGTCATGTCATTGTAGTCCATAGGGATAATAGTGGCAATCGACATAAGCAATATGTCGTTACCTGATCTACAAAAAAATTCCATGAACCGACTCATCACATCCGGCTTCCAGGTCTCCACGGGGTTGTTTATGGTGCTCTACACCGCAATAATATTTATTTGTTCGTGTTGTATGACCGTGTGATTATAACACTAGCATCTAAGGTGGCTAGAAAAAATATCTATGTTGGGGCCAAACTTAAAATGGGAGTTGCAATTTTCCTCTCGTGTCTTGCTATGGTAGTTTCCGGAATTGTGGAACATAGTAGAAGAAAAAGGTCAATACAACAAGGATTTAGAAATAATCCTCGTGGGGTGCTGCAGGTGTCATCATTATGACTCTTCCCCCAATATTTCCTGATTAATTTAGCCAATGTGTTTAATGTTATTGGCCGAACGGAGTTTTACTACTCTGTGTTCCCTAAGAGTATGTCAAGCATTACGTCATCCTTGTGGGGGTTTGGGATTGGTATAGGAAACCTGTTGGCAATCCTTGTGTAAGTTTCCATCTTGTGAGCAAGTGCTTGCTTGACCTGGAGCAAGTTTTCAGCCAAAAATTTTACCTGGCGCAAGTTTCCCCCCATAAATTTAATCTAGTTTTATTTCTTGTTTTTTGCCATTACTACAATTACTTTCATAGAATGGAGAAAAATATATGAAATTTGGTATTTTGATATGCTAGGTAAATGTTTTTTTTTTTTTGACTTATCAAAAGAAAAAAATTATTATATCATCGCACGTAACTTCTATATTAATTGTGGGCACATTTGTGTCCATACCTAATTTGGGGCTTTGTTCTTTTTTTTTTTTTTTCTATTCTTCAACTCAAAGTAATGGGTTTTGTGCGACATAAACATATACTCTTTTTCTTTTATATTTTTTTGGCTCAAATAATACACTAGGTCCACAACTTTTCAAGTTCCACAACTTATCTGCATGGCCTGAAATATCATCATCTTCCTCGTATAATATATTAAACAAATCACGTTGCTTCAACTGTGTTTTTCCTTCAAGTTTCACTAACTTATCTGTCTTGCCAAAAATATCAATTTCTTCAAGTTCCACCGACTTATCTTTTTTTAGTGGGATTCCATAACTTATTTGCATGGCCTGAAATATCATCATCTTCCTCGCACAATATACTAAACGAATTATGTTGTTTCAACTGTATTTTTCTTCAAGATCATTTTCTTCAAGTTCCACCAACTTTGCTTTTTTTTGGTGGGATTCCACAAACTTATCTGCATCACTTCAACTTACTTCCACTGTGTTTTTCTTCAAGTTCCACCGACTTTTCTTTTCTTGGTAGGAATCCACAGACTTACGTGCATGGCTTCAACTTGCTTCAACTGTGTTTTCTTCAAGATAATTTTTAAGTTCCACTGACTTTTCTTTTCTTAGTGGGATTTCACAGACTTATCTGCGTGGCTTTGGACAATACACTGAACAAATCAGTCCAATCTTTCTGTCTACAGCACCCTAAATATAAGATATTCTTCAATCCAATCTCTGTCTTCAGACAATGTAAATATAAGATATACTTCAATAATAATTCCAATTGAGGGTTGGGCTGAATTTAACCTAGAAAGAGTTTGAGAAGTAACTCTTTACATAACTAACTCTTTGGCGTAGATTCAACTATTTAGCATAGAATCAGATGCAAATTCTGCAGCCAAGGCTTATAAATTATAAGTTTCTAATCGTATTAAATATTAACTATACACTACTAACTCACGACTTTTTATTTAGAATAAGTAAGAATAATTTAATTTTTTACCATCTAAAAAGAATATGGGAATGGAGGCAGATGCAACCAGCACAGACCAGCTTCAAGAAAGGGTAGTCTTATAACTATCCCTTTCATAATAGGTACCAGTCGGATTTCCACAAATTCCATTTTTAGTAAAAATAATAATTTAAATAATTTGAAAGAAATGGCGTTGCGGAAGTTGAAAGTGGGCTGCGGCAGAAAGGATAGACGGGTTAGGGTTTGCTTCCGGAATGAAGAATTGGAAACGAACGGATTCATTCAAATATTTAATATTTTAACTATTAAATATTTTGTTGGGAATGGTGCCCTAGAAAGCTTGTATGCTTTGGGACTTTCCCTATATCACAGACAATCTTTAAATAATATACGAATGATTGTAATCACAAGCGAACACTTCTTATGTGCCAATACGTGTTTTGTATGTTTCCATTACGTGTGCATGTCTAGAACTCCCCTAATCCGATGAGGCCGTTAAGAACTTTGTCATTATGGGACTGACACATGAAACAAGTTCTTAACACCATAGGCGAGGATTAGAAACTTCTCCAAGTCAATGAGGCCGACAGACAGTGGGAGTGTCGACTTTGCCTCTGTTGAGACTTGCTTGTGTAGTTGTGTCCTTAAGAAGGATCATCATGTTTCATGGGGTGTAAAGTGCATAAGTTGATGCGTACACAATACACAAGGGTGTTTGTTGTAAGAACAAGGCGAGGATTAGAAACTTCTCCAAGTCAATGAGGCCGACAGACAGTGGGAGTGTCGACTTGGCCTCTGTTGAGACTTGCTTGTGTAGTTGTGTCCTTAAGAAGGATCATCCTGTTTCATGGGGTGTAAAGTGCATAAGTTGATGCGTACACAATACACAAGGGTGCTTGTTGTAAGAACAAGTTCACTAAGAGTGCCACGTGTGATAATATTCCTAAATGGGAAAGGACGCTATTAGAACTTCCAGATTAGGAAGTATATCACATGTCAATGACGTGAGGAATTAATCTTTAGAATTGAGATCCCACATTGTCTCATATGAGCTAACTCTGTAATTTTTTATATAAGCTCAAAAGGGTGTCGCTATATAGACACCTGAACCACGGTCTATGTTGGGATTACACAAGTGGCATATGACTTAAGTAATTTGAATATTAGTTCATTATTCAAGAATTTATTCAAAATCGAACTTCGGATCATGACAAAAACACAATTAATTCAAAATTAAATTTTTGTCAAAAATATCATTCAAAGTGATATTTAATATTTTCTCGAAAAATATAAACTCAATTTTAATTCATAAATTCCCAATTTTATATTTATTTCAAAAATAAATAATTTTATAATAAAATCATATTTTAAAATTTGGGATTTCACAAAACCGAAATCGAACGAAAAACCGAAGCCCGGAACAATCCGCACAGGGTGCGGGAGTCGACCGCAAGCGCGTGCACGAGCAGGCAAGCCTGCGCACACAGCCCAGCGCCTGTTCTAGGCGGAGGTAGCAATCGCCCGCATAGTGCCACACGACCTGCACACATTGCTGCGCGCGTTGGGACAGAGAAGAGACCCCGCTCGAGACTGTCGGAAGCCAGCCAGGCCAACGCGTGCCCCAGCATGTCGCTCGGCCAGACGGGGAATTGGCTAGGCGGGGCAGCAAGTTGCTGCCCCATGCGAGATCAAAGCGCGCGATACCGCGAGCGATGCTGCGCGTGGATTACCAATCTTCCCATGGCGGTGGCGTGTGGCCAAGCTATTTTGGCCCGCGTCACCCCATTTCCTATTTCGTTCAAAATCCAGATTTCGAAAATTAGTTTTCGATGAATTAAAATCGCAGTTTAATTAAATTCGAAATTAAACAGGTTAAAACCAGATTCATACGAAAATAGTTTTTCAATCATTTTCAAGAAACAGTATTGATCCGACATATTCGTATTTAAACAAAAACCAAGAATACATAACATATATTCAAATTCAAGAATTTTCAATCAAAATTCAAAATAGTAACGTTTCGAAACGAAAGTTGTAAGGTGGCTCTGATACCACTTGTTGGAAAACAGCAGAGTTAAAGCAGCGGAAGTTTAAATTTTTTTTCCAAAAGGGATCGTGATCTTGCAATATTCGTTTCAAAACTTAAGGATTTCAAGAAACTTACAACAATTGAGGCTTTCTTGAAACGTTTTGAGCCGCCCTCAAACGTTCTTCATGCGACATGAATCCCCATTTCTTGATCGATTCTTTTTTCGAGATTCCAAAGTAGAAATCCTCTAGAGTATTAATCCACACCAACCTAGATTCAAATCATGTTAGTGAGTATGCTAGTACTATAATATGCGTATTAAAGAAACAGAAACGAGAAAAGAGAGCAAGAGAATTATCCCCAAAATTCCATCAAGGTTGGACGTGATCTCCAAATCATGTGTAAAGGCCCAAAATCTTGAACCCCTAGTTCTTTTATAGTCTAGGGTTCGAACCTCTTTTCTTGTAGGAGAAGGTCTCCTATTTTGACTTTTCTTCTATTTTCTTTCTCTCCAAGTAAATAGGATTCTTATTCAAAATAAGATATCTATTCCTTTTAGAAAGAGAGTTCCTAACTAATTAGGAATATTTAATTATTCTAATAATAATTAAATATCTTATTCTAATTATATTAGAATTAGTCTTTTATTTAGAATAATAAAATAGAAGATATTTATTTATTTCTTTATTCTAAACAAATTAGAACAAGCAAATAATTAAATACTTAGAATTAATTCTCCAATTAATTCTTTCAAGGGCTTTAGAATTAATTCACTAATTAATTCTAATGGGCTAAAATTAATTCTCTAATTAATTTTATTTGGCTATATAATTAATTCTCCAATTAATTATATTTAGCGATTTATAATTAATTCTCCAATTAATTATATCTTGGATTTATAATTAATTCACTAATTAATTATATTTGGGCTTGATAATTAATTCTTTAATTAACACATGATCCAATTTCTCAAATGGATCACACGTCCCAAACATTGCTCTCGATCCGCACGTGTACTTTACATTGTGGTCTCGTTTTGATCAATCACTTGATCTTTTTAACAATACCCTTTGAACCCGGTATTTGTGTGTGACCCTCTAGGTTCAATTTCAGTTAGCAGTGAGCCTAATTAATTAATACACTTTATTGATTAATTACCTCACAGATCACACGATCATAGTCTAGCAACAGGTGTGTGACCCCTACCCGAAATGTGAATGTATATTCGAAAGAACCTTTCAATCAATGACATCATTTAGGATCCGATCCTCCTACCATCCTATCTTTCGATTAAGATCTAGGGCATGGGAATATGGAGAGTCCTACTAATCTTAATCTTAAAACAAAGTTCCCTTCATATTCCATTTAATCTCAATCCAAGAAAACCCCATTTTCTTGATGTCTTGATCTAACCACCTTGCTCAAGGATTTTAGGATGAAACATGAATGACTTGTGTAATAAGAGATCATCTTGCCTACAGCAAGTGTAGGTCCTTTATTGATTCGAACAATTCTCTTAGTTGTAACTTGAAGTCAAGGGAATTTTAAATTTAGTCGGTAAATTTAAATTTCAAGTGGATTATGCTAGTTTAGGTGATCATGGGTTAGTCTTATGAATGTTTTAATTCTGCATATGGATGATTTCAATTGGGGTCGGAGCCCCATAGTTGTGTTTTTTCAATTGGGGTTGGAGCCCTACTTATGTGCGTACTGTTATGTGTTTATTATGTGGTTTCCTTATTATTATTTTTGGGTCGGGGTATGCCCCGTGTATTTATCTATGGTCAATATGAAGATTAAGCCATATTACTTTATGTTAAGAGAGTAGAACTTAGGAAGTGAGGATTTTTCTTTCATTTTGGAAACAAGCACCCAAGGAGCAAGAAGGATCCACAAGGAACACTTGAAGAACGGTGGTCATAAGTGAAGATCCCTCAAAATGTTTAGGAGGGTTTCTATTAATGTAATAGATAGGGTTTTCAATTAAATTCTGTACCCCTATGTGATATGAACTATCTTATGTGGCATGAATGTTAGAACTAGTAATTATGGAGTGGCTCCCATAATTGCATATAAGATAGGATACCCATGATCATATCATAATTAGTACCATGCTATGACATGTTATCTGCTAATTATTTATGTGATGCATTTTATGTGAAACTGCATTAATCTAGACAATTAAAAATAGATAACTATACATGTTGGTGAGGTTAAAACCGAATAACTCTCTGCTTAATTCGAAAATCCCTAATTAAAATATTGAGCAACTTTCGAATAAATAGGTATTCTATTACGGTAATAAAATTCCTAGCATTCCATCAATAGGATTAAGAGTTAGTAGGTAAGCTAATTGTTGTCTCACGAGTCGTGGGGTAATTAGTGCAACCTATTAAATCTTAGTTTCTTGATTGATCACCTTAGGTGATTGATATTTCTTGATCATTTTAGAACGGGCGATGTCTCACGAGTCGTGGGTCATTCCGGACTAAGTTTGAATGAGATCTTATAATTGATGGGTTCTGCTCAACACTGAAGTAGATATGGATGTCTCACGAGTCGTGGGTCCATGATTGAAAGATCAGTGATGCAAAAGCATTACTAGGAATTCCATGGAGATGGAATTGGCAATTTTGTACCTACCTAAAGATTCTTAGACCTTTGGATGTCTCACGAGTCGTGGGTCCAAAACTAAGGATACTTGGGATCCTAGTACCTACTGAGAAAACAAGTTTCTTTTAAGGTCGTTTGGGATTTATAGACCTTATAAAAACAGTGGGAGCCACATAAGATAAAAGACCTAATTCTATGTGTTACGTTATTATTCAATATGCTCACATTTTCTCTGCTTAGCATTTAGGTTTTAGTTATGTGATTGTCTACAAGTTGAAATGCGACCCATTAATATCCATCCTTGAGTCAAACAAGTTGATTAAAGTCCTAACCACTCTGATTGGCTTTGAATCTTAAAATACGTTTAAGATTCCAAAAGAGAAAATTATTCTCTATAAGGTGAACTTTTTACCTATTGTGAAAATTCGACCTAGCCTAAAAAGAAGCAATTGAGAAGTAAAAGGAAATTCTCCAAATACTTAAGAGCAATTGTACTCCCTCATAAATGTGTTACAAAGCATAAAACATTATAGGAACACTTAAGAGCAATTGTACTCTCTTGCGAACGTGTTACAAGGTATAACACATCGAAGGAATTATTCCATATTTGTATGAAGGAATACACGTGTAACATGGACTAAAAGTCCTCACTAAGGAGAACCTTGCAGCCATGTACACAAACTAAGAAATGAGTTCTTAGTCCACTGATTGCTTGAATTGTTTCTATCATCATTTTATACCCTTTTGCTCAATCTTAGATGATGCTATTGTAGCATAGTTGATCAAATTAGTTGATAACTTAAGAGAGCATCCTTATGAAGGAATAAAAGGTAATGATGATTAGTTCTTTTTCTAAACCTGATAAGGTAAAGGCATCTAGGCCAAAGAAGAAGAAACCCTTAAAACCCGATGGAGGGGTGAGAGAAGGGAAAGCCTAAAAGAAAGATCAGACTTTAATTTCCATAATGGCAAACTAGGCCTTGGAAAGGAATTGCAAAGAGTATAAGGATACTCCATATGTCTCTCATTGTAGTAATTCTGATAGGATCAGAATTCGCTAATCTTGAGTTAATTTTGCATAAATTGTTGTGCAAAACTCAAAGTATTGATGTTTTGAAAATACAACAAGATAACACAAGTAAGTAAGATGACAAAGTTTTGAATAACTTTAGAAC
The DNA here is from genome assembly GCA_037501455.1 of Lantana camara. Taxonomy (NCBI): domain Eukaryota; kingdom Viridiplantae; phylum Streptophyta; class Magnoliopsida; order Lamiales; family Verbenaceae; genus Lantana; species Lantana camara. The sequence continues at coordinate 32,324,114 of CM074859.1, read as the reverse complement.
GTTATAAGTAGGATTAGCAAGTTAATAATCTTAGGATCATTTTATGAAAATGAACTCAAAGACTTAACTTCCTAAGAATCTTATTTTAAGAGAAATGTTCCCTAAAACTCGTTTATATGAAACGAAAGAACGTCCCAAAGTATGTATGGATTTCGATCCATACTAGTTATTTTGAATTACTTAATGTAAGAACTAGACAAAATCATTAGTTTAATCATTATGAATTAGTGTACTTACTGAAGTACGAATTTTGGAACTTTTGTGAAATTATTAGAATTTTAAAATTAGGAGGTTACGAACCATAGTAGTCATATGATAATTGCATCTCAATATGATCGAGATAGCAAACATCTTGTTGACTAATTCCTAAGTCATCTTAGAGAAAATAGGATTATCCCTCGGTAAGCTCATTCTAGAATAACTTGGTATTTTTTAATGAAGGAACATAACCTTATAGGATATGGTTCGTTCTTGTTGCTGAATTACCTTCGTCCTGAACTTATGCCTTAGAATACGCAGTTAGAATTTTGAATCTTACACACTCCAAATCAGTCCCTTAAATGAACTATGAATTGTGGCATTCAAAATTCCCTAATAATTTTTATCTTAGAATTTTGGGATTGTCTTCTTATATGAAGAGGACAGTGGGAGTCTTCTTAAGTGAAGAAGACAATGGGAGACGAACTTGAAACAAGTTCAAGTTTATATGAACAATATATGTTGTTATTTTTTACAATTCTTTGGAACAAAGAATGTATCTCTCTTGAGTCTTCTTAACTGGAGAAGAAATTGAGAGATAAGACTGAAACTAGTTCAAGTCTATGCAAATAATATAGAATATTATTTCTATGATTCTTTTGAACAAATGTTGTTTGTTTTAAAGAATATACCTTTCTTAAGGAATCGTTCCTAAGAGAGAAGAAAGGTAAGCCCAAAGACTTAAAAAAGGTTTGAGGACAAAACCCACGCCACAAATAGGAAGAGATGATCCATTCTGATAAAAATTAGCTAATTTTAAGGAGATAGTACACGTATAAACTCTCCTCTGTCGATACGTTAAGAACGCATTCCTAGATAGCCCGTAAGATGATATGGTTTTCTCCATAAGATTTTCTTAAGTGGATATTGATTCATTTTCCCATGAGAAGGCGCTGTCAGATTTGGAAATCTGGGCAGTGAAAACAAACTATGAAATCTGAAATGAATTCCATACAATCAAACTAAGTTTTGACCTTAGTTGAACTACTTGATAAGATCAAGGTTGTCTTATCAATATGAGATTGAGGAGGACATAAATGTGGAACATCCACAGATTTCACATTTAGTGGGAGTAAGCAAAAGGTTTGCAGACTCCAAATGGTCAATTTTCGAAATTGGATCAGGCTTCTAGGAAATAGAGTATTCGAATTAGTGAAATAGTCAAAGTTGTTTGACTTAAAATTCGAGCATGGCGTGTACAAGGAAGTGTTAGAGAATAAACGTTCAACTTATGGTACTTTGCAAAGATGACATCCTTCTCATTGAGAATGCAAATGATGATATTAAAGTCACCAAATCATGGTTAGGCACCATTTTGAGATGAAAGATCTTCGTGATAGATCCTACATTCTTGAGATAAATATCTATAGAGATAGATTTAAGAGAATAATAGGATTATCACAGTCAAGGTACATAAACGTTGTACTAAAATGGTTTAGTATGGAAGATTCCTACAGAATTTTCAATGGACAATGGAACATCTCTTTTGAAGAGGATGTGTCCTAAAATAACTATGAGAAAGTTACAAAGTCCAGAACCCTTTTCAGGAAAAGGGTAATGTATGTAAAATTATGTACTTGATGTGATATGGCTACCACATAGCGTGGTGGGCCTATTCTAAATGTAACCTTAGAGAAGGTCACTGGATTGCTGTAGAAATACCCTCTGAGTACTTTAGAAGTCATGGGGATATGTTTTAAGAGTCCAGCAATATCTTGTCATTAAAGGATTGTTTGATATAATCATTGCATCAAAAGATAGATAATTATTGATCTATGAGAGGATACGCATTCTTCCTGGAAGGCAGAACAGTGCTTTGGAAAGAGTTCCAATCGAGAGGCGCTATAGAGTCGACACAAAGTTGAATACTTAGTCGTATTGAATACCACTAAGTTAAGTGTTTGGGTAAGAAACTCCATCTAATGGGTAGATAAAGTTCCTAGCATGAAATAACACCATTATCATATGGTATGATGAAATGGATAGTTGCTCGAGTAAGAGAACCGAGACCTCATCAAGGGATCAAACACTTGATTATGAATCACGTAAATAAGGAAATCGTGTTTCCTTAATGATGTGCAAATTAAAAACATTCACATCAGCAGAGAATATAGCATATCCACTTTGGAAACGCCCAAAGTCAATAAGGCTCAAAAGGTACATCTTGGGAAGATGGGACCTAGAATGGACCTGAAAGGCTTTTACGGGCAAGTGGGATATTGTTGGGAATAGTGCCCGTATGCTTTGGGACTTTCCCTATATCACAGACAATCTTTGAATAATATACGAATGATTGTAATCACAGGCGAACACTTCTTATGTGCCAATACGTGTTTTGTATGTTTCCATTTCGTGTGCATGTCTAGAACTCCCCTAATCCGATGAGGCCATTAAGAACTTTGTCATTATGGGAATGACACATGAAACAAGTTCTTAACACCATAGGCGAGCATTAGAAACTTCTCCAAGTCAATGAAGCCGACAGACAGTGGGAGTGTCGACTTTGCCTCTGTTGAGACTTGCTTGTGTAGTTGTGTCCTTAAGAAGGATCATTCTGTTTCATGGGTGTAAAGTGCATAAGTTGATGCGTACACAATACACAAGGGTGCTTGTTGTAAGAACAAGTTCACTGAGAGTGCCCCGCGTGAGAAGATTTCTAAATGGGAAAGGACGTTATTAGAACTTCCAGATTATGAAGTATATCACATGTCAATGACGTGAGGAATTAATCCTTAGAATTGAGATCCCACATTATCTCATATGAGCTAACTCTATAATCTTTGATATAGGCTCAAAAGGGTGTTGCTATATACACACCTGAACAACGACCTATGTTGGGATTACACAAGTGGCATATGAGAATTGTTGGAATCAATAAAGGACCTGCACTTGTTGTAGGCAAGATGATCTCTTATTACACAAGTCATTCATGTTCCATCCTAAAATCCTTGCGCAAGGTGGTTAGATCAAGACATCAAGAAAATGGGGTTTTCTTGGATTGAGATCAAATGGAATATGAAGGGAACTTTGTTTTAAGATTAAGATTAGTAGGACTCTCCATATTCCCATGCCCTAGATCTTAATCGAGAGATAGGATAGTAGGAGGATCGTATCCCACATGATATCATTGACTGAAAGGTTCTTTCGAATATTTCACATTTCGGGTCGGGGTCACACACCTGTTGCTAGACTATGGTCGTGTGATCTGTGAGGTAATTAATCAATCAAATGTATTAATTAATTAGGCTCACTGCTAACTGAAATTGAACCTAGAGGGTCACATACAAATACCGGATTCAAAGGGTATTGTTAGAAAGATCAAGTGATTGATCGAAACGAGACCACAGTGTAAAGTATATGTGCGGATCGAGAGCATTGTTTGGGACGTGTGATCCATTTGAGAAATTGGATCATGTGTTAATTAGAGAATTAATTATCAAGCCCAAATATAATTAATTAGTGAATTAATTATAAATCCAAGATATAATTAATTGGACAATTAATTATATAGCCAAATAAAATTAATTGGAGAATTAATTTTAGCCCCGTTAGAATTAATTAGTGAATTAATTCTAAAGCCCTTGAAAGAATTAATTGGAGAATTAATTCTAAGTATTTAATTATTTGTTTGTTCTAATTTGATTAGAATAAAGAAATAAATAAATATCTTCTATTTTATTATTCTAAATAAAATATTAATTCTAATATGATTAGAATAAATATTATTAGAATAAGATATTTAATTATTATTGGAATAATTAAATATTCCTAATTAGTTAGGAACTCTCTTTCTAGAAGGAATAGATATCTTATTTTGAATAAGAATCCTATTACTTGGAGAGAAAGAAAATATAAGAAAAGTCAAAATAGGATACCTTCACCTATAAGAAAAGAGGTTCGAACCCTAGCCTATAAAAGGAACAGGGGTTCAAGAGTTTGGGGCTTTACACATGACTTGGAGATCACGTCCAACCTTCATGGAATTTTGGGGATAATCCTCTTGCTCTCTTTTCTCTTTTTTGTTTCTTTATTACGCATATTATAGTACTAGCATACTCACTAACATGATTTGAATCTAGATTGGTGTGGATTAATACTCTAGAGGATTTCTACTTTGGAATCTCGAAGAAAGAATCGATCGAGAAACGGGGATTCATGCCGCATGAAGAACGTTTGAGGGCGGCTCAAAACGTTTCAAGAAAGCTTCAATTGTTGTAAGTTTCTTGAAATCCCTTACGTTTTGAAACGAACATTGCAAGATCACGATCCCTTTTGGAAAAAAAATTGTAAACTTCCACTGCTTTAACTCTGTTGTTTTCTAACATATTTCCTTTCAGAAAAAACTATTAAATATTTAAGTATATAAATACGTCATATTTGATTTTGTCACTTGTTGACCGTGACTTCTGTCGAAAATTTGTAGGTACTCAAAAACATGACAACCGTTTACGACCAATTATTTGATTTAATTATTTATTTAAATTAGTAAAATGTATCTATAGAATTTTGGCCCAATCCGAGGGTTACGTTAAAACTTTTTTATGTTTTTCCTAAACTACCCATTTTAGATATCTAATATTATCATATTGTCAAAAATATCCCTAGGTACTATTTTGTCATATTTCAAATATTAAGGTCTTATTTTGTCATAATTTTAAGGGTAATTTAGTAAAATAATAATTTTAATTTTTAAATATAAAACGTTAGGGATAAACGTAAGTAATCGTTCTGGGCTAGCTTCTTCAATAAACATTAAGATTCTGTTTTGAGCTTTTATCTTTTCTCTTTCTCACAGAAAATGAGATGGTTGAGAAGATGACAAACTATGCTTTGTTGTCGAACATGCTACCTATGTTATATTCTTCTGGTCAGCAGCCATAAATTTCATGCAACTCATGTGAGCTTTTGTGGCAGGCTCGTTTATGGGGCATTTCGTCTCCATTTGAATAGGTTCCATCTTCAGTCTCCTGGTAAATCATCTGACTTTAAAGAATTACAGTTACCATTATAATTCTGAATTTAAGAGAAAAGGTTTGTTGATATTTATATATAAATTATCTGAAAAAAGAGTGAATTTTACATTATATTTTTTTGTTGAATATGAGTTTAGACTAAGTGTAGCTTTGGAATTCGATCTGCCATCTTGTTTGATCGGACAAAGATTAATGTGGATGTTAATCTTTGTGGATTTTGGCAATTTTTATAATCGTCCGATGAAAACTACACTAGATTCGAAGTTTTTGTTTGATTCAAGAAAATCAAATATTTTAAATCAAATTTATGTTTTATGGATCATGTGTTTTGTCTTGTATTAAAAACATTGATCACATTCTGATTGATTTGTGGTAAATCAATTTCATATTTTCTGGAAAAAATCAATCTGATCTCACAAACTAAGGTTTCTTGTTGCTTCTCTACTAACACGCCACCTGTTGTATCTATTCTTTGAATTAGGGGATAATTCTTATATGGCTAACTGCAGTATTCCCAAGAGCAAGGCCTCCTGGTGATCACTTCACATGACCCTGTAAGCTTATCACGCGGCCACAGTACACACTTCTATTTTCCTCGCTCGGGCTAATGTCCATTGGCGCAGGCAGTGTAAGGTCATGCTCGTTCTCATTTGTTGGGTACCAATTGAATAGCAGAGCATTTCTCAATAATGACGGAGTAGGAGAAAGCATCTTTAATTGGTATTACGCTCTGTCGTGCCTTTCGACTACAGTTGCTTCAATGGGCCTCGTCTATATTCAAGATCGCTTCGGATGAAAAGTGGAGTTAGGAGTACTAGTAATCCTCATGCTCTTTTCACCTCTCACGTTTTTTATTGCTTGTCCGGGTAATAATTATCTCTACGTGTGAGGGAACTATAAATTATGATTTGGTTTTCATATATATTATCTCTCCCACACATTATAAAAGTTTTTCATTCTACCAAAAAAAAAATTACAGAAGTCTTTCACGAATGTATTCTTGTATATATGTCACATTTCAATTATTTATTATTATTTATATCAATTATACCTAAATATGGTTGAATATAGGTTGATGGTTACCTTTATCCTGGGAAGAACAAATAAGAAGATAGACTATTAGAGTCTCACAATTTTTAGGGTTAATTACATTTAGGATTTAGCACATTTTGGAGTTACAAATATTATAACAGGACCCATGTTAATTATTTTATTATATTTTAGTCTCTTCTAAAAATGATAGATTACAATATATCAGTTTTTTATTAAATTTTGGGTGACGTCATAAATTTTAAAACTTGAATTTTTCATTTTACCCATGCCTTAATGAGTAATTTTTTTATTTCAAGTTTACCCTAAATTTAAGTTAAGGGTAAAACGGAAAATTAATGTCCCAAAATTAAAATCACAATATAAATTTTTTCTTGAATTTCTCAGGTGCGGAGTATCGCATACGAAATTTGTCTATTCAATACGAATATGATAAAATAATATTTTCAAAAATATTTCTATATCACAGTAGCTAGAGACGTTATTTAGGAGTAATATGTTTCTTGTCAAAGTAGAATCGTTGGTAATTAGCCATGCTTAATTGTAGATTTAAAGAGTTGAATTCCGTCATCCGTATATGTAATCAGAGGGTAAAACCTAAACTTTAACATAGTTGGTGATGAAATCAAGCAGAGTTGTCACATCAGATAATCAAGAATTACCAACTTTTAAAATTGGGTCAAATTTTGTATAATTAATTGTGTAAATTAGGTGAAAATTGGTTGGTGCTTGATTTTGGCACAGTTTGAGTTGGACAAATACTTTGGATCTTTCTTTCTTCTTGGTGAGTTTCGATTTTGATTTGCCATTACTACAATTGGTTGTCCCAGAAAATAATAAACCCGGATTTCTTATTTCATTTTATTTTACAAATTAGTATAAGGTACACATATATTATAATTCTTTGGAGGTACCAATGGATCTTAATTAGTAATGTAATGACAAATATAATTAATCACGCTTTAAAAGATGTCACTGGCTCGGCCAAACCGGTGTAACGAGGGGCCGAGTGTTTTACACTTGCCGTGTGATTGGTGGAAAGTTTGGGGAGAGTGACCAATCAAATGGCAAGTGTAATACACTTGCCTTTTTAATTGGTTGGGTCCAGCCAAGCCGGGTCTGGGTTAGAATTTTCCATTAAATGGATATATTTTGAGAAATTTCTTACTTGCTTTCTTTATTTTAAGGGTAAATCTTACTTTGCACCCCAACCTTTGGGGTGTATTGCACTTTGATACCCAACCTTTGAAACGTTACACTTTAGTACCCAATCTTTGAATTTTGTTGCACTTTTAGTGCCCCGACCAATGAGAAAATGTCACGTGGTACCAACCATTGGGGTACAAGTCTGCACTTGGGCACTAAAGTGCAACAAAATTCAAAGATTGGATACTAAAGTGTAACGTTTCAAAGGTTGGGTACTAAAGTACAATACACCCCAAAGGTTGGGGTGCAAAGTAAGATTTACCCTTATTTTAATGTATTTGAGGTAGATATACTTAAAGTGAATACAATTAAACTAGGGCTGTCAACGGGTCGGATTCGGATCGGATTCGACCCTTCCGAATCCGAATCCGATAATGTAATTAGATTACCGAATCCGAATTCAGATCCTTTAGGATTCGGATTGACGCACACCAAATTCGAACATTATCGGATCGGATGATCCGACAAGAAAATTCGACCCGATAAAAAAAGAAACGGTGAGGAAGACGAAGAAACAGCAACAAAAATCTTTCAAATTGAAAAAATTACAAGGTTTTTCACAAGGAAAAAAGAGAAGAAAGGAAAGAATCAACCACCTCATCTACCCCAGATGCAAGACAACGATGTGGTGGCGGTGCGGAGAATTTTTCAAATTCAATAAATTAAAAGGAAAAAAAGAGAAGAAAGGAAGAATTAACCACTCATCTGCCCCAGACGCAAGACAACAAGGTGGTGGCGGTGCGGAGATTAGCGAGGGGATGGAGCAGGGAGCAGGCGGAAAAGAGAGCGCGGTGTGGAGCAAAGTGATGGTGTGGCGGCGCGATGAGATCTGACAGCATCATAAGGAATGGCGCGAGGAGAGCGGGGGTTTTGCATTGTGGCGTGGAGACGACGGAAAATAGAAGATGTAGCGCAACGTTGGGTGGTGAGCAGCGAAGAAATGCAATGGCGGCGAAAATGGGTGGAGATGGAGAGATATTAGGGTTTCCTCACAATTTTAAAGATTAGTTATTCAATTAAAACGACAAGGGGATCTCATTTTACATTTGATTAAAAGAGTCTATATATATATATATATTATAATAATAATAATTATTATTATAATCCCTTAAATTATTACTATTGGTACTCAATTCTTATTACTATTAAATTAAAATATATATGACGTAACTAAATAAGTTTTGTATTAGATAATTTAAATTATATTAAATCATGTAAAAATCTATAAAGTTATCATTTTGATTATTACAATTTTATTGACAAATTTATAATTTTTTGTATAGCATATAATGCGGAAAAAATTCATATTCATTTCTATATCTATTTCATGCTTTGAGAAAAATACAAATTGATTTAATTATCTTTATACATAAAATTTAGTTTAAAGATATTTTAATCTACTTAAAAATTTTAGCCTAAATTATAAAAAGAATAAATTACTTAAAAGGATGAATGTAGCTTAAGTAAAACACATTAGAACTATTTTGAATTTATATTTAAAATATAAGAATGAATAAAAACTTTTCCATATATAATGGTAATAGATAAAGTTATTTCTAATATTTCAGTTATGTAATTTTATTTTTTGGAAGCTAATGTTCATTGTATTTATTAGTTAAGATTATGTTGTGTTTGTAAATAAGCATTCAAAAAATAATTTTATGTTTGATACTTGAGGTTAAGAAAAAGTTCCAATAAGTTATAGTTAATATTATGTTAGATATGTTATATTTTAATGAGTTGTAATTAATATGTTAGATTACATTTACCTTCAATAAATTATAATTTTTCCTTGTTGCAATCTCTTTTTTTTTTTTTTAAAGGAAATTATAATCTCACTTAATTAAACCTGAATAATCTAATATTATCGGATTGATGCAAAATTAAGTGAAATTAAATCAAATAAAAAGGTTTAATCCATCATAACTAACACTTATACATGTTTATTGGTTAGTTAAAAGGTTGCGAGGTACTCATCTCAATTAGAATAATAATAAAATGTTTACTTTGTTGGTTGGGATAAGTGGTAAAATATGATGATGAATTATTCTTAAGTTATTTATTCTTTTTGGTATTAAATTAAAATATGATAATGAATTATTCTTTTTGGTATTAAATTAAAACATTATCATGAGTGGTAAAATACGATTATTAATTTAATCATCCTTAATTATTTGTGAGTTGGTATTTTATTTATATATATATATAATCGGATTCGGATCTTTAACGGATCAGACTGTATGATTCCATACCCGATCCACTAAATTCGGATTTCGAATATTTATAATCGGATATGATCCATCGAATCTTTTTATCGAACGAATATGTTAAAAATCGGATCGGATTCAGATCGGATTCGGATTAAAATCCAACCCATTGACAGCCCTAAATTAAACAATACATTGTAAATTTGTAATATGAAGGAGTCCGGACCAAAATATGTGGGCCGCGGTTACAAGAATTTGGGCTTCAACTCGATCCAAATTTTGCCCAATAAAATTTGCTTCTTATCTGAGACTGAAAGAAAGAGACTATATTTTATTTTATTTTAGGGTTAATTACATTTAGACCACATGGGAGTATAAAAAACTACAACTCGGGACCCTCTTAGTCAAATAATTACACTTATACTCATTCACCAAATTATTAATTACAAAAAACACCCACCAATTAGAGTTTCATTAATTTTTTTATGATATCATTACATATTTTACTTGAATTTTCTATTTCACCCTTTTTTACTGTATCAATTTATTTTTCAGAATTACCCTTTATTATATTAAAATTGATATTGATGTCTGAATATAATTAATTAAATTATTCATTTAAAAATTAAACTAATTGGGTCTAAATGTATTAATTAAATTATTCATTGAAAAATAAATTTATTTAAAAATAGGATAAATTATATCTCTAGATAGGGTCTTATCCATTTAATCATATTTTTATTTATTTTTAATCGTTTACTAGATGTGATTTTATTATTCCTTCTATTAAATAGTAAATTTTAATTTATATTGACCATAAAAAAATTTAATTTAGAAAAAAATTGTCAAAAACTAATTGTTCACAAATTAGTTTTAAAGTAAAAATAAAATTTACGAACTAATTAGCAAGTCCCCAATTCTATTCAACTTGAAGATTTTTGTTGTCAGGTCGTCCACCACCACCTCCAACTCATTCGTCTACCACAATCATTAGATTTTCATATGCTAAACAGAAGATGTGAAAATCGATCTTGACACCAGAATAATTAATCGGATCCTATAAATCTTGAAATATCAAATATCATGAACTCAAAATTTGGATTAACAAACACTAAAAAGACTACTGTAAAAAACAGATTTTGATTTCGAGATGTAGATTTTTTATCTAACAACGAAGGACATGGCAGCGCTGCACTGGAGAGAGGCATCGTGCCGCGTTGCAGAGAGGGGAGGGCACCACCAGCAACATGCATCGACGACATTGGTGACCTGTGGATCTCTCGGACCGATCTGAGATGGTTAGGGCGAAGTGGTGGAGATGGTGACAGGCTATATTTGCGGTTGGTGTGGGAGAAAAGGCAGTAGGGGTAGCAGAGGTAGTGATTGGCCGGTCGGAGTTCTGTTTTTCCTTTAAATTACTCAGGAGCAGGGGGTGCAGTAGTGGTGGCGATAGAACTAAAGGAGGGACAATTGTAAAATGCGAGAGAGAAGATATTGAGAATTTGAAATGGATTTGGGAAAATACTAGAGGGTAAAATAGTCATTAAACAAAATAATTTTTTTTATATTAATTTTAATTAGTTATTAGCAGGGGTATAACAGACCCTCTAAATATTTTGAGAATATTCTATCAAATTTTAGATGGAATCTTACTTCATTAGATATATGCTTTTTGTAATTAATAATCTGGTCAATGAATGTAATGGTAATTATTTGACTAAGCGGGTCATGAGTTGTAGTTTCCTAAATTCTCATGGGATCCAAACGTAATTAAGCCTTTATTTTATATCCATTTGATCGATCTATTGATCTCTCCATCTCGAATTGATAAACGGAAGAATGGGGGTATGGACGTCTTTTACTAGTTCTTTTAGGCCCCTTCAGTACTTTGGAAGTATGACATTTTTATTTTATTTATTTTTTTGTGCTATTTTTTTTACACTAATGCTAACACAAGATAAAGCTATTGAAAGTAACCACCAAATTTCAGCCCCCTAAACATAAATTTAGTACATCAAGTAACTTTTGGTTAATGTATTTATTTATTTAGGGTAATTTTTTATTTGTGGTGGTTGAGTTTAATTAAATGGTAATGTGCATCAAATTTTTTATTTTAATTATATGTTTTATCTTCTAATTTATTTATTTATATATGTTATGTATATTATCGTATCTCAACTATATAATAATACACGTAATTACACATACCTCTCTTTCTCTCTCTATATACTAGTAAATGCCGCACACTCGGTACGTGTGCAAATAAAAATAATACTATTATTAAATATATTAAAATTAATTTTTATATTGATATATTTTCTATAATCAATTTTAATATAATTATTAAATTATAATAAATATAAAGAAAAAAAGATAAAAATTATACATTAAAAAAAAAAAAATTGAAGTAGAGTGAGAGAAAAGTGAAATAATGAAGATGGTGTTGGGGCCGTAAATAAATAAAAAAATAATTTAAGAGTCCAATGAATGGGGAAGAGATTAAGCAAAAAAAATTGTAGAAATACGTGGGTAGAATTGATGGGTGAAAATAAAAAGAAAAAAAAAGAGTCCAGGATAATACGTTAATAAATAAAAAGAAAAGAAAAAAATAAAAAAGTCAGGGACAGAAAAGGAAAGAGTCCAAGATACCACATTTGCCCCTGACGCTTAATAATATAGTATAGATAAGTGAAACTACTGACAAAATATGGTACGAGTGGTTTTATAATTGAAATCTGAAACATACAATCCAGTACGTGTGGTTTTATAAGTAAAATGTCAGTCGACTCGAAGTTTTGCGGATTTATAAAAATATAAACTGTAAATACATTATTTTTTCATTTTTAAATTGAAGCGGGTGCGATTATATAGTGGGCGGTTTGATAGAAATTATCTTGGTATCTTGGATTCTTTTCTTTTCAACCTCTAACCTTTAAAATCTTTTCTTTTCTTTTTTATTTATTGATATATTATCTCTTAAGGTAAAAATGCAAATTTGGTCCTATAAGTTTGCGATTTTGGCAATTTAGTCCTATCCGTTTTAAAATTTACAATTAAGTCCTGTAAATTTGTAATTTCGGTAATTTTGGTCCTGTTAGTTCCGATTTTCGCAAGAAAATTTATTAGTTTTCGGAACTAGCCACGTGGCTTATTTTTTGCTGACTCGACAAGATGACATAACAAAAATATCTGACTTGTATAAAAAAATTATTATACATGTGACGTATCTAATAAAAGAAACTTTAAATAAAAAACCATAATTATATTTGAACGAAAATGTCGTGTCGTCTAGCGGTGCGTATAAGAAGGTGACTCGCTTAGACAGCTGACTCCTTTTTCATAGAAAAGAATAGTCAAACCAACTTAGCTAACTGATCAATCTTAGAGATCTTATCGGCCGATAAACAGAGATGGACGACTACGGTCCCAGGAAAATATGTACGTACTTGTTCCAGTTCAAGACAAGTGAGATTTTTCGATTTACGTACGTGGGAGCAGCTCAAACAAAGAAGAGTCTGTCTCGGTCTGAATTCAGGCACGACCAGCAGCGTCTAAATTCGGACAAAAATTGTAAAAATTTAAAATTTACAGAACTTAATTACAAATTTTAAAACGGACCGGAACAAAATTGCCAAAATTACAAGCTTATAGGACTTAATTGCAAATCTTGAAACGAACAGAACTAAATTGCCAAAGTTACAAACTTACAACACCAAATTTGCATTTTTGCATATCTCTTAACTTTTCTTTAGGGAGTGTCTTGCAAACTCTTCTCGACTCACTCCAATTTTTCTCTATTATTTTCTTTGATTTTTTCCCATATTTTTTAATTCTTATGTTATATTATTTTTTATTAATCTAATATTATCTTATTTTATTTATTTATTTATTTATAATTATATTAAATATAATTAAAAATAAATATTAATGTGAAAATTTTAATTAAATATATATTTATATAATAATATTTTTTTATTTGCATAGTCCTAGAGTGTGTAGGATTACTAATTTTTAATAAAAATCTTTTATACTCATACTATAACTAAATAAAGAAAAAGATATAATGAGAATTTATTCTAATTTAATAACCTATTGCAACACTAGTATATAACAAAATAGATAAAAGAAAATACATTATCAAATAAATAATATAATTATATAACTATATATCATGTAGCAGAATTTATAATTTATAAAAACACTTCTATAATATTAGTTCAATAGAAAGATATGTGTCATATATATGTATAATTTGTATAATATACATAACAATTGTATCATGTATCATCTATTTATGTAATTACTATTACTAATAATATATATATATATATATAATATTATAGTAACCGTCACACGCGGTCCCACGAGCATAGATAACTTTAATATATATATTTTTATAAATTTAAAATATTTCACAAATCTTTTTACTAATAAATAATTTTTTTATTAATTTTAATGGATATGACTATACAAGGGCGGATCCAGGATTTGTCATAAGTGGGAGCTGAAAATTCTTAGGCCGGCTCAATATATTAAAAAAATAATAATAACAACTTGAAATTGATTAAACACATTAGAACTCATATATGATAACTGTTTTTTATGATTCGTGTTCACTTCAATTTGCTCCCACCATTTTTTCTCAAACTAAAGTTTTCGCGTATAGATATTAATATGGCTCCTTATTAAAGAAAAAACTAATATTTGTTTTGGGATTATAATATCCAATAAAACTAATATTTATTTTGGGATTATAATATCCTCTATCGAGTGTAGTAATTAATCCTTTCGGTAAATGATAGGCAAGTTAAATTATAAATAGTTGAATAAGAAAAACTGTTAAGTCTTTTATATTCGAAATTAAAATTCGAATTCACAACATTTTATTAAAATAATTTGTATTGAAAATTAGAATTTTTTTTGTGATATTAATTTGACAGAGTTAGTTTTGATTAAAATTAGCTACGTGATATATGATAGCTTTTATCTCTCAAATATTATATGATACAGTATCATATCTTTTATCTCTCTAATATGATATGATACATTATCTGTGCAATAAGATACATTACACTAATTTTTCCTTACATAAAAACACAATACGCACTACAAGAAAACAGGTGAATTCCGAGGGAAATTTCCGAGGGAAATTTCCGAGGGAATTCCGAGGGAAATCATTCCCTCGGAAAAAGCCTCCTCGGGATTGGTCCCGAGGGAAAATTTTCCGAGGGAATTCCAAGGGAAAATCTCAATATTTATTTCCCTCGGAATTCCCTCAATAATAGTACTCCCTCGGAATATACAACTACTTTCCGAGGGAATTCCGAGGGATTTTTCCCTCTGAACTTTTTATTTTCCGAGGGAATTCCCTCATAATTCCCTCGGAAATTTTCTTCTTGAAAAATAATTTATCAAAGAATCTCCGAGGGAATTCCGAGGGATATTCCCTTGGAATTTTATTAATAAATTATTATATTTTTATATTTTAAATAATTATTATACATATTATGAATGTATATTTTTAATTTACAATATAATAATATATCAAAATTTAAATCTAAAAAATATATATAAAATTAAATATTTAATATCGATTAAACTACACAATAAGCAAAAGTTGCGTGGCACATATTAACATTAATTTTCCACAAACCGTTGATTAACAATTTCAATGAAATAATAAAACAAATACAGAATCTTGCTCTTTCATATGTACATTTAAATTGGCAAAAAGAACACAAGTCTTGTTTCAATAGGTGCCACTTCACCGCTTGGCCATCCCTGATTTGTCTTCTCTCTAAAACTCAAACTATCCATTTTAATGATGTGAGAGCCTGGAAAAACAAAACAAAAAGAAAGCAGAATAGCTAATAAGTTATAACTGAAGTTTCTTGCAGGGGTTTAAATTTGTACCAACTATTTCCTAATTACCCCTCAAACCAAGGGTAATTCAGATGAATATAGCCATTAAATCAACAGGAGCAAATCAAAATATAAATATAAAGAAGCAACCTTATTTCTGTGTTCTTTAGGCAATCAAATGTAAATTCATAACTCAACAATATGATAGAGAAAACATTTACTAGGAAAATGTTGTGATTTACAGTTCAAAACTATTTATCAAAATAGTATTACTCGGAAAGACAACTTCAAATAGGTAGCCATAACCATAACTTCAATTAACATAGATTAATATATGAATTTGAATACCCATTCATCCTTTCATACATCAAGCAGAAACACAATCACAACACAAGTATCTGCCATCACACATACCAAAATACATACACACACACACACACACACAAACATATAAGCATAGTAAGATAGTTACCCTTTCCCCTGGAGCGAGAAGCCCTCTTATCAAACCGCCATTCGCCTATTTGCCCATAAACGAGTTCACCCTGCTCATCAACCAATCGTATACGATGCAATAAGGCAAACTAAGCATATATGTTTACATATTTCAACATTTATTTAAATACAAATTAAATATATACTCTCTTTTTTGGTTATGTATAATAACATAAAATCTTTACGCGACAACACTACGACAACAGAAAGGAAAGACAGTTACGTATTTAAGTTATTTCCAGTTTCCAAGTCCCATGGGTGGCTAAAATTCAGCAGTTCAAGTTAGACCAGTTTTCAACAAACAACTTTTTTCGTACAGTTAAAGGGATAATCACAAATTCCTCCTCAAGTTTAATCCAATTACCAAAAAACTTTTATGGTTGAGAAATTAAAAAAAGAAAAAAAAATAATATCTATACTATATATTAATCGTGAGATCCAAGTTGTAACCGATTTGGTCTCTTGGTGTCCTCTTTTTCTTTTCTTTTTCTTTTTTTTTCTTTTTTTTTTATTTATTTATCTTTTATCCAACTTTATCTCTTCCACGTGCTGTTAATTTATCTTTTCTATTTCATCACTTCTCTTCTTAGTTTCTCTTTTCTTTTTTATCGGTTGTATTTTTTTTAATTATAATTTTTATCACTTTACTTATAATTTAAATTTTTATAATTATTAATATGACATTATCTTATCTTACTTATTTATTTATTTATCATAAATTAATGATTATATTAAAAATTATAAAGTATATATTTAATAAAAACTTTTCAATTTTAATATATTTATATAATAATTATTTTTTATTTACACATGCATAGAATGTGCAAAATTGCTAGTTTAAATTAAGTGTTACCTTCAACTATGAAGGTTTTTTCTTTAATTCGGTAATACCGTTAAACCAGGATATCTTCCCGGCCACCGCCTTCTAGTCCACTACGTCAAACAGGCTCACTTTCCTCTTTCTCTCCGTTCCCATCTACACAAGAATCCTCCAATTCCGCCGCCGATGAGTTTCACACACAAATCTGGCGATACGGAAACCTAAATTAGAAGCTCCAATGGGAAGAAGAAACCCCAGAGAGAGAGGAGATGGAAGTACGGCCAGAAGCGCGACTACCGCGAGCAGTCGTGATGCAGAGAGTGCGACGGTGCGGCAGGAGGCCGAAGTGCGGGAGGATGGTGGGACGGCGCAAAGCGGAGGGCGACTCTAGGGTTCTGAAGTCTTTCCCCAAAATCGTTTTGAGAAGCGGCTGGTGGGTTTCCTTGCAGCAAAATGAATGTTCATATAAAAATTAAAACAAAATGTTTTAATATTGTATTTGTAAGATAAATAGAAAAGTAAACAACGTTTTTGTTTGTTTTTATTTTTGCTTTGTTTTAACGTTTTTGTTTATAAAACGTAATGTTTTATATTTAAAAAAATGTGTTCAATATTTTAAGAAATTGTCATGGTTTATAATAAAATTTAACAAAAATCATATTTTTTAAACTCAACAAATTATTATGTAGTGCTTAATTTTAAAAAATATATATTGCAAATTTCGAGGGAATTCCCTCGAAATTTTCAAAAATCTAATACTAAAAAAAGAGAAAATTTTGTTTTTAAATATTAAATGTAATAACATGATGTTTTCTTTGTTAGTTAATTAAATAAAAAAAATTCTCTTCCAAAAATATGTGAAAACGAAATTTGATTTCAATTTAAAATAAAACGAATGCCCTTAACGTTATGATATCGTTCGAAATACTTACCGAATGTTTGATTACATAGGTATAACCATCAATTCACTCATTTAATAACTAAAATTTTCTTACTTTATTCACTAATTATACATATAATTATCATGGATTGTATTTAAAATCAACAAATTATTATGTTGTGCATAATTTTAAAAATTATACATAGCAAATTCCCTCAGAATTTGAAAAAAAACAAAATATTAAAAAAGTGAAAATATTGTTGTTAAATATTAAATGTAATAACAAGATGTTTTCTTTGTTAGTTAATTAAATAAGAAAAAAATCTCTTCCAAAAACATGTGAAAACGAAATTCGATTTCAATTTAAAATAAAACGAATGTCCTTAACGTTATGATATCGTTTGAAATACTTGCCGAATGTTTGATTACATAGGTATAACCATCAATTCACTCATTTAATAACTAAAACTATCTTACTTTATTCACTAATTATACATATAATTATCATGGATTGTATTTAAAATCAACAAATTATTATGTTGTGCATAATTTTAAAAAATATAGCAAATTCCGAGGGAATTCCGAGGGAAAATGGTTTTCCCTCGGAATTCCCTCGGAATTTGGCATAAAATAAAATTTTGGAAAATTGAAAAACATGTTTTTAATTGTTCGATTTAATGACTTAAAGTTAAAGGTTTATTTGTTAATATATTAATTAAAATAAATCTCTTCCTAAAAATATGTAAAAACAAAATTTTATTTTATTTTAAATAATTAAACACTAACGTATTGCTCGAAAAAATACTATAGTCGAAAGTTCGACTATATATAACTTGCGGTTACTAATTTAATAGATACTGATGGGGTCAAGATCCGCTCGTTCCACGTTTGGACACGTGGCCTTTCTTAAAAAATAGCATTTGCTCAGTTGATTATAGTTATCCTGAACGAGCGATGAACCCATTAAAGCGCCAGCATCCTCCAAGAACACGTGATGTCCCTGCCACCCTCGCACGTGACCGTTGTCACCGCTCTCCTACGAGCGCCTTCTTCACGCGACATGACTGGTATTCTAACTCATCAGAAGGAGCCTTCTTCGAGCGCTATGTTCCCTCAGAAAGGCTCCCCATGCAACCCGCTACACGAGCCTGGGCCCTCGTCCCCCCCGGCGGATTTCTTGGCCTCCAAGGCTTTTGGTTGTCACGAGCGTGCCCCCAAGCCCTCGTCACCAACCTTCCAAACGGCTCTCTGACACACAGTACCTGCCCGCGCACCTGCCACTGTTGCCAACACTAACTCCCGGCAGCTTTTGCAGAAGATTCCTCCTAGGTTTCTCTCTCACAGCGCCACGTGTTAGGGCAACATTCGGCCAGGACCACATGTGGCAAATGACCAAAGGGTCCCTGACCCTCAACTATAAATAAACAAAGTCATCTCTTTCACGGTAAGCGATCTCCATTGCTACAGCTTCTACTAAGCTTACTTCTTCTCTTTCAGATCTGTATCTGACTTGAGCGTCGGAGAGCCAAATTGGGTACCACCCCCAGTTTCCCCCAGCTTGGCCTTCTGACTTTTCTGTGTGTTTGTCCTAGCAGGTAGAACCCCCTTTTTTCCGGCAACTTCTGGTGATTTCCCCTTTCAAACAAATTCTAAAGTGATCGGATTCTGAACCACCCCTTTTGGAACCCATCATTTTTTGCGCCGTCTGTGGAAACCATCTCTTCGCCTCTTCCATCTTTTCTGCTAGTTGAAAAGCAAACACCCCCGAAATCTTCACAACTATGGTTGCTACAAGGTCCAGGGCTGCGGGAGGAGGAGATAACACTTCTCCGGACGTCCACCCCATCGTACCCACCATCCCTGTAGGCGGAGGCCCGCCCCCTACTGTCGCTGAAGGTGGAGTGCCCCTCACCAGGGCGGCCGTGCAGGCCGAATCTTCCGTTCTCCCACCGGCCCCACCAGCACTACCAGCTTCCGGCGCCGCAGGAGGATTTTCTCACTTTGCTCTTTCACACCCTCCCCAAACTCAAGGGGTACATGCCCTTGCAAATCCAGGAGGTTAGGGGTATATGATGCCGCCGCCGGGGTACACGCTTGCTCCCGCTGTTATGATGCCGCCGGTTCAACCGTACCTCGCCGGCCAAATGCAGCTCCCCGTGGTGATTCCTAGGGAGGTTGAAGGAGTAGAGTTACCTCCCCTAACTACGCAGCAATTGAGGGCTTTGTATACCCAGTGTGAGGTTCAGGCGGCTCAGGGGGTGTGGGAAAATTTTCATTCTATGTACTTCCCCTCTGGGCAGGCCACTCAAATCGCAGCACCTTTGGGTGGATTGCAAGCTTTCCCTGTTAGGAAAACCCAGGCCGTCCCCAGGGTGCCACCACTACCACCAGTTAATGAGGCGCCCCGCCAGGGCGAAAACGAGCGGCCCCCTGTAGACGGAAACAGGGAGCCCACTGAGAGGGTTAACGAGAATGAGGGGGACTCCCACGTTTCCAGGAGGGTTTCCCGCGCGGGCAGACAAGGAGACCGGGACGGTGAGGTGAACCCTAACATCCTCGCGGCTGTGCAAGACCAGCTGCAGGGTTTGAAAGACATGGTTGGACAGCTCTCTCGTGCACGGTCTCAGATCTCCCACAGTAGGGATGAACGAGCCGATGACAGAGATGCTCGTCACAAAGACCGACAGCCGCAGGTCCCTCGCCGGAGAGAGCCAGAAGAGAACTTCGGCACTTATGATTATCACCCATTGGCAAGTGGCTCTCCCCTCGTGGAAGAAGTTTTAATGGCCCAAGCCGGGATGGCCAAAATTCCCACTTCCATTAACCGATACGACGGGACGACCGATCCAGCCGAGCATTTGGATCATTTTTTACATCTGATGCACCTTTACGAGCATTCCAGCAACTATTGGGCCAAGGTTTTTGTCACTTCCTTGGTGGGAATGGCGCAAGAATGGTACAAGCGATTGCCACCGCGCACGATTCACTCATACAAAGAGTTGGCCGATGCCTTCCTCAACCACTTCAATTCCCTGAAAGCTCCAGTCACTGCGCCCACTGCCCTCTATAACGTGGTGCAAGGCAAGAGTGAGTCTCTTCGCTCGTTCTTCGCCCGCTTCAACAAGGAGATACTGCAAGTGGAGAGGCCGTCCATGGATTTCTTGATCCCAGTGCTATTTCAGGCTGTGGATCACAAACAGTATGTGAGCAAGAAATTTGCTGATGCCATCGTGGAAAGAAGGCCAGGGACGCTTATGGCCTTAAGAGAGGTTGCCGAGCCTTTTTTTGCGCTCGAGGATATGTATGGGACGAATGGTCCCCGGCATCATAGCCTCATAAGAAATGAGCGTCACCCTGAACGAGGACGCGAGATCGCAGTTAAGAAGGAGCGCCATCAGGAGCGCAAGAGGTCGCCGTTGCCCCCTCGACGTTTCGAGCGTATTCCACTTACTCGACCGAACTCCGAGGTCTATAACCTCTCCGACAAAAAGCTCTTCAGGAGACCCATCAAGATGAGAGAGACCGAGTCTCTGAAACGTTCCAGCAAGTACTGTGCCTTCCACAAGCAGAAAGGGCACGACACGGATGAATGTCGCCAGCTGGAGGCTGAGATCCAAAGGCTCGTCGCGGGGGGCCATCTAAAGGAATTTGTGAAGGTGCTGGAGCGCCTTGATGAGCACTGTCGGGGTCGTTTCAGGGAGGAGAGAAGGAGCTCATCCCGATCAAGAAGTCCACGAGGAAAGGGTCCCCCTGAGACCAGTAGCCGTCGGAGCAACAAAGGAAAGGCCCCTGATCTTGAGAATACGCCTTTTGCGGTTATCAACATGATAGCGGGAGGCCCTTCAGGGGGAGATTCGAATGCCGCTCGGCGGAGATATATTCGAAGTTACGACCAGCACTCATCCGTGCCCAAGTCCGTTTATGCTATACAAAAAGCCAAGGATCAGCACTCCCGAGAGAACGATGTGATAGGCTTTGATGATAGGGATTTAGGGCACATTGTAACACCCCATGGGGAAAGTGAAACTTCTGACTGCCCCATGGTGGTTAGTGTAGATGTCCACAATCATATTGTAAGAAGAGTATTAGTGGATAGTGGAAGCTCCGTTAATGTTTTGCCTTATGCCACATTTTTAAAGATGAATGCTAACCTCCCACTAGAACCTCTTAAAACAGCCCTCATTGGCTTTGGAGGATCAGAGGTTGTCCCACGAGGGCAGGTGCGCTTAGCCACCTCATTTGGCCGAGCCCCTCAACGTAAGATGCTCACAATTACTTACGCTGTGGTAGAGATTGATATTCCATACAATATCATAATTGGGCGCCCCGCCCTCGTCGATTTCAAAGCAATCATCTCCACTTACCACCAGAAGATCAAATTTCCCACATCCGAGGGTGTTGGGGAAGTATTGTGTAACGTGCGTGAGGCGTGGGAATGCTACATGTTATCTCTCCGAAAGCCTAAGGCGGAGAGAACTTTCCAAATTGGGTCCACTAAGAATCCATTGATTTCGCCAACCTAGATGAGGATGGTCCTTTGCGGAAAAGGGCAAAGTTGAACAAAAAGAAAAATAAGAAGAAGAAGAATACCAACACACAAGACCCCCCCGAAAATGCTCCGCCAGGGTCCGTCGAGGAGTCTTCCTCAGAAGCAGACGAGCAGGAGGGAGAGGATCCTACTCGCGAGGGGCGTTTGGTAGGGAAAAAGAGGGCGCTCGAACTTCTTCGCCCTGAGGTAAGGATCGAGCCCTCAGAAAAATTCCTTACTATTGAGCTAGAGCCTGGAAACAAGGATAAGACTACTCAGATAGGGTCAAACCTCTCAGGACCCTCGCAGATCATGATGATTGATTTCCTCAGAGAGAACCTTGACGTATTTGTGTGGAAAGCATCTGACCTTACCGGAATCGACCCAAGCATCATCGTCCACAGGCTTAATGTAGACCCCTCCTTCAAGCCCATCAAGCAGAAAAAGCGAGATGTTCACGGCTTTCGAAAGAGGGTTGTCGAAGAAGAAGTTAATAAACTCCTGGAAGCTCAGTACATCGAGCCCATCTTATACCCAGAGTGGTTGTGTAATGTGGTTTTGGTGCGTAAAAATGCAAACAAGTGGCGAATGTGCAATGATTTTACTGATCTTAATAAGGCTTGCCCTAAGGATCATTACCCGTTGCCTCGGATAGACCAGCTGGTGGATTCAACTGCTGGATGCGAACTAATGAGCATGATGGACGCCTTTCAAGGGTACTATCAAATCTTTATGGCTCCTGAAAACCGCCCCAAAACTTCATTTGTTGTTCATTTAGGGGTGTATTGCTTCTTGGTCATGCCCTTTGGATTGAAGAACGCGGGAGCTACATATCAGCGGCTCGTTAACAAAATGTTTGAGAGTGAACTGGGAGGGTCCATGGAAGTTTACGTGGACGATATGATTGTCAAAAGCGAGCGTCAAGACTCGCATTTAAAGGATCTCCGGCGTGCCTTTGCAATTTTGCGTCATTATGGGATGAAATTGAACCCTTCAAAGTGCATCTTCGGAGTGCAAGGAGGAAAGTTCTTAGGGTACATGGTCAGTCAGAGGGGAATTGAAGCCAATCCTGAGAAAATCAGAGCTATATTGGAAATTCCCTCCCCTCGAAATCTCCGGGAAGTGCAAGTACTGGTAGGAAAGATCATCTCCTTGAACAGATTCATTTCACGCTCGGCCAACCGAAATCTCCCTTTTTTTAAGATTTTGAGGAATGCCCGGAACTTCGCTTGGACGGAGGAATGTGAAAAGGCTTTGCAAGATATGAAGGCTTATCTATCGAGCGCTCCTTTACTGACTAAACCCGTAGGTGGCGAGAAGCTATTCCTATATCTTTCTGTCTCGGCCGATGCCACGAGCGCTGTGTTGGTAGCTATGCGAGAACGGAAGCATTTGCCCGTTTATTATTTAAGCAAGACATTGCAAGGAGCAGAGAAAAAATATTTGGAAATCGAGAAGTTTGCGTTTGCCCTCATTAATGCATCAAGGCGCCTAAGGCCTTACTTTCAGGCACATTCGATAACGGTACTTACTGATCAACCTTTGAAGCAGGTTTTGTCCAAACCAGATGTATCAGGAAGGCTGATAAAATGGGCCATTGAATTAAGTCAGTTTGATCTATGTTTCGAGCCTAGAGCTGCCATGCACGCCCAGGTTGTAGCTGATTTATTGGTGGAACGCTTTGGGTTAGAATCTGCCGTTCCTGAGAACGACGGATTGTGGATCCTGCACACGGATGGTTCCTCAACCTCCCAAGGGGGAGGGGCAGGGGTAGCCCTCCGGGACCCCAGTGGGATTGAGTTAGATTTGGCAATTAGGTTGGATTTCCAAGTCACGAATAACGAAGCAGAGTATGAAGCCCTTGTACAGGGGTTAGAAATTGCTTCTCAGAATGGAGCCTCCAGAATTACGGCGTATGTAGATTCACAGTTAATTGCGAGCCAGATTGAAGGAACTTATGAGGCTAGAGAAACCACCATGGTGCAGTACTTGAGCAAGGCTCGGGAAATCATTGGAAAGTTCAAAGAATTTCATCTGCTTCAAGTCCCGCGGGCCGAGAACGAGCACGCTGACGCTCTCTCAAAATTTGCTTCGGAGTTGGAAGGTACTTCTGAGCGATCTGTAACGTTCCTTAGGACAGGGGAACCTTTGATCAAGGAGAGAGTTGCCAAAGAGGCGGTCGTTATGATTGATCCACTTAAACCATGTTGGCTGGATGACATCGTCAGGTTCCTTAGAGATGGTATTTACCCGCTGATAAGGTGGAGGCGCGGAAAATGAGGAACAAGGCCCCTCGATTCTCTTTAGACTCTGAGGGAAGACTGTTCAAGAAGTCATTTCAAGGGCCTCCTTTGAGGTGTTTAAGGCCCTCGCAAGCGAAAGAAACGCTCGAACTCATTCACAATGGGAGCTGTGGAAATCACTCAGGAGGGCGTATTCTGGCTAAGAAGATTTTAAGGAGTGGGTTTTATTGGCCCACAGTTCTGCATGACTCCCTCGAATTCTCCAGAAAGTGTCCAAAGTGTCAATTCCATTCCAATCTCCCTCAACTGCCGGCCGCTCAAATGATCCCAGTAGATGTTTCCTGGCCCTTCGACCAGTGGGGAATAGACATTGTGGGCCCTTTGCCCATAGCTGTTGGATAGAAGAAGTTTGTCATTTTGGACGTCGATTATTTTACCAAGTGGGCCGAGGCCGAGGCAGTGGCGAAGATCACCTTCCAGGTTGTGAGGGATTTCATTTGGAAAAGCATCATATGTAGATACAACATTCCGAGGGTGCTTATATCTGATAATGGATCCCAGTTCATAGCCGCTGACACACGAGAATTGTGCTCGGAATTGGGGATTGAACAGCGTTTCACCTTCGTAGGCCATCCCCAAGCCAACGGACAAGCAGAAGTCACCAACAGAATCATTTTGCAGCACTTAAAAACAATGTTGGAAAGTAAAAAGGGTGAATGGGCAGAAGAGCTACAAGGAGCGCTTTGGGCTTATCGCACTACTCCCCGAGCCTCTACGGGCGAGTCACCTTTCGCGCTCGTGTATAGGTCAGAAGCAATGATACCGGCGGAAATTGCAAATGAATCCGCTCGTGTAGCTTATTTCGAGCCTCAATTTAACGAAAGTAACAGGCGCCTGGAGTTGGACCTATTGGATGAGAAAAGAAACCAAGCTTGGGCTAAGATACACAAGTATAAGGCAACTGTGGCTCAACAGTACAACAAGCGTGTGAAGGAAAGAACCTTCCATGTGGGAGACTTGGTTCTAAAGAAAGTTGAAATATCCAGGCATGTGGGGAAGTTAGACCCCAACTGGGAAGGACCGTTCAAAGTAGTACAAATCAGAGCTAACAACACATACACCCTGGAGACACTTCAAGGAGAGCGTTTGACTCGCCCTTAGAACGCATGCAACCTCCGGCGGTTTTACGTTTAAAAGCTCTCTAGAAACTATGATGTAACAATCCCGCTAACAAGTTCTATGTACTTCAAATCACAAGTAAGTTACAGCGAATTCTTTTCAAATATCTTTATGCTTACACTTTCTAAATTGCATGAATACATAGGACCCACGCCCCCCGTCTTTACGAGCGTGGTTGGTCACTATTACTTCACATGGGTTACGCTTGCCGGCACTCTAACCCGTGCGAGGGGACGCCCTCGTAAGGGTAGACCGATAACGCTTAAAACCAACTTAATAAAATGGAAGAGAAATACAATGAAAATCCCAAGTAGACTTTGATCATCTGTCACGACGTCTTGCGCTCGAATCCAAAAATGGAGGCCAATACGAGCAAGATAATCCGACAGCAACGTCGTCAGAGGAAAATTCCGCCAAGTCTTGAATGGGGGGGCAATCACTCAGTAAGACCCTCAATACTCAAGACTTGGCAAAATTTCCAAGATTAAGAAGAAATTTCACAAGTCTTGAACGAGGGCAACCACTCAGTAAGACCCTCAATACTCAAGACTTAGCAAAATTTCCAAGATTAAGAAGAAAATTTCACAAGATCTTGAACAAGGGCATTTTCTCAGTAAGACCCTTGCAAATGCCCAAGACTAAGCTAAATTTCCCCAGATTAAGAATGAATTTTGCAAATTGTGAACGAGGGTAGTCTCTTGGTAAGACCCTCACGATCACTCAAGACTTAGTGAAAATTTTCAAAGTTTCCTAAGCATCGAAAGCCTGTATGAAACATGCAACTTACACACAATCTTATAACTACAAGATTTGTTCGCATTAAAGGCAAAGTGAAAGTTCGCAATCAAGGAAAAGGTAGAGACAGTATCATGGAAATGAGAAATTCTATTCATTAAGGAAGGCCCAGGAGCATCATTACAAAAGGAGTAAGCGTTAAAAAAAACAAAAAAAAAACCACAAGGATGGAATTTCAAGCCGCAGGAGCGATGTCTTCATCAAGAACCACAAGGATGTTCTGAGCCACTGGACCGTAAACTGGGCCTTCTGGCTCTTGAGGCTGGACAACGGGTGGCTCGGGCACTTGGGGATCGTTGGGCTCATTAGCAGCGGGAACAAGCGCGTTAGCGTCCTCAGCAACCCGAGCATGGGCATCCTGCCCGGCAGGCCCTTGAGGCTCATCTTCAGGCGGGTCATTTTGTGCGGATTGAGGAGCATTTTCTATGGGATGGGCATCCATGTATTCATCCTGGAGGAGTTTGACCAGGAACTCATACTCGGGCTCAGAAATTGAGTCTGAGGGATCATTCGAGTCATCGCCATCCTCCTCGCACTGCTCATTGAACATGAGCCCCATCCCTTCCACCTCTCGAATGGCTGGGTCTGTCAGCCCTTTGTGGATTCCCTGATCAATGGCCAAGTTGAAGGCCTTTTGAGCCTCATCCAGGCAGTGCAGAGAGGCTGTGAAGTTGAAGGCCTTAGAGTGACAAAACTTAATGAGGGCCTCCTTGTTTGCTCGCGCAAGGCTCCGGGGCCATTCGTTCACAGTGTCATTAAGCTTCCTTTCAGCCTCCAAAGCTCTCGTTCTCCAGCTGTCGCGCTCAGCCTCTGCCTTCTTAAAGCCCTCACCCACGCGGGCCAACTCTCCGCTCAAGCCATTTCGAGCGCTCTCCACCGCCACAAAATCCTCCTTCAACTTCTTCAGCTCCCCCTCCGTCTTTTTGTATAAGTCTTTGAGAGACTCATACTTGGCAATTGTAGTGTCCAGCTCCGCTTGAATTTGAGCCGGATCGTTAGAGCGTGCCATCTTCTTGTATTTCGCTTTGCGATCGGCATAGACGGAGGCCCGCTTTTGAATGTTCTTGAGCCGAGGAAGTACTTGCTGTATGAATTCAAGAAGAAGGAAAAAAAAAATTCAGCAAAAAAGTATTGGAGAAACGCGATACGACAAAAGTATAGAGACTTACGGAGATCAGGGCATGCGCTGCATCCAAGGCTACCATCTCCACAGGCTCGTTGTACAAGTGTTTGTGATCCACCGAGAATTGGGCCCTGCCATAGAGGTCCTCGCTGACGGATTGGGCTAGCGTACCGGGCCGTAACAGAACTGGCCCGCCATCGGAGGCGCCGGAGAAATTCCTATCCCCTCGCCGGTTGAACGCCCATAAGTGTTCCTCTTCTAAGGAGGTGGTCTCTCCATCACCATTAGGGCCTTCAACCACTTGTTTGCCCTTGCCCTTGATTGCTACAGTGTCGGGCATCCTCTTCCTCTTACGAGAGGGTATACTGGCGCTTGGTTGTGCCTCGCTTATGGCCAAAGGAGTCATGGTTTGGTCAACAGCGGGAAGCTCAGACACCCTTGAATCTGCCGGAGGGGGAGGTGGTCGAACCATTATTCCGCCAGCAGAGTTGGCCGTGCGGTTTTCCTCCCTACTACGAGGGGGTTGTACGTTCGAAGAGGAACTTGCACCCCGAGCGTCCCTCCTGCTACCCCTGTTTCGGGGGCGTTGTTGCTCCCCTTGTGGGGCCTGGTTCCTGTTCGCATGAGCAAAACGAGCGGCATTTCTAATTCCTCCTGCCATCTCTAAGATATATGCTCCTACAAGAAAAGCAAGCACCAGAATCAAAACTCCCTGAAATAAATTAACATTTATGCAAAATTGAGGAAAGATAAAGGCAGTTAGTGTCCCTATCTAAAGGTTAGTGCCCTAAGAATCTAACCATCTCTCTCCATGTCACGAGCTGGGGGATTGTCAAGATAATAAGGGTCGTTGGACAGGTCACACAGGAACATAAGCTCTGCGTCGTCTATCCAATCTTTCGCTTCAATAAGGTGGCCCTCGTCCCTTAGAGCTTCAACCAGGCTCTTGACCCAGTCCTTGGGAAGAGCAGGTTCCAAACGGATCTTTGAAACTGAGCCCCAGCTTGAGGGCCCCCCAAAGCCTTCTTCTGGGGGAGCCTTGACAAAAACAAACTTTTCTTTCCAGTCAGGACCGTATGTGCTGGAGGGGGAATTGATTAATTTGGTATGAGCCTTCGCTTGGATCTAATAAAAACCCGCCTCAGGAGATGAGCGTGATGAGGAAACTACTTGGAAGAGTGCTGAAAAGTTTCGCGTGAAGGGCTCGTAACCAACGCTTCTCATTAGAATCACAAAGCTTGTTAATAGAGCTAGGCCATTGGGCACAATTTGGGAAGGACAGAGGTGCAGGTCATTCAGTAAACGTGCCATCGGAGCCGAAATAGGGAACCTCAAGCCTCCAGAGCTGACGGCATCTACATAAACGACCATCTCACCAGGAGGAGGATGATTGGCGCGCTCGTGCTCAGCAGGGATTCTCCATATGTAACGCTCGTCCCAGAAGATAGGCGCCAACATTGTTTTCACCTCTCCTAGAGTAACCGTGCTAGGAGTTTCGTCTGGGGTGCGCTCGGTAGCCTGGTAGCCTGAGCTTCCACCCTCCTTGGATCCTTTGGGCTTTCTGGTTTTCTTGGGCTTCTGAGGGTTCTTGCCCTTTCCTTTGTCACGGGCTCTTTCAGAAGGCCCTGCTGTTTCCTCGGCATCCGATACCGGCGCCGCCATCGCTACTGTCACGGTATGGCGATGGGGGTGAGTAGCACTTGCAGTGATAGGAAGAGTACCCCCCTATCTCTCTGCCTCCATCACCAAGTTCATCTCTTCAAAAAGGGGTTCCGCCCCTTCTGGGTCCCTTACATCTATAACGGTCATAGCCCCTTCCAACCCTCCATCCCTGGATGATTCCGATGGAGATGAATTTTGGGTGGCCATCTCCCCTACTTCCCGGGCTAACTCTTCAACGCGTTGATTGGCCATGGTAAGGGGGAAGTTAGGAAAAGTTTTAGAGAAACTGGAAGAGGGGGTTTTTCTAAAAAGGACAGGGATTCTTGGAGAAATCAAGACGGGAAGTCACTCGATCCTAGTTTATGATCCTAAAATTGACAGAGTTAGAAAAGTTCACCGAATTTTACCTTAAAATTTCTAGGAAGAACTTGAAGGAAGGAGAGAATGCTTTGAGACTGGTCTTCGGAGAAATTTTGCAGAAGGATGCTTGAGAGTTGTGTTCGCGAAAGAAGTGGAATGGATACGAGATCCCTCATTTATAGGGATGGGAGTTGGTACGTTTCTGGCAAGGAATTCAAAATGGGTAATCATTTCCCGCCTAGGAAACCGTTCACTTTATGGAAACGTCGCACACTTTTCAAGTCTCACGCGCCCCACGCGCATCAGCATTTAATTCTTGTATGCTATAAAAGGTCAGAAGAAAGGACAGCATTTAATGCTTGGACACGACAAGCAATCAGATGAAAGGACCGCATTATTGGTGCAATCGGAAAGAATATTAAACAACACGCCAAAAACCCTCCCGAGCGCCACGATCGGAGGATTGCGCTTGATAAATTCTACAGCCCTTATTACAAAGGACTGCAGAATTGAGGGGGCAAAATGATGGGGTCAAGATCCGCTCGTTCCGCGTTTAGACACGTGGCCTTTCTTAAAGAATAGCATTTGCTCAGTTGATTATAGTTGTCCTGAACGAGCGATGAACCCATTAAAGCGCCAGCATCCTCCAAGAACACGTGCTGTCCCTGCCACCCTCGCACGTGACCGTTGTCACCGCTCTCCTACGAGCGCCTTCTTCACGCGACATGACTCGTATTCTAACTCATCAGAAGGAGCCTTCTTCGAGCGCTACGTTCCCTCAGAAAGGCTCCCCCTGCAACCCGCTACACGAGCCTGGGCCCTCGTCCCCCCCGGCGGATTTCTTGGCCTCTAAGGCTTTTGGTTGTCACGAGCGTGCCCCCAAGCCCTCGTCACCAACCTTCCAAACGGCTCTCTGACACACCGTACCTGCCCGAACACCTGCCACTGTTACCAACACTAACTCCCGGCAGCTTTTGCAGAAGATTCCTCCTAGGTTTCTCTCTCACAGCGCCACGTGTTAGGGCAACATTCGGCCAGGACCACATGTGGCAAATGACCAAAGGGTCCCTGACCCTCAACTATAAATAAACAAAGTCATCTCTTTCACGGTAAGCGATCTCCATTGCTACAGCTTCTACTAAGCTTACTTCTTCTCTTTCAGATCTGTATCTGACTTGAGCGTGGAGAGCCAAACTGGGTACCACCCCCAGTTTCCCCCAGCTTGGCTTTCTGACTTTTCTGTGTGTTTGTCCTAGCAGGTAGAACCCCCTTTTTTCCGGCAACTTCTGGTGATTTCCCCTTTCAAACAAATTCTAAAGTGATCGGATTTTGAACCACCCCTTTTGGAACCCATCAGATACCATTATAGCTCTTAATTCGCTATTGATATTTATAATTGTCATGGATTTTACCTAAGTTCAATAAATTATTATATAATTAATAATTAAAAATAAATATTTAAAATTTCGAGGGAATTACGAGGGAATTTATCGAATTAATTTCCGGAAAGTAGTTTTATTTTAATAATTAAATAAGTTTCAATTTTCCGAGGGAATTTTCCCTCGGAAAATACTAAATCCAATTATGCGAACATTTGGGAGCTCTTGGGCTTTTTCCGCTCGACCGCCCGAGGGAATATTTCCCTCGGAAATCCCTCGGAAAAATAATTTTAATTTCAAAATTAAATAAGTTTCAATTTTCCGAGGGAATTTTCCCTCGGAATGTAATATCCCACATCGGATTGGAGGTGGGCTTGAAGCTGCTTTATAAGCAGTGGATCCCCCTCCCCTTAGTAGACGCGTTTTCCTGGACAGGCACCCCTTAAGTGGTGGTTTAAATTCTGTCGGGAAAAAGTAAAACCGTGAGGCGCTTGGGGTCTACCCTTGGCCAAAGCGGACAATATCGAACGGCGGGTCTTTGGGCTGTTACAAATGGTATCAGAGCCAGGGGCCCGGATTCGGTGTGCCAGCGAGGACGCTGGGCCTCTATGGGGGGGTGGATGTAATATCCCACATCGGATTGGAGGTGGGCTTGAAGCTGCTTTATAAGCAGTGGATCCCCCTCCCCTTAGTAGACGCGTTTTCCTGGACAGGCACCCCTTAAGTGGTGGTTTAAATTCTGTCGGGAAAAAGTAAAACCGTGAGGCGCTTGGGGTCTACCCTTGGCCAAAGCGGACAATATCGAACGGCGGGTCTTTGGGCTGTTACACGGAAATTCCCTCGAAAAATACTAAATTGAATTATGCGAACATTTCCGAGGGAATATTTCCCTCGGAAATCCCTCGGAAAAGAATTTTAATTTAGAAATTATAATTTTCAATTTTCCGAGGGAATATTTCCCTCGAAAATCCCTCGGAAAATAATTTAAATTTAGAAATTAAAATAAGTTTCAATTTTCCGAGGGAATTTTCCCTCGGAAAATAATTTTAATTTAAAAATTAATTAAGTTTTAGGTTTCCGAGGGAATTTTCCTCGGAAAATCCCTCAGAATATTATTTTAATTTAATAAATAAATAATTTTTATTTTTCCGAGGGAATTTTCCCTCGGAATTCCCTCGGAAAACTTGGCGGCTAACCTTGGTGCTAAAATTTCCGAGGGATTTCCGAGGGAATGTTCCCTCGGAAATTAATTTGGCGAATTCCCTCGGAAATTTTCGAGGGAAAATGTCCCTCGGAATTCACCTATTTTCTTGTACATTGATTTTTTCCTGAAGTGTTTGGCGCATCATAACAAAAAAATTCACAATTTTAATTATTTTCATATTCGAGAGAAACTTGAGTTATATCTAATATAATACATATAACATTTATTATATATAATAGCTAGTCAATTTTATACTCTTAAAAAGTATTAATATATTTATTTTCAATAATATATATTTATATTTTAAAAAATTATTTTGAGGAAATTAATAAGGGGGGTGGGGGTGCCCCTTGGCCTTAATTGGCTCCGCCCCTGTGACTATGTACATATAAGTGGGTCATTCCCAAAAAAATATATATATAAGTGGGTGAGCTCCATTTCATTAAAAAGAACTTAAAATCACTACATGTGCAATCCTTTACCAAAAGAAAAGAAAAAAGAAAAAAAAGTTCCCTTCTTCCCATTCCTTTGTGTTTTTATGATTGAGGAGCTCTTCACATCACCTATGCCCGCAAAAAAAGTTCTTTATTGATTGAAAAGTGAAAACATGCCAGTGTAATTTGTCCGTTCTGCAAATATTGGCTAGCGAGCGAGATAAATATGCAGAAGAATTGCATAAAGTCTGTAAATTAATTTGAGAGCTTCTTAATTATCACCGAAAATGTCATATTCAAGTACCGAGCCGCCTTGGGGACTCAGGCCGGTGCTTTGCTCAAGAAAATTTTTCACTTTTCACAAATATCTTTATTAATAAATAATCTTTTTATTGATTTTAATGGAACTCTTTATTAACTTTGTTGTTGAAATACAGGCAAACAAATTTTGAAAGAAAATTAAAGGAACTAACACTTGAAGAGTAAATTGATCTAAAGAGTAAACTTTTTCAACCAATCAAATTACGCTTACTGCAATATAGATACAAACTCATAAAAAATAGAAAGAACCTAAAATCAGCATAAAAAATATGATCTTGTCTCTGCATATAAACTCTAGCATAGAAAATATGATCTTATTTCTGCATATAAACTCCAGAATAGAAAATATGAGAGAATCTCAAACTCTAGGAAATGAATTACCATTAACCGCAGAATTTGGTCCACTATTGACTACCCCAACACCTGTCAAATGAACGATATTTAACTCTTCTTTTTATGATTGTTTCTGCATCTCAACGATGAAATTTAACTATTCTTTTAATGGTTGTCTTTGCATCTCAACTGACGAAAATACACTACTCCTGCAATCCTTTACCGAGAAAAAGTTCGCAAAAAGTTTATCTCTATTTGAATCAAGAACACATAAATCACAAAATAAGAACACTACTAAATTGAGAATTGAATATACAGTCCTGTCGTTGTTTTTGGTTCATTTCTTGATTCTTAGTAGAAAACTATTAGTTTTTATTCTGCAGTTTCTTCGATCTGTTCTCCTATTGGATGAAAAGAATAAGAGAGTGGGAGGGAGTTATTAAGAGACGGAAAGAGTTTGGGAGTGGAAGGAGTTATTAAGAAGCAGGAGTTGTGGGGAAATTCTAGCCCAAGTCAGGCTTGGCCGAGCCTACGAATCATAACTCGCCACGTGGAAAATCAATAACTAAATTTAATAATTAACAAACTAAACTTAAACTCCTGTTAATCAACATTTAATTCTTTCCTTTTTCTTTCCTTTTTGTTCGAATTGGATCTGAGCTAAAATCTAATACAGGTAAATCTGTTCCAGAAAAATCTCTTCTATTCTCTCTCTCAAATTGTCGTATTCTCTCAATAAATTTATTTTTTATTTCAAATATTGTGATAGTCATTATTTTCATCTTCATAAATCTCTGTAAAAACTGGTGCCAAAAAATTCCCCGAAGAACGTGATTGTTGACTATTTGAGAGCTTTAAAAAAATTAAACTGAAAATTGCACTCGAGATTCGCTGAAAAAAAGAAGGTAACAATTCTCCGACAACATAAGATTGAAAATCAACAAAAACACAGACCATGCAACAACAGCAGATGAGAAAACTAGAAATTGAGAGCGGAAGCAAAGAAGCGTATCGTAGAAATTTATGAGAGAATATCGAAATTGAGAGAAGAAAGGAGAGAAAAAATAAAAGAGCAGATTGGATTTTTGAGAAAAGAATTAAATGTTGGATTTGAGAGCAAATCTGATTCGAACAAAAAAGAAAGAAAAAGGAAAGAATTAAATGTTGATTAACCAGGGTTAGAGTTTAAGTTTAGTTTGTTAATTATTAAATTTAGTTATTGATTTTTCACATGGCGAACTGTGATTAGTTGGCTAGGCCAAGCCTGGCTTGGGCTATAATTTCCCGGAATTGTGGGTCTTTTTTAACCTTTGATATACCATTAAAACCCCTGTTGATAGTATAATCAAATAAAACTATTAAGGATATTTTGGGCATTCATATTTTGTTGTGAGAACCGTCTAATTCTATTGTAAAATCCTAATCTGTGCCCTTAATTTTATATTTCTGCAAAAAGTTTCACTTATGATTAAGAGGGTAGATTTGTAATTTAAGTGGAATAACTTCTATTTATGAAGTAAATCAATGTTTCTTTTTAATATAGTATATAAGTATATATATATATATATATATATATATATGATTAAGCGAACTTGAATTATTGAACACATCATCTGACTCAAAAATAGTGGATTATAATATTTTTCGATCATATTTTATTTATTTTTTTAGTTTTTAAAGATAATTTTCGAATAATTTGATACCGTTCAAAATAAATTTGATGAGTTGTACGAGTTTATGTACACCCCCAAATTACAATCCAATGAAACTGGCCAACTGGGGAGCACCCCGCGGATTTGAGTGGCAAACAAGGTTTGAAAGGTCACTAGAGGCCACTACCCACTAGGCCAGGGCTACAGTCTACAAGGTCCGTTATAACAGTCAATGTTTTAAAAACCGGACCGTTAATTGAACCGGAAAATCAAATGGGTCAAGGATCATTGGTTCAACCGTTGGATCAACCGTGGTCGAACCGGTGACGTCATAATTATGTCATAAATAATATTAAATATTAAATATTTATAAATAATAAAACATATTTTAAATTTTACTTTTATATTTTCTCAATTTATATACAAATATAATATGCAAATATAAGAATATTATAAAAAATGAATAAAAAACTAAAGATTATGAACTAAAATAAAACATAAATTCATAATTCATGATTCGTAACATAAACATTTAAAGTTCAAAAGTCTGAGACAAGAAAATAATCATCCCAAATTAAATAAAAATACATAATACATTAGTTTTGAAGAAGTGGTTGCATAAAACATATAGAAATAGTGGAGAAAAATATAGAAAATTAGAGAAATTGGGGTTTAATTTTATCAATTTATTGTTTTTTAAAAAATCGAACTGTTCACTTGACCCGGGAACGGTTCTACGGTTCGAAACGGTTTTCACAAAATAGAGCGGTTTTTGAGTGCGAACGGTTTTGGGGTGATGACCGGTTCGTCCTTCCGGCTGGTCGACGGTCCGACCGTCCGGTCCGGTCCGATTTTTAAAACATTGATAACAGTCAATGTTTTAAAAACCGGACCGGACCGGACGGTCGGACCGCCCGGACCGTCGACCGGCCGGAAGGACGAACCGGTCATCACCCCAAAACCGTTCGCACCCAAAAACCGCTCTATTTTGTGAAAACCGTTTCGAACCGCGGTTGGACCGTTTGGACCGTTGAACCGTTCGCGGGTCAAGTGAACCATTCAACTTTTTAAAAAACAATAAATTGATAAAATTAAACCTCAATTTCTCTAATTTTTTATATTTTTCTCCACTATTTCTATATGTTTTATGCAACCACTTCTTCAAAACTAATGTATTATGTATTTTCATTTAACTTGGGATGATTATTTTCTTGTCTCGACTTTTGAACTTTAAATGTTCATGTTACTATTCATGAATTATGAATTTATGTTTTATTTTAGTTCATAATCTTTGGTTTTTTATTTATTGTTTATAATATTCTTATATTTGTATATAAATTGAGAAAATATAAAAGTAAATTTTAAAATATATTTTATTATTTATTATTTATAAATATTTAATATTATTTATGATGTCACCGGTTCGACCACGGTTGATCCAACGGTTGAACCAGTGACCCTTGACCCAGTTGATTTTCCGGTTCGTTTAACGGTCCGGTTTTTAAAACATTGATAACAGTAAGTAAAAGTATATGAGAATATAACAAATTAATTAATTAATTTGTATAACAAATTATATAATTAATTAATTATATAACAAATTTATGAGAATATAAATAACAATGCTATTGGCCAAAAATAAGAGGAATTTTCGAAAATAATATTTAATTTAAAACGGATTCGTAAAATGTTATTGAAAAAGAATAGGTTAATATTTTGTTATAGAACGCCACATCATGTGGTGTTCTTGTATTTTTTTAATATTTTTTTTAACGGGGTCGCCGAATAATACGGCGACCCAATCCACTTTTTTTTTTAATTAATATTTTAATTTTGGTCGCCGAATAATACGGCGACCGAATTAAAAAACTATTTTTTCTTTTAATAATCTAATAAAGGTCGCCGAATAATACGGCGACCTTGATAAAAAACAATTTTTTTTAATTTTTTTAATAATTTAATAAAGGTCATCGAATAATTTACTTTTTCGGAGATCCAAATGATATCGAAAAAATATAAAGTTTATTTTATTGGATCCGAATAGTCGAAACGAGTTCAACAGAAAAGACGGAATTCGAACCCAAATCCCATAACTCAAGTTATAATTGAAAAATAAATCAAATAGGGTAAATGAGTCATATGGACTAAAATTTGCTTCGTCAGAGGTCCAAACGACATCAAAAAAATACGAAGTTTAATTTATTGGATCCGAATCATCAAAACGAGTCCAACGAAAATGACGGAATTTGAATCTGAATGTCGTAAGTCGTAACTCAAGTTATAGCTGAAAAACGAATCAAATAGAGTAAATGAGTCATATGGACTAATATTTACTTCGTCGGATATCCAAACGACATCGAAAAAATACGAAATTTAGTTTATTGGATCCGAATCATCAAAACGAGTCCAACGAAAATGACGGAATTTGAATCCGAATGCCGTAATTCAAGTTATAGCTGAAAAACAAACCAAATAGAGTAAATGGGTCATATGGACTAATATTTACTTCGTCGGAGGTCCAAACGACATCGAAAAAATACGAAGTTTAGTTCATTGGATCTGAATCGTCAAAATGAGTCCAACGAAAAAGACGGAATCCGAATCCAAATCCTGTAGCTCAAGTTATAGCTGAAAAACGAATCAAATAGGGTAAATGGATCATATGCACTGAAATTTATTTCTTCGGAGGTTCAAACGACATAAAAAAGATACGAGATTTATTTTATTGGATCCGAATCATCAAAATGAGTCCAACGAAAAAGACAGAATTCGAATCCGGATCCCGTATCTAAAGTTTTAGCTAAAAAACAAATCAAATAGGGTAAATGGGTCCAACAAAAATACAACTCATTTACCCTATTTGATTCGTTTTCCAGCTATAACTTGAGCTACGGCATTCGGATTCAAATTTTGTCATTTTTGTTGGACTCGTTTTGATGATTTGGATCCAATAAACTAAACTTCGTATTTTTTCGATGTCGTTTGGACCTCCGACGAAGCAAATTTTAGTCCATATGACCCATTTACCCTATTTGATTTGTTTTTCAGCTATAACTTGAGTTATGGGATTTGGGTTCGAATTCCGTCTTTTTCGTTGAACTCGTTTCGACGATTCGGATCCAATGAAATAAACTTCGTATTTTTTCGATATCATTTGGATCTCCGAAAAAACAAATTATTCGGCGATCTTTATTAAATTATTAAAAAAATTTAAAAAAATAGTTTTTTTTATTAAGGTTATTGTATTATTCGGCGACCTTCATTAAATTATTAAAAAAAAATAGTTTTTTAATTCGGTCGCCGTACTATTCGGCGATCAAAATTAGAATATTAATTAAAAAAAAATAGATTGGGTCGCCGTATTATTCGGCGATCCCGTTAAAAAAAATATTAAAAAAATACAAGAACGCCACTATAATAAAATATTAACCCATTCTTTTTCAATAACATTTTACGAATCCATTTTAAATTAAATATTATTTTTGAAAATTCCTCCCAAAAATAAATAAATAAAGAATTGTTTAATGGAAGAAAGTATAATGATACAAACAGTATTTTTAAAACCGGACTGATCGAAATGATTGAATTGATGACCATGCTTAGAGTCAGGTGGTGTAAAAAAAAAATAAAAAAGAGAGTGTAACCAAAAAAAAAAAAAAAAATAGAGTCAGATGGATCCTCCTAAATTTTGAGAATTTTAATTATATATATATATATATATATATATATATATATATATATATATAATATTTATAATTTTGTCCTCTTTAAATTAAAATTTTTGTTCCTTTTATTTTTGATCATATCTATATATATATAATTTAGAACCCTTGAAACTATCCAGTAAGTATACACGTGGATAGTCTCTAAAAATTTTATATGTCTTAATAGATTTTAAAGTAAATATTTCTCAAATTCTGTTACTAAAGGTTTTAATTCAAAATATGCATATTACTATAAAATTTTGTTTTTATCAAACAAATAACCTTTATCCAAAAGGATTAAAGATTTTGTATAAATATTATAGTTATGAATTCAAATTCAAATCACTTAATTTGTCCAAATATATCTCTGTACTTCTAAATAATAAGTTCGTTAGGAAAAATATTTAAATTTAAATTTTTGGATACATCAAACACCATAAAAAATTTAGTATTTGATGTTTTAATGTCACTCAATTCTCAACTATTTTTCTGCTATATGATTTTTTCCCACGATCATTGTTCAGGTAAGTCTTATTGTAATCATATATAATTTTTTGGTAAGTCTTAATTCAAAATCCTTGAGACTATCCACGTAAGTATACATATAGATAGTCAAAAAAAAAAATTAAATATCATTTTAAATTAAATATTTCTCAAATTCTATTACTATAGGTTTAAATTCAAAATATTAGTATCAATATAAAGAGCAAATTACATTTTTGGTCCCATAGGATTGGGCGATTTGTAATTTTGGTCCCACTGTTTTAAAAAGTGACAATTTTGGTCCTGTAGGTTTCAATTTGTGACAATTTTGGTCCCAACCGTTAAATGGCGGACGGAAACCGTTAAATGTATTTATGGGTGCGAAGTCAAATACAATTCTTGACAAGAAAATTCACAAAGAGGCAGTTGTAGCCCAGCGGTAGCGAGGCTCTTTCCTCTATGAGAGGTCTCAAGTTTGAACCTGGGCAAAACAACATATTTTTTGTCAAATAATTATTATGTTAATATTATAAATAAATATTTTAAATAATATTTAATAAATATATTAAATAATAAATATTAAATAATATTATATTTATTTTAACATAATAATTACACGTACATAATATATAAATAAAAATATTATGTGTATAAATATTCTACTAAATTACAAATATATATCATAGCTTAAAAAATATTTTAACATAATGATATATTATATTTTTATTTTAACTTAATAATATAATTATATTATTAGAATTTATTTATATTTTAACATAATATTATAATATATAAATACATAATATACATTTTATACCTATATATATTATATATTATATATAGTAATATTATATATATATATGTATATATTAATGTGTATAATATATAATATAATATTTAAATACATAATATTTAATATATATAGTATATAAATATTATTTTGTATAAATACAAAATATACATTTTATACGTATACATATTATATATTATATATATTAATATTATATATATGTGTATATATTAATATATATAATATATAATATAATATATAAATACATAATATTTAATATATATAGTATATAAATATTATTTTTTATAAATACAAAATATACATTTTAAACCTATATATATTATATAAATATATATATATATATATATATATATATATATATATATATATATATATATGTATATATTAATTTATATAATATATAGTAAATATAATATATTATTATGTTAAAATATTTTTAAATTATAATATTATTTAATATATTTATTTAATATTTATTTTAACATGATAATATATTATATTTTTATTTTAACATAGAAATATATTTATATTTTAAATAAATATTTTAAATAAAATTTAATATATTTATATATACACGTAATAATATATATAATATATGTACTATAATATATATGTGTATATTATATATAAATATATAATATTACGTGTATATATATAATATATGTACTATATATTATATACACTAATATATATATATATATATATTTAACATTAATATATAAAATACGTATTATGTATTTATAAAAAATAATACTTATATACTTTATGTATTAAATATGATATATTAATATATCATATACGTGTAATTATTATGTTAAAACATAAATTAATTTTAATAATAATATAATAATATATTTATATTATATTATTATTAAAATTAAAATATATTTAAGCATATAATTGTTTGAGGAAAAAAAGTGGTAATGGCGTGGGTTTGAACCCATGACCCTTGGCTTGGAACAAAACGCCCTAACCAACTGGGCTACGAATTTCATTAGGATTTTTTTGTTAATTATTTTATTTGACTTTTCTCAAATTTAACGGTTTCCGTCCGCCATTTAACTGTTGGTACCAAAATTGTCACAAATTGAAACCTACGGGACCAAAATTATCACTTTTTAAAACAGTGGGACCAAAATTGCAAATCGCCCAATCCTAGGGGACCAAAAATGTAATTTGCTCCAATATAAAAGTTTGTTTTCTCCAACAAATGACCTTTATCCAAAAGAAGGATTTTGTATAGATATTGTAGTTATGAATTCAAATTCAAATCACTTCATTTATCCTAACTTTTAGATAAATTTGTTATGAAAAATATTCAAATTTATAATTCTGGATACATCACACACCATAAACAATTAGTATTTATCGTTTTTATTGTCACACTCGATTCTCAACTATTTTTCTCCTTATTCTTTTTTTCCAGGATTATTCTTCATCAAGGTAAAGTCTTATTTTAATCTTATATATATATATTTTACTCATGCAGTATCATTTTCGTGAAGGTAAGGTGTTTTTTTTTCAATTCCACTAGAAAATTTATTTTCTTACCCTTTCATATCCATACACATATTTTTCCTTTTCATGCATAATCATCTTCTTCTAGGAAAGTTTTTTTATATCATATATGAAATTTCTTTTTTAATACAGGATGATTCTTTCTCAAGGTAAGTTTTTTTATTCGATTCCAAATGTTTTGTTAGTTTGATAATGTATTATTTATAGGTATTTAGAGTACATGTAATCAATATTATATTTTCTTATTAATGACATAGCTCTTCTCATATCCATGAAAATTGTAATTATGTTAAAATTATTAATTTAGTTTTTAATAGTTGATATTTTATGTTTTAAAATATATATTTTTATTCATTATTTTGCTCATTAAATTTCCTTTTTATATTTATCAATTAATTTTGTTGTTTTCTCTTTTATTGTTTGATCGTAATACATTACATAAAACTTTTTATTATATTTTAATAAAATATATTAAAATTTGGCAATTATCAAATAATAATATGATATATTTTGATTTCACATTATATATTTATATTTTTTCTCATTAAAAAATTTATTTGTCAAAGTTTTTCAAAATTTTAGTAGTATTTTTTTTTATAAATTAATAACTTTAAATGCTATTTAAATATTTAAAATAAAAAATTTGGTTTAATAACTATAATATTAACAATATATTTTAATTTATTTTTTGATTATATTTTTATTAAAAATTGACCGGTGTCTTGGCATGGGTTTATAACTAGTTTATATTAAATCCTAACTCTATGGATGACTAATAAGGCTGCGTTTACTTCAATGGAACGTAAACCATCCTTGATGGTTTAGGAATAGTGTTTTTTTGGGTTATTTAGCCAATGACACTTTTTACTTTGAGGTATAGTAATATTACTACTTTAACACAAACTTGGAGTAACTTTACTTTACAAGTTTGTAAACCAGCAATTGGGAGCATAAATTACCAATAGACCCCTCCTTTGGATTGAGCGTATAACCATTTAAATAGACCACAAATAAAACCAGTTTATAGTAAATCCGCCTGTAAGCTACATCAATGAAGAATTTTACAATCCCTTTTTTTTTTTTTTTGTGACAAGAGAATTTTACAAATTGAGGCAGCAAAGCAACAACAGCAACAATTTCAAATGAAAATCATCATTGTTAATTACATGATCAGTTTGTCATTTCATATCTAATGTGTCTCTCTCTCAATGTATCTATCTTTAAAATGAATCAACAAATACAATACTCGTCACTATACAAAACCCATTTCATAGCATTAATAAGCAGACTATCATCTTCTTCTCTCCCTCAGCAGCTTCATACCAAAATACCAGCAGCAACAAACCAACCATCATAAGATAAAGACAATCAATCAATCTCTAGCTCTTTAACTACAAACCATTTCAATGTGTTATTAAATTACCTTCCCATCATCAGAAGAGTGGCCTGAGGGTTCGTATCAGGAGGCACTGAAAAGGGTACTATATTTGAGGCTGCTTCCAAGAATGTGCCCGAATTCATATTTTCTACCACTCTTCAATGTCAGCCAGACAAACATCATCTCTTTGTCAAGCAACTAGAAGAAGCAATTCAACTCCGTTGCTAAGTGCAGATAAAATATGGAAGTAACAGGTAAAAAGAATGGACAAGGATGACAACACTGATATGATGCATTATACATACCAACAACATATCAAACGTGAAAAACGACTCCAGCGCCGTTAAATGGAAACCTGCCCCTGCTCTAGCATTCTCAAGGTCAGATAAACAATCACACAATCAACAAATAAACACGATAAGAGATACATCCGTACACATCGAAGTTTTGTGCTTGATTTACAAAAGGCATCGGTTATAACGCCAACGTTGGTTCTTGTTTCCTAATATAATGCAAAAGGTAATAAATCCAGCTTGAAAGATAACAACAGAAGTAGAACACTAGTTTTATTCTTCAAAATGCATAGCTAACAAGTGAAAAACTATAGAGGTACATAGGTTAGGGACTGAGATTTGTATGTACAAAGTCCTACTTCCAAGCAGAAACGCGAAATGATACTCAAAA
Source organism: Lantana camara (assembly GCA_037501455.1). Classification (NCBI taxonomy): domain Eukaryota; kingdom Viridiplantae; phylum Streptophyta; class Magnoliopsida; order Lamiales; family Verbenaceae; genus Lantana; species Lantana camara. Next base: position 32,280,575 of record CM074859.1, on the reverse strand, counting down.
AATTAACAGTTTGCACATCTGCATTCCATTTGTAAGCTGCTGCCTGCTAGTGACTGATTATATGCCGCATTGTAGTTCATTCCCCTGACCATAAACCTCCCTTTATTTGGGATTGTGTCTTCTCTTTACCAAATGGTCCATCGCAATCCGAAGGTTACGACATTCGGCAGAGCAGAATGCACAGAGGTCTCTGCATTAAGAATTAGTACTCTTGATCTAAAAGAAAATTTATCCTGATAGCAAAAGATAGTACTAATAAGTAGAGGTTACAAACCCTATCTAGCAAGTGATTCCTCTAGTTAAGAAGTCAATTACGAAGTGAAAATTACTTAAGAAAACTATATTGCAAGACAATAAAGCAGCAATCGATAGCAAGAACATCATTAACATACAACATTAGAAATTAGTCAACCATAGCAAAAGATAATACTAATTAAGCAAAAAGTGCACGACAATGTAGATAGAAAAGTATTTTCCTTCGAAATTTTTAGGGTGTTTTGATTAGAAATACAAAGAAATTAAGCAAGACGTATGTTTAATTGAAAAAAATAAATAAATCGGAGCATCAATGCAATTCGGTGATTAGCTATACGACAGCAAAATTGAGATGATAATACAATGAATTGAGAAACACCGCGGCAAAACGAGATTAAGAAATCAATCAACACAAAAGCATAGCAGATCTAAAACCAGGAGCAAGCAAAATCAGCTTCAAAAAAATTTGAGGAGGAAATTTCGAATTCCAATTGGAAGCTCAGAAACAGAAGTGAGAGACCTAACACCACTCCGCTGCTCGTGAAGTCATCAACCGGATAAGCGATGGTCAGAATCTTCGAGAGTGACAACTCGCCGGCAGCAAATTGCGCAGTTATTTGGGAAACCCTCTCCAATTTGCCCGGGATATATTGTGAATTCCACAAAAGTGTAAAGGGCATAAAGGACATTTTATTTAAACCATTGCCTATGGTTTATTTAGAAACGACAATTTTGGATGGCTAATTACAAAGTCCTTTTCTGGATCAGTACCGGGGCTCCGGGAAATGGCCTTACAATTAAACTATCAGAGTAAAACCTAGAAATGGAGGGTTAATATACACTACTAGCCCATTTGTATTGAAGTAAAGGGAGCCTAAGGCTATTGTTCGTCTCCGGTCCGATTTTGAAAACATTAGATACAAGAGAAATAAATCACGTGGTGGAAAAGACACTTTAAATGGGGTCCAAACTCCAAAGTCTTAACTTATTTCAACTCCTTTTTTAGTATAAGTGGAAAAACCAAAGGCCTTTTCTTTTTCCTTTCCTTTTTGTTATAAAGTTCAAATTGTCAAATAAAAAATTAATAGCTTTGTCCATAATAATAAGGGGCATATTTTGAAAACTCCTTATGAGTTGAAAAAATTTTAGTTTTATTTTTAAAATTATTTTTGTTCATTTCTCAGATAAGAAAATACAAGAATCACGTAACTAAATCGCAATATGTCGTATGTGCCCTGAAAAATGGGGAGCAAACTCAAATTATATATCTCATCTGGACTCTGAAGAATGAACAAAAATAATTTTAAAAATGAGGAGCAAACTAAAAATTGAGTCCATATTTTGGGATTTTTCGCACATATCCCGTAATAATAATTTTTGAAGAGTGGTGCACCATAAATAATTCAAATTGATATGTTAATTAATGAATATCCACATCCATTGAGCTGAGCACACTAAGAATTTTATAATTTATATGGAACAAAACTGAACATATATCGGGCACGCAAATCAATGTTGCATGTTCAACATACAATCAAACTTAGCAAGATTATAGAAAAAAAATTATTATATTTATTCTTATTTGACTCATTGATACCGTTCTTTTCTTTTCTTTTTTTTTTTTTTTAATCACTTTAAAACTATAATGTACGAATACGGACACGCAATATGGATACGATATGATACAGATATAGCGATACAAATTTTTTTTTTATTTTTCACGTAAGAAATATCAGACACTCAACATAATACGGTAAAATGATATTTTTAAAAATATCTTACGTAACTTTAAAACTCAGGTAACAACAAAATCCTAACAAATATTATCGGCTGGATAGGGGGTATATGTAATTTTTGGCATATGGCAAGATATTTTGCAATTATGTAGACCAGTCAAAGTAAATTACCTCAATTCGTCTATATGGTTTGGAATATAGCGATAATATGTCAACTTCGCCGTCACGACCATACATACATACAATAAAATTGTTGAAATCCAAATGGAGACACATTGAAATAAACGTCCATGACCTTTTCGGTGGACTGAGCTTTCAATATTAAATGTGATTTAATAATAATATCAATATTAATGAGCAAGAATATGGTCAATAATACAGATTAAAAGTATGTCATAAGTTTCCTTCCACTTGCTCTGGAACAATAATCGTCTTTGAGGTCCCTAATTTCTGGAGATGGGATGTCAACCTTTTACCTAACACTATACGATTAGGTCTGACCCGAAACCGAACCGATTCAAATTAATCTAATAGAGAGAATTTTTTATATTTTTCATGCGAATGCTGTTATATAATTTTAAAAAAAATAATAAATAATAAATATAATACATTTATTGATATGATTAACTGAACACGAACCGGATTCGATTTTTCAGGAAAGATAACCTTTTTTTTTTGACAACCAAAACCCTCAAAGGGGAATATTATAACAACTCATGAGAAACAACGAGAAAAATACAAGAAGCAACAAGAGAAACATTAACGCAGGCCGAAGCCGCAATTTCAACAGATTTGTGAGCTATTATATTAGCATCACAATTAATAAAAGAAAAGAACTCTTTGATGATTGTTCCTTTCAAGTGGATCTCGATCTGCTCGGACTGAAGATCCGTAGCCACTTTTCCTTTGGATTGAGAACAAATAGGTTGGCTTACAGCAGAGAAGTCGGCCAGAAAGTTGTACGGAAAAAACACAGAAAAAGATAAAACTAAAATTCCATATGGAAGGGACAAAACTTCCATACGGAAGAGATAAAGCTTCCATAGGGAAGAAATGAAATAAAACATAACGAAAAGAAAAAAGAGATAAGGAAAACGGCTGTAAACCAGAGAAATCCACTAGATCTGGGAAGACGCCAATGAATATGGAAGAAAACCGATGAAACTTACGATAAATCCACGAGAGTGGCAGCAAATCTAAGCGGATTTCGACGAACAAATCTGAGAAGGTGAAATAGAAATAGATTTGGGTCGATCCGACGGTGGAACTGTGTTCTCCACCGCCAACGTTGCAATCTCTTGCGTGCGTTGCTGGTCTTCTTTGAGAGAGAGAGAGAATACCAAACAAGATAAAGGAAAGGGGGGAAAAATTAAAAATATTCTCACATATCTAATTAAATTACGCAAAAGATTCTCATAATCTAAAATTTCCAATAAATATCCTGAGATTCGGACAAGATTACGAAAATCATCCCGACGAATTACGAACAGCCCTCCACCCAGGGTGGGTATTTTTTTTGTTTTTTTTCTTTTTGCAACTTTTCGACTAAAAATTATCTTTCGTAATTTTAGTTAAATTTACGGGCATATTCGTAATTATTCCTAGAAAATAAAAAGGAAAAAACGAGCAGTAATATATGTTACATATTTGTTAATTAATCTATAAAAGCAAACTATATTTCTAATAAAATTGAGATAATTCAATCAGGGATCAACCATTTGATGAGCTAATTGTGCTTCGGAAATCTGATCAGTGCCATTGGTGTTGCTGTCCTTGTTCTTGTTGTTGTTGTTATGTCTGATCTCACCAAGATAGTAGGAAATAAATCCCCAAAGAGATAGGAATAGAGAAATGCCCTTTTCTGCTTGGAATTTTTCTTGATAAAATATAACAGCTAATACTTCGGTAACAGGGAGCAAGACTGTGATGACGATGGCTGATAATAGGGATGATGAGTAATATATGACACCAATGGCGCCCAAGAAAAAGCATTGCCAGATTATGGCGCTGAAGACCACCACTGTGTAGTATTTTGCCTCCCCAAGTTCAAATCCCTTTGCCTCTCTTGAAATTGCCTGCAAACACGATTATATTGGTTTTTATGGGTGGTCGCAGACTATAATGTACGGATATGATCATACTGTTAGGTACTTAAGCGCCTGGAAAACCACACCCCAAAAGCTAGTTGTTAAGATGGGAGAGCCAAGCACTTAAATACCCCATCAAGCTGCCTAAACTACTCGATTTGGGATTTTTGGTCCCTAACAATGCACCCTCCCCGGAGGCCGACGTCCCCGGCGGCTTCACTCTACAGTGCTTTACTCGACGGTGCTTCACTCGTACAGCGGTCAATCCCTCCGCAGGTAGCCCTTTCCGGTCGTCGACGAGCGGCTCTGATACCACTGTTAAGTACTTAAGCGCCTGGAGAACCACCCCCCAAAAGCTAGTTGTTAAGGTGGGAGAGTCAAGCACTTAAATAACCCATCAAGCTGCTTAAACTACTCGATGTGGGATTTTTGGTCCCTAACAATTGATAACACAGATTTTTTATTGTATTCACGTGAGAAGTGTCGGACATAGTATTTAACGTGACACACATAGCAAAATAATATTTTTAAAAGTATTCATATATTAGAGGTGATGAATTAGGGTATTTACTATTTATCAAATTAACTAATTTTCTGAATTCTGGCCGAATTAAAAGTATTTTAAAATTAGGACGATTGACATTTTTTTTAACGGGGAATTCTCAAAAACTCTCCAAATGATAAGTCCAATTCCTCTTATCTCCCCATTTTAAAAAATGATGTATAAAAACTCAAGAATCGCGTATCTAAATCCCCAAATGATGTATTTGAAAATTGAGAGTATTTAAATCCCAGAATCGCGTATCTAAACGTACCTAAAACCCCAAATGATGTATTTGAAAATCAGGAGTAAAAAGGAACTTCCCAAACTCATGAGGAGTTTTTGGGAAGTGCCCTTTTTTAAAATGAATTTAGGAAAATCGGAAAGAACCCTAATGGCAGATCTGATGGACCGTTTGTTTTGTAAGAAAAATGAACCGTTAGAAATTTTATGTATACTATTTATTATATTAAAAGCAAGACACAAATGTGGTGTTGGTTTTTTATTTATTTATTTATTTGTTTGTCATATCATGGATTCTAGGTCTTTTATTTATTTATTTATTTACGGTTGTAATTGTGTCCGTTAATTCACACTTAGAAAAAGTGTTAATTCTCTTTTCTCTCACCTCAATTTAATTTTTTTAATGAACTTTTTAATATTTATTTTTTCTTTTTTTCATATTTTGTAATTTATATTTTAATATTATTTTTATTATTATAATATTATCATGTTATTTATATAATTTAATAATTAAATTAAAAATAATTATTGATATAAAAAATTTAATTTTAATAAAATTAAATTATAATAATTATTTCGTTACACTGATATTGAATGTGCAGAAAATTACTAAATTCTAACTTCGGTTCCTGAAGGGAGATAATCATTATCTTTTTTTTTTGGAAGTACAGGAGATAATCATTATCTAATAATTTATAATTGATAGTGGAGTTAAATAAAGTTTATCCATTAATTGATTTAATTAATGATTAATGTCGCGTGTTATCATGGTTCAATAATATTTTGATGAAACTGATCCGAAATAAAAATCATTCTTAATCATCGAAAGTGGCATATATTGTGACAATAAGATGACATTTCAAAGACATATATTGGTTAGTGCTATAAAGTTTAAAGTATCACTTTTTCCACTTATATCCATTTTAAATTTTAATTGAATACTCAACCTAAATAGAAACCTTGTTGGTCCTAGGTGCACCGTATATTACGTTACACGAAAAAGGTAAACAAGTGGAATTTAATTATCAGTGGACTTCAATTATCTTTGCTTGGTATCTTTTTTTTTTTTTTCTTTTTTTTTTTTCAATTTTATTTTATTTTTATCGTTTTATTATATTACATTCTTTTTTTTATTTCATTATTTATTTATTTTTATTGTTTCAACCATATTTTTTTAATTTTTGTTTTTCCTCACCTAATTTCAATTCTTTGTCTTTTCTTTTTTATATAACTTTTATTTTTTTTATTAATATGACATTTTTTATGCTATTCATTTATCATAATTTAATAATTAAATTAAAAATAACTATGAAATATATATATATATATATATATATATATATATATACATTAATATGAAAATTGATCTTAATATGTTTATATAATAATATATTTTTAATTTCAAACAAAATAAATGTAGAATTACTAATTTACTTAATTAACTTTATATGTAATGAAAGTTTCCTCTTATGAAAATAAAAATAAAAACTTACCCTTATGATCCAGTAATTCTAGGGTGAATCTGATGTTAAATTAGTATAATAGGAAATTACATTTTTTATCCCATGATTAAGAGGAAGTTATATTTTGTGTATTTCAACTTATCCTAATTCGCAATTTTAGTACAAGAAAAATTCCTGTAAAAAATTAAACTATAACTATAAAAGTTTGTAGTTTCATGCTCTATTTAACCGGAATAAATATGTAGAAAAATTCACCCGGAACTCCACGCGTCCGTCGGAGAATTTGGCCTGAAGCCTAGTATATGAAATTGTGAAATGTTATAACTATTGACTAATTTTTTCACCAAAAAATCTTTTATACCAAAATTGCGGATGAATTGATATATCAAAATTACAATTTCTCCACATGATTTATATCGTAGCTTCAAGAAATAAATAGTCAATCCCATAAAAGAAAATATTTATAAATAATTTGAAGAAAACAAGAAAGGAAAAATATTGGGGAAATAGTAATAAAATAGTTACCTGGAAATCCTTGTTTGCGATCATTCCGACAGTGCAGAAAACAGTGGCAAAGAAACACATCACCAATTGGATCTCCATTATCAGCGTATACGTTATGGCCTGTTTCCCCTTCTTGTATATCAGCTCTATCCCCGGCAAGATTAACCCGTACAGCGCCGCCGCCACCAGCGTCAGAAAGAACCCCAACCAGTACTCCTTATTCGACTCCCCCTCCGGCCTGTCTCCGTCGGTGTGGAGCCCCAGCACCACCGCCCCCACCGTCAGCAGCACGACGGCGTTTATGGAGTACGCCGTGAACTTCTGCTTCACCAGGAGAAACGCGAACCCCGCCGTGAAAGCCAGCTGGGTGGCGATGATGAGGGAGGAGGTGGAGACGGGGAGCTTAGCGACGCCGTAGGCGTAGAGGTAGTCGTCGAGGCCAGTGAGGACCCCGATGACGGCGGAGGCGATGAAGACGCGGGGCTTCATGAAGAAGAGCTTTGTGTTGGGGGTGGTGGCGCGGCGGCGCGTGTAGTCGATGACGAGGGGAATGAGGATGACGGGCCAACCGCCGGTGAGGAGCCAACTGGAAAACCAGATGCGTTTGCCGCCTTTGAGGAAGTAGAGGCGCATGATTAGAGGGCCGCCGCAGTTGCCGACGGCGAGGATGAAACAGTTTATAATCAAGAAGATCTTTTTCATGGTGGCGGTGGTGGTGGGTTGATCTTCCATTGTTTTTCGATAAGATTTGGTCGAAGACATCTTCGTTACGAGGTAGTATATATAATATATATACATACAAACATGTGCAGACTGCCGGACAAATTTTTATTTTTTTTTAAAGGCGCAGGACAAATTCTAATTCATGAATATTTTTAAAAACTTTTATCATGTTTTATTGTGTTAAAAAAGAATTTATATTACCATATCTGTATCGTGCCCGTATTTTCAAATCCACATATTACACTACTTGTGATCTTGGTTAAAATATAAAGGGAATTTTACGTCTGACTATCTTGATCTAATTACACTGCAGTTCATTATTAAAAAATTACATTTTAGTCCCTAACTTTGAAAACCGTTTGTGATCCCTAGGGTTCGTTATGTCATTCTAAAAATACATCTAATTTATTGTTAAATTCACAATTTGAAGGGACTGTTTTGTTTATACTTGTAAGCTTTAGGGAAGATTTTATAATTTTGGTCATATATTTAATATAACATTCATAAAACCATCAGGGGAATAAGTGTACTTTCATAAATTCTGTTAAGGAATCTTGACCAAACAAGATTTATAGGGACTAAAATATAATTTTTCGATAATGATGGATTACATTGTAATTAGACCTAAATATATGATAGTTAGATGTAAATATCTCAAATATAAAATATACTTCTACAAATTAGGGATATGAATCTTGGGTTTGTTGTAACTTTCTTTAATAAACGATATCATATGATTGGAGTTTTGGACCATATGAATTTCAATGTCATCATTTGATTTATGAATATATTTAAAACATATACAACTTGTGATCGTGATTATTTATATATATTTTCAAAATTATTATTTTTTGTGATGCATAGACGTAGGAAAAAGAGCATTCATGATTGGAGTTGGATTGTGAAATCCTTTTTCACATTAATATGTACTATCTAGACTGTAGTGCACCCACATAGACTGTACAGTTTGATATGATCCCCTCATTATTTTGATATTTTATTTGATTGGTATTATCTTTAATATTCGCGTCCCACTTTTATTCGTTTATTACGTAATAAATTTAAAAGCGAATTATATTTTTTATTCCATATGGTTTGGGCCGATCTCAATTTTAGTATTATTTTTTAAAAAATTGATACAATAATATGAGATTAAAAATATAATTTGCTCTAAATATCATTTTTTTAAAAAATATTTGTTACTATTTCCATTTTATATTACATTTGTATCTTGTGTGTGTCTATACTCTATATCGATATGCACAGATTCTCATCATTAATGGTCAAATGGTCAGTCTTTTCTGCTAGCTGCGCATAATTGTCGTGGTCATTATAATAAGACAGACAGTCAGTGATAATATATTAAAAAAAGTAGTTGCACATGTACTGCGTCTGTTTGAATTTAGAATGTGGGGTGACCACGAGTTAAAAAAAATTCTTTTTGTTCTTTATTTTCAAAAAAAATTCTCTCAATTTCCCAGATAAAAATCAAAAGTTCCGCTTATTCTTCATTTTTTTAAAAATATTATATAAAAATTCACGAATCACATAACTAAATCATCAGATTTGGTATATTTTCCTCATATTTATGTATATAAAAAAATGGACAATAAAGAGGAATTTTGATTTTCATCTGGGGAGTTCAGAAGAATATTTTTGAAAATGGGGAGCAATGAGAAATTTGAGTTCCCATATGTAGATTTTTCGGGAATTTCCCAATGTTTATATTTTGTATTTAAATTATGACATATTATGTCAATTTTCTTAGATTAAAATTTTCAAAATATTTAGTGAGTCTATCATACATGCAGATTCAAATTCAAATTTATTTTGATATTCCAATCAGTGTTAAATTTTTCAAACTTTGGTACATCAGATATATAGACTAATTATTTATGGGACGATCCTCTCAACTCAATAGTGCTGATCTAAATGCGCAATGGTGCCTTTCTCTGTCCTAAGTAAACAATTTCATAGAGGTACGTTACCACTATTAGTGTCTTTAGAACTGCCAATGAGAAGGCAGGTGATGCACAAACGTAACAACAAGGGACGACAATGGTTGGATCACTTTGATATATATATATATATACTTTCTGCATGGTAGTGTAGGCAAGATAGAGTTGAATTGACTGGTTTCTTTATTATTTAATCGGAGAATTATTCAACACTCCCCATCATACATCAATACTTTTTCTAAATCCTCCAATTGGTTTTTTTTAAGTTTTAAGGATCAATTATTCATAAAAATTTTCCTAACCCCCCCCCCCCCCCCCTCATTTCGCGTAAAAAGACTGAAATACCCTTAATAAAATATGTGAAATTACCCCAATACCCTTTTTTTTCCTCTCCTTTTTTTCTTTCCTTTTCTTTTTTTTTTTCTTTTCTTCTTCGTTTTTCCTATGGAAGACACAGGTGGTCCTGCGGTGGCAGCGGCGCCGTCTCCGGCCACTTTTCGGAGACGGAAGCTACGTGCTTTGACTCATTTCGACCACGTGACTTCACTGATATCAGCCACGTCTCATGAAAATGGCCGAAGAAGGTGCCGGGAAGATCGACCAAACCTGCAAATTTTCAATAGAAAACGGGAAATGGGTTCGTCCTTTTCGGCGATATTTTTTGACGTTTTTTGTATGGATCTTGAATATCTTGACATGAAGAATCCATTGCAATTGACGGAATCGATTTTCGTTAAGCGGTTTGGGAGTTATGGATATTTTTTTTTTAGATCTAAAATTCTTAGATTTGAAATTGAGGACAAACGGTTTGGAATTTTGAAAAACTAATCGAAGATATGGAACGAGAACGAGGATTACGTCCCCGGTGGATTTTTTGGGATTTTTTGGACCATCTCCGGTGGTGGTCCGGCGATGCTCCGGCAGGATGAAGGATGAAGAAGATGAGGTGTGGCATAAGGAAAAAAAGTGTGGACAAAGTAAAAAAATGGGGGCAAAATAGACTTTTTAGGTGATTAGGGGGTTTAGGAAAAATGTTTTGTGTATTGGAGATTGAAAATGTATAAAATTTGAATTGGGGGGTTTTGGATACAAATTAGGGATTATTGGTACTGTTCAATAATTCCCCATTATTTAAAGTATATCTTTAGATATTTAAATTATCATTTCATTTTCATTCTTAGGATAGCAAATATTATTATTATTATTATTATTATTTGATAGGATTACTCCACAGGGCAACCTTAAAGCTAAAGGGTATATACCAGAGGTAAAGAGGTTCACGGGTGGACGGTTCTTAGTAGGAATCTTTCTCGGCGCTAAACAACTCTAATTAGTAGAAGAAGAATTTTGTCTCGGGTAGACGAGTAATAAATCATTGGACTCTTTCTTTCTTTCTTGAACGAATAGTAAACCTTAAGCTAATCTCATCTATATTCGTTTATATAAAGGAGGCGAATAAATCTGAATATTACAAACTTGAACATTGAACATAGAAACATAGAAAAGCCCGGAAGAGGGATTGGCTCATAATACTTATTCTTCTGCTTCTTCTTCTTATTATTAAAAGTCATGATATTTAACCCTTAGCCCTTGGGGGCTCTACAGAACGAGAAATAGAATTAGGACAATTGGGTGATATATTGCTGAAATACGGATATTATTTGCCCATCATTTTATTTTTTTAGAGATTTAATTAAGAGGTTTTTTTTTTTTTTTAAACACACACCCTAAGTGGTCAAAGAGATTCGAAAATTTAATTAAGAGTTTGATAGTTGTCTAATCAATAATTAATTAGGTATCCGGATTAATGAGATTGAATTATTGCTTTTGGAGCGGACCTTCTTAATTACCTTATCGTCTTGACCGATTAAAAAAAAAATCCTAAAATCAAGATTGTTACTTAGAACAATTAAAGGATTAATATCACTTATAAAGTTTGCTTTACATGGATATAATTTGACGGAGTTGACTATATATATATATATATATATATAACTAATACTATATTGTAATGTAAAAATAAATTTGAATTTAGAAAGATTATCAACATCCTCTTATTATTTGTGGCTCTCTTTATTAGAAAACAAACGTTAATTTTAAGTTTTTATGTTCTATAGTCTATTATAGTCGTGCGGAGCGAAATAACTAGGATGTAAAATTCTTCCATTCATTTTAATGTTTTTTAGGTTTTATAGTCTAACATAGTCGGACACAATTATATTAATAAGATGTAAATTTCCTTCTATTAATGATACATATGTATTAGGAGATTCAAATATAAATCTCTGATCTAGCTAACATTCCATCATTTAGGGGTGCCAACGTTTTTCATAATGGACTATAAATGTTTTACTAGGGTGAAATCCATATTTGATTGCTCCATTGCAGAGGGAGGAGGTACTCCAAATATATTATTATTATTATTATTATTATTATTATTAAATTCCAGCTCCTACAAGTCAAGGAACGTAGCTATCATCATGTGGAGAAAATTGCAGAACAGACCAAATTTGAGGTGGAAAAAAGGACGTATTGTTTTTTCCTCTTGCCATTTTTACAAATACATATCAAAAAATACATGGAATTAATACAACGGGCCCCTGAAAAAAACTTTTTTTTTTTTTCTTCTTCTGTAGTTTATTTTGATCGGTCGAGTGTGGTCGAACCACTTAAATATAAAACTATCTCTATAAATGTAAAACCTTTTCTATTAATAATAGTTGCGTTAAAAAAACTCAAATTCGAAATCTATACTTAAAGTCTTAAATCAATATGGTGTTGAACCGATAAACTACATTAATTAGCGACGACACCTGCAAAACAGTACTTCTTTTAACTAAAAAATATATATAATATAAGTTATAGATTTAATCACAAATAGTACATGTAATATAAAAAACATGGACTTAACACAATGGGACCGACCCCTGAAAAACATTTTCTTTTCTTTTTTTGGGTTATACGGTTTATTTTGTTATCGGTCGTATCATTTAAGTATAAAACTCTCTCTACTAATGATGATTGGGTTCTCGAGGATTTAAATTTAAAACCTCTGATTAAACTAATATAATCGGTGACAACCTAATCAAAAACACTTCTTTAACTAAAAGAAATATATAATGTAACTTATAAATTTAATCACAAATAGTACATGTAAGAAATAACTTAAGCGTAATATTTCCCCTCATACATCAATATGAAAATTAATTTTGTGCAAAAATAATTATTCTGTTTTTTGTCACATAAACATATGTAATGATGATAATTTTGCAAATTAAACACTGACATGTTTGGTCAACAATTTTCTCTTCCTTTTTCTTGCTCATAATTAATTAATTACAATTAAAATCGATATTGTTTTCTACCAAAAACATCTCAAGAAATAGATGAGAAAGTGGAAGAAGACATTCTCAGACAGCACTAATTCATGTTGAACAAATCTTTCCAAGCTGTTAAGGCTCCTCGGAAGAAGCTCACTGTAATACAGCAACGTCGTCACCGTCGCCGCCGGCCGCGCCACCAACAATCCCACTGTTTTCGCCACCGATTTCAGGACCATACCCATGCATAAAATTCTGCATAAATAAATATTCTATATAATTTTCAAGATAGTATGCAGAAAAATTAAACTTGTATAAAATATAATCAAGATTATAGATTAAAATTTAAAACTAGTGCAGCCTACAGAAATCTTTGCAGATCAACACATATTTTCTTCCGGATATCAATAATTCAGCGAGAGAATTAGTTATTATAGTCGACGGTGCATGGATATATACTTTGTATGATACCCAGAAAAGATGGTGCAAAAACCCTTAAAATAACTTCAAATATAGCCGTTTCTTGGGGAAATGGAGAAGGAAGAAAGAAAGATTTGCATATTACACAAAACCCCAACTTTCAACCATGGACTCTCAAGTAATACAGCAAAATGTAATGACAATGGAGAGATTGAAAGGAGGGGCATACCTTGGATGAGAAGAATGTATGTGTGTGGATTTTGAACCGAAGAATGTGTGCAAAATGTGGACAAAATTAATAGAGATGATTGCAAGAGTGGTAAGTGGTTTTTGATTTGTAATGCCACAAGAATCAAGACGAAAACATTGGGCGTATATGCCTCGTACGTATCGATGGAATGAAATACATCTTTGTACATATGTGTAAATTAATTTGCTATTGTCTTAATCTCCAAGAAATTAATGCAATATTTAGACATGTGATTATCTTGGGGATATGTGAAGGAAATCAGAAATGGCTTTGCCTTGATTCTCAAGCTAGCCATATCTAATTTTTATAACTTTGTAAATTTCCAATTCGTTTTTCTACAATATTATGGTCCCTAGAAAATATATATATATAATATTACATTCTAGTACATTCAATTCTTGTTGAAAAAAAAATAAAAAATTGAATCCTCAATTCCAAGAGCACTCCACACTTCGACCTGAGGAAATAGTTGGGAAAAATCCACACTTTGACCTGACGAAGTAAATTAGGTACTCAGCGGTTCATAAGGGGTAAGTGTGGTCCTACCGGCCTACAAGGAGCACACCCCCAAAACTGATATTGAACTCAAAAATAATGCTCCCACACTGTATTTTATGAAATTTGAACTTTATACCTTGTAGCAAAATTTGTCCTTTAAGAATCAACTGAACTAAACTTTACGGGCATAAGTACATTCAATTCTTTAAACGTGTATATATTCCTCTTCATTTGTACAAATATGTTTTAGGTTAGATGTTGTCTTTGAAATCGGCTACAAGTAATAGAGTTATGTGCTCTATAGAGCATCCGACCATAAACTTAGAGATTCAATATTATATAAATTTAATTAATAATTTCGTATTTAAATTTCTAAAATCACTACTATAATTAATATAAATTTTCTTATGTCTGATAGTCAATTATAGTCGAACCCAAATAAATAGGGAAAACAAAAACACTGAGCCACCAATACTCGTATGGGCCCCTCTACCGAAGAATTGAAAAAAATTCATATGGGCCTTTAAAACCAATGAGCTCGATTGGGCTCACGTTCTCTATCAAATAACTTAAGATAGGGCTGTCGATGAGTTGGACTTTAATCCGAATCCAGTTCGAATTCGATCCAATTTTTAGTATATTCGTCCGATAAAAATATTCAGTAGATCATATCCGATTATAAATATTCACTATTCGAAATAAATGAATTGAATATTGAATTAAGGAATTCGATCCGGTAAGAATCCGAATCCGATTATATATATAATATTTAATTAAATAAATTATTTACTATTACATTATATTAAGTAAAATGATTAAGATTAAAATCTTTACATATTTATCATTTTAAACAATAATAAAATTTGAATTGTTTACTCTAAAAGTATATACTTTTCTTTATTAATGAGTTTAAATCAATCTATTTTAAATAAATATAAATAAAACCATCAAATAATCTATTAAATTATTATTATTTATTAAATATTATGTAATTATATTTATGTTTTATATTAAATTTGTATTTAAAAAATTAGATTTTATTGCTAATCGGGTCAAATTTTGTTATCGGATCTGATTCGATCCGATCCGCTTATGCATGAATTCAAAAACAATGAATCCAAATCCTATAGTATTCATATTTGATTGTCAGATTTTCTTATCGGATTCGAATCCAAAATCTCTTAATCCGGCCGAATCTGACCCGTTAACAACACTAACTTAAGATATTTGTGTGATAATATGATTATATGAAATTAGGGTAAATATTGAGTTATAAATTTTGATCCCGTAAGTAGAACAATCAATCCACATGATTAGAAAAGAGCATATCATTTTGGGTTCTAATCTCTACGGGCTCTGATCATTTTGGGGTGTGTATTTGCGTTTAAAATAAAAAAAAATATTACGAATTTAAGTCTTATCCAAGTAGTTGAAAAGAGCAACATCCCTTTTTCGTTTAAATATTTTTATAATAGAAAATAATAGCTAATTTTTCAATTATTGGAATTAAAAGTGTAATAATAATGTCTATATGCACATATAGATTCACATTAACACGGCATTTTTAAATGATAAAAAAAATTGTTCCATCCAAAAATATAAATATGGACGCACAACCATATATAATAATATTAAATTGGTATGACAACCTATGAAATGTAACAAATCTGTCTGTGTCCCGTCCAGATCCAATCGAGTATTTTTGATCTGATTGGAAAAATTGAAAATTTTCATTTTTGAGAAGGGTATTTGTTTCCATCTAAAAAATTGGAATCATGATCGGCTATTGATATGCTATGGGATCAAAAAATTCAAAAACCTAAGTTAAATTTCTTGTTTTAAAATTATATATTCAATTTTTGAATGTAATATAATTACGCAATATAAAAATACAATTATATTACATATTGAGGGAAATTCAATTATAAAAATACCACAGCCTCTTCGTCTTATGCACACCACCGCTGAGGATTGAGGAAAACAATTAAACAGAAGTACATTAATATGTAACAATTTAAAGAATCTCATTACATAATATTTGTAATATTGTATTTTGGGGTTTTTTTGCAGCGAGGCCCCTTGTGGTATGGTGAATGTTAAAAGAAAACCCTATATGATGTTTGCCAAAAATTGGATAACACCAAAATAATTTGTTTATTTGGGAAAGGAGATTGTATCAAGTGCTGCAAAGGAAAATAATCGGAGAAATAAGTGCAAAATTTAATAAGAACTCAAGATAACAATAAATAAAAGGAAATATGAAAATTAATGATAATCTTCTGTCTTCTGGAGTGAATGTCTTCTGTATACAATAAATTTCTGAGGGATGAAATCTCTAGACTAAAATAACAATGCGGATTACAGTGGAAAAGGATAAGAGAAAAGCTAAAATATAAGACTGTAGAGAAGTTCTTGAGGTTGGGGACTGCTAGGGTTTTCTGTAGAATGAGGATACCAATGAATCTGGACTTTTCTCTCTCTCTCTCCCCTTTTATTCTTCACATATATCAGTTATCAATCCTCCCCACATTCTAGGCACGTGAGCATGCACGTACTTCAGCACGTTCTCTCCTGCTGACTTCTTCTCCCCCCTTCTTCTCAACTTCTCTCTGACGTAATTAGTTCTCAATCTTCTCTAATTAAATAATCCAGATAATGTGGCAAAATTGGTCCACATCATCACTCCCCCCTACTCTTACAGTCGAACAGTGTGGACGACTGTAAGAGTAGTAAAAATCTCGAAGAACAACTCTGGATATTATACACTTCGAATCGGTTGATCTTCCTTCTCGAGTACAGTGATTGCCTCATTAAAAACCTCACTCGGGAAAACCACGTGGGAAAAACCCTCATGAGTAAAAAGAGTGTAACCGTTGCGACCCGTACCCAAGGCATAGTTGGAATTCTGATTCTTGAAACTTGCTGACATTCTACTTTTTGAGAGGAAACTTGCTGACATTCTGCTTCTTGAGATTTCTGGTTTCCAACTCAGCGCCTTTGTCTTTCCAGCTCATCATTCTTTTCAGCTTTTTCCTTCCTGCTTTTTCCTTTCTGCTTGTCATGTTTCTTTCTGTTTTTCCCTTCCTGCTCGTTCAGTTCCCTTCTGCTTTTTCCTTCCTGCTTGTTCAGTTTCCTTCTGCTTTTTCTTTCTTGCCAGCTCAACTATAAATATTTCTTTCCCCCAAGCTTGGCGAGAATACAAACTCTACAAAATATTTTTCCCAAAATAAAAATATTTCTGTAAAGTCAACTTTTGTCTCCTCACCCAAGCCATTGCCACATCTTTTGACAGAATTTTTTGAAATATCTACAAATATTTCTTTTTCTCCATAGCTTGATAAAATAGCAACTTCTGCAAAAATTTCTCAAGATCCCTTTATATCTTAAAATGCCAAAATAGATTCTCCCAATTATTAAAACAAGACTTGCAAATTACTAAGATAAAAAATTTAATAAATCTTTCTAGATGAAAAGATAAATCCTAAAATGCATGAGATAAGGCTTATTGAGTTTGGGACATTGCCGAAGTAGTTCTCAAGATTATTCCAATGCACTCATTCTCAAATGTTATTATAAGATTAAATTAATAATTTAGGAAGAAAAATAAAGTAAAAACAAGCAGAGATATCACCAAATTGGGAGAATTCTTGTAGAATAGGCTCGATTCTTCTTGATTATTTCAAAAGAGAACTTCATTTCCCTTGCCCATTTGATGAGATGCCTCACGCAATATTTGTCCACCTAAACTTCCCAAGATATCTGCAAATATCTCTATTTTCTGAAAATTTGATGAGAACAGAACTTCTACAAAATATTATTCAGTATCCTATCATATCCCAAATTAAAAATAATTTCTCAATTGTCAATAACATAACTCCTTTGGTAAACAGGACAATTCCTAAAATATTGGAGATATCATTTAAGTTAGAGATTATCTCAAGAAAGAGAAAATTAACAGAAGGTAATTCCGAAATAAAATAAAGGAAAGGTCAAATATCACCCGAAATTTGGAGAGTCGGGGATGATTTTGTGCTTTGCTTCCGTTCCAATCCCACCATGCGGTCTCTTCCAAAATATTCACAAACATATCTTCTTTTCCTTTTTTTTTTTTTTCCAGAATTTGGTAGTAGCGAATTCTCGGTCAATCTTTTTCACCAAAATTCCTCAAAATATCTGCAAATCATCATCTTCCCAAAAATTTGACAAGAATAGAACACTGCAACATATTTCTCAAAATCCCATTATATCTCAAATTATAAAAATAATTTTTCCAAGTTACGAAAATTGAAAAGCAACTCTTGAATTGTCAAAATAATCCACAAAGTTTGAGAAATCACTGCCATTACTCTTTGTCCGTTAAGATAATTTAATGAAATTCAAGGAATTTGTTAAGGTCACTCTAAAATAGAGATTAAAAATATATTTTCTCTTACCCACCATCACCAAGTTCAAGAAAAGAAATTGGATTTGAATAATAGGCAGATATCACCTGGCAATCACACGGTCAATTTGGCCTTTTGTCCACACTTTAGCAAAATTAATTTCTCTTTCCAACTTTCCCTTTCACCACCATAGACAGACGTTTCTCTCACAGGTGAGCCCCCCAGAGTTCTGCTTCTTCTTTGCTCATCTCCAGTATGGGTTGCCATCACCGGTGGTGCTATGTTCCGCAGGCGGTGCCGTCTCTACTTCGCCGGCGCACCACCACTGTGGTGACTTACCCGTCTTCGCCGACTTCCTCCTTGCTTGTTCTTTTCTCCATATTTTTTTTTTGACAAAGGAGGCTGATATTCTCTCCTTTTCACAGATCCGGGCTGCGCCTCGTTGGAGCTCTTGTCGCCACAGATTCTCGTTTAGCAGGTGAGGGTTTCAAAAACTCCTCCGATTTTATCCTTCTTCTGCTGTTCCAGCCGAAGCTCGCGTGTACGAGGCGGTGGTTCGTCTGATTCGCGCGGCCACGTTCTGGCGAGGGCCTGTGTTTGCTAAGGGTGCGATTTGTCGGGCCTGTGCCGCGGCGCTCCGGCGAGAAGCACCCCCGCGAGTCCTCTCTATTTCTTTTGTTGATTTTGCCAAATCGGGGTTTGATTTCCCTAGATCTGAACTTTCCTCTTCATGTTCTTGCAGTGCCGCAGCTCAGGTGAAACCTTTGCTTCCAGCTTCTTCTTTTCTTCTCTGCTTCGGTAAGTATTTTGGAATTTTCCCGCTTTATGGTGCATTGAACTGGTTGTTAGTTGGTAGATGGGTATCTTTGATGGAAAGAAACTGATTCCTGGAATTTCTGTTGATTTATTGTCATGCTGGTGCTTGCTCGTTGCTGAATTGCCACGGTTGAGGGATTTTGCACGCCTGTGAGATATCTCCTGCTAATCTTGAAGACGAAGATTGCACTTTTCTCTTACATTTTGCTCTCTTTCTTGTATCTCGAGTGTATATATGTTGAATTCGTTCGATTGCCACCTCGTTGTAATAAAGCCCACTTGTTTTCTTTTCGTAATAAAATATGTTGAAATTGGCTCCTATAACGTGAATTTTGTTGTTCTTTGATTTTGTGTTGGAAATGACATTTGTTGCTTCCTCCCGCTGCATCTTTCCTAGTTCTTCCCATCTGCTTGTTGGTATGTTGACGTTGTGGCTTGTAGATAGAATTTGATGGAATCTTCCTATGCTTGGACATTCTTTCAGCTTTCCCAAGGTAGAGATTTTGATGTATCTTTGTAATTGCCTCTTCTTGCGCTGGGTTATTGCTTTGCGCTTCCTGCTGTAGCTGCTGCTTTAATTGAAATAAGTTTCAATTTCTTTTTTCTAGTTTGTTGTCTTGCGCCCTGCTGATGGTTAGGGGTGACTTTCAGTTTCAGGTTGAAAAGTGATCGTTGTTTTTCCTCCCAGTATTTTTCAGGGAGTTCACGTGCTAAGGATCAGCAGCAGGTTGAGATCAGCAACTCGACAACAGAATGTTGAGATCAGCCACTCAGTAGTAGGTGGTTGAGACCAGCATCTCAGTAGCAGGAGGTTGAGACCAGCAGCTTAGCAGCAGGAGGTGGGGGGTCAGCCACTCAGCAGCTGGAGGTTGAAATTTCTTCCTGCTGAACTTCCCTCTCCCCCTCCTCCCCCCCTTTAACCTCTTGTTAGACTTTCAGCTAGCTGCACACTCTCCGGCTGCTCTTCCAGCTCTCTCTTTCTGGTTTTCTGCTTCATGATTAATCTTGCCTTCCTTCCAGGTAGAGGCTTCCAGGTTTAGCAGCAGGTATTGCAGCCAGGTTGGGCAGCTGCAGGGACAAAGCTGGAGTAGCTGGACAGCTGTAAGCAGAAGGTTTGACTCCCCCTGCTGGGGAAGCTGCAGGGACAAAGCTGGACAGCTGTAAGCAGAAGGCTCGACTCCCCCCCGCTGCTGGGGCAGCTGCAGGGATAAAGCTGGACAACTGTAAGCAGAAGGTTCGACTCCCCCCCTGCTGGTACTTTTTCAGCTAGCACTCCTTTTCGTCTGCTGGAGCAGCTAATCTTCCAACAAAGTCAGCAACGTAAGGGAGATTTAAGCTCCTTTGAACTTCCTGAACCTGCAAAAACTTTAAAAATTTTCTCTTGCATTTGTTCTTGAATCGAGTTTACTAGGCCGAGCTCGGTTCCTTTGAGCTGTCTGTTGAATTTTTTGCTTTCTCTCATTTCCATCGAGCGTTCATAAATGTTTTGAACACTTGATTTTTCTCTTTTGGCACATGCTTTTCATATTGTAAGGGTATCTGGTTTGATGCAGTCTTTGTTTACTCTTTTCAATTTCTGTTTCTTTGGCTAGCAGGAGGTGGGCAGCATAAGGAGACGATTCTGGTGTAGTAGCTGTATGAGCCGTCTCCTTGGGCTGCCTACTCTCTCCAGTTCAGCTGAAGGTTAACCCTTCCTGCTAGCAGCTTTGGGGACATTCTCTCTGGTCCCTTATAACATCTGTCAGCTCGTGAGGATGCTATTTTCATAGTAAAAGACTGCCAGATCCCGCTCTGATGAGGGTATTCTCTCCGGCCCTAGCATCAACTGCTTTCTTCCAGCTAGGCGGCCAACCCAACTGGCAAGAGCAGGTGGAGAATCACTCCCAAGAGCTCTTCCTCTAGCTCTTCCCAAGGCATTTGCGTAATCAACGCGCCTTCCAAGAGGGACTTATTTGTGTGCCCTCCTCCACCCGGGATTTTCAAGTATCGTTAAAGCTTGATCTTTTAACGATGTAGCCGCGGAGGCTTTGCATGTGCCTGCTTTCAAGTGTCAATTCAACAATAATATGATGCATTCAAAGCATAATACAAGATGGTTCTTTTTTCATCATAATGCATTTCTCACAAATCTCATAGATTTAAGTCATTCTAATAAGTCATCAACATAAAACATAGTCTCATTCTTTCTCATGAATTAAAATATCGAAAAGTTTATGTAAACAACTATCAAACATGCGAATAAAACGTGGGAACCTGGAAGTTCTGATAGCACGTTTCTCTTCCTGCTCTCCTTCCAGGTGTGCAGGTTGCCCGCCTGCTTAGCAGAAATAACCCCTTCAGGTTTTAGCTGGAACCTGGAAGTTCTGATGATACATTCCTCCTTCTGCCCTCTTTTCAGGTCGGCCTGCTCAACGGAAAACTCTTTCAGGTTTTAAGCATTCCAAGGTTGAGGTAACCTTACTCCGTCAGTCTGTTCCAGCTTGTGGACTTTTCGTCATACAACTTTCACAATTTTGAGGGGTCCTTCCTAGCTGCGGCCCAGCTTTCCTACAGGTTTCATCGTTTCTGCTCTCCTAGGGATCCTCCTCTAGCTCACTTTCTCCTGCACTTCCTGGTTCTGTAAGAGTCGCTTGAATCTTTCTGGTGAGAGATATTTTCTTTGCTCTTTCACCTTTGGTAGCTGGTCTTTCCTGCCGAAGTTCTGCCTGGGAGCGTTCCTTCCTGGTGGTCTTCTTCCCGTCTGGTAGTCCATAGGTGGTTGTGGCGCCACTTGCTGCTAGGTAGCTCTGCCCGCAGTCTAAGCTCCGTTCCCACCAGCTCCTTGCAGCGTCAGAGTGTCCCTAGTTGAAGGTAAGCCCTCCTCAGCTGAAAGCGATACTATTCTCCCAGTCGTCAGTTCTGCAACACACGGTGACGGGGTTGTTCCCCGCCCCCTGAGTTGGCGGCTGGTCTCGATGAACTACGGCAGTGGCCGCAGCTGCATTAATCCATTGTTGAAATTCCCCCGCTGTAAGGTGAATGGGGGTATCTGACCGTAAAATGTGGCCTCCCAATCCTCCAGATCCTTCAGCTGCTTTCTTGGCCTGGAAATATATGGCAGCGGTGCTGCTTCCTATTGACGCCCCTCCAGGTATATCAGTCATTCTGGTAGTTTGCTGGAGGTTGAAGGTCTGGCTCAGCAATACTTTCAGCTCTTCAGCGGATGGCCGGTAATCCCCCTGTCTGCCTGCTCCGAGCGGGCAGGTCCAGTCCTCCAGGCAGGGAGTCTCCTGCACTTGGAGGGAGCAACGGATTTCTGCTTCCCACCTCCTGTTCTTCACTTCACTGGTTCCTTTCGGTTGATGGTACGACTCCCCCAAGGGTGGATTCGGTTGGTGTGGGAGGAAGATTTGCGATGAGGAATTAACTTGACATATTACCAGTTGCGCTTTCGGCGTTGGTTTGGCCGGGGCCGACGGATTTGCTAAAATCGCTGGGGTATCAGATCCGCTGTTGGATGCCATGGAAAATTGTAAGAACTCACGTCTTTTGCTCGATTTAATCGCTTTCCCGCAGACGGCGCCAAATGATGTTTGCCAAAAATTGGGTAACACCAAAATAATTTGTTTATTTGGGAAAGGAGATTATATCAAGTGCTGCAAAGGAAAATAATCGGAGAAATAAGTGCAAAATTTAATAAGAACTCAAGATAACAATAAATAAAAGGAAATATGAAAATTAATGATAATCTTCTGTCTTCTGGAGTGAATGTCTTCTGTATACAATAAATTTCTGAGGGATGAAATCTCTAGACTAAAATAACAATGCGGATTACAGTGGAAAAGGATAAGAGAAAAGATAAAATATAAGACTGTAGAGAAGTTCTTGAGGTTGGGGACTGCTAGGGTTTTCTGTAGAATGAGGATACCAATGAATCTGGACTTTTCTCTCTCTCTCTCTCCCCTTTTATTCTTCACATATATCAGTTATCAATCCTCCCCACATTCTAGGCACGTGGGCATGCACGTACTTCAGCACGTTCTCTCCTGCTGACTTCTTCTTCCCCCTTCTTCTCAACTTCTCTCTGACGTAATTAGTTCTCAATCTTCTCTAATTAAATAATCCAGATAATGTGGCAAAATTGGTCCACATCACTATAGTATAAAATATAATTTAAAAACCCCTAAGGTTTTAAAAACTATATAGGTAGAACCTCATACTCCTTGCGTGTATTGCACGCGCCGATTTTGAGACTGGACTTCTGTTTTTCATGCATAATTCGATGTAAAATGTCATTTTTACCCTTGTACGAGACCTAAACTAAATGTCCTCAAATAATGATTTTTATGTTACCAAAAAAACCCTCTGCTTTAAATAAACTACCTCCATTGCCGGCACCCACCATTTACAGCCCTTGCACCATTTATTGTCTTGTTATTAAGTTAAAAATGCTTAAATAAGAGGTTTGAGAGCAAAAAAGCTTACGAGAAACCAGGACAATGAATAGCAGAAAGAAGATCCCAAATGCTTTCTTCTCCATATCTTTGTGACTGCTCAATGCTGATGAGAGAAAAGATTCAAGTTCGTAGTGGTGGGGCGTGGATCTGGTTTTCGATGGTGGCGGGGGTGCGGATCTTGAGGGAGTGCGGTGGATCTGGGGTCGGGAGAGGTGCGGTGATGTCGTGACGATGTGCCTTGGGTGGTGGTACAAGAACTGTGGCGGTGGCGGAGGATCTGGGGAGAAGTGCGGCTGTGGCGGAGGATCTGAGGAGAGGTACGGTGATGGCGGAGGATCTAGTGTGCGGATCTTGAGGGACTGCTGTGGATCTGAGAGGCGCGGTGGTGGTGGTTGTGGTGACGGCAAGAAACGGAGGCGGTAGATGTGGTGGTCGGCGGTGCCATGGACTATGGTGGCTGCAGGCGGGAAGATGGTGGTGGACATTGGGTGGTGGTGTGAGAAATGGTGGTGGCGACGGAGGAGGGTCTGGGGAGACGAGCCACACAGTGCCGTCAGCGGTGGTGCTTGCGATGGCGGAAATAGTGGCGTCTGCGGTGGTGGTAGGTGGCAACTATGGTGGTGTGAATTGATGGAGATAGCATTTGAAGCCAAGTTGTTGCTGATGGCGTGAAAATGTTCCAGTGATGAGGATGATGATAATTTTTTATTTTTTTTTGGTTTTCTTAAGAAAACATTTCATGATGATAATTAATAATAATAATAATAAGAAGAAGAAGAAAATATTTATGTTTTATTCCAGGCGTGATGATAATTTATTTTTTATTTTTGGTTTTGTTAAGAAAACATTTCATGATGATAGATTAATAATTTTACAAAATATTTATGTTTTAATTTTTTATTAAATTATAAAAAATAAAATAAATGAAAATGGAAAATAAAAAGAAATAATAATGAGTAAAAAGTAGTTGTATTTGAAGGGGGTAATTATGGTATTTTATCTTCAAAACATACCAAATTCATATCGAGGGGCAGTGAGTCGAAGTTTGAAACCATGAGGTTTTATGTATGATTTTTTAAAACTCAGGGTTTTTTGGGTCGATTATGAAAACCACAGGGTTTTTTGTGCATATAGCTCTTGTATTTTGTGTACGAAACAAGAAAACGTTAGTATACTAGTAAGTAATAGGTCACGGAATGTATTTTTAAATTTAAAAAGGAAAATATATCGGGCTTAGCTACCTGATCCCTTCCCGAATTTCTCCTTCATGCAAATCCCTAATTAATACCACTCAACTACCAAATCGGATCACAAAGTGAAGGAGGTTAGTTAAGTTGATCAATATATATCTTGACATCGCTACTAGTGTATACAACATATATATGAGTAATTCTGAGGAAATCATTCCATTAAATTAAACATAAGTCCGTCATTAACCACACTAATATTAATACTATGACACTGTAATTAATTTATAATAGCAATTTTCGTAGCGATCAATTAAGGACCAACAATCGGAGGAGCCAACTCAGATTCTAAAACTTGATCACCATAAGAATTGTCATTCTTGTCCTTGTTGTCGTGTCTGATCTCGCCGAGAAAGTAGGAAGCAAAGCCCCAGAGAGATAGGAAAAGAGAAACACCCTTTTCTGCTTGGAATTTTTCACGGTAAAATATAACTGCTAATATTTCAGTAACCGGGAGCAAGACTGTCATAATAATGCTTGATAGGAGGGACGATGAATAGCATATCACACTAATTACTCCCAAAAAATAACACTGAAAAATTATTGCGGTGAAGACAACCACGATATAGTATTTTGTCTCTCCAAGTGTGTATTCTTTTGCTTCTCTTGAAATTACCTGCAAAAATAGTATTCAATTTTGCTTATCTTTAGTGGCGACTCTATATATATTTCAATTTAATACTTGTATTTTATAAAATTTGTGCCATGCAACTCTAGATCGAACGTGCTTTCCTGCCAATTCTGTACGATGAGCGAGTGAGTGTTACGATACGTACCATGTTCTTTGTGTAAAATTCAGAGAAAATATAAAGAATTAAATATTAAATATAATATATATATATATATTTGCTTATATTTATTGATTTAATTCAGCTAAACAAATCTGAACTAAAATTTTCCTTAAAAAGCCCGTTTGTAACGTGGAGACTAATGTTTAAGTTTGCAATTTTTCTCCAACTTGTCAAGTGCAAATTATAACATAAAATTTTTTTAGGGGTTCAAAATTTACTCTGTTTTGGGAAAAGTTTTACTTGGCGTCCGATTTAAATGCACTTAAATGGAATATAAAAATAAGAAAATTAAAATAAAATCTTTCAAGAATGTACATGCAAAAGAAATTGTGTTATTTAAAATAGATTAATATTAAGCTAAAGGGAAAATATTATTTTTGGTCCCATATTTTAGGCTCATTTTCGATTTTGGTCCCACATTTAGTGACTCAGTCAACTATATGGTCCCATACTTCTAAATTTTTGTCAGAGTTGGTCCACCAATCCATTTTCCATTAGATTATGGGTACGGAAAATGCACGTGACATCAGTACACACGGTTAGACAATTATCAACTTATTACAATTTTACTCCAATTTTAGTTTACATTTATAAAATATACCCTAACCTTTAAAATAAAAAATAAACAATCTTAAATAAATAAAGATATAAATAATAAAAAATAATAATATAAATTTTACATTAAATATTAAAATAATAAATTAAAAAATAACAATATTATTAAAAATCAATTAAGTGATACTAACAAAAATAATAGAAAATGATATAACAAATTAAATTCTCAATCTTAGAATAAATGAAAATCTAAATAATAACAAAAAAAATTATAAATTAAGTGATATAATAAAAATCATTAAAAAGTACTAATAAGTAATAACATTAAAAATTAAGTGATATAATAAATATGATAGCAAGGGAGGAAGAAAGGGTGGTGACCGTTTTAGATCTAGTTATTAAAGGACTGTGGCTACGTGGTGGCGGTGGCAATGGTGGTGGCGGTGTAGTTGTGATGGTATCGTAGTGGTGATTTCATATCTAGGTTGGGAAATGACGGTGATTGTATGGTGGCGGCGCGATGGTGGCTATTTGTTGGTGGTTGTTGGGGTCTTGTTGAAAAAGATGAAGAAATTTAGGTATCTTTTACAATTAGGGTTAACGCTTCACATGCTTCTGTCATCTAACACTTAATGGAAATTAAATTAGAGGACCAATTTTGATAAAAATTTGAAAGTTTGGGACCATAATTGATTGAGTCACTAAACAAGAGACCAAACTCGAAAATGAGGGATTTAAAATATGGGACCAAAATTAATATTTTCCCTAAGCTAAATTAATGGGGGATTAGGATTACATACCTGAAAATCATTGTTGATGATCATCCCCACAGTGCAGAAAGCCGTGGCGAAGAAGCAAATCACCAACTGAATCTCCATAAGCACCGTATTAGTTAGGGCTTGTTCCGCCTTCTTATACAACAGCTCCATCGCCGGCAAAATCAACCCGTAAAGCGCCGCCGCCGCCACCGTCACGAAAAATCCCAACCAGTACTCCCTATTCGTCTCCCCCTCCGGCCTATCTCCGCCGGTGTGGAGACCCAGAACCACCGCGCCCACCGTCAGCAAAACAACGGCGTTCACGGAGTACGCCGTGAACCTCTGCTTCACCAGAAAAAAGGCGAACGCCGCCGTGAACGCCAGCTGCGTGTCGATGATGAGGGTGGACGTCGACACGGGGAGCTTAGCGACGCCGTTGGCGTAGAGGTAGTCGTCGACGCCGGTGAGGACCCCGATGGCAGCGGCGGCGGCGAAGACGCGGGGTTTAATGAGGAGGAGAGTAGTATGGGTGGTTGTGATGCGGCGGCGCATGTAGGACACGAGGAGGGGGACGAGGATTATGGGGCAGCCGCTGGTTTGGAGGAAGCTGGAGAACCAGATTCTTTTGCCGCCGTGGTTGAAGTAGAGGCGCGTGATTAAAGGGCCGCCGCAGGTGCCGACGGCGAGTATGACAGAGCTGATGATTAAGAAAAACTTTTTCACGGCGGCGGTGGGCGGCGCTTGATCGTCCATATTGGTTCTTGATTTTGCAATGCTAGTTTTCTCCAAGAGTTGGAAACTTGTGCTAGGTTAATTTTGCTATATTGCAGGCATTTTTTACTGCGTTGTTTCTTAGTTTCAGTTGGACTTGGACCGTCTCAAGAAAAATATATGAAATGATATCCATTGTATATAAACTTATAAATCATGGAAATATTAAAGATGTGTGCCGTGGTCATTCTAATCCCAACCTATTTTTATCAAATTTGTGTATGGAGAGAATGAGTCTTTTACGCTTATGTGTAATCCGTAGAAAAATTAAAAAATTAGACAAATTAAATAACAAGTTTGGAAAATTTTCAAATATATAAAGAAATTACACATTTTGTCGCAATTACTGTGATAAGGTTTAATGGGCACAAAATTAATTGTTGGTGATTAATGAACTAAATTGGCATTGGTCAATTTGGCGGAGCGAAGATTTCGAATGGTTTTATACCTAAATATATTTTATCGTTACTTACATTTTGAATTTTGAGAATCACGACGGTCCAAGGTACTTCTGCTTTTTTTTTTTTTTTAGTTAATTAATTTATGATTCGAATTCGGTGATATTTTTATCGTCTTTTTTTTTTTTTTTCAAATACACATACCGTTAGAAGGATTCGAACCCGAGTTATTTCCTTCGATAAAAAATCCTCAAACCACTTGGTGAACACCTGTGGGTGATATTTTTATAGTCATTATATATACTATTATGTACATTTATTTCTTAAGTATGAAAATCTTGACCATCGAATAAACTTCGGCCTTCGTATTTATATAATATTTTTTTGTCGATCAAGTAAAAAAAAAAAACAAAAAAGTCTTTCTCCTAATTTGAATTGTCAATTAATACATTTGGCATGCAGGCACGCATACATGGAGTAGGAGACCTTAAAAATAAAAAAAAAAGAAGTAGGAAATGAATCCAATGGACCATCCAACCACATCTTTTTATTTTAAACCATGCTAACATAAAGATCAGGGTTTCTGTTTGGTGGAACGATCAAAGATTGTGACCTGCACCAAAGTTTTTATTTGTAGAAACGCCTTTTTGAGATATTGGGGTTCTGTATTGCATCATACTCATGGGAGTTTCCATTCTAAAACGTTTGCATTTTCAACTATTTTTTTTTAACAAATAATAATTTGATTTTACTCATCTTACGACACATGAAAGAAATTTCATGTACATATCACACATCCAGCGGAATCAGGTTGCAATTTGTTAAAAGAACGTTGACATTTTATAATTCAAACAACTCTTCACATGCCTTTGTATACTAATTAATTCTCAAACAATGAATTATTATATACACAAAGCAATATATCCAACAAAGCCTATTTCTTTGAGGCTCAAAGCGTACAAGTCAACTGGCAAGCTAAGCTATATTATATATATGTATTAATGTTAACAATTTATCTATATAAATATATAGTAAATTAACTTGGGCCAATTATTGCGCTTAGAGGAATTTTTTTTTTTTTTTTTGAAATACGGAACTATATACATTTATATGATTTAATAATACTAAATATATGATATATTTTATATTTTTATCTACTTATTTTAATAATAAATATGATTTAATAATATTGTAATTCAATAATTACAACAATATATAATTATATACAATACTACTAACATATTACTATATAATATATAATATTTATCCAAACAAATAATTTGATAAAAAATAGATTCAATCTAGTATAATAAATAATTAATTACATAAGTAAATATTTTAATAAAATATTAGTTAATAATTTGTCTGGTATAATAACAAGATATCGCTACAAAAAAAAACCCCGAATTCCGACGGGAAGGACCCGTCGGCATCCCGTCGGTATTTCCGACGGAAATGCGACGTCTAACCCATGGAATTGCGATGTCTCGTAGATAAAAATGCATAAGACAGAAACCCTCGGTTTACCGTCAGTATTCCGTCGGAAATGTTGGCGGCAATTTAAAAAATGTGCGCGAAATGGTTGCGAGGGCGTGGCCGTCGGAAATTCGAAGGTTATCCGTCGAAATTTTTGATTCAATTTTGGGGCCAAAAATAACGCCACGGATTTCCGACGGGATTTCCGTCGGTATATGTTTATTGAAAAACCGACGGTTGGCATTCCGTCGTAATACCGTCGGTGTTGTAATGTTAATAGTTATCCAACGGATAATGTAGCACCCGGGACGATAGGCACCACATCCCCCGCATTATGAGTCTAATCCACATATGAAATAGACAGCCCATATATGAATCGGACTCACAGCGAATGGGTGACAAACAAAAGAACAGTCCTGACTAGGCGGAAGCTAACCCTGGGACAATCAACAATAATCAAAATGCGGAAGCAAGGAAATCATATATGTAATATCCATGAAATAAATGAAATCCAATACGAATATAAATACGGGTTCCTCTAATCAGTACACCTGTCCTAACCTGTCCCGAATCAATACAAGGAAATAACATAACAACGGGTTCAACTGGCTCCAGAACCTGTCCTAACCTGTCCCGAAATAATATCAATTCAATAAGGGCACACCGGCCAACAATACTAAATCAATACAGTACTTAGAGACAATATAGTATGCAATGAGTGTAAGTGAGTGAGACTAGGACAATGACTCGACAACTCTAACTCCGCCTAGTAACCAACGCCTGCAAAAGAAACTAGAAAAGAGGGAAGGAGGGGTCAGTCTCTAGAAGACTGAGTGAGCTGGAGCGATACATATAATATAGAAACATGCGCATGCAAGCCATAAATCCCGAGCAAAGTTTTATATGAAGTTAGTTCCCTCGAAGGGCTAGAAATTAAGTAAGCAATGCTCGGACTTTACGACTAAATCATATTAAATTCATTAAGTTCATAATTCATACATAAACATGAAGGCTCAGCGAGTGAGCGAGCATTATCTCCAACCAAACTCCGACCGTGTACGACAAATATCATTGATACGTTAAATAGGTGATCATGCAATATATCATAATACACACAAATCATATATCATATCCTAAACATATTCGTTTGGGCAATCCGTGTCCAGGCCTTCCCGCACAGTGCCTATCAATCATAAACATAATCATAATCATACATCTTTCCAACCTTCTTCCTCCGGGTGGTGGGCGGGTTAGCAAGACCCGACCACCGGTCCATACATAGGCCAATGGGGGTACATGAATCCCCCAAGGGCACTCAGCTCCCATTCCCCGCTAAACCTCCTAGCGAGGGCCGGTATCACCATAAATGTGGTGGGACTAGTACAAGGGATCACCGTCGGCCCTTGCCTCCCCGGATAGCCACTTGCACTAAGTCCCTGGGCCCGTGCATTCATAATCATAACATAATCATATTCTCGCCAAAACATTTGATTCATAAGAAACATAACATATTCCATAATTTTGGAGAAAATGTTACTCGATAATAATTTACTTGATGACTCCACTTTGAAAATAACATATATATAGGTATATACATAAGGTTTTGGCCAAAACTTGTCACATAAAGGTTGTAGGGTTTAATATATAACTAGAATGAAAACAACCTCACCTGGAATACCACTAGACAAGAAACAAGAGCAATACGGGTGCCTATTCAATTTGGAAGTCTCCGCCCTGGAAACAAACTGTACAAGAGAAGGAACAATGTGTACTTGTGAGAATTGACTCAATATGAAACCACATAGACGCACGGCAATGCTAAACACATGATATGAGAGGTATAAGAAGTAAAATGATGTTATGGAGTTACATAATCAAGTAATTCGTTCAAGTACATTCCATACATGAGGGTTTCAAGCCCAATCATTTCATATCTTTTATAATTCATAGCAAATCAAGTCATGAACTTCATATAACATTTATAACTCAAGTATATCAAGTTTACAATTATAAAATAGACAAAATAGAGACATTCAAATCACTTAAATCTCACAAAGTCACATATCAATTCCAACTATATCAAATTTATATAATTCACACATGTCATACTCAATTCATATATCACTAAACGGATTCAATTAACAAGATTACCTAATTAAATCAAACAATATTCATATTGTTTACAAAATTACACATACACCCCTTCAAGTTAGACAAATAGCTCAAATACGGCATATCGGAATTCAAATTGCAAATCAAAGCATCAACATATATCATAGTTCATTTAATACATGCTTTCGTACACATTGGAATTCATATTGATCGACAAATCAAGCAATTGACAATTCATTGCAATTAAAACAATTAATTTCAAATAAATAGAAATACACAAAATAAATCATAACAAATCAACCGGGCATCCGATTGACGAACAAAAAGTGGCGTTGGACTCACCACAACGAAAGGGACCTTATGTCCAAAAGTCACCGGAATGCCGCTACCGTAGCCGACCAAACAGCCACCGGCCGCCACCGGAACACCGTCTCCGGTGGTCGGAAAAATCCCCGGAAGGACAGAAACGTGCGCCTTGGCCTGTCCGACAAAAGCCCTCAAACAATTTCAGAAAATACCAAACACAACGGACTTCGTTGGCGGAAAACTGAACTAAATCCCTAGAACGAAAACTGAAATTAAATACAAACCGCTAAACGAAAATAAAATCCGGACATACCGTTGGAAAGCTTGTAACGAGCCCTACGAAAGCCCCAAGTCAAATCATCGGAAAAATCGCCGGAAAAAGTCCGCCGGTTCACAGCCGGTCCGCCACCGGTTCACCACCGGTCCGCCGCCGCCGGCCGGTTCTCGAGTCGGGGCCAACGTCATCCGCTAGTTTACATCGTTCTAAGCAACTTTTGTAAAGGCTCCACCACCAAAACCGGCCGGGAAAAGGGCCCACATCGCCGCCGAAGTACCGCCGCTGCACCACCGCCGATTCAGCCATCTCCGGTCACCGGTTGCTTGATTTGAGGTCGGAAATGGAACGGGAAGGGTAAAAAACGTAGGGTAGGGTAGAGATTAACTGGCGAAAGTCGCCGGATCGCCGGTGGCGAAGTGGTGGCACCACCCGCCACCTTCAGGCCGCCGATGCGCCGCCATCGGTCTTCGGTTGGCCACGATCTTGGTACGGTTGTGACGGGCTCGTCGAGCTGATAAATTTCCACTAATGGTTCGTCGAATTCCGTCGAGAAACGAGGGAGAACGGGTATGTGTATGAAATCACACCTTCACTGTGTGTGAATAGTGTCGGTCACGGGAGGAAGACGATGCAGGAAGGCTGATCTGATTTTGGCATGCAAAACGAGGAAATCCGAGTATATATCTCGGGTCCTCGTACGCAAAAATGGTCGGGAGAACGGGCTAACGAAGTCAGAATTGGGCAAACTTAGAGTCTACGGACTCGTTTCGCTGCCCCAGACGCGTTAAAGGGATCAAAGAAGTCAAAATCTCTACCTAACGAGAAGTGACCGGAAAAACCCCCTAAAAGAAGAAAATTACAAAAAGGGCCCTAACTCTAAAAGAGTTCAAAAGAGGGCCACACAACGCACCAATCACATAATTAAACACATAAAAAGGTTGGAAGGTGACGTACCTTATTTATCGGATGAGCGGGGTGTTACAATCTTCCCTCCTTCAAAAGGACCTGTCCTCAGGTCCTACTGTTGGACCGAAAAGTTTCAAACTGAAATGTATCGATCTATTTCCCGAAATTGCTTAGCATCTTAGCCCTGGTTGTGAAGTTTACTCCCCTTATGTGCATCAACCCCTTCAGAGTCTGGTAGTCACAAAGATCTACTCGAACACTTGGCCGTTAATCACTTCAAAACTCGTTCGACCGCTACTAGTCCATTGCCTCGTCACTTGTTAACCTTTGTCTATCCACGCGTAACGCAAACACGACAAACAAGAGAGAATCCCATCTCTCAACACACAAGTGAGGAAACCCCGTCCCTCAGCACACACAAAAGAGAGAACCCCGTCTCTCGGGTACAGAATTGAGAGAACCCCGTCTCCCAGCCTAAGTCTGTCAGATTCCACATCCTTCCAGACATTCTAGTTTGAGAAAATCCAACATTTCTCAAACTCCTAAATCCAAGAGAATCCAACATCCCTCGAATACCTAAGTACAAGAGAATCCAACATCTCTCATGTACAGAAAACAGAAAGAATCCAGCATCTTTCTATCACATAGACAGGGAGAATCCACATCTTCCTGGCACGTAATCAGAGAGAATCAAATCTCCCTTTCACTCAAGCACACAAGCAGAAGCAAGGTTCACAACAATCAACACACACCCCACTGACCAAGGTATCACATAATAACAAAAATTTTAATATGTAAACGATGCATGTATGCTCGTGCGATGGATGCTTAGTGTACCGTTCACCGTAGTAATGGAATTGATGTTGTGACTTTACTCTACGATTTGGATAGTCTGATCTCTAGCTGGCTTGATTCCCAACTTGTCTTTCATATCTTTAGTATATGTTTGACTGAGAAAGTCAGACCCTTGGTTGATCCTATTCTCGATTCCATTCGGATCCTTACTCACAGTTATCTTCTGCAATTAACCGAGCACTAGTTTATTCTGCCTACGATCATAACATTTATCTTTGTACCAGGTTCATTATATTATCTTTGGCCGTACAAGAATCTTAAACTTTAACTCCCACTTCATACATTGTCACTAACTGGTTTAATTCTTTGTTGAAGATTTGGTCATCTGGAACTAGTTGACATCCTTCTTAAAGGTGATAAATTTTGACCAATTTTTCTTTCTTGAAACTAATTTAGGAATCCATCAGAAGTTCCCTGATAGTATCATCATCCTCACTGTCTGAATCACGTACTTATAAATTTCCAAACGAACCACTCTCTTCGATGCCTTATGAAGATCTTCATCCCGGGTATATTAACTTAACTCAAACTTTGAAGGTTTAAACTGATAACGCCGCCTTATTCTTTTCCTGTTACTATCATTGGGTCATTCATGTCCGTGAAAAGTATCTTCCTCGAGCACAACTGTGAATTTAAGTTTCATGTCTAGTCGTGCTCTCCCCCATAAGAAATTTTATCTCAACTCCTTAGACTTTTTCTACCACTTCTCGGATCAAAACACCTCAATTTCTTCAACTTAGCTTCCTCGGTATAAGTGGTTCTAATCACGCCACTTGTCTAGTGATAGTCCTCACATTTCCTTTGAAGCAATTAGTAGGAATAACAACCTGCATCTTTCGTTCCCACTTTCGATTCTATTTTCCCAAACCTCCGAATTTTCCGTTTCCTTTTTAACCAACCAGTGCAACCCAGAATTTCTTCTTTTCTTGATTCCAACAAGAATCAGTCGGAGTATCACTTGATAAATAAGATGTGGGGAATTCCTATCAAGTAAACACTAAAATGCATGTCGGGTTAGGGTGCCAATGCAGTATCACACTTGTAAACAATTAAAGATGCAACACATTGGAACAATTATACAAATTAGAGATGCGCATATAAATAGAGAAATTTAAACAATTAAAGCGATGTATGATGCACGTGCTTATGAATGAATAGAACCTGTCACCGTAATTGTAAACTTTAACTTGGCATATTTCTTTGTTTCTCAAATTGCAGGTTTGTCTTGAATTAATGGTTCACCTCTTCTTTACCCACGGTCTTCCAAATCTTCAAAGTTCCCGTGTATCAACTTATGGATCTCCCAAGTCTGAGATTGAAATCTCTTGAACCCAAATTCTTCAACACCCATGAAGTTGGTATCTTGACTTCTCTTGAAGAATCAATCTCCAATTGTTGTCCTAGTCCTTACCATAGTTGTTCCTTTGATTAAAGCATCTCTGGTTTATTCCTTATGAGTTCGAATAGTTGTATGAGCTCAACCCCCAATTGTTTACATTTGAATACATAATTTCCCTCCAATAGTTCTTTGTCTTTCTTTATCGTTTCCATTTGTTGCTCCAAAGCTCTTAATTCAATCTCACAACTCGACACTTCATCTTGAATTTGGAAGATGAACTCATATCCGGCCGAAGATAAAATCCTTAGCATTGTCATTTTCAATGAACTTATACTTACCACGTCGACTAATTTTCTTTAATTCTTCTCAATTCAACTCCTATCTCATCTCAATTCTGAAGTATGTGAATTCCCTCTTCGTAGTCTCTTCATCCTTTTTCATCGATCTAAATCCCAAGCTATATTATTCTTCATATTTTCTTTCGCCTCTTTCTCAAGTTAGATGGTCTTTACTGCTTCTCAACCACGAACCTACTTTACTTTAATTCTCTTAAAGGTCATCGCCTCCACGTTGATAGAAACCTCGAATCTAAAACATCTTCGAGATTTCTCTTCTTTGGAATCTGGTTGACAAAATCTTCGTAGTGTAACCAAACATGTTGATCTCGTGAAACCAAATCATTACACACCACAAATCCCGTCTCATCATGGATTCACCATCGGTAATAGAGCTTGCAAACTTCTCCTTCGAACTGACCTCTTATTCTGGACTTTGTCACTCGAGCCCTAACCTCATTTTAGAAAAGGTTTGACTCTTAAATTTCTGTAGAAATCCCCAAGGCATTCCTTACAGCTTCCGAGCTAGAGAGAAGAGCTTGTGGTAGCCTGTGGTTGTCGTAAAGATTGGTCGTGGTTTGATATTGTCTTCATATCCTATGAATCACAGCTCATTTTGAAAATAAATGCATGCGATTAGTATATGCTCATGCCACATAATTAACACCAAAAGAATGGATTCAATGCAAAATGCAACAAATAATCTAATAAAGTTTGAAAAAAACACAATTCAGTGTTCAAGAATGATGCAATGCACAAATTGACAATTAGTTCCTATGCCGTGCGACCTATACTCGAGACAACACAACCCAGAGCACCGGTTCTGAACCTGGTAGCTCTGATACCACTCAAAGATGTAGCACCCAGGACGATAGGCACCACATCCCCCGCACCATGAGTCTAATCTACATATGAAATAGACAGTCCATACATGAACCGGACTCACAGCGAAGGGTGACAAACAAAAGAACAGTCCTGACAAGGCGGAAGCTAACCCTGGGACAATCAACAATAACTAAAATGCGGAAGCAAGGAAATCATAAATGTAATATCCATGAAATAAATGAAATCCAATACGAATATAAATACGGGTTCCTCTAATCAGTACACCTGTCCTAACCTGTCCCGAATCAATACAAGAAAACAACATAACAACGGGTTCAACTGGCTCCAGAACCTGTCCTAACCTGTCCCGAAATAATATCAATTCAATAAGGGCACACCGGCCAACAATAATAAATCAATACAGTACTTAGAGACAATATTGTATGCAATGAGTGTAAGTGAGTGAGACTAGGATAATGACTCGATAACTTTAACTCCGCCTAGTAACCAACGCCTGCAAAAGAAACTGGAAAAGAGGGAAGGAGGGGTCAGTCTCTAGAAGACTGAGTGAGCTGGAGCGATACATATAATATAGAAACATGCGCATGCAAGCCATAAATCCCGAGCAAAGTTTTATATGAAGTTAGTTCCCTCGAAGGGCTAGAAATTAAGTAAGCAATGCTCGGACTTTACGACTAAATCATATTAAATTCATTAAGTTTATAATTCATACATAAACATAAAGGCTCGGCGAGTGAGCATGCATTATCTCCAACCAAACTCCGACCGTGTACGACAAATATCATTGATACGTTAAATAGGTGATCATGCAATATATCATAATGCACACAAATCATATATCATATCCTAAACATATTCGTTTGGGCAATCCGTGTCCCGGCCTTCCCGCACAGTGCCTATCAATCATAAACATAATCATAATCATAATCATAATCATACATATTTCCAACCTTCTTCCTCCGGGTGGTGGGCGGGTTAGCAAGACCCGACCACCGGTCCATACATAGGCCAATAGGGGTACATGAATCCCCCAAGGGTACTCAACTCCCATTCCCCGCTAAACCTCCTAGCGAGGGCCGGTATCACCGTAAATGTGGTGGGACTAGTACAAGGGATCACCGTCGGCCCTTGCCTCCCCGGATAGCCACTTGCACTAAGTCCCTGGGCCCGTGCATTCATAATCATAACATAATCATATTCTCGCCAAAACATTTGATTCATAAGAAACATAACATATTCCATAATTTTGGAGAAAATGTTACTCGATAATAATTTACTCGATGACTTCACTTTAAAAATAACAT
The DNA here is from genome assembly GCA_037501455.1 of Lantana camara. Lineage (NCBI taxonomy): Eukaryota > Viridiplantae > Streptophyta > Magnoliopsida > Lamiales > Verbenaceae > Lantana > Lantana camara. The sequence goes on along the minus strand of CM074859.1, from coordinate 32,242,667 downwards.
ATATATAGGTATATACATAAGGTTTTGGCCAAAACTTGTCACATAAAGGTTGTAGGGTTTAATATATAACTAAGACGAAAACACCCTCACCTGGAATACCACGAGACAAGAAACAAGAGCAATACGGGTGCCTATTCAATTTGGAAGTCTCCGCCCTGGAAACAAACTGTACAAGAGAAGGAACAATGTGTACTTGTGAGAATTGACTCAATATGAAACCACATAGACGCACGGCAATGCTAAACACATGATATGAGAGGTATAATAAGTAAAATGATGTTATGGAGTTACATAATCAAGCAATTCGTTCAAGTACATTCCATACATGAAGGTTTCAAGCCCAATCATTTCATATCCTTCATAATTCATAGCAAATCAAGTCATGAACTTCATATAACATTTACAACTCAAGTTTATCAAGTTTACAATTATAAAATAGACAAAATAGAGACATTCAAATCACTTAAATCTCACAAAGTCACATATCAATTCCAACTATATCAAATTTATATAATTCACACATGGCATACTCAATTCATATATCACTAAACGGATTTAATTAACAAGATTACCTAATTAAATCAAACAATATTCATATTGTTTACAAAATTACACATACACCCCTTCAAGTTAGACAAATAGCTCAAATACGGCATATCGGAATTCAAATTGTAAATCAAAGCATCAACATATATCATAGTTCATTTAATACATGCTTTCGTACACATTGGAATTCATATTGATCGACAAATCAAGCAATTGACAATTCATTGCAACTAAAACAATTAATTTCAAATAAATAGAAATACACAAAATAAATCACAACAAATCAACCGGGCATCCGATTGACGAACGGAAAGTGGCGTTGGACTCACCACAACGAAAGGGACCTTCTGTCCGAAAGTCATCGGAATGCCGCTACCGTAGCCGGCCGAACAGCCACCGGCCGCCACCGGAACACCGTCTCCGGTGGTCGGAAAAATCCCCGGAAGGACAGAAACATGCGCCTCGGCCTGTCCGACAAAAGCCCTTAAACAATTTCAGAAAATACCAAACACACCGGACTTCGTTGGCGGAAAACTGAACTAAATCCTTAGAACGAAAACTGAAATTAAATACAAACCGCTAAACGAAAATAAAATCCGGACATACCGTTGGAAAGCTTGTAACGAGCCCTACGAAAGCCCCAAGTCAAATCATCGGAAAAATCGCCGAAAAAAGTCTGCCGGTTCACAGCCGGTCCGCCACCGCCGGCCGGTTCTCGAGTCGGGGCCAACGCCATCCGCTAGTTTACATCGTTCTAAGCAACTTTTGTAAAGGCTCCACCACCAAAACCGGCCGAGAAAAGGGCCCGCATCGCCGCCGAAGTACCGCCGCTGCGCCACCGCCGATTCAGCCATCTCCGGTCACCGGTTGCTTGATTTGAGGTCGGAAATGGAACGGGAAGGGTCAAAAACGTAGGGTAGGGTAGAGATTAATTGGCGAAAGTCACCGGATCGCTGGCGGCGAAGTGGTGGCGCTACCCGCCACCTTCAGGCCGCCGATACGCCACCGTCGGTCTTCGGTTGGCCACGATCTTGGTACGATTGTGACGGGCTCGTCGAGCTGATAAATTTCCACTAATGGTTCGTCGAATTCCGTCGAGAAACGAGGGAGAACGGGCATGTGTGTGAAATCACTAGGGGTGCGTTTCGAGCTGAGCCGAGTCGAGTTTAGCAAAAAAAATCCAGCTTGAGTTTGAGCTTGAAAATTATTTGTATGGCTTGAGATTGAGCTTGAGCTTGTCAAGCTTATCTTTTTGAGGGCTTGAGCTTGGCTTGCCCAAAAATCGAGCTCGTCAAGCCCAAAAATCAAGCCGAGCTCGATTCGACTCGACGAGCCAATAGATTTTTGTTGGATATTTTTTAACTTTCATTCAATAATAATATTAAACAATAACAAAGATATTAAGATATATAATATATATAGTATATTAATATTTTTAAGTTTTATATCATTATTAATAAATTATAATCTTTAATATATACTTGATATTTTAGGTTATGTATGAGTATTATTAATTATATTATAATAAACTATACATTATGTAATTACACAATAAAAATTATTAACTAATATTTTATTAAAACATATACTTATGTTATTAATTAGTTATTATGGTATATGTTAGTAATATTGTATAGAATGATATATTGTTGTAATTATTGAATTGTGATATTATTAAATCATATTTATTGTCAAAATGAGTAGATAAAAATATATAATATATCATATAAATGTAGATTAATTTACTGCATATTTATATATACAAATTATTAAATATTATAATATATATATATATAATACAATATGCATATCAATATATATATATAATATAAATATATATATACTAGCTTGCGAGCCGGCTTGCAAGCCTCGAGCCTCAAAAAAATAGGCTTGAGCTTGGCTTGACCCACAAACCGGTCTCGATTAAGCTTGGCTTGAGCTTGACATCGTTCGAGTTCGAGACAAGCCAGCTTGAGCTCGGCTTGTACGGCTCACAAGCCAGCTTGGCTCAGATCACACCCCTAGAAATCACACCTTCACTGTATGTGAATAGTGTCTGTCGCGGGAGGCAGACGATGCAGGAAGGCTGATCTGATTTTGGCACGCAAAACGAGGAAATCCGAGTATATATCTCGGGTCCTCGTACGCAAAAATGGTCGGGAGAACGGACTAACGAAATCAGAATTGGGCAAACTTAGAGTCTATGGACTCGTTTCGCTGCCCCAGACGCGTTAAAGGGATCAAAGAAGTCAAAATCTCTACCGAACGAGAAGTGACCGGAAAAACCCCCTAAAAGAAGAAAATTACAAAAAGGGCCCTAACTCTAAAAGAGTTCAAAAGAGGGCCACACAACGCACCAATCACATAATTAAACACATAAAAAGGTTGGAAGGTGACGTACCTTATTTATCGGATGAGCGGGGCGTTACAGATAACCTACGGGATATAGTCATCGCAATGTTTTGAAGTATTCTGCTGTACTTACTTCACCAACGGATTTCCGACGGGATCCTTCCGTTGGTGTGGATAAATTTCCATTTTTGCTTTTGCCGACGGTGTTCGTCGTTGGTAATCCGTCGGTATGTTCCCGTCGGAAATTGTATGCCATTATTATCAGACCTGAAATTTTTTTCCCCCCAAATCGCTTTTATTTTGAAATCGCAAAGCTGAGATTGGGAAAGCTAGGGTCTGGGAAAGTTGATACACGCAAGATTGCTCCAGAAAATCAGTTACATTTTTAGTCTTTGTAACGTAGAAAGGGTTAGGGTTCTCGGTGTTCAACGATAGGGTATCGTTTGGGGCTTTTGTGGGTTCGTGTGTGGAAGAATTAGGTTGCCAATTTTGGGGTTCTAACCGGGCGCTTCTGAATCGGAGGCGAAGAAGGCATTTTGGCTGGTAGGAGTGCTGAAGGTAAGCTCTATACTCCTCTCGATTTTCTAGTTTCCGGGATGAAGAGTTTTTTCCAGTTTTTTTATGAAATGTTGTTGGTTTTGTTTGATTATGCGTTCTTATAGAGGCATTTTGGCTTGGGTGTTAGTTGAACGGCGTATCACTCAGATTTCAACAAAGGAAGAGGATGTGGGCAACAATTTAAGCAAAACATTGCAGTTGTGGATCAGTTTTAGCTGAAGATAAGCTGTGGTTCGACGGGTTTGTTCGGGATTGTGAATCGGTGGTCCGACGGGCTTGTAAGGGTCTTGTTGTCGAGGAACTAACCTGCCAAGAAAGAAGAGTGGAAGTTAGGAAGGAGCCGGTAAGGATGTCTGTTTTTCTTCATCCATCCATTATTTTGATGTAACTTGGAAACCACATTGCTGATATTTGTTACTTTTTTATAATCTTTTTAGCTGCTTTTCCATACAGCTTATGGAGATGATGACTTAACTCTGATTCTTGGGAATCTTCTAATCGTTCTTGCACTTCAAAATTTCCTTCGATAGTATCTTCAAAATTGATGGTGTTGCATCAAATGATACTTTCTGTAACCTAAGACCATATCATAAGGCCATCATTTGTAATTGATTAAAAAAATATCAGAGTTAAGTCATCATCTACACAAGATATCATTTGTTGTGCTTAGGACTCGATTCTAAAGTATGTCTCTATTTTTATGGCAGTCCAGAATTGCTTGAGGGTGTAGGACGGGAGACAAGTTAAAGCCAAAGTAAATATTTCAGGCCTTCATCTTGTGCTATTTGAGGTAACCTTTCCGTTTGGGTTGATTTCGATGACTGTTGATGTATAAAATCTTGTGCTATTGATTGTGCGATTAATTTTAAAGGTTAGGGAATGTTATAGGTATGTTGTTGCATGAGTTTTGATTGTTTTGGTTGAGTTCTTGCATGCTTATAGTTAACGAATGCATAACACAAAAGTTCATAAATATTACAAGTAAGTAAATAGGGTTACAAATAGATTCTGTCCATTAAGTCAGTAGCTAATGTTTTTATAAATGACAATAAAAATTTTAGTGAATTCATCGCACTGACGGGCGCGGACGATGGAGATAATAGCGACCACATTAAAAGAAACTTTGTAAGATGGCTCCAGCATCATGTAAGTTTTAATAAAGTTTGTACCAGTAACTACATATTGCGAAAAATATATAACAATAAATAACAACGAAACTTATATTGCTTAGGTTCAAAACCTAAACAATGGAATTGATGATCCTTTGTTGCAACACTTGTCTTGGGGACATACAAAGGTTAGGACATTTCAGAAGTACTTTGTCAATGGTTTCAAATTCCATACGAGGTCATGGGGCCAAGGGAAGAAAACAATGAATTTCGGTGTTTGGGTAAAAGGAAGTGCGAATAAAGGACATATAACAGATGACTATTACGGGACTTTGGAAGAAATCATCGAACTTGATTACCCAGGTTCTCCAACAAAGAAGGTTGTTTTATTCAAATGTGTTTGGTTTGATCCCACACCACGCCGGAGGACCCGTATTGGTAATGCAGAAAGCACAATCATTGAGGTAAAACATACGGGTCGATACAAAAGGTATGATCCTTTCATCCTAGCACAGCTAGCCCGACAGGTTTATTATGTTCCGTACCTTGGTCGAATAAAGGATAAGAAAAATTGGTGGGCAGTAATTAAAACCAAGCCAAGAGGAAGAGTAGAAATAGAGGAATCGCTTGAGATTGCATATCAAAACAATGAGACAACAATTATCAATATGGTACAAGCAGATGATGTAGTAGGCCCTTTAGTTGACACGAGCGTTGACTTAGATGACTGTGTACAGCTTGAAATTAACACATTTGGTGAATATGTAGAGGACGATGAATTAATAGATGATTCGACAGACGAGGATGTGGAAAACACCCTTAGTGATTGATTTGGTAATATGTTTTAGGGAAAATTACATCCAACTACCCTGAGGTTTGCTCTAATTACGAATCAGTCCCTCTTTTTTCATTTATTACATATCAACCCCTAAAAACACTGTTTCAATTACAAATCAGTCCCTCTTTAGGGGTTAAAATGTAATTGAAACAGTATTTTTAGGGGTTGATATGTAATAAATGAAAAAAGAGGGACTGATTCGTAATTAGGACAAACCTCAGGGTAGTTGGATGTAATTTGCCCTATGTTTTACCTAAACTTCTTCTGTTGTACTAGATTTTTTCGTACATCCATATTTCTGTTGCATTTGCTTCATAAGTATCAAATGGTTTGCATCTTATAATTCATTTTACATTTCCTTACAACTTGTCCTAATTTGGTTTCTATTTTACGTTAGCAAATGAATATACTATCTATTAATGTAAATTGATTTTTCAATTGTAGATGGACCAACCGAGAGTTCCAAATAAAGCATTGCGTGCTAGAAGTGGCGGTTCCAGGGGTAGAGCCCGAGGTATTCAACCAATGCCCTCACTAGAAGCTTCACCTATAGCCTCACCAGATGCTTCTCCTACACAACCACTTGTCCCGTCTACGCTACATACATCGTCCCCATTGACTACAATGAGGCGGCAGAGGATGATGACTGAGGTAAGTGAGTATATGTGCTACCATTATTCATTTATTAGATTCTATATACGTTTTAAGTGTTAATACATTTGTCTTGTTTAATTGGCAGGTCCTATGTGAATTCGGTCTGATTTTTATGCTTCTGAGTCCAAGTTGTATCGAGGTTAATTGGAGCTACAATGTTTGTGTTTGGACTTAGGTACAACTTAATATTTGTATAAATTCACAAGTGTGTGGAGATATTCTAGTTGCTCTCTATACATTTGGTGATTTTCTAGCGACACTATTGTTGAAATTTAGAATTTGGTTTGCATTTACGAATTAATGACACTGATTTGGTATTGTGGGTTTTAAAGACACGTTGTTTTGTTCGCTGTAATATTGCTCAGTTGTTCGGATGTATTTATTGGGTTGTGGTTTAGTTTTGGCTGTAAATTTCAGAATCCCGCAGGGTAAAGCAACATAAAACAGAAAAAACCAAAAAAAATTTGCCCAGATTTTCGACGGAAAACTGACGGAATCCAGTTGGTAATCCGTCTGACACATTGCCCGGGGAAAGCGACGGGAAAGCGACGACGAAGAACCCGTCGGTACATTTCCAACGGAAAAACGACGGCAATGTCCGTCGGTATTTTGAACGACAACTTTTCCAGCTAAAAGAGCGACGACGACCAGACCGTCGGATATCCATCGGTAAACTATTTCCGACGGATGCCTAGACGTCGGTATTAACGGAAATAACGAACCGTTGGTATGGTCCCACGGAAAAAGGCCGTCGAAATATCGTACTTTTACCGTGGGAAGATCCTCTCGACGGAAGACCGACGGCCTCTCCCGTTGGTGATGTGTATTACAATTCTCTTCAAAAATCCGTCGGTATTCCGTCGGTTCCCCGTCGATAATTATAATCCGACGGCTTTCCTACGAACGTTACCGTCGGTGTTTGTATTCCGACGCTGTATTTACCGACGGGCTTATGCCCGTCGGAATACCGTCGGATATCCGTCAGAAATCCCCATTACCGACGGAAAACCTACGAAATTTCATAAATGGCCGTCGGTTTTTGCCCGTCGGTTTTCGGTGGTTTTTTTGTAGTGTATATAAAATAATTTATACTATATATATATATTATGTATAATACATGTATGATCCTTATTAAATTTTGTATCATAATATGTTGTAATAATATATTATTTTACAATGACATGTTAGGCCATATAATATTACTAATACAAAAATATATTCATAAAATATTCACTCAAATATTTGATGTAATAAAATAATAAATATCATATACCATAATAACTAATTAATAAATAAAATATTAGTTAATAATTCCTATCATGTAATTACATAATTTATAATTTTATTATAATATAATTAATAATATTTATACATAATCTAAAATATCAAGTATAAATTATGTAATTACACGATAGGAATTATTAACTAATATTTTATTTATTAATTAGTTATTATGGTATATGATATTTATTATTTTATTACATCAAATATTTAAGTGAATATTTTATGAATATATTTTTGTATTAGTAATATTATATGGCCTAACGTGTCATTGTAAAATAATATATTATTACAACATATTATGATACAAAATTTAATAAGGATCATACATGTATTATACATAATATATATATATAATATTTTATTATAATATAATTAATAATATTTATACATAATCTAAAATATCAAGTATATATATATATATATATATATATATATATATATATATATATATATATCAATGATTATAATTTATTAATAATGATATAAAACTTAAAAATATTAGTATGTATATATATTATATATTTTAATATCCCTATTATTGTTTAATATTCTTGAATGAGAGCTAAAAAATGTCCAATAAAAATTTGTTGGTTCGTCGAGTCGAGTGGAGCTCGGCTTGATATTTGCGCAAGCCAAGCTCAAGCCCCCAAAAAGTAAGCTTGACAAGCTCAAACTCAATCTCAAACCATACAAATAACTTTCAAGCTCAAGTTCAAACTGAATTTTTTTTGGCCAAATTCAACCCAACTCGACTCGACTCAAAATGCAACCCTAGTTTCAAAATGAGGTCTATTTTAATGAGTTCTTAATAGGTTTTAATGGGTTCTAACTTTCAAGTGGATTTACGTTATATTCTTAATTTAATGTTTAATTAATGCTAGAGTTAGGGAATATATGTTACTTAATTATCATAATATGTAGTACAAGAAACGAAGAATTTCCTCACCTTTAAAAAGAGGTTCATTTTCAACATTTAGAGCGTAAGTTTCAAAATATTTTTATCAGAGAAATGAAAGGCAAAGAGCTTAGAGTTGTGATTATGGTCATGTTCATGACCTTCCTGATATTAATGTCCGAGACAAATGCAGATGATGCGTGCGAGAACTGCCTCAGGTTATGCTCCACTGACCCTGACTTTATCGATCCTGCTTGTATCAAGTCTTGTGATCCGTTCTGTAAGAGACGGCCTCTGCTGTCACAAGCTTCTCGATCATCGTCACCGGCGCCGGTCACGGAACATGATTAGTATGTTTTGAATGCACTATAAGCATGTTGTTCTGTTGTGTCGTTTCGGACAGATGCATATAGAATTTTGTGCTTAATGCTTTAAAGTTTTTATATCCACGTTCATGCGTTATAGATTGTATCCTAAGAGATTAAATAATTTGTGACTCTAATCACTTGCTTTCTTTCATTTCCAAATATGAAAGAAAAAGAAAATTTTAGTTCGACCTAAAAAGATTCGGTAAAATTGTAAAAGTTGTCCTGTAACTTATAATTTTTTGAATATTCATTCCTTTCGATATCGCGTTTTCAATTTTGTCTTCTAATTTAAACTTTTTTGCAATTTTCGTCTGATTTCGGCTTGAATTGCTACGTGTCTCCATTTCAGGCCAAATTTGAAAAAAAAAATTTACTGAGTCATCCAATTTAAATATTTGACCGCCAACTGGACTCTGAGGTGAATTATTATATCAAAAATAAAATACATGTTTTAGACTTTACTCTTTAGAGATGAAGAATCATCCTCCCACAACTTACATAGGATCACAAATACTAGCTTGTATCTCGTGCGGTGCAACACATAAATATAATTTCTTTTTGGAGAAAATTGCATTTTTGGTCCCACAGGAAATAGGTCAAACTTTTTTTGATCCCGTAGTTTTTAAATCGTCCCATACTTTTAGTTTTTCGACAAATGTAGTCCCAAAGTAAAAAAAATTCAATATTAGTCCCAACAAATTTAGAAATATATATTTATAATATTTTTTCTTAATTAAAAAATACATATCAAATATTAGGAATAATTTAAAAGAATACCAACCACATGATATGCATTTTATTTTTATAATAAATTATTACATTTTAAAGTATAAGTATTACTTTAAAATTATAAAATAAAAAAATAAAGACATTATACATAATAACATAATTAGTAAAATAATCTTCAATATTGCATTTAGTTAAAAATATGTAAAATAAAAAAAATTGAAAAATAATTAATATTTATAATATAATTAAAAAATTAAAACGTAATTAGTAGCCATATATATTTAATGAGAATTAAAAAATAGCATCAAAATTTTAAAACACTATAATATATAACTTACAATTATAATAATTATTTAATTTTTTAATGAATATTATGTTATTGAATAAAATATATATAAATTTTCAGTTATTTTCAATTTTAAATAAACCCAACGTTAATTGTTTTAAATAAATGCAATGTTATATATATATAAGAAATATTTAAATATTATAAATATTAATTATTTTACATATTTTTAACTAAACGCAATATTGAAGATTATTTTATTAATTATGTTATTATGCATAATGTTTTTATTTTTTTATTTTTTTATTTTAAAGTAATACTTATAATTTAAAATGTTATAATTATTATTTATTATAAAAATAAAATGCATATCATGTGGTTGGTATTCTTTTAAATTATTCCTAACATTTGATATGTATCTTTTAATTAAGGAAAAATATTATAAATATATATTTCTAAATTTTTTGGGACTAATATTGAAAGTTTTTTTACTTTGGGACTACATTTGTCGAAAAACTAAAAGTATGGGACGATTTAAAAACTACGGGATCAAAAAAAAGTTTGACCTATTTCCTATGGGACCAAAAATGCAATTTTCTCTTATTTTTTTCCTAGATCTAAAAAAAATATACAATTTATATATTAATAAAATAAAATTTACTCAAATATATAAACTAACATGGAGTCTATCTTCACAAACTAATTTCATTTATTCAGCATTGGTGTGGTGGTATTATTTAGAAGAAATTCAAGATGAATTTTTTAGTATTTCTCAAGAAATATCGAATTTAATTAACTCGAATGGATATTATTATATATGTCGCACATACGAGGTATAAATTAGTCTCGTTATAATAGAGTTTCGACTTTCGACAGGATTAAAACTGCTATACATGCATGTACCATCGGTTATAAATATTTTTGAAAAACGAGAAAACTCAGCATGCATCATTTTTTCATCCCAAAGAACAAAATCGAGTAGTTCTACCTTGTATATCCAACGTCCTTTAACTACTTCGCAGAGATGTTACTTTTCGATTGACAAAAGAAATCGAAAACAGAGACAATGAATGTATAGTTGTTGACAGGTGTTCGTCGGGTCATATTAGACATTAGTGGAACGTTTACTTTGTTGGTTAGGACGAGATGTGATTGATAAGTAATGGGATGAGTTGTTGTGGAATATGATGGTGGATTGATCATCTCATGGGGATGTGGGATGAATAATCCAATATAAGCTTGGGCCGTGTCATCAATCCCGGACTTGCAAAAGTATTTATAAACACAAGTTTAAATAGGATTATTAATCTAATCATCCTTAATCCTACGAAGTAAACAGGTTGTAGATCTATCTCTTTCCAGGGGAAGCCTTTGTAATTTCTCAAACCTCAGGAAAGTTCATTTAATGACGCCAAACCTTAGGGTATGCAAGTGTAGTTATCCCATAAAATATGAACAAAAACTTGCAATTTCCTTTTCTTTTTCAATACAAAACGGATACATGTCTTCCATGAATCAGGCATGGAAGCCTTTCCAGCAAAGAACAGTCGAGGAGCTCTTCGATCCAAACCTAATGCTGAATAATTACCACAACATCAACATTAAAACCGAGATTTCTACGTGCCTTTCATGCTGGTAAACAAAGAAGACCTCCCAGCACCAACCAGCCCTCCTTACATGGATGAGAAAACAACGGAATTCAACGATATGAACAAAAATACGATGTTGCCCCTCAACTCTGGGAATTCTGCTTCGGTTGCCAGCATTTCCCACAGTATTTTCTACACCAAATGAGACAAAGAAACAAATTTTAGTGTGATATAGAGTTGTAGATGTAAAATAGTTGTTACAGTTATGATTCCAAGAAAACAGAGACTACCAAAGAGTTTTTTACCTTTGTTTTGTTTCTTTTGGGAGTAAATTCATCTATAATGTACAATTCATGCAATTACAGTAATAAATAACAATACCATAAGCTCACACAGAAGAATGAAGAGTTTCTTTTGCCTCTGACTTGACTATCGCTTCAATTTCAATTCTCATTAGTCGAGCTCGAATCAAACTTGGCATAGTTTACAGGTTCAGAAATTTAAATATAGAAATAAAATTTCTAGATATTGAAAAGCACAAAAGGCTCATGAGCTGATGAGCAACTAGAATCAAACTAGGGGTACATTCTCTATCATGATTAATACAACTCGAGTTTGAGTCGAGCTAGAATCGAGTCAGTTCAGCTTACGTTCTCTCCTATAGAGGTCGCAATAAGGTTTATCCAGATTTCTTGCCTAATCCAAACATAATAATGAATCCAGTTCCACATAACATGAGGTTTATTTTTATTTGAAGCTTGAAAAGTTACGAGAGACAGGCACATAGTATATGTATCTTCCTCGGTATCTCATTTATATCTGAAACCCAATGTCTTAATTACACACTCTACAAGGGAAACATTAGTGGATTAAAGTATAAAATATCAGAATTTTGATCAAACCATTCTATTGTTTTGCTTTTTCTTCTTTTTAATTTCCAGTTTAACATGCTCAAAAGATTTTAACATTAAAATGAACCTTACCTTGAGAAGAAGGGCATTCTTATCGTCTGGCGACCAAATTTCCCATGAGCCCTCCACCAATCTCGTAATGCTTGGCCTCAGTAAAGCCTGCTTCTAAAGCTAGTTTCTCCAACTCATTTCCTGCATCACAAGGATATTTTTATCACAGCATGTCGACTATCTGTACCGTTAGGTTGGGGGTAAAATTGGAAGTTCACAAGGTGGGATCAAAATGTGCCTTTAGCAACTCTAATAGAATGGGTTGTTTGTTAGAAGTTCAATTTGGAGGGGCGGTCCACGTAATTAGATAAAGATACAGGGAATTCAGTAATTTGGACATTTCACAAGGGGTCTAGGTGTAATTCATCATAACTACGCAGATGTATATAGTTACAGTGTAAATGAGAAACTACCCGTCAAATATTCCTTGATTGAGTTCTTCAAGTACCGATACTCCTCTGCTAGCCCGTACCCACCAGCGACGGGGACAATTACATTATCAATCATCCAATCCTGGGAACATGAATACGAAGATACTCATTATCAAATATTCGTGGTCTCTTGCAACAACAGATGATATTTAGACAAACTAGTACAAAATAAAAAGATAATGAGCAGATAAAATGGTAAATATTAAACTAGAAAAACAACATAACTATTACATACCTGAATTGAAGAATTTAATGGACTAGTGCTTTTGTTGAAATCAAGAATAGAGACTTTCGAACCGAGTTTCAGAACCCGACACATCTCCTCCAGAGCTTTTCTCGTATCTACTACATTTCTTAAACCGTAACCAATAGTTGCAGCATCAAACGACAAGCTGGAAAATGGTAAATCAGTCGCATCTCCTTCAATCCACCTATGGAATATCAAAATCGTGGAAAACCATAAATGTTTTAACAAAAAAAATTCAGGGATTTAACTAAGAGAATAATGTAGCTTGTGCAAGTGCTTTCTGTTTGTTCTGCTTATCTTCAACTTTTAACTTCTCCAAAAGCAGAACCTTTTCAAACACCTCAAAGTTCCAAGGAAACTATGAATGACGTTTCACATAAAAGCATAAGCAGTTAAACAAGAGAGTTGTTAAAAATTAAACATTCGTTCTCTTTCGCCAGTTCTTACACGTGTAACTCTTTTTCCTGGAGAGGCAACAGCGAGAGTGAATTGAGACCTCTAGAAAATTTCAATTACTAAACAGGTGAAACATTTAATATCTATAGAAGAAGTTTTAATGATTTCACAAGCGAATAGGAAATATGTATGTCCAATTGGCATGCTTACTCAATGTTCTTGTAGCAGGCCTTCACCCGTTGCTGCTGCCGTGATGCAGCAATCTGTAATTGCTCTTTTGAGAAATCAAGAGCAATAACCTAAGCAGCATAAAGAATAATACATCAAGATGAAAATAACAATAATAATAATCATAGTAATTCAAAAAGAAAGTGTGATGATGAAGGAGAACCTTGCCATTGATTCCAACTTTCTCAGACAAGAGAAAAGCCAAATCTCCACTCCCACAACACACATCCAACACAGTATCTCCTTCTTTTGCCCTATTTAACACATCCAATTACCAACACTTAGCCAAATTCTGAGTTCATAAGACAAGTAACTTACACTAAAACAGGATATCTTATCGAATTATCTACATAGAAAATCGACTTTACGGTTCTGGGAAAATCATTAGTCCTAAGTTAGACAGAAAAAGATTCAATCTTTAAGCAAGACAACAGCATATTATAAACAATGAAATCCCAAATAACCAATTTTCTGCGGATATACTTCAACATTATGCAGAATAATAATTCAAAGGAGTATAGGAGCAGAAAAGCATACTCGCTCCAAGAAACACACATCTTCTTCCACACTCTATGCTGCCCTAAGCTAAACAAATCATTCAACTGAAAATTAACCCAAAAAGAAACATCAAATTTATCAGGAAACAAAACCCGTTTATCAGAATCACGAAAATCAGAAGCTAATTCAAAAAACAGACACACACACACACTGAAAATCAGAAGCTTGAGCTAAAAGGATACATTTACGCCAGGATATAGCTCACATTATCATAGACAGGTGCAATGCGGTTAAAAAGCGCCTGCCGCTCGTGAGCGCACCGGACCGGTGTAAGACCGCCGTGGGTCGCCGGCCGCCGTCGTCCTCCGACGGTTATGGAGGGAAGAGTGAATTGAAGTGTAGCCATATTTTCTGTATTTTTTTGCTACAGGTAAAAGCTCAATTGTCGGGGAAATTTGTTCATTTGTGCCACCCAAGTTTCCATTTAACAAAATAACCCTTAATTTTATTTTGTATTTCTTTTTAATGTAATAAATATGAATGTAATTATTTAATTATATAATGGGGGCACTTTGTAAATATTTATTGGTTGAAGGATTAAATTGAAAATAAACCAAAAAGAATCAAAACTAAAATTAAAAGGGAAAAGAAAACGAACCGTCAGTCCCCAACCCAATCGCTTTTTTTGAAGCTACCTCGCTTGTACGTCTCTTCGTCCTTCCTCCACCGGCCCTCCGCTGTAGCTACCGCCGCCACCGCGTCTACCGCCGCCGCCCCGTGCAAATTCTCTCCTCCATCTTCTCGGTGTCGCCACTATTTGTCTCAATACCGAGGACCATTCTCACCGTCTACTCTTTCTTCCTCCTTCCACCACCGCCGCCGCCGCAGCTACCACCGCCACCGCAGCTAGGGGACCGCATTACCACCTCCGCCGCCGCATTACCACCTCCTTCCTCCTTAGGTATTTTATTCTTGTTTTTACTTTTAAAGCAAGGGTTTGTTCGATTACTTCTTTAAGCTCTGATTTTGGATTATGATACAAGTGTGTCTGTGAAAAAAATAAGCTATTGACTTCCTAAGGAGCGTGGTGTTCTGATTTGTCCAACGTTATCAACACATGCCTGACAGAATTGTTTATCAATTTTTTTTTCTCTCAGCTGCTTGTCACTGCTTCTTCGAGTTTTGACTCATAATGCCTAATTACAAGCAAAAGTCTACACGAAAGTTTCGTCAAGAACACCAACATGAGGTATGAAATTGTAGTATGAAGTATGGTTTGTACATTTTGGTTGATTTTGAACTCTTCAATCAATGCAACCGCTTTTTATTAGTTGTTGCTTTTGGTAGAATCGCTTTTTTTTTTATGTTATTGTATAAGCGATCGATTTCAATATAAAAGCGATCGTTTGAATACCATGTTGATTTTGGTTATTGTTTAAGCGCTAGATTTCAATATAAAATGATAATTGATCCTATCTTGTTGAATATGAGAGTGGTTATGTTGATTATGAGATATTATGGAATGCCCTTCTCTCATGGTTCCTCTGTTTTTATTTTCCTTTTCATTCAGATTTCTTCTCTATACATATTCTTGAATTTCCCATTTTGATCTCTAAATATATTGAAGTTTTATAATTTTCAGCATTCATGTGAAATCTGATGCATTCTTGCAAGATTTTGAGATGGTTTAAGTTCTAAAAGTAATGATCTTGCTCGCATCTTGGGAAAATATGTTTGAATTTATGTTTGTTGACCGATTGAATCATGTTTTGGAGCATGAAAGATTCAGAGGGTGGAGCAGCGTTTTCATTTTTGAGTTTGAATTAAGAACAAGAAGTTTGGGATAATTTGGATGGATTGGTTTACTTATTCATGCTTGTAATATTTAATCTCTTTTTTGAGTAGGATGAGGCAAATGAGCATAACGATGTGCCGGAGAAAGGAAAAAAGAGACAAAAAGGTACAAGCAAAGAGTTTGAACCTACCCAAAAGTTTGAAGAATGCATTGAAACAGAGGTTTGATTTGATGTTTAATTTTGAGTAAATTTAAGTTAGATGTAATTTGCTTTTTATTGATGAACCTTTTAAGTTTCTAAAATTTAGTCTCTAATATTTATACTATTTTTTTTGCCAGGACAAGGCGAATGAGCATAGTGGCATGTTGGCGAAAGAGATGATAGCCGTTGAAAACATGGTATAATCTTTTTATTATTATTATTATTATTAATTCAATTTTGTTTCACTTCTAAAAATAAACCAATTAGGATCATTTTTGCATATAATTATAAAAATCTTGTTTATGTACGTATATGTGAAGATATCATGTAATATTTATTAAATCGGCTGTTTTGAAGAAAAATAATTATTTAAACGGTATTGATCATTGTCGCTTCATGGTGTATCGATAATCATTGATTGGATTAGCTGAATTTGATGGTATCTGGCAAGGGGTTAATCACAAGCCAGGAAGACGAGGTACCTCTTTTGAGTTGGGAATATGAAGGTTAATACATTTCTTTAACTGCAAGAGAATTTATTTTTATTCCTTTATTGTAGGAGAATAAGAAGGAGAGCGAAGACCCGGAGAAGCTCTCAATGCCCGAATGTTCGCGATCGATAGACCTACATGGTTTTAATCTGCATCCATTGGTAGACGAGATTGAATACTTTCCTGCAAACTATACGGTGAGATCCTCTTGGGCTAAGTTTAAAAATGTAATTAAGAGGTATCTTGAAGAAGGGGAAGAAGAAGGTAATGCGGGAGTGCAATCTGTGGTCCGGAAGACCTGCTTCGGTCATTTTCTAGACCTATCGGAGGATTGGACATTTAATGGGATGTTATGTCATTATTTATTGCTTCATTTTGTCGAGAGTAGAAAAGATCGAGAGATGTGGTTTATTGTGGATAATAAGCCACTACGGTTTGGGATGAAAGAATTTGCCATTGTGACGGGGCTGAATTGCGGACCTTTTCCGAGTGCAGCTGATAGGGAAAAAGTTAAAAAAAAGAACAAGAATTACTTGGAGCACATTTTGGGGAAAAAAAGAAAGAGTCTTGTGGGTGTAGATTTGGAAGAAATGTTGCAAGAGAAGCGTTATGACAGAGATGACAAGATTAATATTTGTCTTGTATATTTTCTGCATTCGATTCTCATGGCAAGGGATGCAAGCAAGAAGGTTGATCTCGATTGGTTCCTTTTCGTGAAAGATAAAAGATTTTTCAATGCCTATCCGTGGGGGAGACTATCATTCCGTACAACGATTCGCTCGCTCCAAACCAGAAAGTTAAAACAAGCATACAAGCAGTGGACAAGCAGCCGCAAATCTGCCAAATTCAATCTTTATGGTTTTCCATGGGCATTTCTGGTAATAATAGTATCATGTTTTTTTGGTACTCTTTTATTCGTTTATGTATTTTTCTAATTTATTATATAATGTATTTATATATTTTTTAGGTGTGGGCGTATGAGGCAATTTCAGTTTTTCACAATGCTGGAATTCGGATTTCTCCATCAAATGGAGATGCACTTCCTATCCCAAGGATTTTGCAATGGCATCCTAAAAGAAGTGCACAGTGGGACTACGATATGATTGAGTCAGTGCTGAAAGATAACGAGGTTAGTTGAAAAAAATTCCAAGAATTACAAATTAATGTTTGTAGTATAAAGATATTTATATTCTAAGCTAATCTGCTATGTACTTTAAACTAATTTATCGAAATCCATATTGTAGGTGGTTGTGTCTCCATTTTTGATTCCTACAAATCGTGAAATGCAAGAAGAATATATGCGGTCATTTCAAGAGCCTGTAGATAATCCAGACGAAAACATTGACCGATTGACGAAGGAATTGGCTGGAGTTACGCAGTTAACAACACATATTGACCAATTTGCGGATTTAGAAAAAGGAAAAGCACAAAGTGAAGATATGGGCGATGAAAACACTCCACCGCCATTGCATTCTCCTGTTAGAATCAACACACCACCGCCGCTACTTTCTCTTGTTGGAAGCAGCACACCACAGCCACGACATTCTCATGTTCACGATTATAACGTGATGGAATGCTTGAAAGGTCTGGAAAAGAAAATGACGGAATGGTTTAACGATTTAGAAAAGAAATTTGACGGGCTCAAAGGGACTGTGGAGAAGTTGGAGAAGAGGATTGAATTGGTTGAAAATATTGTTGATAAAAGACCAGAAAGAGAAAAAAAACGAAGTCATTTTTTAATATCGCCGTACACCGCTGATGGTACGCTGAAGAAAGTCAGAGTTGCCGAGAAAGAAGGAGAACAACCACAAGATATATTCCGGCTGGCAGAAGACAGAAAACGAGCATTCTACGACTGGTACGAGAAAAATGACAAGTTGACTCTCGGAAATGGTTTCGCTGGACAATACAAGCGGGACTTTTATTCCGCTATTTTGACTAAAGGGTTTTGGCTTGATGATTCGGTACGTTTTTATCAATTTATTAAATTTACGTAGTGTAATTACTCATATTTTTTATATATAATTACTAATGAGTATTTCTTTTTAATGCAGCACATACATGAGGTGCTAAATCTTTTCAGATTTAAACAACGAAATACTCCTTATTTGTATGATCAAGCATGTGCAGTCGTCGATGCTTATTTTGGCCAATATCTTTCGAAACAATGCGAACGTATTTTTGAGTGGCAGAATGGTCATAAAGAAGGAGACAATAAGGAACAACCGAAGAAAGAGAAGAGGAAAAGGGGCACCTTGCATGATAACAAATCGCTTATTGACCTTTGCAATCGCTTTTTCTCACTTTATAAAACAAACCTAAGGAAAAAGCGATTGCAAAGGTAAAAAAGCGATCGCTTATTTTCGAGTTGATGAAAACCAAGTCCAAAAAAAGCGATCGCTTATTGACCTTTGCAATCGCTTTTTCTCACTTTATAAAAGAAATCTAAGGAAAAAGCGATTGCAAAGGTAAAAAAGCGATCGCTTATTTTCGAGTTGATGAAAACCAAGTCCAAAAAAAGCGATCGCTTATTTACCTTGAAATCGCTTTTTTTACTTTAGAAAAGAAACCCATGGAAAAACCGATTGCAAAGGAAAAAAGCGATCGCTTATTTTCGAATTGATGAAAACCAAGTCCAAAAAAAGCGATCGCTTATTTACCTTTGCAATCGCTTTTTCTCACTTTATAAAAGAAACCTATGGAAAAAGCGATTGCAAAGGAGAAAAAGCGATCGCTCATTTTGGAGTTGATGAAAAACAAGTCCAAAAAAAGCGATCGCTTATTTACCTTGAAATCGCTTTTTTTACTTTAGAAAAGAAACCCATGGAAAAAGCGATTGCAAAGGTAAAAAAGCGATCGCTTATTTTCGAGTTGATGAAAACCAAGTCCAAAAAAAGCGATCGCTTATTTACCTTGAAATCGCTTTTTTTACTTTAGAAAAGAAACCCATGGAAAAAGCGATTGCAAAGGAAAAAAAGCGATCGCTTATTTTCGAGTTGATGAAAACCAAGTCCAAAAAAAGCGATCGCTTATTTACCTTGAAATCGCTTTTTTTACTTTAGAAAAGAAACCCATGGAAAAAGCGATTGCAAAGGAAAAAAGCGATCGCTTATTTTCGAATTGATGAAAACCAAGTCCAAAAAAAGCGATCGCTTATTTACCTTTGCAATCGCTTTTTCTTACTTTATAAAAGAAACCCATGGAAAAAGCGATTGCAAAGGAAAAAAGCAATTGCAAAGGTAAATAAGCGATCGCTTTTTTGGACTTGGATCAGTTAAGTGATTTGGGTTTTCGCTTAAGCGATTTAGTGAAAAACATGAACCGTCAGTTAAGCGATTTGGGTTTTCGCTTAAGCGATTTAGTGAAAAACATGAATCGCCAGTTAAGCGATTTGGGTTTTCGCTTAGGCGATTTAGTGAATTCAAGCGATACTTACGATTTTCACTTTAAATATACCCGAGTTCTTTCACTTTAACTTTAATACTTATGATTTTCACTTTAACTTTAACACTTATATATATATTCAACTACTATAATTTTATATCGTCATTTTGTATTTCATGTAAAACTAATAACACATTCCATGACGCATCAAAGATGTACACATATTAACCAAAAATAATATTTATTTAACGTAAACTCCAACATCAAAGTTTGTCATTTCGTCAATTAAATATAATTCATGTAATTTTTAATTACATTGGTTAACAGTTGTTTGAGCTGTAATTCACACAACACGTTTCTGCAATCACTTATTGATTGAGTATCCCGTGAAACAAAGTATTTCAACAAGTGTCCCTCTTCGTTACTAAAACAGGATAAATGGCACAATTTCCATTACAATTTTAATAATTCACTCGATTTAGTTAAAAACACGATTTACTTAAAACACGCGGAATCATGTAAGCTTTAGTTAAAAACACGCGGAATTATATAAGCGATTGGGTTTGTCGCTTAAGTGATTTAGTTGAAACTACAAGGAATCACTTAAGCGATGTCACAATCGGTTGGAATTACAATTAAATATGAAATATGTGCACATGCTAACGAAAAATATGAGTTATTTAATGTAAACTTAGCATTAATGTTTGTTCTTTCATCAATTAAATATAATTTATGCAAACGGAACCAAAAATCTAACTCCTAAAAAAAGCGATCGCTTATTTTCCTTGAAATAACTTTTTCCAAGGGATAAGTCAAACTCTTCGAAAAAGCGATTTCAAAGGAAATAAGTGATCTATTTTTTTAAGGTTATGCAAACCGAACCACAAATCTAAGTCCAAAACAAAGCGATCGCTTATTTACCATCAAATCGCGTTTTGCAAGGGATTAGTCTAACTCCTAACAAAAGCGATTTCAAACATAAATAAGCGATCGCTTTGTTTAAGGTTATGCAAACGGAACCAAAAATCTAACTCCTAAAAAAAGCGATCGCTTATTTTCCTTGAAATAACTTTTTCCAAGGGATAAGTCAAACTCTTCGAAAAAGCGATTTCAAAGGAAATAAGTGATCTATTTTTTTAAGGTTATGCAAACCGAACCACAAATCTAAGTCCAAAACAAAGCGATCGCTTATTTACCATCAAATCGCTTTTTGCAAGGGATTAGTCTAACTCCTAACAAAAGCGATTTCAAACATAAATAAGCGATCGCTTTGTTTAAGGGTATGCAAACCGAACCAAAAATCTAACTCCTAAAAAAAGCGATCGCTTATTTTCCTTGAAATAACTTTTTCCAAGGGATAAGTCAAACTCTTCGAAAAAGCGATTTCAAAGGAAATAAGTGATCTATTTTTTTAAGGTTATGCAAACCGAACCACAAATCTAAGTCCAAAACAAAGCGATCGCTTATTTACCATCAAATCGCGTTTTGCAAGGGATTAGTCTAACTCCTAACAAAAGCGATTTCAAACATAAATAAGCGATCGCTTTGTTTAAGGTTATGCAAACGGAACCAAAAATCTAACTCCTAAAAAAAGCGATCGCTTATTTTCCTTGAAATAACTTTTTCCAAGGGATAAGTCAAACTCTTCGAAAAAGCGATTTCAAAGGAAATAAGTGATCTATTTTTTTAAGGTTATGCAAACCGAACCACAAATCTAAGTCCAAAACAAAGCGATCGCTTATTTACCATCAAATCGCTTTTTCCAAGGGATTAGTCTAACTCCTACAAAAAGCGATTTCAAACATAAATAAGCGATCGCTTTGTTTAAGGGTATGCAAATCGAACCAAAAATCTAACTCCTAAAAAAAGCGATCGCTTATTTACCTTGAAATCGATTTTTCCAATGGATAAGTCAAACTCTTGGAAAAAGCGATTTCAAGTTAAATAAGCGATCGCTTTTTTTAAGGTTATGTAAACCGAACCACAAATCGAACTCCTAAACAAAGCGATCGCTTATTTACCATCAAATCGCTTTTTCCAAGGGATTAGTCTAACTCCTACAAAAAGCGATTTCAAACATAAATAAGCGATCGCTTTGTTTAAGGTTATGCAAAAAGAACCAAAAATCTAACTCCTAAAAAAAGCGATCGCTTATTTACCTTGAAATCGCTTTTTCCAATGGATAAGTCAAAATCTTGGAAAAAGCGATTTCAAGTTAAATAAGCGATCGCTTTTTTTAAGGTTATGCAAACCGAACCACAAATCGAACTCCTAAACAAAGCGATCGCTTATTTACCATCAAATCGCTTTTTTCCAAGGGATTAGTCTAACTCCTACAAAAAGCGATTTCAAACATAAATAAGCGATCGCTTTTTTTAAGGTTATGCAAACCGAACAAAAAATCTAACTCCTAAAAAAAGCGATCGCTTATTTACCTTGAAATCGCTTTTTCCAATGGATAAGTCAAACTCTTCGAAAAAGCGATTTCAATGTAAATAAGCGATCGCTTTTTTTAAGGTTATGCAAACCGAACCAAAAATCTAACTCCTAAAAAAAGCGATCGCTTATTTACCTTGAAATCGCTTTTTTCTATTGGCCAAATGAACAATCTGGAAAAAGCGATTGCAAAGGAAAAAAGCGATCGCTTTTTTTTTAGGGGATGAAAAAGAAGGCAAAAAAAGCGATCGCTTATTTCATTTGAAATCGCTTTTTTCCGTTGGCCAAGTGAACAAGCTGAAAAAAGCGATTGCAAAGGAAAAAAGCGATCGCTTATTTTCGAGGGGATGACAAACAACTCCAAAAAAAGCGATCTCTTATTTCGTGAATAAACTAGTATATACGAATAAACGATATTACACATTGTAACAAAAGATGCATAGAACAATAGATTACACATTTCTAACAATCAATATCCACATTTGCAAAAGTAAACTATGAACAAAGATGTATCAATTTTATATTTGAGGACCAAGAGGTTGCTTGCAAGTATTTTTCTTGTGACCCGATTGCTTACATTTTGAGCATTTGTTCTTCTTTCTTTGGACCTCACATGTGGAAGGAATCCTCTTGACTCGCTTTCTGCCCTTTTTTGGCTTGATGTTTGGTGGATCAATGATAGCATTTGCTATTGATTCGGGTACCTCCCATTGTTCCTCTGGTGGAATTGGATATATCGACTCTGCATAGGCATGCAAGAATGATTCGGCCTTATAAGTTGGAGAGCAAAATGTATAGATTCTCTTGCCAAAATCGGGGAGCTTTTGTTCTCTCAAAGCGGCCAAAGCA
Source organism: Lantana camara (assembly GCA_037501455.1). Taxonomy (NCBI): domain Eukaryota; kingdom Viridiplantae; phylum Streptophyta; class Magnoliopsida; order Lamiales; family Verbenaceae; genus Lantana; species Lantana camara. The sequence continues at coordinate 32,219,540 of CM074859.1, read as the reverse complement.
TGAGAACATGGAATCTTGTCGATATTAAAAACTCTACAACTGCATTCTTTTTTGTTAAGATCAACAACAACGTCCGAACCAACACCACGCACAATGAATTCATGCACAGTAATTGGAGTTGCCAAAAGCAAATTAGAAAGTTCCAAATTTTTTCGTAGCGCAACTTCCTTTGATGGAACTAGTATTGTTGTGCAATCCACAATTTCCATACGACGCTCATAAAACCACTGACAAAGTATTCTTTGAATTGAATCACATAGCGCAGTAATTGGATATTCTCTTTCTACTAAAATTCTTGAATTAAAAGACTCCGCAATGTTGGTTGTCATAATATTATACCTATTTATGGGAGAATGAGCTCTACTCCATCGGTGGAATCCTACATCATGCTCAAGGTAATCAGCCGCGTTACTGTGGATTTGCCGAATTTGACGAAAGTGCTCATCGAACTCATCAACCCTATAAGCTTTGGCTGCCAAAAAATAAGGGCCAATAATTTCACCGCACTTGTATTTTTGCGTTAAATTATCGCAGAGGTGCTTTATGCAATACCCATGATGCGCTGTGGGGTAAACTTTTGCAACTGCATTCTTAATAGAAATGTGTCTGTCGGATATTATGCACAACTCATCACTGTCAGGAACTATGTCTTGCAAATGTTCCAAAAACCACCCCCATGATCGGTCATTCTCAGAATTGACCACTGCCCATGCAATTGGATATATATGGTTCTCACCATCTTGTGCCGTGGCAACTAATAATGTACCACCAAACTTCCCCGTCAAAAAGCAACCATCAAGAGCTATAACTTTTCTCATTAATGCAAAACCCCTTAGGCACGGTCCAAAAGCTACGAAAAAATAAAGAAATCTATTTTTTTCGTCAACCTCTAAATGTGTCTTGGTTCCTTCGTTGCTTAACTTTAACATATAGCGATAAGCTTCAAGGACTGCATAACCATGTTCTGGTGTTCCCCTCACAAAATCCTTTGCATGTTGTCTCCCTTTCCAACATTTCCAATAGCTCACCACACAACCCAATTGTGATTGTACATAATTCTTCATATCCTTGGGTGTAGGACCTTTTCCATCTACAAATAGAGGTTTCGCAAATTCTCCAATAACATCAGCCGATGCTTGACGATGTTCTCCTGATATAAATTCCAAACCGCATGTGTGCTCCCGAATGTATTTCTTAATAACAAATTTACTTGATCCAGGATAGTTAACACAACGAATCCACCACTTACAATTGGGGGAAGGACATGCAACAACAAACAAGGATTTTGTAGATCTTTTAGTTTGCAACTCAAACTTTCCTTTCACAGCAACAAATTTTATCTTCCTTATTGCATCCTTCTTGTCGTTGAAGTCATATCCTTTATATAAATCTGATCCATCATCGAATGTGTGGCATGCTCGACTTACATTCGTACCTGTGGTTTTTCCCCTTGAAATTTCTTCGGCCAACATAATTTCTTCGTTGCCATCACCATTCTCTAGATATAGTTGATCGTTTGCAGTATTATCTTCATCCATCATGATATTAGGGTCTTCGTTAAGTTCTTCCGCTGTATAGTCTTCCTCTACGTCCTCAATCTCATTTTCAGCATTATAGTTATAATTAACTATTACATCATCATTTGGTAAACAAATATCATCCTTATTAAAATTGAAATCAATATTCAGTGACTCCAATTCATTGTTTTCTCCAGCCTCAGCTATAGAGACTTTCAAAATAGGCCTCCAACCACCACAACCAACATCACTCATGTATATCTTTAGATCTTCATCCGACGTTATTTCAGTTGGAGGTAGTTTTTCATTCGGAGGAGCATTTGTTATAATATACTTTATATGTATTTGAGAACGTGAGCAGCTCAATTCGCGCTTGTTGATAACTTTATCGACAAGCATCTCAAAGGTAATATCCTTACTTACAAGAAGTGGTGTAGTTACATTACTTGTTGGATTCCACTCCCAACAACTATCTTTCTCCACCCACTCGCCGTATACGACACCTATAACAAATTCTGGCATTGATGCAATTAAGTTAAAATGTACCTGCACCGTAACAAACACATATTAATTTTTAAAATTTGTACTAGTTAAAAAGCGATCGCTTTTTTTCTTTAGCCTGAAAAAAGCGATCGCTTTTTTTCTTTAGCCTGAAAAAAACGATCGCTTTCTGGGCAGAAATCGCTTTTCCACTAAGCGATCAATCTGATTTTTTCCTTTAGAGTCAAACTCCGATCATTAAGCTAACACCCAGAAAAACCGAAAAAAGAACATGCCCAAGATCTCTATATCCAACATTCACCGTATATATATATATATATATATATATATATATATATATATATATATACACACACACACACAAACAAATCTTGTTCAAGATGCACATAATATCTATCTCTAATATCCTTGCTCAATGATAGAAATACAAATACTTGTTACCTTCAATGTACTTTTCACAAGATTTCTTCCAACAATACAAGTTGAGCTCTTGAACCACTTTTTCTTATATGAACTATCTTCAAGACTTCCTTTATCATATAAATAATCTCGATTCTTGAATAAATTAGTGCTTGGATGAACAATCAATCCCTAGAGAAGTGAAGAGAACAGAAAATTTTCAGTAAGAAAACGTCGGGCCTCATGGAGAAGAAAGCTCGTACGAGAGAGAGAGAAGAAATGGGTTTGTAGTGAGAGAAAAATCTTGGCTGAATAATTTTGGGAGGGTTTATTTGCAATATATATAAATTTTTGGGCTAAAATGCAATTCCTAAAAGTGTGTGGAATGCCTTTTTTATATTAATTAATGAAAAGGGCTATCCATTAACTAAACTCAAACTTGTGGGTTATTTAATTAAAAAGGTTCTTAAAAGGTCTTTTTAATCCAACCCCCCAATTGTCGCTGGCCTTTTATACGCGAACACGCGGGGTGCACGTGAACACTGTAATAAAAAATTATGAAAATTAAGGAATAATTACACCAATCCATTGAGATATATATCGTATATAATTCTTCTATCTATATTTATTTAATGCAATCATACATTCATACTCAATTCTTTGTGGCGACGAATTTATTCACATTTAGAATGTGAGATGAATAATTAACTTTTTATCTAATATAATCCTGAATCGTATCAATAGTTTTGGTTGAACTTGTAGAAACATTAATAAATACAAATTTAAGTAAAATTATTAATTTAATTAATCATCTCTAATTCTACAAAGTAAACATTTTGTTAAGAGTATAACTTCATTTATGATTTATCTTAACCATCATGGCCTACATCTTGCAAATCAAATGTGGATACATGTCTATATGATTGAAGGTCTGAATTTTGTACATTTGGTCCGATGCAGACCGAAGACTAGATGCCTCTCCAATGTTAAAGCACTTGATAATCATACGTATACGGAAAGGTTGGATAATCCTGAGATTGCAATCGATCATTTGTTGTTATATGAGCTCACCTCGTAAAAGATTTTTAGAGCCTAGTTGTCTGAACACTCAATCCAGGGGTCAATGAATGATCATTTGAACTTTGAAGTCAATATGTAATTGGGGTTTTAGATATGATGTTGCCTATTTCCCTTGTATGGCTAAAGTTTTCTTTAGGCACTTCTATTTTCATGTTCTGTTTGATGGCCCTTTTGTATGAACATTTCAACTTTCAATTAGTCATATAAGGGGGATTTCCGTATATATCAAATAGTCTTCGTAAGGTTGGGAGAGTTGTTACAAATGGTTAGACCCTTTACAAACTTAAATGAATGAGTAACAAATTAAAACGAAAAATGAAAAAAAGAAACACATCAATACTCTTCCACTAGCTCTCGCTCACTAATTTCTACATTTGCTTGTGGGAAGTATGTATCAAGTATAATATATTACTTGCTTGATGATACAATGGCATACACAATAGTACGTATGATAATACGAACACAGACACAAACACAGTTAACGGAGGGAGAAATTTGTCAGCATTTGTTCTCTCTCAACTTTTATGTCCCTGTTATATATCCGTAAATACAACCCTTCCCCTTCATAATATACATCTATTTAGGAGTGTCAAAAGTAGACCCGACCCGAAAACCCGACCCGACCCACCCGAAAAAATATCGGGTTAGGGTTGGGGATTATCGGGTCGGGTCGAAATCGGGTCCGACCCGAAACAGACCCGAAAATGAGAAAGCAGGTTCGGGTGGGTTTCGGGTCAACCCGATTTGACCCGAAAAATAAGCCTTTTTTATTTTTTATTTTTTTTGGAAATATAAGCCTGATTGAAAATTGAAAACCCTAAACCGTTCTCACTTTCTCTCTTTTCAGCCTCACACGATAGAAGACAACAGCGGCGGCGATAGCTTTCTCCCCCACACTTTCGCCGATTCGCCGCCACCTTTTCGTCGATTCACCGCCGCATTCGTCGTGTCTCCGGCAACCATAGGTTCGTCATCCAACCTTTCCGTTTCTTCTTCTTTTTCTTCTTCAATTTTTTCAGTATATGTTTGATTTTCTCAACGAAATCTGAGTTTGATTATTTTTCCGTTTCTTCTTCTTTTTCTTCTTCAATTTTTTCGGTATGTGTTAGGATTTTTACCTCCCCTGCTCTCGGACGGTATGTGAAAGGAAGAGAAGGAAAGATCTTTTTTTTACTGATCATCAGCTCTCGGTTTCTTGCCTACAAGGTTAAGAGGTGAGGTTAACTTGGTTATTTTCTTAATTTCTCTTGATTTTTGGGTTATTTATATATATATATGTGAATAGAAATTAGGGCTTTGTGTATTTTGATACCCAACTTGATTTCTCTGCTATATATGTGTAAATATGTGAGCTAGATACCAAGGGCGATGAACGTTTGTTGGTGTTTTGCAAGTTTCTTTTATATATGAGCTTCATGGTGAAATTTGAGAAATGTGGTTAAAGAAATGATGTATTTGTACAAAAATCACTTTAAACTTGTTGCTTAAATGTATATAAATATGTTGTTGATCTTGTTGGAGAATTTGTGGGGTGTTATGTGAGTTTTATTGGAGGAAAATTCATGAATATAACTGCCCCTGCTGCTGTGTTAATTCCCTTTTATGCTGCCATGAAGCCCTGCTATGGCATCTGGTTTAAAATGAAATTTTGAACTCTTCTGCAATTCTTGACTGGAAAATCGAATGATGTTATAGGTACTGTTTTAGACTTCATTGTGATGAAACTGTTTTCAATATATTTCAGGATATTAAGAATGCAGACTGGACTCGGTATGTTGCTCCATTTTGGCCAGCAGTAATAAAATCTGCATTGACATGGAAGGGCATCACCTCATTGTTAAGAAGTGGTAATTTCTTCACTAACCCTTTAATCTTTCTTTATACGTGTTTTACATTGGCCTATTTGTTCATTAATTTATCTATATAGGATGGAAAATTATAAGGGGAGCATTTGCAATGCCACTGATGATTGAAGGATACCAGAAGGGTCTGATCAAATTTGCCATTATTACATGCCGAAAGCCTGCAGCATGAACCAAAATGTTGAATCTTGATTCCATTTTTTTTGGCTATTCTTGCCACGCTTTAAAGTTTCTTGTTTTCTGTAATCTTACTGATCTGATCTTGTAAATGTAGTCGAAAGTGTGAGTTTATGGAGAATGGTTCAAGGATTTTTTTTTTTTTTTTTTTTTTTGATTTTCCTATCAATTTTATGGTTTTGCAGATTTTGGACTTCACCATTGCTTGGAAGTTGAAACTCTCCTTGCTGCCTACGAAGTAAGCCTACAAAATCACTGATCTGATCTTGTAAAAGACAAGGAAAAATAGGGTATTCAGAAATGGTATGAACATGTTTTGTTTTGTTATATGTTTGGAATCACTTTTAGATGGATTTTTAAATTGGGAATTTTGATCCAAAAATTGCAACATTCTGGATAGACTCTGGTAATACCTATTTTCAAATGTGGGATTATTCATGTGAATTCATTGTTTGCATTTCGACACCAAATTGGGACGATAAACTGACAAACAACTCTTCATTATGGCTGCAGGAAAATTGAAAGGAGTGTTTCTTGAGAGTGGAAGCCCTGAGGTATTGATTTATTAGCTAATTAACTGAAGTTGATCAGATGTTCTGCTCACATTCCCATATGCTTTAATGTATAAGCTACTGAAAAGCAATTACCTTTAGCATTTGCATGGATATTTTTCTAGCTATTTGCTCTTGTATCTCCCTTATAAGGGCGTTTAGGTAGTCTTATTTTTTAAAATAAACGGGGATAATTACAATGACATACCTTGAGGTTTGGCCCAAATACACAATCTTTTCATGAGTTTTGAGAAATTATAAGAATTTTCCTAGTCAAAGGATTTACATTACATGTGGATTGATAGATTTGATGATTTAATCTCTAAATTTTTCTGAATACCCTATTTTTCCTTGTCTCTTACTGATTAATTTTTCTATATAACTTACCTATTATTTTTATGTAGGATGGCTTGAGGCAAAGTTTGTTAGGTGGAAGATGAAGTATTTTGAGATGAAATTTGGAGTATTTCAAACTTAGATATTATGTGAAGTTGTGGTGTGGTGTGAGAGTTTCTGACTTTGTATTTTTATTATGTTTTTGCTTTCGTACAGTAAATGAATTGATTTGTGTTAGATGTTAGGTCAGTAGTGTCTATGCTAAGGGATTTCTAATTTTTGGGGCTTTTTTGTTATTTTTGTTGTGCATGGGCCTCTTTCATTTTCCATTTCCATTGGGCTAATTTTCTGTATTTTTATTTAATGGGCTCTATTTTTTTTTTTAATTTTCTGGGCTACAACCCGTAATTAATTCGGGTCGGTCGGGTTAAATCGGGTTGGGTCGGATCATCGGGTGACCTGAAAAAAATCAGGTCAACCCGAACCCAACCCGAACCTGATAGGTTCAGGTTAGGGTTGGGGGGTTCGGGTTCATTTCGGGTTCGGGTTGGGTTCGGGTTGAATTTTTTTGTGTAATACCCTGACTCCAACCCGACCCGACCCAACCCGACCCACCCGAATTGACAGCCCTACATCTATTTAACCTACATAGCAAATATGCATATATATATAATCATATACATGCATGTTTATAAAGAAGGACGGAATCAAGGAGCAGCCATTTGATGATTAGCTAACCGGGCTTCCGAAACTTGATCGTCGTCAGGGTTGTCGTCGCCACCGCTCACGACATCATTCTTTTGGTCCTTGTTGCCATGTCTGATCTCACCCATGAAGTAGGAAATGAATCCCCAAAGAGATAGGAATAGAGCAATGCCCTTCTCTGCTTGAAACTTCTCATCATAGAAAATTACAGCTAATATTTCTGTAACAGGCAGTAACACCGTGATAACAATACCAGATAGAAGGGACGATGAATAAAATATCACTCCGATTGCTCCCAGAAAGAAGCACTGCCACAATATCGCACTTCCAACCACAACAATGTAGTATTGTGTCTCCCCAAGCTCGTACTCTTTTGCTTCTCTTGATATTGCCTGCAAATTAATTAGTTTTCTTTAATTTAGACAATTGTTGTTACTAAAATTCACAATAGAGAAAATTTATATATATAATTAATTTATCATGAATAATTCTTATTCACATTTGACTTGATCACAACTATATAATTCGGAGAGCATATTTTATATTTATTATGTAACTAATAAAAATTTAAAAAAAATAATTAATTAGGAAAATCTATATTAGTCTTGAGTACATAATTATTTATGTATGACTGATAATGATAACTTTCACGTTATTAATATTCAATTTCATTTATTTTTCGCCTGAGGAAATTTTTTTTAATTCACGTTATTAATAATTTGTAACTCTTATGGAATTAATTTTTTTTTTTTAATTTATATCGATCACACCAAAGCTGAATAGCCTTTTTTTGGGGATAGTGCGATGGGAGCCACTTTTTCTTAAAATGGAATTGCTTTTTCTCTTTTGATAATTTATGTACACTTTACAAGTCAAAGTTCAATATCTTTTTCTTCTCTTTTTGATAATTTGTATACATAATACACTTTACAAGTCAAAAGTTCAATATTTTTGTCCTACCCAACTTTCTGCATACTTCTAACTTCTCTTCACTCGTGGCAACATCATCACACAAACATGTCAATAATTGCGACCAAATTGTTTATATATATATATATATATATATATATAATTTTTTAGTTTTTTTTTTCTATAATCCATTTTCATGGATCTGATTCGGACGCACCATTAAGGGTATAAAATTCTCCTTACTAATGATAGTTGTATTCTCAAGAACTCAAACCCAAAACCTTTGATTAAGATAGCATAACATCGAACCACTAAATTACACCACTTGATGGTTTGTTTTTATATACTTGACTGGAAATATTTCTGATTGAACTATAAATCATAAATAATAATAGTGATAATTTCATTATGTTTGTATTCAATAAATTATAAATTATCTAGGTATATATATATGAATTATGATAAATAACAGTTAGGTAACTTAATTGGTTGAAATATTCTCCTCCTCATGCAGGGTTCAAATTCTTTCTGTCTCAAAAATTTTTAAAAAAATTTCAAACTCTTTGAATCGTAATTACAATTAATAGAGAGAATTTTACACATAAATAGTCTAATTCGCCTCAATTCATAAAAATGGTATTTATAGGATTTTGGTCTAATGATAATTGACTAAATTATAGTAGATGAATTTTATTTGATTTTCTAAAATGTTAGAGTGATAACTGATTTTCTGAAATATTAGAGTGATAGCCAACTAAATAATAATAAACAGACTTTACTTTATTTTTTAAGACTTTAAAAGATTAGTTGTCATTCCATTTGAACCGATTAAATAGGACCTGAAATTATCTGTACTCTATTATTAAGCGCTAGATCCAATTATGGATTTTTGTACTTGATCTCTTTTTTTTATTTATTTAATTTATTTATTTTTATCCAATATATAAAGAATCTATATCAATTAGTTACTTATCTATGAACCCCTCTAACCTCATTTTTATTCTTTTTTTAATATTTTTTATTTTTCTTTCTCGTATTTTTCAATTTATATTTTAATCATTTCCTATTGATATAATTATTATTAATTTATAATAAGATGAATAATTTAATCTAATATATTAAATAATAATAATTTTTTTCTTTGCAAACGCATTGAATGTACGGAAATTACTAGTTGGAATTATGTGAGAAAAGAAAGTAAAAATAAAATGGTCACCTGAAAGTCATTATTGATGACCATTCCCACAGTGCAAAAGACCGTCGCGAAAAAGCACATGACCAATTGAATCTCCATAACCAGCGTAAACGTTAAGGTCTGTTTGGCCTTCTTATACATCAGCTCCACCACCGGCAGAATAAACCCGTACAGCGCCGCCGCCGCCGCCGTCGTGAAGAACCCCAGCCAATACTCCCCATTCTTCTCCCCCGCCGGCCTATCGCCGCCCGTGTGGAGACCCAAAACCACCGCCCCCACCGTCAGCAAAACGACGGCGTTTATCGAGTACGCGGTGAACTTATGCTTCACCAGGAGGAAAGCGAACACCGCCGTGAAAGCCAGGTGGGTGGCGACGATGAGGGCGGTGGTGGAGCTGGGGAGCTTCGAGACACCCAGTGCGTAGATGTAGTCGTCGACGCCGGTGAGAACTCCGATCGCCGCCGCGGAGAGGAAAACGCGGCGTTTCATCTGGATGAGCTTGGCCGCGGCGCTGCGGCGGCGCGCGTAGGCCACGAGGAGGGGGATGAGGATTATGGGGCATCCGGCGGTTTCGAGCCAGCTGGTGAACCAGATTCTTTTGCCGCCGTGGATGAAGTAGAGGCGCATGATTAAAGGGCCGCCGCAGTTGCCGGCGGCGAGTATGATACAGTTGATGATCAAGAAAATCTTTTTCATGGCGGCGGGGGTGGTGGCTTGATCTTCCATGATTTGTTGATTTTTTATTTTTTTTTTCTCGTTCTCTTCTTATATTATATTCTTGCTGGGAATTGTGGAATAATTACTACTCAGGTAGATAATAATTTCTTACGATATTCAACATTGCAATTGTTGTTTGGACATTTTTGCCTCCAAAGTCCAATCATATTGCAATTATGGTACATCGAGTGCGAGAGTGATTAAGAAGGTGAACGAAAAGTAGAAATTGGAAAAATGCAAAATATTTTTTATCGTTAAAAGAAAATTTTTAGTTCAGAGACAAAAAAGAATATTTAAAAAGTAAAGATATTATTGGTATGAAGTAATAAATAAATCAATTTAAAAAATGACATGAATAATGGAATGATATTCATAAGAGTTTGTGCTTCCACGACAAATAGGAGCATGTGATATTTCTCCGGTGCATATACATTCTGGTGACAGTATTAAATGTTTGGAAAATGATACCTTGTCCATATTGATTGGGAAAATTCTTTAGATAATTTAGTACTGTTTTTTTTTTTTTTTTTTTTTCCGTATTATCATTCATTTGAGAAAATCGAGCACATGACCAATATAAATTACTTAAATTTCTGTAATTTCAGGGGGAAAAAAAAAAAAAAGTGACTAAATGAAAATCTAACGGCGTGTCAGTGTAATTTTCTCTTAATAAATTTAGTTACCGTTGGTCAATCATCAAGATTTTATAATTGGGTAGATTTTGACCAAAACCGCGTTAATTTATCAATTAATCTTGAGCATAATTTAAAGAGAAAAGTCAATAAAATAACATGCTGAATAATATGGGGAGACACTTTCAAAAAAAAAAAAAAAAAAAAAGAATAATATGGGGAGACCATTGACTTGCACGGCAGTTGGCTCAAGTGGATAGGGGCTTGAGTTCACTTAAGCAAGGTCTCGGGTTCGAACCTTGTGGATGTAAAAAACTACGTTGGGAGAGGTCCCGCAATAAACGCCTTCAGCTACCTCGAAAATACCTCCATTCTTGATCAAGCAACCCTATTAATGTATGAATATTGGTCCATTAATAGACTCTGTACTACATCAATGAACTTGCCGATGGCGACAACCAGAAAAACACGTACAAGAATCGTTCTGAACTTGTTGTGCTATTACTCACTCTTTTTGATGCCTTCCTATGCAGACATAGATGCAGGAACCGATACAATCACCGTGGGTCAACCATTGAGGAACGGGGGAGTACCTGAGATCAGAAAACAACCGATACAATCACCGTGGGTCAACCATTGAGGAACGGGGGAGTACCTGAGATCAGAAAACAAGTTGTTTAAGCTGCAATTCTTCAGTCCTGGCACTTCACGGAGCAAATATTTGGGCATTTTTTACAACCTTCCTTACCTGCCAGATCCAGTGTGGGTTGGCAATAGAGACACTCCAGTTCCTGACCTGTTCGTGATGCTTATGATAGATACCACTGATGGCCTGCTAGCGATTTCCTACCGTGGAGGAAGAGTCATTGTCTCAAATTCTACACCAAGTTGCAAGAACACGAGTGCTACTATTTTAGATAATGGAAATTTTGTGCTGAGGCTATTGAACCGGGACGGTTCGATAAATCGAACCTTGTGGCAAAGCTTTGATTACCCAACTGACACACTTTTGCCGGGAATGAAGCTTGGAGTAAACCTCAGGACAGGTCATAAGTGGTCACTTACTTCCAGGACAAGCAATGAAGTGCCCGCCTCAGGGTTGTTTACACTGGGTGTAAACCCGAGTGGATCGAGCCAGTTGATAGTCTGGTGGCAAGGGAATGTCTACTGGAGCAGAGACCTTTTTAATGATTCATATGGTTTTTTTAACCTGTTTCAATTACTGGATCTCAACTTGACCTACATTTCAGATGAGAATGAGAAGTACTTGACGTTTTCAGTGAAGCCTTATATGAGTTCGGCAAAAGTCTGTATATACTCAAATGGCTGGATTGACATAACTCGCCTAGCAAGAAATGGGGATGTTATCTTTGGTGCTACTTTAACTCTTTGTGCATTCTCGAAGAAACCGGAGAAGGGATGTGTTATGGAGATGTCGCCAAAGTGTCGGAAGCCTGATCTTAAGTTTGTGAGAAGGAGTGGTTTGACATTTAGTTTAGGCTATGGAATATATGAAAATCAAAAGCTGAGCTTGTTTGATTGTGAGCTCATGTGCAGGAGGAATTGTTCGTGCATTGCATTTGCCTCCGTGAACAAGAATGGGACTGGATGTGAAATTTTCGATAAAAATATAGAGTTCAGGCCACCAGAACCGAGAGGAACCTGGGGAACGGAAGAACGACTAGATGAAAGGGTGGTATATTTTCTTGATAACCGGAGAGGTAAATTCATCTTTATCAAGATTAAAACAGGAGTAAAAGTAGGTATTAACTGTTCTGTTCGTTATGCTTGTTTGACGAACAAAAATAGAACGAGATATCAATATTTTAATCATATCTACAATGTGAATTAGTTGGTTTAATCTGGTCCCTGAGTTGAGAAAAGACAAACAGATTCATGATTGAATTTTAAAGCATGAATAAAGTAGATAGTATGACAATCGTAGCTTTGTCCCACTTGAACTTCATAACAGTGTGTAAGTTAGTGTGCCAAAGGAAGAACACTGTTATGTTGCATTTTTTTTTTCCAGCAAAGTGGTGGATATGGCTTATTACTGCAGTCGGTGGAGCATTGATATTATTAAGCATCTTCTGCTATTGCAAATGGAAAAATCTCAGAAGAAAAGGTGGGAACTAAAAGGAAAAAATTAATGGGTTTTTTTCATGTCAGACTTGACACCATTTTAAATTTGCTTTGGATATTTCCAAATCAGGTAAACAGAAACCAGAAGAAGAGATGCTGATATATGAGTTGGCAGACACAACCACACGGCCAGAGCAATACAATGGCACTGATGATGAAACTATAGACAAGAAAGTTCACTTGTTTAGTTTCGAGAGCCTAGTGATGGCAACAGACAATTTCTCTACAGCAAATAAGTTAGGAGAAGGCGGTTTTGGTTCGGTATATAAGGTAAAATTGTTTGAAGATGTGATTGCATAAGGTGACAACGTATATGTATACCGACAATTTGCTAAATTTTCAGGGGAGATTGTCGAGTGGACAGGAGATAGCTATAAAAAGACTTTCAAGAAGCTCAGGGCAAGGATTGTCGGAGTTCAAGAATGAAATTCTGCTGATAGCTAAACTACAACATGACAATCTTGTCAAAATTTTAGGCTGCTGTGTGGAAGGGCAAGAAAAGATTTTGGTGTATGAGTATTTGCCCAACAGAAGCTTGGACTTTTTCATTTTTGGTATGTTTTCAACAGCTAGAATCCGAAGCCATGATCTTCTTTTGTCTTTAACATAAAAGTTTCTCTTATCTTTGTGCATGCATAATATTGTGAACAGATCCTAGTAGAAGAGGGTTGCTAAAGTGGACCAACCGCATGAACATTATTGAAGGAGTAGCTCAAGGAATATTATACCTCCACAAGTATTCACGGTTGAGGGTTATTCACCGAGATTTAAAAGCGAGCAACATCTTGCTTGATCAAAGCTTGAATCCAAAAATCTCAGACTTCGGCATGGCTAGAATATTTGGGAAGCAAGAATCTGAAGCAAACACAAACCGGATTGTCGGAACACAGTAAGAAAAAAACTCAAACTATTATTAGATTCAAGGCTGTACATAGTATGACAGAAATATTTCTCATTATCATTTGCAGTGGCTATATGTCTCCTGAGTATGCCATAAAAGGTGTTTTCTCCATTAAGACCGACATATTCAGTTTTGGAGTTTTGCTTCTTGAAATCGTGAGTGGGAAAAAAAATCACGGCTGCTATCATCCTGAACGCCCACTCAACCTAATAGGAATGGTAATTAACTAAACTAATACTGCAGTTGCTGTTTGTTTCTCTAAATTAATGAAGTTATGCTAATTGACTATGCTACACTTGCTTGCATCAGGCATGGGAGCTGTGGGTTCAAGGAAGGGCAACCGAGCTGATGGATCCGACACTGAATTACTCGAATCATGAAAATGAAATAACACGGTGTATACATGTCGGTCTACTGTGTGTTCAAGATGATGCGACAGACAGGCCCTCCACGACAGATGTGATTTCTATGCTGACAAATGAGTCTTTGCAACTGCCAGAACCGAAAAGACCAGCATTCTTTATTGACACAAGCACAAAAGACGATGAGAAAGAAGTGGCTTTAGATAATCCTAGCACAAATGGTTTGTCAATTTCAGATGTGCAAGGTAGGTAAAGGCCGAACAGTACATAACTGGCTGTTGCATGCCAGTAAAGTTTAACCTCTTTAAAAACACCATGAAACAATCTTCTTCAAGTTCCTTCCAATAATTTACACTAAGGAAATTGAAAGTCTTGTAATCTTCTAACATTCTCATGTTCAGTGGTATATTGTTTATATAAGCATCACAATTCAACAATTCTAGCAACAGAAAATTAACTTCAAAGAGCTATAAAAGTCTGGAATTGTTTTATAACTTATTACGGTTGCCCTTTGTCCAAAATGGATCTAATTAGTTATATAAGTAACAGCAAACAGCAGAATCACTCTAATATTTAAGTCGAGCTACAGTTTTAGCCTACCTCAACTCATCAGCAATCATTTCCAGAACCAATGTCTAGTCCTAACGGCAAAAATCCCCAATTGGGCATCATATTTTTACTTAACTCTCCATTTTGGCAAAATGTCATATAATTTTCACATAATGTAGTACTTAAAATATCTCTCAAAATATGTATGTAGTACTAAAATGTTGTAATACAATAATTATATCCTATTATATTGTATAATTATATGGGGAGTAAAGTAAAAATATTCCAAACTGATGGGGAGTTATTTCAAACTGCCCCAAAAAAGAACAAGATAAAAACTCAACAGCCAAAGCTTACTGTACGATTGCACGCCAAACTATGATTTCAGATTTCTTTCTTTCCGGTGTACCGTCAAAATGGGTCTATTATAACTTTCAGTCGCCTGTTTATTCGATAATCTGCAGTTAGTTATCATCATTACCACTTAAACTAACAGAGGCAGATATCTTTACTGAATGCAGATAACAAATTACTTTTCATAATCTACAAAAGTTAAATCTCATTTCTTAAATTAGTTTTGTTGGCTCCGCTATGTTATTGAAGGAGTTGTTAAGGGACCAGATTACCTTCAAAAGCTTTCAATGTTGAGAGCGATCCACCAACGTCTTCCTAAATCAGAGCATGAACCCTAAAATCTCAGAATTTGGCATGCACTCGCGATTCTGAAGCTATATATATGTTTGTGTGTGCATCATTTATACTCTTATCTATTCATGGTCTGACCATTAAGGTCGACCATGATCAATTGTAACGTACGTACGAGATTTGTTCCACGTTGTTGTATTCACGAGTGATCAAAATTATATCAAATGTGATCGAATTTGAATATTTGTTATTAATAATGTTAATTGTGTTTTTGTTAATTTTTAGAATATTTGTATTACTTTATATTATATAGTTTAATCATAAAAGAATCTACTATCTAGGTTTAAAAACTAATAATCATAACTTTAGAGGCTTAGGGCAATTCGATGGTTGGAAAAAAAAAAGAGAAAAGGGAAATTCGATATCCTCCATTGATGATTGTCGCCTTGTCGGAGGTTAAAATCGTAAATCCACCTACTACTTGCTGATATATATATGTATATACGGAAGCAGTCCCAAAAGCTTCAACTATTCTCTGCGATTGGGCTTGAGGTACCTTTTTCTCTCCAATTGTACCGATCTTAGTTTTTCAATCGCAGCGAAACCCTAACCCTAGAATTCAGCCATGTCGTCCAAGCAAGGTAACTTCAGATCATGAATTATGCTCGATTTCTCTTCGTAAATCTATCAATCAATCGTTTGTTTGGTTCACCTTCTGTTCTTGAAAAGCGGAGACATATGCTGATTTCCGTGTTGTGACTTGTGATCTGTTTTCTCGGTCCTGAAACAGGAGGAAAAGCCAAGCCTTTGAAGCAACCCAAGGCGGAAAAGAAAGATTACGACGAGGTATCAATTTTCTGCGTTTAAATTGTAAATTTTTTAGGAGTTTGGGTGTCAAGATTTGCTTGGGGGATATCTTTATTCGGGTTTGTGGTATTATCGATTTCTCTGTTTAGATTTCTAGAAGGTAATGGTGGTTGGAGTATGTTTTCTTTGTGTTGAATGTTGATATAAGTTCTTTTGTGTGTATCTGCGGTTTACTATAAGGGATGAATTGTAGCTGATGTGCTAGGGCAATCCTGTTGATTTATTGTGAGATATTGCTGCGTTCTGGTATGTGTGCAAGTCGCTGAAGTCACCCTTTATTGGATTGAATATTTAATGAAGCAAAGAAAAGGTGGAATTAGAACCCCAAGAAAAGCGAGGAGAATCTGTTATAGGCTAATACTGTAATGTTGATCTGTGATATTGCTTGCCCTCCCGTATTGGTTGTGTATCTATGACGGCATATTGATTTAGATTGACAAAGAAAGTGAAAAGGAAAAAGTAGGACCTAACTTGTATGTCTCATTTGTTCTGTAAGTTGTTTGACTTGTTTTTCCTTGAAAACCATATGCTAGTATACATTTATGATTCCTTCCTTAATTCAAATCCAAAATACTAATGGAGCATCCATCAACATCTAAAATGAAAATAGTGAAACTAGGGATATGCTTTCTTTTCCATGCATCTCTTTTTATAATCGATGTCGTCATGCAGATTGACAAGGCTAACATTCAAAAGAAGAAGGAAGAGGAAAAGGTACTACTTTTCCATTTTTTCTTCCACAAAATGTCTCTTTTTGTATTGTATCATCTCCGTTGCATGTTGTTCGTAACCGTTTCTTATTTTCTTTTGGTGCAGGCTCTCAAGGAGCTCAAGGCAAAGGCTCAGCAGAAGGGCGCCTTTGGTGGTTCTGGTCTGAAGAAAAGTGGCAAGAAATGAGTCCTTCTCAATAAACAATGGCTAATATGGCCGGTTGTGCTATTGTGTTTTTCCTTTCCTAGTATAAATGTTCTTAGTATTGATAAATCAAACTTGATTGTCGATGTAACAATATATTTGGCATTTAAATATATAAATGTTGTGTCCTTGTCTCTTTAAATTTCTCAGTTTCCAGTATGAGGGGATCAGCTTTGATTAATGTCTGAGAGTCTATTGCCAAGTGTTATTATTTTGAGTTTTTCTAAAGTGTACAAGTCTATTGCCAAGTGTTATTATTTTGAGTGTTTCTACAGGATACAAATTTTGTGCTTGTGTTTTTGAAATATTTGGCTAAGTTTCTAGAAGTTTACTATGATACATGGACACTGTTAAGAATATCAATTTTTCACCTTGAGTCATGTCGGATACTCAGTGTTTCATACCGTAGATACCGTATTCGATAAAATGTTCATGTCTCTGTATCCCCAGACAGGGTAATATCTTGGCATATTAGCTAAGATGAGTTGGAATATTAGTTTAGATGAGTTTGAGAGTGCTGATTTATTGCTGATATTGTATCACATTTTCTATACTAATTATTCCATTGTCGTTATTAATTTAATTATTGGATCAATAATACAAGGAATCAAGTAAAAAGTATAAACCAATCGTAATAAAACGAGGTATCAAAACTTTAAATTGATGGGTGAAGTGGAACGGATTAATACTCCCTACACAACAATCCAGACCCTGCACAACTTGATAGCTTTTCTTGCAGTCCTTCGTCACACTCAAAACTAAGATTGGTGTTTCGCCATCCTTCGTCACACTCAAAACTAAGATTGGTGTTTCGCCACTAACCACCCAAGATCTCAACGGCTACTCTTGAGGCTGGTCCGGATCTCCCTCCTCGGGATTTTCCTCCTGTTCTTGGTTCTCTTCCTCCTCTTCTTCCTCTTCTTCGGGAATAGGATCATCAGCCGGCATTGGTGGTGGTAATGGAGTTTTCATCGGGCTGAATTGAGGGAATATGTCAGGTCGTCTTCCAGGCCTCGGTCTCTCCCACTCCTGAAATTACCGAAGAAAGTTGTATACTCGTTAATCCAGCACTGTGCAATCATTATACCGAAAGGGCAGAGGCAACATTGGTTTCCTTTTGATCCACATAACAATTAATCTAATAAAAGTACATATGATGCAACTTTAACTAATATCTTGATTTTAAGAAGAATTGTTGTTTAACCGGAAAAGCTGCCACTGTCCGGCTATGCAAAGAAATGCAGTGCAACCTTACTGGTCGCAGAACTTCTATTTCATAAGGATGACAATGTTCTATTATTAACTTCACTAGTTTTACTTGTAAACTGCTCCTAGGCCGTGAAGAGTTCAAGGACTTTGAAATTTATTAAATCCTAACTATTTTCACCTGGCAACGAGGACACTCTTTTGGTCGAGTTGCAACTGAAAACATTATGATCAATTATGTGAATCCAAATACTAAGCTCAAGCATAAGATAATAAAAAAAGATAAAGCCATCAAGTTGTTAAGACCTCTTAACCATACTAAAAGCAAATCGTTTCAACTATATTGTAACCAACTTATCTTGATAATCCCGTTTCCTAAGATTCAAAATCAGAAGTATAGTGCATGCTCCCAGTATTCTTAGGCTCTTAAACATGATCAGTGGCGTCTCTCACGGAAACATCCTTCTCCTATTCATAATTCAAATTAGTTTTTGGGGTTAAAAAATCTGCATACCCTTTACATGAAATTGAAGCTTCTGTTACTAACAACGCACCATTCTGGTGTCTGGAGCTATTTAATCAAACTTCATCCGAACCCCTAACCGACACAGGTGAACAAGTAAAGTATGCTAGGGCGCTTGAGAGAACCATGTCGAAGGAACTCGGCAAAATGACCCCGTAACGCACCCTTCTGATGTCCGGAGCTATTTAATCAAACTTCATTCGAACATAGCCCGAAAGGCAGAACACAGGCATAAAAGACACAGATGTGCTTCAACTAGTCTATCGATTAGACTCAAATAACAAGTTCGCCACAATTCAGAACTTAGTAAAAAAGAAAGAACTTTCTAAACATAATACACTTCATAAAACCTGTTCGAATTTAGGTTCAGTTTCTCCATTTTTTCACCCACCATCCATTTTCTAGCTAAAGTTTGAGCTCCGGTTTACCGATTTCAATCGGCAGCCTTCTCAGAGCTCAATAAAAAAGCTTAGAAATAACAAAAATAAGATTGTAAAAAGATCAAAATTGACAACTAATACACCAATTCCAACCTAAACTGCCCAGGCGAAACACGAATTAACAAGAGAAACCAACGAATTCAAAGGTTACAAACCCTAATAATAAGGTGAGCTAGAGTATAATCATTAAAGAGAAAGGGGAAAAACAAAAGAGCAAGATGTTCGATGGAAGTTCCGGGTGATGAAAACTTACTAGGGGAAACTCAAGAGGAGACCGCTGAGTCTTCCTCTCCTCGTCTGGCGCCATGCCCACAATCCATGACCTGCGGCGGCCACGGTTTGAAGAGAAAGTGCTTGAAGAACATGCCGGAAATGACGTCGATGATGTTGAAGGAGGAGAAGGCGCCAAGAACGACGCCGTTTTTGGAGCAGAAGCTGAGATGTTGAGGGATAAAGACAGACACGCCATCTGCGGCGGCGCGTGAAAGTCCGTCGTGTAGTTTAACGGGGCTCCTGTAAATTCTTATCCACTCGCCACCATTCACCTACCTCGCAGAGAGAGAGAGAGAAGGAAAGAGAGAGGAGATGATCCCCAAATTATATGATACTAGATCCTGACCCGGATCCATTACTATATATTTACCATATATGAATACGGATACGGATATAATGATATAATATATAGATACGAATATAATGTTATACTGATATGAAGATGTTGATTTTTTTTTTAGCTCTAATATACCGACACTTCTAAAAATATTATTTTATCGTATTGAATATTCGTACCGAACACTGTGTTGAATATTTCTTATGTAGAAAATTAATAAAAAAGTTTATATCACTATATTCATATCGTGTCGTGTTCATTTCGTCGTGACTATATTCGTGCAATATAGATGAGAAATATCGGATACAAAAGGACACGAAATCACAAAATAAATAAATATTTTTAGGAGTATTAGTTCCTTATATGTGGGCCTTTTTTTTTGTCAAACTTACCAAAAAATCTAATGGGTCTTATTAGGCCCATTAAGAAAGGCCCAAATATATATATATTTTTTTCTCTGCATATTTACTTTATTTATTGGTATTTCAAAATTTGGAATTGCAGAAACATTGTTCTAACTGCCAAACAAGCCCTAAAAGAAACGTTTGTATTTGTCAATTTCTTGAATACACAATTGCTATCGCGCTCTGAAAACATATATTTGGGGATTCTGGGTTTGTGGAGAAGATTATGGCGGGAAAGCAAGTCTCCGGCGACGGAGTACCGGCGAGCATCGCCGGCATGTCCAAAAACCAGCTCTACGACATCATGTCGCAGATGAAGGTACGATTTCGTCATGGATGTGCAATGTGATGTATAGAGTCGTATGTATGGAAACAAGATTGGTCGAGTGTTGTCGTTTGCTATTTTCCTCATTTATGATTTAGACTCGAGATTGGAAGATTGAGTCTTGAATGGTGGATTTTTGTGAGTGCAGGCGTTGATAGAGCAGAATAAGGAGCAGGCCAGACAAATTCTTATTCAGAATCCAGCTTTGACTAGAGCTCTTTTTCAGGTTTGTTTCGATTTAGGGTTTTGTTCTGGGTTTGGGTTAGAGTTTGTGCTACGAAATGCTCTGTTTGTTCTACATCTTTTTCCTTTTGGCTTGGGAGGGAAACAGTTCCTTGATGTTTTTGTATGTTAGGGTTTTGCATTGGTGTGAACTAAATGTATATTAAAATGAATATTTTTGAGTGTTTGTCATCAGAAAATAGAGAAACTGATCCAAAAGTTTTCTGCTAATGTTCATTGAATCTTGAGTAAGAAATTAACTTTAAAGCTGAGGAGAATTGTCAATGTTATAATTTAATCTTGGGATGGCTAGTGCTTTTAATTTTTGACATATTTTGCCTCTTATTATTTTTCTCATCTAGGCACAAATTATGCTTGGAATGGTGCAGCCCCCGCAAGCAGTATGCTCTCTATCCATTTATGCCATTCTCTCTTTCTTTTTTCTTCTTGAATATTTATCTGATTGATTGATTTTGTATAGTCACCGCCCACTTCATCAACAGCATCACAGAACCCACAACCATCATCTACACCAAATCAGCAATCCAACATTCAGGCTTCAACGTCTTTCGCAGGTGCTATTGGTCAGAACCAAATGAGGAAACAGCCAAATCAAAGTATGGCACCGAACCCTCAGTCCCAACCTACTCCTTCTCCAACCCCTCCACCCCAGGCCATGCCATCACACCCCTTACAACCAATGCAGCAGCCTAAGGGACATCTCGGTTCCCAATCGACACCAATGTCTATGCCACAATCCTCTCAAGTACATAATTTGTCCCAACTGCCACAGCATACTTCTTCACAGGCACCACCACTTCACCAGCCCCCTATGCCTTCACAACCACAGCAGCCTATGCAGAATACTAGTAGCCAGTATATGCCCCTACAACCACCTCTACCACCACAACCAAGACCGCAAATGCAAGGCTTTCCTCACCAGGGGCATGGTCAAATGGGACCGAATATGGGTTTCCAGCAGCCTAGTGGACCCCAGATGCATCATTCACAACATATGTACCATGTGAGCTAAATACTGTTCATTTTGATGTTCTCTCCTCAATATTCGACCTGGTCTTACAAGTTTATTTTATGTAATTTCAGTCAGGTGCCAAGCCGGCTGCTGGTCTCCTGCCTTCATTTTCTCAGGGGCAGATGCCACTACCAAGTCAGCACGGGCCTCCATCACTTTATCAGGTCCGCCCTTTATATCTTGCAATAGCTCATTACATATGATCATAATAACCATTTCTGGTTGGATTTATGACTATCAATCTTGAATCTTGGTAGCTCTTTGTTATTTATTATGGATGCATGAACCTAATTTTGTTTTAGGAAGTGTAAAAGATTAGGTTAAGTTGAAATCATCTTACACCAAGATGAATTGAATAAAAGATTAACTGAGACCAGAACTCGTCCAGTTTAAATTTCCTAAATAAACTGTTATTTCTTTGGGAACTGGAAGTATAATCAGGTGGCAACATTTTCTCTATACTTTTTGCTTTTGCTGGTTGTAAATTTTTATACCAGCTGCTAATTTATATCTTATGATGCAGTGAGTTCTGTAAGTTTCTTACAATTTTGGTTACATTTAGGAAGGCTTAGGTATTTAATTTAGTCAAGGATGGTATACTCATTCGCACCCACCCCAAAATACAAGTGGGAAAAGTACAATATTGTGGGGCCTAAGTGCCGAATTCTCATGCATATTTGGCCCTAGAATGGTTTTGACCTTATATTTTCCCTTTTTTTAGTTTTAATTCCAAGGTCCTGTTCTCTTGAAGAATATGAACCTATCTACCTCATTTATCGGTACTTATGATGGGAATAGATGTTCTATTGTTTGTTATAACCACGGAGAACGGGAGAAGTGTAACTCAGTCAAATATACTACCTAAAACCTAAAACAATTGTTTCTTTCTCCATCAATTAAGATCTGACTTTGCCATTTGAATACACTTTACAACCTGCCTAGTTGTTCCTTTGACTTTGTAGTGAAATGTAAAATGGATTTCATTTACGTGCTTTCCATGTGCTTATTTAGTAATGACAACCAATCTTTCCACTGCTCCACATCCGTGTCCATGGATGCTTTTTCTGCCTTAAGCAGCACGTTAGCAAATGATCACTAGAAATCTCATGCTCTATATAAAATGTGCTTTCCATACTGAAATCAATTTTTCAATAGTGTTTGTGTTTTCGTAATGATTCTGACTTGAAAGCATTCTTTTTGTGATTCAGGGAGGAGGGAATCCTCACATGGGAATGGATTTCAATCAAGTTGGAAGCTCCAAGCAAACAGAAAGGGGTCCTAATTGGACACCTGGCATTCCTGAAAATCCCCTAGCCCAGCTTCAGGGGCCACCATCATTTGGTGGTCAGCCCGGTCCAAGCAATCAGACTTCTCGGCCAGCACCAGTAAATTTTACTTACAAAAACTATTTCCTTTTTGTTTTGTTTGCCCTAATCTTTCGAGACAGGGTCATGGCATTTCTTCCTCGTGTTAACTCCAATCATTGCAATTATTCAGTTGACCCCCGAGTTGGAAAAGGCTTTACTGCAGCAAGTTATGAGTCTCACTCCAGAACAAATCAATATGCTTCCAGCCGAACAGAGAAATCAAGTTTTCCAGTTGCAACAAATGCTTCGTCAATGATCACATTTTGAAGCAGTAGTTCCAACTTTCAGTCTCTACATCGTCTCCCGGAATTCCTTCTGTTAGCTTGTCTCGGAAGCCAATTATATTACTTCAAATTGGATAGTAGAGAGCTTCCGACATGATTTATTTGATTTGTATTTTCCCCCCTTTTCGTCCTTTTTGGATCCCCCTTTTTTCTATTTCCAAAATGTGCCGTCAGGTCACGAAACTATGTAACTTAGCTGATATCTGATTGTTGTATTTTCACTCTCTTATGGTTAAAATTATGCTATGGCCATTTACTCCTCTGATGGATGTCTTGCTTGATTCATCTGCAAGCTCTGATGAATGTTTAAAAGGGCATCGATGCCACAGTTTTTTGGGGTTTTTTCCAGGATACCGAGTAATTCTTCTTGAATCAGTAATTTACTCGAAAATTTAGGATATTGGCAGATTATGTTGACTGATTGATTTCTCAACTCATGCATACTATGCAAAGAAATCCTTGGAAGACATCTGGGATTCTCCTCCCTCGTATGACAAGTACAAATTTGGCTATTACTTACAAATAGTTGTACAGGGCTTGTGTAGCAAATAGATAGTGAAGCTAATTGTACAACAGCGTAGTTTGAACCTTATTGTAGCTTATTAGTTCAAGTAAATTACAAGGGGCAACTCTTGGAACTACCAAGCGTGCATGGATGATCCCTGCGCCCTGAATGCAGAATCATGATCTCGTGTTGCGATTTGGACCAATTTTTTTCTCGACTGAGGAATCTTGTATTGCAGTGTGCCCGTTTCAACTGTCAGCGCCGGAATGGTCACTGCACAATAGCACCTCTTCCGGATATTACACAGGCAGAATTGTTTTTAGCCAGGTTTATTTGATGAGAATTCTATAAATCTTCGATGCTAGAAATTTCAGAATCTTCATCCTCATCCCAGTCATCCTCACCTCCATCCTCATCCCAGTCATCCTCGTCTTCATCACCATCAGATCCAATCATTGAATCTTCATCTTCACTCTACATTGGGAGAAGAGCATCTGTCAGATCGTAATTCCCTTTCAAGTATAACATTAGTTGTACAATATATACATATCAAAGTCTCATCAATTCTCATGAAGGGTACTCTAAGAATGCAAAAATGAATTAGTTGTGTTCAACATCCAAACATGATGAGTTCTTCAGCGTGTTTTGTGTAAACAATTTCTAATTTTATATGCAGGAGACTTCAATGCAGAAAATTTAAAACCAAAATATATTGTTCGTTTTCTTTTTTGGATAATTACAATCAAAATGGATGATTCATTCACTGTGTTCATTAGCAAACAACTTACTTCACTCATATCCGAATCATTATCAAACTGGCCATTAACCTCTGAGTTCCAGAGCTTGTTGTTCTCCAGATTATCAGAATCCCCCTGACAGAACAATGATAATGGATATAAGATACCAGAAAGATCTAAACATAAAAGTACCGCATCAGATAAGTTAAGACTCCTTACTCCATCAGTCATTATTCTATTAATGTCCACAATATGGAAATGAAATGAATTTCAAATAAAACCCATAATATGAAATGAAACAATTTCTATAAGATGCATTTGAAGAAACAAAGTGTGCCTGAACAGATAGGAGTAGAAATCTGAGATCAAGCTAAATTTTTGGTTCTGGTGGCTACAACTCCTCCAAGAAGCAGAGAACACCTCTACAGATGGGAGTGGGTCGGGGAATATGATAAATATTTTTCTCATAGCCAAAACTGACAGAAAATTCAATAGAAAGAGAAAAATAAGGGAGTTACGTGAACCAGGTAGAGAAGTAACTTTGACTTACAATTTCTTGCTTTGTTTGCTCAATAGTTTTCTCCAGCTCAGATATGTGCTGACTGAGAGCCTACAAATCAACATCGGTGATATACATTAGCATACAGATTTTTGAGCAAGTTGACAAAAACATTCAATTTAAAAATTAAAACTGGACGATGACTAACTTCATATCGCTGCAAGGCCACTCTACGCTTCAGTGCTTTTGCCTTTGTCAGAAGGTTTCTTGGTCTAATAGAAATGGGACGACGATAATTCTTGCCACGATAGTAAATCAAGGCATAACCTTTTGGAACTCTTTCAATTGCCACTAGTATTCCACCACTCTCGTATTCCAAAAGTCGTGCTGTTTCTTCCACAAACGAGAGTCCTTTTTCCTTTGAAATTAACTTTACTAGTTCTCTATGCTTCCAATGCAGATGCATGTTCTCAATAACACCATCAAAAACTCCACGAATGCCTGAGAGATGGTCATACATACGACATGATATCGTTTCTATAACAGAATCATAACTCATGATAAAAAGAAAACAATTTCCTTATTGAATCAATTGTATTTTCTATAACAAGAAGAAAACTCACCAAGTGGCAAATATGCTTTCATTCGTAATCCAACCTTGCGATACATAACTCTTTCCTCATCTGTAATTGTCTCCTGGTCATCTGAAGGATCAATAGGAACCCAAGAAGCTACAATTTTAGATAGCAGTTTCTCTGCCTTGAGCTTCTTCTTCTGAGACTGTTAATGCATTCATTCAATGGCATTAAATAACTGCAGGAACCAACAGCATGTGGAACTAAATATAGGAATCTCAAATAACACATACTTACAATGGCCATTTTATGTTCAAGTCGCCTGATCACTTTGGCACGCTTGGCTTGGGATGCCTCTTCTATCATCTTTTCATGTTCTACATCAGATATGTCAACTCCCCACCTGGCCTGAGCCTCATAAAACTCTGCCAAGGTACCTGCTTGAGCTTCCTTCTCTTCAGCCACTTGCACAGCTGTGGGTCCTACCCTGACTTTCTCTTCAACATCTTGTATTTGTTTTGCCAACTCCTGTCTTTCAGCTAAAGCAGTAGCCACACTGGGAGGAAGAAAATCCTTTCCCCGATACATAACTATGTAATATTTGTTTCTTAGAAGCAAGACTCCCCCTGTCAATCTCTACGAAAGACCAGCAATGAAAATGAAGGAGAAATAAATGGCGTGCAAGTAATACATAGTGATGAAAATAAACTAAAGGAACATGTAGTTCTTATTACATGATATTCAAGAATTTAAGATACAAAGCTTTTAACAAATATTATAAGCACAGGGAGTGACTTTCTTGTCTAGCAGTGATGCAACTATGACATATCTCCATCTCAAGATTATATAAATGTATCAGAACATGATTGAAAAGGTTTTTTACATGTCTACTGGTACCACAGGGATAATTGGGAAATTTAGTGACCTCAAATACAACAAACTGATAAAACAAAGGGATTAAGGTCAGAGTTTTTCTCTCTGTCAAAATGCTCATAAAAATGCTCATAAAGCCAAACAGTGTATGTACAATTCTACTAAAAAACATATTCAATAAACATCTAACAGCCCAAAATTCCATGTTATGTATACATGTAACTATTTAAAAAGAACCATCACAAGGGATCTTTTAGCCCATTATACATAGTGAGGCAATTCTATAGCAGAAAATTAGATAAACGACAGGGGAAGACTTATCAAACAGTGGGTGGAATGATCTTCATACCTTTAATTCTTCAGCCATAATTTTGTTGTTGGTATTCTGGATTCCACGCTTCACAGCAATTTTAACAAGTAGACTTTTCTCCCATAGCTTAATTATTGCTGTTGCTAAACCTTGATGGTTTCTATTTCTTCCTGGAAATATTAAACAGAAGACCACATGTTAATACATACATCAGTTAATTGCAAAATCATACACAAGCTCTAAAGTTACCCAGTGCAAAGTGGCAAGGAAGCGACTTAGCAAGTTTCCTAAAGTTAGTCATCTCGGCATTGGTTAGCCGTGATCGCATTCCGGTGGGAAGAAGCCTAAAAGGTGTCTTGTATCCAGGAATTGTCTGAGGAAGTAAATCAGCATCAACGGGAAGCACTCCAGTACCCCACCAATCTTCAAACCGTGGACCTAAACCATCTAACAGACTATTGTATTCAGCTTCCTCCTTTGTCATTCCTTCAGCACGACTGGCTATAACTGGATTGGGCATCTCAAGAACAGGACTTTTACCATCACTAGCTTTTGCATCTGAATTACCAGGGGAGGTAACATTAGGGACAAAGAGAGCATCAGATTCACCGTTCAGCCTTTGTGGCCTTGAAGTAGGACCTTCATAGTTAGTCCCTCTAAACACCACCATGACACTTCCCGATCTCCATGTGACTAGGCCCCCTGTTCGTCGCTGATGAAAAACAAGGCCATCAGCATACATATTCAAGTAAAAACAGCAATAATATTCATATGTTATTTTGTCTTAATTTAATAGAAGGAGATTAGTAGCATAGATAGGTTATCATCTTGATGTTCATTTAAGGGGATCAGTCCAGTTAATCTCAGCTCCCATGTTGGACTCAAATTTTCATTATTGACCAATAAAGTGGGTGACATTTTTATCAATCCAATTATTTATGAGAAGTTAAGCAACAACAACGACAACCGCAAAAGACATCATTGATCATACACTAACATTGCCACAATTATACTAACAATAGCTAAATAGTGAAAAGGTTCTAGCTATTAAGGATAGAATCCACCCAAAAACAAAATGAGAAGAAATCAATATTCCAATAGCAGAACTCACCAACCTCAACTATCTCGTGTGCAGTCTTCATATCATGCGCCAATTCTTCGTGAAATTTCAACCTTACCAGCTCACACTTCCTCCACTTATCATGAATCTTCTCCAAAACCGCACCCGTGATTCCGGCCTTAGGCACATTCACCCTCTCCCTCAAAGTCATCCCCATCCTCCGAAGCCTCCTCAACTCTTCATCCTCTATCGTCAATTCCGCCAACGTGGGAGCCCGCATTGCCCGCTTCTTCACTCTCACACCATCCACCTCCACTTCATCATCATCCACACCCCTCTCCCAAGGCAACAACGTATCAGAATCATAATCCTCATCCTCAACCAAAATCGTGTCCGGTCTAACCCAATCCCTCTTCAACAAATCCCCCAGTTTCTCATCACCAAATTCAACATTTGATGAACCATTCAAATTCAAACCACCATCCTCCGAACTCATACCTACCTCTCCTCCTCCTCCTCCTTCTTCCTCTTCCTCTTCCTCATCCTCATCCGAACCTAACCCCAAATTCCGCAACCGAAGCACAATTCTATCAATTGCCGTAGTACCTCCCCGAAGTGTTTCAGGTTTGGGCTCGGGCTTCTTCGGACTCGTTCTCTGACGCGGCGGCGGCGCCGGAGGAGGAGGCGGCCATTTTTTTATCCAAGTGGCGGAACGAGACGACGGCTTATTGGATATATCGGGGTTCTTAGAGGCCGTTTTGGGTAATCTGGTGGAGCGGACAGAAGAAGAGAAGGGTTTGAAGAGGTGGAGAGGAAATCGCGGTGGTTTGCGACAGGGAAACGAGAATGTGGATAGAAAATGCGGCGGCAGTTCAGTGAATTTGGCCGTTGAGAGGGCCATTTTGGGCTGCTGAGCTTCCACTGATACTGAAAGTGAGAAGCCTTTGAAGATGATAAGATATTTTCTTTTGGATAATAAAGCTTTAAATTTTGGTTATTTTGATATAGCTATTTATTTGGGCCGGCGCTCCGAAATTTAAAAATACAAGCCCAACATTGACTTTTTATTGGGCCCAACTAATTGACCAGAATCAAATGAAATTGAATTAGGGCTATAATTAACGGGACGAATTCCAACCGAATTTAAAATTTTAGATCCGATTAATCCTTCCCAAGTTTTTTTGTTTTTTTTTTGGGAAATCGAGCAAGGAAGCCGTGGAGTTTTTAACAAGATCTCCGCCTCATGTATAAAATCAAGTCAAACCCTATGAATGGGATGTTGGCAAGGATTTCTTAGAGCATCATAATTTTATGGTCGTCGGTACGCTTACTATCGTACATTGCAAGTTTTGTCACCGCAATACTTCCTATTTCCTAAGATGAATAATGAATTCAGATCAGATTCGATAAAAGATTAGTCTCAGTAAACAATAAAATATAATAAAAATTTTATAATTTTTCTCGATATTGATTGAAATTATGTTAGTCAAAAATCTCAAATAGAAAACGTTGTAAAAATGACACTTTTAGTAAGAAAAAAGACATATTATTAATGCCTTTCCATTAATGTGTGTATATATATATATATATTTTTTAATTGAAACACAAGTCTGATTTAAATATTTAATGAATGTAATTCT
This sequence comes from Lantana camara, assembly GCA_037501455.1. Lineage (NCBI taxonomy): Eukaryota > Viridiplantae > Streptophyta > Magnoliopsida > Lamiales > Verbenaceae > Lantana > Lantana camara. The sequence continues at coordinate 32,189,965 of CM074859.1, read as the reverse complement.
TTAATTTTATAGGGGTTCACCAAAAAAAAAATTCCTATCAAAATATGTTAAAACTCTAATGAAATTCAAATTGTTTTTTAGACTCTTTAATCTGTATAATTATTATATTAAAATGTATTTGATGCTCCATATTTCACACCACATTGGATCGTGGTCCATACTCGGAATAGACCTGTTAAGGCACAAAATAAACGGGAAAATACTGACTTGAAAAACTAGATTGACCCATAAACTATAGTTGGGCGATGAGAGTGCATCCTAACGAATAACGCTCGAGTGGCTTCGTTAGGATGGCGTCCTGAATAGAACGTAAGGACTACTGCCACTCTGACTCTACACAACAATTTGGCTCATGAACGGCGAATATACTTTTCTCCTATTATTCTGCTTATTATTTTACTACTTGTTCATAGTATCATTTCTTTACAGTTTTTCCACACATAATTTGTATCTCTCCATCGACTACTAACTTAATTCGATAGAACATTAACCTTTATTTTGCAAGTTTCTCCCCCAAATAATTATCTCCACATGTTATATATCAAACTCTTAAAGCCATTTAAAAATAACAATATCATCATGCATTTAAGTCTCACAAGAGTCCAAAATAATACACTCCACTCTACCAAATATAGATTTAATTTGTTTTACGATATTTAATTAGGTGCTCACAGCCTCACACTAAATTCTATTTTTGGCAATGGTAAATTCCTAAATTGAACAAATTAAGGCAGAGCACAATGTTGTTAATATTAGGCCTCAAATTGTCAAACTTCCCGCTGGTATAAAAAATGCAGTACAATTTACAGGAACGCACACAGAGATTAATGTTCTTGAATGTGAATTTGGATCAAGGAGATGAGTGTTGATGATTACTTTGAATGGATTTCTGGCCGGAGTTTCTTGCTAGCAACTGGGGAAAGGAGTTTGTCGCCGGAGGAGCCGGCGGCTTCGCGGGTGTTTTGGCCGGGCATCCGTTCGACACCGTGAGAATCCGGCAGCAGCATTCCGGTAAAGGCTCGGCTTTTGAAATCCTCCGCCGTGTTGCTGCTAAAGAAGGACCGTGCGCGCTCTTCAAGGGCATGCTTGCGCCGCTGTCTTCTGTTACTTTCCAGGTAAATTGTTTACAAAAATATTGTTCTACATTACAAATTCCTTTTTTATGGTTATTTGAAGAGTAATCTCTATTGCCAACATGATTTTAGACTCATAAAATGATGCCAAAAGTGTACTCTTAAAACATTGAATAATTATTGTGAACTCATCAAATCAATCAAAATTTGCAGAGTAGTTTTTGAAGATATTTTTGCATAATCTCATCCAAATCGTAGGATTTCCCATTCCAAAAGTTGAATTAAACCTTACTGGATATTTGTAGCTCACATTGCAAGGTTGCTTATGCAGAACGCCATAGTTTTCCAGAGCTACGCCATCCTATCCCGATCCTTCGACAACCGCATCGTAATCAACGATCCACCGTCATACAACCGCGTGATCCTCGCCGGAATCAGCGCTGGCACCATCCAGAGCCTAGTCATCAGCCCCGTCGAGCAAGTCAAAATCCGCCTACAATTGCAGAAAAACACCAACAACCAATCAACCACCAACAGAGGTCTAATCCAACTCACGCGAAGCATATTCAGAGCCGAGGGCTGGAGAGGCATATACCGCGGATTAAACATCACCGTACTAAGAGACGCGCCTTCCCACGGAGTCTACTTCTGGACATACGAGTACCTCAGGGAACAACTCCACCCAGGGTGCCGGAAAAACGGCGACGAGAGTTTCGCGACTATGTTGGTGGCGGGAGGAACGGCGGGAGTAACGAGCTGGATCTGCTGCTATCCGCTGGATGTGGTGAAAACGAAGATCCAAGCGCAGGCGATTGCGCCGCCGTTGGAATACTCTGGAATTGTGGATTGTTTCAGGAAAACTGTGAGACGAGAGGGGTATAATGTGTTGTGGAGGGGGTTTGGGATTACGGTTGGAAGGGCTTTCATTGTGAATGGGGCTGTGTTTGCAGCTTATGAGTTGGCTTTAAGATGCATTTATAACCATAGTGATCATGTAGCTGTGGAAGAAGAAGAACTAGGAGGAGGCAAAGATTCACAAATTTAATTTCAAATTTGTGTAAATTGTTTTGAGAATTTGAGGGGGTGTCCGCCCCCACCGGCTCGACGGTGGTTTTACGTCGGGTTTTCTTGTACAATCCCATCATTTGTAGTTGTTTAGTACCATGCAAAAGAACAAAATGATATTTTAAAGAATATATATATACGTATGTGGTATGTCAAAACTTATTTTTATTGGGTTTGATCGAAATCAATTGATTTTTATTTTTGATTGATCATGGTCTTCCACAAGCTAGTGTGGGAGCAGGGATGTAGGATATTGGTGGCGACCTTCTACATTGCTGCACAAGATCTGAATCGAATAAGATAGATGTAGTAAATTCGCAACTGAGATGCAGTGATTGCCCTCAATTTCCCCTTGCTTCATTTGCTTCTCGACATTCAACGACACTCTATTTGTGCCTCTAAAGTTCCTCCCTTTAATTTCCTAGTAAACTTCAAAACCCAAAAATCAATTGCACGAGGTCTGAATCAAACGTAGTATAAATATAATTAATTCAAAATCGAGATGCAACGATTGCTTATTATATCCGTTTGATTTATTTGTTTCTCAACATTGAGTAACACCTCTATTGTGTCCCAAACTCCTTAAAAATAAGGTGAAGATGACAAAAATAGTAGAAATATGACACCCCGACCTTTCGGCCATACAGATATGATGTAATTGCGCATTCAAATTCCTTATTTGTGTATTTATAAGTTTAATTGTTATTCTTTTAATTACATGAATTCTTTTATTTGAACGTTTTGCCCTTTTCGTTGGTAATTGCTTCGTTTGTGCTCGTATTTGAATTCAGTTTTTTGTGCCGATTTATTATGCATGATTTTTACGTGTTATGAACATGTGTATATGCTCGTTTTACGTTTTCGAATTTGTTTGTTGAGCTTTTGAGGTATTTGTTTCGTTTAAAGGCTAAAACATTTTAGCGCACCTTGGGTTCCGGGTTGTGTAACTTGAACTCGGGAATTCGGATTTGAATTCCGTCACTTCCATTGACCTCGTTTCGAGATTGGAGTCAATGGACTAAGCCTTGTATTTTTCCAAAACCATTTGATACTCCGAAATTTAACCGAAAACTCACCTCGCGCTTATATGACCACCTTTCACTAAATTGCACATAAGTCCCTCAATGTTCAACCTTTTTGCATGATTCTTGGCCCCACTTAACCCTAACTCAGCACACTATCACCCCACTCTCTCCCCATTTCGTTCAAGGCAAGATAAGGAAGAGAATTTTCAGCAACTTGGAGATATAACCTTCATTCCCATCACTATTCACTAAGGAAGATTTTGGAGCTCAAATCTTCATTAAACTCAACCAAATTCAAGGGGTATGTGTATGATTGTTATCTACATCCTTTTGTGGTCATTTTGCTTCAAGAATTTCTGAATTTGAACCATTATTGATTGAGATATGAATATTGGAATGAATAGTAAGGGTTTATGTGTATATATGAATTCATATGATCTCTCTTGTGTTTTTCTTGATTTAATGCATGAAAAGTGACCACATGAGCTTCATTTAATGTTTTATGAACTTGATTTTGATGGTAGTTGAGGTGTTGAGAAGTTGCCATTAATGTTTTTAGAGCTTTGAAGTGTTATATGCAAGAACTTGATCCCTTTTCGTTGCCTGCACTTCTTGATCGGTTTTGGTCAGTTTTGTTGGTGATTTTATGCTGATTTGCTGCATTCTTTCATGTCTCTACATGCCTTTATGTGTTGGTTGTGGTATGGTTTGAGTTGCAGGGCTGAACAGGGGATTTTAGATGCCATTTCCGCCTGCACAACTCTCCCTGGGCGGGGAGAATTTGTGCATGTTTTGTCCCCGGCCGGGGACCTTCTATGCAAAAAGTTTCTGCATGGTTGTCCCCAGGAAGGGACATTTTATGCATGCAATCTCCTCGGAGGGGAGATTTGGTTGGGTTCCTTTTCGTTTCTTTTGTTTTTCACTTCGTTTGTATGATCTTTTCTTGTCTCGTACTTGTTTCTAAGGTGTTATTTGATGTCTTATACCTTGGTATGAATTATGAATGATTAATTATAACCTTCTTTGGGATTTTATTTCATGAATCATGGCCTCTAAGTGTTATTATAAGGTTGAATTATGTGTTATGACTTATGAATTAAATTTGTAGGGTGATTTGATACGTTTTATACGAGTTTTTTGAATTTATGAGTTGCATGACTTAAGTGAGACGTGTATGCACTTCATTTGCATCCATTGTGTTAGCTCTCCTAGAATCACTCTGGAACTAAGTAGTTCTTTTGACTGATTGACAAAAATTATTTAAATATTCGCTATATTTGCTAAATTGTCTTTTGCAGGAATTATAGAAGCAAGCTGGCATAAAGAAATACTTGCTCTGTTCGAAGTACTGGAAACAACATTGGGAACATCATCAAAAGCAATTGGAGTAACGACGAGTTATTTGAAATCTATATATAGAGCGCTTTGTACATTGTTTAAGACTGACTTTTTCTAAGCTTTGAGTTGCTGCTATTTCCTTGATTACACCATATAGAGCTTGTGTTTGTTTTTGTGCTCTGGTGGGTAGTGTTGCAAAGAGCTTGGAGTCCTAGAAGCTTGGTCTGTTTTGTACCAGTCTTTGTAACTGATTGTACTGGATTGACTCTACTTGTTGTGTACTCTGTAATCTCTCTGAATACAATTGCAGGTTTCGAAAATCCTAAGTTTAACAACTTAGGTAGAAGATTAATCTCATTGGTTAGTGTTTTTCACAACCTTTGAGGCCAAACCTCTCTAAATGCTCGTGTTGATTCATCTTGCTACATATATTTGTCTCTTCTCTGATCAACTCAGTTAAGCTTCCCTGATTTCAAGTAATATGAGTTGCTAAGTTAAATTGAAAGAGAAAATCTGGTGGTTTCTCAAGTAGGAATCAATTTACCCCCCCCCCCCCCCCCCCCCTTCTCGATACTAACAAGTGGTACCAGAGCCTTGTGCTCACTATTTTTTGTCTTACAGCCAAGAGTAAATTGATCCTATGGAGTCTCAATTTGAGACTTACGCTGAGGGGGTGTCACATACTCGACCTCCGCTGCTAGATGGCTCAAACTATGCCATCTCAAAAAATAGAATTGAAGAATTCTTTTTATCCATTGAATATAATCTATGGGACATTGTTATCTTAGGTGCAAAAATCCTTATGAAGCAAGTTGGTGAAATTAATGTCCCTAAAGACATGGGTGAATATACCATGGAGGATAAGAAAATGATATCTATGAATGTTAAAGCGAAAAACATCCTATCCTGCTCACTGTGCAAAAGTGAGTACAATCGAGTGAGTATTTGCACCACTGCTAAGGACATGTGGGAAATGCTACAAGTCACACATGAGGGAACCTCTCAAGTTTGACAAGAGAGGATTGCTTTGCTCACTCATCAATATGAATTGTTTCATATGAAAAATGATGAAAAAATTAGTGATATGTACACTAATTTCATGGAAATCGTGAACAAACTATTTGCTCTTGGAAAAGTCATATCTGAGAAGATCAAGTCAGAAAAATCCTTAGATCTCTTCCAAAGAACTAGACTCCAAAAGTTACTGCCATTCATGAGGTCAAAGACCTTACACAAATGAGTATTGCTCAACTCATTGGCTCTCTTACATCCCATGAACTTACCTTGATGAGCTGGGATAAAAGCCCAGAAAGGAACATTAGCTCAGGATTCAATGTTGAGTCAGAGAATATTCAAAATGAACTCAACGATGAGAAAATTTTGGATGCGGAAATTGCGTTCCTATTTAAAATATTCTTAAAACTCTCAAGAGTTAAAAAGAATCTTCACAAAAGGCTCTCAGGAACAAAGAATATCGATAAAATTCCTAACAAAATGGTCACTTGTTATGAATGTCAGGAGCCAGGACATATGAAGTTTGAATGTCCCAAGCTCCTCGCTGATCTCAAAAGGCAGAAAGGACAAATACAAGTCAAAGCCAACTTTAATGAAGTGAAATCCATCTCAGCAGCTGAAGAAATGATGTGTGATGGTCTCATGGCGGACACTCAGGAATCATCTGATAATATGTCAATTTGTTCTGATACTTGTACCTCAGAATATGAAGAAATTGATTTAGAATTCTTGTTTAAGTGTAAAGAAAATCTTGAAAACCTTAGGGCAAGGAACAAACTTCTTCAAGAAAATCTTCTAAGAACTATTAAACTTAAACATGATTTGCAAGAAAGAGTCAATAAAATCTCTGATATGCTCGTTAAGGTATAAGAGCGCAATAGTGTTCTTGAGCATGAAAATTTCTGTCTAAAAAAAAACCAGACATGTTGCCACTAGAAGCAAAAACAGATTAAAATGTCATATCTGCCACAAAGAGGGACGCATTGCCAACACATGCTAGTACAGAAATTACAAAGTTGCAAAAACCTCTAAGTGGGTTTGGATTGAAATGTGCTAACAACTCAGGATCCTCAGATACCAAGGGACCTGGAACTAAAACTGAACTTTCAGGTACTAGGAACTGCAAGGGTAAACTCCAAATGGGTACTAGACAGTGGGTGCTCAAGACACATGACAGGGGACATGTCTTGCTTCACTCACATTCACAAAGTTAATGGAGGGACAGTGGTATTTGCCGACAACATCAAAGGTAAAATTGTCGGTAAGGGAAGAATAGGATAATAAAGATGGCTTCACCATTGAAAATGTATTCATTGTAAATGGACTTCAACATAATTTGATTAGTGTTAGTCAACTATGTGATTGTGGATTTACTGTAAAATTTCATACCTCTCATTGCACTGTCCTAAAGGAGCAAGAACACATATTTACCATGAAACTGTTGTAAAACACGAATCAGAAAGCAGCGGAATTTAAAAAATTTTCCCAACAAAAGGACCTTGAACTCGCAATCGTGTAACCAAATTCGTAAAGATAGAAAACTTACTTTTCTTTTATTCTTTCTTGAAGCGTTTCAAGCCACCCAAGAACGCTCTTCTCGCGGCTTGATCCCCTCTCCTTGGTAAAGCTCGAATCTTCAAACTTCTAACTTGAAGTCTCTCGAGAAAGTCCACCAACTTGATCACAATCTAACTAGTAAGGATGCTAGTTCTCTAGTTAGTGTTTAGGCTTAACCTAGGGTTTAATTTAATCTTGGAGAAAGGAAGGTGTTCAACACATGAACCAAAAGAATTGCCAATTAGCTCCATAAGGAGCTCGAGCTCCCCTATATATAGGGAGAGGGTGCCTATCCAAATCCTTGTTGGGAAAGGATTTGGTTCCTCTCTCTCCTATTACTTGATCATCAAGTATTTTCCAACTTTGACTTTGAATTCTAATTCAAGTCAACTTTTAAGAGAGCTAAAAATATCCAAACTATTTTTGGATAATTTTATACTTTATTTATAATAAAATAAATAACTTATTTTTATCTAATTAATTAATTCATAATTAATTAACTAGATTATTTTCTCCAAAATTAGACTTTCTTTTTAATTCAAAATTAAACCAAAGTCTATTAAATAATTAACTAAATTAATCATTTAATATATATATATAAATTCACGTGTGGCTTCACACGTGTGGAACCCTCTAGGCTCGATTAACTCGTTTAATCATTTTCAAGCCTCAACTCATGTAACCAAGTTGTTGTGTGTGACCCTCTAGGTTTTCAATTCAATTAGCAGTGACCCCAATTAATTAATTCACTAATTAATTAATCAGTCCACAGATTAAACGACCATAGTCTAGCAACAGGTGTTTAACCCCTAGCTGAATTGGAATGTTCGGATTCGACAGAACCTTTAAGTCATTGATTCATGTGAGATACAATCCTCCTACTTACTATCTCTCAACCAAGATCTAGGGCAAGGGAATAATCAGAACCCTAATAATCCGGTCTTAAAGCAAAGTGCATTTCATATCCATTTGATCTCAATCCAAGAAACCCTTTTCTTGATGTCTTGATCTACTGCCTTGGCCAAGGACTCCATATGGCATATGAATGACTTACACAATAAGAGATCACCTTGCAAATGTAAGTGTAGGTCCTTTCTTGATTCTCATTCACTTTCATGAGTCACTTGTGCAGCCCCAGCATAAGCCTTGAATCAGTTGTCTAAGGCGACACCCTTTAAAGCTTATACCTAAGACTACAGAGTTAACTCATAAAGTGAGAAGGAACCTCAAGTCTAAGGATCAATTAATCACATCAATGACTCGTGAGATATTTCCTAATCTGGAAGTTTCCATTTCCTGAAATAGAAACTTCCTTTCCCATTTAGGAATGTTCTCACACGGAGCACCTCAGTGAACTTACTTATTAAAGTAAGCACCCTCATGTATCACGCACGTATCAACTATACACTTTCCACCTCCATGAAACAAGGTGGTCCTTCTTAAGGGCGTGATCCCACAAGCAAGCCTTAGAGGAGTCAGGTTGACACTCCCACTGTCTGTAGGACTCATCGGCTTGGAGTATTTTACTAATCATGACTTATGTGATATAGGGCTCGTTTCATGAACCATTTCACCTAAATGGTAGAGTCCTAAAGTCATCAGGATTAGGGGAGTTCTCATACATGCACAGCTAAAGTAAACGCATACCAAACAAGAGCATATAAAGAAGTGTTGCCTCAATTCGTTATTTTATTCAAAGATTGTCTGTGATTACAATAAGGAAAAGCACAAAGCGGATATACAATCGGCTTTCTAGGGCACTATTCCTAACAATCTCCCACTTGCCCGTCAAAGCCATTCTAAAGCTACTCTAAGTCCCATCTTCTGAAGATGACCTTGGAAAGCTTCTCGACTAAGGGGTTTAGTAAGTGGATCTGCCACGTTCTCTGCTGATGTGACCCTCTCAATTTGCACATCATCTCTTTTGATAATATCACGGATTAGGTGATACTTCCTCATAATGTGCTTGGTCCGTTGGTGAGATCTTGGTTCTCTTGCTTGAGCAACCGCCCCAGTGTTGTCACAAAACACAGTAATGGGGTCTTTCATACTAGGAACAACATTCAACTCTTGAATGAAGTTTCTAATCCAAACACCTTCCTTAGTTGCACCATTTGCAGCTAAGTATTCGACCTCAGTGGTCGAATCTGCAGTGGTAGTCTGCTTGGAACTCTTCCAACTCACTGCTCCGCCGTTTAGGCAGAAAATGTATCCTGACAATGACTTAAAATCATCTAAGTCTGATGCAAAGCTTGCATCACAGTATCCTTCAGCAGTAAGATCTTTCTGACCTCCGTAAACTAAGAATAAATCTTTAGTACTTTTCAAGTACTTAAGAATATTCTTCACGGCAGCCCAGTGACCATCTCCAGGGTCAGATTGGAAACGACTTGTCACACTAAGTGCATAAGCCACATCCGGTCGAGTACATAACATTGCATACATTATGCTACCTATTGCTGATGCATAAGGTGTATGAGTCATTCTTTCCTTCTCAAGGTTAGTCTTAGGACACATCTTCTTTGAAAGACATGTTCCTACACTCATAGGAAGGTTCTTAACCTTTGCTGACTCCATATTGAATCTCTTCAATACTTTGTCAATGTACATCGACTGTGATAGTCCTATTAACCTTCTAGATCTATCTCTATAGATTTTGATTCCAAGGATATAGGATACATCACCAAGATCTTTCATCTCGAATTGGTTCGATAACCATAACTTAGTCACTTTCATGTCATCCTTCGAATTCCCAATAAGAAGGATGTCATCAACATAAAGTACTAAGAATTGCACTGAGGTCTCCAATTCCTTTCTATACACACATGATTCATTTGAGATTTGCATGAAGCCAAACGCTCTGACTGATTCATCAAATCGAATGTTCCAATTCCTAGAAGCCTGTTTCAATCCATAGATTGATCTTTGGAGTTTGCAAACCTTTTGCTCACTCCCACTAAATGTGAAACCTATGGGTTGCTCCATATAAATGTCTTTGTCAATGTCACCATTGAGAAAGGCAGTTTTCACATCCATTTGCCATATCTCATAGTCATAATATACAGCAATGGCAAGCATGATTCGAATGGACTTTTGCATTATAACTGGTGAAAAGGTTTCGTCAAAGTCCACGCCGGGTCTTTAAGTGAATCCTTTTGCAACCAGTCTTGCTTTATAGGCTGCAATGCTTCCATCAACTCCAAGCTTTCTCTTAAAGATCCATTTGCAACCTATGGGTTTGACCCCATCAGGCAAATCTACCAAGGTCCAAACTTGGTTGGAGTTCATGGAATCCATTTCGGATTTCATGGCTTCTATCCACTATTCAGAGTCAGAATCTGAAAGTGCCTCCTCATATGTTGAAGGATCATTATCCTTTTGAGAGATTTCATGGAAGAATCCATACCATCTCTCCGGCTGTCTAGGAGTGCGTTCAGAACGCCTTAGAGGAGGATTTACATGTGTATCGAAATTCGTGATTGGTTGTAGTTGATCAGAGTGGGACGTTTCTTTTTTAGGTGGCGTGGGGTTACTTTGTACTTCTTCTAATTCTATGATCTTTCCTTTCTTTTCTTTAAGGAACGGTTCCTCAAGAAAAGTGGCATTTCTAGAAACAAACACCTTTTGCTCAGATTGATCATAGAAGTAGTATCCTATGGATTCCTTAGGATAACCTACAAAGTAGCATAAGTTAGAACGAGATTCTAACTTATCTCCCACTGTCCTCTTCACGTAAGCAGGACAACCCTAAATTCTTAAGTAAGAATAACTAGGGATTTTACCATGCCACATTTCATAGGGCGTTTTGGGGACTGACTTAGAGGGAACTAGATTCAAAATCTTTGCTGCACTTTCTAGGGCATAACCCCAGAAAGAAGGTGGTAAGTCAGTGAAACTCATCATGGAACGAACCATATCAAGTAGGGTTCGATTCCTTCTCTCAGAAACTCCATTAAGCTGAGGAGTTCCCGGAGGAGTCCACTGAGAGATAATCCCATTATCCTTGAGATGATTAAGGAATTCTTCACTAAGATATTCGCCTCCTCGATCAGATCGAAGTGCTTTGATCTTGTGACCAGTTTGGTTCTCAACCTCCTTTTGAAATTCTAAGAATTTCTCAAAAGCTTCAGATTTATACTTCATTAAGTATACATAACTATACCGACTAAAGTCATCAGTAAAGGTTACTGATGATTGTTTCTAGTGCTTACACTAAGCGGTCCACAAACATCAGTATGGATCAAATCCAAAACCTCAGTGGCACGTTCCACAGTTCCTTTAAAAGGAACTTTGGACATCTTTCCTTTGAGACAGGATTCGCAAGAAGTTAACTCTTTGAGATCATTTTCAGAGAATGATCCTAAAGTGTTTATCTTGCTAATTCTGTTCCTGGAAATGTGTCCTAATCTAGCGTGCCATAAGGGAGCTGAAACTTTGTCATCTCTCTTACGCTTCGTTTCTCGTTGTATATTCATAATATTGATATTTTGAGTTAGGTAAAGTCCATTACTTAGAGTACCGATGTGAACGGAAGAGTTGTTCCGTTTGATAAAATATTTACCATTCTTAATATAAGTTTCATAACCTTCACAATCTAATATTGGAACTGAAATTATATTACGAATAATGCTCGGTACATAAAGGACTTTATTTAATACTAACTCAAAACTACCTAAATCTAATCTAATTGTGCCTAAAGCTCGAGCTTCAACGTTTGAGCCATCGCCGATCTTCAAGACACATTCTCCTTCTTTGAGTTGTTGGACTTCACTTAGCATCTGTACATCATTACAGATATGAGTTCCACAACCGGTATCAAGTACCCAAGAACTAGAATTAATAGAAAGATTTACTTCAACGAGAAAGATACCTTTCTTCAGAGTAGCCTTGTACTCTGGGCAGTTTCTCCTCCAATGTCCCGCTTTGCCACAATGGAAGCAAACATCCTCTTTCTGATCACGCTTCTTCTTTTGGGCCTTCCCCTTCGAAATGCCACCAGTGGGCCTAAGGGGTTTCTTCTTCTTCTTTTGGGCTTTCTTGCCCTTACCCTTAGAAGGCCCAGAAGAGGAAGATGGAGCATTCACCATCAAAACCTTATTGTCCTTCTTGATCGTGCTTTCAGCAGTCACAAGCTGACTAATCAGCTCAGCTACAGTAGCACCAGCATGATTCATGTTGAAGTTAAGGACAAATGGGTTGAATGATGGTGGGAGCGAAGCTAGCAACAAATCCACTGAAAGCTCATCTTTCAGTGGCATGTCCATGGAAGCAAGTTTCTCAGCAAGGGCAAGAAACTTGAGTCCATATTCATGGACACTTGAACCTTCCCTCATTCTCAAGTGGAACAATTCCTTTGAAGTGTTATACCTTGTAACACGTTCATGAGGGCGGTAAAGTTGCTCTAAGTGGTCGTAAATCTCCCAAGCAAATTCCATGGCCTCATGTTGCCTTTGCAAGTCCGGAGACATGTTAGCCAACATAAGGCAACGGGCTTGGAGATTATCATCCTTCCACTTCTGAATCGCGTCCCGCTCGGCCCGAGTGGGAGCCTCCCCTTCGGGACTAGGCTCCCCTTCGAAGAGAACATAAGTTCTCTTCTCAGAATCTAAAATGATTTTTAGATTCCTCAGCCAATCAGAATAGTTGGGACCAGTCAACTTGTTTGACTCGAGGATCGATACAAGAGGGTTTTTGGTTGCCATTTCAAAACACGTAGAGAATCACAGAATCTACGACCTAAATGGTAAAACAGAGAACTAGTGAGCATGCTGAATTATAACGATATACAAAAGATAAGGTCTTTAATCTATTGTAGCTCCCACTGTTTTTCAAAGATCTAGAATTCCCAAAGATCTAAGAGGAACGCGTTTCCCAATGGGTACTAAGATCCTAGGCATTTTACCTCGAACCCACGACTCGCGGACATTCTAAGTAAGAACCCTAGGTAGGTACAGCTTACCAATTCTAACACCTTTAGAACTCTTAGTAATTGTTTTTGCATCACCTATCTTTCAATATGGACCCACGACTCGTGCGACATCCATATTTACTTAGGCGTTAAGCTAGACCCATCAATCATAAGATCATGACCAAAACTTAGTTTGAACGACCCACGACTCGCGGACATCGCCCTTGCTAAAATTGACCACGAAATATTGATCATTTAAAATGATCAATTAGGTAACTAAGAACTAATAAGCTCCACTAGTTATCCCACGACTCGCGGACAATAACTAGCTTTACTTACTAAACTTAAAACCTATTGATGGAATGCTAGGAATTTAATTCAAAATTTGCATCTCGAATTAAACACCTATTTGTTCGAAATTAGCTTAATATTTAATGGGAATTTTCGAATCAACCGGAGAGTTGTCCGGTTCGACCTCACCAACATATATGTTATCCAATTTTATTAGTCTTGATTAATGCAAGTACACTTAAATGCATTTCAAACAAGCACATAAACAGATAACATGTCCTAGCATGATACTAACATGTAATGATCATGGGTTCTACCTATCTTATGCGTGATATGTGGGAGCCACTCCACAATCACAAGTTCTAACATACATGCCACATAAACAGTTCAAATCACATAAGGGAAAGCGGTAACAAAATACGAGCCCTATCTCTATTACATTTAACAATTGAGATTCCCCTCCCTAACATTTTGAGGGGTCTTCACTTATGGCCTCCTTGTTACTTGAATGTGGTCCATCTTACTCCATGGGTGCATTGTCTCCAAAATGAAAATAAAACCTCACCACCTATCTCTACTCTCAAATTACAATAAAAAGAAAAAGACATAAAGTAATAAGGCTCAATCTTCATATTGGCCTTAGACAATTACACGGGGCATACCCCGGCCTAAAAAACAGTAATATGGAAAGCCACATAATAAATCACATAACAGTACGCACATAAGTGAGGCTCCAACCTCAATTGAAAAACGCAACTATAGGGCTCCAACCCCAATTTAAACCATCCATGTGCATAAATTAAAACCATACATAGATCTAAACCCATGATCACCTAACATGCTTTTGCAAGAATTTAAATTTAACCAATAAATTAAAATTCTCGCTTTAAGCTCTAATAGCTTAAAACACGACTTGATGCGAGTCTTATTTATAAAAGTTTTCAATAAATCCCAAATTACCAAAACAAATAAAATTCCAATTAATTTCTGAAAATTAATAATTTTATCAAGATGTATTTACCCAAAATATAAACCGTTTCAATTTCTCAAAAATCCCAATTTTAAGTTTTATTCAAAAAAATTAAAATAAATATTCAAAAATAAAATTTTAAAATTAAAATAAAATTGGGACTGGATTGCACGAAACACGAAAAGGCCGGATCGCGAAAACTGGACCCGTACGCGGAGAAGACCGCACGCACGCGGCACGCGCGCGCGCGGGACAGGCGCGCTTAGCCGCGCGAGTGCGTGCGCTGCCCGCTGCTGGGCGCGGCTTTCCCGCAAGCATGCGGGCGGGGTGGGCGGCCAGTCTCGGCCGCCCTGGGCGGGCGCGCCTAGGCGCGCCCGGAAGGCTCCCGCACAGGCGTGCGGGAGGTGCTGGGCGACTGGCCGGTCTGTCCCGGCCAGGCCTGGGCAGCGACGGGCGGCGCGCCCGGGAGGGCCTCCCGCGCGGTTGCGGGAGGGTGGCGCGCGACGTCTTCGCGCGCGGGGTTTCGCGTGTTCGTCGTGATCCGGGTTTTCGTTTCGTGTTTTCGTTCAAAAGCAAAACCAATCCAAGAAATCCAAAAACAGTTTATACAGTTTCAAATCTAAAATTGTTTTTCAAATTAAATTTTATAAAAACCAATTTTCAGAAACTTTCAGGAAAAAATACAGTTTCGTAATTCAGGCTTTCTAAAACAATTACAAATACTCAATCGCATCAAGCCTAAGAATTTCTACCAAATTCAGTATAATTGAGACGAATCAGAAACACGATTAATGAGGTGGCTCTGATACCACTTGTTGTAAAACACGAATCAGAAAGCAGCGGAATTTAAAAAATTTTCCCAACAAAAGGACCTTGAACTCGCAATCGTGTAACCAAATTCGTAAAGATAGAAAACTTACTTTTCTTTTATTCTTTCTTGAAGCGTTTCAAGCCACCCAAGAACGCTCTTCTCGCGGCTTGATCCCCTCTCCTTGGTAAAGCTCGAATCTTCAAACTTCTAACTTGAAGTCTCTAGAGAAAGTCCACCAACTTGATCACAATCTAACTAGTAAGGATGCTAGTTCTCTAGTTAGTGTTTAGGCTTAACCTAGGGTTTAATTTAATCTTGGAGAAAGGAAGGTGTTCAACACATGAACCAAAAGAATTGTCAATTAGCTCCATAAGGAGCTCGAGCTCCCCTATATATAGGGAGAGGGTGCCGATCCAAATCCTTGTTGGGAAAGGATTTGGTTCCTCTCTCTCCTATTACTTGATCATCAAGTATTTTCCAACTTTGACTTTGAATTCTAATTCAAGTCAACTTTTAAGAGAGCTAAAAATATCCAAACTATTTTTGGATAATTTTATACTTTATTTATAATAAAATAAATAACTTATTTTTATCTAATTAATTAATTCATAATTAATTAACTAGATTATTTTCTCCAAAATTAGACTTTCTTTTTAATTCAAAATTAAACCAAAGTCTATTAAATAATTAACTAAATTAATCATTTAATATATATATATAAATTCACGTGTGTGACACGTGTCACAAGGACACGTGTCACTCACGTGACCCACACGTGTGGCTTCACACGTGTGGAACCCTCTAGGCTCGATTAACTCGTTTAATCATTTTCAAGCCTCAACTCATGTAACCAAGTTGTTGTGTGTGACCCTCTAGGTTCTAAATTCAATTAGCAGTGACCCCAATTAATTAATTCACTAATTAATTAATCAGTCCACAGATTAAACGACCATAGTCTAGCAACAGGTGTTTAACCCCTAGCTGAATTGGAATGTTCGGATTCGACAGAACCTTTAAGTCATTGATTCATGTGAGATACAATCCTCCTACTTACTATCTCTCAACCAAGATCTAGGGCAAGGGAATAATCAGAACCCTAATAATCCGGTCTTAAAGCAAAGTGCATTTCATATCCATTGATCTCAATCCAAGAAACCCTTTTCTTGATGTCTTGATCTACTGCCTTGGCCAAGGACTCCATATGGCATATGAATGACTTACACAATAAGAGATCACCTTGCAAATGCAAGTGTAGGTCCTTTCTTGATTCTCATTCACTTTCATGAGTCACTTGTGCAGCCCCAGCATAAGCCTTGAATCAGTTGTCTAAGGCGACACCCTTTAAAGCTTATACCTAAGACTACAGAGTTAACTCATAAAGTGAGAAGGAACCTCAAGTCTAAGGATCAATTAATCACATCAATGACTCGTGAGATATTTCCTAATCTGGAAGTTTCCATTTTCTGAAATAGAAACTTCCTTTCCCATTTAGGAATGTTCTCACACGGGGCACCTCAGTGAACTTACTTATTAAAGTAAGCACCCTCATGTATCACGCACGTATCAACTATACACTTTCCACCTCCATGAAACAAGGTGGTCCTTCTTAAGGGCGTGATCCCACAAGCAAGCCTTAGAGGAGTCAGGTTGACACTCCCACTGTCTGTAGGACTCATCGGCTTGGAGTATTTTACTAATCATGACTTATGTGATATAGGGCTCGTTTCATGAACCATTTCACCTAAATGGTAGAGTCCTAAAGTCATCAGGATTAGGGGAGTTCTCATACATGCACAGCTAAAGTAAACGCATACCAAACAAGAGCATATAAAGAAGTGTTGCCTCAATTCGTTATTTTATTCAAAGATTGTCTGTGATTACAATAAGGAAAAGCACAAAGCGGATATACAATCGGCTTTCTAGGGCACTATTCCTAACAGAAACGAGACAGAAAACTATAATGTTTTTCTCTTAATGATCTTGCAAGCCAAAATGTAGAATGCCTTGTTGCAAATGATAATTCAAGTTGGACATAGCATAGACGACTCGGGCACATTAACATGACTATACAAGATTCACATGGACTGTACTACTTGCTCATAAGAATGATGCCATCAAAAGCTTCATTCCACTTGTAAAAAGGCTTATTAATGAGAAGGGGCTTCCTGTTATCAAAATACGGAGTGATCATGGAACTGAATTTGATGAAAAACATTTTATTGAATTCTGTGATGAACAAGGAAACATTCATGAATTCTCTACTCCTAAAACACCACAACAAAATGGGGTAGTGGAAAGGAAAAACAGAGTCTTGCAGGAAATGGCAAGAACTATGTTAAATGAATATAATTTGCCCAAAAGCTTTTGGGGTGAAGCAGTGAATACTGCATGCCACATCTCAAACCGTGTGTTTCTAAGACCTCATCTCATGAAAACACCTTATGAGTTGTGGAAGGGCAAAACAGCAAATGTATCACACTTCCATGTATTTGGATGTAAGTGCTTTATCCTAAATGACAGAGACAACCGAGGTAAATTTGATTCTAAAGCAGATGAAGGAATCTTTCTTGGATATTCAAATCATAGTCGTGCATTCAGAGTTTTCAACAAGAGGAAAAGGGTTGTACAAGAATCTATTCATGTCACCTTTGATGAGACAGATCCTATGAAAGATGATCCTTCCTGTATCTCATCAGCTGGTCCTGCACTTCCTTCCTTCCTTCTATTAAATACCGAGGTACCTCATGAATCAAATGAGAGCAACTTAAATTCAAATCAAGAAAATGGAACCTCTAGTGCTGATTCTGCTGAAGAAGCTGCTTCTGATCACATCATAGACGATCCACATGAAGAACAAGGAAATCACACTCTAGTGAACACCAGGAAGTTTAAGCATTCCTCCAGTCATCCAATTGATAACATTCTTGGAAGCAAAGAAGCAGGCATTATAACAAGATCAAAATTAAAAGAAGTAAATCATGATCATGATCACACTATACTCTTATCAGATATTGAGCCACAAAATGTTGATGAGGATCTCAAGGATGAATCTTGGATTAAGGCAATGAAAGAAGAGCTAGCTCAATGGGTACTCACTGAAAAACCTCCACAACAGACTATCAATGGAACTAAATGGGTTTTCAGGAACAAACTAAATGAAGAAGGAAACGTGATTAGAAACAAAGCAAGATTTGTAGCAAAGGGTTATTGTCAACAATAAGGAATTGACTATGAGGAAACATTTGCTACAGTAGCAAGGTTAGAGTCTATACGAATTCTGCTGGCTTTTGCAGCACATCACAACTTTCCTCTACATCAAATGGATGTTAAAAGTGCATTCCTGAATGGATACATCTCTGAAGATGTATATGTTTGCCAACCACCAGGGTTTGAGAATCCCAACTCACCTAATCATGTCTATAAATTATCTAAAGCTCTCTATGGCTTAAAACAAGCTCCTAGAGCCTGGTATAAAAGACTCAAAAAGTATTTACTCGACAATGGTTTTTCCATTGGTACTGCAGATACCATACTGTTTTTAAAGAAAATGAACTTTGAACTTCTCATTGTTCAAATTTATGTTGATGACATTATATTTGGCAGCTCATGTTCCAAACTATGTGAAGAGTTTTCATCATGTATGAAAGCTGAGTTCGAAATGAGCTTAATGGGAGAATTAAACTTATTCCTTGGTCTGCAAATTAAGCAAACCAAGCTGGGTAACTTTATCTCTCATGAGAAATACACAAAAGAGATTTTAGCAAAATTCAATATGACAGGCTCAAAATCTGTTCCTACTCCCATGTGTTGCTCCACAAAACTTGATAGAAATCAAGATGATGAAAACTTTGATAAAAAATTGTTCAGATGAGCTATTGAAAATCTTCTATATTTAACTGCTAGCAGACCAGATATACTGTTTGCTACCACATTATGTGCAAGATTTCAAAGTGAACCCAAGGTTTCACAGTTTAAAGTTGTGAAAAGAATTCTTAGGTATCTCTGTGGTACATCAAAGATTGGTCTATGGTATCCTCTAAGCTCATTTGATCTCATTAGTTACTCTGATGCTGATTTTGCTGGTTGCAAAATAGATAGGAAAAGCACCAATAGACAATGTCAACTGCTTGGAAAATGCCTAGTCAGTTGGTCCTGTAAGAAACAAACGGTTGTTGCCCTTTCTACCACAGAGGCAGAATACATTGCTATGGGCAGTTGTTGTGCTCAACTAGTCTGGATGAAACAAACACTTACGGATTTCGGGCTTGACTTTCACAAGACACCACTCATGTGTGATAACACAAGTGCTATTTGTATATCAAAAAATCCAGTCTTCCATGCCAAGACCAAACATATTGATATTAAACATCATTTTCTCAGAGATCATGTTCAAAATCAGACGATTGAGATACTTCATGTTGATACAAAAAATCAGCTAGCTGATATCTTTACTAAACTTTTGAGTCCTGATCAATTTGATTGCATTAAAAATAAGCTTGGTATTATTGAGCTTCCTGGAACCATACAGATAGGTTAAAATTGTTCCGCATTAATACATGGCAAAAATTATATATCGCATTTCTGTTACTAACACGTTTTTCGTTTGAGCAGTTTTTTAGCGGTGAGAGAGGCACACTTTATTCAAAAGGCTCTAAAAACTTGGGATTGTGTGAATCTCTGAGTCCTTTCATCTAATACCGTGTATATCTATACGACCTTTGCACAAATCTGTTCATCTCCACTCCTTAACCCTTTTTTACCTTTTCTGAATCTCGAAATTCCTTCAAACCTTATGGGCAAGAAAAAATCTTTCGTCTCCAAGAAGAACATGACCAACTCAGATGAAATTTCTCTATCCCAATGGAAGAAACCACTGAAACCATCCTTGCGATCATCTAAAACCCTGGAGTCTGTTACTGAAGAACCTCGCCGTGACTGAGGACCCTCCCAGTTCCAAATCCATCAGTCAAACACCAGAAGCTAGCCCTGAATCATTGCCACCACATGCATCCAGTCAAGAGCCTGAGGACTCTGATGAAGAATCTGAAGCGTCAGAATATGCCTCCTCCACTCCGTCGGATGCAGATGATTAAAAGATTGACTACTCTGAGGATGAAGAGCTTCCACTGGTTGAGTCTTGAAGGTAAGATTGTAGCCCTGGAAAAGCCTTCCCAAAGGACCAAGCGTACCCTTTTTGTTGATGAAGGGGGAGACAAGCGGAAGAAGAAGCTCTGATGATGTTAATGTTTCTTTTTACTTTCCGATGCTTATGAACAACCTTTTTTGTCTTGTACCTGTTTTTTTTTTTTTTTAAACAATTCTGTTCCTTATCTTTTGCAATGGTCTGTAAACTTTAAAACAGGTTGAATGCTCTTAGTCAGGGGGGACCCTTGCTCTCTTTAGCTAACTTCTTCTTACAGGGACAAATTTTTGTCATTATCAAAAAAGGGGAGATTGTTAGCTCTCCTGGAATCACTCTGAAACTAAGCAGTTCTTTTGACTGATTGACAAAAATTATTTAAATATTCGCTATATTTGCTAAATTATCTTTTGCAGGAATTATAGAAGCAAGTTGGCATAAAGAAATACTTGCTCTATTTGAAGTACAGGAAACAACATTGGGAACATCATTAAAAGTAATTGGAGTAACGACTAGTTATTTTAAAGCTATATATAAAGCGCTTTGTACATTGTTTAAGACTGACTTTTTCTAAGCTTTGAGTTGCTGCTATTTCCTTGATTACACCATATAGAGCTTCTGTTTGTTTTTGTGCTCTGGTGGGTAGTGTTGCAAAGAGCTTGGAGTCCTAGAAGCTTGGTCTGTTTTGTACCATTCTTTGTAACTAATTGTACCAGACTGGCTCTACTTGTTGTGTACTCTGTAATCTCTCTGAATACAATTGCAGGTTTCAAAAATCCTAAGTTTAACAACTTAGGTAGAGGATTAATCTCATTGGTTAGTGCTTTTCACTACCTTTGAGGCCAAACCTCTCTAAATGCTTGTGTTGATTCATCTTGCTACATACATTTATCTCTTCTCTGATCAACTCAGTTAAGCTTCCCTGATTTCAAGTAATATGAGTTGCAAAGTTAAATTGAAAGAGAAAATCTGGTGGTTTCTCAAGTAGAAATCAATCCACCCCCCTCTTGATATTCATGAGTATTGCCGAGCGTCTAATTGGTATATGTTTGAGTCTACGTCTTGGGTATTTGTTTTCTTTTGTTTCAGAGCCGCTTCTGGATGTTGTCCAGACCGAGGTTTAGGTGCTTCTTTGCCCGTTTTTTGCCCGGTTCTTCTTCTCTACTTTTGTTAAGGTGAGGTTTACAAATTTTCATTTTAGTTATTGACCTATGGCCTATTATATGATGTTTTCTCACCCCGTATGTGAATATATATCTTATATATATTTAAATACGTGTGATTAAGCTATGATTATGATCTTATGGAAACATTTGAATCTTATGAAAATGGTATAAGTATGAGCATATGTAAGCTTAAGATTTTGAATCCTTTTGTACGTTTACGTTATGTCTTAGAGAGTTGTGCCTTGAAAGATCGGAATATGGTTGATTTGGCATGTTGGGCCCCGAGAATTATGGGTAAGGAATGTCAGGGATGGCAAGGGCGTCCGGTTTGGCCTGTGTATAGTTCCCTTTTGAGATATTCACGTACGACTCTTGAAGGTTGGGAAGACGTGGTTTCTTGAGCCCTCGGTGGATAACCAGGGAAGGCATATCGTGGGTTAGCTACCACGTATGCTTTTGTATTGTAGGTGGAGAGGGTTTGATTCCTGAAACGCCATTGATGTGGGGATGGATTTGTATTTATGAATTCGGGTTTTATGTTATGTTTTGAGGAGTTAGTGGAAGTCCGTACTCACCGGACGTTTGTTTATGTTATGTATTGATGGCTTGTGAATCGAGATAGGACTTCTTTTATGTATATTACGATATCTTTTGAAAATGAGTTGGTATGCAAGACCCTAGCCTCGATTCATAACTATCTATTTGATATCTGCTCTGATTTATACTTATACGTGTGTGGGTGTGCGTTAGCCCCCTCACTCAGTCAAGTTGTAGACTGATCCTCTCCTTTACCCTTTCAGGTTTGCTCGAGCTAGGCGGGGAAGTGCGTCGTCGAGTCGTACTTAGTGGTCTAGGTCGAGTCTGCAAACATATTTACAGCTTTTGGATACTCTTGGATCATGTTTATGTATTGATATGTATATTTGGAGAATTCTTGAGTACTTGTATTTATTTTGGGCCGAGAGGCCGTGGTATATATGTTAATGTATATTATCGTTGAACTCTTTTTGGATCCTGTTTATTGCTTCCGTATATTTGTTTTACTGTTTTGCGCGCTCTGTTGGTCTTTAGCCCCGCTTAACCTAGTGTGTGAGTGTAGGTTCCCCGTTCGCTTAGACTTGGGCTCATGTATGGAGGTCAATTTCATATGTGGGTTCGGGTTTAGGTGCGGGGATGTGATGGCCCACCGTTCCGGGCGCTACAAGAAATCTAACGGAAGAACTAAAACTAACCTCAATCATTGACGGATTTACGGGATTATGTATGAATTTAATTAATTTAAAGTACTAAATAAGATCTCACTTCTAATATAAGGGACCAAATATGAATTTTTCCCTAAAAACATTATTGGGAAAAAGAGCATCAAACGACCTAACACAACACGTAAAACGACGTGGTAAGCAACGTCTCCATTAGATACAAATTCAAAATCTAAGCAGGCCCAGTGGCCCACTCACTTCAAAAAATTCAAACATCCCAATGCCTCAGGAGTCAGGACCCAGTTTTGCTCAAATCAAATAATTTCCTTTTCCCCACTACTTTGTCACCACGGTTAATAAATTAGAAATATTTTGTCACTCAAATCTATTTCAATTTAAAACTTTCTAAATAAAATTTGTTGTTTTCAAAGCCTCTGAATGATTACTATCTTTTTTTTTTCCCCCAGAAATTTTAATGTTTTGAAGATTATTCCACGTTTTTAGTTTAGCGTTCGGAAGTTTGTGTCTCGTGTAAGAGATTTTAGGATTCTAAACTCTTCTTTTAGTATAATGTTAATGACTATGATACATTAACACTTTTAAAAATATCATTTTGTTGTGTCGTACTGTGTTGGATATCGTGTCCACACTCTTCGTATGAAGAAGTTAAAAAAAAAAAAGAATATCTATCTCCGTATAGTAACGTGTCTATATCACCATATTTATATCCATATTCGTACATTATAAGTTTCATAACGTAGCTTGCATATAGTTCCAGAGATTTTTTATCGTTTTTGTCTTGACTAATAATATTAATCTAGTATATAGAAAAATCAAATAAAATTACAATCAAACTAAGTAACTAACTATAATTTATTAATTTACAAATTCAATTCCTTATATTTTTATTAACCCAACATCTTAAACTCTAAACTATTACATTAAATATTTTAATTTTTCTTTTTTGGGGTGGAACATTACATATTCTTAAATATATGATGTATATAAAAATCCCCACACAAAAACAATAAATATTTATAAAAATGAAAAAAAAAGGGAAATAAAATAAAAGTAAAACCAAACAAGTCCGTATCCTTTTTCAAAAAAGTTCACTTTTTTTTTACTGCAGAGTTGAAGTGGTGAAACGAAATCACAGCCGTTGAAATTCAAAGCTTCTGTCCGACCCTGCGACCCAGTCCTCCACATTTCATCTTCTTCTCCAATAATAATTACCTTTTCTCTCTCAAAGCATTCACACTCCTCCATAATCTTGGGGGAAGATAAAGACAACTTTTGTTCTTAGAGAGAGAAGAAGAAGAAGAAGTTGAAGCTTAGCGTGACGAGGTCTGTAAATCTTTTGAATTTTTTTGATCGGAGAGGGAATGAACGCCGTCGGGAGGCAGCGATCCGGTGCGTCGACGGCGCACCACCAGCGGCAGTACTCCGACAATTTTCTGGAGAGTTCGTCGAACGGGAGGTGGCTGCAGTCAGCTGGTCTGCAGCACCTACAATCATCAAACAATGCTGTTCCTCCAGTTCAGGTGCGTTTATGTAGTTTGTTGTGCTGTTGAAGGTGAGCTTATCTAGATCTGATGCTAAAATTTGAACCCTCGATTTTGGGTTATGTTAATGTTTTTCTATGCGTGTGCGGGAAAATTAGGATTTTGGATACTATAATGGCGGGGTTCAGGGTTCGAGGGTGTATAGGAGTGTGCAGGGGCAGAGAACTTACAGTGGAGGCAGCGATTTGTTTGCTGAGCCATTAACCCCACCTGGGGATTCACGGAAGAAGAATGGGGGCGAACAAGTTTCGCCGAATGAGTATAGCCCAGGACTTTTGGATCTTCATTCTTTAGATACCGAGCTGCTTCCCGAGGTAGACTTCTTTTTAATTTATAAATTTAAGATGAGAAGTAATTTTGGTTACCCAATCTTCGGTGGGATCATCAATGTAGGTTGAGTTTGTAACCTTTAATTTTGGATTAGGGAGTGCGAAGTTGCAATATTTGTTTTGAACTTGCACATTATGTAGTAGAGCTTGGTATAACAAGATCAAGTGAGTGGATGGGCAAGCTTTTAGTAATGTGTAATTCCCTTTCGTTCGTTTCATCTGTTGTAAACTGATGACAAACTTATGGCTTACTGATATGGGACATCATGTTTTCTTTAAACAATTTATGTACTTCCACTGTCATCCATGAGAAAATCTTGTCACCTCCATCTGTTTAAGGCGGTGGAGGATAGGTAAGGTTTGTTACAAAATCTATGTAATAAAGCCTTCACTTTTCACTCTGATTTGGTTAAAGTTGATTGAAGTATTTTGATCAATAAATGTTAATCTTTCTATCTGAAAATCGAATCATGGGAGTGTACTGATATGTTATTGTTTGCTGTTTTTGCTCATTAACTGTCTTTCTTATTCTGACCGATGTCATTCTGCTTTGGGCATGATTTTAGTTCAATGTATGATTTTCTAACTTATTTATTTTGTTTCATTGGCCTTAATTTCTTTCCACTTTCTGGATAGATGTCAGTTCCTGCTCTTTATGATGGCCCCTCAATGAATCATTTTTCACGGGGAAGAAGTTTTGATGATTCTGACCCATATTTTGGAAACAATAAACAAGCTGGCAGAGCTCGTGGCTTTCCTGAAACAAATGTTCTGAAAAGCCTTGCAGCTGATAATGTGAAGGCCAACAACGTTGCAAAAATTAAAGTTGTGGTATGTATTTTACTTTGTGCTAGATGGTTTGATCAACTCTTTCAAAGGCTGTTTTGGCAATACAAACTTAATTCTCATTAATTGGCTTGATTACCTGCACTCCCTAACTAAAACTGAATATTACGGTGATAGTATGTTATTGTTTGAGAAGCTCATGGACTTGCTTGCATCAAGTGAAAGTTCTTTTTTACCAGGCAATGTCCTGCATCTACTTCATTTATTGGTGGAAATTTGATGTACTGGTGCTGCTCATGATGTAATTTGATAATGATGATTAATTTATTGCAGGTGCGCAAAAGACCCTTAAATAAAAAGGAACTGGCGAAGAATGAGGACGATATAATAGATACTTATTCAAACTCTCTTGTGGTCCATGAGACGAAACTTAAGGTCTGGATAACGTGGCAGTTTTCTGTGCTTATATTTGTCTGCATTAATAAGAACCCTATCTTTTGGCATTGTGTTTGCAGGGTTATTATTTCTTTTGACATTGGTTTGATTCTTTCAATATATAGGATACAAGTAAAGCTGTTCTCTGGTTCTAATCTTTTTCTTATTGGTGTATATTCTGAAGCTGTGGTAAAAAATTAACCTCACTGCCTCCTGCTATGTGCATTGTTATGGATATGTTCTTTATACTTTGTGCAATTAGGTCGCATTTAGAGTATTAGCTTTTCAAATGACTTCATTCTTACACAGATGAATCTACTATTCTGCATTGAAAATTGCAATATTGCATAATCCTTTTAGAGGCTCTACTGGTTTTATTCAAGTCTGTTTCCTGCCTTAGTTGAACCTGATAATAGGTGAAAATTTTCATGTAATGATTGTATTCTCAATTGACTAAAACAAATGATCCTTGTCATAGCTAAATTGAGAATTCAGCTGATCATAATCTCAATTACTTGGATCTTCTTTTGCTGCAGGTTGATCTGACAGAATATGTGGAAAAGCATGAATTCGTTTTTGATGCAGTGTTGAATGAAGAAGTTTCAAATGATGAGGTAGTTACTAAGCATGAATTATGCCTGTATCAAAGTGAATTGATGTTGCCTCTTGGCAGTCATGGATTCTTGTTAATTCTTCTCCATGTCTTACTTCTAGGTGTATCGGGAAACTGTAGAGCCTATTGTTCCAATAATTTTCCAACGTACGAAAGCCACTTGCTTTGCTTATGGGCAAACAGGTAATAGTTGCATGTATTAATCAGATTGATATATGTACTATAAACTTGCTATTTAGTGGCTGGAATGTTGGTTTCATTTTTATTTTATATCCCCATGCAGAATATCAAACTCAATCACCACAGGTTCTGATACGTTTGGATTTTTGTGGAATTTCAATTTCGTTTCACTCCAACTTTTAATGAAGTTCACCCAATTATGAAGTTAGAAGTTTAGAAAAGCGTAAGGTTGTCTGAGTTATATAAGGAAAATAAATTCATGTTTAATACTTTGTTGGGTATACATTAGATGGACAATCTGCAGATCTTATGGTTGATCTCTATCTTATACAAGCCAATTTGTGGAGAGAAACCGACTAACATTCCGAACTCCTTTCTGCATTTCAAACTTTTATGGTATATAGTTAATTTGTGATTCCTCATCTGAAAATATTAACTGTATTCTCATGAATGAAGTTAGACAAGCTCAAAAAGGGGAAAGGAGTAATTTTTTTGATCGACAGCCTGTTTTTTATTAGATATTGAACTTTCAATTGTATTCCTTATTTTTTAATCTTATTTTATTTTCCCATCTATCTTTCTTCGTCTTATCCCCCTCTATATTCCTCCGCTGTAAACATTTCAGGAAGTGGCAAAACATATACTATGAAACCACTGCCCCTCAGAGCAGTTAGAGATATACTAAGGCTCATGCACCACACTTACAGGAACCAAGGCTTTCAGTTGTTTGTCAGCTTCTTCGAAATATATGGGGGAAAGCTCTTTGATCTGCTAAGTGATAGGAAGTAAGCTTTCACACTACGACCATGCATTATAATCCTCCAATGATACCTCTAACTGCCGGCTGCTTTTGCAGAAAACTTTGCATGAGAGAGGATGGCAAACAGCAAGTTTGTATTGTCGGCTTGCAAGAGTACAGAGTAGCAGATGTGGAAATGGTTAAGGAACTCATTGAGAGAGGAAATGCAACCAGAAGTACTGGTACCACTGGTGCAAATGAGGAATCGTCTCGATCTCATGCCATTCTTCAACTTGCTATTAAGAGGACAGCTGATGGCAATGATTCAAAACCTGCACGTGTTGTTGGGAAGCTCTCTTTCATAGACCTTGCTGGAAGTGAACGTGGTGCAGATACTACAGATAATGATAAGCAAACAAGGTAATATATCTAGCTAGCTTCTTTTGATATCTATGAAATAAAGCACATACAACTTAGAAGCTAACTCTATTCGACATCTAATTAGCTGTATTTATTGTTGACAGAAGTTACTAATATCTGTTTAATAATATATAGAAGTTTTTCTCTACTTGGCCTCCTAGTTCTTATTTAATGTTATCAAAAATACAGAATGGAAGGAGCTGAAATCAATAAAAGTTTGCTCGCATTAAAGGAGTGTATCAGAGCACTCGACAATGATCAAGGACACATTCCATTTAGAGGCAGTAAATTAACTGAAGTTTTGAGGGATTCATTTGTTGGAAATTCCCGTACAGTAATGATATCATGTATTTCACCAAACGCAGGATCTTGTGAACATACCTTGAACACATTAAGATACGCCGACAGGTTAGCCTGCTCTCTCGGTAGTTACTATCTTCTGCTGACAAATATTTTCTATTTTCTGCCTATTTGCTCTTACTTTTGCTAATTGTTGAATTAATAGAGTCAAGAGCCTCTCGAAAGGAAACAACTCCAAAAAGGATGTATTATCTTCAACTGCAAACCTGAAGGAATCGACAACACAATCATTGTCCTCATTCCTGCCACCACAAGCGTCTACTTATGAAGATGATAAGGGTGATTCATGGCCTGAACAAACTGATAGAGAAGAATATGACGAAGAGATCTATGAGCCAGAGAGACCATCATGGATAAAGAACACAAAATTGGAATCATACAGCTTCTCTAATGTAGATGATAAAACAAAGAGAGCCAACAGCCAGACAAAGTCGATGGAGCCTCCCAAGGCCGAAATAAAACATGCAAACTCAGATGACAACTTGACTGCGCTATTGAAGGTAAAGAGAAGTATCTTTCATGAAGATGCTTATTCGGAAATTGATTTTAGGTGTTAGATATTGATTTATTTCTGTTTTTGACTCTTTTAGGAAGAGGAAGATCTTGTAAGTTCTCATAGGAAGCAAGTGGAGGAGACGATGGATATTGTTCGGGAGGTTTGTGAATCATGATAACTCTATTTTCTTTTCCCACCATCTTCTCTTTCATATTTTGCTTGATTTTCATTCCCTGGATCTAAACAGGAGATGAGTCTCTTGGTTGAGGCAGATAAACCAGGCAATCAGCTAGATGATTATATCTCCAGATTGAACTCAATTCTTTCCCAGAAGGCTTCTGGTATATTACAGCTGCAAAATCAGTTGGCTCATTTTCAAAAGCGCTTGAAGGAGCACAATGTCCTCGTTTCTTCCGATTATTAACCATAGACCGTGTTACGGTATTGCACATAGAAAGTCCCGATCAGGGGTAGAATGGTCATTGTGCAAACGGGATCTTCTTGGACCATGGATCCCGACCCGTGTATTGATTCGACAATGTCGTTCTTGGTTTTGAACAGAGAACACAGATGATGAAGATGATTCTGTTGTAGTCAAGGTCTTTTTCACCTCTGTAATTTCTTGATAATGACACTGTAACCTGGACATGAAAGACAGTTCTTGTATTGAAGGGTTTGAGCTTGTGGTTTTCAAATTTGTCCAGTGATGTGATATGAATTTCAAATGATTTTGTATTTGGTTGATTTCAAATGTGGGGTTTGAGGACTTAAAATTAATTGCAGTATTAATTTATCAAAACAAGCTAAAAATTTATATTATTATAAATTAAAAATTCTTAGCTCTAAAAATCAAAACAAAATATTCCTTTTGTCTTCCCTTCCAACTTCAGTTTTTCTTTTAATTAGGATATCCACCCATCGACTATATATTAAATTAAATGATTTTCTCGATACCTCAAAAGATAGCCAACTCAATTAGAGAATTTAAATACGGTTTTTAGTTGAACATTAAATGGTTTTCTCCATACCTCAAAAGATAACCAACTTAATTAGAGAATTTAAACACGATTTTTAGTTGAACGCTTTATTGTTGATTTTGGTTGAACGAGATAGTTAGTGGCTTATTTCCAAGGAGAAAAAACTCAATGCTTAATCTGATTGTGCTCGAATCTAATTTATTGTGGTGACTCGAAAACTATACACAATCATTCAAGAATTTGTATTATGTGGAATCTTCCAACTATATGATTTTGTTCAGTTTTGGAACTCCAACGCTCAAGTAAGGTATTTCTTCAATATAAGAGGTAAGTATTCAACGGTCGAATAAACCGACAAAATTATAGTCATTTTTTTTACTATTTCTATCGGGAGGGCATTTTCGTCATTTTTTAGGTTAGATGAGGGCATTTTCGTCATACCATGAAAGTTAGTTACGCCGTTTCTAACCCCGGCACCATAAACAATCCACCACAGTTAAAACTCACGAGGGCAATTGTGTCATTTCAAATGATCTCTGTCACTCCCGCGCTACACGAATCAAAAGCATAACAAACTCACTCTGTAAGTCTGCACAGTGCACAGATACCATCTCTCTCTCTCTCACACACACACACACGCAGACGGAAGCGAGCGAGAGAGATCTGGATCGTTTCATTTTGGATCAATTCTGTGAGGATTTCGCCATCGCGCCATGGATTTCGCCAGAAAGCTGAGCTTTCTAGTTTTTCTACTGTGTGTTCTGATCTCGTTTAAGAACCAGAGTGCAGAAACCAACAGAAAGGGCGCGTTTGTTGGACCTCCGTCCGCGCACAGAAAGCTCCACCAAGCTGAGAGTCCTGATTATACTCTTCAGCTCAGGTATGACTACTACAACGAATCGTGCCCAATGGCGGAGCAGATAATCCGATCGGCTGTTCGGGAGTTGTACGAGTCGAGGCCTGATGTTGCGCCTGCTCTGTTGAGGCTTGTTTTCCATGACTGCTTTGTGGAGGTAGTTTTTGTTTTTATTTTATTTTTCACTTTTTTTTTTTTATTTTCCGTTGTTTGTTTGTGCGGGGTTTTGTAATCCAACCGTGAGAGGGTTTTCTAATGTTTGTTGATTGTCAAGCCTTCTGGTTTTGATTTTACTCGTTCGATTGCTGATTTAACGTGGTTGTTTTGTGAACATTTTGTGATTTGGCTCCTGCATTCAGGGTTATTTGGTCGGGTTTTACTTGATTGTATATTCAACATTTTTATTCTATTAATCTCTATTGTATATGAATAAATAATCGAATTACTCAATGTGAATCGTTTTTTCTGAGAGAAATTATTTCCAGATTGTCTACATTAGATAAATCCAGAAATAGGGGCGTCTAATTCTAAAATTTCATATGGTTTCGTTGGAATCAGTTCTTATGCTTATCAATTATCACATTGTAGTTTAATTGTGTTCTGAAAGAAAAAATATATGTTTTAACTATTTAGGGGTGTGACGCCTCAATCTTGTTGGACACGGGTGATGGAATTGAAAGTGAGAAGAAGTCCCCTCCTAATAAATCTTTAAGGGGCTATGATGTAATTGACATTATCAAGTCTGAACTTGAAGAAGCATGCCCTGGAGTTGTGTCTTGTGCTGACATTATAGTTTTGGCTGCAAGAGAAAGTGTCCTTCTGGTAACTCTCTCTCTCTAAACACACAAGCGCGTGCACGCACACACACACACGCATGCACACAGAGGAAAGAAACCAACAATTTATATTTTGCCGAGGTTGAGAATGGATCTTACTGAATATGAACAACATTTCTATTATTTTTGACACAAATTTTGATTTTACAGAAATAATTATGTAATTTCTCTACGCATTTCCTGGGGCGACTGCCCCTTAGGCCCGTCGTTATATATTAAAGTTATTCCTTTCGCTCAGTTTATTTTTTGGGAAATAACAGCTTTTTCATATGTTTTGAGTTTTCAGGCAGGCGGCCCGTTCTATCCTCTGTATACAGGTAGAAAGGACAGTATTGATTCTCATTCAGAAGTAGCAACTGATGAGCTTCCTCGTCCTGATGATGATCTTGCTAAGATAATAGACTCATTTTCATCTAGAGGGTTTGATGAAAGAGAGACAGTTAGTCTACTTGGTATGTTACTTTATCCACACTCTTTCTTCAAAAGAATGAGTTTGTTTGATTTCAAATTTTAGGCATGCAAACATATCTTCAATACACAAGCCTTTTCTTGTTCTTTCCTGTACATAGTTTTACGAACCATAATGTTCAAGTAGACTCCCATTTCGATGTTATGAGTTTTCCTTGTTATAAAGCTAACAAAAAAGCGTTTCTCACTCTCTCTCATCTTTTTGTTTCCTGTTACTGCATAGGTGCCCACAGCACAGGAACAATTCACTGCAAATTCTTCATAGACCGACTCTACAAATTCAGGGGAACCAACCAACCTGACCCCTCGATAGACACCGAATTCCTGGATCTTCTGAGATCAAGATGCAATCAGAGCCATCCATCGTTGTCATCATCATCATCACCATCTGCTTCACCAGCATTATCACCATCATCATCAACAGATCAAAACAGCTTGTCATTAGCTAGCTTACCCCAAGAACCAGGTATGAAGATGGACTATGAGGGACCTAGAACAGGTTTTGGCATGCTATACTACAACAGTCTTTTGCAAGGAAAAGGATTACTCTTTGTTGATCAGCAACTGACAGCTGGCGAAGAAACCGAGACTTGGGTCCAGGCCTATGCCTCAGACCTCTCCCTCTTCAAAAGGGACTTTGGTCTTTCAATGATCAAGCTTTCGAACATCCAATCGGGTGAAATAGGCCAGGTTCGTCTCAATTGCAGAAAAGTTAACTGAAAGTTGTTCTTTTCTTTTAACTCATATGAACTTTCCAAACTTTTTGCAATGATGTTGATTTAGTAAAATCCAATATCTGAGTCCTCAGTTTTATTTTCTGCTCTTATGTTTTCACCCTTTATCTCTTGCCAAATTTCAACCATGGCAGGGTTCTGATATCTTGGATAATTGAATGAAAACATTCAGCTACAGATCTTTAATGCAAGCATTTTAATTAAATTTCACTTAGTCAAGGAACTGTGATTAAGAATCTATTATTTAACAGATATTAGTGCAGTATTCGTGGTATATTAAAAATCTGGACAGATGAAAACAACAACAAAAAAAAAAAAATCTTGAATATCAATAATTTACATACCACATTCGATACTTCTACTTTATTGGTGAAAGTGGTAACATTCATCAAACAACAAAGATACATTTCAGGAAATTTGAAAAGTAAAAGAACAGTTGCAAATGGGCTTACACCATTGCAGGGTTGAGGGAAGATGGAGACACTTAAAACATATTTATATACTTCCATCTGTCTCTAAAGCTTTATAGGTCCAAGACTTCTCATAGAACTGTGAACACTACCTGATCCCAATTTCCTCATCGAACCGTTGAGACTCCTCGATGGCAATGACACATGGAATTCTGAATACATATCCATGAAAAACTTGTCAACAAGTTCCTGGTAAGCAGGGCAGGTGAGTCTGGAGTAGTAATGAAGCACTTCCTCTACATCCAATACATGATCCATGTCATTCACATCCATCATCTCCAATTCTTTCATCTTTTGAGCTAAAGCATATTTTTGAGCCTGGAAAATCACCTGTTTCTGTTTTCTTGCTGAGTACTTAACTGTCTTCTCTTCTTTTAAGTCATCTATTGCATTGATATCTGCAGCACTGATTGAGCTTTTAGTACTGTATTGTTCATCTCCCTTTTTCTGGCCTTTTGGTGAGAGATGACCTTCTTTCTTCTTCTCCACCTTAACAGAATCCCATCTCTCTGAAAAACTTGTGTAAAATTTATCCAACTTGGAACTCATGGTGGAAGTAGAATCTTTGGGTAGCTTTTGGTAACTTTTTAAGACCAAGGACTTGAGTGTTTTGAAGGTTCTGTTAAGGGTCTCTTTGATCAGCTTTTGTGGCTTTACTTTTGTTGTTGATCTGCTGCTAGCTTTGCTGCTCATCTCTTATTTGCCCTATCTGCAGTTGACAGATAACTCCAAATTTGTTGTTTTTTGATACAAGGACTGCAAAATTGTTATGAACTACACAAAAACAAAGAGAAAAGATAAAAAGACAATATATGAGGTTGTTGCTTTAGGTTACCTTGAGACAAATGGCAATGAAGAAGGGACAAACTCTCTTTCTCCTGTGCTGTCTCCTTGAGAAACTTATTACATTTGAGACAATTTTGAATATAAAAGAAAATCAAGAATCAGAGAGAAACCATCAATTAATATTTGTCCACCAACCCTCATTAAAATTCTCACCATGTGTGAGGAGGGTACAATTGTGTATGTAGAATTGATTAGATATACATTAATTCTCAATAACAATCTTTTAGCTTTAGTCTACTTGTTTGCCGTTTAGATCCCACCTTATAACTCCAATAATACGAATGAAATAGTGTCAACTATTTCAATAATACAATCTTTTTTCAGTTTAATATCAACTATTTATCAATATACATCATGTGTCAGCGTCTATGAGTGTTAACAAACTATATATTATAAAGATTATAATTAGATAGATCCCAATGAAATTTAAGAAACTACAATTTATTACCACTTAGTATTTATACCCCTTCATTAATTTAATAATTATATTTATACCCCTCATAAATTTAATAATATCCAAAAAATTAGCTTCTTTTGGGTATTTAATGTAATTATTAAGTTTACGAGAGAGTGTAAATATAATTATTTGACTAAGTGATATAAAATTATAATTTGTTTATTTTTTCTAAATGTGAACGACCACAAAGACTATTACAAATTATAACATGAAATCAAAATCAACTCGTAAGCGCTAGTTAAATCAGATTTAGCGACACTCATTGAATTAGATATGATTAGTTGTATTTGATTTGATATGTACACCGATTACACGACAAAATTTAGTTATTTGTCATATTTATTATTAATTTGATCGGACCAAATTAAACGAATGGTAAACCGCACAACAAAGTTAGTTTAACTTTACGCATTATCACCAAATTACATAATAAATGACATTATTACATGCAAAAGAATACTTTGATCTATTAAAGCAGTCCTAAGGTACATGCATGAGCCATTATTGAATATTAAAGAAAGTAGGCATACAGAATTATGGCTAACTACAAGTACTTAGTACTTAATTGTAACTTTTGTGATTAAAAAATGGAATTTTGTGAAATTAATTTGGGCCCCTACCAATAATAGGGAGTTTGGCACCTCATGCTGGTTGAAAAGTGGGAGAAGGGACCAGATTGATTGTAACAACAGAATAGAGATAAGTGCCACTTCAATACTTCCCACGAGGATGTCCCTTTCTATTTCTTACATTGCTTACCAATTCAACTTAATTTAATTTCCAACAAAATTAACCATGCTTTATCTGGAAATATATCAACACATGTTTATATTTAAGTATTTTATGTCGAAACGAATTGAAAATGTGACGTGATGTAAATTATCAAAACGAACGAATTTCCGGAAATGTGACGTGATGTAAATTGTCGAAACGAATTGGAAATGTAACATGATCTCAATTGTTTGGTGCGTAGCTGCACGTGTAGGGTCAAAATCGGTGTACACTGTACATAAGAATTACGAGTAATTTACGATTATGTTTAGCTCCCGCTGTTTCTCATTATATATGTTTTAATTTTCCTATGTTACCAAATTTCAACATTTAGAGGGTGTTGACGTAATTTGACCATATCCTAACATTTTGGATAATTACATAAAACTACAGGGGAGGGTGCTACAACCATGTGCACCTCTCACTTCTGATCTGTATTACACTATTACTGCATATTCAAGCTCAAGAATTATATACCACACAACCAAATGAAAAAAGCTCAAGAATTATATACCACACAACCAAATGAAAAAAGCTCAAGAACAATATAAAGAGCAATGGCTTTCCCAGATATATACTGCCTCGAGTGGCAATGTTTCTGTGATAATTTTAAATGATAGATTACAATTCTGTTTCAATAAACTAGTGTATAATTTGATATCCTATCCTACTACACAATTCCCCTTACTTCAACTCATCTTAAGATCCGCGTAAGAAATAAACATCAAGTATCGACTCTGTGAGGGAATAAGAAAGGAACCTATACACGTGGTGTAGCGATAAAATTTTGTTTTTGCTGAAATTTATTAAGTTTTGCAGTCGAATTCCTTACTCATTTGCTGGCTTTTCCTTCTGTTTGTGGAATTTGAAGAACTGATGCAGCAATCTGTGAACTTCCCCATAATTAGGAGTTTTACTAACTAGACGACTTTTGATCCATTGAGGTAGCTTGTCAGTTGAGTGGGACAAGCTTCTTTCAGAAGCATAACGTGCATCGACCAACAAGATTGCGGCATAATCATTTATATGCCGAATTGCTCTCCCTGCAGTCCAAGAATCATATATCAAGAAAAAGCTAGGACATTTTAGAAGTTTCAACTTTTAAAATTGAGAGATATAAAAGAGATCTCAATCTTCTACCAGCATGAAAATAAAAGCTGCTTTCCATTTGACTCTATTTATCATGGTGTAATGAAATATATGATCTTAAGAGGATTACTTTGTGTGTTCGAACTTACCAATAGATTGATTTACAGCTTTCATGCAAAGATTTTCATAGTACTCTTTTCCTCTGCCTTTACAGCTTCTAAGGATTTGAAATCCAGTTTCTGCATCCACATTGTTGCGTTCAGCATAAACAGACTTATTGCTAAGCATTGTCTTCCCAAGACCCTCAATATGCTTCACCCTCTCTATCAACTCAATATCTGACGGGCTGGGATAGGGCAATCCAACCATTACTATGCATCGACCTGACCCATCACTAAAATTGATACCTTCAGATATCTTTCCTCCCACAACAGCAAGGAGAATTGCACCATTGCATGGAGTCTGAACATTAGTGTTAAAAAAATCAATTGTTTCTTTATACTCTCTCAAGATGGCTTCAACATCTGTACTCTTTCTGGGCTCTCGAAAAATACGCTTCTTTTTCGAAATCCTTGAAAGTATTCCTGATGCCTTCCATGCATCATAGACCTGGCTTTCATAATCAAATGATGAGAAAAATACAACTACACCTTCTGGAACAACTGTAACAAGATTTGACAGCAGCAGGCCTAGCTCCTCAATCTGTGTCAAGTTCAAGGATTCAGCAGTTAATAATCATATACAGAAGTTAAAAAATGTATTATTGAGAAAGAAATGTTAAATTTAAAGAATCTGTAATATTTTAAAGTTCAAATAAAATGGAGATGATTTTTCACCATGGCTGATGAGCTTCTGCTTTTATAGCTAAAATCAAAGGACTGACCAGAAGGCCCTTGTTTAACAGCAACGGCCAAAATATTTTCAGCCGGGATTATGTGATTGCATGAAAAGAAAGGTAGCTGATCTAGCTGCAGTGATGGGAAAAGTCTTTCCTTTGTTTCCTCTATTGGTTGTAAAGTTCCACCAGCCAAGATGACAGCATGAGCTTGATCAATGACCTATGCCAAAGGAATTACCGAAAAGGATTATAAGTGAAAAGTTCAAAGAATTCTACAATATAACAGTTATAGCAATTTGGCAAACCTCGGAAAATAGTTTCTCTCCAGTAAGCATAACATACTTTATAAATCCTCCTTCTAGACTATCACACAATTGCTTTGGTCTAGAGACTATTACTTTTCCATCACTGTCATTATTTGTCAACGAGAAAAGCATATCGGCTAATGCCCTAAAACCAGATATTGCACTCTCTTCATGATTGACATCAGCGTCTCCAACAGTTGCGAGTTTCTGAGACATGGCAACTTTATCTCCATATCCAGTGACCTAAGAGGCAGAAAATTTTCTAAGTTCAAGTTCCACAGACAGAAAATGGGAGACAATGGAACAAATTGTTGAATTAAAATAAAATACCAGTAACAATTTACCTTGTAAATTATGTTGCTTTCTTTTATGTATTGCAGCAGTTTGACAAGGTTTATATTGTCAATGTTTAATGCAAATAAAAATTCGTTGATGGTCATTGTAGAATCAGAGGCATTTTTGGTCTCCTCAGCATCATACGGGGGGTGAGCGTGTATCACAACTTTCTTATCATCAGATAACATTTTTAAAAATGCCCGAGTAAGGATCATCAAAGTTTGAATATATCTTCGGTTGCCTGGGCCTAGAAGATTACGAAATCGTTGGAAATATCCATCTAAGTGAAACTGCAATTGGTTCAACTGAAAACAGAGAGGAAGTAATTGTAAAAAGTATACACAGCTTGATGATTCGAAATTGAAGGAATTGAGCAATGAAATATCTGTTAGAAAACCAGCATCATACACTATTTACCTGAGTTAGTGTGATTCTTGCATCATACATACTGATGAGAGTATCAGCTAAATTATGGGCTTCGTCAATGATGATGACACTATCTTTTAAATTTAAACCCAGTGATTCACGTGATGACTTTGAAAGAAGAGATTGATAAGGAAGAACTATGAGATCAGCTGCAGGCATCATTCTTCTTGAACCATAATAAGGGCAACTTCCCGAATTACGCCCAATACGTACAAGATCTTCAATATCCAAAGCTTCCAGTTGAATAATCTCATTCCTGAACTCCTCTATTTTCCGTCTTCTTAGCATTGAACATCCAGAAGTAGCCTTGTTACAACGTACTCTTTTTCCAGCACCCAATTTCTGCAAATCAGCGAAAGAGTTTCAATAAAACAGTATTCCGTTTAATGGAAAGATCTTCTGTTTTTTTCACCAGATAGTTATTACAACAGCAAAATTTTCCCAAGTTCCAAACCCTA
Source organism: Lantana camara (assembly GCA_037501455.1). Taxonomy (NCBI): domain Eukaryota; kingdom Viridiplantae; phylum Streptophyta; class Magnoliopsida; order Lamiales; family Verbenaceae; genus Lantana; species Lantana camara. The sequence goes on along the minus strand of CM074859.1, from coordinate 32,151,621 downwards.
CATGATGGTACATTTGGCAGCATCCTTGATTGGGATTTGAACAAAATGTAAACAAGAAAGTTTCATAATATTCAAGTCCGAAATGGTGTATTATATTGAGAAAAAAAATTCTAAGTACCTTCATTTTAGAAGTTTCACGTTTCTTATTCTTTTGAAGCTCCAAGCACCTCTCATTTATACGAGTGGGATTCCCCAATTTCAGCACCTCTGAAAGAAAATGTTTGCCATGCTGAAATTAAACCCTAGTTCTGCAATACATTCTTTGATGGTTACGCAGATAGTTATTCTCGTACCTTCATTGACACAGAAATTCTTCCTGGAACCCAAGCAAACAACCTTCAACTCACTAGAAAATTTCGTCTTCCTCAGCTCTTTCATGAATTGGGAAAGCTGTGAATGTGTTCTACTACAAAAATAGATCTTCAAATGGGCATCCTCTTCCTCCTCACCCAACTCATCCACCCCCTCTTCTTCCTCACTCGAGAAAGCATCATCTGCCCCAACATTCTTTCTTTTCGATTTCCCATCCTCTTCTCCTTCACTATCGTATTCTTCCAACAAAAACTCATCATCATCCATCTCATCAACCCCATTTATCACCTTAACATTCCCCGCCTCTCTATCTTTACCCTTTCCTTCAACAGATTCTCCCTCACCAGGACTAAATAAATCCCTAACAATTTCTTCCTTTCTCTTCGAAGACAACACATTTTTCTTCTTTACCACTACATTCTTCCTCTCCGCAACATCGGGCTCTTTATTTGGTACGAAATTTCTCATCCAATCCGGCTCATCACCGTCCTCACTACCCTCACCCAACTTCTCCTTCCCATTATTTCCCAAACTCTCTAGCTTCTTCCTATCCACCAGCCATTGCATCGCACTGCATATCATGCTCAGGGTTTTTCCAGTGCCTGTAACACCCCATATCATCAATTCAAACAAGCTCTACAATCCAAAACCATAAATCATAAAAATAGAATCCTCACTAAATTGCTACAAAAAATAACAACCATGAATAGAAAAAACAACCACAAAATCAGTTAAAACGAGTCGAGAATTCGTACCAGTGGGGCTCTCGAGCATCGAAACCCCGCCCCTATCGAGAGATTGGTACAGAAATCTCATGAAATCAAGCTGAATCGAGTAGGGTTTGTAGGGGAACGCTGGGAATTCCATGTCGCCCTTCTCCATTTTCCGCTTACACCCAAAAATAAAAAACAATGAAATATATATACTCTGATTTTCCCGCGCTAACAGAGACCCGTTTTCCAATCCAGTTTCATTTGGATTTGGGCTTCATTCTTTGTTTGATATTTGGGCTTGGGGCTCTCAATGGATCGATCCGGATTCGAATCCTATAAGAAAATTAGATAATCGGAACCGATCGAATTCTGAATTCATTAATGTTGAGTCAACATGTGAACGAGTCAAATCAGATCCAATAAAGAAATACGATTGCTATTGGGTTAGCCATTTTCGTTATTATTTTCCGAGTCCGAGGGATTAACAATTAAATACAAAAAGAAGATTTAGGAATAAAGAAAAACATATTTTTAGGAATAAATATTTTAAAATTTATTATTAAATATATAGTGATTCATTTGTGAAAATCTTGATTTGAATTATTTTTATTGATATCCTTTACTAATAAAACAATTAATTTAATAAAATATTGTAAAGAGTAGATTCGAATTTTTCATGGATCGAATTCCTTAATTAGATATTCGATCCATCTATTTTAAATAACATATATTTGTTATCTGATAAGATCAATGGGACTTTTTTTTTTTTGGTCGTATGGATATATATTAAAATTAGAATCGGATTTATATTAAAATCCAACCAGTTGCCGTATTTGGGCTTTTATTTCTTGCATTTCATCAAAAACTGGGATTCCTTCGGGCCGAAATAAAAATAATCCAAAAGTAAGCCCAAATTTTAGGCCCAATAGAGTCCAAATAGCTCAAAAACCCAACCCTAAAACCCTTTCCTCCTATTTCATTTTTATATAACAACTCCTGAAGACGCCGCTCTCACTCTTCTTCTACCTCTGAGCTTAGCCGAATATTAGGGTTTCTCCAACTTCAAAGACATGGTAAGCTGAATTTATCTCCTCGATGCGTGTGTATGGAATGTGCGTAATCTGATCAGATCTTATCTTATTGGGCGCAATTGATTTGATCTGTGTTTGTTTTTACTGTATTGTAGGGGAAGGGAACGGGGAGCTTTGGAAAGAGGAGGAACAAGACCCACACCCTGTGTGTGAGGTGCGGCCGCCGCAGTTTCCATCTTCAGAAGAGCCGCTGCTCGGCCTGTGCCTACCCTGCCGCCCGCAAGAGGACATGTATGTGGTTTTCCGAAATTATGTTATGTTTCTTAACTGATTTTGTGCAAAGTTTATTTTTCCGTGATTAAGTATATTCGAGCTGGATTTTCTGTATATTTTCGCTGTATGGTGATTTAGAAGTTAGAATATATTAAGAGTTTCTTGTGTATGTAGTTATTTTTTCTGCGAGGTGGGATTTCTGCTGATCATTGTGTAAATTCTGGGCTTTAGTTTAGTGGGTTCGTAGTGAATTGTGGGCTTATTGAAGTGGAGTCGTTTGTTGAATTTATATCACATTATTGTATGCGTTCAGTGTTGTTCCTGGAATGAAGTCCGAATCGATATCCGAATACTTTGGGCTTCTGGTTAAGAGAATTTGAAAGCTGTTTGTTATTATTGCATTTAGTCATCTACCATTAAGCTATTTCCGCCAGCGGGGTCTATATTATGATTGATATATTAATTAAGTGTTTGGTTTTTCAAATTTGTGATTTAGACAACTGGAGTGTGAAGGCTATCCGCCGAAAGACCACTGGTACTGGACGCATGAGGTATCTTCGTAATGTGCCCCGCAGATTCAAGACCAACTTTAGAGAAGGTTAGAACTTGTTCATTTAATTATTTTTTGTTGTGTCTACTCTGTTGTTGCTTTCCTGGTCGAGGAGTTCATGTGTTGATGCGGAGTTCGTGATGATGAATATAGGTACTCAAGCTGCACCGAGGAAAAAGGCAGCCGCTGCCTCTGCTTAAGGGCCTAAACTTCGAGGTGTTCCATTGAGGTTTTCCATTGGTATCTTTAAAGAAGTAGAGATCAATTAAGTTTTGCAAACGGTGTTTGAAGGGCATTTTTCGCCCAATTGAATACTTAGTTTTGATTCTAATTTTTGTTGCTGTATTTGGATTTTGGCATTTTAATACGGATGTCTGGATGACAAGTATTATTTTCTTTGTGCATTTTCGTACTGAGTTATCGAACTACTTATGTTCTCGATTTATTCCGTGCGATTTGGAAGGGGTTACATTTGTTTTTTATTAAGCAGTACAACTGTTTATATGGCTTTAGCTGCTTTTCTGTGACAAATTAGCTTGAGCTTTGAAGTTTGAAGAATGTCTCAGAAAGAGATGGTAACATGTCGAGATTATTATTGCGACATTTCTTATACGTTGCTCAGGAACCACTTCCTGGCCAAACCTAATGCTAGGTTGAACATGATCTATACGAGGATTTCATGTCCTGTATCATCATAGGCTAAAACTGATGAACCATTTTTCAGTGTTGATACTTGGATGTAGATACTTTAAACTCCAGGCCCTGGGGTGGCTGTGAACACAATCACCAAATATGTTGAAGGGGAAAAGGTTGTTACGCGTAAATCAAGAGTAAATTTTTTGAATTTTTCAACGTTAGGAGTGTCAGATAAGTGTAACACACGGTGGTATTTAGTGTCAGTGCATCATAGTAAGCTATGATGTGCCCACATTAGATGATTTCTTTCGACAACACTCCATTAGTTCCCACACTAGATGATTTCTTTCGACAACACCCCATTAGTTCATTATCTCAGGCAACTGGATCAATGGGTGCTTTCTTTGCATTGCCCGAGTCACTGAATCAATGGGTTGTGCTCCTAGCTTTGTTGCCGGGTTAACTGCAATGGGATCGCAGCTTAATCCGCGGCTCTCACCACCGCATTTGTATTTGTGCTTGGTCATCTGTCTCATGATTGTTTTGAGTGCTTTAGTTCGTAATAGTGTCCCTGTGTCGGAGTTGTCTGCATGTGTGATTGACACTAGATTATTTGTTTTGTCGGAGTTGTCTGCATGTATGAAAATATTTTAGCAAATTTCCTTGCATCAGATTTGACAAGCATGTGTGCTCGTTTTCCACAATTAACCAAAGCAAAATGAGGGCACAAATCAGTCTTTCGTCCATAAAAGATTTCATAATACAGCACTTCCTAGACGAGGAAGAATTACCCTCACAATATACCGAGTCACGAATATACAATATCCTTTTGAGAAGTACAAAAATGGCGGCACAATTACTTCCAAAATCAGCCTCCGGCAAATGAAGAGGAAAGACCTTCTAATAGGCGGTCTTTCCTACGTGCCATCAAATAAGAATGATGGAAAAGGACTATCTAGCAAACAACGACCCTTGGCCCTTTCACGCAACTATACATTCTTGCTCAGCTATTCATTCAACAATTTATCCGAAAAATAAGGAACTTTTCGAAACGAAAAATCATTATCTTTTTTCTTTTGCCGCTTTACCTAACTGCGTTCGAGTTTCCCAAACTTGGCTTTGTCCTCATTCAACTCTCTAAAAACATGGTCGAGCTCTGGATATGCTGATAGGAGCAACAGCTCAAGAAGATCGAAAGCTAACTGCTTCATAAAAACAGATGACTGTACAACACAAGTAGATCAATAACAGTTCGTTAGTAAGTTTCAAACATGTTTAGCATTGAGGATTTTGCTAATGACGAGAAGAGAATCAAGTTTCAAATATATTAAGAACTGGCGGCAAGATGAAGAGCTTGTGCATGACCCTAGTGTGTGATCTTATTATAAAGAAAGCAAACGGCCACAAGTTGTTGTAATAAAGACAGACTCATGATTAAAGATGTTGAGTATGACTATTTCTCTTTGACCATTTTGGTTCAGATGGTTCTAACTTTTAAAACATATATCCAGACGTAGTGTGACGCATGCATGAAATTGACATTTGTCAATTGTTTTTGGCGCCCCCAGAGTCCAGAGCACTAACTTCTAGAGAAACTTTCAGTTTCTATAGTTCCTTGGTAATTCAGATGCAGGATAAAGAAAAAAAGAAATTATAAAGGTTTAGCTGCAGTGTAAAAGTGAACCCCGGGCCCAGGCAAATGAGAGAAGCATGAACTACAATTAGGACATACTGTCAACTCCGGGAAATTTACATTCCTGGAACTTTGTATAGAGAGTAGAAGTTTGTTTTAAGATGAGAATAACCTGAATGAAATAATAGAGATCCTTTGCACATCGTTCATACTCCTTATGTCCAACAAGGCCTACAATAGCAGCAGGGGCCTTATCTGCAGGAAATATCTGAAGTCACCGACATCTCAAAAATGCAAACAAATGACACCCACCCAAATCAGAATAATTGTAACTGAAACAAATCGAAAGACCAAAACAAATTACCAATCATCAGTTCATAAACGAATTTAGCTCGCCTTTCAGCTTCTTTTCTTTCCATCTCCTCTAGATTGAAGGCATCTTCTGCTGTAGGTGAAGAATAAGGAGTGGGGGTTTGGTCCCTGGGAGAATGGTGGGATGGGCTATTAGATGAAGATCGCTGCTTCCTTGGGTGCTTCGTGATGAATATTCCATCAGGCCATAGTATCTATTTGTACCAGTTATTGAATAATATAATTAGAGATGCTCCAAGCATCAGTTTACATATTTACTTAGCGAATAGAAGAATCAAATGTGGAGCTAGCTAACAATGGATGTGAAAAAACTTTTCCAGGTGTAATTATGGGACATCAACTTACCTCCTCCAATCTCTTGATGCCAGAAGCAACCATTGATCCCCTACGCAGAAGCTGGATTTTCCCAATCAACCAATCATCGAAGGCGTCACCCATTCCCAACTGTAAAACTTGCTTGGCTACCCAAAAAGCTTTTCTCCTGTAATTCAGTCCAAATACGGACAACCCAAGAAAGGAATTTATAGGAGATATATACAAACCAACCCCGCCTCAATTTGTTAAGATTGAGACGCAATTCGTACCTGATCCATCCACCGTCCTTAAGCTGTAAAATTGCATCAACCAAATCCAGTATGGGAACACTTAGACTTGGGGGTACCCACTGTGTGGAGAAAGGAAAAGGAGAAAAACTACAATAAGATTGTGACATAGCAAAAACCACAGAAAGACCATCATTATACGACACCAGAATGAAGCAATGAGACATAGGCTAAAAGTTTTAGCAAGCATAATGCGTATAAGAAAAGGTAATGAAATAACCATTTTAAGAGTTGAATACAGGTGAAACAAATACACAGGAAAAAATGAAGAAATATGCAGATCACCTCACTTGGAAGAGTTGGATCAGAGGCATTATCAGTCGCAACAGATTGTGATTCCTGTTGGTTGCTGTTCATGGTCCTTTCCAAGTCTCTGGGTGATTGTATGTTCTTTTGGGCTGTATTTTTTGAGGCACTACCTGAGCTCTCCAAACAATTTGTGGGTTCAGGCATTTTTGATGGAGAAACAGCTTGGTCTTTTGCTTTCAGCCCATCAGTAGCATGGTTGCCCTTGATTCGTGATGCAAAATCTTGATTTCTGGTACTGAAATTTTCTTTCTTGGAGGATGAAGGATTGAATGCTGGCCCTACGTTATCCCGATATTCTTTGCCCTTGGCACGTAATGTTTCGCCAACTGAAACAATAAACAGTTTGAAACCCGAAAAAATGGATGATATCAAACACGAACAATCATACGCAGTTTAGAGTTATACCTGAGAGAGTGTCGATTATGGTTAGTGAATCTGAAAAAATATACATCTGCAGTGATATAAAGTCAAATAATAAGAAAAAAAAAAAAACTAACTAGTAAACTTCTGAGATGTTGGTAAATGGAATATTTTGAACCTGAGAATCGACACTGAGGAAATCCCAAACTTCAATGGAGCATGAAACAGCTGGAAGCTGCAGAAGTTTCTGTATAGAGTAGAAAATCAGAAAATTTATAGGCCTGATTTTCAAGACAGCTATTTTACGAACATGGTAACTTTGGCAGGGCCCTGAACCATTGCAGTTCAGGTATCAAGTTATTTGTGAAACAATGAAACTAATTCATGAAAGATGGCTGAAATCTTTATCACGTAGGCCATAGAGAATCCTTACAACTACGATGAATGTCTGACTAACTAGTCAGGACAAACAGCAAATGTATTATACATATGTGATCTTTGTAGAAAGGTTGCACCAAGGAACTCGTAAGTTACCGGGCTAAGCTTAGTTTTTGGTTATAATTTGTTATAAATTGTTTTACAATTTCGTAGGTATTAATACGTTTCGAGTATAATCTTGAAGAGAAGTGCTTATAAGCTCTAGAAACAAGATGTCAACAGCTTAAAAGCTCATTCGAGCACCCCATATCTTTAATTCAATGGAATATAAAACTCTCTAGTTAGAGCAAGTAAATGTCAAAATTATCTTTTACCCAGATTGACTGAAAATCCTCAGAATGTCTTTAAAGTTCTCAGCCTGATTCGACCTTATTCACACAGGCTAACAATCAATCAATTCCATTCCGCTCCCCTCTTAGAAAAGAGCGAGAGGGTCCAACATCTTATAAGTTGTAATACCTCTTATGTAGCATGCATTGATAATTTTTATAAGCTCCAAGAAAATGTTGAAGGTCTTGGATCCTAGCCTCATGTTTCTTTCAGAGCTCAGTCACAAACCCTTGAATTGGATGTCATGTCAACTTTTGTTCCCTCTTAAAAAGCAAGTTTTAAAATAGTTGGCAACTATATCCGATACCTACCCACCTGTTCAGCCGAGTATTAATAAGTAAATAACGAAAATTTCCCGTCCTCACTGTCCCCCACCCGCTATGTTGAACTGCAAAATGTCTTATAAGCACACATATGAGCTCCGACAATATCCTGAAAGCTCTAGGAGCTTAGATAACCCCATAATTTCCTTCAAAGATCAGATGTACGCCCTTCTAATTGTGTGCTACATGTGTCGTATTCTGTTTCCTTATTCTACATAAAGTTCTAAAACGTTGATTAACTAAATCTATGTATTTCCAAAGAAAGACAATATATTATATGCAAAATGCCAACTACAAAAGGCATAGAAAAGAGACATCAATATCAACTCAAGTAAAGTATGACCTTCAAATACTGATCAAGTAATCTACATCGCTCTTGAATGACGAACACATCCAGACCATTTGATAGGAAATGCTTTGGTGGTAAATGGAGATTATATTCAGGAAATTCTTTAAGACGCCTATGCAACTCCTCAAAATGTTGATATCTGTACGGATGAAAAATAAGATTAGCTAATGGACTACCATCACAAGGGTACACCATTCTACCACGAAATGATATACCCTTTGTTTGGGTCTAAATTGCCATTATTTCTTTTATCTTCTTTCCAGCAACACAGTATTTCTTATGAGATTCACAACCACTAATTTTGAATGGGATGTACAAACATAAATCAACAACTCACTTAATTCAAACCTCAAACTCTTCATCTATTCACATGAGGACATTTGAAAAACACAGGCATCGTTAACTAAAAATTACGAGGAAGCCCCCTTTAAAAAAAGCATACTAGCAGGAAGAAAGGAGAAAATCTCAAAGTTCATAGGATATTTTAGCACCTTCTTTTGATAGACCAGCTGTGACTGTCTACATCTGTAACAGATATGCAATATACAGCAAATGATTTGGACCCACTCTTCACAATATTGGCAGCCAAGACCTGTCAAAATAAATGACTTCCAGTCGTGACATAACTTATGCAGTCAAACAGAGTAAAGTGGAGAAAACTTTTAATGTGTGCTTGGAGTACCTCACATCTTAATTTAAAATAGGAATCAGCAATAATTGAATTTTTTGCCGAATTAGCAGCCAGACTTTGAATTCCAGGTAGAGAAGAAAATGAAATAAATGAAGATGTTGTGGCTTCACTCCAACTTCTACCTAATAGCTCTGCAGTAGAGTCCTCACTGGAGTCTTCACATTTGGCATTCTCTTTGGCGGAATTTAATACGTCCTGCCTATCTCCTAATAAAAAACTTGTTCTTTCAAGCTCTTGCCAGACATTCCTATTATGGCTACCAGATCTAGATCTTCTCTTTGCAGACTTTGGTCCTTTCAATCTTCTGGAATGAAGCTGACCTTTGTTTGTCTTTCTGCTCTTGTGCTTGTCAAAGGTTTCGAGAGGATGGTGAATATGGCTGAAATTTCTTTTATTTTTACTATCCCATACTTTAACACCAGGTGAGTCAAGACCCATAACACAGCTGGTATCGTCATCCTCAGTATAACTACTGCTCCAAGACTCAACCTCATCAGAAGGCACACTTTTAAGATCTTCCTCTTTGCATAAGGTATTTGTTGCGTAACTCTTATTTGATAAATCGTCCTTCATGGTAAAATTGTTTTTCTCTGGTCCTTTACAAAATCCAGAATTAGAGGTATCTTTTTCCAATGTAACATCCCATTTCTCCTTTTTCTTCTGCTCTGCGAGAACTTTTGAACGATCCACTGAATTAGATAAACCCGCCAAAGAGTTCCCTAGCAAAGGATCATCCAACTGATTTATATCTTCATTCCTTCTGTAGTTTCTTCCTTTTGTCCACATATTGTCAAAATGTTCTGGAGCCAGAGCTTGAGTTTTTCTGCGAGAAAACACATCTAGTGCGTCACCCCATTCTCCTCCAGAGTGTTGTCGTTGAACACCTTTTCCCTCACTGCTATGGCCATCAGGCAAATCACTCCAAGAACGGGTGGACCTTGTATCTAAGGAAAGCAAAGGATCCTTAGAAAGAAGTGCTCCATCCAAATTATCTGACACAAGATTGTTCGCGGTTTCATTATTGTGATCCTTCTTCAACTGTACCAGTTCAACACCCTTAATGGATGGATCGGTGAAATCTGAACTATGATCCGGTAAAATCATGGGAGATGGATTTATGATAGACTGTGATGCAGCTACTGTGGCCTTAGTTTCTTTGTCAGTTTTGCCAGCAGAAATAACTATTGATTCGATCCGCTCATTAATAAACCTGGCACCATGACAGAACATTATGAGCAGAAAAAATGCATAATAAGAAATCCGAATGATGATATATTTACTTTGGGCTAGCAAGATTTAAAACCGGTCGTATTACAACACAGGCAAGAAGTTCTCTGACAATATAACGAAATAAAGAGCACTGCATATCCTCAGGCTTAAACGTCAGAACAATGAGGCCATCCATAACATGCTGGAGAACCTGCCATAGTCGATAATTAATGAAAAGATAAATTTTGCCAATAGAGAAACCAGGAAGTTGTTTTTGTAGATAGTCACACTGCAGGTGAACACCAAAAGAAAGACAAACCTTATGCTCAGCTTCAGCAGAAAATAAAATGGGATGCAATTTGTTCTCAGCAGCCAGAACATATTTTAATTCAGTGTCTTGTTCTTCAACAGTTAGAAATCTTGATTGACGCTTCTCAATCTTTGACTTGCTTGCACGAAAGAGCTCCAGACGACTACATAGAAGATTGATAATATCCCTGCAACACACGAAGCCAAAATTGTTTTTTTGTTAACCACTCAGCGCTTATGCCAACAAGTAAGAAATTCACTGGTAGAGTATCTGAAACCTTGTTAAAAGATCTATCAGATTAGTATTTCTCATGCGACTTGAAATTTCTCCAAGTACACCATTGACAATCATCATCAGCTCTTCTGGGCCTTGCCTATCAGGAGTTATGCGTGAGTACCACAGATCTGTCACCCACTCTGAGACAATACGTCTTGTGAATTGGTCAAATGCATCCTCAACAACAGGGGAATTCACGTTGAGCTTCCAATCAGAACTTTCCGTGGGAATTCTCAGTCCCTCAAAGGGTTTTCTATTGGAAGAACTGTTTGCAGATGTTTGTTTACCATTGTAAGTTGCAGCTTTTCTCCGCATATCAAAATCCAGAGACATGTAGCGAAGCATAATTAATAAGAATAGAGCACCAGGTAAGTTGACAAGAACTGATCCACTAGTCACTGAAAGAGAGAAAATGAGTTAAATGTGAAATGAGTGTATAAATAATATTGGAGAATGAACATAAAAAATTGGAACTGATCGGGAATCTTAGATAATGAGCTCTAGAATGAATAGTTTTGTTTCGATATACTAAGAGTAACTGAAGCTCTTTATGTTCTGTAGATTTGTATTAGATAAATTACCAAACCCTAACGAAATTTTGTTGACTTGGATGCAAAACATAACCAATCCATGCCCTCTGTGTTTCCAGTAGTGATCTAAATTAGCATTTAGAAATGAATAAGCAAGTAACGACACCAACATGGAACAATGATAACTGAAACCACACACCTACAGACCAAGGAAGGAGAGGTTCGAGATGTAATTAGTAGATAATAGCAATTTTCTCATACCGAGATGAGATGTGTGTACCTCTCACGTCAAAGAGGGTTTAAAATCTGTTTATTGCCAAGTAAATAAAATATAAAACAATATCATTAAAGAATCAGGGAAAAGGTTATAAATGTACTAATTGTCCCATAATGACAACCAATTTTCTTTTCAATTTCTACGTCCAGGATACCTTCTCTCATGACACTCGAAAACTGGACAAGCAGGGCATCCAGGATTACAAGTAACTAAACTACAACCTTCATGCATTCAAATTGTTTTTAAAATGATCGTTACCGCATTGATACCACATTGCTCTGTCGTGTAGTCTGTGACAGACACGAGTACAAAATTTCCATGCATCCCCTCATCCAAAATCCAAAGTGTAAATCAGACTAAAACTATAATTCTACGTCCACATTAGCGAAAAAAACAGAAGAAAAGCTCAAAACATGAAAACTCAAGAACGACAATCACTCACATGACATGAGGTAGGACAGTCCAACAACGCATACGAACAGAAAAACCACCCGCTTCTTAGCTTCCTCCAGTAGGTCGCGAACACTCACCGTTTGCCGCACATTGCTGCTCATTTTTCCCGACCTCCCAGCTTACTTCACCTTTTCCACCACCCCCAAACACTCGTCCAAAACTCAATCAGCAAAAGCTAACACAATCGCAATAATCATCGAAACAGAAATTTCACTCAAGATTCTGCAATCAAATCCCCTCAAAAGCTACATTCTTGAAGCGATCACTCCAAAAATCTCCAGAAAAATGGCACCCAAATCAGAAACGGAATGGTCGAACTGAAGGAACGATTCGATGCGGACATGGCACGCAATCATCCTACTAAATCGACTCCCAATTCGCAGACCGTTAGGTTTTCAGTGCGCGCGTATCACGCCTCCGGAGCATCAAATGCCTGTATGCATCCATTTCTGTAACTAAGAACATTTTTCCCCAACGGAAATGAATTAGAAATTTCCAATTTTCCCGGCACGTTCGGTTTAGGGATTTTATTGGCAATAACAAATCCAACATTTTAATTTGGGGTTTAATTATTTTTCTTTGGTTTAATTACATTAGGTACCATTTGGAGTATCGGATATTGTAATTGAACTCTTGTTAGTTATTTTTTTATTATATTTTGTCCTTCTAAAGTTGCATCAAATTAATTTTATGTTTATATTTAGGTGACATCATCATTTTAGGATTTGAATTTCTCATTTTACACCTATTTTAATAGATAATTTTTTATATCATATTTATTCTAAATTAATGTAGGGATAAAATAAAAAATTAAAGTTCAAAAATTTATAATGTCACCCTGAATTTAATAAAAAAATTGATTTGATATAATTTATATATATATATTTGAGATAAATACAGCCACCCCTATCCTTTGGGGGGTATGCGTTTTTCCCCCCCTATACTTCAAATCAGTGCACATTTCCCCCTCACCTTTACAGAACGTAATACTTTACCCCTTTTGAAAATTTTCGGCGGCATATTCGAGGTATATTCCAATTGACCCTAGGCACGTGACTTAGGCGTGATTATTGTAAGGCCATTTTCGTTAATTCTAGAAGCATAACTCATTCCCGCCATTGTTGACAATACACTATGGTAAAAACCCCCAATTTACCTAGGGTTAAAACTCATTTTCAATGCATTTTGCCCCTTGAACTTCTTCTTTCTTGTGTATCGTTTGAATCTGCTGAGAATGGAGTGGAGGGTGCACGAAAATAATGCTGATATACCACCGAGGAAGAATGCTCCGGCGCATGGTGAGTTAGAGTCTTGTGAATTTTTTTTTATTTTGAAAAAATCTGAACTTTTTTGACTGTGTCGTGGAGGCGATCATATTTCTTTATACATGTGGTACACAAACCATTATTTTATGGTCCCAGTTGTGAAATTTGATGAATATTGTCCCCCTACGTTGGTGATATGTGAGTTTTTTTTTTCCCCTCTTCTTCTTCCTGATTTTGTGTTCCCATGGTAATAACTAAATTTTTTTATGTGCTTGCTTGTTGTGTAAGAGCAAACTCTGACTTGTTCACCATATGTATGCATTATGGTGGTAAAATATGTAATTTAGGTTGTAAGGTGTATGTGGGTGGGACATTTGGTCATGTAGACTACTGTAGTGAAGACTGGATTTCAATGATTGAGATTCATGCCATGGCCGAGAAGTTTGGACTGTCAGTGGCGGATACTAACTTCTATGTCAGTATTGGTGGGATTAATGAGTGTTATAGTGTACGTTTGCTATCAAGAGACACAGATGCAATAAGCTTGGTGAATTATCTTGATGAAGAGAGTATAATATTCTATTTTTTTATTTAACCTATTCTATTCTGATAGTCATAGAGATAAAAATACGATTGATAAGGGGAGAATCGAGGGCTATGATTAGGCGCCACGTGTCTCTACCCCATAGGGAAAAATGACAGGTTAGCACTTGCCTCCGACCCAGTCATTTCTCTCTTGCCAAGCAAGCACTTAGCTCTCCTTGAGGAAAAGCAACTGTACCCGCCGTGGTAGGTGAGTGCTGTTGTGATTTAATAAGTTAAACCAATCGTGCAAGTGTACACTTAAGATATATGCGTAACACAACAGGATCGTCCCCACAGGAAAGGGAAATAAATCACTACTTTATATCTCTTGCTAATCTAAAGACCGAACGAAAATCAAATTGGTTACTACTCTACTAAAACATAATTAAAATACTAACTAGAATAAAACGCAATTAACTACTAACACACGCGGATTAAATTCAGTAAACTAAATAGGCTGGGGAGTAACAACTCATACATTCGGGATTCAATATAATACTTGTTTGACAAGTGCAATTCTATAACCTAGTCACTTAAATTCGTATTATCCTCTCTTAAGGTATAACCAAGTGTTTAATTAAACTCAACGTTGCTCTCGCAATCATTAATAAATTAATTAAACTAGCAAGACCATGACTAGTGCAAATCAAATTCTAGCGGCTTGGCATGGAAAAAGATTTACCACTGTATAGATTAAGAACCAAATCTCTTTGTATTCTAAAACCTACTAGTTATGAAAACTACCTCAATTACCATCAATCTCTCAATTCTCAGGTAATTCTAGATTATGCTAAGGGTGATCAGGCCGTCGCAATTCAATTCGAACCAGTTCTCAAAATTAAGAATTAACACAAGTCATTCGAGCATTATATCAAACAATTAGCATGCATTCATCATCACTCCCCTAGCCCTAGGGATTTAGCTATTCATAATTAACTCAAAACTCATAAAAATAAAGTAAATTGCATTAAAGAAATCCATGTTCATCAATTCAAAACAAAGTCTCAAAAACAAAAACCTAAACATTCATAAATTCTAGAAAACGAATCTAACATGTAAAAACGGATTAAAACAAAACTTAGAGGAATTAGTTTGATAATTAAAGCAATAATAAAAACCGGAAAAACTGAAATTATTTTAAGAACTCGATCCTTTCGTCTTCTCGAAATTCTCTGAACAATTCTATCGAAGGCACTGTATCTCCTCTCCAAACTAGGTCATGAATGGAAGAAGCCTCCCCCTAAAAAGACTCTTGAACGAGCTTAAATAGCAGCCCAAAGTCTGTCTCACCGACTCTGGTAACGGACGTTACTATACCTTGTGCAAATACCATTAACGCCCGTTACCAGCCTAAGTCGTGATTGCGATTTTATAAGTGGTAACGGGCTTTACCACTTTCCTTTCTACCCAGGGGTAACGGGCGTTACCCCTCTTGCGCCCAAGATCTCTCCTACTGCCTCTGGTAACGGGCGTTACCAGAGTTGTTCTACCAGGGAGTAACAGGCGTTACTCCTATACTTCGCCAAAAGGTTATGCTCCTGGGTCTGTTAACGGGGGTTAACAATATTACTCTCCCAAGGAGTAACGAGGGTTACTCCCAATTTCTCAAAAAATGTGTGAATTCGCCTCGCTTCGCCGTTTCTTAACTCCAACTCTCAAAACACCTAAATGGAGCAAAAATAAACACATACACGCAACAAACGACACAAAAATATACTCTAATTAACGCTAGAATTCATGCAAATTCTACATTCAACAGTGAGACTCGACCCAGCAAGGTCTCCGATCGAGATCACTCGAGCCAGTTCGCAGGCCGATCCACGCGCTACTGTATAAGTGCATTTAGTGCGAGTACCACTCACTGCAGGCCGCATTAATTGTGGCCGCACCAAATACAGTGTCAGGCATCCTGGCAGGAGCAGACAAATAGTATTTTAGCTGTAAAAGCACTGTTCCGGCCACCAGCCGTCCCTCTCTAACCAGACCAGATCCACACCTTCTTGGAGGTGTACTTGCACCTAAAGAGACCATCTCCTTCCTATATAAACCCCACTTTGGCACTCATAAGGGTAAGCTTTCCTTTACATTCTGAGTCCATACTCTTTTCGCATTATCGACCCATAGCTTGAGTTGACTTGAGCGTCGAAGTGCCAAAACGGGTCTAACCCCCACATCCTCTTGTTTTGGCCGAGCTCACGTCCTCCTTTTCAACCAAGGAAAGCATTAAAGTTACCTCACACAAATAAATATATTGGGTGATTGGGAGTCCAAGTCTGTCGTTCCGTACATAACCAGATTTAGACACCATCATCTTGGCGCCGTCTGTGGGAAACTTTGAACGAAAAGTCCAACTCTTTTTCAGCTTTTTGTAAAACTTCCAGTACACTTTCGACAATGGTGTAGACTCGTCAAAGACGTCGGGTTTATGACAAAAATGGGGAGGAGATCTTCCCGGACCTCAATGCTCCTGGGGGGAGCTATCGTCCCCTTACGGTTGGTATAGTTACCGCAGAGGCTGGCCCTCACGTACCTTTTTGGGTGGTGCTTTCGGAGGCGGATTTGATCGCCTATATGGAACAGTGCTTTGCAGAAGCCATCGCTGCAGCAAGGGAAAACAGGGAGCCCAATATGCCAGTTCCCCCAAGGGGAAGTCCGCTCGTAATGACTCCCCAGAACGTCGCGTATCTAACGGTTCAAGGGCCGTCCGCCCCCTTGGCGTATGCCATCCCGCAGTCTCCATTTCAGGCCAGTTTCTGGGGATATCCGCCTTCAGCGTACTCCCAGAACCAATACACTTAACCCCAAGCCATCTACATCACTCTAGCTCTTGAAGCTGCGCACTAGGTCCACCCTGGTACCCAAGCCGAGAAAGGTTTCGATGACAACGAAAACCTTCCTCATCGACGGGAGCCTACAAGAAGAGGGCAGGACCAAGAGGAAGAGCGACCCTCCCAATTTTTAGGGGGAGGAGGACAGGGGAGTACTGTATATTACCGGCACGACGAGCGAGATGAATAGGAATGCGCTTGTTCCCAGAAATGTCCCAGTGTTCGATCGCTTGGGGGCTAGGGTCTATCCCGATGCCGACTTGTGAGCAAATCGAGGGCACTGGGTCGGCCCCAATGACCTCCGGAATCAGCTCCCCAGGAGAGGCCAGCAACACCAGCAGCAACACTAACAACAACAACAATAACAACAGCAGCGACAATATATTCCCCACCCAGCTCATGGGTCGGAATATTTTGATCCTTAGGAGGAAGTGTCCTCCCATGTTCCCCACGGGCAGGCCCAGGAGGCAAGAGTGCCCGCTGATCGTGACGATCACCTGCCCCAGCGTCAAGGGAGGTTGTATCGCAGCTAAAAGGAGGTGAAATCCCCCTTTTAAGATGCCATTATTGATGCAAAGGCGGAGGACAAGGTCCCCATCAACTTGGCTCAGGTCAGCCTCTATGGCCACAACAACCTCATCTGGGCCAAAATCTTTGAAACCACGCTCGAGGGTCCAGCCCAAGACTGGTTTGAGAGAATAGCCCCACACAACATCTGAAATTATGCCCACCTGGCCGAGAAGTTCAAGGCTCATTTCTCCTCCATGGCGGGAGTCAAGCTCCCGTCGACCTACTTCTACAACATAATTCAAGAGGAAGGCGAGACTTTGAGGAGTTTCTTTGCTCGTTTCAATGGGACCTTTGTCAAGGTGGAGGATCCTGGGATCAACGTGTTGACCCAAACTCTTGACAAGGCCATCCGACATAGGGACTGTGCCGATAAACTCATCCTCCAATCCCCACAAAACATGGAGGAGGTTATGGCTATCGTGAGCCATTTTATGCGCCTTGAAGAAGTGAAATCCACCACTTTAGTGCAGGCTCGGAGGAAGGATAGGCGGGTGTATGAGCAGGCCGTCGATCGACATCCCAAGTCCAACCCATCCCGGTCGGAGCCTCCCAGGCTCTCCGGTCGGATGAAGCAAAGGCTCAAAGGGGAAATTCCCTCGGCCAGTGGGGCCAAGAAAGCATACACTCCCTTGGTCTGCCCCATTGAGGAAATTTACGAGGTCATAGACCATGGGCTGCTTAAGAAGCCCAAACAACTGAAAGAGACCAAGAAGTCTAAAGAGTCTGGCAAGCGCTGTGCCTACCACATACAATTTGGGCACTAGACTTCTGAGGGCATCGCCCTGCGTGAAGAGGTTGAAAGACTAATCCAAGGAGGCCATCTTATAGAGTTCGTCTGATACGTTGCATAATTGCCCGATTATTGAACTTTAATTGTTATATTTTATTCCATGATTTGGTTTAATGGTGGACTATTAATTGGTTTAATGTTTCCCTTGTAGGACATCATTTCTTGCATGAAATTAGAGGCTATCCACCTTCTTTTTGGATTAATTGGAGAACAAATGCAATTGAAGGCTATAAATTTGGAATTCAAAAGCTCAAACAAAGAGTTACGTACGTTAAAGGAGGGGCCAGCACGTTCTTGGAGTAATGACAATGCTTGATGAAGAGTTAGTGGGCGTTTAATGTGGAGAGATAGTGAAGAAGCTTGCCTGAGGTCACGGTCAGGAACCCTGACCCGTTTTTCAGGCAGTAACTTGTACAAAACGTGTGGAGAATATGGCTTTTATGATGGCAGATCGTGGAGGAGTGGGGAGAAGAATTCAAGCCTTGGCACTACATAAAAGGAGAAGAACCGAGATTGAAGGGACACACTTTTCATACGAGAGAGGAGGAAAACAACGAGTCCATCCCTTTCCTTTAGTTTTACTCTTTTGATCTTGTTAATTTCCTTTGTTCTTGATTTGTTAGTTTCGTTTTAGTAGGGATTTTCCTAGTATGCATTAGGTTTTGTGAGACTACTTCGTTTGTTGATTAATTCAAGTTATCCGTTTTATTTTCGGTTTCATGTCATTGGGTGTTGGTTTATTCTTTGATTAGTGCACGAATCTTAGAATTATTAACACACATACAGCTAGTTAATTTGTTTGGTGGAGTCTAGCCGGGCAATTAACGAAGTGGCAATCAACACTAGGTTGTTAAGTTCGGCTGATTTTGTGTTGTGGAATATTACGGTCTAATTAGGCGAAGTAGGAGTTTCTACTTAGTCGGTTAGGGTTAGTGTTTCTTTAGCTCGTAAAGCAACTAGTTAATTGAATCTTTGAAGGAGTTTCTGATAGGGTTATTAGCTAGTTAGGGAATAGTCTTTAGGAGTTTCTTCAGATTATTCTAAACAGTAAGAAGAAACGAGGGAGCCTAAGGTAACTGGTAACTATAGCTAGCCTAACGAGGAATTAACCACCCTGTCCGTGATCATAGCCTGATGCATGCGTAGGAAAATCCCAGCTATTTTTCATCTACTGAATTAGTCTAAGTGTTTACTGTGTTTAATTATTTTATTTGCTTACTTAGTTAGTCTCGTTTTGTTTATTTCATTATTAGTTTAGTCATATATCTCAACCCCCCCCCCCCCCCCCCCCCCAATTTTAATTGTTTCCTTGGCATATAAAAAGTTACAATTTCACCCAATCCTCGTGGATCGATACCCGTTGCCATTATTTTACAATTTAATTGTGTGCAATATTCGGGATTTATTATTGGTGGCTTCGACACCCATCAATTTTTGGCGCCGTTGCCGGGGATTGGTTGTTAATTGATTTTGTTTCTTTTTCTTATGCCAAGGAACCTTCATACGAGCAGTTGGTGCAAGTTCAAAATTGTTTGAGCTGGATTCTGATATTGATTCTGAACAAGAGTTTGTAGTTGCGCAGCAGACTGACAGGAAAACTGATCACTTCCCTGTCAATGATCACGGTCAGGATATGGCTCATAACGGAACACTTCGGGACCTTGCCCGACCCACAAAGGCACAACAGCCACCTAAGCCCCCTGGTCGATTAATTGAAAATTCAGATCGTGATGTGAAGGGGCATGGACCAACATCGTTTTATGAAGGATTTACCCTGCACATGGTTGAATTGATCAATCTAGAGGATCTTCCTCTAGAAGCTTAAGTGCAAAAAGATAACATGTCGAGTCCATGACGTTAAACAAGGGCGCTAATGGGAGGCAACCCATATTTCTTTCCCTTGCTTTATTTTCTTTTGTTTTCGTTTTCTTTCTTTGCTCGTTTTCCTGATCCCGTCATAATGTCTTTTCTTGTTTTGCAGGCGAATATGCAACTGATTTAATCGGATAAGTGTGTGGGAGGCATAAGAGCAGAACCATTGTTGATCAATTGCATTAATTGCTGTATTTGGTATTGAGCTACTGTGAGACAACTTGTCCGAGGTCACGGACAGGGTTCTTGACTCATTTTCACCAAACTGAACCTATCCCACAAACCAAAACAAGCCGCCACCCTACCCGCATCGTGACCCGCTGATCACAAACAAAAACCGACCCACAAATCACGATCCGACCCGCTTCACCTTAACCCTAAAATCCCAAATCTTCATCCCTACCAACACCAGACACCATACATCCCCAATTGAAACCCACTCTCTCCTTTTTCAGCCAAAATCCCAAATTGAAATACCAAGATGATTCGTCGGCCAAACAAGTCACCACTCATCATCAACAGCGCCTCCGCGTCTTCCCCACCATTCACGCCATCCCTTTCCCATTCCTCCGCCTCCATTTCCAAAAAAAAATCACGGCCAACGAACAATCAGACATAATTGGAGAAACGAGCCAAATGCTTCTGACAGGAAGGCTGTCCGTGATCACAGACACGATTCTTCGAGTCTGACTCCTGACCATCACATTCTCCTGGGTTCAGGGAAGTCCTCTGTTTTTCATTTCTGACTTACTTTGTGTTGAGGACAACATGCGTTTAAGTGTGGGGGGATTAGGGTGTCTTAGGGGGTGTCTTAGGGCTATATGAGAAAATTTTTACATTTTTGCATGATTTCGGGGCATTTGAGTGCTGATAATGGGCTGATAATATGCGAATTTTCTGCTATAATTGCATGTTTATGGCTGTGAATAGTAATTTCAGTGTTGTGTTGCCTTTTATGCATGATTAGGAGATAGGATATGACCTAATTTGACTCTTATTTGATGAATTTTTACGACTTAGGCAATGATGGATTATTTTTAAAGGATATGAAGTATGGTTGAGTCTTGCATACTTGATGTTGACTATTTGTTGATGATATTCTCACATTTTGGAAATTACATGCCCGGTTTTAAATGGCTAGAACCTTAATATTGTGTGGTTAAAATGACACCATTCTTGAATAGAAATTTATGAAGCTTAGAAGTTGAATTTGGCATGCGCTTGAATTTTCACTTGTTTATTGGGAAATTGTGGTGGAACTAAGGATTTAATTCAAGCATGGAAGTTAAGGGGTATGACCTATTATGTGCAGTGCTAAAAATCCGTCGAAAAGACTAAATGGGGCTTAGTAACCGGGTGACATTCATCACAAATGTTTGTGCTCGTGTAAAACGGTTCCAAATAATCTCGATGAGTGAGGCAAATTTTGAATACTCCGCTGATTACCCAACTAAATAAGTGATTTATCACAATAAAAATGGGTAATTATGAGTAAGGCAAAGCCACTTGAGGTTGTGATCGGTTGAGTAACCGGATGGCATTCATCACAAATGTTTGCGTTCGCGTCAAAAGGCCAATGACAATTCAAGTAAATCCTAGCAAAAGTTCATTAATGATTTAATTACGAATAATCCTAATTCCCCACAACTACCGTTTCATTTGAAACTTCCTTGTGTATACCGATCAGCCCATAAGATAAATATGATTTCTAAGATAAAATGGTTTATAATTCAACTATGGTAAATCATGCATGTGCTTAAGATGGTGACCGGGCGTTGTATTTTCTTATGAGGAAATCTCATTGCATTTGGTTCAATATTTGGAAGTGTAGGGCGAAAATTATGCTTTCATTCCTAGTTACATTGCCGTTTCTTGTTTTCATTGAATGAAGTCGAATTTCTCTCGTATCTTTGATCCTAGTTTATGCTTGAGGACAAGCATTGCCTAAGTGTGGGGGGATTTGATACGTTGCATAATTGCCCGATTATTGAACTTTAATTGTTATATTTTATTCCATGATTTGGTTTAATGGTGGACTATTAATTGGTTTAATGTTTCCCTTGTAGGACATCATTTCTTGCATGAAATTAGAGGCTATCCACCTTCTTTTTGGATTAATTGGAGAACAAATGCAATTGAAGGCCATAAATTTGGAATTCAAAAGCTCAAACAAAGAGTTACGTACGTTAAAGGAGGGGCCAACACGTTCTTGGAGTAATGACAATGCTTGATGAAGAGTTAGTGGGCGTTTAATGTGGAGAGATAGTGAAGAAGCTTGCCTGAGGTCACGGTCAGGAACCCTGACCCGTTTTTCGGGCAGTAACTTGTACAAAACGTGTGGAGAATATGGCTTTTATGATGGCAGATCGTGGAGGAGTGGGGAGAAGAATTCAAGCCTTGGCACTACATAAAAGGAGAAGAACCGAGATTGAAGGGACACACTTTTCATACGAGAGAGGAGGAAAACAACGAGTCCATCCCTTTCCTTTAGTTTTACTCTTTTGATCTTGTTAATTTCCTTTGTTCTTGATTTGTTAGTTTCGTTTTAGTAGGGATTTTCCTAGTATGCATTAGGTTTTGTGAGACTACTTCGTTTGTTGATTAATTCAAGTTATCCGTTTTATTTTCGGTTTCATGTCATTGGGTGTTGGTTTATTCTTTGATTAGTGCACGAATCTTAGAATTATTAACACACATACAGCTAGTTAATTTGTTTGGTGGAGTCTAGCCGGGCAATTAACGAAGTGGCAATCAACACTAGGTTGTTAAGTTCGGCTGATTTTGTGTTGTGGAATATTACGGTCTAATTAGGCGAAGTAGGAGTTTCTACTTAGTCGGTTAGGGTTAGTGTTTCTTTAGCTCGTAAAGCAACTAGTTAATTGAATCTTTGAAGGAGTTTCTGATAGGGTTATTAGCTAGTTAGGGAATAGTCTTTAGGAGTTTCTTCAGATTATTCTAAACAGTAAGAAGAAACGAGGGAGCCTAAGGTAACTGGTAACTATAGCTAGCCTAACGAGGAATTAACCACCCTGTCCGTGATCATAGCCTGATGCATGCGTAGGAAAATCCCAGCTATTTTTCATCTACTGAATTAGTCTAAGTGTTTACTGTGTTTAATTATTTTATTTGCTTACTTAGTTAGTCTCGTTTTGTTTATTTCATTATTAGTTTAGTCATATATCTCAACCCCCCCCCCCCCCCCCCCCCCCATTT
Source organism: Lantana camara (assembly GCA_037501455.1). Taxonomy (NCBI): domain Eukaryota; kingdom Viridiplantae; phylum Streptophyta; class Magnoliopsida; order Lamiales; family Verbenaceae; genus Lantana; species Lantana camara. Next base: position 32,128,521 of record CM074859.1, on the reverse strand, counting down.
TAATTGTTTCCTTGGCATATAAAAAGTTACAATTTCACCCAATCCTCGTGGATCGATACCCGTTGCCATTATTTTACAATTTAATTGTGTGCAATATTCGGGATTTATTATTGGTGGCTTCGACACCCATCAATTTTTGGCGCCGTTGCCGGGGAACGAACCCGGGTCACCCGCGTGACAGGCGGGATTAATCACCCTGTCCGTGATTAAGAAGAAACGAGGGAGCCTAAGGTAACTGGTAACTATAGCTAGCCTAACGAGGAATTAATCACCCTGTCCGTGATCATAGTCTGATGCATGCGTAGGAAAATCCCAGCTATCTGTCATCTATTGAATTTGTCCAGGTTTAATCTAATTTTACTTCTCGTTTTTGCCAGTTTAATCGTTTATTTTAAGTTAAATTTTTATTAGTTTAATCTAAAACTTGACAAATCCTCATATTTTAATTGTTCGTTTTACTTCCTTGGCATATTAAAAGAGTACAAACTCGTCCAATCCCCGTGGATCGATACCCGTTGCCACTATTTTACAATTTAATCGTGTGCAATATTTGGGATTTATTATTGGTGGTCTCGACACCCATCAATTTTTGGCAAGAAGTTAGACGAACGAGCCCGCTAAGCTTTTGACCCAAGGGATTCCCCGCCTCCCAGAAGAGGACGCAAACCACCCCTCTAGAAGTCTGAAGAAGGGAACCCTCACAACCTGCTAACCAATGAGATATTCATGACAACAGGGGGCCCAGCAGGGGGAGATTCATAGACCGCTCGCAAATGGTCCCACCAACAAGTGGGTCGAGAACTCTATAGGCCCAGGGAACACTATTAGAAAAACTGTATTAGCGTCACAAGAAGTATTTATTGTGACACTGACCAAAAGCATCACCTATTCCAGCGTTGCAATATCATATAGTGACGGTTTGTGTTGTCACAAAATTGGCTTTATTGTGACGCTTTGAGTCGTCAGTATAACACAAATGTTGTGACGCTTTTTTGTATCTCGTTTTAAACCCCAACTACCAAAACTAACTAAATATATGACGCTATAAAGCTTCTCAAAATATAAATATTATGACGCTTAGAAGCCTCATTATAAATGAGGACTATTGTGACGCTCATGTTCATCTCAAAAGTTGTAACTATTATGACGGTTGTAAGCATCATGATAAGTTCGGACTATTGTGACGCTCATGTGCATCTAAAATTTTTCATTTTGTGACGCATGAATTCATCACCTTATAAGAACTCATTTATTTGAAATGCATTTTGTGGTGGCGATAGGCGTTACAAGATGTCGATATTGTGACGCTTCATATGTTTTAATACTATTGTAATTATAATTGGATTCCTGCTTTAAAACGATAATTATGATATGAAACTGATCACCCAAGCATCCATCAATAAAAATTAGAAATCGAAACACAAGAAATGAAATAATCTCCTTCAATATCATAAGGTGCCATCAACAAAATTCATTGAGAACAGCCGAATTTTCATCCATTTGAGTCAAATTCCCAAAATATAAAAACATGAATGTCATAGTGTTCTCTAGAATTCTAACCAACACATATAACAGGTGGTTTTGAAACTTCTTATCATTCTCCATCCACCACCACCTATATTAAAAAAAAAAATAGTTATTTAGTATGTAATAATTATTAAGATCACTTTTTTTGAAGATTTTAAAGGGATAATTACCAAGTTTTTAGGCCATGCAACCGTCTCGCCAATGGAATCGCCAATAGTCTTCATATTCGACATAGGTCGAACCAAATCCTCTTCAAATTCTACAGCGACACTTACAACAACTTCATACCAATTATTTCCCAATTGTACTTGTCCAATGCGTTTCGATGGATCAAGGCTTTGGAGATGGCCAATTGCTACAGTTTTTTTCGAATCAAACACACTCTTCAACACGACTTTTGCACCAACCTACACTCAAGAACACACAATTATTATTATTAACACAAAGATCAACTTTGACATAACATTGCAACCCCCTACAGATCAGAAAACAGAAAAAGAAGACAACACAATAGGGGGAGGGGATTAGACCGTGGCAGTCCCTACATAAGTTAATGAAATACCTACATAAGATGACATAATTAAGCAAATTCTGAAAAGATACCAAGATGATATTCAGGAGTAATTAACCAAATCTCACGAACATAAGGTAATAATTAACGCTTTAAGGAAGATTTTCTAGCATTCTAGAGAAGAAGTAATATTTAACTCTTTAATGTAAAATTGGATGTTAGCCATGACAAGTAATAGCTTTTGAAGAGCTTTCAAACTAATGCACTATAGGCAAACGCCGTGCAAGGATGATGTGACAAGATACCCACAAGCTTATCAAATAATATGCATTCCTAGCATCTAATCCACAGCATGGAGCCACCACATGAATTTTGGTGAATTATTGGTAAGACTGACAAGGATTAGCAATGCCTCTTGTAAGAAATGGGATTAGAATTGTCCAAAATAACTATGTAGATAAGTTGGAGTTGGAGGTTTCTAGGCCTTACACGGCTCAAACTTGAAAGACTATGGTGAAGGTTGACGTGAGGGCCTTGACTATCAAAATGTTTTCAAGTAGAAGGGTGAAGATGTATTCTTCTGCACAACGGTGTCAATGCACATATCTACACTTTGAAAATCATGAGGTTGTCACATGCTAAAACACCAAAACCCGCCAGCTCATGTATATGAGCTACTAACAAAAAATTCCTTTGTTTACCTGATTTAAAAATTCACGAAACCTCATTTTCTAGATATGCGATGGTAAACTTGTAAACACAACTTTGTATTCGTTGGGCAGGTTGCTCGTTGAAACCAATTCGATTAACACTCAGTATGACTTTAATACAACCAAGAACACATTTTTTGCAGAGATAATAGAGTGCTTTAACAACAAACAGAAAAATAAATCAAATAAACTTCAAAAGACTTGCCAACAAAGAAACAAACAATCAAAATTCTTGTTCAATTACCTGCAGTGTTGCTTTTTGAGTCAATGAGTTGGTGGGACGAGATGATGTAGTATGATAGTTCGATGATGACGAAGGGACTCGATAAACTTCTACAGGATAACTATCTGAAGCTCCTTGCTTGTTAACTTTCATAAGTTCTTCTATTTGTTGTTTTTGCTCCATTACAAGTTGCTCCAATTCATTAATATCTATGATGCACGGACACTCCTAAAAATATCATTTTGCTGTGTCATGTCGTGTCGTGTCCGACACTCCTCACGTGGGAAATTCAAGAAAAAATCCGTGTCGCCGTATCCGTGTCGTGTCGTGTCCGTGTCGCCGTGTCCGTATCCGTGCATCATAGATTAATATCCTTCTTATAGTTCATCTGCATTCGGGAAGACTTGCCTCGCTGTAGCACCTCACCATACACATCATATCTACTGATTCCATATCCATACATTCGAACTCTCCCTCCTTTATCTTCTCCGGCTACTTGAGAAAATATGTCATTTGGGCCTGTATCTTTTACGTTTGGAGCAAGTTCAGACCTTTTATCTAGCATATTTTGCTGCACAAAATAAACAAAATAAATTTCAAAATTCATTTACGAAGAAATAATAAAGTACAATTTAGGAATTTCATTTACCCAAGAATCTGCAACAACTGGATTAGACGTTTCCCCACTTTTAGTATAACATCTCCCAAATAGGTCCATCCTACTAGGTTCATCATCCATTGAATCATCATTCATTTTCTTCTCATTTCCATTTTCTTCACCATTACCAGATTCTACTTCCTTTAATGTTATTGCCTCATTCTATAAACAAAGATTATTTTGATTAGTAGATCATATAAAGTGTGAAAAAAGTAACAAAAAAGAATTAGCAAAAAAGAAAAACCTTCAACTCATTTCTGATCTGTGAGAAACTCTTTTTGCCTGTAATATGCATCATTTTCTTCTTTGCTCTATTTTCTTTATTTTGTGCACTTATTTTCTAACCAAAAAAAAAAAAAAAAAAAAGAAACTTAAGATAGAATAAGATACAATATTATGTAAAAGAATAAATTAAATTTATTTGTTACCCGTATTTTGTCACTACTCCAATAAAGAACTAAAATTTTCCATTGATCTGGTAAAACTCTTTCATCCTCTGTATCAGGTCGTTTGCGTAAATTTTCTTCCAATGAGGAGTTAGGGTCAAAATACTTACTCTTTACCCTGTTTTTCCATGTCCTCCAACTCTTTGATAAAGTAATCCAAGAAACATCCTCGAAGTCAAGTGTTCTTGTAAACTTCTCCTACATCACCAAAAATTAATTATTTTTCCATTATTATCAGCAATACTAATTGTAAGTTTTAGCAATACTAAGCGAAATTAGAAGAGCTATGTGTAACCTTAATCAACTCCAACAAATTATTTTTAATAGACTTTGGGACTTTATGCTAATCTTCGTAGTCCAGTGGAAGCAATTTTCCATTTCTGACCAGAGTACCAATGAACTCGACATATTCACTTTTCTTTGGGCCAATAGGCTTCCCAAACTCATCAAATTTCACTTGAATTGGTGCTCTTCTTGCCCAAACACGCGGCATATTGGTAGCTCCTCGTGTTATTCTCTCAACATTACTCCATGTTTAGAAGAAATAGATATTTTATTAAAAGATCTTCTTGGATATAATTAAAACTAAAAAAGGTATATGCCAAGTTAAACTATACCTGAAGTATGAAGACTATCATCATTCATATCATTTAAGTGCATTTCAGATGAAGAATTGCCATTAACATTTCTTGTACGTTTAGCTGGTCTATGATCACTTTCTAGAACTACAAACAAATATCATTAACATAAAATACTAAAATTAAGTAAAATTGTAATGAATAGAGTCAACATATCAGTGTTCTCATGTTGTTCATGGACGACTCCTGTTGAAATTGGCCCACACCTTTGAGTAACAGGCTTGTTGATTCTGTTATGCTTAGTCTTTGCCATAACTAAAGCAGAATTTTCAATTAAACGAAATGGCAAATAACAGGATTATACAATATATAAAACTTCTACTAAAATATGGAAGTTCTACAAATTATTCTACAAACAAAATAGCAAATAACAGTTAAATATATCCTAGATCTTCTTCTAAATCATTATTCCTTGAACTCTCTACGCTATCAACAGGAATTCTCGGGGCCCCATCACGAATCCACATAACATCCTCATCTTCATTAATTTGAACCTGACTGCAATTTTTTTTTGCAAAATGGTGTCAAAATCATCATCAAACTTGTCTCTAGCCTTAGTTTTAATCACAACTTGCCAATCCTTTTCTGTGGGATCTTCAACATAAAATACTTGTTCAACTTGAGATGTAAGAACGTAAGGCTCATTTTGACGCTTAATATTTGAAAAGTTGATCAGTGTAAACCCATTTTCATCCTCTTTAAGCCTGCTGCCTTTCGATACCCAGTCACAATCAAATAATACAACTTTTTTCCCCCCTGTGTAATCTAATTCAATTATATCCTTCAACACTCCGTAATATACCATTTCTTGAAAGATGGGTCTCCTATCCTTTTTGCTTGCAAAACTCGTCGTAGTTGCACTAACCATTACTCCACAATTTTGTATTTTTCTCCTTTTTTCCACTTCTTTTGTATGAAAAGGGAATCCATTTACTTTAAAACCTATATATCTTCGGCCTACAGGGACAGGTCCTCTTGCAAGTCTTTTCATATCATTTAACTTTGGATCGTCTTCACTTTCATTTAATTCTTCAATCTGCATTAAAAATAGAAATATATATCATAACAATAACCGAAATTAAATGACTCATAAACACAGAAACTAGTCCTCGGCTCAATAATACGCACATCAAACAAGCAAATACCAAACAGGTTGATGGTATCTAGCATACTTGCATCGGTGACATTAAGAATGCCTTAAAATGTATAGAAAAATATATTTAATAAAATACATGGGAATTTAACGCCTCCATTATCATCTAAAGCCAAATGTATGATAGCATGATTCAAAAGAAAAAAAAATACACTCAGAACAAATAATAGATTATGCTACACATATGCTTCACAAAACCACTGCATGCAATTCATGTCCATTCAAGGATTTCCCAACAAATACTTAGAACAAAAAAAACAAAGAAATCCCAAAAGCTTAGGATCAACACAGTGATGCCCATAATTCAGATTACCTTTGCTATGATTGATACCTATAACAAAACACAAAAACTAATGCCAAGATAATCAGCCTAATTAACAAAGTGAAAACTGAGAGTTCCCTATCGCTGTTGAAGTACATCATAAGTCAACCCAAAACACAACAAACTGTAACAGAAAAGTTGCAACAAAATTCTAAAATACACAGATAATAATGCAGGGAGAGAGCAGGAATTCCAGCAATCAAGCAGGCAGAAGAAGAGGATAAAATTGGCGTAGAAGGGAAAATTACCAGAGTATATAACAAATTAACTTTAGCAATCATGCACTTAACTTTAAATGTTATAAACGATTCTATTAACTTACACAACCCATAAACCAACGAGCAAAATAATCAGCATGTAGTCGTTTGATTTCATGCTCTGTAGAACGGCGTTTCTTACGCCTCATTTGACTTTCATGTTCGCTGCATACAAGTACAAGGAAAAATAAGAATCATTTAAAACTTAAATAGAAAAGAAATTTAGTTTAATGTAGCTTACTCTCTGTATTGTTGAATTTCATTGCAATTGAATAACACATATCGATGAGCCCTTGTTAATTGGTCATTGTCCAACACAATTGGATTCCCATTCCATAGGGGATTCCCACATACTGTGAAAATATCAATACCTTTTGTAGTTTCTACACATCCAACATCATCATTACGGCTTGCTCGGTTAAGCCTCGTTTCTACCTTTTCATCGAAGTATAAAGAGCAAAAGGATAAACATTCCTCTGCCAGGTACCCTTCGACAATTGAGCCTTCTGGTCGTCCTCTATTCCGTACATATGATTTCAAAGTACTTAGGTACCTACAAGGTTAAAAAGACTAATCATCAGCGTCATGTAATGTAACAAAAAATAATCATAAATTAAATTTTAGAAATTAATGTTTACAATTACCTTTCAATAGGGTACATCCAACGGTAGTGAACAGGACCAGCTAATTTTGCCTCCGTAACCAAATGTAAGGTTAAATGAACCATGATATCAAAAATGAGGGTGAAAATATTTTCTCCAACTTACACAATATGACAGCAATCTCTTTTTCTAACCGAGCCAACTCTTTGTGATGGAGGGTCTTAGAACACAAGTCTCTAAAGTAACAGCTTAACTGAATAAGTGAAGAATGTATCGGCTTTGGCAAAAGTTTACGCAGAGATAAAGGTAGTAATTGTTGTATCAACACATGACTATCATGACTCTTGAGGCCAAAAATCCTAGGTGGTTTTAAATGTACACATCTAGAAATATTTGATGCATAACCATCAGGAACTTTAATATTTTTCAAGAGTTTACAAAAACTTTCCTTCTCTTTTTTGTCCAATGTAAATGATGCTGTTGGAAAACATTCTTGACCAGACTCATCTACAAAAGGATGGAGTCTTGTTCTTATTCCCATTTTCTTCAAGTCCAAACGAGCATTATAGTTGTCCTTCGACTTATCAGAATCCATTAATGTGTACAAGATCTTATCACATACATTCTTTTCAATATGCATAAAATCAAGATTGTGTCTCACCAAATTCGATTCCCAATACGGTAAATCAAACAAAATGCTTTTCTTCTTCCAGTTATAAGGTAATTTCCGATCACCCACCTTGTTCCCAAACATATTATCAATGTCTATTATATCATCATATACTGTAGATCCTCTCAAATAACGGTCAGCTTTTCGATGCTCTTCTGATCCATCAAATGAACCTTTATCATTTCGATAAGGATGATCCTCGGGCAAGAAGATACGATGGCACATATAACAAAATTTGCGAGAGTGATCTAGCCAAACAGAGTTAGTATCCTTGTAACACACGGGACATGCTAATTCTCCCTTGGTACTCCAACCCGATACAGCAGCGTAACCTGGAAAATCACTTATAGTCCATAATAATGCTGCTCGCATTTTGAAATTCTCTTTAGAAGAAGCATCATACGTATCTATCCCAGTTTCCCATAACTCTTTTAACTCGGCCAATGCAGGTTGCAAAAAAACGTCGAGATTATTACCTGGCCCAGTAGGGCCTGGTATAAGCAATGACAACAAAAAGTATGATTTCTTCAAACAATGATCAGGTAGCAAATTATATGGAATAAAAATGACCGGCCATGTACTGTGAACAACATTCATACTTCTGAAAGGATTAAAACCATCTGTAGCCAAACCCAAGCGTACATTACGTGAGTCTTTAGCAAACTCAGGATGTTGAAAATCAAATGTACTCCAAGCTGGCGAATCTACTGGATGTCTCATTACACCATCCTTAGTGCGTATTTCTTCATGCCACCGCATAAGGGATGAGGTTTCTTTATTCATAAAGAGTCTTTGTAACCTTGGAATTAATGGAAAATGCCAAATAAGTTTCGCCGGAATTTTTTTGACACCTTTAGGTTTCCTTGATGAAGCACTAAGCTCAGGTGAATTTGATTCAGGAGTAGGCATTATCCATTGTGGTTCGCCACAGATATCACATTTATCTTTGCTTTCATTGTCCCCCCAGTATAGCATACAATCATTGCGGCAAGCATCTATCTTTTTGTAACTCAAGCCTAAATCCCTTAAAATCTTTTTAGTGTCATAGTAATTCTTTGACAACTGAACACCTTCAGGAAATGATTCTCGTAACAAATCAAGCATCAAAGTAAATGAATTATCACTCCAGTTACCCAGGCACTTGATTTGGAGCATTCGAACAATGAAATAAAGCTTAGAAAACTTGTGGCAACCAGGGTAAAGTTCTTGTTCTGCGTCCTCCATAAGCTTATAAAATTTTCCAGCTTCTTCGCAAGGTTTTGGCGCTTGCTCAACTTCTGGAATTCCCTCTACATCATTAACTTGATTTTGCATCCTAAACACATCATTCAACATCTCTTGCATATTGTCTGAAGTATCTCCAACACCATAATCATAAGATATATTTTCTCCATTACTTGATAACTCTCCATGTAGTATCCACTTAGTATACCCATTCAGAAACCCATTCCAAAGAAGATGTTCTTCAATTACATTCCTTTTTTTGCATATGGTATTCATACACTTTTTACACGGGCATAAGATCATCTCCCCATTTGAATTAGAAAAGGCAAAATCCAAAAAAAAATTCAATCCATTTTGATATTCACTACTTGTCCTCGGGAATTCCATCCATCGTCTATCCATAACAACAATATAGTAAGCTCAAACAGTTTTAGTTACCTGCGAAAGCTCAATGATCCGATAGTTTCTAGTTGTTTAATGAAGAAAAATTTTGCACCTATTCAAGAATGAAAAGTAATAATAAAGTCAAATATTGGTTGTTATACAGATTATGGAAAAAAAGAGGACAAATATCTTGCTTGTCGAAAAGAGGATGATAACCCAAATTCAAACAAAAAAAGACTAAGAAACAAGCTTCCCTATCAACAAATACAAACCGCAGCAGTTAGAAAAAGTATTTAAAACCTCCCAAAAAGGAAAAAGAATGAAAACCCAGTCAACCAAATCACATCTACAGGGTCAACTTCTTCTTGGTAGCTAGCAGCTTATAAAATATTAATCCACTAACTTTCTAATTCTTCAAACTCTCAAATTAATCGACCACTCTCTACAACTCTATGAAAACACTGCTATATACAGCCAAGAAAAAGCCATTACAAAAACATAATATAATAACAAGCCATCTGTAATACCTCCTCCTTCATGGGCTTGAAGAAGAAGCTTCGTGTCTCGGTTCTCTCAAGTACCCAAGAAGTGTTTCAGCCTGACAAGAGTGAAAACAAAAAATTCAATACAAATAACATGGGCTGTGAAGAAAATTGTAGCTTTTCAATATAGTAGCGCATCAAAGTTGAGCAATACGACAGAAGTTACTACTCTAAATCATATAGGAAGAAGACACCTTGTGTAATAGGACCGCAAATGCACCTACTTGTGGATAACAGAGCAAAGAAGACAACGAGAAGTCCAACTATCAATCCAAAACACAATACTATTCTACTAACGATTCGGAAGGAAAGATAACTGAAGAAGTTCATGTGTTTATCTACACCGGCAATTTGAACGAAATTCTACTACTTTCACATATCATCTGCTTCATGGAAAAACATTGATTATTCCCCCTTTCCACCATCCCACCCACAAAGAGATATACACAAAGTTAAATTCTATTCATAAATGTATACAACAATATCAGAATTCAAGATATTGCCCTTCAAATGGAATTTTCTACAAGTGGTTCAAAGCTGAGTTATAATCTCCACTATACACTCCTCTAATTCTGTTAATTTATAGATAAGTAGAAAGCAATCATGATTGTCGTCAGATCTCACGCAAATTTCGATTGCAATTATCATGCGAAACAACAATTTCTGTTTTAATAGCGGAATCGCACCATGATTTTGATCGATCATCAAGGTCGATACACTTGAAAATACATGGGTGAATAATAACATACACAATTACATAAACACAAACAGAGAGAGAGACCTTGATTGGGAATTCGGAGTAGTTGATTGCTTTGAGCACGGTGGTTCCTCAAAGAGAAGGGTTTCTTCACTTCGTTAATTTTGGGATGATTTTGAGAATAAGGGTTTCGCCGGTTGAGAAGAATGGGAGAAAAAGGATTTTTTATGTTTCCCTCCGTTTTTTGTTCATAAGCACCAATAGATGCAGGAATTTTATAATAAAATTAAAGAAAAATAATATATTTATGACCTATTTCTTTGAAGTATCAGGATAAATATAGTATATTGAGACCCTTTATAAAAAATGTCATAATAAGTGTATTATTTTGTGACGCCTTATATAATAGTGTCTTAATATTATCAATTTATGTAATAAATAATTTAATTAATAAAATAAATTTAATTTAATAAGATGAATCTATAAAAAGTGTCACGACAGGTGGTCTATCATGACGCCTTTTTAAAAGCGTCATATTAGGGCGTCACAATAGGCTATATTTCTAGTAGTGGAAGTGATGCACGTCGAACCAGGCAAGGAGTGACTGGAGCACGAGGTCTCCTTTAGTGATAGGGATTTTATACTAGTAATGCCATGAGACGGTGGAATGCCGAGTTGTCTGTTGGTAGTCACCCTGGATGTTGCAAACCACGCTGTACACAAAACCCTTATTGATAGTGGAAACTCAGCCAACATTATCTTTTACTCGACTCTTATGAAAATGAATGTTCATGATAAGCTTGATTATGAACCAATGAAAACACCATTGACAGGCTTTGGTTGGTCGGAGGTCTATTCCAAGGGGCGAGTCAAGCTCGTCACCTCCATGGGGAAGTTGCCAAAGAGGGCCACGCAAACGATCGAATATCTGGTGGTCGAGGGCCCTTCCGCTTACAACATCATAGTGGGGCGCCCAGCTTTGATAAGCTTCCTAGCGGTCATCTCCACCGATCACCAGACCATCAAGCTGCCAACCCCGTATGGAATCGGAGAGCTCCGTTGTAACATTCAAGAATCTTGGGAATGCTACTCCATTTCCCCAAAAAGACTCTAGTTCCATTGCTAAATGTTGATGACTTCCTGGATATGGAGCTCGCCAACCTAGATGACCCCACGACCAAAATGTGTTCCAAGCAAATGACTTCCACCATCGCGAGGAAGAAGAGAAAGTTGGATGACGGAAAGATCACCGCCGCGGGCGCCATTGTGCCCATCCAACTGGTACCTGACGATGAAGAAAAAACAACCAACATCGGAGCTAATCTAAAAGGTAAACAACAATATATGCTCATTCAATTCTTGCGAGAAAATACGGATGTGTTCACCTGGAAAACTTAAGGCTTGGTGAGGGTCGAGCCAAAGGTTATTGAACACCACCTAAATGTCGACCCAAGTTTCTGGCCCATTAAGCAAAGGCTGAGAACACAAAGTGATGAGCGTAACGAGATAATCGAGCAAGAAGTCAACAAACTCCTTGATGCCGGGTGTATCACGCCAGCCAAATACATTGATTGGCTATGCAACGTAGTCTTGGTGGCAAAAACAGGGGGAAAATGACGAATGTACAATGACTTCACAGATCTGAACAAGGCCTGCCCCAAAGATCCATATCCTCTTCCGCAGATCGACCAACTGGTCGACTCAACCGCAGGTTGTGAGCTCCTAAGTATAATGGATGCCTTCCAGGGTTACTACTAGATATTCATGGCGCAGGAGGATAAGAAGAAGATTGCGTTCAACATGGTCAAAGGTATCTATTGTTTTAAGATCATGCCCTTTGAATTGAAAAACACCTGTGCCACCTATCAGAGGGTGGTGAACAAGGTCTTCGAAGATGAAATTGGGAAAGTAATGGAGGTGTATGTTGACGATATGATCGTCAAGAGTGAGAATACGGAGATGCACCTAGAGGATTTGGGTCGAACTTTCGACCTACTGCGCAAATACAGAATGAAGCTAAATCCAAACAAGTGCTCATTCGGCGTAGTGGGAGAAAAGTTCCTGGGCTATATTGTCAGCCAAAGAGGAATCGAATCAAACCCAGCGAAGATCCTAGTGCTCAAGAGTATCAACAGTCCTCACACTATCAGAGACGTCCAGCGTCTGGTGGGTCAAATAATCTCTTTGAACAGGTTCATTTCTCACTCTTCTGAGAAAAATCTTCCATTCTTTAAATTTCTTCGTAACATTAAGAAATTTGAGTGGACTGGTGAATGTGATGAAGCCTTTAAAAGGCTCAAGGAATATCTTGTCTCCCCTCCCTTGTTGGCTAAACCAATTGCAGGGGAAACCATATATGTATATCTGGCCGTCACTAGGAGGCCATCAGCTCTGTGTTGGTCGCCTTACACGAGAGAAAGCACATGCTAGTGTACTATGTGAGCAAGATATTGCATGGCGCGAAGACATACTACCTGGAAATTGAGAATTTCACTCTGGCACTCGTGCATACCTCCAGGAAGCTGCGTCCGTACTTCCAGTCTCATTCGATTGTGGTCCTCACTGGCCCAGGCTTACGCCAAGTCTTAGAGAAACCAGATGCTGTAAGAAGGATAGTAAAATGGGTAATTGAGCTAAGCCAATTTGATATCAACTACCAGCCCAGGGCTGTATACCAAGCCCAAATCCTTGCAGACTTCCTCATTGAGAAAGACGACCCAAACAAGCAGACCCAGCACTCGGTGCTATGGACCATATCGGTTGATAGCTCCTCAACCTCTCAAGGAGGGGGCGTGGGGATATCCCTTTTAAGCACTGAAGGTCTGGAGATTGATTTCGCCATCTCCTTAGACTTTTTAGCCACCAACAATAAAGCGGAGTATGAGGCGCTTATTGTAGGCCTCAAAATTGCTAAAGACCATGGGATTGAGAGAATCTCAGTGTCCATAGACTCGCAGCTAGTATCGAGCCAGGTTGAAGGCTCCTATGAGGCGCGGGAAGAATCCATGGTCAAGGACCTTGCCAAGGTCAAATCTTTAGCAGAAGGGTTTAAAGAGTTCAAGCTGCAACAGGTGCCCAGGGAAGAAAACACACGAGCGGATGCCCTATCGAAATTTGCGAACGGGATGAGAGGCTCGAAGGAACAGAGCATCACTTACCTGTCAAGCAAGGGGAGAGTGATTGATGGAAAAGCAGAAACGGTATGCTCAATCGACCCAACCGAGCCTTGCTGGCTTGATGAGAACATACTATACCTCAAAGATGAGGTCCTACCAGCTGATCGGAATACAACAAGACACCTTAGATATAAGGCAGCTAGTTATTCCCTTGATTTAGAAGGAAGGTTATATAAGAGGGCATATATGGGCCCGACTAAGAGGTGCCTCCGTCTATCCCAAGCTCAGGACGTTCTTGAGGAGAACCATAGAGGGTAATGTAAAAACCACGTGGTCGGTCGATCCTTAGCAAAGAAAGTCTCTAGAAGTGGGTTCTACTGACCCACCCTTAACGAAGATGCTAAGGAATACGCCCGCAAATGCGTGAATTATCAAAAACACACCAACATCCCACGGATATGGTCCCGGTCGATATCTGCTGGCCTTTCGACCAGTGGGGAATTGATATAGTGGGTCCACTCCCACTCACAATCGGGGCAGAGAAAATACTTGATAGTTGCGATGGAGTACTTCTCCAAGTGGGTCGAAGCCCAACCAGCTGCAAAAATCACAGACAAGGTCATTCAGAATTTCCTCTGGCGAAATATCATTTGCAGGTTCGGAGTCCCAAGGGTTCTGATCTATGACAATGGAACGCAATTCCAGAGTGCCAGCACCAGATCCTACTGCTCAGATATGGGTATCCGGAGTCCCAAAGGTTCCTCGACCTGCTTGGTGAGCCTCTCGAGATTGCCCATGTATATCTCCTTTATCGCATCTTTCTCCTTTGAAAGCTTGGCTGTTTCATCTTTCCAACTCTTGGCCTCCAGTACCTCAGCCCTCTCGGACAACAACTTGCGACACGCCGCCTACGCTAGTTCCATACGTGCTGCCGATTGGTACTCTCTCATAATTAGCTGGGGAGAAAAGGGGATGTTAGAAAAAGATTACGAAGCATATAAAAAAGAAAGGAGTCTCAAGTAGTGAGGTCGTACCGCCCACAACAAGGAGATCTTGTTGTATGAGAGAGTCGTGTCATCCTCCTTGGCCGTAAGAGAGGGGCCCTTCGCCCCACTCTCCTGAGCTTTCTTGGCTTTCTCCGCTTGACGCTTCTTTAGCTTTCGGTCGACAGCTTTTGCTCGTGCAACAACCATGATTGACTCTGCACGAGAAGAGAAAAGTGTTAGTGTTGTACATTATGAACAATATTCTAGCCCTGTCAAGCAGGGATGAAGCAGAGTACAAGTTTAAGTTGAAAAGAAGGAACATGTTTGGCCTAAGGGAATTCATGACGTAGTTACCGATGGTGAAGTCTAAGTGCCTCACCGTACCCGGAGCCAACCCAGTGTTTACCAACAGATGGGAGCTGGTGAAAACTCCCGTGTCCAGAGGATATACCTCCCTTAGGGCCACATCATTCCAGGAGGTATGTTCAAGTCTAGGCCAACCATCGCGAAAGCGAACAAACAAATACTTCTGTTTCCAGTCCTTGCCGTTAGAGCTCTTGGCAGTGTCGAAGATCTTGCTGCCCAATCGAGATTGAAGTTTCACATACCCCTTCCTGTTTGGGAAAGCCGCAGCATCAACCAAAGCAATAAACAATTCCGCAAAATGTTCCATACATTCAACTTGGCCCAGTAATTTCATCAACAGCCTGAAGGCGGTTACCATCACCTGACCATTTGGGAGCAATTGGATGGGGCTAATTTGTAAGTTGTTGTACAACGTAACTTGGAACGAATAGAGTTGGAGTCGAAACCCATACTCTATAGCCTATAATGAAATTGTGATGCATCCTTCCAGAGGGGCTCCCATGTGTTCATCCGCCTTGCGAACTATGACGTCGCAGTTTAAATCCAGTTTTTTCCACCCGGTCAGCCTTTTCTCCGCCAATTGCCTTTCTGACTCGGTCACTTGGGATCTGAATTGATAGTAATATGTGGTACACTTTTGGGCCCCTTTCTTCTTTCCCTGGGTATTCTTCTCCTTTTCCCCCACCACGGTCTTGGACGTGGAGGTGGCACCGCCTCGGTACTGGGACTCTTCCCCCAGGGACATTTCCTCTATTTCCGTGGTCGCACCCGCCGCTTCGATATCCATTTCCACCTCCTCCTCTGCATTGTGGAAGACAGAATCAACCTCCACCGACTGATCACTCCCAATCATACCTCCCAAAGGAGGCCCAGTAATCTCCTCGACTAGCTCTGGGATATACATCTCTGCGTTAGGGTCTTCCCACCTAGCCTTGCCAGGCGCTTTAGCCCAATAATCTCCATAGACACCTCTGGGTCAGATTTCTCATCCTTTGGCCTATACTTTTGCTGACGCGAAGCTTTGGGTTGGCTACCAGAAGGTACGGTGGCAGACTTCTTGGGGGCCATTTCTTGGAGAAATGATTTGGAGAATAAAGGAGATTTTGAAGACAAGAGACGTACCTTGGAGTGTTTGCTTCAAATGCTCTCTGGGAATAAGTTTCTTTTAGAAGCCTTGAATGCTTGAGACTCTTCAGATTTAGGGTTTCTAGCAGATGGCGTGAAAAATGGGGAAAAACGCCTAAATTCCCCTTTTATAGCTGATCTCAACCAAGTCAGGTTTAATGCACCCCCATGCGTCAATTAACCAACTAACATTGGGGGAAATGTGGCCCATTCCCCATAGCGGGCTGCAAGCAACCGCCACTCAGGATCCGTGCCCAACGTCCCAAAATTCAAAAAACGCAATCATTACTCTGACACAGTGAAACCTAGCGTTTCCCGTCCAGTGGGACCCAGCTTGCACGTGCTCGTGAAGTCACCGCCTAGCTGTCGAGCCCCGGGGTCGTGCCAGCGCGGCGGATGCCCGACTCGATTTATCTGGCTCACCCTTCTCAAGGTCTACCGCCACACTGATGTGCCACTCGACCTTGGGGGAGGGGGGAGATGATAAGGGAAAAATCGGGGGCTATGATTAGGAGTCACGTGCCTCTACCCCATAGGGAAAAATGACAGGTCAGCACTTGCCTCCGACCCAGTCATTTCTCTCTTATCGAGCCAGCACTTAGCTCTCATTGAGGAAAAGCAACTGTACCTGCCGCGGTAGGTGAGACTCGACCCAAGGAGGTCTTCGACCGAGATCCCTCGAGCTAGTCTGCAGGCCGACCCACGCGCTACAGTACAAGTGCATTTAGTGCAAGTACCACTCACTGCAGGCCGTATTAATTGCGGCCGCACCAAGTATGGTGTCAAACATCCTGGCAGGAGCAGACAAACAGTACTTTAGCCGTAAAAGCACTGTTTCGGCCACCAGCCGTCCCTCTCCAGCTAGACCAGACCCATACCTTCTTGGAGGCGTACTTGCACCTACAGAGACCATCTCCTTCCTATATAAACCGCACTCTGGCACTCATAAGGGTAAGCTTTCCTTTACATTCTGAGTCCATACTCTTTTCACATTATCGACCCATAGCTTGAGCTGACTTGAGCGTCGGAGTGCCAAAACGGGTCCAACCCCCACATCCCCCTGTTTTGGCCTTTGAGCTCACGTTTGTTCCTCTTTTTTAGCCAAGGAAAGCATCAGAGTTGCCTCACGCAAATAAATATCTTGGGTGATTGGGAGTCCAAGTCTGTCGTTCCGTACATAGCCAGATTTAGACACCATCAACGATATTTATTCAAAATTCGGATGTTTATTCAAAATAAAAATATTGAAATACAGTTAGAAATTAATTATAAATCTTATCCCTAAGAAAAACTAAAATTACATACAATCTTTTAACTAAATAATTTATTTATAATAGAAGAAAAACTAAAATTAACAAAACTATTTCATAATAAAAGATAAACTAAAATTACTATTTAGATATAATCTTTTAACTAAATATCTAACCATAATAAAAGAAAAACTAAAATTAGCACAGTTAAAGAAACGATATTTTCTTAATATACAAAATTTATATCAACATTAAATTATCTAAAATTAAACACACTTATCTTTACCCTATAGTTAAACACAATTATCTTTATCTTATTGTCAAAGCGATACTAAATTATCCAAAATTAAAACCATATCATAGTTATCTTCTTATCTTTAACCTATTCTCATAAAGATACAATCTTTTCTCAAAATATTGAACTAATTTCTAATTAACAAATTAATTATAAATTTTATCTAAATAATTTATTCATAATAAAACTATAAAAGAAAAACTAAAATCAAATATAAGTTAATATTAACTTTTGATTTTATTAGATAAATTGGGACCATCAACTTCTTTTTTCCAACAAGTGTAGATTTTGAAAATTTGAAAAAATAAGAAGTGAGAAAAAAAAAAAGATTGATTTGAGATTTTTTAATATGCTAAAGAAAGAAAAAAGATCAAAAGACTTTTAAAACGTGCATTTTGTAATGCCCTAGTTCTTTTTATTAGTACAGCATGACGTATATGTTTACTAAATTGCGCAAATTAATTGATTTTTTTAGTGTTTTCTATAATTAAATTTCATTGTTTAATTGTTAAATAAGTGATTAATTGAAATATACGCAATATTTAAATTGGAATTTATGTGAATAACTTGTGTGCTCCTTAATTGCGCGAATAATTATTTTTAAGTGTTCTATATATTTCATTTTATTTTATATGTATTAAATGTTAATTATTTTATTTAGTGTTATTAATATTAAATATAGTTATATAATATATATATATATATATATTAGTGTACGTGTGCATGTTATGCATGCCTTTAAATTTATAACATATATATTGCATGCATGTATTCATTATATATATATATGCATGCATGTATATTTATAAATTAATTTTTCATGCATGTATTCATAATATATTATATAAGTATGTAAATGTTACATTAGTTGTAAATATTTTGGATTTTATTGTTGCATTGTCCATGAGTCACATTTACGTGCTTCGTTTCTATTTGAATTGATACCGGAATTTTGTGCGAATTTAATATGTTGAACTTATACGTGTCTTGTATATGAATATTTGTTCGTTTCGTATTTTCGAATTCATTTGCTTGTCTTTCGGATTTAATTTGAATTTTGGAATCCAAGTCGGGGGCTAACGAGCACTTAGCGCACCCTTGGTTCCGTATTTAATATCTTGAGCTCGGGAACTCGGATTCGAGTTCCGTCAACTTCGCTGAACTCGTAACGAAAATTCGAGTTTAGTAAACTTAGCCTTATATTTTTCTAACGTCAATTGAACCTCCGAAATTCAACCGAAAAACGAAACGGCGATGAAACGGACCTTGTTGCACTAAAATGGCCATAACTTATTCATTTGTTGACCAAATTAACCATGGTTTGATGCTATAGAACCCTAACTCAACCACCTAACCTGAAGTACCAAGCCCTAACCGAACCAACCCTCACACAATTCACAAATATCAGCCAAAGTTACTGCTCTCCAGTTCTTTCCCGTAACCCTTGGTTCCTTGGAGATTTTGGAGCTCAAATCTCATCCAATCCTCATCCAATCAACAAGGTAAGCTTAGGATTGTATTATATGTTCATTCCTGATCATTTTCATTCATTCATCCCCAAATTTGATCATGGTTTTATGCATTTTCGGCTGATCTTGCAATAGAGGAGATTTTAGGCATTTCTATCGATCTCATCCAATTCTTGATGGATTTGAATGATTCCAAGCTTGAGAATGATTGTTTTGATATCTTCTTCTCATTTATGATCATTAATTTCATGGTAGTTGAAGTATTTATGAGATATCAATTATGGAACATTGAGAAAAACTTCATGAATGTCACGTATGACAGCTTTACTTGGTTGAACTATTGTGGGACTGATTTATAGGTTGAAATTGTGGTGTTTTGCGGCACTTTTGTTAGCCTAACTTATATGAATGTGTTGGGATTACTTGAGATCATTTCATGCCCTGTTTTTCGTAAGTTTTGCCCTGTTTTTGGGACTGAATTGTTGCTATCAAAGCTGCTGCATCTTCTTGCTCTTTTGCTGCCAGATTTGGGGTGGTTTTGAGCTGAATTCTTACTGCATTTCATGTCATTTATAGCTACATATGTTGTCTAATTGTTGCTTGAGATGTTGCTGCATTTAAGCTAGAGAAACAGGGGTGTTCTGCGTTTTGTTGCTGCTGCTACCTGCTGTGACACGGCTGTGTCGTTCTTGCTTGTTCCGGCGCGGAACGGGGGTGTGGGTTGGCCTGAGTTTGCTGTACCAAGACACGGGGGTGTCTCGGTTTGGGCTTGAGTGGTGACACGGGGGTGTCACCCTGTTTTTCTTTCCCGAACATTTGCCTGCATCTTTTCCTTTTTCTGCTGCATGAACTGTTAATTGCTAATACATGTTTGCATGCATATATGTATATAATTACCTACACTATTGCATGCATCTTAATTAATTTTGCAAGCACTTTAATTGTTTTGCATGCGTGGAGATTTGGTTGATAATGTTTGCATGCATGTGTTTTATTTGCATGGAAAATTTCATGCATTTGTTAATTGTGCATGCATGAATTATGTTGCATGTGTAATTATATATATATGTATATATAATATAGTATATGTATATGTATGTATATATATTTAATATATATTATATATATTTATTAAATATTAATTGCTAGTTGATTTAATTGAATATTAGAATTTAAATTGTTACCTATTTCATGTTTTATTTAATTTCCTAAATATAATTGAATGTATTTAATTGTTTATTCTCTAAATGTAAATGCGATTGAATATGTTAAATTGTTTATGTTCTAATTTAAATGTGATTTAACTTGTACTTGGATTATATTTGAATTTCTTGAATTAATTTGATTGAAATTATGAATTCGAATGAAAGTGAATGAAAGATTGAACGACTTGATTATATAATTTAAATTCCTTTGACGTGAAATGTGAAGGATATGAACTCGTTTGAATACGAATGCTTCATTGAATGAATGAATTGAACGTTTATATGTCCTTAAGACTTTAATAGTGCACATGAACGTGTCCATTACATTATAGCATCTCTTATACATTCATATCATAATCATTTCATTGCCGAGCGTCTTATTTGGTCATATTAAGTCTCACCTCACCTCTCTTGCACAGATTTTGAGTCCGTTGGAGACGAGGCCGGTCAGTGAGGCTTGTGTTTGCTCCTTTTTGCGGTTTAAGGTGGGTTTCTCTTCTACTTAGATAAAACGACCCGGTATATCTCCCTACGTGAAAAGTTTTAAGCCAAAGTAATATGATATATATTTTGAGTCTTTTATCGAGTAAATGATTGCAAACGTAAAGCCCTTATTTCTTGAACCCTACCTAATGTTTTGGCGAGAATGAATGAATGTTATGCACGAATGGGGCCCAGGAACTTAGTGTGAGTGGCTATCCGGGAAGGCACGGGCCGATGGTGATCCCTCACACTAGTTCCACCAATGAACGGCGTAACCGGACCTCGTTAGGAGTTAGCGAGGAATGTACGCTGAGTGCCATCTGGGGAGTCATGTTCCCCTTTTGGTCAATGAATGGGTGGACGGGCCTTGCAAACCCGCCACCAACCCGGAGGAAGAAGGTGTAAATGTTATTGAATGCGCATGAAATAATGTTATGCATGAAAAGAAATAATGAATGAATGAATGAATGTTAATCAATTACACGAGGTGTTGGTTGGAGATAATGCACGCCCACTCGCCGAGCCACTAATGACCTTGACCTAATGTAAATGAATCGTTATAATCCCTTTTGATGATTTCTATTCACCCACTTGGGAAATTCTTTAAAAACCTCATTTGGGATTATAACTTGCATGTGAATGTTTAATTACAGTCATATATTATACTATGCCCTGCTTTTATACCCACCAGTCCCTTTTGGACTGAACCCGTTTGGCTTTCAGTTGTTTTGTGCAGGTGTCGGGGGAGCTAGGCGGGATTTCGAGTCTTAGGTCTTGTTTTCGTTTCTAGCCCTTTTGTTTATTGGTCTTACACTCGTATTTTGCACTTGTGATCATTGTATATGAATGTTGCTATTGGAGCGTACATGTTTTGAGCCCTAATGGAATTGGATAAGGTTGTGATTTATTTTTGGAGCTTGAATGCCTTTGTTTTTATTAGGATCAGTTATTGCTTCCGCTTTAATGTTTATACTGATTTTATGGTTCAAGGGTTAGTCCCGCCTAGCATAGAGTGTGTGTATGTCCCCGTTCGCCGTGATTTGGCTCGGGTATGGATCGTCCATTTCATATTCGGGTCGGGTTTCGGTGCGGGGGATGTGGCACCTTGCGCTCGGGTGTTACACATTTCGATTAAGAAAAAGAATCAGAATTAAAATAAACTAATATTAAAACTCAAATTAATATAAAAATAAATCCTAATTATTATGATTGGTGACTTATAATTTTAGGGGAGGAGGGGGGGGGGGTTGCAAATTTATAAATTATGGGGTGAGAAATAGTAAAAACTTTAAAATATACATATACTTTTGACACATTTGAATCAATTTATGCGTCACAAATTTGAATTACATCATCTTAAAACAATTCGCAATATTTGGGGTAAGTATGGATTCTGATTTTATCCATAATAATCATTATGAAAATTGTTTTATATATTGTCTTTGTGAAATAATATATAGGCGTAATTGTATGAAATAATAATGTAATTTAGCCTATTGTTTTTTTTTAAGGAAACGAGGCCCGAGGGCCTTAACATTAACTTAAATCAGCAGAAACACTATCCCAAACATACAAAGGAATGTCAGACGAACCAACGCAGGCCGAAGCCGCATTACGAGCCAACAAATGGGCGACACAATTTGCACCATGACGAACACTATAAACGGTAACCAACAAAACAAGAGGAAATACTCTTAATATCACTAAAGATGTTGCCTAAAGAGGAGAGGTCTTCATCCCTGCATTGCATCTTCTAGACCACATTAGTGTTATCGCCCTCAAAGATGGCACGCTCCCAACCGTAGTCCCGAGCCAGTTTAATCGCGGAGAGGGAAGCATAAGATTCAGCCAGAAGTGGATCGATCATATGCTGTTTCCGGTCAGTCTCCCAGCCCATGCATGTACCATTAGAATCCCGGGCCACGACTCTCACTCCGATTACATTATTATCCTTAAAAATAGCCCCGTTAAAGTTGACTTTGATCCAACCTCAGGCCGGTTTTTCCTATTTAACCACCACTCTCCCGCTGTCCAATTCCCCACGCTCATTGTCAACTGCTAGCGGTGTAGTATGGTAAGTATCCGCTATTTTAATCACCTCGTGGGGTCTGCTACATTCCCCCTTCTCCCTTTTAGAATTCCTATTAAACTACACTAGCCAGAGAATAGTAGCCATCCTCGCTGCTTCCTCCGCCTGCAGCGATCTCAGTACCTTACGACACGCCTCTCTAAAGTTTTCTTCCAGCACCTTAGTAACGCACCGAGGAAGATGAGATAGAGACTATGTTTGCCTAACTGGAGCACTGACCAACGCGTACACCAAAGCCTCCCATTCCTTTCCACACCGCACACAAACATTCTCTACTTGACAATGCCGACGACATAAGTTGTGGCATGTCGGCAGAATATCATTACACGCTCGCCAAAGAAACACTTTAATTTTTGGCGGAACCAGAAGACTTCAGATTCCCTTCCACAGCACCTCATTACCTGTCCCAGATGCAAAAAACTGATCTCGCGTAGCAATTTGGTGGGCTAGGTGGTAAGCCCTTTTAACCGTCAGACGCCCATCTGGCGCAGTGTTCCATATCAGTTGGTCTTCTCTCCGAAGCTCCCCCAAAGGAATAATAAGAATAGTGTCTGCATCTCTCTTGTTCAAAGAGTTCACTATCAGCTCCTCGTTCCACTTAGTTGTACTGGGCATCATAAGATCCGCCACCCATTCCGACCTAAGCAACACATCCTCTCGAAAGGAAGGTCAAGAGGGCCCCCCACCCGGTAGCCATCTATCCCGCCACACATGTACCTTCTCACCATCCCCAATACACTATCTCGTACCCTCCTCAAGTAGATACCTCGCAGACAAGAGGCTTCTCCAAGTCAGCGAAGGTGAACATCCTAATTTCACATTCCAAATGTCTGAAATACGGGAAATATTGGTTGAACAACTTCAAATCCCTGAATTCTCCCTTCACCTTACTATCACACAAATGGTCCCAAGAGAGCAAGTGAATCTTTTTTACGCCCTATTATTCCACTAAAACTGACAAATGATGGCTGTTGGAAAACACGAATTAGAAAGCAGCGAAATTTAAAAAATTTTCCCAACAAAAGGATCTTGGACTCGCAATCGTGTATCCAAATTCGTAGAGATAGAAAACTTACTTTTCTTTTATTCTTTCTTGAAGCGTTTCAAGCCACCCAAGAACGCTCTTCTCGCGGCTTGATCCCCTCTCCTTCGGTAAAGCTCGAATCTTCAAACTTCTAACTTGAAGTCTCTAGAGAAAGTCCACCAACTTGATCACAATCTAACTAGTAAGGATGCTAGTTCTCTAGTTAGTGTTTAGGATTAACCTAGGGTTTTATTTAATCTTGGAGAAAGGAAGGTGTTCAACACATGAACCAAAAGAATTGTCAATCAGCTCTAAAGGGGAGCTTAAGCTCCCCTATATATAGGCAAGGGAGAGAGGCGCCGATCTTAATCCTTGTTGGGTAAGGATTTGGTCCCTCTCTCTCCTATTACTTGATCATCAAGTATTCTCCAACTTTGACTCTAAATTCTAATTCAAATCAACTTTCAAGAGAGCTAAAAATATCCAAACTATTTTTTGATAATTTTATACTTTATTTATTATAAAATAAATAACTTATTTTTATCTAATTAATTAATTCATAATTAATTAACTAGATTATTTTTCTCCAAAATTAGACTTTCTTTTTAATTCAAAATTAAACCAAAGTCTATTAAATAATTAACACATTAATTATTTAATTACCAAATAATTATTCACGCATATGCACACGTGTCCATGAAGGACACGTGTCACGCACGTGACCCACACGTGTGATTTCACACGTGTGGAACCCTCTAGGCTCGATTAACTCGTTTAATCATTTTAAAGCCTCAACTCATGTAACCAAGTTGTTGTGTGTGACCCTCTAGGTTCTCAATTCAATTAGCAGTGACCCTAATTAATTAATTCACTAATGAATTAATCAGTCCACAGATTAAATGACCATAGTCTAGCAACAGGTGTTTAACCCCTAGCTGAATTGGAATGTTCGGATTCGACAGAACCTTTAAGTCATTGATTCATGTGAGATACAATCCTCCTACTTACTATCTCTCAACCAAGATCTAGGGCAAGGGAATAATCAGAACCCTAATAATCCGGTCTTAAAGCTAAGTGCATTTCATATCCATTTGATCTCAATCCAAGAAACCCTTTTCTTGATGTCTTGATCTACTGCCTTGGCCAAGGACTCCATATGGCATATGAATGACTTACACAATAAGAGATCACCTTGCACATGCAAGTGTAGGTCCTTTCTTAATTCTCATTCACTTTCATGAATCACTTGTGCAGCCCCAGCATAAGCCTTGAATCAGTTGTCTAAGGTGACACCCTTTAAAGCTTATACCTAAGACTACAGAGTTAACTCATAAAGTGACAAGGAACCTCAAGTCTAAGGATCAATTAATCACATCAATGACTCGTGAGATATTTCCTAATTTGGAAGTTTCTATTTCCTGAAATAGAAACTTCCTTTCCCATTTAGGAATGTTCTCACACGGGGCACCTCAGTGAACTTACTTATTAAAGTAAGCACCCTCATGTATCACGCACGTATCAACTATACACTTTGCACCTCCATGAAACAAGGTGGTCCTTCTTAAGGGCGTGATCCCACAAGCAAGCCTTAGAGGAGTCAGGTTGACACTCCCACTGTCTGTAGGACTCATCGGCTTGGAGTAATTTACTAATCATGACTTATGTGATATTGGGCTCGTTTCATGAACCATTTCACCTAAATGGTAGAGTCCTATAGTCATCAGGATTAGGGGAGTTCTTATACATGCACAGATAAAGTAAACGCATACCAAACAAGAGCATATAAAGAAGTGTTGCCTCAATTCGTTATTTCATTCAAAGATTGTCTGTGATTACAATAAGGAAAAGCACAAAGCGGATATACAATCGGCTTTCTAGGGCACTATTCCTAACAATCTCCCACTTGCCCGTCAAAGCTACTCTAAGTCCCATCTTCTGAAGATGACCTTGGAAAGCTTCTCGGCTAAGGGGTTTAGTAAGTGGATCTGCCACGTTCTCTGCTGATGTGACCCTCTCAATTAGCACATCTCCTCTTTTGATAATATCACGGATTAGGTGATACTTCCTCATAATGTGCTTGGTCCGTTGGTGAGATCTTGGTTCTCTTGCTTGAGCAACCGCCCCAGTGTTGTCACAAAACACAGTAATGGGGTCTTTCATGCTAGGAACAACATTCAACTCTTGAATGAAGTTTCTAATCCAAACACCTTCCTTAGCTGAATCATTTCCAGCTAAGTATTCGGCCTCAGTGGTCGAATCTGCAGTGGTAGTTTGCTTGGAACTCTTCCAACTCACTGCTCCGCCGTTTAGGCAGAAAATATATCCTGACATTGACTTAAAATCCTCTAAGTCAGATGCAAAGCTTGCATCGCAGTATCCTTCGACATTAAGATCTTTCTGACCTCCGTAAACTAAGAATAAATCTTTAGTACTTTTCAAGTACTTAAGAATATTCTTCACGCAGCCCAGTGACCATCTCCAGGGTCAGATTGGAAACGACTCGTCACACTAAGTGCGTAAGCCACATCCGGTCGAGTACATAACATTGCATACATTATACTACCTATTGCTGATGCATAAGGTGTATGAGTCATTCTTTCCTTCTCAAGGTTAGTCTTAGGACACATCTTCTTTGAAAGACATGTTCCTACACTCATAGGAAGGTTCTTAACCTTTGCTGACTCCATATTGAATCTCTTCAATACTTTGTCAATGTACATCGACTGTGATAGTCCTATTAACCTTCTAGATCTATCTCCATAGATTTTAATTCCAAGGATATAAGACGCATCACCAAGATCTTTCATCTCGAATTGGTTCGATAACCATAAGTTAGTCACTTTCATGTCATCCTTCGAATTCCCAATAAGAAGGATGTTATCAACATAAAGTACTAAGAATTGCACTGAGGTCTCCAATTCCTTTTTATACACACATGATTCATTCGAAATTTGGATGAAGCCAAACGCTTTGACCGATTCATCAAATCGAATGTTCCAATTCCTAGAAGCCTGTTTCAATCCATAGATTGATCTTTGGAGTTTGCAAACCTTTTGCTCACTCCCACTGAATGTGAAACCTATGGGTTGCTCCATATAAATGTCTTTATCAATGTCACCATTGAGAAAGGCAGTTTTCACATCCATTTGCCATATCTCATAGTCATAATATGCAGCAATGGCAAGCATGATCCGAATAGACTTTTGCATTGCAACTGGTGAGAAGGTTTCGTCAAAGTCCATGCCGGGTCTTTGAGTGAATCCTTTTGCAACCAGTCTTGCTTTGTAGGCTGCAATGCTTCCATCAACTCCAAGCTTTCTCTTAAAGATCCATTTGCAACCTATGGGTTTGACCCCATCAGGCAAATCTACCAAGGTCCAAACTTGGTTGGAGTTCATGGAATCCATTTCGGATTTCATGGCTTTTATCCACTGTTCAGAGTCAGAATCTAAAAGTGCCTCCTCATATGTTAAAGGATCATTATCCTTTTGAGAGATTTCATGGAAGAATCCATACCATCTCTCCGGCTGTCTAGGAGTGCGTTCAGAACGCCTTAGAGGAGGATTTACATGTGTATCGAAATTCGTGATTGGTTGTGGTTGATCAGTAGGGGACGTTTCTTCAGTGGGTGGTGTGGGGTTACTTTGTACTTCTTCTAATTCTATGATCTTGCCTTTCTTTTCTTTAAGGAACGGTTCCTCAAGAAAAGTGGCATTTCTGGAAACAAACACCTTTTGCTCAGATTGATCATAGAAGTAGTATCCTATGGATTCCTTAGGATAACCTACAAAGTAGCATAAGTTAGAACAAGATTCTAACTTATCTCCCACTATCCTCTTCACGTAAGCAGGACAACCCCAAATTCTTAAGTAAGAATAACTAGGGACTTTACCATGCCACATTTCATAGGGCGTTTTAGGGACTGACTTAGAGGGAACTAGATTCAAAATCTTTGCTGCACTTTCTAGGGCATAACCCCAGAAAGAAGGTGGTAAGTCAGTGAAACTCGTCATGGAATGAACCATATCAAGTAAGGTTCGATTTCTTCTCTCAGAAACCCCATTAAGCTGAGGAGTTCCCGGAGGAGTCCACTGAGAGATAATCCCATTATCTTTGAGATGATTAAGGAATTCTTCACTAAGATACTCGCCTCCTCGATCAGATCGAAGTGCTTTGATCTTGTGACCAGTTTGGTTCTCAACCTCTTTTTGAAATTCTAAGAATTTCTCAAAAGCTTCAGATTTATACTTCATTAAGTATACATAACCATACCGACTAAAGTCATCAGTACAGGTTATGAAATACTGATGATTGTTTCTAGTGCTTACACTAAGCGGTCCACAAACATCAGTATGGATCAAATCCAAAACCTTAGTGGCACGTTCCACAGTTCCTTTAAAAGGAACTTTGGACATTTTTTTTCTTTGAGACAGGATTCGCAAGAAGTTAACTCCTTAAGATCATTTTCAGAGAATGATCCTAAAGTGTTTATCTTGCTAATTCTGTTCTTGGAAATGTGTCCTAATCTAGCGTGCCATAAGGGAGCTGAAACTTTGTCATCTCTCTTACGCTTCGTTTCTCGTTGTATATTCATAATATTGATATTCTGAGTTAGATAAAGTCCATTACTTAGAGTACCGATGTGAACGGAAGAGTTGTTCCGTTTGATAAAGTATTTACCATTCTTAATATAAGTTTCATAACCTTCACAATCTAATATTGGAACTGAAATTATATTACGAATAATGCTCGGTACATAAAGGACTTTATTCAAGACTAACTCAAAACTACCTAAATCTAATCTAATTGTGCCTAAAGCTCGAGCTTCAACGTTTGAGCCATCACCGATCTTCAAGACACATTCTCCTTCTTTTAGTTGTTGGACTTCACTTAGCATCTGTACATAATTACAGATATAAGTTCACAACCGGTATCAAGTACCCAAGAACTAGAATTAATAGAAAGATTTATTTCAACGAGAAAGATACCTTTCTTTAGAGTAGCCTTGTACTCTGGGCAGTTTCTCCTCCAATGTCCCGCTTTGCCACAATGGAAGCAAACATCCTCTTTCTGATCACGCTTCTTCTTTTGGGCCTTCCCCTTCGAAACGCCACCAGTGGGCCTAAGGGGTTTCTTCTTCTTCTTTTGGGCTTTCTTGCCCTTACCTTTAGAAGGCCCAAAAGAGGAAGATGGAGCATTCACCATCAAAACCTTATTGTCCTTCTTGATCGTGCTTTCAGCAGTCACAAGTTGACTAATCAGCTCAGCTACAGTAGCACCAGCATGATTCATGTTGAAGTTAAGGACAAATGGGTTGAATGATGGTGGGAGCGAAGCTAGCAACAAATCCACTGAAAGCTCATCTTTCAGTGGCATGTCTATGGAGGCAAGTTTCTCAGTAAGGGTAAGAAACTTGAGTCCATATTCATGGACACTTGAACCTTCCCTCATTCTCAAGTGGAACAATTCCTTTGAAGTGTTATACCTTGTAACACGTTCATGAGGGCGGTAAAGTTTCTCTAAGTGGTCGTAAATCTCCCAAGCGAATTTCATGGCCCTATGTTGCCTTTGCAAGTTCGGAGACATGTTAGCCAACATAAGGCAACGGGCTTGGAGATTATCATCCTTCCACTTCTGAATCGCCTCCCGCTCGGCCCGAGTGGGAGCGTCCCCTTCGAAGAGAACATAAGTTCTCTTCTCAGAATCTAAAATGATTTTTAGATTCCTCAGCCAATCAGAATAGTTGGGACCAGTCAACTTGTTTGACTCGAGGATCGATACAAGAGGGTTTTTGGTTGCCATTTCAAAACACGTAGAGAATCACAGAATCTACGACCTAAATGGTAAAACAGAGAACTAGTGAGCATGCTGAATTATAACGATATACAAAAGATAAGGTCTTTAATCTAATGTAGCTCCCACTGTTTTTCAAAGATCTATAATTCCCAAAGATCTAAGAGGAACACGTTTCCCAATGGGTACTAAGATCCTAGGCATTTTACCTCGAACCCACGACTCGCGGACATTCTAAGTAAGAACCCTAGGTAGGTACAACTTACCAATTCTAAGACCTTTAGAACTCTTAGTAGTTATTTTTGCATCACCTATCTTTCAATATGGACCCACGACTCGTGCGACATCCACATTTACTTAGGCGTTAAGCTAGACCCATCAATCATAAGATCATGATCAAAACTTAGTTCGAACGACCCACGACTCGTGGACATCGCCCTTGCTAAAATTGACCATGAAATATTGATCATTTAAAATAATCAATTAGGTAACTAAAAACTAATAAGCTCCACTAGCTATCCCACGACTCGCGGACAATAACTAGCTTCACTTACTAAACTTAAAACCTATTGATGGAATGCTAGGAATTTAATTCAAAATTTGCATCTCGAATTTAAATACCTATTTGTTCGAAATTAGCTTAATATTTAATGGGAATTTTCGAATCAACCGAAGAGTTGTTCGGTTCGACCTCACCAACATGTATGTTATCCAATTTTATTAGTCTTGATTAATGCAAGTACACTTAAATGCATTTCAAACAAGCACATAAACAGATAACATGTCTTAGCATGATACTAACATGTAATGATCATGGGTTCTACCTATCTTATGCGTGATATGTGGGAGCCACTCCATAATCACAAGTTCTAACATACATGCCACATAAACAGTTTAAATCACATAAGGGAAAGCGGTAACAAAATACGAGCCCTATCTCTATTACATTTTTACAATTGAGATTCCCCTCCCTAACATTTTGAGGGGTCTTCACTTATGGCCTCCTTGTTACTTGAATGTGATCCATCTTACTCCATGGGTGCATTGTCTCCAAAATGAAAATAAAACCTCACCACCTATCTCTACTCTCAAATTACAATAAAAGGAAAAAGACATAAAGTAATAAGGCTCAATCTTCATATTGGCCTTAGACAATTACACGGGGCATACCCCGGCCTCAAAAACAGTAATATGGAAAGCTACATAATAAATCACATAACAGTACGCACATAAGTGAGGCTCCAACCTCAATTGAAAAACGCAACTATAGGGCTCCAACCCCAATTTAAACCATCCATGTGCATAAATTAAAACCATACATAGATCTAAACCCATGATCACCTAACATGCTTTTGCGAGAATTTAAATTTAACCAATAAATTAAAATTCCAGTTTTAAGCTCTAATAGCTTAAAACACGACTTAGATGCAATTCTTGTTCAAGAGCCTTTTCAATAAAACCCGAAAAACAATAGACTAATAAAATTCCAATTAATTTCTGAAAATTAATAATTTTATTCTTTCAATATTTTCAGAAAATAAAGATTGTAATTTTTCCAAAATTTAAATCGCTTAATTTCTCAAAAAACCCAATTTAATCAAAATTTTTAAAATAATTTTTATTTTAGCAAAACTGATTTTAAAAGATAAAACTAAAATAAAATTAAATGGGATTTTAAGGACCGAAAACACGAAACACGAGAAACACGAAAACACGGGCCCGGGACGACGCGGGATTGCCCCCCCGCCGTGCAGGCACGCGCTAGGCGCGCGCCAGCCGGCAACGATTGCCGCCAGCGTGAGCGTACCTGTAACGCCCCGACTTCTCGGACGTAAAGATAGGACGTATGTGTTTACCTAATTGCGCGAATTAATTGTTTTTACGTGTTTTATATTTAATTTTATTATAATTGTTATTATTTTATTATATTATATTATATTATTTTATTTTAATATTATTAATTATATATATATATATTTCGTATTACATATATATATATATATATATATATATATATATATATATATATATATATATGTTTAATTATTATTATGATTAATTTAATGATTATGCTAATTATATGTTATGCTAATTAATCATGTTTTAATTAGTTAAGTATATATATATATATATATATATTATACGTGGAAAAATATAATTATGCATGAGAAATCATATTTTTTGCATGGGAATTAATTTTGCATGAATTTTATTCCAATTATGCATGGGAGTTATAATATATGCATGGAATTATGTTGAATTGCATGTATGAGTTTGTTCGTTTATTTTGTGCCTCGTGTTCTTATGAAATGATATCAAATTGCCACGAATTTGTAATATGTCGTACATATATGTGTTATGGACATGATTTTATGCTCAAATTATGTTTTTGAATTCATTTGTTATGTTAACGAATTAAATTTTAATTGAGGAACCAAAACGGGAGCTAACGAGCACTTAGCGTACCCTTGGTTCCGAATTTAATATCTTGAGCTCGGGAACTCGGATTCGAGTTCCGTCAACTCCGCTGAACTCGTAACGAAAATTCGAGTTTAGTAAACTTAGCCTTATAATTTTCCTAATTCATTTGAAACTCCGAAATCCAACCGAAAAACGAAACGGAGACCAACTTGACCTTGTTGCACTAATTCAGCCATAACTTGGCCAAACCATAACCAAACTAACCATGGTTTGATTCCTTTAAACCCTAACTCAACCACCTATCTGGATATTTCAAGCCTTGACCGAGATTATCATCACACAATCCCCAAACATCAGCCAAAGCTACTGCTCTACAGTCCAGACCCGAAACCCTTCCAACCTTGGAGATTTTGGAGCTCAAATCTCATCCAAACTTCAACCAATCATCAAGGTAAGCTTAGGGTTGTATTGTATGATTAATTCTGATCATTTTCATCTTTCCATTCATGATTTTGAGCATGGTTCTTCATTTCTGAACTGTTTTTCCGAAAATTTAGGATTTTGGGCAAATTCTTGATCTCCTTTGATTCTCAATGATTTTGATTGATTCCAAGCCTGAGATTAATTGTTTTAACATCCTCATATCAATTATGACCATTGCTTTCGTGTTTGTTGAGATATATATGAGTTATCATTTATGAAATTTTGAGAAAATCCCACATGTATGTCACGTACGGTTGATGACTTGTTTGAGCTTGTTTGGGACTGAATTACTTGTTGAAATTATGATGTTTTGCTGCGTATTTGATGGCCTTTTTGGACATGAACTGAGTCGTTTGAACCGAGAGCAAGCATGCTCTGTTTTCCTCCAGTTTTGGCCCTGTTTTCTCACGCTGTGTTGCTGTCAACAACTGCTGTCATCTCCTTCCTTCTTTTGCTGTCAGTCTCGTCGCTTTGTGGTGTGTGTTGAGGCTGAATTTTTGTTGTAAATCATGCTTTATATTGTTGTTTATTGCCTGCTTTTCCTGCGTAAAGGGCTGCCTTTTTCTTGCCCTGTTTCTGCGTCAGTTTCTGTTAAAAACAGAGGTTGTTGCTATTGCACGACACGGGCGTGCCATTCCTAGCCGTTCCAGCGAGGAACGGGGGTGCAGTGATGGCCTGGACTTGCTGTACCGAGACACGGGGGTATCTCGGTCCAAGCTTGGAGGGTGACACGGGGGTGTCACCCCGTTTTTCTCGGTCTGTTCTGCGTCTTCCTGGGGCTGCTGCTGGCTGCTGTTTATGTACATCTGTGTGTGCATGAATGTCTGTTGCTGCTGTTTTTGTTTGCATGGTTGTAATTGGTGTTGTGTGCATGCATGGTTGTTTGATTTTGTAAGTATTGCATGTGTAATATATGGTATATATATATATCTAAATGCATGCATTGCTTGTGTGATTGTGTGAATGAATGCATGCATGGCTGTGTACATGTGAGTGTGTATAAATATATATACATATATTTAGTATTTGTGTGTGTATTTGCATGCATGTGTATGATATATATATATATATATATATATATATATATATATATATATATATATATATATATATATTGTGTACAATATATTGTAGTATATTTCATGCATGGGTTATAATTATATATATGTAATATATAGTATAAATGCATGCATGAGTTTGTTGGTGTGTGTACGTGTATATATATGTATATATATTATATATATATATTGTATATTGTTATGTATATGATTATGTATATATATTAGATTATATGTATATTTATTATATATTTTGAATATTAATTGATTTAATTTAATTATTGAAATTAATTGATTTCAATTTCGCGTATTTAATTATCGACTTTTGATTGAACGTTCCAATTATTTATTTTATTCCTAAATGTGAATTTGAATATTATGTGTCTTGCTTATTAAATGAATTTTAGATTAATTGTTATGCATTAAGAATGTTATGAATTTATGGAATTTATATGAATTTATGAACTTATGAAATTGAATGAAATGTATGAACGAATGATGTGATTATATGATTTAAATTCTTTAATCGTGCACATGAACATTTTTATGATATAACATGATCATTTATGCATTCATGTCATATTCACTTCATTGCCGAGCGTCATATGTGGTCATTGAGTCTCATACCTTTTCTTTTGCACAGATTCAGGTTTGGCCGGAGACGAGGACGAGCATTGAGACGCTTGTGCCTTTATTTTGCTTTGGTAAAGGTGGGTTTTTCTTCTATTAGTTAAAACAACCCTATAAATCCCTTATGTGCAAAGTTTTAAGCCAAAATTGTATATTAATATAAATCGAGTCATTTTGGGTAAATGATTTCAAACGTATGACCCCTTTTTATTTATGAAACCTCCCTTATGTTTTGGCGAGATTGTATGTATGTTATGTTCACGGGCCCCGGGACTTAGTATATGTGGCTAACCGAGGAAGCAAGGGCTGACGGGGATCCCATATACTAGTTCTAACCAAATTTACGATGATACGGACCTCGTTAGGAGTTTTGACGAGGAAACGCAGGTCGGGCTTTTGAGGATTCATGTACCTCACTAGCCATTATGTATGATCCGGTGGTCAGGTCTAGCTAACTTGTCCACCACCCGTAGGAAGAAGGTGTATATGTATGATTATGATCATTTATGTATGTGCACGAAAGATGTGTATGACCACCAATAATTATGATATGATTACACGAGAAGAAGGCTGGAGATTGTGCACGCTCACTCACCGAGCTTAAACCCTTATGAACAATTATGAATGAATATGAACGTCGTAATCCCGTTGATGTTTTCTATTGTTTTAACCACTTGGTAAATTCCTTGCAAACTTCACACGGGATTAGGGCTTGCATGTATGTGTTTAATTTATGCGATATTATATATATTATGCCCTGTTTTATACCCACCAGTCTCTTTTAGACTGAACCCGGTTGTTTTCAGCTGTTTTGTGCAGGTATAGGAGTGCTAGGCGGGAATACAAGTCGTCTAGGTCTTGCATTTATGTTTAGCACTTCTTTTCAGTCTCATATTCATACTCTTGTTGCTACTTTTGTATTTGATCATAGTTTAGATTGGAGCGTTATGATTTTGTAGGCCGTGAGTGCCGTACATATTTGAATGCTCTTGTATATTGATTTTTGGAGCTTGTTAGCTCATTGTATATATGCTATGAAGTTCTTGCTTCCGCGAATTTTATTTAACTCTGATTTTATGATTCTTGCACTGATTGGTTCAAGGGTTAGTCCCGCCTAGCATAGCGTGTGTGTTGTGTCCCCGTTCGCCGTGGATTTGGCACGTGTACGGACTTTCATTTCATATACGGGTCGGGTCTCGGTGCGGGGGATGTGGTACCTTACGCTCGGGTGCTACATCCTTAAGTGGTATCAGAGCCTAGGGTTGCAAAACCCGGGCTCTAGTGTCGTGTTGAGTCAGTTAGGTCGTTCGGCTTTAGGAACAACTTGTCAATGTGTTGCATATGCATTGTTTACGTGCTTGTGTGCTCTAAATCTTTAATTTTGATCGAATTAATTGCACTTGCATGCATGGACTAAAAATAGCATGCATTTTAGTGTTTCTTGAACAGGATGCCTCCACGTAGACATCGTGAGAGATCTCCCGGACATCGTCGTCATCATGATCGATCTCCTACGCCTCCACCCCAACCACAAGCACCACCGATGGATATGGGGAATTTTATGGAAGCGGTTTTCAACTACGTAGAGCATAGGAGGGCTCAACCTCACCCACCACAACAGGCAGAACAACAAGCTCCTCCACTAAACCATAACAATAGAGACCCGCATGGGGTGTTTCTGAGCTACAACCCCCCTCGGTTTTCTGGTTCTATCGACGATGCGGTCTCGGAGGGTTGGTTGATTCGACTAGAGAGGATATTTGGGGTCCGACAGTTTACTACACAAGAGAAGGCTCAATTTGCTATATTCCAACTTGATGGAGATGCATATGAATGGTGGGAATGAACAAGGGAGAAACTTGAGGTCGATGAAAAGGAAGTAACTTGGGAGGTCTTTAAAAGAGAATTCAGAGAATGCTTTGTGCCGGAGGTAGTGCGAGAGAGAAAGGAACAAGAGTTCATGGATCTAAAACAAGGAGCGCGTACGGTGACCCAATATCTCACCGTATTTAACAGACTTGGGAAATATGCTCCTCATGTTACCCGGGATGAGAAAAGGAAAGCAAGGAAATTCATTACGGGGTTAAGATAGGATTTGAGACACGGTCAGGCAGGTCACAATTTCGAGTCTTTTCCCGATACGGTACAGAGGGCTCTAGTTCAAGAAGAGGAGTATAAGAAGAAAGATCCGATTTTTAGGCCACTGATGGGGCGAGGTTCTGGAACAAGTTCGGGAAAGCGACCTATGGTTCAAGCTACTTCCCCTCCTAAGGGTCCGTTTAAGAAGCCAAGAATGGGAGGACCAACTCCACCGGTTCCAATAGCTTTGCCTGCACCAACAAGGGATCGACAAGGTCCGAGTGAAGCACGATTATCCAAGCCACCATGTACATATTGTGGAGGGCCAACTCACAATTATCACAAATGCTGGAAGAGGTTGGGTTTATGCCTAATATGTGGAAAAGCTGATCATAGGGCGGATACATGCCCCGACAAGAATCCGGGATTTAAAAAAGGAGTTCAAAGGCCAATGATTCAGGCTCGTGCTTACGCCCTCGAAGGTGAAGAGCAAGATGCAGAGATCGATCCCACAGCTGTGGTAGAAGGTACCCTATGCATACATAACATGAGCATTCATGCACTCTTTGATTCGGGTGTCACGCATTCTTTTATTTCTTGTGACTTAGTTGCTATTCTGTGCTTGCCTGTTATTTGCTTTTTCTTCTTGTTGTTTGGTGAGTTCGCCACTTGGTGGGAGTCTTCAGACAGATCAGTTGGTTCGGGAGTGTTCAGTTCTGATGGAAGGATAAGTTGTGGTAATCTTCATCGATGACATCTGGGTTTATTCGAGAACTCCGGAGGATCATGCCAGGCACCTCAGGATTGTGTTGGATGCCTTAAGAGAGCATCGGTTGTATGCTAAGTTTAGCAAATGCGAGTTTTGGATTGATCAGGTAGCATTTCTGGGTCATATTATTTCAAGGAAAGGTTTGGAGGTAGACCCTTCTAAGATTGAGACGGTTATTCAATGGCAAAGCCCGAAAAATGTTTCAGAAGTAAGGAGTTTCTGGGGTTTAGCAGACTACTATCGGAAATTTGTACAGGATTTTCGAAGATTACAGCTCCTTTAACCCGATTGACTAAGAAAGCGGTTAAGTTTGAGTGGGACGAGGCATGTGAGGATAGCTTTCAACTTGTAAAGGAAAGCTGACCACCGCTCCTGTATTAGCACTTCCCAAAGGTACAGAAAGATATACAGTTTATACGGACGCCTCAAAGGAAGGGTTGGGATGTGTGTGGATGCAAAATGGAAGAGTAATCGCCTATGCCTCAAGGAAATTGAAAGAGCACGAATAGAACTACCCCACTCATGATTTGGAAATTGCGGCAGTGATCCTTGCTTTGGGTAAATGGAGACACTATCTTTATGGAATTTCGTTCGAGGTCTTCTCCGATCACAAGAGTCTCCAATACTTATTCTCACATAAGGAATTGAACAAGAGACAACGGCGTTGGATGGAACTTTTGGCAGATTATGAGTGTACCATCCGATACCGTCCCGACAAAGCCAATTTGGTCGTGGATGCACTTGGTAGGAAAACTAGTGTGTCCAATGTGAAAGTGGAAATTGGAGATGAGAATGAGTTGTTCAGACTGAGGACTAGTGTTCGGAATATTACAGTTCGACCAGATCTTAAACAGAGGTTAATTGATACTCAGAGGATTGATCCCGAGGTTCAGAAATTAGCTGGGAAAGCTCGAGCTGATTCAGGATGTCCGTTTGGGTTTGATGATATGGGACCATATGAGATTTTAGAGAAGACTGGGGATACGGTTTATCGATTGGACTTGCCTCCGAATTTAACTGGAATTCATAACGTGTTTCATGTTTCACAGCTCCGAAAGTATTATTGAGACGAGTCCAAGGTTCTACCAGTTGAAGAAGTGGAATTAGAACCGGATCTCACCTTCGTTCAGAAGCCGATTAAGATATTGGATCGAAAGTTTCAGAAACTTCGAAATCGGCGTATTCCACTAGTTAAGGGTCTTTGGAGAAGTGATAAAACCGAAGAGGCTACGTGGGAGACTGAGGATAAGATGAAAAGGTTTCACCCCGAGTTGTTTCCGAGCAAGTAATGAATCCGAGGACGGATTCTTTTAAGGGGGAGAGACACCACAAAGCGACGAGACTGACAGCAAAAGAAGGAAGGAGATGACAGCAGTTGTTGACAGCAACACAGCGTGAGAAAACAGGGCCAAAACTGGAGGAAAACAGAGCATGCTTGCTCTCGGTTCAAACGACTCAGTTCATGTCCAAAAAGGCCATCAAATACGCAGCAAAACATCATAATTTCAACAAGTAATTCAGTCCCAAACAAGCTCAAACAAGTCATCAACCGTACGTGACATACATGTGGGATTTTCTCAAAATTTCATAAATGATAACTCATATATATCTCAACAAACACGAAAGCAATGATCATAATTGATATGAGGATGTTAAAACAATTAATCTCAGGCTTGGAATCAATCAAAATCATTGAGAATCAAAGGAGATCAAGAATTTGCCCAAAATCCTAAATTTTCGGAAAAACAGTTCAGAAATGAAGAACCATGCTCAAAATCATGAATGGAAAGATGAAAATGATCAGAATTAATCATACAATACAACCCTAAGCTTACCTTGATGATTGGTTGAAGTTTGGATGAGATTTGAGCTCCAAAATCTCCAAGGTTGGAAGGGTTTCGGGTCTGGACTGTAGAGCAGTAGCTTTGGCTGATGTTTGGGGATTGTGTGATGATAATCTCGGTCAAGGCTTGAAATATCCAGATAGGTGGTTGAGTTAGGGTTTAAAGGAATCAAACCATGGTTAGTTTGGTTATGGTTTGGCCAAGTTATGGCTGAATTAGTGCAACAAGGTCAAGTTGGTCTCCGTTTCGTTTTTCGGTTGGATTTCGGAGTTTCAAATGAATTAGGAAAATTATAAGGCTAAGTTTACTAAACTCGAATTTTCGTTACGAGTTCAGCGGAGTTGACGGAACTCGAATCCGAGTTCCCGAGCTCAAGATATTAAATTCGGAACCAAGGGTACGCTAAGTGCTCGTTAGCTCCCGTTTTGGTTCCTCAATTAAAATTTAATTCGTTAACATAACAAATGAATTCAAAAACATAATTTGAGCATAAAATCATGTCCATAACACATATATGTACGACATATTACAGCACCAGGCGCGCCCTTGCACGCAGACGTGCGGCGCGGGCAGGTAGTCCCGCCCATCCCTGGGCGGGCGCTCCCGCGCGGTTGCGGGAGGAACAGGCGGTTGTCCCGCACGGTTGCGGGACAGGCGAGCAAGGCGCCTAGGCGGGCGGGATGCCTCCCGCGCGGATGCGGGAGGGCTGGGCGGCGGAGATGGGGCTTGGGCGTGCGACGTCCTAGCACGCCCAGGCCCTTTCTTTTCGTGTCCCGTTTCGTATTTTTGGGTTTCTCCAAAACCCGGTTCAATCCAAAATTAAAAAATTCGATTTAAACATATTTCAATCAAAACGGTTTTCAAAAACACAATTTAAGAAAACAGTTTCAGAAATTCAAGAAAAATTACAGTTTCGTAATTCAGGCTTTCTAAAAGAACTCATGAATACCTAATTCGCATCTAAGCCTAAGAATTTCTACCAAATTCAGAATAATTGAGACGAATCAAAAACACGATTAACGAGGTGGCTCTGATACCACTTGTTGGAAAACACGAATCAGAAAGCAGCGGAATTTAAAAAATTTTCCCAACAAAAGGATCTTGGACACGCAATCGTGTATCCAAATTCGTAGAGATAGAAAACTTACTTTTCTTTTATTCTTTCTTGAAGCGTTTCAAGCCACCCAAGAACGCTCTTCTCGCGGCTTGATCCCCTCTCCTTCGGTAAAGCTCGAATCTTCAAACTTCTAACTTGAAATCTCTAGAGAAAGTCCACCAACTTGATCACAATCTAACTAGTAAAGATGCTAGTTCTCTAGTTAGTGTTTAGGCTTAACCTAGGGTTTTATTTAATCTTGGAGAAAGGAAGGTGTTCAACACATGAACCAAAAGAATTGTCAATCAGCTCTAAAGGGGAGCTTAAGCTCCCCTATATATAGGCAAGGGAGAGAGGCGCCGATCCTAATCCTTGTTGGGTAAGGATTTGGTCCCTCTCTCTCCTATTACTTGATCATCAAGTATTCTCCAACTTTGACTTTGAATTCTAATTCAAATCAAATTTCAAGAGAGTTAAAAATATCCAAACTATTTTTTGATAATTTTATACTTTATTTATTATAAAATAAATAACTTATTTTTATCTAATTAATTAATTCATAATTAATTAACTATATTATTTTTCTCCAAAATTAGACTTTCTTTTTAATTCAAAATTAAACCAAAGTCTATTAAATAATTAACACATTAATTATTTAATTACCAAATAATTATTCACGCATATGCACACGTGTCCATGAAGGACACGTGTCACGCACGTGACCCACACGTGTGATTTCACACATGTGGAACCCTCCAGGCTCGATTAACTCGTTTAATCATTTTAAAGCCTCAACTCATATAACCAAGTTGTTGTGTGTGACCCTCTAGGTTCTCAATTCAATTAGCAGTGACCCTAATTAATTAATTCACTAATAAATTAATCAGTCCACAGATTAAACGACCATAGTCTAGCAACAGGTGTTTAACCCCTAGCTGAATTGGAATGTTCGGATTCGACAGAACCTTTAAGTCATTGATTCATGTGAGATACAATCCTCCTACTTACTATCTCTCAACCAAGATCTAGGGCAAGGGAATAATCAGAACCCTAATAATCCGGTCTTAAAGCTAAGTGCATTTCATATCCATTTGATCTCAATCCAAGAAACCCTTTTCTTGATGTCTTGATCTACTGCCTTGGCCAAGGACTCCATATGGCATATGAATGACTTACACAATAAGAGATCACCTTGCAAATGCAAGTGTAGGTCCTTTCTTGATTCTCATTCACTTTCATGAATCACTTGTGCAGCCCCAGCATAAGCCTTGAATCAGTTGTCTAAGGCGACACCCTTTAAAGCTTATACCTAAGACTACAGAGTTAACTCATAAAGTGACAAGGAACCTCAAGTCTAAGGATCAATTAATCACATCAATGACTCGTGAGATATTTCCTAATCTGGAAGTTTCTATTTCCTGAAATAGAAACTTCCTTTCCCATTTAGGAATGTTCTCACACGGGGCACCTCAGTGAACTTACTTATTAAAGTAAGCACCCTCATGTATCACGCACATATCAACTATACACTTTGCACCTCCATGAAACAAGGTGGTCCTTCTTAAGGGCGTGATCCCACAAGCAAGCCTTAGAGGAGTCAGGTTGACACTCCCACTGTCTGTAGGACTCATCGGCTTGGAGTAATTTACTAATCATGACTTATGTGATATAGGGCTCGTTTCATGAACCATTTCACCTAAATGGTAGAGTCATATAGTCATCAGGATTAGGGGAGTTCTTATACATGCACAGATAAAGTAAACGCATACCAAACAAGAGCATATAAAGAAGTGTTGCCTCAATTCGTTATTTCATTCAAAGATTGCCTGTGATTACAATAAGGAAAAGCACAAAGCGGATATACAATCGGCTTTCTAGGGCACTATTCCTAACAATGGCTTTCATACTCTGGATAAGGTTATCGAAAAGAAGGAAATAATTCATCGTGTAGGATGGTATAGCTTGAAGCACAGCTTTAATTAAGACTTCCTTTCCTGCCGACGACAACAATTTCTCTGAAAAACCTTGAGCTTTCTTCCGAACTTGATCCAAAAGCCCCGTAAATGCCCCTTTTTTAGATCGGTCTACCGTAGAAGGAAGGCCTAAGTAACAATCCAATTGCTCGACCCTTCGAACTCCTAGGTATCCGGCCAACTCCTCTTGCACCTCCCTATCAACATGCTTGCTGAACACCATGGATGACTTAGAGCCATTAATAGTTTGCCTCGACACTCCTTCATACTCCTCCAGCACCCTTTTCACTCCCTCCATCATCTCCTTATTAGCCACCCTGTAAATCATCGTGTCATCCGCAAACAGAAGGTGCGACACACGTGGAGCGCCCCTAACAACTGCCACTCCTACCAACAAACCGTCCCTCTCCTGCTCTTGCAAAAGACCTGAAAGGACCTCTACGCAAAGAAGAGAAAAATAAAGGGATAGGGGATCTCCTTGTCGGAGTCTCCTCTCCGGGACCAAATGGCCAAATTCACCACCATCCAATAAGAAAGAAAAGGAGACATAAGTAACGCAAGTCATGATACTCTCAACAATAATAGAAGGAAAACCTAACTTTACCAAAACCCCACGGAGGAACCGCCATTCAACACGATCGTACGCTTTGCTCCTATTTAGCTTCAGATTAAAGAAGTCCTCTTTCCCTGCACGCTTATTCTTAAAGAAATGATTAATTTCAAAGGCTACAAAGATGTTATCA
This sequence comes from Lantana camara, assembly GCA_037501455.1. Lineage (NCBI taxonomy): Eukaryota > Viridiplantae > Streptophyta > Magnoliopsida > Lamiales > Verbenaceae > Lantana > Lantana camara. The sequence goes on along the minus strand of CM074859.1, from coordinate 32,085,660 downwards.
CTGATCAGACGGTTAGAAATAAAAGCTGACTGACAAGGTGAAATAATACGATCAAGAAACGGTTTGATCCGATTAGCAAGGGCTTTTGAGGTAATCTTGGAGACAATATTACAAAGCTAATGAGACGGAACTGGGTTATCAGGTTGGGGGATTTGCACTTAAGGATGAGCACAATATGAGTAAAATTCAAACACTTATCAAAATGACCATTATTCAAGAAACCTAAGACACAAGCAGTAATATCTCTACCAATAATATTCCAATAACGCTGAAAGAAATAGGGGGGAAGGCCATCAGGACCGTGGGACTTGAGGGGATACATAGATTTCAAATCACGGTTTACCTCATCAGAAGTGAACGAGAGAGAGAGTAGATGGAACATATCCTTATCCACTCTATGCGAGATGACCCAAAGAGCATCATCGATCTCGGTAGTATCAACCCTACTAGAAGTGAAAAGATTCCCAAAATAAGACTTATTTTGTATCCACTGTCTTCTCTAAGACTAGAGATATGATTCGTCCTTTCCTGCTACGAAGCCTTATTATGGAAAAACTTCATATTTTTATCTCCCTCTCAAAGAATGCTCCTTGGCCCGTTGTTTCCATCTTAAGTTCTCCTGACCCATAATGTGCCCCAGAGTCTCCCATAATTCCCATTTTCCTTTGGTTAGAAGCCTCGGTGATAGTCCCCTGTCTAAGAGCCACAAGTTCCTGATCTAAACTCTCAATCGTCTGTTGGGTTGTATCCTTCAAAACCCTGCGCCAATTGATAAGTCCCACCCTACATTTTTCAATACCCATAAGGACCGATTCCATCGGATTTGAAGTGAGATTCCCAGGCTAAGAATCCTCAATGATTTGTTTGCAGTCATCAAGCTTAGCCCACATGGCTTCGAATCTGTAAGAGGTTTGACCTTTTTATAGGTAACCGGCCTGTTATCATTAAAAATTGTAAGAATCACCACATGGTCTGAGCATGATGACAAAATGTGATGGACCCTAGCATTAGGGAGAAGTGCTTGCCAACCATCGGAAGCCACCGAATAATCCAGACATACCTTGATAGTATCTGGCATAACACGGTTGTGAAACCAAGTAAAGAGATAACAAAAAAAACCAAAATCAGAAAGATTAGCCCCCGAGAGCGCCTCGCTAAAATCGTTGATGCGGTTGATCGGTTGAGGATTCCTGCCCTGTTTCTTTTCAATAAGCAAAATATCATTGAAGTTCCCACTAACTAGCCAAGAGGACTGAGACTGATGACCAATCTTTTCAGCAAATTCCACATGTGAAGCTTATTACGAATGTCTAGAGCCCCGTAAAAACCGATGAGACTCCATGAGGTGTCGCAGCCTAAGTTCCTCACAGTAACATCAATATGAAAAGAAGAAAAGCTTTGTAGAGTTATATCCACGTCCCTGCGCCAAAGCAACACAAATCCACCTCCTTTACCCACCGAATCCACACTCACACTATGCATATCTAAAGCAAGTTTCAATCTCTCAATCTTTCGACTCCGACACTTAGTCTCCGAAAAAAAGATGAGTTGAGGGTGATGATCCCGTATTAGGGATCGGAGAATGTGAACTCGCCAAGGGCCCCCCAATCTTCGGCAATTCCAGCTTAGGCAACTCATTGGGCTCGGTGGGACTGCATTGCAGTCTCCGCCGTTAAATTAGTGATGTCCTGTAAATAGGTATTGGAGCTAGAAGGGGTAGAGTTGGACGATTTCTCTACCAGGTCTGTCGTATTATGATGGCCTTTGGTTATCTTGGATCCTGTATGTTTACAGAATTTACGGATTTGAGGGGTGTTTAGAGATTGGGGATGCTTAAGGTTCAGAGTAAGGGGGACATTGATGAGTTCTTTGTCCAGCTGAGAGTCGGAGGAATCGGATTGAAGAGAGTTCTATGGTAAGGAAGTCAGGTTCTAGGTGGTCAGAATTTTAGGAGAGGGGAAGAGTGGTGTGTCTTTACTCGTTGCTTAGAGGAACTGGAAATCTCTTCATTGGATCTTGGGTGTCATGGGCGAAAGCTGGTGGATTCATCTTTGGTGTTGGAGTTGGTATTAGGAGTGGTATGGAGAGAGAGGTCTTTAGGAGAATGTGGCATAGTCAGGTTTATGCGAAGGTGGCCAGGAGAGTCGGGGTTAGGTTATTGGTAACGGTTAGACACGTGTGGGATAGGAGTGTAGCTGATGGATGGGGAGAGAGTGTTGCAAGTGTCCATCATAGCCAAAGAGTAGCTGCCTGTATAGGGAGGATGTGTCGGGCTGTCATTAAAGTAGCTATCTCGTGATGGCCTAAGAAAACCAGGCCTGGCATTGAGAGCCACAACAGAGTTAGATAGAAAACCATAATCCGCCCGAGATCCTCCGTTGCTTCCTTCCCGGAGCCAGGGTTCGAACGGGTAATTCGGGTCAGGATCAAAGAAATCATCCTCATATCTTAGATGGCAGTACTTGTCCACATGGTCACATAGCCCGCAAAGATAGCAGAAATTGGCCAATCTTTCATAACTCAGAGAGAGATCAAATTCTTACCCCATGGCAGTTTCAAAATGAGACATCTTAATAGGGGATCCGTCATACACAAACTTACCCTTACCTTCATAGAGTCTTGTCCCATTCTGCCTCTTCACAAACGACTTAAAGATACTAATTTTATTACCCAGAAACTCGGCTACTACTGTTGATCTGCACTCTAAGGGAAGTTCACGAATATGAATGAAATAGTCTTATCTGTCCAGCGGAACCAGACTAGGATCATCTCTTTCGTCCAAAGCTTTCATAATAATTGGATATTTATCAAAACACCACGGCGTACTATCTATAACCCTTTGCAAATCCAATTTGTGATTAAAGGAGAATAAGAACCGATCCTGACCTAACTTCGTTATATCCATGCACTTAACCGGGTTTAACGCTCTCATCATAGTAATGCGGAAAGACTCAAAATGGACAGATCGGTGGGTGAAAACCTTACTAACGATAGATAACTGATGGTTATGCCCGACCGATCCCTACGTTACCTCCGGTATAGCCAAACACGACATTTCCTTGGCAGAGATGGTGAGAGCCTTAGTTAGACGGGAAAGTTCCTGTTCCAAGGGATCCCCTGATGAGCCGAGATGTCCATGGGATGACTGCATAGCGTGGAAGGATATGTTCGGAGGGATTCCCTCCCGCGAAGACTCTAAGTGAGGTAAATCCATAACCCTGAAAGAAAACAACGAGAAAAGAAAAACCGTCAGTCAGCCTAAGGTCCGAAACTACACAGAGGAAGAGAAAAAAGAGGAGTATGGGGAGAGGAGGGAGATCGGTTAGCGTAGCAGGGAGCGAGAAACCAAGTGACAGTCGATGGTGAATAACAGCACTGCAGCGGTGTACCGGCGGCTTCTAGGGTTTCACTCGGTGATTCTCTCATACGAGGAGGGAGCTCTCATACTATAGGGAATTAAAGGTTCTTTCTTCGTTAATTTATTCCGTGATCTATAATATCTATTGGTCGACCATTAGAGAACAAATTAATATATAATTTTAGAATCAAAATTTTCTTTATCTATATAGATAGTTTCAGGACATATGTATTTTCGACATAATTTGAATATATTTTTAATCTATCTAGGTAAGATATATGCAAAAAACGATTTACATCAAACTTTATTTAGGACAGTGTGCCCCACTTACTAGTATTTTTAAAGTTTCTCAGTTGAACTTCTTTATTAGGTTGTTTTTCTTAATTATTTACTAGTAACCGTGCACACTCAATTGCGTGTGCAAGTAAAATAATAATTATTATTTAGATATAAATTAAATTAAATTCTTCATGTTAATATTTTATTTGGTAATTCACTTTAGTATAATTATAATTTATGATAAATAAATGTCTATAAATATAATAAAATAGTATCACATTAGTATAAAATGATAGTTAAAATAGAAATTTAAAAATATAGGGAAAAAGATAAAAAAAAAATATAATAGAAAAAATTAGAATGAGTTTAAAAAAAAAAAAAAAGTAAAGAAAGAATTTAAAAAGCAATCCTGTGTGAGAGTGGGGGAAAAAACAAATAAAAAAGAAAAAAATTTTAGAATAAAGAGAAACCGGTGAATGAAGTAGTGGAAAAAAATAAATAGAAAATAAATTATTTTTAGAGTCCAAGAGACCAAACTTGGGTCTCTCGCTTAATAGATAGTACAGATTATAGCTTAGTTAAAAATAACAATTAAAGTATAAATTAGAGAATATAGAAGAAAAAAAAAAAATTTGGAGTGAGGTGAGAAAGGAAAAAAAAAAAAGAGTTAGGGCGTGTTTACTTTTGCAGATAATGGTTGTTTGTGATATATGACCAATATCAACACTTGTTTGTATTGCACGTATGAAAGCCTGTAGGATAAGCTTTGGCCTGTATGATTAGCGTATTTTATGGAGATATATATCACACGCCAAAAAGGTGTGTGATAAATCACACGAAATATCACACGACACATAAAATTACCAATATATCCATCTTTTCTCAAAATTTACATAAAAATTGCCACTAAAATCTATTTCCTTCCTCCACGTTCTTGAAGCTTTCAATTCTCAAATTTTCACTTCCTTCAATTTCCACTGAAATCTATTGAATATTTAAGACGAGCATATTGTCAAATCTATTGGAATGTTGCATTATTCTCAAATCTATTGGAATATTTGAGACAGTATTTGAAACAGAATAGAGTTTTCTCTTCCTAAAAAAAGAATAGAGTTTTCTCTCTTTATATAACTTATTAATTATTTTCCTTTTCAATTATTCTCTTTCCTTTTCCTTCTTTCTTAATTATTTTTTTTTTCTTTTTTCTTTTTTCTTTAGCAGAGTTCATGACAAGAAAGAATTATGTTATAAGAAAAGTTCAACAAGATATATTTGTCTTCTTCAATTCAACTATAAAATTATTTCGTGTGCATGAAATTTGAAAATATGAAATTTATTGTTCCTACGTTGTGGAAATTTGAGTGCTAATTAGCTAGGAATATTACTCTTAAAAAAACAAAAAGATACATCTCAACTATATAAAAATTATATAGTTGAGGAAAACACAACTCTTGATATATTATTTAATTAAAATAGTCTCCATGTCTAGGCTTTTAATCTAAATCATCGAAAAAAGAAGAAAAAACTGGAATTTGAGAGACAAAAGAAATAGCAAGAAAAAAAAAATTTTGATCGTTAAATTGAAGAGATAAATAGGGTATAATCGATTTTTTTGGTTAACTTTAATTCAAAGATTCACTACACCTCAATTTTTTTAGATGGACACTTAGTCGGAAATCTGTTCCGGTATTATCAAATGAAAATGAAAAGGAGACCTGTATTTTGTATATTTGAGATTTTGCGGACATTGAGCAGAAAAATAATTAAAATAAATCAAGGGTAAATGAGTAGTTTATTTCTATCATGCATTAATTACCCGTAAAAGTAAACAGTAAATTTTATGCAAACATGAATGGATGACATTTGTTAACATGATTAGTAAACGAAGGTATGTCTACTATCACAAACATTTATTATCTTTACATGTATTATCATTACATGAAAAATAAACACGTGCTTAATAGATAAATAAAAAGTAAACGATTTATAATTGGTTAAAAAAAATAAAAAACAAAAAGAAATGGAGATTCCAAGACACCAAAACGGTTTCCACTTAGACTCGCTTAATATAATATTATAAATAATAATAGTTTTTAGTCTTAATGACAGTGTGAACTTCCTAATAGCACTAAAAGAATTTTAAATTATACGAATTAATAATATAAGATGAGAAATTTTTTGTCCATACATATATAATATCAATAGAAAATCTAAATTCAAATTCAGAAGATTTAATCTCTTCACATATTTCGTATTGTCTCTTCTTTCCAAGTGTTTTATTTGTTAAATATCGTACTTTAATATGACAATCAAATATATATATTCCTGAAAACTCAGTAAACTTAGACCATTTATATATAAAAAAATGTAAACTTAGGCCATTAAACAATTGTTCTGTTATTATATTTTATATTTAAATAATTCATGTTTGTTCGACATCTTTAAAATTAGTTATAGAAAATAAATAAATTGAAGGAAACACATACCTTAAGAAGATGATCAGTTGTTGAGAATTCGAGAGTCCAACAACCGAGCGAGTCAATCCTCAATCCTATTCCAATAAATCATATGTATTCACAATCTTTCAAATTGGTTCAAGAAAATCCAAAAAAAAAAAAAAAAAAAAAAACACTAAAACATACCTAAGATTATTGATTGATGAAAACTCCAAGGACACAAATGTTATACTTTGAAAGAAACATGTTTATGGGAAGAATTCTTTATTCTCTTAATTATGTATTACACTATACACGAAGGGATTTACACTATAGAAAAAATAAGAGTCCATCTAATCTAGGTAAGTTAGACTAAACGATATATACAAACTTATAACTTTCCTAACACTCTCTCTCAAGTAGAGTATTGGATCAACAATGCTTAACTTGCTTAAAACTTCGCTGAAGATCCTCCAATTTACCGCATTGGTGAAGATATCCGCCAACTGATCGTCAGACCTCACAAAAGGAATATCAATGGCTCGCTTTTCTAGTTTCTCTTTAATGAAATGTCTATCCACCTCCATGTGTTTACTACGATCATGTTGTATCGGATTTTTTGATATGCTGATGGTTGCTCGATTATCACACTTTAACTTGAAGGCTTCCTCTCAGAAAAACCAATCTCCGCAAGTAACTTTGTTAGCCATAGGAACTCAGTTAATCCTCAGGCAATGCCCCGAAATTCTACCTTTGCGCTCAAGAGTGCCACCACCTTCTGCTTTTTGCTCCTCCATGTCACCAAGTTCCCTCCAACTACTGTAAATACCTAGAAGTTGACCTTCTAACTACTAGGTTTTCGGCCCAATCGACATAAGTATAGGCTTCAACGTCTAAGTGTTCGTGTCTCTGAAATAGGACACCTCTTCCCGGATGTCCCTTTAAGTATCTACACACCCTCAATACTGCATTCATGTGTTCCTTCTGAGGACGATGCATAAACTGACTAAGAACCCCTACTACCTAAGCTAAATCAGGGCGAGTGTAGGAAAGGTAAATCAATTTCCCAACCATCCGTTGATATTGACCCTTATCTGTGTCTTCTCCCCCTTCTACTATCCATAGTCCATGGTTGATAACTATCGGAGTGTCTACTGGCTTACACTCAAGAAGTCCAACCTCAACAAGAAGATCTAGGACAAACTTTCGCTGGGAGATAAAAATGCCTCGTCTGGATCTCAGCATCTCTATCCTAAGAAAATACTTCAACTCCCCTAGGTCCTTCATCTCAAATTCCCGAAACAAGTTCTCCCGAAGCTGAGCTATCTCCTCTGAGTCATCACCCGTAATAATCATATCATCAACATATATAATGAGACAAGTCACTCTCCCATCTCTCTTCCTCAGGAACAAAGTATGATCCGAGTTGCTCTGATGATACCCATATCGTCTCATGGCAACTGTGAACCTTTCAAACCAAGCCCGGGCCGACTGCTTTAGGCCATACAACGCTTTCTTCAATTTGCATACATCCCCTCTACCATAACCTTGTGAAAAACCAAGAGGAGGTTCCATGTACACCTTTTCATTGAGATCACCATGTAAGAATGCATTCTTAACGTCAAACTGATGCAACGGCCAGTCTAGATTTGCTGGTATCAAAAATAAAACTCTAATGGTGTCTATTTTCGCCACAGGGAAGAAAATCTCTGAATAGTCCACACCATATGTCTGCGTGTAACCCTTCGCTACTAATTGAGCCTTGTACCTTTCTATACTCCCATCTGCTTTGTGTTTTACTGTAAACACCCACCTGCAGCCAACTACCTTTTTTTCCACTGGGAAGTCTGCACTTTTCCCATGTCCCATTTTTCTCAAGGGCCTCCATCTCATCTCTCATGGCCCAAATCCACCTACTATCCCCAAGTGCCTCCTCTACTTTCCTTGGGATATTAGTAGTATAGACCGAGTGAGCGTAAGCCTGGGCCTGAAGTGACAGACTCCCTCTAGCTAGATCAGCTATCAGATACCTGGAACTCTTATTCCCAAGTTCGGGTTCATATCTCTTAGGCGGGACCCCTCAGTTGGACCGTGGGGATAATGTGTAAATGTTCCCTTCGCGAGACTCAATAGCTTCTGTTACCTCCTGTACATCATTCTCCCCCCCTGTCCTTCATCACTCCTTATAATGTTAGATTCATGCTGACTCATAGCATTGGTGTTGATTATTTCAAAATCTGGCTATGTGCTGGACTGCAGATCAGGATTCCTAATCACCCAAGTTATTTGTTTACGTGAGGTAACTCCGATGATTTCCTAGGTTGAAAAAGATGAAATAAATATGAACTCAAAGGCCAAACGGGGGAATGTGGGGTTGGATCCATTTTGGCACTCCGACGCTCAAGTCATCTTAAGCTCTGGGTCGAAAATGCAAAGGAAGCAAGGGACTCAGAGTGTGAAGGAAAACTTACCATTGCAGATGCTGGAGTAGGGCTTATATAGGGTGGAGATGGACTCCGTAGGTGCAAGTACACCCTCAAGAAAGTGTGGATCTTTTCTAGTGGGAGAGCGACGGCCTGTGGCCAGAACAGTGCTTTTCTGGCTAAAGCACTGTTCGTCTGTCGCTGCCAGATGCCTAGCACGGTACTTGGCGCGGTTGCAATTAATGCAGCTAGTTACAGGTGGTACGTGCATTGAATGCGGTTGTCCGATAGCGGGTGGGTTGTCCTGACCTTCGGGTCGGATGCTCCTTGATCGAAAGATATTCCTGGGTCGGATGTCTCTAGGTCGAAGGAAGTTCTTCGGTCAGAAAACCCCCATCGCTTAGGGTATGGCCTCTCTTTTGGAGGCCAAGCGTTGGCTCAGAGAGAGCCTTACCCTGGGTCAGATTCGAGAAGCTGACATGGCTTAGTTCCCAGCGTGGCAAGACACGTGGAGTCCAGTCATGGGCCCCGATTTTCCCCCGATCAGGTGTTATCGCCCGGAGTCGGAGTTGGAATTACCGGAGCCAGTGGACTTGGAAAAAGCCAAAGAAACCCTACTGGTAGCATTCGCACCTTCAAGTAGTGGGTCGAAGAACGATGAGATCTAGAACGGAGACCCAAGCGGCCCTGCGCTGGCAATTCCGCCTTTGAAAGCACTCTCCCCAGCTTCCATGACTGGAGAAAACGCGTCCACGGCTACTGTGAACCCTAACTCTACCGAAGCTAACATAACCGTTGGGTCAGATCCTCCAACTCGCGTAATTGTCGAAAATGAGCTGGCTTCTATAGACGTCCATCCAGCAATAGAGCCAAACCCTCCAGTTTCAACTGAAGAACCCGCCGCTGAATCCGTGGATCCCCCTGCTCAGACCCCTTAGCTTTTGTAAATGATTTTTGACATTTAGCTTTGTAATTTCTTTCCTTTCTTTGATTTGTAATCTATTGGGGCTCGACCCCATCTTTGAATAAAAGTGAATCGAATTTGTCTCAGCTTCCTCTTACTGACTTGATTTATTTATTGCCTTTCCAGCATTTGCTTATCATGTTTTTGGTATTTAGTGACTTGCCATTGATTTATTTAACGGAGTGGAATTTTGAAAAATTGTTCAAGTACTGGCTCAAAAGGAATATGAGTCCTTGGTCGTAACAGACTGTAACCCTTGGGACATAATTCACCAGGGGTGTGGCACCCCTCCCCAAGGCATTGATAGAATATCGAATGCGTATTCAAGGGACAATCTTAAAATATCTTTAAAAGATACACTAACTGGTACGGTGAAACATTCAGATTGACTGAAGTAAGGTAATTCAGATTTGACTGAAAACACTTTTATTACCGCGAATAAGTTAAGTACAGATAAGGCTTACAAATGGAGTCATTTTAAACGTAAAACTTCTTGAGGTTGTGGGCATTCAAAGACCTGAGGATAGTGTTTATTTCCATGTCTTCAAGGTGGTAAGCTCTGTTATGGCCCACTTCTGCAATGCGGTAAGGACCTTCCCAGTTAGGTTGTAACTTGCCCACTGTGGCTCGGTATTGCTGCATTCTTTGAAAACCCTTCTGTCGGATTTCCTCAATGGTGTTGAGCTCATGCGCTCAGTCTTCTACGTTCCTAGTGAGCTGATAGTTGGAGACTCTTGCTGTTTGATGGAGTAACTCTGCTGGGATCATGGCCTATGACCCATAAACCATCGAGAAGGGTGTTAACCCTGTCGTGGTTCTGGGAGTGGTGTGATAAGCCCAGAGGACCTCGTCAAGTTCGTCGACCCAGGCTCCCTTCTTATCTTTGAGCCTGGTTTGGAGATTCTGAATGATGATGCAGTTGATGACTTCGACCTATCCGTTCGCTTGAGGATGACCAACTAATGCGAAACGTTGACTAATTCCCATGTCTGAATAGTAGGACCTAGTGCTGGCGCTTTGGAATTGAATTACGTTGTCTCAAATCATGACCCTGGGGATCCCAAATCTGCAAATGATATTTCGCCACAAGAAGTTTTGGATGACTTTATCAGTGATCTTTGTGGCCAGTTGGGCTTCGACCCATTTGGAAAAGTATTCCGCTGCTACCAACAAGTACTGCCTCTGGTCGGTCGCAAGTGGGAGTGGCCCCACTATGTCAATTCCCATTGATCAAAAGGCCAGTAAATATCGACGGGAACCATCTTAGCGGGGTGTTGATGAGGGATGTTGGCGTGTTTCTGGCAGTTGACGCATCTGCGGGTGTGTTCTTTAGCATCTTCGTTTAGAATGGGCCAGTAAAACCCACTCCTTGACACTTTTTAAGCTAAAGATCGATCGCCCGAATGATTTCCACACTGCCCGCTGTGGATTTCCTCCAGTACGTCTAAGGCCTGAGAGAGGCGAAGACATCTCTTTATTGGTCCCATGTACGCCCTCTTATACAACCTCCCCTCCGAATCGAGGGCATAACTAGCTGCTTTGTACTTGAGGCGCCTCGCTGTGTTCCTATCTACAGGCAATACCCCATCACGGAGGTAGAGAATGAATTCATCGAGCCAGCAGGGCTCGGCTGGGTCGATGGAGCATATCATTTCAGGTTCCCCGTCTATCACCCTTCCTTTTCTTGAGAGGTAGGTAATGTTTTGATCTTTGGATCGCCTCATCCCGTTCGAGAATTTAGATAGGGCATCCACTCGCGTGTTTTCTTCTCGGGGGACTTGTTGCAGTGCAAACTCTTTGGATTCCGTCGTCAGGGATTTGACCTTGGCAAGGTACTTGATCATTATCTCCTCTCGTGCCTCATAAGAGCCCTTTAATTGGCTCGCCACCAACTGCGAATCCATAGTCACTGAAATCCTTTCAATCCCGTGTTCCTTGGAGATTTTGAGGCCCGCGATGAGCACCTCGTATTTTGCTTCATTGTTGGTGGCTGGGAAATCCAGAGAGATGGCGGAATCAAGCTCTTGTCCCTCTGTGCTTATCAGGGATACTCCCACACCCCCACCTTGAGAGGTTGAAGAGTCATCGACCGACATGGTCCATAGCACCAAGCGTGGGATCTGCTTACCTGGGTCGTCTTTTTCAATGAGAAAGTCCACAAGGATTTGGGCTTGGTACACGGCCCTGGGTTGGTAGCTGATATCAAACTGGCTTAACTCAATAGCCCATTTCACTATCCTCCCCGAGGCCTCTGGCTTTTCCAAAACTTGGCGCAGGCAGGCCTTGGTCCGTGAGGACCACAATGGAATGGGACTGGAAGTAGGGCCTCAGCTTTCTGGAAGTATGCACGAGTGCCAGGGCAAACTTTTCGATTTCCAGATAGCGCACTTCCGCCCCATGTAATATCTTGCTTATATAATATACTGGCATATGTTTCCTTTTGCGCAGAGCAACTAGCACGAAGCTAACCGCCTCCTCGGTGACCGCCAGGTACAGATACATGGTTTCTCCTGTGATTGGTTTAGCCAACAAAGGAGGAGGTGCAAGATAATTTTTGAGCCTCTCAAAGGCCTCGTCACATTCATCAGTCCATTCAAATTTTTTGATATTACGCAAAATCTTAAAGAAATGGAGGTTTTTCTCAGAAGAGCGAGAGATGAACCTATTTAGCGAGATGATTCGACCCACAAGACGCTGGACGTCTCTGATTGTGTGGGGCCTATTGATGCTTTTCAACGCCAAGATCTTTTCCGGGTTGGCTTCAATTCCCCTATGGCTGATAATATAGCCCAGAAACTTTTCTCCTTCCATGCCAAGAGAGCATTTATTGGGGTTCAGCTTCATTCTGTATTTGCGTAACAGGTCGAAAGTTCGACCCAGATCCGTCAGGTACATTTCAGCCCTCTCACTTTTGATGATCATGTCGTCGACATATACCTCCATTGTCTTTCCAATTTTGCCTTCAAAAACCTTGTTCACCAGTTTTTGGTAGGTGGTGCCCGCATTCTACAACCCAAAAGACATGACCGCAAAACAGGATATTCCCTTGACCACGATGAAAGTGGTTTTGTTCTTATCCTCCGGCGCCATGAATATCTGGTAGTATCCTTGGAAGGCGTCCATCATACTGAGAAGCTCGCAGCCAGCAGTCGAATCAACAGCTGGTCAATCCGGGGGGGAGGGAGGGGATAAGGGTCCTTCGGGTAGGCCTTATTCAAATCTATAAAGTCGTTGCATATGCACCACTTCCCCCCGGTCTTAGCGACCAGGACCACGTTGTAGAGCCAGTCAACATACTTGGCCGGCGTGATGTATCCTGCATCTAAGAGTTTGTTGACCTCTTGTTCAATTATCTCATTGCGTTCATCACTCTGCGTTCTCAGTCGTTACTTTATTGGTCGAAAGCTTGGGTCGATGTTCAAGTGGTGCTCAATAATCTTGGGTCGACGCCGGCCAAATCTGAGGACTTCCAGGCAAACATTTTTGCGTTCTCTCGTAGGAATTGAATGAGCATACACTGTTGTTTACCTTTCAGGTTCGCCCCGACGTTGGTGGTTTTCTCCTTATCGTCGGGCACCAGCTGAACAGGAACGATTGCACTCACTGCGGCGATTTTTCCATCATCCAGCTTTCTCTTTTTAAGGGTGATTATTGAAGTCATCTGCTTGGAGCACATCACTGCTGTTGGGTCCGGCGAGCTCCGTATCTAGAAAGTTATCGACATTTAGTAGAGGGATATTGGCTTTGTTGGAGAGTTTTACCTTTTCCATGGAGACGGATTAGCATTCCTAGGATTCTGGTATGTTGCATCTGAGTTCCCCAATCCCATGCGGAGTTGGCAGCTTGATGGTTTGGTGATATATGGAAATGACCGCTCTAAAGCTTATAAGGGCAGGACGCCCTATGATGATGTTGTAAGCTGAAGGACCTTCAACCACCAGGTACTCAAGCAGTTGGGTGGCTCTTTTCGGCAACTTCCCCATGGAGGTGATGGGCTTAACTCGTTCTTTTGGATAGACCTCCGATCCACCAAAACTTTAAAGGTGTTTTATTGGGCTCATAGTCAAGTAAATTATGGATGTTCATTTTTTGCAAGGTCGAGTAAAAGATGATGTTGGCTGAGCTTCCACTATCAACAAGGGTCTTGTGTACAGCGCAATTAGCAACGTCAAGCGTGACGACCATCGGACAACTCGGCATTCCGCCGTCCCGTGGCATCACTGGAACAAAGTCCCTATCACTAAAAGAGATTTCCTGCTCACGCCATTCTTGTCCAGACTTCACCTGCATCACCTCTCTGGGCCTGTAAAGCTCTCGACCCACCTGTCGCCGCGGTCGCTTGCGAGCAGTTTTCGAATCTCCCCCTGCAGGACCTCCTGCGATCATGAAAATCTCATTGGTAGGCAGGTTGTAGGGATTCCCCTCCTCAGGTTTCTCGAGAGGCGGCTTGCGTCCTCTTCTTGGCGGCGGGGAGTCTTTTGGGTCGAAATCCTGGTGGGCCCGTTCGTCCAACTTCTTGACGAACTCCATCAGATGGCCTCCCTGGAACAGCCTCTCCACTTCTTCCCTCAAGGCAATGCATTCAGAGGTCCAATGCCCAAACTGCATGTGATAGGCGCATCGCTTGCCCGATTCTTTGGCCTTCTTGGTTTCCTTTAGTTGCTTGGGCTTCTTGAGCAGCCCCCTGTCCATTACCTCATAAATTTCCTTGATGGGGTAGATTAATGGTGTATATGTCCTCTTAGCCCCGCTCCCTGAAGGCATCTCCCTCTTGAGTCTCTGTTCCATCCGACTGGAGAGCCTAGGAGGCTCCGACCAATATGGGTCGGATTTAGGGGGTCGTTCAGAGGTGGGCTCGTACGCTCACCTTTCGTTCCTCCGTCCTTGTGCGCAGGTAGTAGACTTAACTTCCTCTAGACGCATGAAGCGGCGGGCGATGGCCATAACCTCCTCCATGTTCTGAGGGGACTAGAGGATAATCTCATCGGCGCACTCCGAGTGGCGGATGGCCTTGTGCAGGGTCTGGGTAAATATATCAATTCCCGGGTGCTCAACCTTGACAAACACTTCATTGAAATGGGAGAAGAAAATCCTCAAAGTCTCATCTTCCTCCTGGATGATGTTGTATAGGTATGTTGACGGGAGCTTGACTCCCGCCATGGAGGACAAGTGGGCTTTGAACTTCTCGGCCAGATGGGCTTAGTCTCTGATGCTGTGGGGGGATAATTGTTCGAACCAGTCTTGGACTGGACCCTCGAGCGTGGTTTCGAAAATCTTAGCCCATATGAGTTTGGAGTGGCCGTAGATGCTGACTTGGACCTCAAACTTGGAACAATGCTTTACGGGGTCGGTGTTCCACTGATATGTTGGCAAATTGGTGGGAAAATTGTCCACCACCTTTGCATCTATGATTGCATCACAAAAGGGGGACCTCGCCTCCCTTTCGCTGCGATACACCCTTCCCTGGCGCTGGGGAGGGTGATCATCATGATAAGCGGACGCCCTACCCTCCTGGGCTTGCCCGCGAGGAACGTATGATGACACTTTCTCTTGTGGGTCAAAATATTCCAATCCATGAGCCGGGTTGGGAAGGTAATGCTACTACTGTTGTTGCTGTCTCCTAGGGAGCTGGTTCCGAAGGTCGCCAGGACCCACCCAATGGCTACGGTTGGTGCGTAAGTAGGCGTCGGGATGGACCCTAGCCCCCAAGCGGTCAAATACAGGGACATTCCGGGGAACAGGTGCGTCCCTGTTCATTTCTCTCGCCCGTCCCTGACGGGTGCCACTGTTTTCGTCCCTCACATTTCCGAGGGCTTGTGAAGGACGTTCCTCCTCCTGATCCTGCCTTCTCCTCCCAGGCTCCCGGCGAGGTGGGGGGTTGTCATTATCGTCGACACCCTCCTCTATATGAGCCCCAAGATGGACTTGGCGCTGAACCCCTAGGGTTGGGACTAAGTAGATGGCCTGAGGCTGGAAATAGGGGTTTTGAGCGTATGGAAGAGGCGGGTATCCCCAGAAACTGGGCTGTTATTAGACAGCGTACGCCAAGGGGGCAGAGGGTCCCTGGACCGTGGTGTTGGAAAATACGAATCAGAAAGCAGCGGAATTTAAAAAAATTTCCCAACAAAAGGACCTTGGATTCGCAATCGTGTATCCAAATTCGTAGAGTTAAGAAACTTACTTTTCTTTTATTCTTTCTTGAAGCGTTTCAAGCCACCCAAGAACGCTCTTCTCGCGGCTTGATCTCCTCTCCTTGGTAAAGCTCGAATCTTCAAACTTCTAACTTGAAGCTCTCTAGAGATAGTCCACCAACTTGATCACAATCTAACTAGTAAGGATGCTAATTCTCTAGTTAGTGTTTAGGCTTAACCTAGGGTTTATTTGATCTTGGAGAAAGGAAGGTGTTCAACACATGAACCAAAAGAATTGTTAATTAGCTCTAAGGGGAGCTCGAGCTCCCCTATTTATAAGAGGGAAGTGGTCGAAAATCCCTAGTCCTTATGGGCTTAGGATTTTGGTCCCTCTCTCCTATTACTTGATCATCAAGTAATTTTGACTTTGACTTTGACTTTGAATTCAAATTCAAATCAACTTTCAAGAGAGCTAAAATATCCAAAATATTTTTGGATAATTTTATACTTTATTTATTTAAAATAAATAACTTATTTTATCTAATTAATTAATTCATAATTAATTAACTAGATTATTTTTCTCCAAAATAAGACTTTCTTTTTAATTCAAAATTAAACCAAAGTCTATTAAATAATTAACAAATTAAATATTTAATATATATAATTAAATAATCACGTGTGGCACACGTGTCACAATGACACGTGTCCACTCACGTGACCCACACGTGTGGAACCCTCTAGGCCCGATTAACTCGTTTAATCATTTTCAAGCCTTAACTCATGTAACCAAGTTGTTGTGTGTGACCCTCTAGGTTCTCAATTCAATTAGCAGTGACCCTAATTAATTAATTCACTAATTAATTAATCAGTCCACAGATTAAACGACCATAGTCTAGCAACAGGTGTTTAACCCCTAGCTGAATTGGAATGTTCGGATTCGACAGAACCTTTAAGTCATTGATTCATGTGAGATACAATCCTCCTACTTACTATCTCTCAACCAAGATCTAGGGTAAGGGAATAATCAGAACCCTAATAATCTGGTCTTAAAGCTAAGTGCATTTCATATCCATTTGATCTCAATCCAAGAAACCCTTTTCTTGATGTCTTGATCTACTGCCTTGGCCAAGGACTCCATATGGAATATGAATGACTTACACAATAAGAGATCACCTTGCAAATGCAAGTGTAGGTCATTTCCTGATTCTCATTCACTTTCATGAATCACTTGTGCAGCCCCAGCATAAGCCTTGAATCAATTGTCTAAGGCGACACCCTTTAAAGCTTATACCTAAGACTACAGAGTTAACTCATAAAGTGACATGGAACCTCAAGTCTAAGGATCAATTAATCACATCAATGACTCGTGAGATATTTCCTAATCTGGAAGTTTCCATTTCCTGAAATAGACACTTCCTTTCCCATTTAGGAATCTTCTCACACGGGGCACCTCAGTGAACTTACTTATTAAAGTAAGCACCCTCATGTATCACGCACGTATCAACTATACACTTTGCACCTCCATGAAACAAGGTGGCCCTTCTTAAGGGCGTGATCCTACAAGCAAGCCTTAGAGGAGTCAGGTTGACACTCCCACTGTCTGTAGGACTCATCGGCTTGGAGTATTTTACTAATCATGACTTATGTGATGTAGGGCTCGTTTCATGAACCATTTCGCCTAAATGGTAGAGTCCTAAAGTCATCAGGATTAGGGGAGTTCTTATACATGCACAGCTAAAGTAAACGCATACCAAACAAGAGCATATAAAGAAGTGTTTGCCTATGATATCAATCAATCGTATATTATTCAAAGATTGTCTGTGATACTAAGAAAGTCCCAAAACGGATTATGACTAATCGGCTTTCTAGGGCACTATTCCTAACACGTGGGATAAGCGATGTTTTGAGGAGTCAGCGCAAGAGGACTTCCTCACGGCGGGGCCAACATATTAGGCTCTCTATTTTCTTTGGCCGCCGCTAGGGCCTCCGCCCTGCATTGCTCAGCGTAGGTGGTCAAGTCCGCCTCCGCTATGATCAGCCGCCCATGAGTGCTTGGGCCAGCCTCCATGGTAGCTATTCCTGCTGCGGGGGCTTGGAAGTTGCCACCGGAGGTGTTAAGATCAGGGAAGATCTCTTCACCATTCTCGCCATAGACACGACGTCCGTGTCGGGTTTGAACCATGATGAGTCATGTACAAGACGCTTGCTGTGAAAGGAGTTAGGCTTTTAGTTCAGAGTTTCCCACAAACGGCACCAAGATGATGGTGTCAAAATCTGGCTTTGTGCTGGACTGCAGATTAGGACTCCCAATCACCCAAGTTATTTGTTTGCGTGAGGCAACTTTGATGCTTTCCTAGGCTGAAAAGGATGAAACAAACGTGAACTCAAAGGCCAAATGGAGGAATGTGGGGGTTGGACCCGTTTTGGCACTTCGACGCTCAAGTTAACTCAAGCTCTAGGTCGAAAATGCAAAGGAAGCAAGTGACTCAGAGTGTGAAGGAAAGCTTACCATTGCAGATGCTGGAGTAAGGCTTATATAGGGTGGAGATGGACTCCGTAGGTGCAAGTACACCCTCAAGAAAGTGTGGATCTTGTCTGGTGGGAGAGCGATGGCCTATAGCCGAAATAGTGCTTTTTTGGCTAAAGCTCTATTTGCCTGTCCCTGCCAGATGCCTGACACAGTACTTGGCGCGGCTGTAAATAATGCAACTGGTTACGGGTGGTACGTACACTGAATGCGGTTGTCCGATAGCGGGTAGGTCGGCCTGACCTTTGGGTCGGATGCTCCTTGATCGAAAGAGATTCCTGGGTCGGATGTCTCTAGGTCGAATGAAGTTCTTCGGTCGGAAAACCCCCATCGCTTAGGGTATGGCCTCTCTTCTGGAGGCCAAGCGTTGGCTCAGAGAGAGCCTCACCCTGGGTCGGATTCGAGAAGCTGACATGGCTTAGTTCCCAGCATGGCGGGACATGTGGAGTTCACTCATGGGCCCTGATTTCACCCCGATCAGGTGTTATCAGAATCAGAATCAGTATTACTAGTATTATTATCACATACCTCAGGATTGCCTGTTGGAATGGTTGGGTCATGCTCGTGGGAGTGAGTTGATTGTACCACGTGTGAAGCAGGCTCGGTGGTTCCGCCTACTTGGTCTGTTGGAACTATGTCTGGCCAAGAAGGTGCTATCTAACCCAGAGACTCCTGCTGACTCTCTTCCTGAGGACTGGGTTGAGGAAGAAAATACTGTGTCTCCAGAAAGTTACAGTCCATAGTCGTATATATATGTTAAGTGGACGGGTGGTAGCATCTATACCCCTTCTGATGTACCCCATACCCCACAAAGACACACTTAAGGGAACAAGCATCAAGTTTTGTGCGTTCAGTATTAGGGATATAAACAAAGACAGAACTACCAAAGAGCCTAGGAGGAAGTGTGAGTGTGGAGGGTATACTAACGTGGGTGCTGAGATATTTGAGTGGGGTGTCAAAATTGAGTGCTTTGGTGGGAAGATGGTTTGTAAGGTACACCGATGTAGCCACTGCTTTGGGCCAAAAATACTTAGGACTGTGAGACTCAAACATCATAGCCCTAGACATTTCGAGAAGTTGACGATTTCTCCGTTCTGCTACCCCATTCTGCTGAGGGGTCTGCTACCCCATTCTGCTGAGGGGTGTTGGGCAAGAAGTTTGATATATGACCCGATTATCCCCGAAAAAATTATTTTAAAGTTGAGCTGACAAACTGCCCCTCCTCCCCCTATTTGAATACGGGATTTAAATTGAGTCCTGACCATATAAAGAATTCTAAAAATTTGGATCATCAGATTTGTTTTTAAGAAAATAAACCCATGTCATCCGAGAGCAATCGTCAACAAATAACACAAAATACTTAAAAACATGACTAGCCATGCAACCACCATTATTCGGGGTAGGTCCCCACACATCGGAATGAGCCAATGAAAAAACATGTTGTGCTCTAGAGTCTGACGAAGAAAACGACTGTCTGCATACATGTTTCGTAAGTTGTCACTATCCTGAGGAAAAAGCTTTGGAAATAAAAAATGAAGATACCCTACTGATGGGTGTCCTAACCTATGATGCCACAGCCATCTTTGGCGGTCCACTATTCCTTGAGAAAGCACTGTAGTTCCTTGTTGAGTCATCTCATCTACGTAGTACAAGCCCACACTTTCAGTACCACGCCCAATCACTCTCCCCGAGTGAATGTCCTGAAGCAAGCAAAAAGTAGAAAACATAAGGACCATGCAATTTAATTCTTTAGTCACATGACTAATAGATAACAATTTACAGGATAAATCAGGAACATAAAGACAATTATTTAATTTTAATGATGGGGATAAAGTGATAGTTTCGGCCCCATGAAACGAGGAGAGTCCACCAGGTACATTCCAAATTGCAGTCTTGGGTGGAGAAATAATATTCAGGAAATCCCCCTTATCATTCGTCATGGTATCGGTGGCTCCACAATCAAAGAGCTACCTCGTATCTTTAACCGTCTGACCTGTACTAGTATTAAGAGCATAACTTGTACTAGTCTCATAATTACAATGTGGCAAACCATTCTGTAATATATTAGGCAAAGTAAAATGGAAAGGATGTAAATAATTGCAAGGGGGTAGTCTGGGCATTTCACATGCCCAGCCCCAATACCTAAAAAAGGCTTTCCTTCCTCATTTGTGGTTGCCGCCGCCACTGATGCTCTCCCATTTCCTTTGCTTTGACTGTCAATTACCGCCTGTGTCGTCGACCCTGTTTTAGCCCCGGACTCATCTCCTTCTAGTCCGTAGGCCGCCACCATGGCTGCGCTCTAGCCTGGCGTCACGCCGTTGGCTGCACCAGCTATCGGGAAAACCAATAAGCTCAAAACACGTCTCCATTTTATGGCCCATTCTTCAACATTTGGCGCACTTTGTCGGCGTATTGTCACCGCCGCTGCCTCGATGCAGTGGAGTGGAGCTCCTTCGCTGTTGCCCAAGCTGTGATTTGGTGTCTCCCGATGATTGCGACCCAGGCCCTATCTACCTTGATTTCTGATTTTGGGCAATAAGCCCAGCTCTAATACCGAAAATCCCCGTCGATGATGAAGCCTGGTCCCTCTTCATGACCTCTTGTCGTGCTGCCTCTTGCCGGACGGTGGCATATGTCTTCTCTACCGTCAGTAGTGGGCTTTCTCTAAGGAGGTCTCGCCGATTGGAATCATAGGTGTCATTAGTTCCAGCGAGAAACTGAAAAAGTTGGGACTCAGATCTGAGATGGTTGAAGGGGTTGATATCCACCTCGTGAGTCATTGGGTTCGGCTGTCGAATCTTGATTTTTCTTCATATCCGCTGAAGATCGCTGTAAAATTGCTCTAAGGTATCGGACCCCCACTTCATGCTATTGGCTCGTACGGTAAGGTCATAAATCTGAAACCCATATCCACTATGACCGTAAGTAGCCTTCAATCCATCCCATAGATGCTTTGTCATGGGGTACTCGACATAATTACTGATTAAATTCGGTTCCATATTGTCAAGAATCCATGAACAGATAATAAGGTTCGTCTGTTCCCACTGGTGGTAAGTCGGGTGGTCCGCCACTGGTGGTAATGGTGTCCCGGTGATGTAGCTCAACCTTCCTCTTCCTTCGATCGCCAGCCTCATCAATCTGGACCATATCGAATAGTTAAATTGGTTCAATTTTATGCTAATTGAAATGTTTTGGTGTATATGTAACTGATTGGGATCTGTTTGGGGTTGTAGGCTTTGAAGAAGGCTTGCTAACTACGTGGCCAAGGAATCGACAGGCTGTTGCGATTCCTTGCCGGTACTGGGGGTGCCACTGTCTTCGGCCATGGTCGGGAAAGGTACGGTGCGTAATGAGCAAGGTTCGCATCCGTTTAATAGATCGTCGCCCTCTGATAGCATGTTATACTTTGAAAGAAACATGTTTATGGGAAGAATTCTTTATTCTCTTGATTCTGTATTACACTATACACGAAGGGATTTACACTATATAATAATATAAGAGTCCATCTAATCTAGGTAAGTTAGACTAAATGATATATACAAATCCCTAACTTATAACTTTCCTAACAACAAACAATTAAAATCGTGATAATCTACAATATAATTAAGTTGTCCTTAATTTGAACAATGAGAGCTTGCCCAATAAAGTAATTTGATGTTTGATTACTAATTTTACCTAAATTGAATATAAGGAATAACTTCAGACGATCGAACAAAATACCAATAGAGAAGCAGAGAGTTTAAAATAATTAGAAAACAAAATCGATGAAAAAAACTCTAAAAACCGTTTGAATACAAAAAAAAAAACGTAGGAGTTTTAGTAGATATAGGAATCTTTTCCACTAACAAAATCCTATGCATGTGGAACATATTTTTCTAAAAATCTACTTAATAGGATTATTTAGTGATTCTTTTTTCTTTATATTAAAATTTATATACGTGTTTCTAATTTTAATGTTTTTTTATTTAGGATTTATGTGTTTCGCATTTTAAATAATAGTTATTATTAGTGATGAGAAGTTTATCGATAACACAGAGATTTCAATTGGATACAAAATAAAACTATTTTATTATCGACATAAAAGAAATAAGCAAATGGAAACATGCATGGTTGTTTTTCTTAATTTTATATATCCTTTTTAGGTGACCTTTTTATATATCCTTTTTTTGTCGATTTATGATCTCAATTACAGTATTTAAAATGGAAACATGGTTTTTCTTTTTAATTTTTCTTGAGATTTCATATAAAATATTTTGTATGTGTAGTTTTACAAAGTCCAATCGGTTCATTCAAAATTTTATTATATTTATTTAAAAAGAAATTACCTAAGCATGAATATGTAAAGAAATTGTTACAGAATAAATTATATGCTCACATGAAAATTTTTATGCGTTCCAAGTTTTACCAAGCATGAATATGTAAAGAAATTCTTACCAAATAAATTATATGGTCACCTGAAAATTTTTATTTATGCCCACGTATTAGCCCAAAAAGAAAGTATTTTACGATATAATACTGAAGTATTGGAACAAATCCAATATTTATTGATATTAGAAGAGAATTAGAGTTAGAATAGATATAAGAATAATTAAGAGTTATAATTGTTGGGGCCATCCCTGACGGCCCAAAGGTATGGCCCAAACCCACAAACAGATCGTGTCATTATGGCAGGCTCGGGTAAGATTTTAGCCCATAAGTTGTTCAGGTAATGATAGCACTCTTGTTCTGTTTGGAAATAACGATCTGGATAGGAGATGTATTGTGGATATGAGTCTAGAATTCGTACAGTGAATGACAAGTAATAATAACAACAGATAAGATCGTATTTAGGTAAATCTTGAGAGAAAAAGATAAGAACAAAGGGCCGGTATTACCTATAAATAAGAAGGGTGGAGATGGAGAAAATCAGAACCCAACATAGAGAGAATACGAGAAGGAGAGGTACTCATCACTGGCGCCGACTGTGGGAAAATCACAAAACCCACAACTTGCACCACTCTTGAAAATCTCTCTCTTGGGAAAAATTTTCATGTCACGAGAAAGAATAAACAGGTTAAGGGAGCAGATGGAAGGAAGAAATCTGGAAAATGATCTCCTAGATGAAACCATAAACAATCAAACTGAGGGAGAAGGAGGCAAAAAAGATTTCATTACCCCTGAATAGGGGAACAGATTCCCTGCTGGAGCGAATCCTTTACCAATAAGGATGACTATGGAGCAATTGACAACCCTAGATGAGCTCATCACAAATATATAAAAAAAGGAAGACGGATCGAAAAACTGCTGAGAGCAGCCGAACGAACGAGCAGGAAAGATATCTTAGAAGGTGGTCTCGTTCGCTGCCTCGGAGGATCAATATTGAATCCGAGGACAAGGAGGACTACTATAAAGAGGATGACCGAGAGGACACCCCGTTCGTCCCAAGAAATAAGGAGACACTCCCAAAAGGAAATGTGAATCTCGAGAAGCAGATGCAAGGGCTGGAAAGAGCTATAGAGGAGATGAAAAAAAGATGGGAAGGACACGCCATGGAAAAGAAAGGAAGTTCTTTTTCACAAGCAGTGAAATTGTTGTACTTTTATTATTTTTTATTTTTTTTATAATTTACCGATAGAGATATCCGTCAATAATCCGTCAATAAATTTTATCGACTATACTTTTTGTAGGTAATCTATCGATAATAATGTTGACTTTACTTGTAAATAAGTCGTTGGAATTCCGTAGTTAATTATTGGAAATTACCTAAAAAACATTTCTGTAGAAAATATCTGTAGGTAATCATCAGTTTTTTTTTGTAGTGTAAGTACTTGTTTTCAAGCCTGCATGCAATTATTCTATTATATTTATATAATAGATATGTGTTTATACGATACGTTTATGACCTTGTCATACGATTAAAGGTTTTCGAACTATATGTACGAGCATATGTAAGCTTGAAAATATTTTGTAACGAGGCTATGCTCCAAACTGTGTGCTTTCACGCAAGCTAAGGATTAGGATGACATGGAGAGGTACGTTTAAAGCATATACCAAGTTGCAAGATAAGGTATGCCATGAGGTACGTTAAGTTATGTTTGATTAGGTTGCGAGTTTAATTATTGATACGAATTGGTTCGATATGGATTCTTGGGCCCCGGAGACGTGGGTAAAGATGCCCGAGACGGTGTCGGGCCGTCGGGTTAAGCCTGTGCACGATCTCCATTTAAAGTATTTACGCGCGACTCTGTGTGATTGAGGAGGCGTAGTGCTTTGAGCCCTGAATAACCGAGGAAGGTAAGATGTGGATTAGCTATCCCGCGTACATAGAGATGCAAGATATGGGCCCGTACCCCACGTGCAGGCTCCAATGGTGTGGGGATGGATACGGTATATGATTTATGTTTCTTTCGGTTTTCTTATGTATGATAATATGATATGGAAGTAAGGTTGGAGACCCTGTACTCGCCGGGTATATGTTTACACTATGTTATGATGATTATGATATGGGATAGGAGCTTTCTATTATGATATGATACGAATATGTTAATCTCGATTTGTTATAAAAATGATATGTATATGTTTGATTGAAAATGGTTTTGGTGTACAAAACTCTATTCCGGGTTCATAGTCTTTTGTTTTAATACGTGTTCTGCTCTATATTATGTATCGTGTATGTATGTTCAGCCCCCTCACTCAGTCAGTGGACTAACCCTCGCCCCACCAATGTTTTTAGTTTGTAGGTACAGGTTGTTGGAGTTCAATTGAGTTTGTTAAGCTTTATATTTCAGTTATGATTATAATCTTGTAAATGTATATTCTGTACAGGTTTATGCATTATGGATTGAATGAATGGGATTCGGGACAGGTTTCTAGGCTAGTTGAACCCGTATTTATTTTATACACTGGTTTAATTGTGATTATTTCAGTACAGGCTTCTAGGACCAGTTGACCCTGTGTAATTGCTATTGATTGAATTAATATGTTTGTTGCTTTAAGTTTTTGAAAGTTCGTATTCCTACTTTGCTTCCGCTTCCAGGATTTTATTTTCTCTCTGTACACAGGGTTTAGGTACCGCCTAGCTTAGACAGGGTCTGGTCTGTCTTCTATTCGCTACTGCTTGGTTCATGTGCGGATTTCCCATTTCGTATGCTGATTGAACTTTATTTCGGGGGACGTGGTAGCCCAGCATTTGGGGCGCTACAGAAAACATTTCAAACGAAGAATAAAAGAAACACCAATACAATACATAACTACCATAGATACAAAATAAGAAATTAGTAATATTTTAATTTACCAAAGATTTTTGTCTCCTAAATACAACTTAAAAAAGTAATGGAACGAAGAAATAAGTCTAAATAATAAAAAATAAGAGGTTGTACAGCTTTATTCATAATTCATGTGTTAGCTTGTGAATGGACGACAACGATTAGGCCACCAACAAAACCATGGTGGCTTCAATGAGAAAACCCTAAGATTCATATAAAGGGAAAATTGCATAAATGGTATGCCAACTTCACCCTTTCAGCAAATTTGGTACAATAACTTTTTCGGTGACAAATGTAACCCATATGTAAAAAAAAATTGCAATTCAATGCAAAATGTCGCCGGAGACCCGAAAACTGCCGGGAAACCCGCTTCGCTTTCACAAAAACCAGTCTGACGTGTTCTTGAGTCCTACATATCCAAAATGAGCTTGCCACATCACACTCATTTGCCAAATTGCAGCTTACGTGGACCATAATCATCAGACAAGATCTCCACCACCACCGCCCAGAAACCCACTTCGCTTTCACAAAAACCAGTCTGACGTGTTCTTGAGTCCTACATGTCCAAAATGAGCTTGCCACATCACACTCATTTGCTTAATTGCAGCTTACGTGAACCATAATTATCTGACTAGATCTCCACCTGAAACCCACTTCGCTTTCACAAAAACCAATCTGACGTGTTCTTGAGTCCTACATGTCCAAAATTAGCTTGCCACATCACACTCATTTGCCAAATTGCAGCTTACGTGAACCATAATCATCAGACTAGATCTTCACCGGAAACCCGCTTCGCTTTCACAAAAACCATTCTGACGTGTTCTTGAGTCCTACATGTCCAAAATGAGCTTGCCAAATCACACTCATTTGCTAAATTGCAGCTTACGTGGACCATAATCATCAGACTAGATCTCCACCACCACGGCTGCCTCCTAGATCGAACTAGATCTACAAACCATCATCGCCGCCGTCGTATCGAACCAAATCTACAAACTACCATCGTCGCCGCCACCGTCACCCAACAACTTCATTTTCTTACAATACATCCTCATCTTCTCCACCTTGGTCAACCTAGACTAGTGCTTTTTCTAAGAACATGGAGATGGAAGAAGAGCTCGCCGGAAAAGGAGCGCCAGCAATTACCACCGCCGCGACTTTGCTCCTTCATAGAGCCACCGCCGCTGAAAATTGGATCACGAAATTGGTATCAATGCGATCCTCGTATCGCGGTGATCGAAATGCACTACCTGTACGTCGAATTCGAAGAAGAAAGAAGAAATCCCCAATTCTTGATGTGGTTGTCGCCTTCATCTTCTCTGGCGGGGGGGTTCTGGGTATGGTTTCTTTCGTTCTTCTTTTTTTTTTTTTTTTTAAGTTTTGATTTTAATTTAAGCTTCATTATTAATATATTAGGTAAAATAAAATATAATTTATATGAATAAAATTTATAAAAATATATTGTATTTTCTTCAAAAATACAAATATATATTATACACAAATTTTTTTATTTTTTTATTTTTACATAAGGTATTATGTATTATGTGGTATTTTAAGTTTGTTTTAATTGAGCAAAAAATAACACTTGTACAATGGTATTTGAAGTGTATGGTGGTATTGCCACGTCAGGAAAAATAAGCCACGTCTGTTTTCGGGTAGGGTTTCCGGTCGGATTTCGGGTCTCCGGTGAAATTTTGCATTAAATTGCAATTTCTTTTTACATATGGGTTAGATTTATCATTGGAAAAGTTATTGTACCAAATTCGCTGAAAGGGTAAAGTTGGTATACCATTTATACAATTTTCCTTTCATATAAAATACTTAACAAAGATGATATTAATTAATACCAAACATATTAATTGATTAATTGTGTTAACAATTCTGGACGATCCTGATTCCTGAGCCACTCCCAGCCACTGCTGCGACGGCATCCTAAGCCTGACCACCGATATCCAACCTCACTTTGTGCTCGTTTATGTGATCCTCAGAAATCCATATGTTAGAGAAACCCACGGCGGGATCACCGCCGACGCTCTCCAGCCGTACTTGTATCGATGCCAATTGCCAAGTCTGCTGCCGCCACTCTTATAGCTTCGCATGCAGTTGATATCAGCACAACAGTAAGAATGGATATGTGAATTTAGTGGCCATATTACTGATATCAATTTGGATAGAATGAATGGTTTGTGTGTTGATACTTGATGCCTTTGCGAGGGTATTGTTTATAGTGGAATTATAAATTAAGTGCTATATATAAATGCCTGATTAATTTTGTTATTTTAATTAATGAACCCGAGTTGCACATATATATGGGACTATGGGAGCAAACTTGGTACGTATCACGAGGAAATCGAGAATAGTAGCATGTAAGCACTTTTCTATTAATCGTTACTACAAATCTTTTCACTTTAATACGAGAGCTCTGGTTAACTTAATATAACGTCAATATTTAAATTATGCCACTAAATAGTATAATAAAGTGCTTTGGTACATACTGTTTATCAATATTACAAGTGTTGATACATCAATGTATACTGCAAAACTTAACCTAAAATCAACCATTACACGGTGTTTTAATTATGACTTTGCATATTAATAAATTCTTTCTCATTTGATGTTTATATATGTTTACATAATTTTTCGTTGAATCTGCAATAAATGATTACAAGAAACAAGAAAATAGGGAAATAAAGAATTTATTGATTTAACTGTAAAAGAAAGTGTTACAATCTCTGTAAAATCCCTTGATTCTTCTCCACTATTGGATGCGAAGGTTTGATACTTGATCTCGAATCAAACATAGAACTTGGTAGAATTTGTAGAACTTGACTAGAAGTGTTGGCTCATTTCTTCTCGACTAGTGGATTCGAAGGTTTGATGCTTGATCTCGAATCGAACATAGAACTTGGTAGAATTTGTAGAACTTGCCTAGAAGTCGAACATAGAACTTGGTAGAATTTATAGAACTTGACTAGAAGTGTTGGCTCGTTGCACATACAGCACTTCGTGATTGCAACTGGCAATGGCTCGAAGATTTGAGAGCTTGAATGCCTTTTGCTCTTGAGAATTTGATGATTTGTACTTGTGTTGTGGTTTGTAGTATGAACTTGCGACTTTGGAGCCTCTATTTATGGGCTTTCGTTTGTCATTTATGGTTTCGTGGGCTTGGGTCTGAACTTGGGCTTGAAGACCACTTCACACTTAATTGGACTTTATTTCATTTAATGGATTATTTCCTTAATCCATTTAATTCAAAGAATAAAATTTACAACTCTTATCTTGAATTAAATTGTAAGCCCAATTTTATTGTGGACTTATGATCAAAAAATTAAATAATTAATAGCTAATTTTCTTGGGCCTCTAATTAATAATTTTATCTTCGAATTTTCGGTGTCAACAATACGTAAACATCATAAAACATTTTTAATGCTTTTAAATATATTACCGTATTCAACGCTTGTAAATTTAAAACTCAATTTTACATAAGCAACACATGAATTTCTTTTTCATAAAGAAAAGCAATACAACGCCTATATAATCAGAAAATAAAAGAATAAAAATAAACTACTAAACCCACATTTTCGTCAATTGTTCAAACAAATCAAACACAATTTCAATTTAAAAAAAAAAAAAAATCACACAATCTGATCGAGCCAAAGATCCTGCTTGACGTCTGATCGAGGATTCCGACGCGATCACTCTATTTGTTGAGGGGAAAACAGCTGCCCGACTACTCAAAACCTGCGCGAGTCGGAATAAACGTGAACTCCGAGACCAACTCGAGGAAGGTGGGTGTGAGACCCGGGTTGGTACTCCGACGCTCAAGTCAAGTCCGACGGAGATGATCGAATTAATTGAGTGGTGAAAAGAGTTAGGTGAGAAAACTTACCTCGCAATAAATGAGGAGGGGGTATTTATACTGTGAGGAGAGAGAAGTTACCGCCTCGACGTGGTGGCGTGGGGAGTTGACAGGTGCCCCATTAAGACCGTGCATTAAATGCGTGGTCGGCCACCTTTCTGCTATTGGGACAGTGCGCTGGCCGGTCGAGGGATCTAGGTCGCCCGTAGCGGTCTGGGGGGCCCGACTGTGGGTCGACTGTCTATGCGGTAACTTCTGCGGGGTAAATGGATCTTCGAGCGTTATGGTCGAGAGGTAAGCTCCGATCGAATCGCGATCGGTACATGACCGTCAATCCTACACGTGGAGCAAGATGATTGGCCCAACTCAACAGCGGGTACGTGCCACGTCATAAGGCCCCCGAAACATCATCTGCTAGGGCTGGCGTGGCAGTGATGTTTCAAATCCCAAGAGTGGGACCCGCTGTAATCATTGTGTCGTTTCAACTTCTCGATTCCCGCCCATTTTCACCCTTATAAATAGTTCCCTCTATAAATTCATTTGTTACTTTTGCGAGAGAGAATTGAAGAGGGCTCCGAGCTATTTTCGATCGATTTAAGCGTTCTTCGAGTGTCGGATTTCCGGGTCGCTCGTTTTAGAAGAGGACAACCTTTGGACTTTCAGACAACAAAAGGTAACACTTTCGATCTTTAGCTCGGTCTCCTTTCTCTGTGTTTTTTTATGTTATTCTCGATCGCTTCGAGGGAGAGGTGTACCACTTCCCTCTTCGAAGGCTCCCTCTCTCTCGATTTGTTCATATCCGACCCAAACAGTAAAACATGATTCTATCGTCGTAGGATGTCAACAAATCGAGCGGAGGCTGGCCCTAAGGGAAGGGAAGTGGCGACCACAAGTGTGGGGTCGAGTTCGGATTCATCTGGATCGAGTTCGACATCGGATTCGGAGGTGACTGTAAAGACAAGGTCGACGAATCCCCAAGGAAGGGATGAGATTGTCGAGGTTGTGGAGGTCTCGGAACCTCTGCCTGAAGAAGAATCAATGGAGGCAGTTGTGCCTCGGGTATCGGGGGAGGTGACGCCGACTTCTGGTCGAGAGGAGGAAGAGGAAGAGGAAGAGGTAGAGAACCTCGAGCCAGAGGGTCGGTTGGTGAACGATCCTCGAGCCATCACTTGTTCGATATCGGAGGACAAGCTTGGGGAGATCCAAAATTGGTTGTTTGGGGGGGCTCCGGAGTATGGGGGGTTATCGAGTAATAAGGCCCAGGGTCGGAGACAGGATGACCGATCCACCGACAAACTGCATCACGATCAATTACTTAGCAGTTAAAAATGGGTTTAGGGTGCCCATTTCCGAGGAGATGGTCGACTTTCTCAACACTCTTAGGATTAGCCCTCTACAGTTGATGCCCAACTCCTACGCAATGGTAAATGGGCTGAGGGCCTTGTTGAAGTGCTTGGGAATGAAGACCAACATATACTGCATTTCCGAGATCTTCCAGGCTGGGTTGACGATCGAGACCTCGAAGTCAGGCCCGGGGTACATTCAGCTTCAGTCGAAGAGTAATTATCGGGTTGTTAGGTCGCCAACCTCGTCGAATGGTAAGGGATGGAAACAAAGGTTTGTTTTCATCGAGTACGAGAAGGGTTGGCCCGGTCTAAAATATCCGGGATGGAGCTGGGTTCCTCGAGCGGATCTTCCGAGAGGGGCACCGGGTTGGCCGAACACTTTGATGGCAGCCCTAAAGATGTTAGGAAGTGTGGAGTCGGAAGATATGATCACTCCACAGTCGTTAATCGAACTAGGGCTCGCGTCAGGAGTCAGGAAGTATTTCGACCCTGGTACCTTGATCGAAACTTCTCGAAGCATCGCACTTACCTGTTTTTGTTGTTATGTTAGTTTGTGTGTGTGTGTGTGTGTGTTTTTTTTTTTTTTTTTTTTTTTTTTGCAACTCTGTTTTCGAGTGTAGTCCTTATTGCAGACCAGTACATCATGTCGGCCGCTTTGAACGCGAGGAGGAAGGAGATGGCCGAGCTCAAGAAGGCGGCCGAGAAGAAGAAAATACCTCCGCCGACCCAGGCGGAAATAACGGCCGCGACCGGTGCAACGGTCGATGCTCTACTTGAGGTTCTCTCAATGAGAACGAGTGATGCCCCTGAGAAGAGGGGAAGAGCCCCCTCGGGGGTCGAAAACTTGGAAGCCCCCCAGTCCAAAAGGCAAAAAACCAAAGGCCAACCGAAGTCAGGGGTCGGAGCCGACAAGAATAAGGGTCGAGAGAAGACCCCCATGCTCCCAATGCCACCAACGCTTGGTCCGATCATCGAGGTCCAGGTCGGAGATTTCTCGACTCCTCCCAACCAGGATCGGGGGGCCATCGTTCCCCGAAACGTTGCGAGTATCTTATCGGGGGTGCGAAGGCCTCCGACCGGATCTTCATCGGGGACCGCTGTGCCGTGGAAGCCCAGCGACGAGGAGAAAAAGATGTTCTTCGACTATCCGATCCTCGAGGAACCCCACTTTCCTTGTGGCCTTTCGAGCGTCAACGAGAAAGGCGAGCCTAGACGGGTCGGTACTGCGCCCAAGGATTATAATGAGCTCGGGGTATTGTACAGTTCGATCCAGACCACGATCGACCACAAGGAAAGGATGGCTCTATCCGATGACGAGATCGAAGCGTCGTGGGTCCAGAAGTATTTTGCTGTAAGTATGCTTGTAAAATTATGTTTTTCCCAAGTATTGGATCGAAGTTGCTGAAGGTCGATGATTCCTTGCAGATGGGTCAGGACTTCTTCCAGGTGGCTCGGAGGGGATGGGTTCATCGGCAGCTGAGGATGAGAGCTGAGCAACAGGTCGAGAGGATGAGGATCGAGTTGGAGGAGAAGGACAAGAAGTTGGCTGAGGCCAACAAAGACAAGGAGAAGCTCGATCACGACCTCCTGGAAGCTATCGAACATCTCTGGGAGGTTGAGAAAAAACTGAAGACGGCCGAGGGACGGGTGGCGAGGTCGATCCAAGAAGAAGCCGACGCAAGGGCCCGCGGCTTAGCGGAGGGGGAAAGGAAAGGTGCAAAGCTGGCCCTGGATCGATGCAAGAGGGGCCTAGCCAAATCCGTGAACGACCTCGAGCGTCGAGGCGTTTACAGGTTCATGA
Source organism: Lantana camara (assembly GCA_037501455.1). Taxonomy (NCBI): domain Eukaryota; kingdom Viridiplantae; phylum Streptophyta; class Magnoliopsida; order Lamiales; family Verbenaceae; genus Lantana; species Lantana camara. Next base: position 32,053,296 of record CM074859.1, on the reverse strand, counting down.
AGTCCAAAGCGTACGAGAAAGCAGTGTCGATTGCGAGCTTCAAAGACGTCGAGGAGGGTTTCAATTTGTGCTTAGCTCAAGTGCAAGCGGCCAAATACCTCCCGATGGATTATGATCAAGAGAAAGTCGGCCTGTTTCAAGATGATCCCCGGCCCGTCGACCCGGTTACTCGACCTCCTACTCCTGAGCCAAACTGGGAGGAAGATGAGTTTGGCTTCGCCGTGAAGTTGGCCCGATCTAGGGCGGCGGGTGAGCCAGACGACATAGTCACCCAAGAGCTCGATCTTGACGCTTCGTTCGACCCGAAGGACATGTGCCCAGAATATTTTGGGGATGGGGCCATCGTTCCGATCGAGGAGGGAACCGGACCCTAGGCAACCGAGGAATGAGTCGGAGAGAATGGACTAGCCCTGTCTCTGTACTCGGAAGTCTTTTGCTGAGTGGAATTTAATCTTTCAAAGTTTCGACTGTTGGGGTCGGACTTTTGTAGTTGCTGGCTCGAGATTCATCTGTAAATAGGTAGGAATCCGAGCGTTTGTTGCTCCCATTTGTAAAATCCAAATTTGTAAGAGCGTGATCGAAAAGTTATGATCGATGCACTTTATTTTAAATATATTATGTAAGTTCTCTTTTGGGTTTTAATGAATGTCTTAAGTATTCTCTCGAGTTTCTTTGATGTTTAACTTTTCGTGTTAATCGATAGCTATGATCGAGAAGATGTTGAGGCAAACTGCTTTAATCTTTCGGGACATATAAGACATTAGTACGGGCGTCGTATAACGCAAGTACTTGATCGAATAACACGAGCGTCAAAAGACAAGAGAAAACTTTATTAGTTTTTCGACCAGAAGATTTACACAAATATGTTTACAAGTAGTACTTCTTCAAGTTGTGAGCATTCCATGATCTAGGCAATGGCTGTCCATCGAGATCTTCGAGATGATATGCTCGATTCTTGCCTACCTCGACAACTCGGAAGGGTCCTTCCCAGTTGGCGTCGAGCTTGCCCACATGCTTAGTGACCTCAACCTTCTTAAGGACCAGATCTCCGACTTGAAAGTGAAGCGGTCGCAAGTTTTTGTTGTAGGCTCGAGCAGTTGTGGCTCGATATTATTGCATCTTCATATTTTTTTTTTCTCTGGTTTCGCTTATTGTGTCGAGATCAAAGGCTCTTAACTCGTCGTTTTGGTGGCGGTGAAAATGAGCCACTCGAGGGGATTGATGTATAATCTCGGCCGGAATCATGGCTTCCGAGCCATACACCATGGCAAAGGGTGTTTGACCAGTTGGGATTCGAGGGGTGGTTCGATACGCCCATAGGACACCTTCAAGTTCATCAACCCAATGGCTTTTCTTAGCTTCGAGTCGCGTACACAAATTCTGTATGATGGTTCGATTGGTAACCTCGACCTGCCCTTTAGCCTGAGGATGTCCGACCGACGTGAACCTTTGGCTGATCTTGAAGTCCGAACAGTAGGCTCTGAAACTTGAACTTTGAAACTGGGGTCCATTGTCGCATACTATGACTCGAGGTACTCCAAATCGAGTGATGATGTGTTTCCAAAGGAAGTCTTGTAGCGCACGAAAGGTAATTTTTGCAACTGCCAGGGCCTCGACCCATTTAGAGAAATAATCGATCGCCACAATGATGAACTGCCTTTGTCGAGTGGCTATCGGAAAGGGGCCAATTATGTCGATTCCCCATTGCTCAAAAGGCCAGCACGACTCGATTGGAATCATGTTAGCAGGGTGCTGATGGGTCAGATTGGCGTGTCTCTGAGAACGATCGCACTTTCTCACGAATTCGAGTGCATCCTTGCGTAGGGTAGGCCAGAAGAATCCAGATCGAGACACCTTCAGGGCTAATGATCGCCCCCCGACATGGTTCCCACACGATCCTTCATGGACTTCGGCTAAGACTTCTCGACCTTGTGATGGTCGGAGACACCGTTTTGTTGGACCGATGATTGAACGTTTGTACAAGCGACCCTCTTGGTCTAGCGCATAGCTTAGTATGCGTTGCTTGAGTCTTCTTGCTCCGACCGAGTCCTCGGGTAAAGTGCCATCGTGCAGATATAAGACTATATCATCGAGCCAACAAGGTTCAGCTATGTCGATGGGATGGATCTCGGAAGGAATATGATCTATCGATCGAATAGATGATATCATGAAGGTTATGGTCCGATCCTGTGTGCCTAGCGACCCGCTTGCAAATTTAGAAAGTGCATCTGCTCGAACGTTCTCTTCTCGAGGAACTTGTGAAATTCCGAATTCTTCAAATCCGGAGATGGCCTTCTTGACTAAGGCGAGATATTTGATCATTGACTCCTCTCGAGCCTCATATTCGCCAGTGACTTGACCGGCAACCAGCTGTGAATCGGTCAGGACTCGAAGTTTTCCGATGTTTTGCATTTTTGCGATTTTCAATCCTGATAAGAGAGCTTCGTACTCAGCCTCATTGTTTGTTGCAGGATATTCGAGGGCGATGGCATATTCGATCTGTTGCCCATTCGCATTGTTGAGGGATACCCCGGCCCCTCCTCCGGAAGCGGTCGAGGAGCCATCGACCGATAGGGTCCATACGGTTTGATCAACCTTAGATGCCGAGTGAGGGTCTTTCTAGACCAAGAAATCGGCCAGGATCTGCGCTTGATACGCTACCCAGGGTCGATATGTTACCTCGAACTGTCCGAGTTCAATCGCCCACTTTGTGAGTCGACCCAAAACTTCCTGTTTGTCCATGACGGTTCTCAGCGGTTGATCGGTGAGGACAATGATAGGGTGTGCCTGGAAGTATGGTCGAAGCTTGCGGGACGTATGGACTACTGCGAGAGCAAACTTCTCGATCTCGAGGTAGCGAACTTCTGGTCCATGGAGAATTTTACTCACGTAGTATACAGGGAGATGTTTCCGATCTCGAATGGTGACAAGTACCGAGCTAATTGTTTCCCTCGATACGGCCAGATTCAGGTATAAAGTTTCACCATCGACGGGCTTGGCAAGCATGGGCGGAGAAACCAGGTACTTCTTCAGATCTTCAAGAGCTTGGTCGCACTCGGGGGTCCATTCGAAATCTTTGATATTTCGTAAGATCTTGAAAAATGGTAAGTTCTTCTCCGAGGATCGGGCAATAAATCGATTGAGTGATATGATCCGTCCAACAAGCCTCTGTACGTCACGGATCGAATTAGGAGCCGGGAGCAGTTGTATAGCCTTTATCTTGGCGGGGTTGGCCTCGATCCCCCTCTGACTGACCATGTAGCCGAGAAATTTCCCACCATCGACCCCGAAGGTGCACTTGGCTGGGTTGAGCTTTAAATTGTATTTTCGGAGGAGGTCGAAGGCTTTCTTCAAATGGTCGAGATGGTCGGTGGCTTTTTTGCTTTTAACTAGCATGTCATCGACATATACCTCGATGGTATGGCCAATCTCTGACTCAAAGACTTTGTTCATCAATCATTGGTACGTCGCTCCTGCATTCTTGAGCCCGAATGGCATAACCTTGAAGCAGTAAATGCCATTGAAAATAATGAAGGCAGTCTTGGGTTGGTCCTCGATGGCCATGAAGATTTGATAGTAGCCTTGAAAAGCGTCCATCATGCTCAATCGTTCGCACCCTGCCGTGGAGTCGACCAGTTGATCGATCCGTGGCAGAGGGTAGGGATCCATCGGACAGGCCTTATTTAGGTCGGTGAAATCATTGCACATTCTCCATTTTCCTCCTGGCTTGGGTACAAGGACAACGTTGCATAACCATTCGACGTATTGGATCGGCATGATGTATCTGGCATCGAGGAGTTTGTTGACCTCGGCTTCGATGATAGCATTTTGGGAATCGCTCTGAGAATGCAACCTTTGCTTGACTGGTTTGTAGGATGGGTCGACATTTAGGTGGTGTTCGATCACCTTCCTGTCCACCCCCACTAGGTCAGAGGCACTCCAGGCAAATACGTCGAGGTTATCGCGGAGGAAATGTACGAGCATGCATTGCTCTTTTCCTTTCCGACCTGCCCCAATACGTGTGATTTTTTCGGCCTGTCCTGGAATTAGCTGAATTTCCTCAATCTCTTCGGTGGGCTCGAGCTTTTTGTCCTCTTGCTTTTTCCTTTTTGCAGCATGAGAGGAACACATTTTTTTGGAGTTTTCTGGGTCGATTGCCGATGGGTCTGCAAATTCATCTTCGATGATGGGGTCGTCGACGACGAGAGGTACATGCTTACCCGTGGAAGTTTTAGGCTTGTCCAAGGAGATGGAGTAACAACTCCTAGCGGCCGATATATCGCACCTCAATTCCCCGACCCCGGAGGGGGTGGGCAATTTTACCATTTGGTGGTAAGTGGATATGAACGCTCGGAAGTCGATGAGACCAGGTCGACCGAAGATGATGTTGTAAGCGGAGGGCATTTCGATGACAAGATATTCGATCTCGCGTGTGGCTCGTCGGGGTAGAGTGCCCATGGATGTGATCAAACGTACTCGACCTTTAGTGTAAACTTCTGCTCATCCGAATCCTGTAAGAGGTGTTCGAATAGGGTTTAGGAGTAATTCATCGTGTAAATTCATGCGAATAAGAGTCGAGTACCTTCGTGGGTGACTTGTAATGTGTCCCACATATCTTTGGCCGATTCACAAGTACTTACTCGATTGTATTCCTCTTTCACCAATGCACATGCTATCACGTTCTTTGCTTTGACATTCATGGTGAGAGATTTCATATCCTCCGCGGTATACTCATTTTTCGTCTTTGGTACTTGCTTATCACCCTCTCCTTTCATTGGAACTAACGGTCCATCTTCCACGATCATCCATATAGCATAATCCAATGATATAATGAACTCTTGCATCCGATGTTTCCATGATGCATAGTTGGTTCCATCAAAGAGTGGCGGCCTAGTATTTGACATTCCTTCTGCAAACACACCAAAACTTGAAGAAGCCATTAGATCTTTAACTCAAGGTTGTTAAACCAAATATATAGAGCACGAGGCTCTGGTACCAATTGATGAATGTGAGTTTGCCTAAGAAGGGGGGTTGAATTAGGCCTTAAAACCTTTTTAAGATTTGTATGAAACTTTATGAAGTGCAGCGGAATTATTAAGGTTTTAAGAAAAACCGTTTATCAGAGTTGAGCGCGTGCTTTGCTTGAAATAGTTACTGGTACGAAATAACAAAGTACCAGACAGTTACTGGTACGAAATAACAAAGTACCAGACAGTTTAATAATGAAGATATGCAAAGCAAGTAAATGACACGGCTATTTATCCAGGTTCAGTCCGAAGACCTACGTCCTGTCCCCAAGTTTTCACTTAGGATTTGAAACCTGTTTCACTCAAATGATTAGCACAAGTACAATAAAGTTCCAGGAGTAAAACAGTAAATTCCAGAGAGTTAGAAAAACTCCCTAAGACAGTTGATACAATATAACCGATCACCAATCTTGGCAACAAGATAGTGTGACTCGTTCTGGCGGTAGTATCGCGACTACTCAGCTTCCACGACCTCAGTGTAGTACGCTTAACGTCACTCACACCTAGCTGGAACTAGCTATCGACCGACTACTTCCACGACCCAGCAACCCTGCACAACTCAACTTGCTCCAAGTGATTCTTGAGCTTAAATCTGATTTCTTCACCACCAAAGTCCCTCGAGACAACAAACAAGCAAACAAGAATTAGAAGAAAACACCAAACCGTATATGAAACTCAATATTCTCGTTTTCACTATGTTGGTTTAGAAATCTTTTCTCCCTTCTTTATTTCTCACGAATTTCTCTCTTAAATACAAGTAATACAATGGCTAAAGAGTGTAAAATAAGGTAGGAGCCGTTTGGGATTGATTCTGGAACCAAAGGAAAGATTTACAACTAAGTTCCAGAAGAAATTCAAAAGTATCAAGTCAAATACTTTCCATACTAATAAAGATTCTATGCATGTGGCAAATATAAGTATGGAATAAATCAATTATGGGCTGCATAAAAACGTGATTGACAATCAAGGTAATTTAAGGAATGATTTTATGCAATTCAAATAATCTTTCCATGCTAGAATAGAGACATATGGAAAGATGCACAAATATCTTGGAAGCATCAAAACTTACCATTGAAGTTCCAAAGAGGTCAACAATCTCCCCCTTTTTGATGATGACAAGAGATTTGATGCGATATTTGAAATAGAGAACTTACCTGAGCTCCCCCTGAATGTGTGATGGAGATTTTTGAAGTTCTCCCCCTGAATAAGTGATTCCTCTTGAACATAGAGGATTAGTTCCGAAGTTCCAGCATAATTCCAAAATTCCAGTAAAACTTCCAGTGTATCAAAACAATATATACTCATGTATACAATCAAGAATCACGTAGGGATTACATAAGGATTACATAAGTATGTCACATAAGCATATCAAATCTTTACCTCTCCCCCTTCATCATCAAAGAGGGTAAATACCAGAAGCTAAAAACTCATGCATCATGCTGAAAAATTAACTTTTTGCAAGAGTAGGACATTCAATTATCCCTAATGCAGTTCTAAGCATGCAAAACCGTTCTTCACTTAATGCCTTAGTAAAAATATCAGCTAATTGATGCTTGGTATCAATGAATTCAATGCACACATCACCTTTTTGCACATGATCACGAATGAAATGATGCTTAATTTCTATGTGCTTTGTGCGTGAATGGTGTACTGGATTTTTTGTAATGCAAATGGCACTTGTATTGTCACATAGAATTGGAATTTCATGCAATGTAATACCAAAATCACATAAAACTCTTTTCATCCACAACAATTGAGTGCAACAACTTCCAAGTGACATGTATTCGGCTTCAGTAGTAGATAATGCAACAACGCTTTGTTTTTTGCTTGACCAAGTAACCAAACATTTAGCAAGTAATTGACAACCTCCACTGGTACTTTTTCTATCAATTCTGTAACCAGCATAATCAGCATCAGAAAAACCAGTGAGCAAAAAATCATTTGAATAAGGATACCACAAACCATAATCAATCGTTCCTTTAAGGTATCTCAAAATTCATTTAACAGCAGTAAGATGGGATTCTTTAGGTGAGGACTGGAATCTTGCGCACAAGCAAGTTGTGAACATAATATCAGGACGACTGGAAGTTAAATAAAGTAAACTACCAATCATACCTCTGTAGAGTTTCTCATCTACCAGTTTACCTTCCTCATCTTTGTCAAGTCTGGTATTTGGCTGCATTGGAGTTGACATTGATTTACTTTGATCCATATTGAATTTCTTCAACAACTCTTTCGTATACTTGCTTTGAGAAATGAAAATTCCTTCACTTGTTTGTTTGATTTGTAGCCCAAGGAAGAAATTTAATTCTCCCATTAAGCTCATTTCGAATTCCTGTTGCATACTTCTTGCAAATTCCTCACAAAGCGAATCATTAGTAGCACCAAATATAATATCATCAACATAAATTTGCACTATTAGTATATCATGCTCAAGTCGTTCAGTAAATAAGGTGGTGTCAATGATTCCAATGGAAAAACCAGTTTTAATGAGAAAACTACTAAGCCTTTCATACCAGGCTCTAGGGGCCTGTTTTAGTCCATAAAGTGCTTTTGACAATTTGAAAACATGATCATGCAATTCTTCATTTTCAAAACCAGGTGGTTGTTCCACATAAACTTCTTCACTTATAAAACCATTTAAAAATGCACTTTTAACGTCCATTTGATATAAAGTGAAACGTTTATGAGATGCAAAAGCTAAAAGCATGCGTATTGACTCTAATCTAGCTACGGGAGCAAAAGTTTCATCGAAGTCAATACCTTCTTGTTGACAATATCCTTTGGCTACGAGTCGAGCCTTATTTCTTGTGATCTTACCTGATTCATCAAGTTTGTTTCGAAATACCCACTTGGTTCCAATGACTGGACGATTAGGTGGTCTTTCTACTAAAGTCCAAACTTGATTCTTTTCGAATTGGGCTAGCTCTTCCTGCATAGCTAATACCCAGGCTGGATCAACTAGAGCTTCCTTAACGTCTTTTGGTTCAATAAGAGACAAGAATGCACAGTTGGAACTTTCTGTGGTAGTTTGTCTCGTCTTTGATCTTGTATTTATTCCAGTTTGCATATCACCAATGATTAAGTCCATTGGATGGCTGGAGGCATGTTTGAACTTTCTTTGCCTCGGTTCTTCCTCATTTGTGTTGGAATCTTGGTTGGTATTTGCGTTGGTATTCTCTGCAGATTCTGGAACTTCTGAGTTGGCCTCTGTTCCAGTTCCAGTTCCAGCTTCTCCTCCAGTTCCAGTTTCAGTTCCAGTTCCAGTTCCTCCCAAGGTTGCGGTTCTCATCGGCTTCAGTAGTAGATAATGCAACAACGCTTTGTTTTTTGCTTGACCAAGTAACCAAACATTTAGCAAGTAATTGACAACCTCCACTGGTACTTTTTCTATCAATTCTGTAACCAGCATAATCAGCATCAGAAAAACCAGTGAGCAAAAACTCATTTGAATAAGGATACTACAAACCATAATCAATCGTTCCTTTAAGGTATCTCAAAATTCATTTAACAGTAGTAAGATGGGATTCTTTAGGTGAGGACTGGAATCTTGCGCACAAGCAAGTTGTGAACATAATATCAGGACTACTGGAAGTTAAATAAAGTAAACTACCAATCATACCTCTGTAGAGTTTCTCATCTACCAGTTTACCTTCCTCATCTTTGTCAAGTCTGGTATTTGGCTGCATTGGAGTTGACATTGATTTACTTTGATCCATATTGAATTTCTTCAACAACTCTTTCGTATACTTGCTTTGAGAAATGAAAATTCTTTCACTTGTTTGTTTGATTTGTAGCCCAAGGAAGAAATTTAATTCTCCCATTAAGCTCATTTCGAATTCCTGTTGCATACTTCTTGCAAATTCCTCACAAAGCGAATCATTAGTAGCACCAAATATAATATCATCAACATAAATTTGCACTATTAGTATATCATGCTCAAGTCGTTCAGTAAATAAGGTGGTGTCAATGATTCCAATGGAAAAACCAGTTTTAATGAGAAAACTACTAAGCCTTTCATACCAGGCTCTAGCGGCCTGTTTTAGTCCATAAAGTGCTTTTGACAATTTGAAAACATGATCATGCAATTCTTCATTTTCAAAACCAGGTGGTTGTTCCACATAAACTTCTTCACTTATAAAACCATTTAAAAATGCACTTTTAACGTCCATTTGATATAAAGTGAAACGTTTATGAGATGCAAAAGCTAAAAGCATGCGTATTGACTCTAATCTAGCTACGGGAGCAAAAGTTTCATCGAAGTCAATACCTTCTTGTTGACAATATCCTTTGGCTACGAGTCGAGCCTTATTTCTTGTGATCTTACCTGATTCATCAAGTTTGTTTCGAAATACCCACTTGGTTCCAATGACTGGACGATTAGGTGGTCTTTCTACTAAAGTCCAAACTTGATTCTTTTCGATATTTTTGGAATTTCAGGTGTCAGACTTAACGGAACCCTAACGGGTCCTAGGGACCTCAAACGGAATGTAACTGATAGGGATTAATATGTAATTTGCCAAAGTGCATGTCCTGATTTGTAATTTCACCTATCGTCAGGGTAGCTAGATGTAATTTACCCAAATATATTTTCTACTAAACTAATCATAATACAATTCTAATTCTTTAAGTCCAAATAAATACAACTCTTTTTGTCCATAAACTCCGTTTAATTCTAATCATATTGCAGTCATATATGTCTTTCTAATGAACAAAACTATACAATTTAGATAAATTATATAATATTGACATTATAAATCACATTTTTCTCAGATAATAATCACATGTTTATAGAAAAAAATATTTTACCAGCCCTTTTTTTAATAGTCTATTATATTATATTATAAAAATACGAGTTGATTTTTGGATTTTTTTTTGAAATTTATTGGTCGCCAAAATATCCTTGCAATAATGATTTCACTAATGTCTAATTAAGTTAATTATGTAAACCAATATGTATTATAAATTATTATTGAAATTTTATAAGTACTTAATTAAGATCTAATTCTAAGTGTAATTATAATTAAGTTTTATATCAACTCTATTTAAATTCTTATTTATATAAATTTAATAAAATTCAATCAATAGGGCAATTATGTAAAATATAAATTAGATACATAAAAATTATTTAGATCGAATAATATATATTTTTACTAAACTAATCATAATGCAATTCTAATTGTTTAAGTTTAAATAAATACATCTCTTTTTTTTTCCGTGAACTCCGTTTAATTGTAATCATATTAAAATCATGTATGTCTTTCGAATTAGCAAAATTATATAATTTAGACAAATTATATAATAGTTGTTGTGAAATAGAATTACAATAACGCGAATCAACAAGAAAATATAAACGAAAGAACTAAGGAAGGAAGCAATATGAATTTCTTGATCTCCAAAACTTGTACAAAATGAATGCATGGGTGGCCTATTTATAAGAAATATTTGTAATGTGAACACATGTGATAACACGGTTACTTAACCGTGTTAATTACTACAGTTAATGTCCTTCATTACTATAGCTAATTCCTTCATGATGATTGCTGTCTAAAAGCTGTCAAGATCGAAGGCTCTGGCATCTCACAAAATCAAGCTTTGTGAATTGCAGCCGCAATTGCTGACTTTCTTTAACACTCCCCTTGAGATGCCTGAGTAATAGTCTCATCCGTATACATCTTTGGTGCTGCCTCGTTAAAAACCTTATCAGGAAAAACCCAGTGGGACAAAAACCTGAAAAGGAAAAGAGTACAGCTGCGCAGGCTCCCCCTGATGTTGACATCGGTGAGATCCTTTCATAGATCTCGGAGATGACGCATTCCAATGTCATGAACATGTTTCTTGAAAGTTGTAGTGGGAAGAGCCTTTGTGAAGAGATCTGCTGAGTTGTCACATGATTGAACATACTGGACACTGATTTCTCCGTCTTTCTCAAGATCTTGCGTAAACTGGAAGAACTTTGGGTGGATGTGCTTGGTTCTATCGCTTTTGATGTATCCCTCCTTCATTTGAGCAACACATGCGGCATTGTCTTCATATATCGTTGTTGGACTTTTATCATTTGATACGCCGCAGGAGGTCAAGATGTGTTGTGTTACTGATCTTAACCAAACGCATTCTCGACTTGCCTCATGAAGTGCAATTGTCTCAGCGTGGTTGGAGGAAGTAGCAACGAGAGTTTGCTTCTGCGATCGCCATGAGATTGCAGTGCCTCCAATTGTGAAGACAAAACCTGTTTGGGATCTAGCTTTGTGTGGATCTGATAAATATCCTGCATCTGCATAGCCAACCAAAACTTGTTTTGTATTTTTAGCATAAAATAATCCCAAATCAATTGTACCTCGAAGATATCGGAATAGATGTTTAATCCCATTCCAATGCCTTTTCGTCGGGGATGAGCTGAATCTTGCTAATAAATTAACTGCAAAACATATGTCAGGTCTAGTACAATTAGCAAGATACATAAGTGCTCCAATAGCACTGAGGTATGGTGTCTCAGATCCGAGAACTTCCTCGTTCTCTTCGCGAGGGCGAAAAGGATCTGTTTCTATACCAAGCGATCTCCCAATCATTGGGGTGCTCAAAGGGGTTGCTTTATCCATGTTAAAGCGTTTCAATACCCTTTCAGTATAAGTTGATTGATGAACGAAAATTCCATTTCGTTTATGCTCAATCTGCAAACCAAGACAGTATTTGGTTTGTCCAAGATCTTTCATTTCAAACTCATTTTTCAAGTAAACTGCTGTTTCTTGGATTTCATTAGCAGTTCCAATGATGTTCAAGTCATCGACATAGACTGCGATAATCACATATCCAGATGTTGTTTTCTTAATATATACGCATGGACAAATAGGGTTATTCACATACCCTTTCTTTGACAGAAATTCGCTCAAGCGATTGTACCACATGCGCCCGGATTGTTTCAACCCATAAAGAGACCTTTGTAATCTGATCAAATACTTCTCTTTAGGTTTTGATTCAAATGCAGCAGGCATCTTGAATCCTTCCGGGATTTTCATATAAATATCACTATCAAGTGATCCATATAAATAGGTTGTAACAACATCCATGAGACGCATTTGCAGTTCCTGAGAAACTGTTAGGCTGATTAAGTATCGAAACGTACTTGCATCCATGACAGGAGAATACGTTTCTTCATAATCAATTCCAGGTCTTTGAGAAAAACCCTGAGCAACAAGTCTTGCCTTATACCTTGTTACCTCATTTTTCTCATTTCGTTTTCGTACGAAGACCCATCTATATCCGACAGGTTTCACACCTTCGGGAGTGAGGACAATAGGTCCAAACACATTTCGTTTATTCAGGGAATTCAATTCAGCCTGAATAGCGTCTTTCCATTTTATCCAGTCATGTCTGTTTTGACATTCAGTGATAGATCTTGGCTCAGGATCTTCACTTTCATGAGTGATATCATGCGCTACGGCATAAGAGAATATATCATCAATTTTGATATCACTTCGATTCCACAGCTTTCTTGAATGAAAGTAATTTATTGAGATTTCCTCATTAATCTCATTTCGTGTCTCTTCTGGGACACATTCCTCATTCTGTACCTCTTCTGGGGCACATTCCTCGTTTTGTGTCTCTTCTGGGACACTTTGCTCATTATTGGGGTCATTATTCACATTTGCTCCTTTTCTTTTACGAGGATTTTTATCTTTAGAGCCAATTGGTCTACCACGCTTCAGGCGTGCTGTAGACTCATGAGTGACATTTTTCTCAGATTGTCCTTTCGGAACCTCAATCCGAGCAGGAGCATTAACAGCTGGTATATATGATTTAGTCACTCTTTTTGTATCTGTGAATGCATCTGGCAATTGATTTGCAATGCCTTGCAAATGTACAATCTTTTGTACTTCCATCTCGCACTGCTTTGTGCGTGGATCAAGATGCAATAATGATGGTGTATACCATGTAATATCTCTTTCCAGCTATTTATTTTCTCCCCCTAATGTTGGGAAATCATTCTCATTGAAATGACAATCAACAAAGCGTGCTGTAAAGATATCACCCGTTCGGGGTTCAAGATATCTTATGATAGATGGGCTCTCATAGCCAACATAGATTCCCAACTTTCTCTGAGGTCCCATTTTGCTGCGTTGTGGTGGTGCTAGAGGCACGTACACTGCACAACCAAAAATTCTCAAATGGGATATATTCGGTTCTTGCCCAAATGCAAGTTGATAAGGGGAGTATTTATGATAAGCACTTGGTCTTATGCGAATTAAAGATTCAGCATGTAAGACTGCATGACCCCAAACTGAAATTGGTAGCTTTGTTCTCATTATTAATGGTCTAGCAATAAGCTGAAGGCGTTTAATCAATGATTTAGCTAAACCATTTTGTGTATGTACATGAGCAACTGGATGTTCGACAACAATCCCAGTTGACATACAATAATCATTGAAAGTCTGAGACGTGAATTCATCAGCATTATCGAGCCGAATTTTCTTGATCGTATGATCAGGAAATTGCGCTAGTAATTTAATTATTTGTGCAAGCAACCTCGCAAATGCCACATTGCGAGTTGATAGCAAACAAACATGTGACCATCTACTTGAGGCATCTATCAATACCATAAAGTATCTAAATGGTCCACATGGTGGATGAATCGGTCCACATATATCACCTTGAATACGCTCAAGAAAAGCAGGTGATTCATTCTGTATCTTAGCTGGTGATGGTCTCAGGATTAATTTTCCAAGAGAACAAGCTGTACACGGATCCTTTTTCATTTGAGGAAGCTTCTGGTCCCTCAATGGATGCCCACGTGTACTTTCAATGATCTTTCGCATCATTGTTGAACCAGGATGACCCAATCGGTCATGCCAAATATCTAGCATCGAAGTATCGTGCTTATCTTTAACTACCATATGTGATTCAATCACATTTATGTATGTATAATGCAATCCAGAAGGGAGCATTGGTAGTTTTTCCAATATGTATCTCTCCCCTGATTTACAGGCCGTAAGATACATAAATTTCTCGATACCTTCAGTCCCAGACTGAGTATCATATTCATGAGAATATATATCATTGAAACTCAACAAGTTTCTTTTGGATTTTGGCGCATATAAGGCATTTTCTATTGAGAACTTTGTACCATTTGGTAACACAAAGTTTGCCTTGCCAATTCCTTCAATCAGATCAGAAGGACCTGATATTGTATTCACAGTGGTTCTTGTTGGGTTTAACCGTGAAAAGAACCTTCTGTCTTTAAGAATACTGTGAGTTGTGCCACTATCAGGTATGCACAAATTCTCCTCATTAATTATTCTTTCGATTCCTTTCTTAGGGTGATCCATATCAAGACTTCACATAAGCATATAATTTTGATATGAAAATTAGTCATGAATTCAATTCAGAAAAGATACTTCATATTGCAATATATGAAAATTACATAATAGTTCTTAAGGATCTAGTACAATAAGACATGCTAATAATAGTAAATTGCAAACTAGGAAAAACAATAGCACACTGAGAACATAGCAAAATCAACTAACTGCCACCAACATTATCATTTTCATTGTTATCAAAATCATCGGTAAAGTCCGAAGCATCTAGGTGAGTTGAATCACCAAATGGATTGTGATGTTCAGTGAAATTCACTTCTTTTCCCTTTCCTTTCAAAGATGCTTTGTATAAACTGGCAAGATGTTCTGGCGTTCGACAAATTCGAGCCCAGTGCCCTTTTGTGCCACATCTATGGCAAGTATCTTCAGGATTCACCGAAGGCCCAGCCTCGTGAATATCCTTTTTGTGGTGTGTCTGATTCTGGTGGTATGGGTTTCTTTGAGGAGAGGAGTATGGATAACTCCCTCTGCCTCTTCCACGACCACGACCGCGAGTATTACTCCGGCCTCGACCACGACCACGGCCACGACCTTGACTAGGTCCATGGTGATTTCTTTGTTCATACTTTGAGGGAATTACAGCATTTGCTTCAGGAAATGCTGCCGCGCCAATAGGGCGTGATTGATGATTTTTCATCAGCAATTCATTGTTCTTCTCAGCCACGAGAAGACACGCTATAAGTTCAGAATATTTTGTGAATCCACGCACTCGATACTGTTGCTGTAAAGTAACATTCGATGCGTGGAATGTGGAATATGTTTTCTCTAACATATCCTCCTCAGTAATTTGTTGCCCACAAAACCTCAATTGTGAGACTATTCTGAACATTGTTGAATTGTATTCACTGACTTTCTTGAAGTCTTAGAAGCGTAAACCACTCCATTCATCACGGGCATTAGGAAGCATAACTTCCTTCTGATGATTATACCTTTCTTGAAGGTTTTTCCATAAGATGCTCGGATCTTTGACCGTTAAGTATTCCATTTTAAGCCCCTCGTCGAGATGTCGACGGAGAAAAATTATAGCTTTGGCTTTATCTTGGTTGGAGCAATTATTATTTTCTTTAATGGTATCTAACAGACCCATTGATTCAAGATGCATTTCTACATCAACAATCCAAGGCATAAAATTTTTCCCCGTGATATCGAGGGCTACAAACTCAAGCTTTGTAAGATTCGACATGGTGGCAGAACAATTTAATCTTTCTTGAGATGTTCGATCGCCAATATCGAACAACCTTCAAGCGGCGTGAAACCTCTCCGAAGAAATAAGAACGATCGTTGATTCGCAAAAGAAATAAGAACGATCGTGCTGATAACGTGTTGTGAAATAGAATTACAATAACGCGAATCAACAAGAAAATATAAACGAAAGAACTAAGGAAGGAAGCAATATGAATTTCTTGATCTCCAAAACTTGTACAAAATGAATGCATGGGTGACCTATTTATAAGAAATATTTGTAATGTGAACACATGTGATAACACGGTTACTTAACCGTGTTAATTACTACAGCTAATGTCCTTCATTACTATAGCTAATTCCTTCATGATGATTGCTGTCTAAAAGCTGTCAAGATCGAAGGCTCTGGCATCTCACAAAATCAAGCTTTGTGAATTGCAGCCGCAATTGCTGACTTTCTTTAACAATAGTAACATTATAAATCACGTTATTCTCAATTATAAATTATTTAATATTTTTTAGGTATATCTAATCCTAAACCAATTATCATTTCATAAATTTTTTTCTAATTATAATACACCATATAATTTAAATAACTGAAATATCTATTAAAAAAAAATTAAAAAAAGTTCGGACCGGGTTGGGTTAGATCGGGTGGGTTCGGGTTGTTGGGTCACCCATATAATTTCTCGGGTTGACTCAGGTCAACCCGAAACCCACCCGAACCCGACCTCTCTCCTTCGGGTCCATTTCGGGTTCGACCCGATTTCAACCCGACCCGAAAACCTCCAATCCGAACCTGATATTTTTTCGGTTTAGGTCGGGTCAGGTTAACGGTTCGGGTTGAGATTTGACACCCCTAGTTAAGATGGCTGAAATAGAGGTAAATGGGGTTGAGCGGGGGTATGATCAAAGTCCTACTAAGGCTAACTTGATAGAGTTGAATTCTAAGACTGTTGAATTGAAGAATATCCTTGCAAGGGAGGAAGATTACTGGAGATAAAAATGGGTTTGCAAATGGATGGATGAGGCGGAGAGAAATACTAGGTATTTCCATTCTCTAGTAAAAAAGAAACGATTCAGGAATTCTATTAATTAGGAGCATTCTTAAAGGGGGTGCTGAGAGGAAAATTCTTGCATGCACCGTGTGTGGGCCCCAGTGCATGCACCCATTATTTTTTTAATGTAAAAAAAATATTTTTTTTATTTTTGAATTTTTTTCTAGTTTTTATTTGATTTTTGTGCATTAAAAAAATGGGGGGTGCATGCAAGAATTTCCCGTGCTGATATCAAAGATGTGGCAGAGATAACTATAATATTCTATTTATTATTTACTCTATTCTATTCTGATAGTCATAGAGATAAAAATATGATATTTATTCAAAATTAGGATGTTTATTCAAAATAAACATAGTGAAATACAGTTAACAAATTAATTATAAATTTTATCCCTAAAAAAATTAAAATTACATACAATCTTTTAACTAAATAATTTATCCATAATTAAAAAATAATAAAAATAAAAACTAAAATTAGCATGGTTAAAGAAACCATATTTTCTTAATATACAAAATTCATATTAACATTAAATTATCTAAAATTAAACGCACTTATCTTTACCCTATAGTTAAACACAATTATTTTTATCTTATTGTCAAAGCGACACTAAATTATTCAAAATTAAACCCATATCACAGTTATCTTCTTATCTTTAACCTATTCTCATAGAGATACAAGCTTTTCTCAAAATATTGAACTAATTCCTAATTAACAAATTAATTATAAATTTTATCTAAATAATTTATTGAGAATAAAACTATAAAAGAAAACTAAAATCAAATATAAGTTAATATTAACTTTTGGTTTTATTGGATAACTTGGGACCACGATCAACTTCTTTTTTCCAACAAGTGTAGATTTTGAAATTTTGAAAAATAAGAGTTTTAGGTAGAGGAGAAGAAAAAGAGAAGAATAGGAAAATGAAAGAAGAAGAAGACCTTAAAGAGAGAGAAAAAAAAAAAGATTGATTTGAGATTTTTTAATATGCGAAAGAAGAAAAGAAGATCAAAAGATTTTTATTGGGAGAAGCCAAGTAAAAAGTGCATTTGGATTAAGAAAAAGAATCAGAATTAAAATAAACTAATATTAAAACTCAAATTAATATAAAAATAAATCCTAATTATTATGATTTGTGAGTTATAATTTTAGGGGAGAGGGGAGCAAATTTATAAATAATGGGGAGCAAAATAATAAAAACTTTAAAATTTAAATATAATAATAAAATTTTTAAAAAATTTAGGGGGGACGGGACTTCTGACAAACAACTATTATCTGTAAAAATAAACACGCACGAAGTCATGAACATAAAAGTTTGCTTTACTTTGGACACATTTGAATCAATTTATACGTCACGAATTCGAATTACAATATACATAAATCATCTTAAAACAATTCGCAATATTTGGGGTAAGTATGGATTAAGATTTTATCCATAATAATCATTATGAAAATTGTTTTATATATTGTCTTTGTGAAATAATATGTAGGCGTAATTGCATGAAATAATAATATAATTTAGCCTGTTGTGACAATGACTTATAGTGAAACTATAATCCTTGTTTGATTTGTCCCACTCCTTGAGCAGGCATGATAAAATCAGAATAGAAGACTGATGGTAACACCAATTTTCATATTTATGGATGTAATTAAAATATATTAGTTGAATTGATCAAGTCATATGTGCTAAAACAAGCTATAATTTGCTCATTCATAAATCAGTTTTCTCAAATTAAATCCAAAACAAATAAAATTTTAATTTTTCAAAGTTTTTAATAGATTTATTCTAAACCGGATGTTTTTTAAGATATACTGTATCACATAAATTTTTTTTTTTAAAGCTGTATCACATAAAATTAGGGTGCAATTACTTAGATTTTGTAAGGTGAGAGTTTGGTCCGAGCATCAGGACTAAAGGAGGTTAATCGTTCAAGAAATCGAGTTTCGAAGTCTTTTTCCTGTTAGGATGAATACATGAGTTAGACAGCCAACCTACGATAAGGTAGGGTTTGACCTAACGTTGGCACTCCGACGCTCGTATAATTTCCAACTATTAGTTATTTGATGAGGTCAACCCTTAAAATAGTGACCAAATGAATGTGTGTCACGTTAGTGGATGACATCAACTTTATTAAAGTGGTAAAGTGTTGGTAGAGATATTTTTAGGGAGTATTTAATGTCGACGATAACTGCACAATCGAAGTGCCATCGAGGGGCAATCGTATGGACAGTTATAGTCGGCCATTGGGTAGTGTCGTCCGAGGAGAACTCGAGGCTTGATAAACTCTGGGTTGGTTCCGACTTACATGGCATCCGATGATTGCTTCGAGAAATATTGACGTGGTTCGCTCTGGGCCGCGTCAAATTTATATCTATTTAATCTATTATCTATATATATACACACACACTGTCAAAGCCTTTAACCCCATGCACATATATTATATTCCAAAATTAGAATGGAGAGAATAACTTAATATGTTGCCAAGATAAAAGGAATTGGGAATTAAAGGAGAGGGCCGGAACTGAAAACGATGTCGTCTTGCCGGCACATCTTAAATAGTTTAGGTTTAGGGCTCTGACATTAATTCCATCGAAATTCCGCTGCCCTAATTAAACCCTCGAAGAAGATTACAACTCAGAAACAGGAAAGGAAGAATGTCGATCGTTCTCTGTGAAACCTTTTTCGAAGATACACCAACAGTATGTCTTCTTCTCCCGTCATCTTCGTGATTTTTTTTTTCTGATTTTTTTGTTAAATTTTATGCTTTGAATTCAACCAGCTGGATGAAGTTAAGCGCGAAATATCCAGTATCATTGGATTACCCGAAATCAAGAGCCAGTTGGAGGCAATTGTGGAAAAAATAGTTGGGGCGGAGAAGGACGCCATTGATGGATTTAGGGTTGTGCCTCCCAAACCCTTTCACATGGTGTTCGTGGGGAATAATGGAACAGGTACGGCTAGAAATCCTAGCGCATTCTAGTTTGTCTTCTGTATGATCGCTGCTTTGAGTTTACGTGGGAACCGTTTCAAATGTAAATAGCTGTATGCATTCATTAGTGCCAACTACTGTTATTACTTTTTTTTGGGGGGTGATTGAGTATTCATCTTAATTATGGAGAAAATTCCGTCTAGGTTTTCTGCCTACATTATTGTGCTGATTAATGGGATTTAGGGTTTTTGCAGTTTATGGATGATAATTATATCTTAGCAGTTATTCGGAGGAACTTTTGTTATTTGCGGCGGGGATTATTTGGGGAAATTTTACAACTAATGTAATTGAATTTTTCGCACTCTGCAGTTATGATTGATTTGAATTTATTGAATTTATAGCTGTCATCTTTTAGTGGATTAATATCATGTGCCAGTGTATGCTGCTGGTTATATTCGAGAAAATTCACCGGGAAAAGAACACTTATTGAAAAGCTGGAAATCTTATATGACACGAAGTTTAGACTTCTCAGCATTTGTGAATCCTTCCGTAAAGCATAAATTATAGGCAGATTCCGTAGCTTATTTAATCTTCCATTGTGATTAATTTGCTAGAAGTTCACTAAACATTGGAATAGGAGCAAGCTGTTGTTGTTGTTGATTGTCTGATGGTGTTGATATCTTCATTGTTAATAGCTATGATTCATGGACTAAGCTGATTCTTGGGTTCTACTCTCCCACTTAGATAGTATATTGTTGGGTCATTTCCTACAGAGGTTTTTGATTGTTAGTTACAACTGATATTCCAGATGTACCGATGTTTCATGAATTAACCAGTTTACTCCTTATAAGGAAAAAAGATCACCATGAAGGAAGTTGACTGAAATATTTGTTGGAAAGGCAGGAAGAAAATATATTTCAGATTTCTTATGAAAGAAATAATTTGAAGTTCCTCTGCAGCTTGAGAAAAAAGCATTATGAGTGAAAAGTGACTGATTTATTTGCTTTATATTTTATAAGCATCACTCCGGCAATAAATGTTAAATACTTTAAGCTGATTATACTTGTTCTTTTATAATATATATATTAACTTGCAAGCACTCTGTGCTAACTTGAGAATCTCTGCGTCTATGTTAACAGGCAAGTCCAAAATAGCTCGAATTATTGGTAAACTGTTTTATCTAGCTGGAGTTCTAGATTCTTACACCGTCACCGAAATGCAAGGAAATCAAAAGGTTACAAAATAACTTTTCTTACAAACTATCCACATTATCTTTGAGTTATCATCAGAAATCACACCAGATAAGAAAAAACAAAAATTCTTGTCATAACCAGATGAAAGATGCCAATGGAGGCACGCTGCTTGTAAACATAGACGAAGAAGATCCCGTTAACTCCAAGACTTTGGATGAGATTATAGCTGCAATGGATGGTGGAGATGTAACAGTCATATTTGCTGGATGTTACAAGGCCTTAAACCAGTACATGAAATTCAACACCGAACTGTACAGAAGATTCTCTGCCCGATTACAATTTGACGACCTACCATGTGAAGATCTTGCAAATATTCTTCTGATGAAGGCGAGGGTTAAAGAGGAGAATGATTTGATAAATGGGTTTGAGTTGGACTGTTCGTGTACAACTGACAATGTAGCTCAAATTATTGCTGATAGTGCGCCTGAAAATCTACGCAGTCAGTTGAATGCTCATCTTCTCGATCAAATGCTGATAGAAGCAAGGAAAGTGGCTGATAGGCCAGGTGAAAAGATTATTTCTTTGAGGGATTTGGGAATTGGGATACAGAATGGGGCATACATCTACAAAAGTTTGCTAAATTTGTGATGTATAACAAACGGTGTGCTTACCTTAGTGCTTTGGTAAATTAACAAGGGGAAATAACTTTTCGTCGTCCAAAATATTCACTTTCTCACACTTTGTCTCCTAACTTTACAATTTTTACTTGTTGCCATCTAAATTTCCGGTTTATTAGTTTATAATCCGACTTCATTTTCCGGCCAAGATCGCTTCGGTAACACTTTGCTTGCTGGAAAATGAAGTAAATGGTAAACTGTAATAAATCTAAAATTTCAGATGAAAATTTGAAATATTTGGAAGCAAAGTGTGAAAAGGAGAATATATTGAATGTCAAAAGTGTGTTCTCCAATTAACATAGCCATTGAATTTTGTTCAATGCATATAGTTGGGTAGACACTAACATTGTATCTAGTTAACATTGTCTGTTGATCAAGATTCTCAAATATGCAATTTGATTACATAGAAGAAGGTCGCTAACTATTGAAGAAATGCTGAAATTTTGCTTGGACAAGATGATTTGTCGGTCGAGGGTTTCAATCTATTGCAACAAATTTATTGAATTAGCTTGGATAAGTTTATGTTTCAAGGAATCTCCATCTTTGAGTTCTTGTATGAATTGAGTATTTTGATTCTCGGATCTCGTTTTTCCTTTGTCCAAATTTATGATGCATGTATACGACACATAAATATACAAGAGTCATTGGTTTTATTTAAATTTAGAACATGACAATAGAGATGACATTACTAATTTTATTCAAATTTAGAAATGTGACATGATCGTGATTGGGATTCTTAATTCGATTTGTTAAGAATTTGTATGAGTAAGTTCTATTCGACTTGCAAAATACTTTACACTTAAGGAATGAAACAATTGGAGTTTTAGTTGGTGACGCTCTTTCGATGCTCAAGTTAGTATTGAATTTTAAGAAAATAGTTTAATGAGTTCGAATGCTTTAAATGAGCTTATCAAACATTGTACATGATGGGGAAATTTATAGCTTTGAGCCTAAAATGCACCGAGTACACACACTGTACATATTCAATATGACTCATTGTTATTTCAACCTGATCGGGATTGTACATGTTGTGCCCCTTTTCTATTTTTGACAAACTTAGGCACTTTGGGGCATTAATTACTTGTATACTGCCTTAGCAGAATGAGATAGTTACACGTGCCCCGATAGGTTACAAGGGGCGTACGGACTTATCTGATGTCTTGATCTATAGAACTAAGGTTCGATGTATGTGTTTGCTTATCTGTGAGTGTTATAATCGATTTATGCTCTTCGATTCTGAACCTCGTGGTTTGTCAGTGAGAACCCTTTTAAATTGATTTCCCTTTGTTGTTTAACCTACGAGTTAGATCAAGCTAGGCTAAGTCGACCTCCGTTTCGCATCGATCTGTGCATGTGGATCCCTCATGTAGCGCTTACTCGCCATCCACAGGGCATTTTTTGTATCGGCCAGAGCTGCTCTGAGGTGGTTCACATGGCTCTTCTAGGGGCATACTACGTGACCCACTATAAACATATTATGTCTAATTCGGGTTGGTCAAGTGGAGTATGATAGGATTTGATCCTGACAAGGTCGCAGATTCAAATCTCCCTTGTCTCCATGGGGTGAGATATATGTAAGAACCTATGTAGGTGTTCATTGAGCCTGGAGGCATTCCCTACCTTGAACTGGGATACCATCCCCTAAACCTAAAATTTTTATGACCCAAATAAACATATTATGTAATTACAGTTTATGACGATGATGTAAAATATAAATACTCGATACTGTAAAATAATATTTTTATTAATATCAAGCAAGACGCAAGACACCATCATAAATGATTTAATGAAACAATATCCATACACAAAAGGCAAAGAGAATCAAAAATCGGAAACCATACCTTTTGGTCACCGATTCATTGAATCCAATTTATTGTCCAACGCATCCATTTATTTATATTCACTAATCAACAATTTTCACAATAATAAATAACGAACAAAAATAAGGAGTGATGATTAGATCACGTGCGTCCGGCAAGAGGCACGTGACACGGCTACATACATATATACTTTATTACAAAATTATAGTAATAGTACCTCGTATTATCCGGAACCCAAATTCTTCCTACTATTTATTGCCTTAATTCCCTCGCTCAAAAAAAGGTAACTTAAGAAATATCGCATCTGTTAATTAGGCATGATGTCAGAATGCTAAGGGCCATGAAACGACGTCATTTCATTACCCTTGTCGACCTGTCACTCTGTCTACACCCACTGAAAGCCCCCCACACGACGCCGTTTCGTTGCATTTTTCCATGCTCGAGCATCTACTCGTCGTTAACTTCGCTCTACTTCCCGTCGTTAACTTCGCTCTCAACCAACCAGATTTTCTCTCTCCGAATCAATCCCAGGAGAGACTAACAGAGAGAGAGAGATTGTGTGTGTGTGTGACAATTGAAATCAGCGAAGTGGAAAGATAAAGATTAAAGAGCATTGTTGATAGGTAGTAATCGGCAAATCTGAACTCCGGCAATGTCTTTGCCGCCTCCCGGAGTTGCCCTGACTCCAACGTCGCCGCCATCTCCGCCTGCGGTGGCTCCGGGCCTGACATCGCCTCCTGCTCCTCCGTCTCCGGTGGTTCTTCTGCTCCCTCCGCCTCCGCCTGAGAATGGCACTTCGCCGGCGGCTGCTGCGCCTCCGCCGGCGGGTTCAAGAAGTAGCGGTAACAGTAACCCGACATTGGTGGCGCTGGGAGTGGGGATAGGGATAGGAGGGGCGATTGTGCTGGTTTGCGTGGGCATTTTCGTCATTTGGTACAAGAGGAGGAAGAAGAGGCGTTTGGCCATGGACGGATTTGCTTATGCCCCTTCGCAGCCACAGGGGCCTAAAGGTCGGCGGGTTTGTTAATTCTTTGTTGAATAATGTTTTATGCTTTGTCGCCAGGTGATTTGGGGCTAATCCCAGTTATGCAATTTTACAACATTAGAGTTTTGGGGTTTTCTGTTTGTTTTTTGTTTGAAGTTTGAACTGTTCTGACTTAATGCAGACAAAAAAAAAAAACTCTTAACTTGTCAGAAGTTTTGACATGGGATTGGGTACAGTTTGAATAAATTATTGTTACTTATTATTAGGGTTCTTGTAGTTGTTATGATCTTATTCAGCATGTCTGTTTGCATAACATGTAAAATGTACCTCGAAAATGATCTTCCGGAAGAGCTTACGGAGAAAGATAACATTTTTAGTTCATGGAAAATCATGTGAATAAGTTTGAACAATGCAAAAATGCAACCTTAGTAACTTAGTAACTATTATTGGCACAAGGGATTATGGTTTTTGAAGTTAATATTGGTTTTTGAGGTTAGTTCTCTGTTTCTGTTTTCTTTCCAATGCATTCAGTTGAATGATTGAATCCCACATTTCTTACTTTTGCAGATGGTTCGTTTCATGGTGCGCAATACAACCAACAGCAGTTTGTTCCACCGACAGCCGGTACTGTTTTTGGATTGCCAAACCCGGCTCCTCCTCCTGGCGTTTCATCGAACTCTTACTCATCTGCAAAAGATGGATTTATTCCACAAGAAGGCCCTGATTCGGGTTCAGCTCTCACAAAGACTACATTTACATATCAAGAACTTGCACTTGCAACCGACAATTTCTCTA
Source organism: Lantana camara (assembly GCA_037501455.1). Taxonomy (NCBI): domain Eukaryota; kingdom Viridiplantae; phylum Streptophyta; class Magnoliopsida; order Lamiales; family Verbenaceae; genus Lantana; species Lantana camara. Next base: position 32,028,260 of record CM074859.1, on the reverse strand, counting down.
GTGCCAACCTCCTTGGTCAAGGAGGATTTGGATATGTTCATAAAGGAATGCTTCGTGACGGGAAAGTGGTTGCAATTAAGCAATTAAAGGTCGGTAGTGGTCAGGGCGAGCGTGAGTTTCAGGCAGAGGTTGACACTATAAGCCGTGTTCATCACAGGCATCTAGTGTCACTGGTTGGGCACTGCATTTCAGGGACTCAAAGATTATTGGTGTATGAATATGTGCCAAACCGTACCTTGGATTTTCACTTACATGGTAAGCCAGATGGATTGAGCTTGTGCATGAATTAATATGATTTAGAAAATTCTTAACCGTGCCTTAGATTCCTGTGTAAGAGGTTGTGCTTGAAAGCGCCGATTTATCAGGAATTCACCATATTTTAGAATTAGTTTGCCATCCATATACTTACAGTGGCTAGTATCATTTGAACCTCATGGACAAGGGATGTTTGCAAAAACTGCTGGTTTTGGAGAAGTTATAAAGAATTATAGTAGTAAAAGTTGCAAGTTAGGAAAGCACTTTTAAATAATAGGGAAAAGAAAAACTAGAAGCTGACAAAAGCACCCATGGGTGATTCTAGCTTGTAGCTTATTTTGAGAACAAGTGGTAAAACAAAACACCCTTTCAGCTTTCTTAAGCTAAAAGCATAGAAGTACTTCTTTTAGAGTTTGCAAACACTACCATAGTTAACTGAATAAGTTTGGAGTATCTTGTTAACTATAAAAGATATTCCTTACTATGTGGCTACTTTTGTTTAAGGCATACTTGAATCTCTGATTTCCTTAAGATTGAGGTTGCACGCTTACCTTTAGTATCTTGTTAACTATAAAAGATTATACGGTACATATTCACATGAAATGGGACAAATTGAAAAATCATTTGGATGCTGTAGGAACTCAGTATACACGACTAAGTTGATATAATGGTCTTGTGTTAATTTTATTTTCCTTATGGGTCTTCTTCCTTTTTTAAATTTTCAAAAAAGAGTTGTTCCTATTGCACCATTAAAAGAAGTTTTCCCATGTCAAAATTCATGATGCAATCTGAATATGACTTAAATTTGCTTTATCAACGAACGATGCAGGGAAGGGGAAGCCTTCTATAACCTGGGCAACTAGGATGAAAATTGCCCTGGGCTCTGCAAAGGGATTGGCATATTTGCACGAGGACTGTGAGTCTTCTATTTCGTGTTTGTGCCGTTGTTTGTAAAATCGAATTGCAATGAAATTCAATGACACATGCAGGTAATCCTAAGGTCATACATCGTGATATCAAGTCTGCTAACATTCTTCTTGATGAGAATTTCGAGGCAAAGGTGTGTGCCTATGTTTTGGTATCATTTTGTCTCTATGAAATGAAGTTGGAAATATTAAATCATCCAGCTTTTCTAACATTTATCTAGTTATAAAATCTCCTCAGTTTCGTGTTTCATTTCTTGTCAGTTGTCACATTGAACTTTCTATGGTAGCATATGATTATTTATTACTGGACATGTCAACCAGGTTGCAGATTTTGGGCTTGCTAGAATTTATTCAGATACCGATACCCATGTCTCTACTCGAGTAATGGGAACTTTTGGGTAAGCTCCTAAACGTTTGTTTGATTATACCGACTAAAGCTATGGTCTTCATTCGTCATATACTACGTTTGATTTATACGTCTCACTATTTGCAGTTATTTAGCTCCTGAATATGCTCTTACTGGGAAGCTGACAGATAAGTCGGATGTGTTCTCATTCGGTGTCGTGCTTTTGGAAATGATCACAGGACGAAGGCCGATTGATAAATCACAAAACTACCTTGATGATAATATCATTGATTGGGTAAGATTATTTCTTTTTTCAATCTTATCATCTTTAAAAACAGATTATAAGACCAAATGTATATTTCTTGTGCTCTTCTTCATTTTCCTTCTCTTGGAAAGCTTTGTAATGCTAATCCTATACTCTAACCCTTAATTTATAGGCAAGGCCTTTGCTCACACAAGCTCTGGAAAATAACAACTTTGATAGTTTGGCTGATCTGAGGTTGCAGAATGATTATGATTCGGTCGAGATGAGCCGGATGGTTGCCTGTGCTTCTGTCTGTGTTCGTCATCTGGCTCGACGCAGGCCAAAAATGAGCCAGGTATCCTGATGTATTTTACTGAATAGACTACATAATGTATTTCATTAAGTCTATAATCTTGAAAAGTTCCAATCCCGCTGCAGATAATCCGTGCATTAGAAGGAAGCATAACGCTGGATGAGCTGAACCAAGGCATTCAACCCGGACACAACAGCATGCATGAGTCACTCGGGAGCTCAGACTACGATGCCTCCTACGACACTGCACATTACAAAGAGGATTTGATCAAATTCAGGAAAATGGCATTCGAAAGCGTGGAAGTCACCACAAGCGAGTGCAGCGGCCCGACTAGTGAGTTCGGTCGTCAGCCCTCCGGCTCGAGTAGTGAAGGCCTGAGAAACACTCTAGAGAAACTGCAGTGAGGAGAAAATCACAGGGAAGCATGTATAAAATTCTTTGCTTGAGAATACGTTGATTATTTGTAAATTAATTTGGATTTCTGGCATTTTCTGACACTTTTACCAAAAATTTAAGATGAAATTTAATGAGTTTGTGAAACTATATTGAGAGCGTATGTAACATTATTCATTTTCATAATTTTTGCGGCCTAATGGGGTTGGTCCGGGTAGTTAATGGGTTCATTCTTTATAACAATATCTCGAGTTTGAATACTATTTGGGGGTGTGTGAATTTAAAATGATAATAATAATTTTTGCATAATTTTTTTAAAAAATCTTTCTTTAAATTGGAATTCGATGAGTTTATAAATTAAGGCTCGAGCTCGATTTAAAATTAACAAGGTATAAAAGCTCAACAAATCTTTGTTATATATGGTTCTATATTCCACTTATCTTAGAGATTGAAAATGAATTGACAATTAAAATATAAAATTCTTCCTATTAATATTAGTTATTATTCAAAAATTAAAATACGAAATGTTCAATTAAGTTATTTATTTTAAGAGGATCATTAATGATTTTTAATTATTCTTAATAAATTTTGAATTTGTGATCTATCTTTTTTTTTTTTTTTGAAACAATTTGTAATCTATCTGTTCATAAGTATAAATGTCCAAGTATTTTTAAGAAAATTCGAATTCGTAACCTATGTGTTGACAGTCTACCACTAAATCATCTAGGGATGCATTGGAAGATCAATTGCATTTACGTTTTAGCCCCTAACTAATGGTTTCAATTCCTCGTTACCCTTAATATGATATAGGGTTAAAATGGGGAATTAAGGTGCAGCTCCCAAAACTGTGCAGTTTCTTTTGGTTTCCCCCAATACATGACAATCCCATTTCTCTTACTAGGGTTTCTGAAAACGAATCACCACTCAAATGGAGGAGACGCCAAAAGCAGAGTCGTTAATCGACCAAATCAAGCCGCCTCGGCCGGAGGACGCCGGCCTCGAAGACTGCGCGCTGCCGCCGGAATCCATCGAAGAGGCGTTCCTGAAAGCCGCGTCCGCCGTCAGATCACGCGTATATGAATCCGACGACGAAGATGAATCCGGAAACAGAGTCGTGGATAATCCACTCGGAGATTCCTCCGATGATCCCCCCGAGATAATGCCACCGGTAGCCGCCACTTCTGAAGGCCATTCGGCTGAGAAATCCAGCGGATCGACGGGTGTCTCCGCCGATGAGGTGTCCTCCTCCGACGGCAATGCGGAGGAGAAAGCGGATTACGAGGTTTGGAAATTGGTGAAAAGAGTAGAGGTAATTTGGGAACGCCAATGAGAAGCCTGGAATGATGACGTGGCGGAATTGACAAAGATCAACGTTTAGGCGGGAGTTTCTGTGTGTTGTTGTTGCGTGTAATTTGATATTTGAGTGATTTAATGAACTATTAAACCAAGTTAATGTCATAATGTGTGGGTAGGTTTAACTTTAATACTCCATCAGACTCAAAACGCTAAAAAAATTCTCTACTTTTTTTTTTTTTATTCGGTGGTGAATTTAATCGTATGGTTCATTAACTTTCGAAAATTGCAACTTCGATTTACATTTGTTCTTTTGAAATTTGGCTTTTGCCGGATCATTTGTACTTTTGGATTTGATTACTTAATCTATAATAATGTTTTTTTTTAATAATAATAATAATAATAGGTAATTTTTGCTTAATTTAGTTCAATTTTTTAAATCTGTAGTTTGATTTATTTAAAACACAATATGGTTGGTAAGTATTCCAATCGGTCAATATATCATAATTGGATGGAGTCGTTTATGAGTGTAGTTTATAATGTGGTAGCCGGTAGGCCGAAAGACGGAAAGAGTAAGCCGTCGCCCGTGGCTGTAAAATTCATAGTTTGTATCTTTCAAGTTTGACAGAAGTGTTTGAGTAATTCCACCAAAATAAATAAGTGTTTGAGTAAGAAAGAAACCAATGGAATTTAATAACACGGCTAATTCCCCCCATTTGATGCCTGTGGGGAAAAAAAAAATAATTATTTAAATATATAAATTTAATAATTATATCTTAATTGGAAATAGTTAAAATATGAGAAAAAAATATAAAAAAGAGAATAAAAGTGAGACGGGATAAAAATGGGATTAATAGGTTTTTGATAGAGAAAAATAAATAAATAATAGAAAATTAGAGACAAAGTCTAAGAAATCACCTTTGTCTCTTTTGGTTAATATAATAGTATAGATAAAATAAATTATGAACATAAGCTAACCAGTGACCACCAAGTGGTGAACTTAGAGATTGGCACTATGCTAGCTTAACTAGATGTTTTGAGTCATTAATAGAGATAGTTTCACATCTTAAGTGGTTCATCCTGACTCGACTCATAAAAATGGGTCTATAGAAAAAAAAAAGTTTATGAACTTAAACTAATAGTGACAAGGCATATATATTTTTGGTTGAAAATTTCTTGCTGAATTTGCACTCTTTAGAAATGAAATATAGGTTTACCTAATCCACATATATTTTGGAGGCACACCATGTTACTGATTGTGAAGTAATACTTTATTTATTTCAATTATTATGAAAAATTGATAGTCCTATCCGATCAATCTAATCTTTTTGGTCGTCAGCAAACAAAGGATGGCAACGTAATGATGACATGAATTTCTTTTTTTTTTAAATTAATTTTAATTTCATTTCATCTCTTTTCACATCTAACTAGCCCTTGATGTGGACTTTTGTACGATTTTGTTTACTATTATTCGATTATTACTAGGACAATTAATACGTGAATTTTGTTCCTTGTTGCAACTTGCCTAAAAAAAAATAAACGGACAATTAATGTTTCATCCCTGGTAAGGGATATAAGTTATCCTAAACATCCCAATTTGAAATTCGCATATTTTAAGCCCTCAATACACAACATATTTTTTGTAAACCCCCCAAAACGTGTAAAAAGATCGTGTTGCCCTTGTTGAACTCAAGAGAGATCAGGGTTCCTTTCATTTGAATCATCTGTGAGAATCTTTACCGTGGACTTGCCGATATGTACCGCCGCTGACGAGCACTCTGGCCTCCATATTTCCGTCGTTCGTTTCTTGAAGAAGAAGAAGTCTCCACCTCTGGTAATTGCAACCATCCTGATTCGACAATTTAGGTTTTTAACTCCAGATTAGAGGGTCTTAATTCGGCAGTTAGGGCTTGCAATTCTACAAATTTTGTGTCCATTTGCAGATTTTCCAATTTTCGTTGTCAATTAGTTCCGATGGCTCGATTGAAGCAAATCTCAAGTAGGTCCAGCTCCGAGAAAAGCCGTCAGCGCGATAAGTCTCCGCGACGCGACGAAATACTCTGTCGTTGTTCGCCCACATATTTCACAAAAAAATGGTCGAAATTGGTGTGCTAGCTGATGCCCAAAGGCAAAGGATACTGGCGACTCCATTTGGCGCATTCCTTCACATGTATGGAGTTCAAGGTACAAACAAACGCATTGGGGCGCTGCTGGAACGTTTTGACACGGACCTACAGACATTCAAATTTGGGCAAGTCAGTTTACCTTTTACTGACACAGAACTGTCAATGTGTTGGAGCTACAATGTGAGGGTCACCCCGTTGATCCTTATGTTAGAGTGAAATCACGAATCCGACAACTGTATTTTGACAACAAAAACGTTCTAACATATTGGCCAGGTCACAGGATTTGGCTTCTACGAGTGATGCCGAAGGCATCGATGATTTTGCAAGAATGTTTATATTGTTTGTTTTTTCTACATTGTTGTTTCCACGCAGCAGTCTTAAGCTGCCAATTGGTCTGATATGTTATGTAGATGAATTAGAGTATATCAACCGATTCGCTTGGGGTGTTGCTGTTTATAATTTTTTGGTTTTGTCAATTGAGAAGTTTAAAGTTGATTGCAAATAGTTTCTTGACGGATGCACCATGGGGCTCATGGTAAGAATATATATATTGTTATTTTGTTTTTATATCTACGCTGTTGTGTTTGTCTTTTTTATCCTACTAGTATGTTTTAAATCCAGGCTTGGTTCCTTGAGCATTTTCCCTCCTATGGGCATGCCGTGTTGGTGCAGGCCTTCCCATATTTTTTGAAGTGGCAGAAGAATAATTTACCTGCACAAAAGAAGAAAATTGAAAAGCGTTGCAGCAAGCTGACCTTCTCCGACGTAAGTAAACATTATGACTGAAAAACGTTATGTATATATGAATTATGAGGAACTAGATGCTTATATTATATAATTTAATCGTTTGCTTGCAGGTAAATCAAATTAAACTTGCTGATAAAACGGAGCTTAGGTTGCTAGCTTGTGTAGAGGGTGTACCTATTGGGAATAGTGCCCTGAAAATTCAATTTGTTGAATTAATTAAATTGAATTTACAGCGAGTTGTGAGTTTTTCACATATCGATAATTAATGGTGTGTGGTGGTATTCTTATATGAAATGTGTTTCATAGGAAAAGACTTTGAACACCGAAATCACGTGTCATTAAAGTTCTAGTTGGTAAGATAAGAATATGTTCTTATCAAGACTATAACGTGGTTATATTTTTATTTTTATTTTGGTAAGATATAACGTGGTTATATAAGATGATTAGTCTTTCGTCATAGGGAATGGTGATCCCGGTTATAACACGTTGATGATTTTCAATAGGATTGGAAACATCGAACTGGACCACTGAGATTATTCATTTTATACTGCTATCTAAAATGAATAAAATCTCAGGAAGCATTGTACTCTTAATTCTGATAATATTTCGGCTTTAGGTATGTAGTGTTAGTCACTGTAATATACTCGAAGTGAGGTCTCGGTAACGGATGGCCAAAATACTTTGTACGTTCGGTGACAACACGAAATGTGCTAAAGAGTTATATTGATTGAGGAATCTGTGGCTTTGCTGGAAGGTAAAAGATATCCCTGAAATAGATTTGCAAAAGTTCGAATTAAGACTTTGGTCAAAGCGCTTCGCGTGATAGGTCACCGAAGTTGTATGATGAATGTGTTTCACATACAGAGAATTTGAACTTAAGGCGAATCAATAAATTTTAGATTGGAGATGAAAAATAAATGATAGTAGTTGCAATTTATTTTTCATGGATATCTATACAGATGAGTGAAATGCGAAATTATTCTAGATCGAGAAATTCGTGAATAATTTAATTAATTTTAGAGTGCAACAATATTTATTTATTGGAATTAAATATTGTTAAACGGTAATTAATTACTATCATGAGATGATAATATATTAACCCGTTTGGAGCTCAAATCTGGTCGATCTGACGTGTCGATCTGACCGTCAGAAATGGGTCGATCAGTCAAGAATTTGTTTTGAGTGGGTTCTTTATCGACCTGAAAGCACTTAGCAAACGTGAGCTCGAAACCAACTTGGGGGACTTGGGGCTTTACCCAAGGTTGGCACTCCGACGCTCAAGTCAGTAAAAGGGGCTCTTTAGAGAGAGAATAAATGCAATTGAATGCGTATTAAAGGCTTACCAACTACTGTTCAGGGGGCGAGTATTTATAGCCATGGCCAAATAACGCAGTAATGCGTGTACTGTAGGTGCGCATTAATGGCGTTACCAGTCGTCGATCTGGATGTCGGACGATGGAACTGGCTTGAGACGGGTCGTTTGTACCTTCTTTCCCCTTTGGGTAAAGGCAGGGACTGATGGTCATTAATGAGCCGTAGTACGCCTGTTCCAGGGAATGAGAAGGACACACGTGTCCCGACAGGAGTGCTTTACAGTATTCGGGTGTTCGGTGACGTATGTAATCGATCTGTGGATCGACATTGCCTTCCGGGATCCATGACTGGTTTCCCATTGGATGGGAGCAGATCGACCCGATGACCTGGCTTATTGAGATCGATCCGATGATCTGATGATCAGGCGGTGCGTAAAATCGATCTAACGTCCCTGTGCAGATCTGATGATCTGAGGGCCCGGTGTCGATCTGATGATCTGTTCGAAAGGCCGTCTCTGGTCTGTCCAGGCAGGCGCGGAGTCCACGTGGCACCTCTTGGGGCGGCCGCGTGGACTTGTACTATTAAGCCATATCAGAGGCCCCCCAAATTACCAGTGTGAAATTTCACGGTGGTGATTTCATCGATCTGGTATTGGCTAGGGGAACCGTCGTGGCGGTTTGAAATCGAGCCGTCGCCTCAGTTATGGGCTTGGCTTCTTGAGCCAGATCGGTCCGACAAAGCATTTAATGCGACGCGACCTTCCATAGGATAGGCGCATGCGGGGTAATTATGGCGCCGTTTCGTATTTCGAGACGTTACTTTTCAACTCCTATATATAGGAGGGACCCTGCCTAAGCCCCATTTCACTACTTACCGCACTCTGAGAATCGAACTGCTCTGGTTGTGATCAGCTCGCCGGTGAACTCTAGTCTTCGAACTCGGCCTTTACAGAGGTAAAAAGTTTTTCTTTCTTGCATCTTCATGGCCCAAAATCAGGTAGCGTTCACGCCGTCGCCAGGGCGGGAGGAAGACCTACCAGCTCCACCACTACTGAGTGAGAATTTCGAGCTCAACTCCGGTCCGATCTCTGACGGGGACGGAGCACCGACGGCAAACAGAGGGGGTCAGGCTTCGACCTCGAGGGTTCGACAACCCATTGGGCTTTTAGACGAGCCCGAGGGGGAGTTCGAGGATGAAACTCAGATCGGGGAAGGACAGGTCGGGAGAGAAGAACCGGGGGTACGTATCGTGAATCCTCCGACTCGACCTCCGCACGTGTACCGCACACTTTCGCACGTTTCAGAGAGGCTTTCCAAGATAACCCCTCAAGAGTTTGCGGAGGTCACCAGACTACTGGGGTTGGGACCCCAATACACAGTTCGCTTGCCAGAGGAGGGGGAGACAGTGGAGAGGCCGAGGGGGTTGAGATCGGTGGGCATGTACTACGCCTCCGTCAAATATAGGTTTAGACTTCCTCTCCCCCGGGTTGTCGCGGATTTTTTGGTTCGGTATAACCTGTCCCCTTCCCAGTTGACCCCGAACTCTTTCTCGTTAATGCATTGCCTGATTGTCATAATGAAGTGCCTCGGGTTCGAGCCGGAGATCTGGGATTTCGGGGAGTTCTTCACGCTTAACAGTGCTACCAAGTCTGGGGTCGGATACTTCAACCTTCAATCGAAGCCGAACCGAAAGGTCGTGTCGATCCCGTCTACATCACATGGCATCAACTGGAAGTCCAAGTTCTTCTTCATCGATCTTCCCATCGTTCCCCGCTTCCGGATCACTTGGGGGGATAACGGCCCGAGACGGCTCGTGACTAAATCGTCGACCTGGCTTCACAATCACTTCGAGCTTTTGACCAACATGGGGCTATTAGATCATACCAACCTGACGAGGACGGGGAATCTGGTCGAAGCGGGCATTATAACCGGGCTTCATAAAAGGAATTTTCGCTTTGGTATGCTCTCACTTCGACCGGACCCCTACTCGATCAGGGTCTTTCAATTTCTTTTACTTGTTTTTTTTTTTTTTTGCGTCGAACTGAATCTTTTGTCTTGCAGATCTACGACCGCTGATAATGTCTCGAGCTGCGAGAATGAGGGCGATGAACCAGAGGAATGCAACCCCTGACAAGCTGAGGCCTGTGACGGAGGCCGCTCGGGCCATCATCCACGCGCTTCCAGAAGCCCAACGAGCTCAGCAGGAGAGGTGCTCGAAGGAGCTGCATGACTTAGACGCCGATCTGGCGGAGCAGGTCGAGGGAGGTCCCCCTCGTGGGCAAGAACTCGAGGGACGAGCCGGGTCATCAGCACGGCCGGCTGTCGAGGTCGATGAAGATGTCGAACAAGTAATAAATTTAGACCATCTTCCTTTATATTTTGATGAAGAATTAAATTCTCAACTCGAGCATGTTCAGGCGAGGCATGGGGTAGGCAAGAGGCCCTTTAGAGAACTGGTTCACGAGCTGCAGGATTCCGACGAGTCCGACGAGGAGGCCCAGCTTTTGGACTTTCCCAAGACTCCCCTTCCCCAATGGCCTGCAGGTCTGGAGCTCGAAAAGGCCGATGGGGCAAAACGAGCTCTGGCGTTCGGAAAAGCCGACCCCGAACTCCTGGCTGCTCTCTTCAACTCCGGGTGTATCATTGACGAGCAGAAGAGGCTCTCCCAGAGGTCGGCCAGGCAGAAGAGGTACCAAGCTGCCAGAGGCCTTTTCGGGGTAAGTTGGTATTGTTTTGTTTTTTTTTTTTTTTTTTTGCCAACTCTTGGAGATCGGACTCATCCGATCTGACGACTTGTTCTCAGGATGTTCTCCCCGTCCTTATCAATTCGATCCACGAAGCCGAGGTTTTCAAGGCCGGCAAGGAAAAGTATAAGGAGAAGTACCAGATGATGAAAGGCCGGCTTGTTTCAGCGAACCCCGAGAGGGTTGAACAGCTCGAGCAGGAGCTCAGGGAGGCCCGCGAGGAGAAGAGAAAGCGGGTCGAGGATGCACAAACCTTGGAGGCCCAGTGGAAGAGCTCACAGGAGGCCCTGAAGGAAGCGGAGAAGGCTCATGCGAACGAGCTGACCCAGATGAAGGAAGAGTTCGCCAAGGAGCTCGAGACTGCTAAGGCTTCCTCGAAGGAGGAGGGGCGGAGTGAGATGTTCAGCTTGGCCCAGGCGAAGCTCGCTAAAGCCGCGGAGGAGATGAAGAGGTGTAAGCTGCAGATCGAGCGGTACGCCGTTCGTGAGTTCATGGAGGGCCCTGGTTTCGAGGAGGCGAGCCTGATCGTAGGTCAGAACGATCTGGCGGAGGGGTTCCAGATCGCTTTGAACCAGCTAAATGCCCAGAATGCCATCATCCCCAACTTCGACTTTAACTCGATCGGCCCATTGCTTCCCGATCCTTGCGCTCCTGACCTCCCTGAGGAAGAAGAGCCAGTCCAGATTGACTGGGCGACCTTCAAGTATGGCCATGCCATTGAGATCGCTCAGGCCAAGAAGGAGAAGCGTCGGGTAGAATGCGAGCTCCCTCCGCCGGTTCAGATCGAGAGCTTCCTCCCCACCGTCAGAGAGATCGAGCGGTCCCTTCGCCGAACTAGCCAAGAGCCTGTCGAGCCCGTTGAGATCGATTAGATTTTTCTTTCATGGCTAGTTGTACTGACCTTCCAGCCGGGTAGTGGCTGTGTGAATACTTGTTTCATTTCTGCTTTGCTTTTTTACAAACATTTTGCCCATCGAGCCACGTCGCGTGGTGAGCTCGATGCGCTAGGTACGTTCGATCTCTCTAATTTTGAGATCGATTTTTGCATGAATGAATTATGTTTCTCATACTTGTCTTTTTTTTTCTTTTGCTTTTACAAGTTGAACATTAATTCGATCTGCATGCGCGTGGTTTATCGACCTAGGTTTCGCATACCCCTTAGCTTAGATTCTTATCGCTTTCGGATCGATTTGCTAATGAAGTTATTCGATCTCTTTTTGGACGTCGATCTAGCTCCGTTGGGCGTTTATCCATTCGGTGCGTTCTCGTTGGATCGATAGCGATCTCTGAGACGCTAATCTCTGGACCCCTTTTAGATCTAAAACGACCTCATTGGATCTCTGGATATATTTATTTATTTATTTTTTTTTTTGAAGATTATTAATCTCTGGATCTCCTCGGATCTTGAACGATCTCCTTGGATCTCTGGATCATTAATTTCTGGAAATGATTAAAAATGTATTAAACACGCTAGGACTTAGGATCTCCTTGGGTCTGGAAACGACCTCATTGGATCTCGATCTCTAATTGTGATTTAAAAGCACTAAATACGTTAGGACTTAGGATCTCCTTGGGTCTAGAAACGACCTCATTGGACCTCGATCTCTAACTATGATTAAAAAGCATTAAATACGTTAGGACTTAGGATCTCCTTGGGTCTAGAAATGACCTCGTTGGATCTCGATCCCTAACGATCTGATGCCGGGTGGCTCACTTCCCTCCTTGACTCATGACCGTAGGTCGAATGAGAGCTTAATCGAAGGGATAGTGGCCTGACGCGGGATTACGGATTGACTTTAATCGGATATCCCAAAACATGTGAATTAATTGACTGAACAGAGATCGATTCTCAGGCGAATTCAACCTCTTTAACTACAGTGATCGATTCTCAGGCGAATTCGACCTCTTCAACTATTACAATTTTTGGAAATAAATTTGAAGGCTAAGTGTAAAACTTCTTCAGGTTGTGCGCGTTCCATGGTCTGGGTAATGGTTCCCCGGCCATGTCTTCAAGTCGGTAAGCTATGTTTTTCCCGATCTCGGTGACGCGATAAGGTCCTTCCCAGTTAGGCTCAAGTTTTCCGACATGCTGCAAGACTTCGACCTTTTTTAGCACTAGGTCACCGATCTGAAACGATCTGGGCCGTACGTGCTTATTGTATGATCGAGCTGCTGCTGCCTTGTACTGCCTGAGCTTCTGATAGGCATGTTCTCTACTTTCTTCAATCACGTCTAGGTCTTCGGCTCTGATCTCCGTATTTCGGTCGAGTTGGTATTGTGATACACGAGCGGTTTCGTGTAACAGCTCCGATGGGATGACGGCTTCGGATCCGTAAACCAGAGAGTATGGTGTTTGCCCAGTGGCTGTCCGCGGGGTAGTTCGATAAGCCCATAGCACACCGTCGAGCTCGTCCGCCCACGCGCCCAGTTTGGCATCAAGGCGGGTCTTGAGATTTTGGATAATGATTCGGTTGGTGACTTCAGCTTGGCCGTTCGCTTGCGGGTGACCGACTGTAGTGAATCTGAGGTCGATCCCGAGATCTCGACAGTAGCTCTTGGTATTCTCAGATCGAAATTGAGGGCCATTGTCACAGATGAGTACCCTCGGAACCCCAAAACGGCAGATTATATTCTTCCAGAGGAAATTTCTTATCACTGCATCGGTAATTTTGGGGACTGCCTCGGCCTCAACCCACTTTGAGAAGTATTCGACGCATACTATGGCAAACTTTTTTTGTCTGGGTGCCAAGGGGAAGGGACCGATGATGTCGATCCCCCATTGGTCGAAGGGCCAGCACACATCGATCGGTATCATGGACGCGGGGTGAGTGTGGATTAGGTTGCCGTGTTTCTGGCATTTAGGGCATTTCCTAGAGTGGATCTTCGCGTCCCACACCATAGTCGGCCAAAAATACCCGCTCCTTAAGATCTTTCGAGCGAGAGCTCGTCCTCCAGAATGGTTCCCGCAGCATCCCTCATGAACTTCTTCTAGGACATCTTGGGCTTGGCTAGGTCGCAGGCACCTTAGAGGGGGTCCCGTGAAGGATTTTTTGAACAACCTGCCTTCATGGTCCATCATATATAGCAGAGATCGATATTTTATTCTTCTGGCCTCAGTTCGATTTTGGGGCAAAATCCCGTCCTTGAAGTAAGCGATTAGATCGTCCATCCAGCAAGGTTCCGGTGGATCGATGGTCGCGACCTCGACTTTTCCTTCATCGATCGCACGGCCCCCCGAGACCATGAACGAGATGGTCGCATCCTTTGTTTCCTGGAATCCGTTGGCCAACTTCGATAGGGCGTCGGCTCGACCGTTCTCTTCGCGAGGGACCTGTTCGATTTTGAACTCTTTCAGCTTAGAGGCCAGCTCTTTCACCATTTTGAGATACGCTGCCATGGACTCTTCCCGAGCTTCGTACGTGCCGTTGACTTGGCCCGCGACGAGCTGGGAGTCTGTTACAACGGCTAACCTGTCGATCCGGTTCTCTGTGGCGTACTTTAGTCCTGCTACCAGTGCTTCGTACTCAGCTTCGTTGTTTGTCGCTTTAAAATCGAGCTTAATGGCGAAATCGAGCTGTATTCCGTCTGAGTTTATAAGGGATATGCCCACTCCCCCTCCTTGAGAGGTCGATGAGCCATCCGTGTACATGGTCCAACTAGGCGTGGCACGAACGATTTCCATCGAGCTGGTGTTCTTTTCGACTAGAAAGTCAGCCAGAACTTGAGCTTGTTGGGCGGCTCGGGGTTGGTAGGTGATGTCATGCTGGCTCAACTCGACCGCCCATTTCATCATTCGACCCGACAAGTCGGGCTTGGATAAGACCTGCCTAAGGGGTTGATCCGTTAGGACGATTATGGGATGAGCTTGGAAATACGGACGTAGCTTCCGAGCCGCATGCGTCAGAGCGAACACGAATTTCTCGATCTCAAGATAATTTCGCTCCGCGCCGTGTAGGATCTTGCTCAGGTAGTAGATCGGAAGGTGTTTTCGATCTCGAATGGCGACCAAAACTGAGCTGAAAGTTTCATTAGAGAGGGACAGGTAGAGGTACAAGGTCTCTCCTTCATTCGGCTTCGCCAGCAATGGCGGGGAGGCCAGGTATTCTTTCAGTTGATCTAACGCCCGGTCGCATTCTTGGTTCCACTCGAATTTCTTGAGGTTCCTTAAGACTTTGAAGAATGGAAGGTTTCGTTTGGACGATCGTGATATGAACCGGTTGAGTGAGATTATGCGACCCACCAAGGACTGTACCTGGTTGATGCACCGAGGTCGAGGGATGACCTGGATTGCTTTGATCTTCGTAGGGTTCGCCTCGATGCCTCGTTGGCTCACCATGTATCCCAGAAACTTTCCTCCTTCGACCCCGAATGTGCATTTGTCGGGGTTGAGCTTCATACCGTATTGCCTTAAGATTTCAAACGATCTGCGCAGATGATCTAGATGATGGTACGCCCAGCGACTTTTCACGATCATGTCGTCGACGTAGACCTCCATGGTCTTTCCGATCTCATCTTTGAACATCAGGTTGACCAATCTTTGATACGTGGCTCCCGCGTTCTTTAGCCCGAAGGGCATGACCTCGAAGCAGTATATTCCCTTTACTACAATGAAGGCCGTGTGCTTTCGATCCTCGGGAGCCATAGAGATCTGGTAGTAGCCTTGAAATGCATCCATCATACTGAGCATCTCGCACCCAGCTGTCGAGTCGACGAGCTGATCGATTCGGGGCAACGGATACGGGTCTTTCGGGCATGCCTTGTTGAGATCGGTGAAATCGTTGCACATTCTCCATTTCCCGCCCGTTTTTTGCACGAGGACTACGTTGCACAACCAGTCAACGTATTGAGCTGGAGTGACGTATCCTGCATCGAGGAGTTTATTGACCTCGGCCTCGATTATATCATTCCGCGCCCGACTCTGAGGTCTTAGCTTTTGTTTTATGGGTTTGATCGACGGATCGATCCCGAGCCGGTGGCAGATCACCTTCGGGTCGACTCCGACCAGATCTTTGGCAGCCCAAGCGAAGATGTCAGAGTTGTCCCTCAAGAATTCTATCATCATGACCTCGTGTTGAGGATGCATGTTCGTCCCGATCTTGGTGGTCTTATTGCTGTTTCCGGGGACTAGGGCAATTTCTTTCAGTTCTTCAGAAGGCTCGAGCCGCTCGCTGGCTTTTCTTTTCCGAGCTGCGGGGGATCTCTCCGCCTCGCACTCTTTTGAGGGAATCTCGATCTCCCCATCGGCATAAGTCTGGAGGTCGAGATCTTGCTCCACTTCTTTCCCGGATGGCTTTTTCAGGACGATGGCGTAACAAGCCCAACTGTCCATGATATCGCAAGTTACCTCTCCGACCCCATTCGGGGTGGGCATTTTCAGTTTTTGATGGTACGTTGAGATGATTGCTTTGAACTGAATAAGGCCAGGTCGGCCGAAGATCATGTTATACGCTAGGGGCATATTGACGACGACGTACTCGACCTCCTGGGTCACCCTCTTGGGGGATGTTCCCATCGAGGTGAGAAGTCGGATGCGCCCTAGCGGTATGACTTCCGATCCGCCGAACCCGGAAAGCGGTGTTCGGATCGGATCGAGCTTTAGGTTGTGCAATTTCATTTTCACGAGAGTCGAGTAAGGGATAATATTCGAGCTGCTTCCATTATCAACTAGGCATTTGGTTACATCATAGTTAGCTACGCCCAAGGTCACCACCATCGGACAGCTAGGCGCATCGCCTTCCCGATGGGGGCCAGGGCGGCTATCACTCTCACTAAAACTAACCTCCTGCCTTTCCCACTCTCTACCACTATCGATCTGGAAGACTTCTTCATGCGGGCCGTTGTACTCTCGGGCTGCCCGCCTGATATTCCTTTTTCGAGCTGCATTTGAATCGCCGCCCTCGTGCCCCCCGGCTATCATATAGATCTTGCCGTGAGTGGGGGGATTGTCTTCTACTCTCTCCAGAGGCTGCTTCCCTGATCGTTTTGAGGGAGATCGAGATCTGGACCTGTCGCGATCGGTCGACCTCCCCGCCTTTTCAGAGTAGTGGTCGATGCGTCGAATAAAATCCTTCAGGTGCCCCCCTTGGATGAGTCTTTCGATCTCATCTCGGAGGGCATTGCACTCCGCGGTCGTGTGGCCCCATTGCTGATGGTAGCCACAGTACTTCCCTGATGCCTGAGCCTTCGGGCCCTCCCGGATGGGCTTCGGTTTCTTCAGAAGGCTCTGGTCCATGACCACGTAGATCTGGTCTAGGGACTTGGTCAAGGGGACATAGTTTCGTCGGTCGACTTGGGTCGGTTGGTCGACTTTCCCCTTGGTTTTCTTTTGCTCGCTCCCTTTCCGGTGTTGGGGCGAGCTGGACCCAATGACCTGCCTCTCAGATCGAGGAGGAGGTCCGTGCGCGAGGGCGATCTCCTCAACGCGCATGAAGCCGTGGGCGATATCCTGAATCTCCGTCAGGTTGCGTGGCCCGGCCCTGACGATCTCATCCGCCCATAGGCGATTGCGGAGAGCTCGATGGACCACCGAGAGCAAGGTATCCATCGTCGGGTTTTCGACCCGAACCACTTCCCTCGAAAAGCGAGTCATGAAATCTCGCAAGGACTCACCCTCCCTCTGATAGATGCTGTTGAGATAGGAAGGGGGGAGTTTTTCTCCTGTCATCGAGGAAAAGTGCGCCGTGAATCGATCTACAAACCGGTTGTAGCTCGTTATGCATCGTGGCGGCAGGCGGATGAACCAATCTTGAGCGGGGCCTGTTAACGTGGTGACGAAGAGCTTGGCCCAGATCTGCTGGGGATGGGAGTGTAGGAACATCCGGTTCTCGAAGGCCGTCACATGTTTTTCGGGATCTGTGGTCCCGTTATACATGGGAAGGCCGGTCGGAACTCGATCTCCATCACAGGTCGTGCGGAGAATATCCTCGCAGAAGGGGGAAGCTTCTTCCCTGTCGCTGCGGTAGCGGAGAGGGCGTCGGTTCAGCCCTTCTCGAAGGTCGACCTGCCTCTGGGTGACGTGGGAGCCACGGTCACCCAGGCGGTCTTGGACCCTTTTTCGGGGTGGGTCCTCACAGTAATCTTGTTCCCTTCCCGCGCGAGCCGCGGCAATTCTGGCGGCCTCTTCCCTAGCCGTTCGGGGGGGAATTCGACCCCTGAGATCGTCGAATTCGTCATCGTCCTCGTCGACCACGCGCTTGCCGCGGCTGTTGCGGCTGGGGTGGTCGGAGTCCCCGTGGTCTTCTCGAGGGACTTTGTCTACTGCGGGAGGGGGTGGTGGCGGAGCGATTCCTTGGATCTGCCCCGTCCCTACCTGGGGACTAGGGCCCCAAATGATCTGCGCAGGTCGCCCATCGAGCGGTTGAAATACATAGGGAACTAGGTTCCCGTATGCTTGGACAGTGGGGGCCAGCGAATTGCCCACTACGGGGCTTGGTATGGTGGTAGCCGGGCTGGCCCTTGGTAGCTCCGGGCGCCTAGGTTCGCGGCCCTCCGTTTGGGCGCGCTCGATCTCGACCCGCCATTGGTCGAGGAAGGTTTCCAGGTCCGCCTGGGTGACGGTGTACCTGGGAGTGGCCTCCAGTGGAGGCTGGGGAACGTTGATGCTGGGTCCGATTGGAGGGTCAGTGGAGGTGTTGCCAAGCGGCGCGTCGTGATCGTGCCTGCCTTTGGCTACTTCCTCCATGTCCTCTTCCCGGTAGGTGTTCCTTGTGTTCACCATTTTGTCTGAAAGGGGATTGAAGGGGCTTTTATCTAGGTCGATTTGAAAGCAAAGGTTTCCCACAGACGGCGCCAAACTGATCTGGCTCAAATCTGGTCGATCTGACGTGTCGATCTGACCGTCAGAAATGGGTCGATCAGTCAAGAATTTGTTTTGAGTGGGTTC